>CM042087.1:40614516-42089516 GCA_023512835.1 Taxillus chinensis
GAATTCAATTATTTCCTTGCTTTGTAATTCTGGGAATTTAGAGGCTTTCAACAGATTTATTGCAATTCGGGAATATTTTACGGGGAAAGATAGATTGACTCTTCTGAAGGTGGGGGTTACGGCTGAAGGTGGAGATAGTGGCGGGTTCATGATGTTCTCTTGCAGCTATTGAGTCTATGTAGTGCTAATTTTATTAGCGAAGGTGGTAGTTGCCCACTTGATGGCTCAAGTCGGTACCAATGTATCGTGAGTGAGGAGACAGCGATGAAGGTTTCTATAAATTCTCTTTTTTTGACAGATTTTGTTCGTCTAAAATTTTTTCTTCTGTTGAAGTTTTTATTTCTTAATTTTGTTTCTTAATTTTTATTGTGCCGTGTTCCAAACCGTTGCAGGTAGCAAGGAGCTTAAAATTCCCCCTGTCAAAATATCTATATAGAAGATGATCTTATTCCACAACTCCGATATAGCAACTGAAAGAGAGAAGAAATAGAAGTTGTATACCTATTATTTCTCTCATTCGGGAAGCCTCCACCTGGCTACTAATGTCGTCCATGCGGTTATTTCTCTAGGAGGGCTGGTACTCCCGGTAGCAGCAGGAGAGCTGCTTAAGGTGGTGAAGAATAGATTCCCTCTGCTTCGGGGGGGGGGGGGGGGGGAGTTGCTTGAGGTGGTGAAGAATAGATTCCCTGTGAGCTACTTGAACTGCTTGGGGGAGTGGGGTAGGGGGGCGCACAAATCGTTTCAATTATTATTTGATATTTGCATTTATGAGTCTGAAGCAGTGACAGCGCCATCCTCCTAACGTTTGTGTTTCCCAAAAAAAAAAAGAAAAAGAAATATACAAGTTACACGATAATAAAAAAGTAATGCGTCTATATGCATGGGGGCGGGAGTAATATATATTTTATTTTATTTTATGTGATGTTATTGAATAAGGCCATAAATTTCACCATACACCAGTAGTCAGCCTATTATTGATGTTATTGCGTCTATATGCATGGTTTTGTTTGTGTTATTATGATCCATTCTCGTTTGTATTATTGTCTATTGAGTCAGATGCTCTGAGAAATATCACCATACACCAGTAGTCAGCCTATCTGTATTTCCTTGACACACTCTCTCACTCCACATGGAGAGCAGGAGAAGAAGAAGCGTATTCGGGTCGCCCGAATTTGAGTTCTAGATGCTTCGGAACCCAAAGTATTCCCCACCCAATCTACTCTCCGCCGATCAACTCTTCGCCGACGGTGTCCTCCTTCCCCTCCATCATCTCTTCCCCTACTCCCGAAACTCGAACCCGAACGTTCCCACCACGAAGCACTTCCTGCAAACCATCATCTACTTATTAACCTCGTCATCTAATAGTAGGAACTACAGCCCATTAATTTTGTCACGTAAAATTATTATTTTCAAGCTCTTGAAACAATTCCTCGCAATTAATATCATAATATTAGCTTTATTCCAAGAATTCTGCTAACTGTTTTTCTTTCTTCATATTTGAATCTTAATTAGTAGGAAAAAAAAAAGAAAAAAAAACATTCATGCATTTTTAGTAGAACAAAGCCACCCGGATCCCTTCATTAGAGCTCGTCAAACAAATCCAAGTCAAAATTGTGCTTCGAGGTCCCTCATATGAGCAATGCAGGACCCCAGGACTTCATAGATTTCATCTCTCTGGCCATGCTTCACATCCGCAATAACAAAGACACTTTTATTTCTCATCTCGATCCAACTGCACCCTGGAACTTCCTTCATATTTTTCTCCTTCATCTCCTTCCTAATTGTTAATGCATTTTGCCATTTGCCAGCCGCAAATTGTGCATTTGAAAGCATGACATACGAGGAAACATCCTTGGGGTCCAATGCCCAAATCTGTTCGAGCTGCATTGTCCCCTAATTCCATATTATAATGTATATGGCATCCTCCAAGCATAATGCTCAGGTTTCAGCAAGGCAGGGGCTTCTGCTTTTGCCTTACTAAAATATGAGTATCCAACATGGACAAAACCAGCATGGCTAGAAGCCAGCAATAGACCAAGGAATGTAATATTGCAATTAGATCTAAGACCTGCGGTCTGCATTTGTTCGAACAAAAATAGGGCTTCTCCAGCTCTCCCATTTTATGCATATCCGCATGTAAGGGCATTCCAAGATAATATGTTTCTTTTAGGAAGTTCATTGAAGACCAGAAGCCCATCACCCATGCTTCCGCATTTTACATAGAAGCTTACCAAAGAATTTCCAACATATATGTCAAGCCTAGGCAATGACTTAATTACATAGGCATGAAGAGATTTGTCAATTCCAAGTGCAGCTATATTAGCAGCTGCACTAAATACACAAGGAAAAGTAGATTCATTCGGTGCCACACCTTCTTTCCACATCTCGACAAAAAGATTAACAACCTCTTCATTATGGCCATTCGGCTACACCCTCTTATCATAGCATTCCAAGAAACAACATTTCTCTTAGGCATCTGACCAAACAAGCAGAACGCATCTTCGATTCTCTCATTCTTGAGGTACCCGGTAATCAAGGTTGGGTAAGAAACAATGTTAGCATCATGGGTGTCTCCAAAATCCCTTTCAGCTTCTTCAATGGTGCTGCGTTTGGCATAGAGATCAACAAGCGCACTACCGATGAAGACATTTGACTGAAGGCCTGTCTTTGCTGCACAAGCATGAAGCTGCTTGCCTGCATTGAGGTCACGTAGAACAATGGACGAGTGAAGCATTGTGCCAAATGTAAAATTATTAGGTCTAATGTCCAAGAGAAGCATTCTCGAGAAGAGAAAGATTGCCTCTCCATGACAGTGGAGACGTGCGATGTGACTGGTCTCAGCAATGGCCGACACCACATCCTAGCCTAGCATTTCATCTAAGATCGTCCTTCATGCAAAATTGGAACTATCACTGTCTACTTTAGAAGTTGGTGACGTAAGCAGCTCATAGGCATGTCCATGTTTCCTCCAGGTTTCAACAGCGCAGCTGGTAGCTGAACTGTAGGCTTTTCCGTGGGGTTTAAAGTTGAGCCGAGAAAGTGCAAATCTATATGTTGTGGATTTCATGGGATGAGTCCATTTACTGAGATCGAGGAACCCTGAATAGAGTTATGAGCAAACATAGCTGCATCAATTATGTAGGAATTATAATTCTTCTAAAGCAATTGAATAAATGATTTGCTTACGAGACAACCAACTCCAATCTTTGACATTTCCTCATCCACAATAATAGAACCAAGTATACATTAAATGACATGCTAGTAAAAGTCAGGCTAGTCAGCTTAGTACTAGTCAATAACAGTGCACATGAATTGAAGTAGTTTAGTTAATCATATTGCAAAACAGAGAGAGATTTGACAAGAAGCCACCACTACTATAAAAAATAAATATATAAATAAATACTTATAGGTTTCATCCTTCAGAAAAGATTTCACTTATATAAAGATTGATTTAATAAATTAAGTTATTAAGTAATATTTTAATGTTCTGAACACCTAAATATATAATTCTTTTATCCCATTTACTTAAAATTTAATCAAATCAGAATTGAAGTAACAGTGTGAGGTGAGCATCAAAGGAATATGTCTATTCGGATTGTCAACAGACTCCACACGGAACACAAAGAAGGACTAAAGTTGGGCTATGAGCATAAATAATTCTTCTGTCATTCCTGCCTCTACTTTATAATTCTCATCTTTATCTTCGCTTAAAGGTACTTAATAATTCTCATCTTTATCTTTGCTTAGAGTCTGTTAAGAGTCTTCTCAGTTCTTAAAATTACACAGAACTATAATCACTTCAAATGCCAATTAACAAGAGAACATCATACAAAATTACAAATACTACTTAGCACCATAAAATAAAAATGTGTATAAACAGCTGAGAATAGAAAATGAAAAATACAATAAGCACAAAATACAGGCTTCATTTCAAGCTTTCTCTTCATTCCACAAAATACGGGTGTTATTTTTAAGTTCAACACAAGTCTTTGCTCATGACATGAAAAATTAGCAAAAATGCCCCCCCCCCCCCCCAAAAAAAACCTTTGTTTAAGATATATATATATATATATATATATATATATATATATATATATATTAAAAATATAAAATATTTTTATATAATTAGTAATAGTGATAAATGAATTATATAATTTTTAAAAAATATCTAACTTAGTGAGTTTTTTTATACTTTTATGTCATTACTTATGACTTAAATAGTATTAATTATTGAAGAAATCGGTTCAGTCTAAGTCGGTTTAAGGTATTTTTCAAATCAAATTAATGTTTTCCGGTTTAAACAAAATCAAATCAAACCAAATTTGTTGTTTGGATAAAATCAAATTAACCTGATTGAACTGAATCGGTTTGGATCAATTTGGTTTGAACCAATAGTTTAAAAATTATCGGTTTGGATCAGTCTAAATTGGTTTGTTCATTAATTAAGTTCTTGAAAGTTGAAATGTTATAAAACAAAAAATAAATAGTGCTTAAGCATATCAATAATAATATATATCAAATTTATAATTATAAAAGTCTCAAAATTGAATAATATAATTTACAAACATAACATATCAAATATTAGCAATCAATCTTAAATAAATAAGTTCCACGACATAAAATAAAAATAAAAAATAAATAAATGACAATATTATTCTATTCGGTTCGATTTAAACCGTGATTTTAAAATGATTTTTTAGGTTTGGCGGTTTAATAAATTGGCAATATCAGTGAATCAATTTGGATGTTTTTCTAGTTTAGAGTTTCACCCATAGTATTAATCATAGTTTTACATAATAGTTTCTAAACACAAGTTACACAGTATATGTTTTGGTCCTCCTAACGAAATTTCTTGAATCCATCCCTAGATGTATTATTGTTGATAATGTGTGCTTCTACATGGAATGTGGATAAGATACTGTTCAAACCACTAGTTAGCAGGTGGTGTTTGGCCGATTTAGACTTCGCTCAAAATTTAACCTAAGTTAATTGGGTTTAATCAGGTGATTAAATTTGGATTTTGAATTGATTTCAAGATGTATTTAGGTAATTTTATAATCAGATATATTAATTAAGATAACAAATGAGCTTGTTCTTCAGGGATAGGCAGTAAAATTGCCAATCTAACTTAATCTAACAAACTAACCAACCCAAAACTATTCAAATCAAGGAAACAAAAACCAACCCAAATAACAACCCACAAATTTCGATTTAGGGTGAGGGAACTCGGTTTATACCAAAAACGACCAAAGGAGGAGAGAACATTAAGTCATCATGCTAATTTGCTAATACCAAGTCATATAACTAATATTTGTGAAAGCCTGAAATGAAGAGAATACCAAGCTTACTAAAGCTTGTATTTTGTTGAATGAAGGGAAAGCCTAAAATCAAGATTGTATTTTGTGCTGACTATATTTTTCATTTTCTAATTCCAACTAGTTATACACATTCTTATTTTATGGTGCTAAATAGTATTTATAATTTTGTATGATGTTCTGTTGTTATTGGCATTCAAAGTGATTATGGTTTTGTATGAGTACTGAGAAGACTCTTGCGAGACTTTAATTGGCCGACACAAAAATATACTTGGTCCTTTTCTATGCTATTTACTTTGTGAGATTATCAATTTACAAGAATTATAAATTTCTTAGGTTAGACTTTAAAAGACTTAGATACAATCATGCAGGTGGTGCTAAGCAAGGATAAAGATGAGATTTAGATATAAACTCTAATGATATACCTTACTAGTTATTGTCTAATGGTGGGGGTTTTACTATGGTAGTGCATGGTTTATGTGGGATTCTAAAGTAAGGCCATTATTTTTTACTTATCTGTGGCATGCTTTAATTCCATTAAAAATATCATTCTTTGTTTATATCTATCTTTGAAAAGCCAGTGTTGTCATGCTATTGAATCTATTGCTCACTGTTTTTTGAATAGAATGAAAGCTTCTTCTATTTGGCATCATTACACTAGGCTGTTTAGAGTTTCAAATTCTTTTGATGATCCTAAACTTTGGTTTATTGCTTTGATTATATTTGGATCCTAATTTTGCTTGTATGGCAGATCTAGCATGTGATTTGCCCAGATTATAGTATTAATATCTTAATGTATAACTAGAAACTCTACAAAAGTCTAGCTTAAATAAAACTTATACGCTTTATCCAAAGCATTGAGTTTTCAAGACTTGAATTTGTGACTTGCTCAAAAAACAGTTAGACTAATAAAATTGTGATATATCCATTAGGTTTTTTTTTCTTTTGTTAACTTGGACATCAACTTCAAAAATAAAACTATCATGCACCTTGGACATCCTTGGAATTTCTGGATCCATCCTTGTTTGCTTGGGTCATATTCGTGTTTTGCTTCCCATTCTCTTCTTTTGGTTCATTGGAATGAACTTAATGATTCTAAATACTGTGAGATGGGTTTTTAAGCTGATCGTATAATCTGGAAAATCAACAAACTGGTGTATCAGATTTTTCGTGCAGCTTTGCTTAAACACTGGCAGTAGTAGGGAGCACGGCCAATGCTGGATTATTTTCACTGTACTGACAATACACCGGCTGCAACTCCACCACGGCTGATTCTATGGCACAGACCTGATGTGTAAATTGAATACTGATGGCAGCTTCAATGCAGCTAGTTGGCAGGCAGGTGGAGGAGGGATAGTGAGGGACTCCAAGGGAAAGGTTGTCTTTTTTTTTTTTTTTTTTTCTCTCCCTTATTAATAATGCATTTGCAGCAAAAGTCTTTCCGCTTAAAAAGGTCCTTCCTCTGTTCCTAGACAAGGGTATTCAACACTTAGGGGTTGAAATGGATGCACTCAGTGTCGTCCAACTGATTACCGGTAAAGGGAAAGCTCTTTGGGATGTCTGTTATGCTGTGAAAGATATCCAATGTATGCTGGAAAAAATTGATTCCCATATTACTCATATTCATTGGGAGGGGAATCAAGCAGCTGACTTTCTTGCTAACCCGGGTGTTCCATCACCAAACTTGTCTATTCTCTCTTCTCTTGCTGGTTCTTCTATTTTGCTGAACATGTTTTGTAAAAACAATTTTTTAAAAAAACAAAACACTGATAATGTTACTAAAATAAAAAATGCCGCTAGTGTATAAATTTTGTTTGCATTGGCTGTCAATTTTTTTGAACACAAAAGTAAGTTTCGTTGGACCTCTTTTGTCAGGAAAATTTTTAAAGAACGATCAATACTAGAGGGTCAGGTCAAATCATTTTAATTAGCTATCTGTCCTAATCCCACGCATTTCAGCATGAAATCCAACCTATAGATGTTAGCCAATTCACACGCTGAATAGATAGATAGACAAAGTTTTCATTGACGCAAAGCAAAATTTCATATCCAACATGTTAGCATGATCTTGGATAATCAGAACACAGACAGAGAGTAGGGAGGACGAGATCAGATCAAAGACTGACTCATGATACCAAAATCAAGAAATTGAAATATGAAACAGAAACCACGCCTTGCTGCACGCATGAAAGTTGGACAGGATTCAAATTCAGATGGAAGATGCCGGAAGATGGGAGGGGAGATGGAAGGGAAACGTTGTCGGTGGGGAGAGAGAGGAATTTAAAAAGGCAGCGTCGGTGGAGAGGGAAAGAGAATTTATAAAGGGTAAATTTAAAGGAAAAGTCTAAAAGGAGAATTTAGACTGAAATCGAACGGTATTGTAGGCCGCGCATCCATGATCGCACACCCTCCTCTATTTATAAGTACGCTTCTTCCAACCCTAAATCAGACATCTGTTTCTCATCTCCCTCTTGCATTCAACAATGGCGGCCACAGCTCCCTCCTTCTGCAACATCTCTCCCATGCCCTCCCCCAAATCCTCACTTCACCTATCCCGATTCACCCTTCCCCTATTCCCAATTCATCCCCGAAAGCCCACCTCCTCTCATCGACCCCTCCACATCGCCGCCTGCCTGTCAAACACCAAACCCACCTCCGCCGCCGCCTCCGTATCTTTCGCCGCCACTGCCACTTCCACTGCCACCACCTCCTCCAAGGACCCAAAAGCTTTCCATTCCCGATTCGAGGCCAACGAGCCCCGCAAGGGCGCCGATATACTGGTCGAGGCCCTCGAGCGCGAGGGCGTCACTGACGTCTTCGCCTACCCCGGCGGCGCGTCGATGGAGATCCATCAGGCCCTCACGCGGTCCGGCGTCATCCGCAACGTCTTGCCCCGGCACGAGCAGGGTGGCGTCTTCGCTGCCGAGGGCTACGCGCGCGCCTCCGGCCGCCCCGGTGTTTGCATCGCCACCTCCGGCCCCGGCGCGACCAATCTTGTCAGCGGACTCGCCGACGCCCTCCTAGACAGCGTCCCTGTCGTTGCCATAACCGGCCAGGTCCCGCGCCGCATGATCGGCACCGACGCGTTCCAGGAGACCCCGATCGTTGAGGTAACCCGATCCATCACCAAGCATAACTACCTGGTTCTCGATATTTCTGATATTCCTAGGATTGTGCGTGAGGCATTTTTTCTAGCGTCTTCGGGCCGTCCTGGCCCTGTGCTGATTGACCTTCCCAAAGATATACAACAGCAGCTTGCTGTTCCTGACTGGAACAATCCCTTTAAATTATCTGGGTACTTGTCTAGGTTGCCCAAATCTCCGAATCGGACCCATTTACAGCAGATTGTTAGATTAATATCTGAATCAAAGAAGCCAATTCTGTATGTGGGTGGGGGTTCGTTGAACTCAAGCAAAGAGCTTCGTCGATTTGTAGAGCTCACCGGGATTCCAGTTGCTAGCACTTTGATGGGTCTTGGTGCATACCCTTGTTCGGATGATCTGTCCCTTCAGATGCTTGGAATGCACGGCACTGTCTGTGCTAATTACGCTGTGGATAAGTCTGATCTGCTGCTTGCATTTGGAGTGAGATTTGATGACCGTGTCACTGGAAAGCTTGAAGCATTTGCAAGTCGGGCTAAGATTGTTCACATTGACATTGATCCTGCTGAGATTGGCAAGAATAAGCAGCCTCACATATCTGTTTGTGCAGATTTGAGGTTGGCGTTGGAAGAAATTAATAGAATATTAGAGAATAAAATAGCAAACTCCTTGAAGCTTGATTTCTCATCCTGGAAAAAGGAGTTGAGAGAAAAGAAGGCTAACCACCCGCTGAGCTTCAAGACGTTTGGGGACCAAATTCCTCCCCAGTATGCAATTCAGCTCCTGGATGAACTTACTAATGGAGATGCTATTATAAGCACTGGCGTTGGGCAGCACCAGATGTGGGCTGCTCAATACTACAGTTATCGTAGGCCTCGCCAGTGGCTCACATCGGGTGGGTTGGGGGCAATGGGGTTTGGTTTGCCTGCTGCTATTGGAGCAGCTGTTGCACGACCAGATGCAGTTGTGGTAGATATTGATGGGGATGGAAGCTTTATCATGAATGTGCAGGAATTGGCCACAATTCGGGTGGAGAATCTCCCCGTGAAAATAATGCTTTTGAACAATCAGCATTTGGGCATGGTTGTCCAGTGGGAGGACCGGTTCTATAAGGCTAACAGAGCCCACACATATCTTGGTAACCCTTCAGATGAGTCGAAGGTATTTCCAAACATGTTGAAGTTTGCAGAAGCCTGTAACATACCTGCTTCCCGTGTGGCAAAGAAGGCTGATCTTAGGGCTGCAATTCAGAAAATGTTGGATACTCCTGGACCATACTTGTTGGATGTGATCGTACCACACCAAGAACATGTCTTGCCGATGATTCCCAGTGGCGGGGCCTTCAAAGATATAATAACGGAGGGAGATGGGAGATCAACATACTGATGTTACATATACGTGGTCTGTTTTATTATCTGTTGTGTATATTCTCTGTAACCCAGGGCTTTGTCTAAGTCAGAGTTTATTAGTTACTTATTCTATGCTATTTGCGTTGATGGTACACGTGATATTAGTTACTGATGCTATTTGCTTTGGAGGGCTGTGGGTTTGGTTCATTTTATTTAGTGGGTCGCACGTGATATCAGACTTTATGATTGAACTATGCTGTTGTTCTACTTATCCTTTCTATTTTAACTAAAAGTTATTTTAGAAAGTTATTTTTATATTAACTATTCCAATCCCGCTCTCTACTTTAATTAAAATATAAAATATTTTATTATATTTTACAATTTTTTCATCTGTCAATATAGATTGCGGGAAATCGCTAGTTTCTGTTGGAGCACAGCAAGTAGCATTTTTGCAACTATTGTCGCTTTCCACCGAGCCAATTTCTACACAAGGTGGAGCGCTAACTTGTTTTTCTTGAACATTTAGAACTGGAATGACAAAGAATCCATGGTGCCATCAAATCAAATCAGCTAGAAACGATCAAAACCAAACAATGCAATGTAACGAGAAATGCTAGAGCCCAAGTGATTTGTCTCGCTTGAAGAGGTCTTGGTCATGGTGATCCAAGCTCCAAGGACACAGACTTGAATTGACGAACGAGCGCTTCAAATCCAAGAGAACTCTTTATCTTGATGATTCGTGGAGCCCGATCGATCAATCGATGAAGGACAATCTTCGGGGAGGGAGCTAGGGAGCTATGGTTATGAATCTGTGACGAAGGGGATCAACACGATGGTGATGAGAGGGCTCACCCCCCTACGCTCAAGTTTTGCCCTAGTTCGCCATCCTTGCCGTGCGAACCTCACCATCGCCACTAGACAAAGCACAAAAGCAAGTAGATGGAAATTGCCCAGATCAGCCGAGAGAGGAGGTATGGGCGTGAGCTACATCGTCATCGTGGAGCAGGGAAGAAGATGAAGCAGGTGATGAGGCGATGAAGACGACGCAGCAACAAAATAATAAAACCAAACAATGCAAACAATGCAACATAACGAGAAATGATAGAGCCCAAGCGATTTGTCTCGCTTGAAGAGGGGGTCTTGGTCATGGTGATCCAAGCTCCAAGGACACAAACTCGAATTGATGAACGAGCGCTTCGAATGAAAGAGAACTCTTGATCTTGATGATTCGTGGAGCCTTATCGATCAAGCGATGAAGGGCGGTCTTCAGGGAGGGAGCTATGGTTATGAAAGGGGTTCGACACAATGGTGATGAGAGGGCTCACCCCTTTGCGCTCGAGTCTCGCCCTAGTCTGCCATCCTCCCGTGCGAACCTCACCATCGCCGCCAGACAGAGCACAAAAGCAAATGGATGGAAATTGCCCAGATCAGCTGGGAGAGGAGGTATGGGCGTGAGCTGCAGCGTCATCATGGAGCAGGGATGAAGATGAAGCAGGTGATGAGGCGATGAAGACGACACAACTACAAAATAATAAAATTATTGATAGCAAGCATTTACAGCTCGCTATATGTGACGAACATAATAGCAAGTTACCTATTTTGGAGAGCGGTTTAAGGTGTAGATTTGAGAAGCTACGGTGTGCATTTAACAAATGATTATATTATTTGTATAATTATTAAAATTTAATATATGTAATTTAGGATATTGAATTTAATTACGTAATTTATTTTAAAGAAAATTTTATTTGTAGATAGGAATATTCTATGTTGTTGAATTGGTGAATTCATTATCACACGCTTCTCATTTCCTCGTACCAATTTAACATCGCTCAATATGTCAAATTAATATTTTTGATCCGATAATTTAAAATCAGAGTTGAATTTACATAGCGCTCCAGCATGTTACTCCAAAACGTGACTGCAAACACACTATACACTCTTTTTAACACTTAAATATATTTTTTTTCAATTAAAAACAAAACTTGCATTCTAGGGACTAGATTCGAAATTTACGGATCTAATCTCCACCCACCCCCTTCTTCCAGCGTCAAATGGAGTCAGCAGTAGAGATCACGAAAACATGCCTCAGGCATAAAATTTTAATTTTCAATTATAATGACATTTATAATCTTTAATTTTGTATTAAATACAGTAATCAATAATTAATGACATTTTAATTCAAGAGAAAATGAAAGTTTCATTTAAAGAATTTTAGAACTTTAATTTTCACTTCAATTCAGAAATTTATGCTTTAATTTTCGAATGGAGCCTTTAATTCTTGAACATAAACTTTAATTTTCATTTATTTTTGAGAATTAATGCTTTAACCAAAATTCAAAGAAATGTGGCAAATTGCTTTTATTTTCTTAGCATGTCAAAAACTTTTTAAACTTTTGCCACGGTAGTTAGAAACAAGTAAAAACTCTCCTTTTCTAAAATAAATACAAATTTTGGACGATTATTAATCCTTTCTCATGCATAACTAACTCTTGAATTCAATTCAAGACATAAATCATACTATGGATGACAATTTTGGCCTGACTCGTCTTGATTCGGGCCATTTTTTCCCGCCCCCACCCCGATGAGATAATAAGGTGGTCACAGGTATTAGCTATTTAGCTACCCTACCCATACTATACATTTTAAAAGATTTTTGAACAGTTTTACCTTTAAATATCCGATCCGACCCGTGACTACCCTAACCCGCCGCCCTCAATAGTTTTGCCTCACCCCAACTTGAACTCATCTGAGACAGGTTCGGGTCACCCACTACTCGATCCCAGCATGCTCCGTTACCATCCCTAAACCATACTTTAGGTAATCCAACTCTTACCTTATCTAATTGGTTATGATTCTAAATAACTTGAAATTTTACATCACCAAAATATATGTAACTCATAGTAATGATGACTCCAGTAATTATGTCTCATTTCTATAAAACCCATTGTACTTAGTGCACTATATATAAGAGAGCTTTCCCTAGATAGCAAAAGAGGTGGTTAAAGCTTTCCAAGTATATGTGTGTGTGTCTAAACATATAAGTGATGCCGATTTGAGATGCGAAGTATGGGAGTGTAACATAACAAACGGCAATATGAGAGCTTTGTCCCAATAGGAAAAGAGAACGGTATAAGGAAAAGGTAAGATCATTGTAAAAGAAAAATGCAACTAGGTAGGATCCATTGTTGATTGTTCATTCTCAAACGTTCGGCAATGTGCTTACGTCGGAGAAGGAAACTGGACTTACTATTTATCTCCAATAAGTCACTATAAGATAATATACAAAAGTTTTCTTCTTCTTCTTTCTTATTAATTTCTCACGCCAATTCATGAGATTCAATCTCGTTTTAAGACAGAGGTAGAGCGAGAACGATACGAGTTACCGGGCTTCGAAAGGCGACCCAACCAAGATTCTATACCGAGTCGCATTCCAACCAATACACGGACAATACCCTTTTGGGTCCTGTCCAACCATATTCATAAGAGTCTCAGGACCTGGGCTCGCTTCATCCATATCATCGACCAGGTCCTGCCCAAGAGGCTGCGTCAATCTTCCACCATCCAAGATTAAAACTGCCCACCAGTTTGATGAGCTGCCGTACACAGGTTCGAAGAAGGCTGTAGTCGATCTTGACTCCCTAAACTGAAAGCGTTAAATTTTATTTAGTCTAAAATTTATAGTAGAATAAATAAAATTCGAACATAAATTACACTCAATAAATCTGTATCTTAATTTTATATTTTATTTAAATTTTAAATTTTAGCTAATTGAGTGAATTCCTCGAAGGCCCCGAACCCTCTATCTTTTCCCTGTACAGCCAATATTGTTCAGCGTCGATAGGATAAGGCCCCGAACCCTCCTCTCTCTATCTGTTCGTCTCTGCAGTGCATAGTATCTGCAAAGCGCCATCCAATTCTCCACCCGGCGGCCATGGAAGCCTCCTCCTTCCTAATGATCCCCTCTAAGCCCCCTCCTTCCTTCTCCCACTCACAAACCACCCAGACACTAGTCCTAAATCCTTTTCCCAAACCCTCATCCGTCAGTGTCACATTCACATCCCTACGGAGGCCCAGGAGTAGCATTCAAATCCGGGCCGCCATCAGCCGCACCAAGAAGGAGGAGACGGTGGCGACGGTGAAGAAGCACCTGGAGGCCTCCCATCTGGTAGCCGGGATCAAGTACCAGGGCTTGACGGTGAAGCAGCTGCAGGACCTCCGCGCCACCCTCCCGGAGACCGTCAGCCTGGTCGTGGCCAAGAACAGCCTCGTTGGCAAGGCCGTGGAGGGTACCCCCTGGGAGGCCCTCGCCCCCTGCCTCCAGGGCATGAACGCCTGGCTCTTCGTTCGCACCGAGGCCATCCCCGATGCTCTCAAGCCCTACCGCGCCTTCCAGCGCGACCGCAAGCTCGAGGACAACGACTTCACTGGCGCCGTCTTCGAGGGCAGGTACTATCCGCCCGAGGAATTCAAGGCCCTCGAGACCATGCCCACCCGCCAGGAGCTCTACTCCACCGTCCTCGCCTCCCTCAAGACCCCCGCGTCCGCTCTCGTCTCCACCATCCAGGGCCCGGGCAGGGACTTGGTCTTGGTCTTGAAGGCTTATGTCAATAAGCTTGAAGAACAGACCACCTCATAGATATTATCACTTACTTAGTTCTTCGTATTAGTTGTTGCCTTGTAAGTGAGTTTTAAATTTCAAAATTTTATTTTTTTGTTAACTTAGTTTGTAGGGTTCGTTCTGTTGATTTGATGCCTGTATGTAGCTGTTTTTCTTTTCAAGCACCCAGAAGAATTGCTGATATTGAAAATTTGAAATGGAATGCAAGTTAGTTCATCAGCCTTCAATTCAATTCGGTTGGCGTGTGTTTTGAGGAAATATATTGGTTTCTGCACATTTTAATGGTGGGTGAATATGCCAAAATTATGTTGTTATATTGCCTTTTTGTTTCCATGAGGTTTCGTGCTAAATTTACATGGCAAATTGTCGTCTATCTCGGAACCATTCACCCACAAAATTATGGTATCCACGGTTGGTACCCAATTTTCATCGGGTAAAGAAATGGGATTGGCTGACTGAGAGCTTGATTCCATATTTTTTTTACAAAAGGGAATTTAGGTGGAACAATTTAGCCTCAATTCATTGTCTGATCTATGCATTAAGCCTGCAGGACAATGGCTAGATATGTGTGTATGGTGAAAATTGCGTTGGTCGTCTGCACTGAAACGTTCAAATGTTCTTATATTGTATATCTTGGTGTGTTCATTTTGTTCTTTGTTCATCTGCATTATCTGATGTTTGCATTATGCCAGAGACAGCTCTTTTTCTTTGTATGTGGACTTTATTTTCAGTTGAGTATATTTTTAGAGTTCTAACTAGGATTAAAGCCTTTTTTTAATATTTGCTTATATGTTAAGTTCTATGATGGACACCATAAAATTTTTATTTCGTCATGCATGTGTATGGTTGTTTGTTGTTTTTTTTTTGTGAAATAAGCTTTAGATGTAATACATGAGATAACCCAGAAACATGATTACGCCAAATTCATTATGTACGTGCATTCGATTGATTAAAACAAGGCATTGATGTAGTGAAATAATGAACTGCCTGTACTTTGTCTATTTTTTATGGCCTAAACAACAATATTGAACAGAGAGCGGTACAATGAGCATGGTTTTGGTACTCAAGCATGCGCTCAGATGTAATACTAATCGGTAAGGATCGCAGAAGAAATATCTGGTAGGTTTCTTCCTCCTTTTTTTGGTTTTGTTAATAATATATTATTTTATCAGAACTGTGGAGTTATTGAGAGTAGCGTAGTACATTACTTCTGGCATTCAATAGGATATGTTGTTGCTTCTACTGAAGTCTTTGATGTTAGGTGGTCTGATCTATATTCCAACATAGAATGAATGGCAGAACTGTTGTGACCATGAATGAGTCCATGAAGGCATACTTTTTTAAATCATTAAACAACTTTATTCATGACGGCATTAGGTTGTTGGGTGAATTTTTAGGAAAAGTTGAATTCTGTTGGTTTCTACACAAGATCTGTATCAGTATTTCTGGAGTAGCGCCATATTTTTCCAGCATTTCTCGCCTTCTCTTGTTGTCTTATGCCCCACAACAAAAAGAAAAAAAACAGAAAAATTTAGTATGAATCCTAAGCAGAAATGCAATACAACCACTAATTCCAGCCAGATTTCGGGGGATCAAGCGAAGAATGAACCTTGGCGGCAAGGGCTTTGGCTTGACTGATTGTTTGAGATTCTAGAGATATTTCTGAACATTTTGCTCTTCTTCGTGAGCCTGGACGAATTGTCACCTCACCGACCTCCCACTTTGCATTTTCAACCTTCAATTGTGGCTTTGGAGGCATCTTTTTTGAACGAGAATCTTTGATTTGGTCTTTGATTAACACTTTAAGGCTTTTTTTTTTCACAAATAGAAAACAAAATCCTAAAATATTACTTTAATACATTTTTCATCCTCTTTATTTTTGAAGAATGCTATAGTGGCTTTTTAATTTTGAAGTCACTATTTAATCTTCAAATATTATTATTATTATTATTTAAATGAGTTATTTTAGGTCTTGAATTAGTAAAAATGAAATAGAAATATTATTTTAATACAAATAAAGATAAAATGAATAGTAATATTAGAGTTGATATTATAAAATAATTTTCTACACGTGTAGATAAAATAAAGATTAGTTTTTACATGTGAACGAGAATCTTTGATTTGTGCTTTGAAAATAACTCAGCATATGGTCTTTTTAAGGCTTTTTTTTTCTCAAAGAAATCAAAATCCTAAAATATTACTCTAATACATTTTTCATCCTCTCTTTGTTTTTGAAGAATGCTATTGTGGCTTTTTAATTTTGAAGTCACTATTAATAGTGTGATCGAGCGGTGTATCTGTGGTGTATGACGGTATTAAATTGAAATATAAATTTCTATAATTGAATCAGTATGATCAATCAAGAAGTAAATTGAAAATGAGTTGTAAGGAAAATTTTATGACAACTTCATATGGTGGCATTTCTATTTCATATTTCATATGTCTTTGTGTGGAAGGGAGAGATTATTAAGAAGTTATCTCCGCGCGGAGGACGCTGTTAACAGCGTTGCTCCGTTTTCCTTCAAAACACGCATCAAGCGACGTGTTGTTTATTTACCGTTGAAAACATTCTGATGACGTGTCGTCATCGCAGCGACATCGGTCCTTCTCTTCCCTTTTTCCGAAACCCTAATCTTCAAACCTCTCACCTTCTTACAATCTCACGTAATTCCTTACCCAATCGATTCTCTAAATTCGACACTCTATTCCGATTGATCGATCCATCGATTGGTAATTCACAAACAGTAGACTGAGGTGGCGTCGGGTGAAACCGATTCCTATGGCGGCCGTTTCGATGTCGATGCTCACGGCCGACTCTTCATCGTCTACCACCGCCAGTCACCGCCTTTTGTCCTTCACCAGGCACATAGCCCTCCTCCAAAACCCTCCCCGCCGCCGCTTTCTCCATCTGCTCCCTTTAAAGCCTACCTCTCCTTTCCTCACCGCTTCTCATCCCATCACGTTCGCTTCCTCGTCCCATGTCACTGCTGGTATACCACCACTACTACTATTACTGCTGCTGCTCTGCTTCCCCTTTTCATCTCCTGTTCGGTTGGTTCCATTTCCCCATAAAATCAATTTCCAGGAAATTTTTTGAGGACCCATTTCATTTGCTGACCTTAATTCTAGTTTTCTTTTTTTCCCTTTTCCTTTTCTCAAGTGTTTTTGTGCTGATTTTATTATTCGATTTATGTGTTTTTGTACTCTTCGGTAATTATTATTTACCTTAACTGGGCCCATATTATTATTATTACATCTTCAAGTTATCAAACAATCTCAACCATAACCTTATAAGTTATAACATATTCGAAATTGTTGTTGTTGTTGGTTTACATCTTCAAAAGTTCAAATTATCAAACAATCTCAACCATATAACATACTCGAGTTTCTCGTGTAAAAAAATAGATGCCCACGTTGCGTTGTTTTTTTTTTTTTTTGTTTTTGAATATGGCTTGAATGTTGCACATATTTCATGAACCAAACACGATCTGAATATAGAGCAAATTGCACGAAATGACGGTGATGCATTGAGTTTTATTTTACTTTTTGCCATACCCCTTCGAGAAAATTAAGGTAATTTTAGTTTCTTATAATGAGAAGCAATCTCAAATTCCTTAATGTTACCTTATTATGTTGCAGTTTTAACAATTGGATAGTGGACATTCCAATGCTTTTGTGTGTTTAAGAATTAATGTACTATTTATCAAAGGCTTGGGTTTTTAGGGTAGGTCAATTTTCAATTTATTTTGCAGCTGCCAAGAGCATGGATACTTCTGCAAAGGTAATTGATGGAAAATTAACTGCAAAGGAAGTCCGAGATGAGATAGCTGTTGAAATATCTAGGATGAAGGAAGCTATTGGGATTGTGCCAGGGCTTGCAGTTATCCTAGTTGGAGATAGAAAGGATTCTGCAACTTATGTTCGGAACAAGAAGAAGGCTTGCGAGTCGGTTGGGATTAACTCCTATGAAGTTTGCTTGCCTGATGACTCAACAGAACAAGAAGTTCTCGAGTCTATCTTAAACTTTAATGATGATCCATCAGTTCATGGCATCCTCGTTCAGCTCCCTCTACCTTCTGTATGTCACAGCATTTTATACATTATAGCTATAAATAAGTAACGATATCCTCTTACGAGTTTTAGAAATGTGCCATCGAGACTGCTGTCAAGGCTGGCCATGCAAAAGAACACTTCTCTATTTTAGTGGATCTTTTGATGATTGGTTGTGTTTCAAAAAATAGAAACTTATTTACAAATTTCTCATCCTGCACTGTTTCTCTCACTTGAAATCGGATGATGACCTTGAACTTGTTATCTTGATTGGCGTTGTTTCAGCATATAAATGAGCAGAATGTGTTAAATGCTGTTACAATTGAGAAAGATGTGGATGGATTTCACCCTTTGAACATTGGCCGCCTTGCCATGCGAGGTAGAGAACCCTTGTTTGTTCCTTGCACACCCAAAGGTTGCATTGAGCTGTTGCATAGATATGGCTTTGATATCAAAGGAAAGAGAGCAGTTGTGATTGGCCGGAGCAATATTGTGGGAACCCCAGCTGCTTTGTTGCTGCAGGTAAGTTGTCTGTTCAAGTTGTCTTATCAATTATCATCCATCAAACTTTCTACCCTTCTCATATGTATATATATATATATATATATATACTGATTCAAAATTTTGCATAATATTGTTGGTAGAGAGAAGATGCTACTGTCAGTGTTGTACATTCCAGGACAAAGAACCCTGAGGAAATCACCAAACAAGCAGATATCATCATCTCAGCTGTTGGGCAACCAAACATGGTGAGGGGTCATTGGATAAAACCTGGTGCAGTTATCATCGACGTTGGCATTAATCCAGTTGAGGTGAGTATCTATCATCTCCTGTGTTTATGGTTTTTTTGGATGTGTTTGCACGCACAAATACTCAGAAACTAACTCATTCATAATCTGGTCATGCTCTGACAGGATGCTGCTAGTCCTCGAGGTTACCGTTTAGTTGGAGATGTTTGTTACGAGGAAGCTTGCAAGGTTGCTTCTGCAATCACTCCTGTTCCTGGGGGTGTGGGTCCAATGACTATAGCAATGCTTCTCTCCAATACTCTCATCTCAGCAAAGAGGATGAACAATTTCCTGTGAGAGGTCAGGATTTACTTAGGAATAACAAATTGTAAGCGAATTAAATCCCTCGGAACTCGGAAGATGACCATTTTGTTTATGGTAGTTTGGCCTTCCAATTTTGCTCCTATACCTTGGAACATACCTGTTACTTGCATTAATGCCAAAATTTATTGAGCTGGGAATTCCAGTTTTATTCTTTTGTTAAAGGCTGGCCCCCTCCCTCGCCACAATGTAATGTTTGATCTGATTCAGTGGCTTCAAACTTTTTCAATGAAGTCCCTGTAGTTCGATATGTTCTTGCAGCTTCACAAAGGTTAAAAATGTAGAATTGATGAAACAAGCAAACAAGAGGCATTCTACTCCGCCTAAGCGAGAGCACTGTTAGGTACTTGGTTTCCTGAAATTAAGTCAGATTCATGCGCAAGCTCATATCGCCTCATATCCCCTGATAGAAACTTAAAGCTTATGGATCATCTTAAAGCGGGTACCCATTGACTCATGATTCACATTTCCCACTATGGTGCCATCTAGAGACAAAATTTCAAATTTCATACAAGATAAATGCTAAAATGTTCAAATAATAATGACAAATATAGAAACAATCAAAACATTCAAGACCCAGGTGTTTGACTTTCTTTATTTAACCAAAAATGTTAGGTATGCTGCTCAGCATGACTTTTTGTGAAGAAGACAAATCAATTCGTGCTGCAAAATGATCTAAAATTTCAGCATAACTTTCTTTATTTAGCCAAAAATGTTAGATATGCTGCTGAAGCACTCGGGATTGTTTCAGTCACAAAACTCTATCTGTAGATAGATCAATCCGTGCTGCAAAATGACCAAAACCAGTTCCTCGTGGCTGTTTGGCGCCCCTAAGACTGAAACCTGCAGAGAATAAAAATTTATTCATGGCCGAAAGCAGCTGCTAAAAGCACATTGATCATAGCCATTTGGTCTTTTTAAACCTCAAGCGGAATTTTTGAAGCCACTAGGGTGACCAAGTTGTCATGGGTAGGACTCATTTTCTTTGATGAAAATTTGAGGGGCAGCTGGGGAGAAGCAACTGAAATGAAATGACATGGAACAAAAGTAGTTTTTAGCAAATGAATGAACTTACCTTGGGCCGCTCCATATTGCTTTAGTGTCCTAACTCCTAAAGCAATAAGAATAGAATAAAATATGAATATTTTCGACATAATTGGCATTTTCTAACACCTAGAACTTCATTGTGACACTGGAGGAAGCTGCCGCTGTTGGTGGAGACAGCCGTCGTCGACGGCCACTTTTTTGAGAGCGAGTGGTTCCACAAGAATCGTCGGAGTAGGCTCTTGAGAGAATCGCTCCCGACAGCAGCATCAAAGCCGTTTCAACCGGCGACTTCAAGATATAGTACAGTGGTTGCGGTGGAAGAAATAGTATAAACTAGAAATTAAAATTTGTAAAAATTACATATACGATGGATGGTGAACTGATTTAATGAATACGTAGTCAAACAATAACACATTTTTTAATTGGGTGAATATCCCTCCCCTTCCACAAAAGCCCAAGTTCAGTCTCTTTGACAACCTTCCTTCTGCGTCCAATCCATGGCGGTCCTGAGCCGCCTTCTGCGACCCACTGCCCCTTCCCTCTCCTCCTCCATATTTCGCGCCTTGTCTTCCTCGTCTCTCCCAAATTCCGAATTTGTCCGCCGACCGGGGGGAGAAGCAGACAAACGGGGCAACAAGGCGGTGCAGTGGGTGTTCCTGGGATGCCCCGGCGTAGGAAAAGGCACCTACGCCAGTCGCCTCTCCACCCTCCTCGCCGTCCCCCACATAGCCACCGGAGACCTCGTCCGCGCGGAGCTCTCCTCCTCCGGTCCTCTCGCTTCTCAGGTTTAGTTCTTTCGTTCGTTTACTTCGATTTTTTGTGTTTTTCTTCTTTGCAAACCAGCAACTTAGGATTTTGAGAATTCGAATACTCCCTCACTATGCTGCTGCTGCTGTGTTCCAACTGGATCCTATTTAAGGTTCATCGGATATGGGCTGTTGCAATCTTTATCTGCAAAGTCACAAATATACACTAGGTGAAACGATATCCGATTTAGAGCTGTCTTGTCTGTGTTGATCTTCTGGCCTACATGACTTTTAGGAACCATTTTTAATGAAATTGAATATTGCATAAACTGTCCTCATGGTAAATGAACTGTTTAGCGTTGGCATTGCGAGAAGGAGACTTATCCGGAGCCAGAGGTGTGAAGTATTACTACCTTAAATGTCAAAGCTACAAATTTACATGTGATTTCGAGATTCATGTATACTCTTTTTTTTTTCCAGTGAAATATATTCTCTTGAAATTGAATGTGTGAGTTTACGTTGAAATGACAGTTGGAAAAATAGTCCCAGCCATGAAATATTACTCCACTTATACATGTCAATTTGAGATTGCTATATTATTTTCACTGAATTCTGCTGCACTGATGTTTCCATTGTTAGTTAAGTGTTTTGTTGTATACTCATTCTTTGTTCTTATTGTCTTCACCCCTTTTCCCATATTGCAGCTTCTAGAGATTGTAAGTCAAGGGAAGTTGGTTTCCGATGAAATTATAATAAACTTGTTATCCAAGCGTCTTGAAGATGGAGCAGCGAAGGGTGAATTGGGATTCATTCTTGATGGTTTCCCTCGAACTATAAGACAGGCGGTGAGCTATCTTTATAGTAAATGGCTGCTTTGTGGATTAATTTTTGGGTGGGACAATACTAGTTTGGTGGACTATTGGAGTGCACTTAGTTCTGTTCTCTCTCCCTCTCTATTATATGGGTTTCGTGCTAGAGCACCTAGGTCATATCAGATTGAGGCTGTCTCTTGCTCTTGCAGTGAAGATTTGATAAAGTTCAATTTACAGAGTCATCACTCGAGTCTTATATATTGCACTGATTGATTGATTACTCCAAAGTCATAATATAGGATTTAATTAGAAGGCATATGCTATAATCCTGCTATTTTTGACTTTTTAGCTTCTTGTGTGTTATGTTTGTGCATACTTGTTAAAAGCACAGGTGCACCCAAAGCATCAAGGGGTCTTGGTGCTTAAGCAAAAGTGCTTTATCAAAGTGAAGCATTACTATGTAATATATATATATTTTTTAACTTATAGAAAAACAAAAATATATTATTTGCTTTGCAATTTAGTCATATGGTAAAATCAAACACTCCTATCAATATAATTGTAAGTATTAGAGTTTTTTTTTAAAAAATTAAGTAGTAATTCATCCTCCAAATCTATGTAGTTCCATACTAAAACGTAAAAACATAATTTGTTAAATGAAAGTATTAAAAGATGCAGACTGTTACTATCTTAAGTGTTCATTTGATTTGCAAAAATTAATTTGTAGGAAATAGAATCATTAAAGGAATAAAATTAACATAGTAATCAAAATGCAAATTTTCATTTTCTTTTTTGTGTTTAGTACGAGTAGCAATCAATTTATTGTATTCTCACAATTACTTAAATATTCCTATTTAAATAATTTCTAATAATTAATAATTAATAAAAAAAGCTATGCCTGCTTTTTTCTCCTCTCTCTCTCATGGCTGAACTCTTGAACCGTCACTCCTTCCTTCATTAACCCTCAAATCTCCTCCATCCTCAAATCCTATCAAACCACCATCGTTTACATGGCAGCGCAGTTGGTGGCTAGAATGAAAGATGATGGCGGCAAGTTCTCGAGGAAGGGTGACCATAGAGATAAAGGCAGCGACGGCGACTTGGGTTTGGTGTGAGGATCGCAGATGGCAACGATGACAGTGGACCCTTGCAAGTGCCTGATTGGTTATGAATACACATGAGTCCTTGTTTACTGGATTGTATGCATGAACCCTTCTAACTGACCACTGAATAGTATGTGTGCTGACCAGGCAAAGATTGTGAGGGATTGGATTGATGCCAATTTTTGTTAAGCTGCTGTTAATGTGTTGTTCAAACGTGCAAAAAACGTTTGTGCCATCATAAGTTTGTGGTGATTAATTTTACCTTTCAGTTATAGATATAGATTCCAAGTCTGTGGGCATTGAATTTGTTCCAATATTTTGGGTGGTCATCAGAGCATTAATATGTATGTCAGGATACAAGTTTTTTGAGAATGATAGTGTAATTATACATTGAAAATGTTGGTGGTGACCTATGAGCATTGACAAGTAATATTTTGGGTGGTCATCAGAGCATTAATGTGTAAGCTTGTGGGGATCTATGAGCTTAGGGGTGAGAATGTTTAACTGTCACCAGCTAAAGGTTCTACAAATGATGGTCAATGCTTTGATAAATAACAGGGAAGATTAGAGTTAGATTGTGGGTAAGGCTTTGTGTTATCAAGGTAGTTTTAGTAATCTGGTTTACTGACTTTGAGCCTACATGCTTTCTTTTTGTGAAATCTTTGCAACTTGATGCTGCCTTAATTCTTATTGCTCGCTAAGAAGAAGATCCAGAGATTCTTTGTATGAAACAAATTTGATGTCGTTATTTTATATGCTCAGTGGATTAAACATTGAAATTGATGTTCCAAGGTTGACACACTTTTGGGAGGTGGACATACATTTCTCCATGTCTGCTGGACGGTTCACTTTGTCACAAATTTCATGTGCTTTGTTTATGTGCTACTATAGTCCATTCTCCCCAATAACATAATATCATCATTTTTCAGTTTTTTTTACCACATCGAAATATCATGAACTTGATATGGTGAAAGTTTCTATACTGAATGACATCAAATGCATCTACCACATCTCTGCATTGATGGCAGTCGTTGATTATGAATCCTGAGGCTATTTGTGCATTGGGACGCTTCTCTGTCACTCTTCTGCCAAACAAACCAAAATAATTATGGGACTGTTATCTTCTGGTCTTGTTAGATTTTTATCTCTACTTTTGATGATTATCGTTCAAGTTATTGGCTGGCATCAGTAGAGGGGTGAAAAGAGTTGTTACTAGCCTGAAATGTTTGGGATAAAAGATGCTTAACATATTTCCTCTTTCTTTTTTGTTGTTGTGGTTTATGTCTTCATTTTGCTGCGGGCCAAGTGCCTATCAAGTAATGATATGAAGTATACTGATATTTTTTGTTCTACCATATTCTACCCTGCCCTGCAAAGACATCATCACTCATTATCTGTCCTCTCTCTCTCTCTCTCTTCCAGGAAATATTGGACGGAGTAACTGACATAGACTTGGTGGTTAATCTAAAGCTTCGGGAAGAAGCATTGCTTGCAAAATGTCTGGGAAGAAGGATTTGTAGCAAGTGTGGAAAAAATTACAATATTGCCTGCATTGATATCAAGGGTACTGATGGAAGCCCTGGACTTTACATGGCCGCACTTCCCCCTCCTCCACACTGTGCATCACATCTCATCACCAGGCCTGATGATACTGAAGAAGTTGTCAAGGAACGATTGCACATCTACAATGAAATGGTACTTCCTCACAGAATGCTTCGTTGTTATAGAACTGTGGCTGGTTTTACAGTTGTGCTGACCTATATAATTTGTGTACTTTCTTCAGCTCCAAATTAATAGGCATGTCCGATTGTCATCTTTGCAGCTACAAAGCCAAATGTTTTTTTTTTTGTTTCCCTGACTGTTATAATAATGACTTTGCAAATTATGGTCATTGCAGAGTCGGCCTGTAGAAGAATTCTACCGCACCCGTGGGATTTTATTAGAGTTTGACCTTCCGGGTGGAATCCCAGAATCTTGGCCGAAGCTGCTTCAAGTCTTGAATCTCAGCCATGACGTCGACAAGCATTCCGCAGCAGCATAAGCCCTCGCTGCCCTCCAAGTTTCTGCTATACATTATCAATTTCATATTGGATTTTCTTTGCAAGTGTTGTTCTGGTGTACATGCGGTGTGATATCGAAAAGAAGAAGAAAATGATTGCATTGGGTGTCGGGGTTTGGAGTGTTCTGGGTCGTGTGGTGAAATTAGCCGGAGTGTTTGGTTGGTGTTGATTAGCACAGATGGGCTTTAATCTTGTCTGCTGTAGATGGCCAGAGCGGTGTGCATTATGTCTTTTACGGTTATCCTTTTTATGATGCACGAGGTAAATTCTAAAAATGGCACATTGTTTATGATGGAGTCCCAAGCCTAACTCCCGCTACTTGGGCTGAAGTAAGTACGTACAGCAAGGCATAGGAGGAAATAGATCAATCTTCGCTACAGCTGTATTTGGTTATTTCTTATAGTTTGTATCTGGTTATTTCTTACAGTTTTTGTGGGTTGTTTATCTGGTAAGAGTTATTTTCAAATTCTAAAAGCTGACATGTAAACTGAAGCTTATTATAATGTAACTGCAAGCTTATTAAAAGGGATGGACGGATAGAAAGAAATAAGAAGATTTTATCCTTAGTTGTGGTTTGATTCTCACCCAGAAGAGAATTATTTTATGGGTGTTGTATAACTATGCTCCTATTGTGATCTATCATTGGTATTGGAGCCAGGTTTATACCAACGAACAAAGAACGAATGGAGCAATTGGAACAAGAACTTGAGGGACTCCGAGACATTGTACAGCAGCAACTGGAGATCTCATTGGGGGCAATGGCTCCAACCGGTTTTTGATGAGGGACGGATTATCTGGGGAAAAAGTTGACCATGACCTTCATGTGGGATAATAACATACGACAAATAAAAGGAATTGAGGCTGCACCATTTCAAACCACAACTGCTCAAGGTTTGGTTAAGGATTTTAGATGGGGACTGCATTTTTTCTTGCTTTGTCAAATTTTCGCGCAACAAATGGCCCCTGTAGAACTTCGTCCTACTATGCAAATCACTGTACAAGCATATTCAAAGGTCTTGTTTGTTGAACCTAAATCTTTACCGCCTGCCTGTGAAATTGGCCATACAATTCCGCTCAAGGAATGGACTGAAGCTATTAATGTCAGATCATATCGCTCTGCCTACTTTAAAAAATCGGAGATTGAAACACAGGTACAAGAAATGTTAGATGTAGGGTTGATTCCACCTAGTACCAGCCCTTTTTCTTCGTATGTTCTGCTTGTAGGGAAAAACAATAGAACATGGAAATTTTGTATGGATTATCGGGCTCTCAATGCAACCACCATCAAGCATCGCTTCCCCCAATACCAACTGTTGACGACATGCTCAATGAATTACATGGCGCGGCATACTTCACCAAGATGTGAGGGCAGGATATCATCAGCTTCCAAAACTGCATGTAGGACTCATAACGGCCATTATGAATATTTTGTTTGCCGTTTCACATACATATGTATTTATGTATTTGATGCATATCACATTATATTATTTACTAGACCAGTACTATCATTCATCAAGCTGATGTTAACAAAAATTAATATTTGTTGCCATTATTTACTCTCAGCATTGTTTTCCACCTCCCACCCCTCCCCCCCTGTCGTCCATCCAGAGAGAAAAAGCCGAAGACTCGAAAACTCGTTGCGAAAAAGCGATGTTACGCATTTAATGAATTCAAATGCAGTTATATTTCATTGAAAATCATTAAAATTTAAATTGCATGATCTTTATGTAAGTGTAAATCCACAAATCACCAATGAGTTGCATTTGTGTAAGTGTAACACAAAAAGTGTAGTAGTAGAAGTTGTACCTCTGTGGGTGTTAAGTGTGATCTCAGTTCAGCTGTTTATAAGCTGAAATATTTACTATTATTCTATATTGAGCCGGACTTGGATCTACTTTGAAAGAGTTGATAGATTTAGTAAAAGAAAAAGATAATTGATTTTGTATACAATCACCCACCCTTTCTATTACACATCGTACTGCTGTGGTCAGACTGAGATTAATTCTTGGAAATCAGAGCTTTGTTACACCGAAGACGGAATTAATTGATATCAATTAATTAAAAGCATAGTGACTATTTTAAAAAACTATGAACATTTGTAAAAAAAAAATGAACTTTTGAAATATATATGGATTTAATTTATATGTTGAGTTTAAATTCCGATTAATGATCATTGATTACATGGAATTTGATTATATAAATTGAACAGCACATATATTTAAACTTGCTCAAATTTGGTTTGAGATGCTTTTTACTCATAGTAGGATCGAAACTGAAATTACAGTATTTCGGAGTGACATGTAAATGATGTAATATTAATAAACTTAAAAATATATAATAATAATAATAATAATAATAATAAAAGCTTTTTAAAAAATTATAATTTAATTTATAATTTAGAGTTATTGTAGGCGTACTGGTGTGCATTTGGACCCTACACACGCATTGATTTACATATATATATATATACATATACATATAATATATATATACTGGAAAGTGCATTTGGACCTACACATGCATTTGATTATATGTAGATACGGCTACTGCAAAGGAGCCGATAAAATATGGTCTTCCGTTCTTGGCGGGTTGGCCTGTGTCCACCCACGCACACTTTCAAACAAGTGGGTCAGTGGTGCAAAAAAATCGAAAATCCCAAAACTCAGGTCCTTGTTTTTATTTGTGTATTCTGTTTTTTTTTTTTCCGATTTTTTATTAGAATTTGTATTAATTTTTAAATTTAAAAATAATTTCTGCTATTTAGTATTTACATTAGATTTATCCTAGTTAAATTTTTTATATAATTTATAGAAAAATATATATAATTTTTAAAAAATATTTATATCATATTTTTAAAATATAATTTAAGAAGAAAACATTGGAATGATTTCAACATTTACTATTTATCACCAAATAATATTTCGATAAAAACTAATATCTAACAGTTAAACTTAAAATTGTAAAATTATATATTTAATACATAAAAGAATATGGAATTTTAGATCTAAAATTATAAATATCAAAAACACTTCTCATACAAATATATAAATTAAAATTTATTATTTTTGAATAACTATAAATTTATACGAATAATTTTTAACTGGATAAATCAGTCAAATTCACAATCAAAAGTACTGCAGTATAATATTAGTCGGATGATATGAATTAATATAGCAATGACCATTAACATTTTTAGGAGAAACCACAAAATTTTATATAGTACACAATTCACTCTATATCTATCACAATCATATGTTATACCGATGCGGTACGATTGAAATATTATATCTGAGGCCCGGTTTAGATGGTGCGCGAGGGGAGTTACATGCAACAGAGAGCTTACACACGAGATTTCGAAATTGATACGTGTTTTTGAATTTTATTATAAAAACTTTTTTTTTAA
Organism: Taxillus chinensis; assembly: GCA_023512835.1. Taxonomy (NCBI): domain Eukaryota; kingdom Viridiplantae; phylum Streptophyta; class Magnoliopsida; order Santalales; family Loranthaceae; genus Taxillus; species Taxillus chinensis. Next base: position 40,643,230 of record CM042087.1, read on the forward strand.
TCTTTTTTAACATTTTATATAATTTTAAAATTTTAAATCTACTCATATTAGTTGGATTTTTTTAATTGACAAAAATATATTTTTGAATGTTGTGCATTATTTTTTTATTTTTATAAGTTTACAAAAGAATTTATATAATACTATATATATGTATACTGTTGATTCTTTGATATTTTTGTTTTGAACAAATAAGTTTATATTTTTGAAAAAAAAAAATCAAAACTTTTAACTTCAAATAAAATTTTTAATTAAAAAAAGTTCGAAAAGTTTAGAAAATTTATCGAATTTTCATTGGGAAATCAAGGAATTACTGGGAAATGGAAAAACTTCCTAATTTTTTCAAAACTTAATCGAAACCAATTTATTCGAAAAGTTTCCCAATTTTCCAAATAAAACACTCCATTGTCATCGGCACCATCAAGCCAATGTGAAATTTTAATTTAAAAATTATTTTTCATGAGTTTAAAGAATTCTTATGAAAGATTTAAATAACATTCATAAAAAAACTCACGTATTTCATTTAAAAAAAAAAAAAACTCACTTTCCGCCGCCCACCCCACTGGCGTCGTCCCCCCTCCTCTGGCATCCGACCGTCTCTGAGGTCGATCTTACACAAAATTACGCATGATTGACGTACTCGCGTCGACCATACGTACAAAATTAACCTCCAGGGGGACTGAATTACGTACTGTAGAGAGTGGTGGGAGAATGAAGTAGAGTGATAATATATAAATTAATTTCTTGAGCAAAAACTTGAAAAACACATCCAATATTGTTTACTTTTTTTTGAGGATCCTGATCCTCTTCCATTCAGTTTCCATGAAAGGCGATTTCTTTTCCTGCATGTAGAGCCCAAATTGAATCCAGTGTCTGGTGGTGGTCCGGTTTGCTGCTTCCTTCGCCGGCTTATTGTTGATGAAAATCCGAATCGTTTTTTTGTCAGTGTTGTGAATCACGTTTATTTTGGTCCACCGTCCCAAGATGTGGTCCGCTAACGCCGGCCTATTCCCATAGTAGCACAGGCCCTTGTCGCAGACTTTGAGCATCAGGGTCGTTGGATGCCCCACGGCCCCAAACACTTGCATCACGCACACCCCTGTGGTCCCCTTGGCCACCCGAACCATTCCCTCGAACTGCCATGTCCCTTTGGTGTAGTCGTATCCCTGCCATGCTTTACGATTAATGACTGACTCTTCGAATCAACTAATTAACGTACCAATAGTATATAGCCAAAGCCATTTTCAACACCAAATTAATAGCTAGCTATGATATATTTACATAATTACTTGCATGCAGATCATATATATATTATGTGTGTGTGTGTGTGTGTGTGTATACAGTATACGTGTGTGTCGTCAGAATGAACAAAAATTAATATATAATGATTAATTAATATTACCATAATGCGGATTTCGGCACGCGGGAGGGTAGGACTGCTCCATGTGAAAGGTTTGTCAGATTCGCGCAACCAGAACTTATGGGTGTTATTTTTCAGTCTGTAGCGTGCACTCTGAGGAAGGTTGTAGGGCGTGCGGACGACGAAATTAGCTTTGGTTAACGGCATAGCAACATAGCCTTTGGTCGGATCGCCGGAGTTAGCGGGGGTCGCAACGTGAGCCAAGAACACGATCACAAACGGAGTAAAGCTGGCCACAGGAACAATTGACGAGGCCATGCCTATCCCTCTTAATCGATCGTTTTAGTTTATTGTGATGTGAGGGATGCTAGTGTTTGCTTGGGGGCGTGTCATATTTATAATTCGTGCTTGTTTCGTTCCTTTATTTTTTGTAGTGCAATTCTCCCTGTCAATATTTTAGGGATTCACATTAGTTTAATATTTTTGACATTTTCATTTGGTTTCGTTTTCTATTCCTTAAATTTACTTATTTTTAAAAAATATTAAATATTTTATTTTTCATTTCTATCAATATTTATTCCTTAATTTATTTATTATTATTTTTTATCTCTCTTTCTTTCATTTATTACAATCTAGGAATGTATTGTTTATCCTTTATTTTTATATTCTATTTAAAAAAACTTAATGTAGATAATTTTTTTGATAAAGTTAATTTTAAAAAATTATAAAAAAAAATTAATTATGCCAAATTTCGGCCCAACGAGAGGCGTAATAGGTAACCGCCTAGGGTACCTCACCCAGTAACAACCCTCTCACAAATCAGTGAATCGCAGCTTCACTCATTGATTCACAGACCGAACGGCACTGCAAAACAAGAATTGAGGAACAGCCTAACAATTGGTATTTTTTTTCATTTATCAATCGTTCAATTCAGCAATTGAAATATCAAATATTGAATAGTTTAAATATTTGATTGAATTTAGTATAAATGAGGTAATTAATAGTTTAGATTTCTAGACCAGAGTGCCCTAAATGTAATTAGGTACACCATTTACATGTTAGGAAATTATTTTTAAATTTAATTCAAAATAAAATTTCAGCAAAACATAATCATCCTCATGTAAATGTAATTAGTTAACGGTATATTCCACGAACAGTGTAATCAGCTTAATCATTTGAATAGTTTCCTAAGTCATTGATTAACCCAACTGAAATAATTTCATAAAATTAATAGACAAAGTTAGAAACAATTCAATTTTAAAATAATTATTATTGGATTTTAGTTAACTGTATTGTATTATATTATGAATTGAAATATTATTAAGGTTTTAGTTTAATAAATTTTGAAATCAAATAATGACTTGAATATTGACCGTTTATAATTATTGAATAATATTTAGATGTTTAATTTGTGAGTGTGTTAAATTGTAATATGATAATTTTATTTTATTTTTTTTTAATATGATGTTATATTATTAGATTTTATTTGTATTTATAATGACGAGAGGAACTTAGGAATGATTTAAATGAAAACTATTCTTTTTAATTAATTATTATATTATGTATGTGTTATATATTGTCTTATTTATTATTTTATTATATTTATATTTATGATAATATATTTTAATGTTCTGAATTAATAACTTTAAGAATTATTATAACTTGGAATTATTATAACTTTTAAGTAAATTATAAAAATTTAAGATTCAATAATTAAAAATTAACAAATAAAAATTCTTTTTAGGAAGCTTACCTTGCTTAAGGCATCCGATGTTTGCTAGACTGTGAATGCTTACAAATGATAAGTATAGTATTTTTATGATATATAATAATATTTTATTTATCATTAATTTAATAAGTCTGTTCATAGTTTAATTTAATTAGAACCAATAATATATTATATTATTGTGTTACGTTTGTAATTGAAAAATGCTTTTAATTTTTTTTGGCAGTGCTATGTCCGTAATTGGAAGTGAATGTAAATGCACTCCAAACACAATCATTTACCACTGTCCGATGTCCGTGTTTTGCGGGCATCGTTTAAAGATCCGTTGTAGTTTTCGAAAAACAATAAAGAAATGAAATGAAATGTATTTATTGTCCAGGAATGCTTTATTCATCGGCTTCGCCATCAGACATAATTTTCCACTACTATTTACTTGCATTAGATTTTAAAAAACAATTGAGTTAAAAATAATATTATTTAAAATCTTAGTCTAAATTTTATTCATTTTTAAAATCTTCACATTTCATTTCATTAAATTATTTTATTATATTAAAATAATATTTTTATATTCTTTCTTAATTACATTTTCTCTCTCTTTCACTTATTATGACATTCAAAATACACATTATTAAATAAATTATAAAAATTCTAATTTATTTTAATAAAATGAATAATACATTTCAAAAAAGAAGAAGAAATACTATTTATTTTCTATATCTAAATCCTTTTTTAAGAATATGAATGTGAGCATGTTTTTAAATTCTTTACAAATTTTATTATTATATTTTAAGAAAAATAAATATTTAAAAACCCGATTTGAATTCTTTTGATTAAAATTTAATTACAGAAATATAATTTTTAAAATTTTAGGTAGCCTAAATAATAGCAGTTTTTGGTATCATCAAATAATAACTATACTGAAATAAAATATTTAATATTTTACTAAAATATTAATCGACTATTTAGGAGAGAGAAGAAAAAAGAGACTTGACGGAATGGAAATGGATTATTTTAACTTATTTTTATAACATAAAATAACTTCTGTTATAAAAATAGAGTCTTCCAATTCATTTTAGAATGCATCGAATCATAACAAATAATTTCTTCAAGCATATCCTTATTTTTTTACAAACTGTCACGAGTTTTTCTTTATATATATAACTTATGACACATCCACTCATAAGTACAGGCACACTCGAAGAACTATCTTGAACAATAAAGATATATTTTCAAGTAGAATATGTATTTGAGCATAAATTATACTTATTATTCGAATGAAAGAAATTCAAACATATTTAAATCATACTTATTGTTTAAATATATTCAAATCACATTCAAGCAATAAGATTAACTCTATGTTGGATTCCACCATTGGAAAGTGAGAATATACCCTCAAAATGGTCACTTTTGAGAGGTTTAAATACATGAGCTAAACTTATATGAGAGTATCATGTCCAAATCATACTTACTATTCAAATAATTAGAGGAATTTAAGTATATCATAAGTGAACCTTTAAAGCACTTACACCGAATACACTATATTGACTTTTACGTCAGGGTATGCACAATTGATTTGAGCACTAAGGGTTTGCACATAGCACTACCCTTAATAAATTTATACTTGTAACGTTAACCTGTAAGCAGTTATCCCATAATCTGGATCGTAATAATAAAAAAATAAGTTTATTATGCATTGACCAGTAAAATTACAAATTATGTGTGCCAAACTCTTAACTTTTTGTTTTTTGTTTTGTTGTGTGTATGATTTGTTAATTAATTTTTTGCTTTTAATTTTATAATATAATACTTTCAAGAAAAGCACTATACGGTAAACGATAAATATCAAAAGTTTGATTTGGTATATATACTTATTTGATTTTTAGATATTTTAATTATTTTAGCCGATTTTCAATGAAAGACTAAACATGCTCTTAAATTAATATTATCGAGTACAAAAGCAAAAGTCTAGAAATAAACTGTAAGTCTATAAAAGGCTGCGTGGAACAATGTTGTTCATACCGTTTCATTAACATATGACGGTTATTGGAACCGCTTTGTCAACATTGTCTCACAATTATTAATTTCTTGAAGTTTATTTTACATTTATTTATTCCAAACGCAAAAGGCAGTGCTTTTGATTTTAATTCATTGGCGACTTTTTCTGCGGAGTACTGGCCACGCATGGAGACAACACTATTCATCGTGATTGATGGAGATTACAAATGCAACGAGTCAGATCAGTTGGGTCGCCCCCGCCGAAAACCTTTTCATGTAATTACAAATGTCAACGAAGAAGGGGTGTGTGAGTGTGAGTGACGATGTTGAGGGATTTTAATCTACTTCGCATGCATATATTTCAAGTAAATTCCAAATTAACCGACGCAACGTTTTTAGAATTACCTTCTAGCTAGTGGAAATAAATGAAGAGTCTATACGAAATTCTCAGGTAATTGCTAATTTAACCGACACAAAATTTGAACATTACTATATTGCCGATATAAGAAAAAAAATCGTCTGATGAGTTAATCAGATTATTAACAAATGCCGATGATATGTCACAATTCTACCCATATGAAAAAAAATTAAATATTATTTACAGTTTGCCACATCAACATTTGACTTTAATTTCAATAAAAAATAAAAATTAAGAAAATATATGCATACTTTTAAAAAATAATTTTTTTGAGTAAAAATATATTGAGGTCAAAGTGGTAGGTTACGCTGTAAAGAAACAAAACACCACTTATTATTTTAATAGTTTAATTAATAGCCAAACAAAAGAAAAATAATGAGAAAGCTTGCAAGCCGATCATTTCTGCGTCATGTTTACGGGTGTGTGCAAGTTTGAGTTTTTTTTTTTTTTTTTTGTGGGTTTCGGGCTATGTTCTGGTTTGTTTGTGATAATTTCTTTGTAAACCAATGAAAATTGATATCATGGCCAAAAATATAGTTAGCATCACAAAATCTAACGCACGATGGCCAATTAATGTATTTAGCAGGAAGCGAAAAGAAAAGCTAGCTAGTAGCTGCATCTCATGATTACCGTTAATTAGTAGGTGAATATGGCCAATGTGACTCCTTATCATATATAAGAACAAACGTGGGTATACACTACACGCACATGATTAAAAGTTTAAAACAACCAGAATTCCCCGAATAGAGGAAAAGATAATAAATCACTCGGATTTCATTTTCAACGGCATGCATTATTTAGATATATCTAACGGTGCCGTGCCGTCATATGTGCACCAAACTGGAAAATCGATGTCTCCATCCCATGTGTCATGAGTGTACACACACACACACACACACATATTGGGTGAACAAAGTTATCGTAGGTGAAACATATATATGGCACCAAAAATTGTAAATGAAAGAAGAAGACAGTGGCGGGAATATATATATATATATATATATAGTTAGGTCTTCTTGAGAACTCTGACCCCTTTCCAGAGAGAGTGCATGTATTCTGGGACTGCTGTCCCCTTCTCTTGCAAGTAGAGACCAAATTGGAACCAGTGGGTGGTATCTGTACGGTTAGGCACTTCCTTCACCGGCGAGCCGTTGACAAAAATTTTGCACCATCTGTTGTCGGCGTCGTGAATGACGTTTACTCGGAGCCACTTCTCGGCGATGTCTTCATACAAGGAAATATCCTCGTAGTAGCGCAGCGAGTTGTCGCGTACTTGCAGCATTAGTGTCGTAGGATGCCCTACCGCGCCAAACACCTGCATCACGCACACGCCCTCCGTTCCTTTCCTCACCCACAGATTCCCCTCGAACTGCCATACACCTTTCTCGTAATTGTAGCCCTGACCATCATCACCATATTCATCATCATCATGCATGTATATATATATATCTATGTCACAAATCCATAAGTCATTCATTCATTCACCGTAATTTTGTAAAATATAAACAATTTTTTTAATTTGCATGTGTTTGTGTGTGTGTGACTGGTCATCAATTCGTCAGGAAGGATATATATATATATATATATGTATGTATATATATATATATATATAGAGAGAGAGAGAGAGAGAGAGAGAGAAACTAGCTAGCTAAATGAATATGCATGTGGACGGATTATTACTAGGACGCGAACTTCGCTGCGGGGGTTAGTGGGGCTGCTCGGGGCAAGAGGCTTGTCGGTGGAATAGAGCGAAAAGTTGTGGATGTCATTGCTGAAGGTGTAGCGGCTGCTCGTCGGGAGATCGTATGGTGAGTTGATGCGAAAGTTGGACTCGTTCAGTGACATTTCAGTGAAGCCATCGGTAGGATCAGCAGCCGCTGCAACGCGCCGAGGGAGGAGCCTGCTAGCTGCAATGGCACCTGTCATCATGTGAGCGCAGGCTATAGAGAGAAAAAAGAGAAGTGATTGAGCCATTGTGCATGCAGTGGCAGTACTGCTGTTTTACGTTAGTACGTGCTATAAATATATATATGATATGTTTTCTTTGGATGAATATAATTAAGGCAATTAATGGTGGTTGTCACATATTTATACTTGGTGGAGATGCACCTTAGTAAAACAATACGGCTGCTCCCTTTTTATTTATTTTAATAAATCAATATCGTCCCTGTTTTCAAGAATAAAAACTTTTAAAAACAATTTTTTTTAATAACGGAATCTATAATTCATTGACATTATTACTGAACTGTTTCTCACTATTCTTAATTTGTCTCCAAAGTCAATAGTTTGACAAATTATATATATGAAACCAGTTCTGAACAATTATTGTGTTGCAGTTTGTACAACAACTATTTTTAGTAACGCTGCGTAGTGCGTACATATAAATGTCAATTTTTTTTGTGACAACTATTATTAAATTTTATTCTGAGAAAAAGAAAGAAAAGAAGATAATTCTGCAAGTTTATAAATAATTCAAAGCAACATTTAATTAGGCTCACTATCATTTATTTAACTTTAATAATTAATTCAATGATTCCAAATAATTCGCAAAAGATACTTTTTTTAGTAAAAAAGCGTTATGGTATAAAGTAAAGATCGACTACTAAATAATATTGCAGAGTCATGCGTTCAAACGCTAGTGAAAGTTGAAAATAAATTCAGGGGACAAAGCAGCCAAGTGTTGAAATTATTCCTACCTTTTTCGCTTATCGATCGGTAAGTAATGTTTAAATTTGAGTAGCCTTTAATCAACGAATTAGGTTTGTATTTTTGCAATAAAGTACTAATAATAATTACTGCATGTCTCCCAATTTGCAATAAAATACTAATAATAATTACTGTCTCCCGCTTTTTTAGTTCCATGCTCGTATTTTCGTCGTGGGGTGATCTGGAATTCCAAATCACTTCTGGATCTCCAATATGATGATACCTAACACAGCGCTATAAAAGTTTATACTCTAGACGCCCACATTTTTCTACCACCTCGGCCACATCAATGTATATAATTTAAAAACAATTAACTATTAATATGGAAATAATAGTCAGCAAAAAGTAAAGAGTGTTGGAGGTGGCTAGGAATAACAATTTTGGCACATTTTATTTGGGTTCGGATCATTTTTTTCTTGACTTGTTTTATTTTGATGAGATAACAATGCGCATGGATATTAGGCATTCTGACATTTTAAAAGGTTTTTAAATAATTTTTTCGTCCTGTTTCATCCTGTCTTATTTTGACATTAGTTTCGTTTTGTTCCAACTGAACACATTCAAAACGAATTTCAATCAGTTTCATTATCATTCCTTGATGGCGGCTAAACTTTTTAAATCACCAATTATGAATTCTGCTTTTATTTTATTATCGACTTCCCATGGCCTAATGGTCTAATGAAAACAGTATGATGCCTAATGAAAACAGTATGATATATAAAAATCTGAAACTTCAGAGTGGCCCTCTCGAGGGGCACACCCAACTGCCAATTGCTAGCCAAAGGTACATGATTGGTGTGTTCGCCTTCATATATATATATATATATAGAGAGAGAGAGAGAGAGAGAGAGAGAGAGAGAGAGAACATTTACCTTATTTATTACTTCATAATGAAATTATACATGAAAATCACAAAATCATTGTAAGAGCATGCATAGGATAAATCCTAATAAACAAAAGAATAAAAATAACTTGCATGAATCACAGCACAGTAAAAGGCACCATTATCGGTGTAAGTGTGAACTTGACGAAAAAGATCATATTTGATGAGGAAGAGAAGATTAACAAAAAGTTTAAAAAGAGTGGTGTAAGTGAATGAAAAGGTAGCCATTAGAAGTATTGTTGTTGAACTGGGGAATTTAACCATTGAAAAAAGTAGATACATAATTGTTAGAATAGTTTTGTAGCCGTTCATTGGATAATGGGTGAAAAAGTTATTTTTTAAAAGCGTTATTTAGGAAAATGCATCATGTGTGTATTTAATCCAATCAAAATATGGTATAATACTAATTATTAAGAACATTCAAATCCATCTATTCAAATTTGGTTTTCTAAAATAATCAAGAGTTTACTTTTTGTTATTTTGACAATCCATCTTTGTAGAATACACTTTTGATTACTCTATTTTAGCAATTCATTTTTAATATTGGATTAAAATATTTTTTATCATTTTTTTAATTAAGAAGAGAAAATTAAAAAGGAGAGCATATTTGAAAAGAGGAAAGGAGGTAAGAGAAAATATAATTGTTTAAAAAGTATAGAGGAAATAGTAATTGTTAAATTTAAAAGAATTTTATTCATAATGTTATGTTTTTTAAATAAAATTAATACAAAGTTGTGTTTTAAATTTTTGTTTGGTTAAATTGGCTATTCAAACTTTAAAAAAATTAAAGAAGCTAGGATGCATTTGGTGACAATGAATTCAGTCATTGTTTTTTAAAAATGGTAGACTCATATGAATTTAAAATTATTTAATTTTATAATTTAATTTTTAAAATAGATGAATTTCATAGTTATTTTTAAAAATAATTTTTTATTTATTTTCTGTTTTCAAATCTAAACTCTAACTTTTGATGGAAAATTCAAATAAATTTTCTTTTTCTTTTCTTTTTTCTATTTCATTACTTGAATCTATAATAATATTATTTTTATTTTTTGTGGGATTTAATTTTTAAAAAAAATATTCTTTTTAAAATAAATTCTTTTCCTATCAAATATCAATTATTTTTATATTAGAACTCTAACGTAATACAGAATATAATAGCTATTTTTAAGTAAAAAAAACTAAAAACTACAAAAAATTACTTTTATTTTTTAAGTAAAAAAATGAAATAATTTTTATTGTTTTCAGTTTTATATTTAAAAAAACAAAAACATGCAAAAAGTGTTTTGTAACTTTTTGTTTCATTGTTTTCCCAAGATATTGCTCAAATATTAATAGTACTGCAATCAGAAAAACTTCTCTCGTCTAGCTCCCTTACAAGAAACAAAAAAACTCAAATGGATGAAATGTTCATTGATAATGCAACCTCCAAAATTATTAAATCGTTTAGCCAAGTCTTCTACCCACCTTCTTTCTACTGCTGCTGGAGGGAATTTGCGACATCAATCACGAACCGATACTTGACATCTGATTTAGCAAGCCGTTTATAGGCTTCGTTGATGTAGTCCATTCGAATGAGCTCAATATCCGCAGCGATGTTGTGCTTTGCACAGAAGTCCAGCATCTCCTGCGTCTCTTTCATCCCTCCTATGTCACTCCCCCCTACAAGCTTCCTTCCTGTAATTAATTTGTTAACAATAATATCTTTATCTGTTTTTTTACTTAAAACAATTATTAAAAGAGATGGCGTTAAAAGTGAATTAAAACAAATATATAGTAGATCAAACCAAGACTGAAAATAACTCTTACCCAACACTAGAGGAAAGATAGGCAGTTCAAGGGGCTTTTCAGACAAACCCACAGTGACCAACTTCCCGTTCAGCTTCAGCAGACCCAGCAGAGGAGCAAGGGGATGGGCTGCAGATACCGTGTCAATGATGAAGTCCATAGTACCTAAAGCAGCCTACACAAAAGGAATTAGGACAACTCCCGATGTGGGATTCATCATCATTAGTATTTTAGCCTTTTGGTAGATCTTAGTTATTTAAGTTACAGAAACCACAAACATCCCAGAACCTCCACATGAAGGAACCCAATTTGAGTTCAGAGAGTAAGAGGACAAAACTAGGATAAAAGTGATGGGACATTATTATGCAATTTGTATCGAACTCATTTTTAAAACACAATTCAAACCTTAAGGCCATAGTCATTTTAACATTAGCCTGTCAGCTTGAGTAGCATTATTCCAGGTTCAAACATTAGGATGAGAAAAACTTCCAGCAACTGCGATTCAACTTCTATGCTTCCTTAAGATTTAAGGAACAGCACTTTCTGTTAGAAGCACTAAATTTAACACATGCATTTTAAGTGGTTAATGATTTGTTTCGGAGAGAAAATGCAGCCACCTCACAAATACAACCTCCAATCACTCCCCCAGGCACCCACTAATTAATTAACACACTTCGCATATATGACATACCTTGATTTTTTCGGGATCCTTGGTAACAAGGAAAGAGTCGGCGCCAAGTCTGTCGATGGCCTCAGACTCCTTGTTTGGTGAAGAACTGAGGACGGTAACTTTTAGCCCAAAGGCCTTACCAAGCCTCACAGCGACGTGACCAAGGCCACCGAGTCCTGCCACACCCAAATGTTTCCCAGGCTCTGTCATTCCATAATATTTCATGGGGCTATACACTGTGATTCCAGCACATAGCAGTGGCGCACCCGCAGCAGAGGACAAGTTATCAGGGAAGCGGAGCACAAACCGCTGGTCAACAACAATGGCATCAGAATATCCACCGTAAGTTCTTGACCCATCAATATCACGAGAGTTGTAAGTAAATATCACACGGGGACAGTAATTTTCCAAGTCCTGTTGACAACTCTCACAGGTCCTGCAGGACCCCACAATGACCCCGACCCCAACTCGGTCACCCACTTTGAATTTCTCCACATTCTTTCCGGTCTGAGTCACAACACCAACGATTTCGTGTCTGCAAAAAGATAAAAACTCGCGAGCTTAATCAATGTAGATTCTTTGAGATTACTAAGGTCCACCGTCCACATGGATGCTTTTCACATCAAACCACCATCTTGTCCCAAGTTATGCACACCAGACAAACAAATAATCATGCAGCACCGATTTTAATAACGAAATGGATATCAAACCGTTGACATACAGACACTAGTACAATTAAGTAACAAACCATACCTAGAGGCTAGAAGTATAGACTTAGCGGTGCGAACATTAATATTAACATCTGCAGGCATGATTTCTGTATCGGATAACGGACAAAGACCAAAATGAGAGGAAAATAATGATGATGATGATGATGATGATGATTGACTGCAATCAAAAGTAATTATTCTTATACAGTTGGAGTTCCCAATTAAAAATGTATCGACAGAGAGGATAAAACAGGGTATTAAATGGCTTATTATGCAAAATACGACAGAGAATAATATTCGTGTGAGACTGAGTATTAGATGCAGTGTATAATAATAATAATAGCGAAAAGGACGTTCACTACTGCCAGTTGTTGGGGGAAGAACCGTTTTCAAATTAAAATAAAAAATCAGATAGTGGTTGGATTAGTGTAGAGTGTCGATGCGAGTAAAGGCTTGGAATTCTCGGATTCGTTGTCTCGTATGGGTGTATTGGATGTCGTATTTGGATTGATGCCGTTTCAGATGGGTAATCTCGGACTGGAGTTGCATCTCGGAATCAGATTAGTGTATAGTTGTTGGACGGAGGCCTTTAGATGAGTGAGACTTGTTCTCCGAAGAGACTGAAGCTTCTGAGATGAGTTTAGAGATGTCTATTGAGTTTGATGAATCTTGAATGAGTCTCGTAGCGTCGGATGAACTAGTAACTCTGGGACTAAAGTTTTTTTGTCGGATTTGCATTTCTCGGATGAATGTATTATCGAATAGAAGTTTATCAGATAAAACTCATCGGATTGGAAGTTTTGTTTCTCCATTGATTGGAGTAATTACAATTAATGTGGTACTTATATATTTTTTAGTGTAGTTTATTCATATTCATATCTTAGTGCATTGTATCTTGCCATTTATGAATAGAGTGACGTTGTAATTGAAACTAATGTGGCATAAATTAAAGTGAAAGTGAGTTTAACAAGACTTTTCTTCATCTATTTGTGGAGTAACTGTGAGGAATTGATTGTGAAGTGGCTGTGGAATTAATTGGGTTAATTGCAAGTCTCACTTCGAACTGATAAGAGGTCGTAAGTTTTCCTGATTATTTCAAGTTCCATATGTAACTCGTTGTCATGAGATACTGTAAGTCTCACGTATGATTATTTGGAGTGACTAGGATCATTAAAGTTAGTTGTGGGATGGATGGATGGATTGTTCTGTAAATAGTTCTAATGAATAGAATGTGATATGTAATATCTCATATTGTAATTAAATGTAAGCCTACTGTAATAGTATAGGATACTATTATATTGGCACAAATATACATCAATCATGTAAACTTAGAATTTTATGTTATAGAATGGTGGAGATGGAAATCACCTATAAAGCATTCGTGCTCACCTTATTTTATTAATGTTTCCTATAGGTTTCTGTCGGGAGTAGCTAGTAGTACTATAGCGGAGCTAGATGTAACATTTTTGGGTAGGTGATTTACCTTATAGTTAATTAGAATGTTTATTTATTATCGTACATTGATTGGTTCTAGAATTAAGTTTGCAAACTCTAATTTTAACATTTGATATTAAAGCATAGTTAGATTCCTTTTCATTATTTATAACTTCCAACATGACGTAACTCCAAGTACCTCAACTGATGAAAAGAGAAATATGAGAAATGAAATTCAAGGCATTGTTTGAATCACAAGATATCTAGGATATTAACAATGGCGGTTTTTTTGATCCCAAGTTGGAGCAAAACGACTGGAGTGCGGAATAGAGAGCCAGTTTTAAAGAACAAAAAGAGGGGGACAAGAAGGCAGTGTATATTTTATATTAATGATTTGATGATGCAATGTTCGAAAAGTCTGTCAAAGCATCAACGAGCAAAACAGTTTAGGAAACCTTAAGCAAAGTCTTCAACAGTGTTGATGGGGTAAAAAGAATTCACCTTCAATCACCAAAGGTAGAAATCGAAAGTTTTCATATAAAGGAGAATGAGAACATCTCTCTCTATTATTCTTAATTAATTTAATCAAGAACAAGATGAAGAGAAATGACAAAAGACTAGAAGACATTTGAGTTATAAAGAAGATACTATCATCACACGCACCCAAGTTTGAGCTCCTAGTGGCGACAATTGAAGAGTTGAAGGATTTAGAGATGATGAGTGTGAAAGAATTACTTGGATCACCATGAGTTTATAAACATCACATTATGAGGAATATAGGCTCCACAATGCTTAATCATGTGTTGGAGTTAAATTTAAATCTTGGAAAACCTAGTGGAGAACGTGGACATGGAATAATCAAGTGGAGGTCATAGTCAGTAGAGCCAGTTGAGTGAAGGACGTCGATATGGAATAGTTTCAACTTTAGTAATTGAGAGTAAAAATCTCTTATTTCTCTTGACTCAAGAATAAGCAATTATATGCATAGAAAAAAAGTTCTTTATTGAACTCTAAGGGAAAGTTGGTGAGAATGTGAGCATTGGAGATAGCTCGAAGCTTGAAGTAAAATAAAGATATTGAGTCGGGATCTTTTAAAAGAATGGAGTCTAAATTTATTGGTGATGCTTACTACATCTCAAAGCATGAAGAGTAGTATCTTGTGCATTGCCTAGTTGCTCCAGCAAGGTTATGTTGTACAAAGAGTATAACTTCCTCTCTTTGAGATACACAAGTGGAAGACTTATTGCATTTGTATAAAATGACGAGAAATCATGTGTTTCTTTGACTTTGAAGATAAAGATAGAGAGATACCTAATAGGACTCATTAAGTATTATCATTTTAGTTATTTGAATTTCAATGGCTTGAAGACGACATACAAAATCTTTTCGGAGGAAACATGGAGAGTGAAAGCACCACTACCGTTAACATTTGTGGGCTTTTAGATCCCAACACGTTTGGAGACAAAACTCATGTTGATTTATAAATAAGCTCAGTTAGTTGACCAAATCTGCTCCAAAAACTTGTTCAAGCTAAGTTTAGGAATATTGGAGTTCTATAAGTCCGTTGCAGGGTGCAGTGTATTTCGTTGGCCCTGGCATGTCACACCAATATGTCATAGATCAGTTGTGTGCTGAATTTTGTTCTAGTACTAGTGTATCAATTACAAGAACACCTTTGGGCGATTCTTCCAATTTTTTATTTTCCTAAATAAGTGGTCCTCCACTGGGTTTTTGTTCTTAGAGATCATTGACATAACCCAAAACTACAAAAGGAAATTAAAAATAATGATAATAAAAACCTTCAAAAAAAAAGATCAATCACTAGTTAAAGTTTGAAAAAACAACTTCTGTGATCACATATATATGATGTGTAAAACATCGAAGAGTATGTAAAGAATAAGGTAACTTGTACATATATATATCATTCGAATATATATAAGGTGGGAAAAGTAACATTATGCATTACGATACAGACCCAGGAACAATCGGGTATCTGGTGAATCCCCACTCGTTCTTGGCCATATGTAAGTCCGAATGGCAAACCCCACAGTACTGGATCTTCACGGAAACGTCGTCATCTCCATTTTTCCTATAATAGATATAGATAGATACAGGTTCATATCGAAAACCAAAAAAAAAAAAAAAAAGTCACGATCGACCCAACGAAAACGGCGATGACGGAAAGTACGATAATTGGAAGACAAAAATAAAAACACAGAAAAGTCATGCCTTCGAGAGAAGTGAAATGGAGAGAGAACGGCAGACGCATCTCTCGCAGCGTAGCCAAAAGTCTTTATCGGATGCTCATTTTCTGGGTTCTTTGCCATTGCCGCTTCTACTTGGAGCTTCAAGGCCGGCCCGGGACTGAGAAAACGACGGCGAAGAAAAGAAGAATTAGAAGAGAGAGAGAGAGAGAGAGAGGACGACGTAGACGACGGTTACAGTTTGTATGAGGTTTAGAATGAAGAGATGGGCTCTTTTAATTTATAAAGGACTACTGAGCTTATATGGAGAACGAATATATGGGAAGGGCGAAAACTGGTAGTTTCACACTATCCCTTGCAGAATAATGGGGTTGACTTTTAGTCAGTGAGCACCGATCGATACTGCTGTTGAGATTTGAGAGAGAGATGCATAGATTTGGGCTGGGGCGCGGTGTAATTAATTCTATATATCTGTAACAGCGATGGTGGTAGTGGGAAACAACTTTATCTCCTCTCCATCCATTAATTATTGCTTCCCTACCTAAGCATGAGTCTCTACCCTCATCAATTTTTTACGTAAGCATTGAATTGAAGGTACATGTGTAAAACTCATTTATATATTTTAATTTCTTTCCGTTTCTTTTCTCTTCTTTTGAAATTTTAATTCAAGACCGGCAAAGGCATGGCTTCAATCGTTCTAATCGTTCCGGGTGGGATACATTAATTTGCGTGAGTTTTTGGGATACATTTATTTTCTTTCAATCGTTTAATTTTTTTGGTTGCCATATGTACGTAGTTGTTGTTCCAATATTCCCGTCTGTCTTATTAATTTGCTGTGTAATTATATCGTGCTACTTCAATGTTATTATTCTCTTGTGACGGATGCTCTTGTTATTTCATACTACGTACGGCAGCATTAATTTCATGTTTTACGCGCGTGTTTTCAACTAATAGCTATACTATCCCATGTTTTACATTTTTCATGGCCTGATAGAATCTGGACCGAGGAAAATGGAATGAGTTGTATGCCTATCTTTTCAACCGACATATTTGAACCCACATCTACAAACGTATATATAATTTTATCATGCAAAATATGAAACCTTGAAATTCTAGTTCAAATGTACGTTTTGGGTTTGAATTTGGTTTCTTAAAGGCATTAATGAACACATATCCTAATAACAGGGCTACAAGTGGATTGGTTGGGGAGAGAAAGAATAATGAATATAATATACTCTATGATCGAGCTAAAAAAACAATAATTATATCGTTATTACGTCGATATATCTAAACAAATTAAGCGAAGCTGCTGATGGTGATGAATGTCCGGCAAGACAAGAGTCATTTGTTTTGTTTTCCCTGGCGGCCGGCCGGAACGGATGGAAGCTTCCCACAGTCATAGTGAGATTGCACCCGCCTCATCAGAAAAGGGAACAACAGCCCATAGAAGATGACATCCCTAACGAACTTCATCCACCTAGAAGATCCATCTTGTTGGGCCCAACCCGATAGGTAAGAGCCGGTGATCAGCTCGGCGGATCGCCACCTCCTCTCCTTCACGTACCCCCTTAAGGCCACCTCTGCCTCTGGTGCCACCAGCCTCCCAGTCCCAGTCCCAGTCCCACCACTGCGGATCAACGACTCCCCAATGTGGCGCACCAGGACCACCGCATCCTCCAAGGCCATGCTGCCGCCTTGGCCGAGGTCTGGCGTCATCGGGTGCAAAGCGTCGCCGGCCACCGTGACGCCGCCGCGGCACAGGTCTCCGAGGACCACATTCCACGGGGGCCGGAACATCAGAGGCGCCCATGACAGTGAGGCAACATCGCTATGCTCCACCACGTCCCTGTACAGTGGAGGGAACTCCTTGGCCAGGTCATCAAGCACTTCCCGCTGGATCAGTTCTGGCCTCGCGTTCTTGGGGCCCAACTCCGCAACTGATGAAAGAAGGGAAGCAAGAAAGCAGGCACCACAGACTCAAGTCATTAATATTAATTAATTACTGGCCATTAAATCTATCAATCTAAATATATATATATATACTGATAATAAATAATAATAATAATAATAATAAAGTAACTTTCAAGCACGCAGGCAAAATTGAAAGACAAAACAAAAGACCAACCTGTCTCCGTTGACCTCCCCACAAAAAACCAGTAAAGCTGTTTATCACTTGTTGGAACGAAACCAGCCCTTTTTCCCGGATCATTAAACTGCCGGACTTCATGCCTCAGCCCATGGCCTTGGGGATACTCTGCCAGCCCACGAATCGCCGTCCGGCCCGAATGGACCGGGTCGCTCAGCCCCAGCCACCGGGCAACCACAGAGTGCACCCCCTCGCAGCCAATGAGAACCTATTGATCGACATATATATATATATATATATATATATGTGTGCATAATAAATATATTTAAAAAATCTAGGTAAAATTATATATATATATATATGAAACTGACAAAAAACAAAAAAAGCAAGGCAGCCAGACCACACGCACAGACATGATGAGACATATTTGGTTAATTAGTTATTACATTACCTTGGTTATAATTTGGGATCCGTCCTCCAAGAGGACGGTGGTGTGGGATGACGAATGAGGATTATTAGTGTTGGATTGAATGGCGGTGATCTTGGAAGAGAAACGTATTGTGTTGGGAGGCAGCTCCTCTGCCAGCGTCTCTAGCAGGTGCTTACGGTTTACTGTTTTCGGCTGGAATCTGCTCCTGCACTCATCTCATCCCACAACGGTGTCGTCTCAGTATTAATTAATAGTTATTACCACTCTGCATCTTTTATATATATATATATATATATAAATAAATAATAAAAGCATGGCTCACCCAACAGCATTTTCTAGTGACACTTCTTTACTCCTTCCATTGCTAACATTCGTATTGATGCTCCTGATCATCGTAATTTGACAAACTCAATTAATCATAATTTAATTGTAGGATTCAATAAAGATACTATTGTATTTTCTAAATACAATATTTAATGAATATTCAATAGTTATTTTCAATAAATATTCTAATTATTGATATATTTAAAAGATGAATATATCAATATTTAGAATATTTAGAGCATATTTATTTTTTATTTTTAAAATATAATAACTATTTTAAAATATAAAAAACATAAAATTAAAAAAACAAAATATGATTGTCATTCTTTATAAATTAATTAAAAAGTAAAAATAAATTTTTATTATTTTTACGTTTAAATATAGTACGTTTATTCATGTATAACCCAGCAATAAATTAAAAACAATTATTCAAATATAGTACGTTTATTCATCGAGTATAACCAAATTCACCAAAATTAAACTAGTGAAATTTAATTTATATTATTAAAGCGAAGCGACAAACGGTTTACTCTTGATCAAGCCAAGGCAAAAACATTCTATACATATATACAAATTAATTGCTAAAAAGCGGAGAGAGAGCGCACAGACAACTCACTTTTGAAGGGGAGCATAGCAGTGGCCAAGCTTGTGAGAGATGCCAAGAGCTTCCAGAGCCACCCAGGCGTTGCCGCCCAGGGTGAGGGCAGCGCCGGTGACACGCAGGCCATCGGCTCTCTCCAAAACCACAGCATCAATTCCAACTTTCTTCAAACCCAACGCCGTCGCCAAACCAGCAATTCCTGCCCCTACTATCACCACTTCCTCCACCGCTTCCATTACTTGATGCCTTCTCCGATTCCTTTAGTTTGCACTGATAATTAACCACTCACTATAACGTAATATATTTATTGTATAAATCGTCTGGTTGTTCTATATTTCTTCTTGTTGATTCCCTCCCTCACAGTTTGTGATACATATATATATATAGCAGTACTGTTCACATTCGATATTTTCGTTGAAACACCAATAGCGTGAGAGTATTGGGCGATGAATCAAATAAAACTAGCCACAAACAAAGGGTCCAAAGTGGCGGCGTTGATTATATTAATATTCATATTCCAACGGTGTGTGCATAGTTGATTGTATTTGGAGCCGGGTCAAACGGCTGCTAGATAATAATTACTTCAAATAAAATAAGTCATATTCCCACGGTGTGTGTATATGTACCAATCCATGCATTCCCATGGATGGATAAGAGATAGAAGTTGTCTGCCATTCATAGTTGAGCGTTGTGAATTACCAAAGAATTTAACAAATTTATTTATATTAATTATAAATTATACTTACATTTTATGTCTTAACTATAATTAATACGTTTAAGAAAATAGGCAAAAGATTATCTGGTCCCCACATTACAGTAAGCAAAAGACAACTTTAACAAGACGGAAGTTCAAACTGGTTCTCCTTCTAGGAACAATACAGTTCAACCAAAGCAAGCACACTGCTCCTGAAAATGGGAACATGATAACCTGGTCATTCCGGCTAAACAAAATCTTTGTTTTAGGCCCAACAAAAAATTGTAGTTTAAAATGATGCACAGCGACCTTGGGATAAAACGTAACTAACATAAGAAATCAGTAGGATCAAGTCTTCAGGAGATGTCATTGTTTGACTACGAGTCAGAAGATATCTTTCAAGCTGTGGCCAGCTTTACGATACTGCCCCCTCACATAACGATGATCAGTTTTTTTCTCCTCTGGATCCTCAACAAAAAGAAATTGATGTTTACGAGCGCCACCCATAAGATTTGCTTCACTCTTATTGCCAAGTCCTGCCGAACCGAACCTATTTGAAGCATTTTTAGAACAATCCATCACGCCATTGATATTCTCCATCCTGCACTCTTTCCTACTATCATCTCCCTTACTGCTATACCATGAGTCCAGAATCTGTACTAGAGAACTCCCATCCTCTTCCACTCCAGGCCTACCACAGGCTCCAGAAACAGTGGTAAGCAAACCATCATCTTCAGATTCCGAAGACTCACTGCCATCCATTACAGGAGAATATTGGTAATCATTTTGGCTATGGGGTGATGACATAATTGCCTTTTGGGTCCCCAAGCCTAACGCTGTATCATTTTGAATAAAACTACTTTCAATGGGGCCGAGCTCCTTCCACAGAGAGTCGTCATCATTCTCCTTCATTGATTTGTCCAGGAATTTAATTTTAGAATGATCATTTTTGAGACTAGGAACAGGACCTTCCATGAATGAATTTTGGGGGACATTCATCGCTGGAACGACATGAGTTGAGTTTAAACTTACCCCGGGTAATGTCTCCAAGAGGGATGCCAATTTTGAGAAACCAAGCATTTGGTAATCCAGAGGGTAGCCAAACCTCTCAGGGAATCGTCTTCTCACGATGCCCATATTAAATCCTTTAGGGTATTCCTTCAATAGCTCAGCAACGAGCTTCTGGCAATCAGATAATATCTCACCCCTAGATCTTTCTGGAGGTTTCTGGCTGGCATGAGGATGACTAATTTGATTCTTCTTCTGCCCATCATGTTCTGCTGACTTCTGAATTTCTTCAGACAGAAAACTAGAGCTCAAGCCGACTGATCCATGAGCGCCCAAAAAATCCTTTATAACAGGCCGATTTAGTTTAAAAGGCAAACTTTGAGAGGTACACTCTTCCACCCAATTCTTTTCTGATATTAGTAGTCCTACCAAATGAAGTACATCATGCTCCTTCATAGAACTGAGGCATGGAGGCCCTTCCTTATGCAAATTTTGTGCTACTTGTTCTCTGAAACAAATCAGGGACGCAAAATAAACATCACCATTAATTTACATATATTTATAACAATCAAGAAAAGCGTAGAATAATTGATGCTCAAATATCAATTGCAGAAGATGCAGCCAATCAATGATGTAACAATTGAAAGTGCAAAAGGTCATTTTGTTAAGGCGGATAAAAGGTTGGAAATCTATAATGCAATGAATGATTTTAATTTTTATATATATAAAATAACAACATTGCTGCCAACTCATATCTCAACAAATTGAACAGCATGTAGGTTAGCTAGTGCAACAATACACAGCCATAGGCCCTAATTTATATTTAGATAGGGCCATGCCCTATGGATAAAAGGGATTTTTTTTTCTTTTTCTCTTTTCAAATAATGATCAACATGCATGCATGTCTGTGTATAGATATCCAAAGCTCTTTTTTAGAAAAATATGAAAACTAGCATGATAAGAACCTTCTGTGAGGTTTCCACCAAAAATGCCACCGTCAAAATATTAGGTCATCACAAAAACACACTACAAACTACAAATGATAAACGAAAGGAATGCGAAGCATGAACCTGGTGCTTGAGTGTTCTATAACTTCAGCGCCTCTGGGTGAGTCTAGGAAAGTTGCCAAATGAACACAAAAGGACTCTGTGGAAAATATTTTATGGTTTTCACAATCACTGTTTATGTGGTTTGATTTTACACTAGAACTCGAAGTTTCAGAAGTGGGACCACTCCACCATATTTTTAACCGATGAATGAATCCTGCACTTTCGCTTGACTTATCACTACCTACTGCAGGAACCGCATTAACCTTTTTGTCCTGAACAGAATCATCTACCTGTGAAGTATCTGAAGCAGGAGGTACAGAATTAAAGGAGCTTGCTAATTTTTCTTTGGAGGTAATTACATTTTCCTTGGATGTGTTTTTCTCAGAATAATTGTCTTCCTGGACAAAGAACCTTTTCCAAAGCTTTTGTAGAAAGCCAATTTTCAAAGTAGAAGTTAGTTCCCCTTCCCCTACGACGGGTGGATGAGCCTCTGGTGATTGTTCACTGGTAACGTAATTTTGTTCCACCACAGAAGGTCGATGAACATCAAAAGGTTGTCGGTTGGTTACATCAGCAATCTCCTTATCAGGAGAAGTAGAAGGCTTTGGAACTTTAGTTGGAGGTACTGCTGCCTTTTGAAGTTCATGAGACTGCATTGGTGCTTCGGATTTCCCATGCACAGATTTAAGCTCATGTGATTGTGATGACAATTCTGTATTCGCCTCAACATTTTTAGTAATGGAACTACTCTGATGATTTGACAACAGGGGAGTTCCCGATGAGTCCAGGACTCCACTGTTGGCAGTGGGCGCTGCAGCTGCATCTGGTTTGGATATAACTGGACCAGCAACTCTTGGGGTGACGCCATGTACAGAAAACCTCCCATCACCTTTAAATTGAACCTTCAAGATGTGAGGCATTGACAAGAGAAAGCGGTGGAACTTTTTATAGCCATACAAGTCCTTATCTAAGACTATATTACTTTTCCCCAGCTCAGTACAAAGTTCTGTGTCGGACAAACCTTTGGGGTATAAAGACAGAATATGGCGAATCTGCCTCATGACTGGCCTGGGAATGGGATGGAGTTTTGGGTCTGATGGTGCAGGTTCAGATGGCTCCTCCAGAGTTGAAGAAGGTGGGTCTGACTGGGATTGGAAAGCAGAAGAAGAGTAGGGGTCTTCGAGAGGCAGCTTATAATGGCCATACCAAGAATGTAATGGGCCATCTGGGGGCTGATTAAAATACTTTCCGACAAGGTTTTCTCCTTTAACCAAGTCACACCAAGGCCACATGATACTCGCAGCACTCCAGAGAACAGCTGGGGCAGTGTCCTTGCTTGCAAGCAAAATATTGTAGTTGTTCATTCGTAACCGGTGTAAAATGCTGGCAAAATCTCGGTCGCCAGATATTAAGAAGATATGGGCTGGTGGTGGATTATGAGAAACCCAATACATAAGGTCTACCAGAAGAGAGCGATCAGCACTGTTCTTTCCACCTAATGATAAGAGGCATGTTATAATGTATGCACGTTAACAAACAATTAGGTTGAGAATAAATGGACAAGGGACGGGCATGCATTGAATGTAACAAAGGAGAGTCGCACAGAGAAACGAAACATAAGCACATAATTTAGTTGGGCTTTAATGGAAATGAAAAATGGACGACGGAAAATGGACATGGGGTCGTAGGAGAAATAATCAAAAGGACAGAGTTTGTTTGTTTTTTTAAATTTTTTAAAAAAAAAAACGATCACCACATATACATAACCAGTAAGCCGTTTCGAATGGTGTCGACGGCTTCAATGTAGAACGAAACCAATGAAATGACTTTTAACGAATTGAGCAAAGAACAAAAATGCTAAAAGAAGAAGAAGAAGAAAAAGAAGAAGAAAGAATCAAAGAAATAGAGGCGGAGAGAGAAGGGTAGAGAAGCAACCAACCACGAGGAACATGAGCGAGATTGATGGCGGTAGAGGACAGGGCTTCCTGGTTGGAGCGGGACAGCTGCAGGACATCACCGAAGGCGGTGATTTGGATGGGTCCTTTAATCCCACTGGCCCTGATGGCAGCGGTGATGCAGTGGGAGACCCTGTAGACGTTGACGCTGGCGGGAATCCCGCAATTCTCGAAGTCCCACCACACCGAAACCCTAACATTTCGAGACTCCTCGTCGTAGCGTCTGAAGGAGGAGGAGGAGGAAGAAGAAGAAGAATGCGGGGGGGTGGAGAAGAATCGAAGAGGGATTGATGACGACGACGATGGCGACAACGGATGGTGATGGAGGTGGAGACATGGTCTTCTTGGGGCGGGAGTGAGAGGGTTCAGTTTCAATTTCAATCTCATGGTGGATCAAATTCAAATAAGGCTTGAGTTGGAGTGGAGTGAAGAGGAGGATGGGATTAGCTAGGTAGTCGTAGATAAATCATCGATAGAATTGGGGTTGAGAGTTGGTTTGTAAATTGAATTGTGGTGGTGGTGTTGCTGCTGTTGTGTGTGTGTGTGTGTGTGTGTGTGATTGTTTGATTGCAGATTTGCAGGGGGTGGGTGGAGACCGGAGACTGGAGACTGGAGACTGGAGACGGGAGACTGACGAGAAGGAACAGAGTAGCTTTGAATTGCATCAGTAAAAACCCTACGGTCTACGGACGGGACGGACTCCTCCCAAGTCCCAAAAGGGCCAAAACCCTACTCCTGAGTCCTGCCCTTCTTCGGCTCCGTAAATTACTTCTTTGTTCGCCGCTTGGGCCGTAGAAATGAGCCACATAGTGAGGGAGGGAGAGCCCAACCCATGGTGATCAGTACAAATACGTAGACACGGTGTCAGACGCATAAAAATAACAATAGTTAGTATATAATAATAAAAAATAAAAGTAATTTAAAACAAAAAAAAAAAAAAAACTCCCCACCCATCTTCCATGTCCACTCTTTTTTTTTTCAACTAGGCATTTGTATTGGGTTGACATAATCAATATTTTTTATAATTAAAAAAAATAAAAACTTATAAAAAAATCATATTTGAAATTTTTTAAAATAAATTATGAAAATAAAAAATAAATAGTAAACTAAAACTTAGTAAATTTACAATTTTTACTTTTACTTATCTGTGAAAAGAAATTAATTTTTTTTCCTCGATTCTTTTTGATCTTGCTGCCTAAATTAAAATTGAGTATGCGGCATTTTCATTATAAAAAAAAAACTTGTACAAATTTATATTTTAATTATTTTAAAAGATCATATAAGATTAATTAGACATTTTAAATATATAGTCACATGGAAAGTGTAGCTCTCAGGAAAATTGTTCAAACATTACAAAACAAGCAACAACATTTTTAAATAATTCTCAACGAAAAGCTTAAATCAAGCATGAAATTTTCCCATACTTATATCCAAATGATTAAAGGATTAGTGTCTAACACCTTTAAGAAAGTTACACTACTGATATTGTCTTATTAACTTGTACACCATATACAAGGGTACATAAATACATTCTCAGTGACATGCAAATAATTTCAAAATATCACATTCATTAAATCCAATCATTCCAAGAAAACATAAGTTAGCTCAATATAATTGTCCATAAACTCTTGTTCGAGAAATAAGTCAAGATAAAACAATTGTTAAGTTAATCCAAAATTCATACATTAAGTAAATAAGTTTCCACCTTATAGCATTATATTCATACTCCATTTAAAGCCTATATAAATATTTGAAATCATTGGGTTAATATAATCAAATTAAATCAGATTGTCAAACTTTAATCCCAATAAAATGGGATTAACTATATAACTTTAATCTTTTTTCTTTAAACATTTTTATCAGTCATATCACTTTTTCTTTTAAATTTAGTAATTTTTGTTACTATTTCTACACAAGTCATTTTAATTTTTCCTTTAATTTTTTATTTTATTAAATATCAATCTTTTTCATCCTTCCAGATGTATCCATTGGCTTATGTTTTAAATAGTTAAACAAATATAAGTCATTTTCTTTTATTTTATTTACGGAGTTACTTCAAAAATACGATAAATATTCTCATTTCAAAATCTTTAAGTTATTATACGGCAGTAAAAGGCTTTTGCGAGAGAAAGAACTTGAGTTTGTGTAGTCATATATATATGGTGAGTAAATATAAAAGATTGTGCTATTTTCTTGCTTTACCTGGTTTTGCGCTGCATTTTCATGCAAATTATTTCAGTATATACAATATTTAAACAAAAAATCATGCACTTCCAGAAAGATCATAAACCCTTATTTGACTTCACATTCCGCAGCTTGAACTTTGTGTCCCGTTGTGTGAATATAGATATATATGAAGTTTTTAAATGATAGCCCCCAATTTAAAGAACACAAGTTTTTTGAAGAAAATAAGGAATCATGCACGGATAATATATATGAGCGAACACATCCAACTTTTGCTTTTGTTTTACACTTTAAAGGCATATATATATATATATGATTAATATTGATAAGAACCCCTGCAATTGGCTCGCGTGCAATCGATCACCCATGGTTTTAAATGGCACGTACATGTGAGCGTAACGGAAAACACGTACGTTAAACAAGTATTATATAACAAGAAATATGCTCTAAAATATAGAATTTTAAAGTGAATAATAAAGTGACGGGCGGACCAATTCAATATCCAATCATTAATTGTTTGAGCTGCAGCTCTCCATAAAGAAAACAAAACAAAAAACTTCGTTACGCAGTTTACAGCAGTGCTATACTGCCAGGCCTACACACTTATATAAATCTGAATTAAGCTCCACGCATGTAAATCAATGAATATTATATATAAAATGGGAGGAGAGACTTGTTGTTGAACATTGATCATTATTAGAATCCCTGCCTGACCCAAGTAACATACCTTACATCCAACAAATTAATTAACCTCAGAGATCAAGCTACAAAGCAACTTTAAAACTGGATAGGATCAAAGGCAAAGATGCATGCCATCCCATAAATTTTTCTTTTTCGAAAAAAAAAAAGAAGGCAAAGGCAAAGGCATTAGACCTACCCCAGCCATTGAGCGTGGTATTTGATTTGGTCACTGATTTGAGAGAAAGCATGCACATGCAATGCTAAAATTGTGAGGAAGGTGAGCCCTAAGAGTTGCAAATTTATGAAGTCGGCCCAAACATAACGGAATTTGCCATCTGCGAAATGTGAGGATTTGATGAAAAAGCATTTGTCCACGTTTTTTTTCTTTCTCTTTTTCTCTTTTTGTGGTGGGGTGATTAGGTAGCTAGGTGGGTCAATATATATATATATATATTCCATGTCGTAGATAAAATTGTGGGTCAGGAACTGGTACTACAGATTTGTAACCGACCATTAAAAAACTTGCAGACAGCATATATATGTTGTTTTTCCGTATAGTAAAATCGCGTTGTTTTTCAGCACATATATATTGGCGGCAGCGGGACTCTATATCGGGGGATATGTTATTAATTTAAATGTTATTTCAAATTTATTTGAGGATTAATCATGAAATTTATTGGAGTTGATGCATGAGGAATAACTATATGAAATGTAATATTTACAGTCCCAAGTTTGGAGAGCAGTTAGAGCACGTACTGATGATGTAAGTAAAATATAATTAATATATATATATAGAAGCAATATATGGTTCATACACCTTTTGTTTAATATTCTATCTCTTTGTAATAATCTTTTAAATTTTGTGTTTCTTTTTTTGGATTTGTTTACCCAACATATAGATAGATAGATAGATTGCGTGAAGGATAAAACCAGGTATGATATTACTGAGAGCTCTAATCAGCCACACGGAATTTAGAAGATAAAAAAAATAAAGGAAAAAGCAACAAGAGAGGAAAAAACAACGGTCAAGGTCAACCATGCCAAGCAATTATGTTTTTATCAAGAAACATGCAGAAATTAAATGTGAGGGTGCCGGCCGAGACTCCGGATGGCGGTGTGTTTTCCCATCTACGTCCAAAATGTGCACCACCCTTGTCTAGATCGAAGACTAAATCATAATCAAGCTTTCGATCCTATAATTAATTATATATCAGTACGTGTTCTAGATCGAACAGTCATGTTAACTATAATCAGTGTTCTCGATCGCACAGTTATCAGTACAGGTGGCGGTGGCGGCATCACGTACGCAGGCACAAATTAATATATAGTACACTTTTACATTATTAGACGTTGGAGCACTAAAAAAAAACAGCAAAAAATTAAGCACGCGTAATCCAGGAGCAACAACACGACACCAAGAGGTCAAATGATGAATACAAGAGGATTTAAAAGCAAGTCGCCTTTCCCAATTATATCATTTTGTTTGTTTTAACTCTTTCACGGTTCCAAGAGACTAGTTGAATTAATACTTCATAAATTTTTGCAACGCCTCTGCGCACTGGGGTTCATTATATTGGCTATCTCACCTTTTGAACCATGACATAACCCGCTATTAAGAGGGAACTAGGGACCTAAACATAGTTGTTCATGGATCTTCTTATATGTTGAAAAATACGCCACGTTATAATTTTTTTCATCCTTATATACGTACAGTGCTAATTAATTTAGATAACACATCTATTATTTTTTATTTTAATAATCATTAAGCTTAATTATAAAATCAAAAAACACAATCATTATGCTTATTTAAATTATTTTCATATAAGTATACTTATATTATTATATATATATAATTCTATATACATATAGAATTGTCTTGTAATATAATTTTATTTTTATTAAATCAAAATTTTTAATCACGTTATTTTAGAAAATATAAATTTGTTATATACCTTTTTTTGTTATTATTGTTACTTTTAAAAGTAATGTTTCTTTCTGTATTTTATTAAACTAATTTTATTTGCTCGAATTATTTTAGAAAATAAAAAACCTTCGCTTTATATATGTAGTAAGATTTTTTTTTAAATGAATTTTTAAAAATTCTTTATTAAATTAGTTTTGTTTGATATGATTATTTTAAAAGATCAAAAGTTGTTATGCTTAAAACTTTTACTTTTATATAAAAAAATAAATATTAATTTGTGTCAAGCCCAAATGATGTTTGGCAATATAACTGGATTTAATTAAAAACGAAAAGTTAATATAAGTAGCTTAAATTAAACAAAATGATGTGACGACGCACTCACTATAATCCATATTTTCAAAATTTTAAAATTTATGAAATGACGATCTTATGTTGTGTGTGAAGCGTGTACACCATGATTCTAACACATGATATTCACATCCACTCAGAGCAAATATCATGTTACTATATATATAGCGTATGTGGCAAGGGTCTTTCTTGCTCTAAAGCCTCCAAAAGCCCTTTCAATGGTATAAAGCTCACACCGCGCTTTGCCTGTTGACTCACATTCTTTCCATTTTAATAAAAAGCCATTGGCCGTTTAAAGTAATGCATTTAGTGGTTCTTTGGCTCCTCCAAAAGAACCATGAATTTCAGCATTTGCTTTTTCGAAATCACATGTCTGAAGGTAATAAATAAAGGAGCGCAAAACAAAAACCTTAGACATATGATAATATTAATCATAAATTATATTTAAGATTTATATTTTAATTATAAATTTTATTAAAATTTTAAATTTTAAAATAATAATTAATTAAATTTACTCAAATTTATACATACTCAAAGTTTAAAATTTTAATAAAATTTATATTTAAAATATAAATCTTAATTATAATTTATAATTAATATTATTCTATGTAAATAAATTTATTAAAACTTTTAATAACATGATTTGAAAATTATTTTTAACATGATTAAAGCTATTTTAAAATAGCTTCTTAAAAATAGTATAACATGATTCGAAAATTATTTTTAAAAATAGTAAAGTCATTTGAATTTAAATTTTAAATTTCTGATTTCAAAACAGGTCAATATATAGTTTTGGAACTTTTTAAAAAATTATTTTAAACTGTTTTAAAATCTAAAATTAATTTTAACATAGAACTCAAATGTTTTTTTATTTTTTTACTTTTACTATATTTTATTAGATGAATTAATATTTTAAAAAGAATGCTTAAATTCAATTACATTAACTATATAAACTATATTCAAATTAAAATACGGGTCAGGTTAAAAAAAATACGTAAACAGGGGACTACGTAATAAACCATATTCCCTACTCGGCCGGTTGCAGGCTCCACTGCCATGATCGGGTTAAAAAAGATAGAAAATTTTAAAAATAAATAATAATAATAATAATAATAATAAACAGGGGAATAGAGATGATCAACAATAAATTCGTTGGGATCGCAGATCTTTTTGACTTTGCAGATGGACAACCAAAAAATAGTTTTTTGCAGATTCTGATAGCCAAAAATAAATTATTTGCCCCTACCCACGTGGTCAAACACCGACCGTTACATATCAACAACAGTTACGCCGTTGCTGGGGATCCACACCACAAAACTAATAAATAATAATGAAATAATGAATCCCAAAAACCGTTACGGCCGTGAGCAACAGGGACGGCAAGCTTGGGTTGCGTCCCAATTGCTTTGGCTTGGAAACAGCATGATCCCATAACCCCAACCGATCGACTAGGACGGAAGGGACGAGGTTTTGGACGATTAATACATACAAAATTTGACGTTAACTATACACATGCATAAATTTAGTAAAATAAATAAATATTATATACCATTGAAAATGATATTAGCTAAAAACATATATATTAAGCTAAATATAAATTTATCTAATCAATTTTAGTTTAACGACCTGGTCTAATTGTTGTTATTATTAATTATTATTATTCGTTTATAATCTATAAGTTGGCTTCTTTTTTTTTTTCTCTTTTTTTTTTTAAGTATGGAGTTACTGAACTGATGTATGATGATACTCTACTAGGTAGGAATAAAGGGGCTACCTTAGTAGACGAGACATTGGAGTCGGGGGATCCCTCTTTGCTTTAAAACTCCCAATCTGGACAAAGCAACCAGGGAGCACCGCAGTACATGCCTGCCCGTACTGACTGCCCACACGACATACGCCACGCCCCACCACTCCACTCAGCTCCAACTGTAACATAATTTTAGTTTAACACATTTATTATTTATTCAACTCCTTTCTTGACCTTCCACTACTTAGACGACTCGACTAACTTTAATGGAGAGAGGCAGTGTAATGAATCACGCCTGGACCTGGAGTGCCTCTTCTGCATATGACTATAAATAGAGAGAGAGAGCCGTATGGTTTGGTAAGACTGGGCTTCCACATAAATATAAGATAAGAGAGAGCTTTTGAGTAGAAATTAACATATATAGTAGTAAGTGTTGTAGAAGATCGAACATGAAGGGGATGCAGGGAAAAAATGCATATTTGGCCGTGCTTCTGATACAAGCCATATATGCAGGTATGTTCTTGCTGTCCAAGGCCTCCTTCAATAGTGGCATGAACAGCTTCATATTCACCTTCTACCGACAAGCCACTGCCTCCGTCTTCTTAATCCCTCTCTCCATTTTCCTGCACTGGTACATACAAACATACAGTTTTTGATCATTTGTTTCTTTTGTTTTTGAGAGCTTTATGTGTGTGTGTATATTAAATTAATAAATCCCGATGCTATATATATATAGCTTTGTTATAAAAAAAAACGGTTGTTTTTAAATTAATTTGCTCATTTTACTATTTATGATTCCACCGACCTGCAGGAGAGATGCTCCGCCGCTCTCAATTCGGACGTTCTGCCATATCTTCATGCTTTCTCTTTGTGGGTACGGATGCTCTTAAATCTTCATCCTTTCGTCCTGTTGTTAGCTTGTTAATTTGGGGGGGCTTCGAGCTATATATTCGTCAGTGTTTAATTAGTTACCGGGCAGAAAATTTAAGCATTCAATCATTATTGTTAATATATGTCAGGATTACATTAAGTTTGGACTTAAACGGCCTGGCAACAGTTTACACGACTGCAACCTTGGCGGCTGCAACTGCGAATTGCCTTCCTGCCATAACTTTCTTCCTGGCTGTTCTCCTCGGGTATACTTGAATTCTCCTTTATTATCCGTTTTTTTCCCTGAAATTAATTAAATTAATAATGTTTTTATTTCTTTTTAATTGACTAATATGAGAGATAAAACATATATACCACAAAATTCATTTTAAAAGTAGTATATATAGGTATTGTCATTCCCAAGGGCGCATATATATGTAAGTGTAACCGTGAATGATGATAAGATTTTACTAATATTAGAACATTATTTATTTGTATCCCGGTGTGTTCTACTCTTTAAAAAATTGGTTAGCTGATTAATTATGGGTGGGGTGGCACAGAGTGGAAGCAGTGAGTCTGAGGACGGTGATAGGACTGGCAAAGGTTGCCGGGATGGTGATGTGTTTGGGTGGAGCTGCAACACTAGCCTTCTTCAAAGGTCCACAATTCTACATCTCACATCGCCACCATCAATCTTCCCATGTGGCTCCATCTGGTGACAGCACGTGGATCAAGGGTTGCTTCCTCATGCTCTCCTCCAACATCCTTTGGGGTCTGTGGCTTATCCTTCAGGTAAGTAATCGTTAAACTATAGTAGTCTCTAAATATTATTATTAATTACTCGCTTAATTATTGTTTAGGGGTCACCGCAAGCCTGGCCTGGCAGGCAGCTGATGGGAGCTAGTGTTTTGACTGACTAATGGAATTAATATTTAATTAGGCAAAAGTTTTGAAAAGCTATCCTTCTAAGCTGCTCTTCACCACTCTAGTATGTCTCCTGAGCTCAATTCAGTCTTTCGTCATTGCCATTGCCGTGGAAAGGGATCCTCATCAGTGGAAGCTTGGGTGGGACGTCAAACTAATCGCCGTAGGTTACTGTGTAAGTGCGCAACCCAATAAAGCCTTTTCACGTTCCAAACAAGTGTCTCTCTGCTCGCTCGCTCGGGTTGAGGTTGTCAGTTGTGTAAGTGGAGGCTTGTCTGGAATATATATATTACGTTTTTGCAAACACAAACTCACACCGTTTTTATAAATACGCTGAAATTACTAAAATATATTTTTTAAAAATAAAAAAAGTTTATTCAAATATTCAAATATAAATATTTTATCGCTTTCAATATAAATCAAATATTCAAAGAATTCAAATACTAAGTATTTTTTAACAGAATAATAGTCTTTGCATGATAAAACTAACATAACTCTTTTATATATATTCAAAGATTATTATTTAAATGTTATAAAAATAAAATATGTAAAATATTTTTATAATTTCACGTAAGAACTAACATACTACTTTGTTGAGGGGTACTGTTCAATCCTCTTTTACGGATGAACAAAAAATATTTTCTTAGTAATAACCAAAACCTCTATGATACAGGGAATCGTGGTGACAGGTCTAACATACTACTTGCAATCATGGGTTATAGAGAAGAAGGATCCAGTTTTCTTAGCCATGTCCACGCCTCTGTCTTTGATCATCACAATCATCTCCTCTGCTATCCTTATGGGTGAGAGCATTTCTCTGGGAAGGTAATTAACTGCAAAATTAACTTTTCTGAACAAGTTCTTTTTTTTTTTCTAAACATCTATCGATTTGGTATGTCTTACTGGTTTTGGATTTTATGAACAGCGTGTTGGGCGGGGTGTTGTTGATAGCAGGGCTTTACAGTGTTTTATGGGGGAAGAGTAGTGAAAATGGGCTGGTCGTTGATGATGGGACTCGAGTTGACATGGAAGCAGGGAAATGATAAATAAATAGAAACGAATTTGGGACATGCGTATGACATACCAACTGAGGGTCAGTCAAAAATTGAAAAGCCCAACGAATTTGGGTTTGCCAAAAAGTTAACTCTCCACTTTTATCCGCTTCAGATGTAACATGATTATATAAAGACTGGGCATAAAAACCAAAGTTTGTAATCCAATTAACACAAAACTCAATTCAATCCTGTCCTGCCATGTCCACATGAAAAAAAAATACCTATTTAAATGAAAAAAGAAAAGAAAAGATAATAATGAACACCGAGTAAACGATAGAAACAATTGTACTTAGCCAAAATCGATTCAATCATCACCAATCCCAACTCTACTTCATGCTCAGCGACCCTCCACTTCATTTCCTTTTCTGGAATCTTCTCCCATTATATCTCAGGAACTGACACTAATGAAGTTGAAGCCTTTTCTTCTTTTGGTTCTTCCACCACCTCTATTTTTTCCTTCTCTTCCTCTGGGATTACTTCACCCTTTGTTTCACCTTGTTCTGCTGTCTCCTCCGATCCTTCGGGCTTTGGATTTTCCTTAGCCTTCTCCTCTGATGCTTCGGGCTCCTGGTTTTCATCAGCCAGCGGAGTTGCAATCACATCCCCCTGTGGAGGGTCATCGGAAACCAATGCCGGGTCTACCTTGCTCTCATTTTCCTCAGAGGCTTTCTCACTTGCCTTTATTGGCTCTACTTCTTGCTTCACTGCCACCAAAAATGGTAACGCTTCAACTTCAGTCGGGCCTTCCCCACCTTCATTCTACCAAATATCCAATCATGAGAATTAGCAAACAGTATTTACACATGTACCGATTATGCAAATATCTCTTGATGGGTCCAACAAGAGACTCGAGAGCTAGACGAACCCAAGAAAATAATAATAATTACACAATGATAATGGACACATTATCTGGTGGTCGAAACAGAAAACCAAATAATCACTCCGATAGTGCATATGGTCTCCAGCAAGAAAACAAAAGTTGGTGTTCTCATGTCAGTTTCAAGGTTCCCAAAGCACTAATAGGTTTGCCCCTCAAATTGGTGACGAGTCTCACCCGGAAGCACGAATTACGAAAGATTTAACCACAAAAGATTTCCTCGCGTTAACTCAGACATTTCGCTAACCCATCAACACTTGATCTCACCGTTGGAGTAACACTAAAATTTTCAGAACCCTGCATAATTTTCCATTATAGACCTCCATCAAATAACTCTTGCATGGTCCAGTTGAGGGACGGCTGCATCCCAAGAAACCCATTGCGAGAGACACAAAGGCTTCAAAAAGAACAGGCATCCCATTATGCTGCTTTCTGACAGCCATGAGAGAACAACCACATAAAGAGAAGAAGAAAAAAAAAAAACAAAGGTGGACCATCTAAATTGGGTGTGGGTCAGCAGACTTTAGAGACCTCTTTATTTTATTTTGTGGTTAACATGGGATTCTGGTGTGATGGAATGTTTTAAGATACTTCCATTTATTGGGCAGTACAAGAAATCCAAACACCACCAAAGTAATGGGTCTACCAAGTAAATAATATCTCATTTCTATCCCCACAGGCCACAAACAATAATGGGCAACAAAGATTAAATCGCTAAAGCCATCTTCTAGTGGACAACGCATTAAAAAGTAATTGAGAGGTGCAGAGAGTGATGTCCGGCAAAGATAAAGACACGGGCCACCTCAAAATAAGGTTCTGCAACTGGCGGATTACGACTGTAAATTTTTTAGTAATTGAGATCAACCTTGCAATGGATCTAAATCTTCTAACAGAAGAAAACCCTTTTAATCCCCTAAGTGCTTCATTCCAGCCCTGTTTGTTTGGTGAGAAAATAACAGGTTCTTACAAATTTACATAAAATTTAACAGGAGAGCCTCTTCTTCTTTTTTGCCTCACTAATTTTCTTGGCATCCACACAGTTTTAATTCAATCCGCTTACTGTCAAGAACCCAATGGGACCAATTAAGGAATTGTTTTTCCCCAAGAAACGAATAAGAATTACAATTAACCATATATTACAGGCTCAGTACGTAGATCAAATCTATTAATGTGATCAACCGACCAATCGGAACAAGAAAAACCATTAGGCCAAGAAAACCAGCTTATTGTTAAGACAGCCCAATCAGTACAAGAAACGAATAAATATTACAATTAGCCGGATATTAAAGACCAAGTAGATAAAATATATGTCAGATTATGTGATCGACAAACCAAACAAAAAGGCCCAAAAATGTAACTAACAATTAAAATTTAAAAATGAGGAAACAAAGAAAGAGTGCGAAGGGGAAATGATCGAACTGCTTGGGGGGGGGGGGGGGGGGGGGCGGGCGATGAGGGGAACAACAAAAACCAAAAAACGTGAATTTAAGGAATCTCACCTCCGTAAACAAGAGTTTGAGGGAACGGCGCTTGGTCAAGATGGCCTTGTCGTCGACGTCCTCCGTAACCTCTCCGCCCTGCTCCTTCTTGACTCCTCCTTCCACCGCATCCGACACCAAAGCAACGTCATTTTTTGCCTCCGACAGGGCGGCAAAGTCGCCCTTGGCGGGGTCCAGCTCCTTCCCCTGCGCCGGGGCTTCACTGACGGCGACACCCGCGAGGACTTTCGGTTTAGTAGCACAGGCACCCATCTCGATGTACAATGTCAACTCTCTCTCTCTCTCTCTCTCTCGAATCCTCTGTGAGGTAGGGTAGGGCGCGCGCTGGTTTTCTTTCTCTGTCTAGAAAAGAAAGAAATGGGGGAGAGGTTTTAAAGCGGCGCGAATGGTGCAGTTTGTTGTTCCGACATTCGTTCTCGCGGCCGAGGAAAACACTAAACTAATGTCAAAGGTTTAAAGAACGAGAGGGAAGGGTACAGTGGGACAGGACGACAGCCCAACAGATGATATACGTACAACGCAGACAGACAGACGAGGTCTTGAATGCTCCAGCATAGTAATTTATTATTATTATTTATTTATTAATCGATGGTCAGTTGGTCACAGACCGACTCACAGCTTAGAATTTTTTTTAAAAAAAAAAAAGAGAGTAATTATTAGTATTATTATTGGGAGCTCCATTATTATTTAAGTAGTGAAGCAATCGACTTTCATTTATTTAATTTTCATTTATTGACCAGACTAATATATAATTATGGGGTTTGCGTTGAATATTTTTTTTCTAAACGTGGAAGATTTTTATTTTTATTTCCTTTTTTTTTCTTTTCCTTTTCCACATTGTTTTAGTTATTTGCTTCTATACCAACATTACAAGAAATAATGCTACTTTTCCGAATAAGCACTGGATTACAGTTCCTTCCTTTGTATATTAATTAAAATAATGTTATTTTAATTAAAAATTTATAAATCATATCTTTTTTATAAAAATACAAAACATTACTATAATACAGTCCTTATTTAATTGCACGTAGATTTATTCCATTGCAAATTTAGCATGGCCGTTGGGAGTTGAAACCGAATCTAGAGCTAAATCATGGAAAATATAAATTATGCTTATTCATAACGGAGGTATTAGACCTTAATGAAACTTTATGGATTTAATGAAATCGTCGCTCTTAAAATCGTAGATTTATGATTGGGAGTGCACGCTGTTTATTACTAATTTTAGCTTATCACCATCCCTATTATTTAGGCGGTAGAAACGATTTCTTCGGCTCGTGATCAATACCATAATATTTCATTATGAATGAAAAAAAAAAAACAATCCAATCTAATTTGAGTCAATATTCACAAGTGCATTCCAGTGCAACTACCATTATTACACTTATTTAACACAGCGTTTGACTTAGCATATTAAATAATATCATTATCCCAAGTGTGTCATTATTTGTGTTCGTGCATTATAAAATTTTAAATCTAAATATAGTTTTGTGTATTATGAAATCTGATAGATTGTGTTTAAATTATATTTGTCTTGTTTTGACCTCAATTTTTAATTTTAAAAAATCGTTTCCCGAATTGGTAATTTTATTGTCACACACACCATTATTTAATTATGTTTTAAAAATTTACATTAATTGTAATATCTTTGAAAAACAACCGTTGTACCCTTTCTAATAATGAATTGCATTTACGAAAATTTCTCTTTTTTCCCAAAATAAGAAATATGTATCTAATAATATCAAGTAGCATCATGGAAGATTCTCTTTAATGAGATTTAATAAGAAAATATTTAATAATATCTTTTACAAGAAATTACATGTAATACTCTATAATAGATTTTTTTATTAATATAATTTGAAATTTAAATTGTAATTCAAGTAGAAGTTATTGGGAAGCTAAATGAAGAAGCAACTTTGTCCCTTATATGCAATAACTATTCATTTAAATTTTCTTTCCCTCTATTTTGTTATATAATTATTATAAATTATCTATTTATTTAAATTATATTTTTGTTGATCAAGGACCCTTTGTAGTAAGCTTTATTGAAGGACCTTTAGAAGATATTTTGTATTGGACTAGGAGAGTTTAGTTATAAGATGAAATAGCTGATAAATTGATAAATTGATTTTGTATTACAGTATTATTTAGTAAAACCTTTCACTTAAAACAACTATAAACTTGTATGTTTGACCAATGATTATGTCAAATAAAATGTTTTTTTTCTACACAAGTCCTCCTTTTATTTTCTTCTTTTAATTATTATCATATATTTTTCCATGCTTATTATATGAATGGTCTTTGACAACAAGTGCAATTAGAATAAAAACATAAAACATTTTTTATATGTACTTAAAAATAATTATTACATTTTAAGAATAAAAACACAAAATAATTTAATCAAACATGCTCTAATCCTTTTAATATAAAAATACTTAATTATTACTATTCATCTAATTGACTAAAAAAACTATATTTCAATTTTGATTTCTCGAACACAATTGTATGTTGTCATTCATCAAACAACTCAACAACGAAAGCAAAATACATAAATAAAAACACATAACAAACAGTATCTAAATCTCATTTTATTGAGATTGAATATCAGTTAGTTATTTATATTATATTACTGTTGCTTATTATTATTACTTTTATTCGTTATTAATAAGATTATTTGTTATATTATTAGTTAAAATAACAATAATAATAAATCAAAAGTGTGAAAACTAAAATAACAATTGGCGCTTCTTATTTTTATTATACTTTACTTATTATTATTATTATTATTATTGAAGTAAACGAAAAAACACGAAAACAAAACAAAAAAGGAGCAAAACAAAATCTGGTAAGGTCAGTGAGGTAAACAAATGCTCTTCTTCAAAGTCCAACCCAAAGAAGAAAAAAAAAACCAAAAAGAAAAGAAAAAAAGAAAGAAAGAACTGTTGGGCATTATTGCATAGAGTTGAAAGAACTGTTCGGTATAGCATGCAGTTCACTGACAAGCCACTACATCTGTCCCCTGTCTTCTTAATCCCTCTATGCATTCTCCTGCTGGTACATACAAACATACAGTTTTTGATCATTTGTTTATTTGTCGAGAGCTTTATATATATATATTCCTAAATTAATAAATCCCGATGCTATAGCTTTGTTAAAAAAAAATATTGTTTTTAAAATATAACCCGCCAGAATAGTAATAGTTTA
This sequence comes from Taxillus chinensis, assembly GCA_023512835.1. Lineage (NCBI taxonomy): Eukaryota > Viridiplantae > Streptophyta > Magnoliopsida > Santalales > Loranthaceae > Taxillus > Taxillus chinensis. The sequence goes on from CM042087.1 coordinate 40,682,581, forward strand.
AGAGACGCATCATGTGAACATTTATTCAACCTGATCAAAATAAGGTACAATGGGCCTTTTTCTGTAAAATATGTTGAAAACAAGAATTCAAAAAAAACACGATTTACCACATAAAAAATGAACTGCAATGCATTCAAAATCCAAAAATCTGTAATTTTGAATTGGAAAAAAATGCCAAAGCAAACATATTAACACGAAATACCTTCTTGGAAAAACAAAGGAGCAAATTTTGAGGATTGGTTTGTAGCTGAACTCCACAAGCCATCTTTACTGTCATGATGCTATTAGAGCAACGCAAATCAAGAGTGTTAAGATTTAATTACAAAACAATTTCCAAAATCATATAACAGGACCGGAAGTGTTATCTCCGATAACATGTGTAAATCCATTCCCAAGCCTACACTCTAGCAGGCAGCGAAAATTTTTATGATATTGGAATTGATTATAACATGTGGGCCAAACTAATCTTTTAATTTCAATAGTTTGCGATCAAGTCATTTAGAATCAGACAGAGAACCCATGAAAATATAATGATAATGAGGAAGGAACTTCAATTATTAACTGTCACTCATGAACACTTAAAAGTGACGCCAGGACAAACTGCATACAGGACATTAAAAACCCAACAGAAAAATGAGTAATGAGTTTTGGCAAGATCACACAGAATACACAGCAACAATTTGAAAATTGAAATTGATTTTGGAAAGAGGTCTGAATGAGGGAAAGCAGGAGCAAGGAGGCCAAGAGTGGTCAGGTGGGCAGAAAAGGCCTAGGGTGGAGTCCGGGGAAGCAACGCACTAGATGTTGTGTATGGTGTTAGTTCATCCGTTCTGATTAACTCACTAAATACTTCTAAGACCAACAATAGATTCAGATTCTTCTCCCCCTTGTCATCATGTTGAACTCGGAGAGTCACCGTTTCAAACTGTTGCCCGCCAAAGCCCATTTTCAGTGCTCACAGGTTTTCTTTTTGATTAGCAGCAACTCTATTTAATGCAGTGCTATCTTTGGCATGCAGTCAATTATCCTGGAGTGGAAGATTCCTGACCTCCTATAAGGAAAATAGATTATTAGACAATAGCGGGGGCAAAAATAACTTTGCACAAGGATAGTCAAGAATTCCTATGAAATATGAAGCAAATGAGTTGGTGACCAACAATCAAACTAAACTGAAGCAAACAATGCTTTTAAACTCACACATAAAGGAAAAGCAGCACCAACATTTTCTGGCATAAAACACCTCTTCTTCTAGCATCTCCAAACACGCTAAAAATATCTATCCAGAAATAAACTGAAATATTGAACCAAACACTTTTAAATTCACACAAACCAGAAAAGCAGCACCTGAATTTTCTAGCACAAAATACCTTCTCCTTGGTAAAGCATCTCCAAACATACTAATAATCAGGGTGTAGTTTATTTGTTCTTTTAAATAGCTATCCACCAATCAAACTGAAATATTGAAGCAAATAATGCTTTTGAATTCACACAAACAAGAAAAGCAGCACCAAATAATCCCTCTTCCTTAAAGCATCAATCTCCAAACATACTAATAATCAGGGAGTGTTTTATTTATTCTTTTAAATATCTATCCACCAATCATACTGAAATATTGAAGCAAACTATGCTTTCAAATTCACACAAACAAGAAAAGCAAAACCAAAATTTTCTAACACAAAATACCTACTCTTTCTTAAAGCATATCCGAAAAAACTAATAATCAGGGTTGTGGTTTGTTTATTCTTTTAAATATCTATCCACCAGTTCAGTTGTGTATTTTGTTTTCTACCAATGTAGTTATGTAGGCACCTTGTTAATTTATTCAGATAACCATCCATCCATCCAACTCATTAAATTGCCCACTAATTAATTTATTTAGTTATCTATCTGTAGCTACTTGTTTATGGTTTTCTATTTTATATCTGTACATCCATTTGATTACTTGTGATCCTTTTATCAAGAAGGTTAACCATTTAGTGAACAAAATCTTCAATCAGTAATCTATCAATATAGTGCAACGGACTTCAAGCCCTTATCAAAAAACCGTCTATAACGATTCTAACAGAGGGAAAATAAAAAATACAGCATCAACCAGCAGATACCAAGTATCAGTAATTGATAAAAATGCAGATGGATACCCCTTCTGGAGGGTAATGGGTTAAAGGTTTTATTCCCAGATTCTTCTCTGGACCGGTGCTTGCAAAACCTGGGGGTACAAGTGGTCTGGATGCTGCAGCTTGTGAATAAAAGGAAGCCTTCCCAGAGACATTATGTGGATGTGATTCTGTCACTGACTCAAATTTCTTATTGTCTTTGGGATCCTCCAGCAATGCAGACACATCTGACAGAGGGCTTTCTTTCTGCTGGTCCAGATTCAATTTCTGCTTATCCTGCAATTCTTTTTGTTCCTTTTTCATCAACTCAAATGCAGCTGAAATAACAATCAATCAAATTTCATAGTTGGACATCAATTTATTACAAAATCATCGCAGTAAATCCATAGTTTTAAAGACAGTTTAGACTGCTGTCTAGACCAAGAAAACAACCTCTGCCTCCATTGTCTGGTCCAACCCAGAAAACAGCCTCTGGTTTTTGTTTTTGTTTTTGTATTTTTATTTTTTTTTTGGAATGGCATCTTCATTGCTGTTGACTGCTTAAGTGGTCACTTAAACCCCTTTTCTATAATCATGAAGTGCCATCTTCGCTGCTCAGGAAAAGACCATACAGAAATCAGAAATATGAAAACCATCTAGAAATATTGTGATATAAATAGATTGTGATTTTTTAATGATTATTTATTTAAAATACATAAAAAGTATGTTTTTGATCTTAAAAAACTAAATATGGACGGCTAAATGATAGAATTTGATTATATTCTTTTGTTGTTTATATAGAGCCGTTCATATTTAGTCTATATTTAAAAACTTTGTGCACTCTAAATTCATGGACAGATACAACACTACAACCATAACAAAGTTGAAACCTCATAAAACAAATGAATGTAAGATCTCAAACCGAGGCCAGTTCAACAGCCAAGTCAAGCGGGATCAAAAGATTGAATAAATAAGACCATAGCTCTTGTACTACAGAACCAACATCCTTGAGAAATTCAACAATTATAGGTGTTGGTCTATCTACAGTATCACCATGACCTAGCTGGCCATGTGTGTTGTGATACCATGTGTATAAACGTGGCCTTCTCTTGTAAGAAAGATAGTAAAACTAGGCCCAGCCGCCCAGCAGCAACGTGTTAAAATGATTTATGCTTTTATATTTTTCCCATGGTTTTTCAAGGGCGAGAACAAAATCAGCATGATATATAATAGCAACAAATAAAATTCATACGAAAATAAAAATAAAATAATGCTCTTTTATATGCCTCTTTTTCTCGTGTTTCCAATTGTCAGAAAGCACGTCATCTGGAATGTCTATCATTATACATAGAAAGGCAATTTATCTAATTTATCTAGCTTGGTTTCATTGAATTCATTCAACTTTTGTGTAGCAAGGATATAGTTTGGTCTTTGAACTAGTCTAGGATATTTCTCAAGTTATACTTTTTTTTAATCAAAAGGATATTTCTCAAGTCATGCATTTTCCACAAGTGAAAAGCATTTGAATTCTTATATCCAAAATTGAAAGTTCTAGTTCAAATGATTATGTACTTTGTAAAAATTGCTACTCAATCTATTTTGTCGGATTTAATGAAGGTAAAAGAGGCTAAGGCAGTTCAGACAATGGTAAAATATATAATAGTTGGCCTTAAAAACAGCTTTAGGGTGGGATTGGCATGTGAACCTCTTTGAGGATTACTGCTTGTGGCATTTCTAGGGGGATTATTTCTTGTTTCTCATAAGATCTAACTTGATATATATATGACAATTCAATTGAATCACAAAATCTCCATTAGTCAGCATCCCATAAGCGAAAGCATTTACAAAATAAGAGAATGATGGCATTTATGTCACCTGCTTGCAGAAAACTCCCCTCAGTGCTTCAACAAGTCTGGGCCTGAACATGGGGCGGGCAGTATCTTTATGCCTACAACAATAAGATGAATTATCTCCACATGTAAAAACCAGAATCAATAATTGAACCCAAAAAAACACATTTACTGTTGCAACTTCCCTAAATTACTACCCCTTTAAAAATCTATGAATAATACTGAAACGGAAATGTATTGCCAATTACAAAAACAATATGCAGTCTTCAAAGAGATACAACGTGTAAAAAAATGGAAAAAAAATACAGGATTTGCAACTGCCTAGGAGGCTAGAACATACAATACAGAGAAAAAGAAAAAGCATAAGGTCTGCACTATGAACAAAAAGGTTGGGATCATTATCATGCCAGCTTGTCATCCAAGATAGCTATCCAAAATTAAAGTTCACCAAGTCCAAAAAATACAGTATATGCAGCAAACAATAGAAGGTAGACCTTGTGCCCCTGTGTGTGTGTGTGTGTGTGTGTGTGTGTGTGAGAGAGAGAGAGAGAGAGAGAGAGAGAGAGAGAGAAATTCAACTTTAAATAAAAGTTTATTGAATCACACTCAAAATGTTGTAACCACTAACCAACACACAGGGGAGACTGACAAACACAAACTGTAACTAGCGACTTACCTCCCCAGATTGTATCACAAAAGAAGCATGATTGTGGGAAGCTGAGACTTGAACCACGTGAGACAAAGATGGGAAACGAATCCGACTGAATGCTACATGTTGCGTTGTTTCTGGACCATGGCCAAGAACGCCACACAAGCTGGACCCACAAGAGTATACTGATGAATGACTAATCAGCAGTGTGTGATATTTTCCTCTCGCAATCAGCATCTGCATATAATCACAATAAAGTCTATGAAAACATGAACGTGAATATAACTTTAGTTCAGATCAGCAAAACTTATTGCCACCCCACGAAAAAATCCATTTCATTAATTGCGTGTGTTCTAATGTCTCATAATATTCTTAGTACATTTGAACCCCCAACGCCCACAAAACTGTAGTTGTCTCCACCCTGGGCCTCGGTCCATGCGGTGTACTAGGCCCAGACCAAGCCCAAAGTCCAAGGTTTGCTAAATGAAATCGGTGGAAGGCAGCACAATCGCAGAGCCTAGACCTAGAGAGGAAACCGTAGAGGGAGAGAGAGACAGAGACAGGGCTAGAGAAGAGGAGAGAAGAGGAAGAATCTCTGCTCCACACAAACAAAACAAAAACAAACACGCGATGGCGTCCAATCTGCTCCCTACAATATTGCAAACCAGACCCAACTTTGAAATGAAATGGAGTGAACCCAATTCTCTGTAAATTCATTTCATTCCCCTCATTAATTGCCTCCACTCCAGGCTATAGAGTATTGTTGTATCATCTGCATGCGTGCCTCGCTCATTTTATATTTACCAATATGCAAGCTCTACCCAAATGGCGATGCGCTTTGATTCTCAGAAATGGGTTGACGTCCGATTTGCCATCGACCCAGTTGTCCATGTTCCACTCAACCCCACTTTCCTGCGGCAAGTGGAATCCCAAATCAAATGCCCGGGTGAGTCCATACGTTCTTCTTCTGCTGCTCATGTAGATCTGTTACATGGTTCGCTCATTTTTAGAGTAGTGCTTTTAGGATCCCAACGAAGACACGTGATTACAAAATCAAAAGATGAAAACTATAATTAAAAGAAAACATTAAACCTGCTATCGGGTTGCGCTGGAGCTCCTGCTTAAGTTGGGTCAGCTTTACATATGCCTGATCAGCAGACTGACGCAAGTTAGCTCGGTGGTATTATTGCAAATGACATATATATATATATGTCTGCTCAACGCAAAAATCAACATTTTGTTTCAAAACAGACTGTATACAACACGAACTCCTGTGCATCAAGGAAAAAAATTATGTGAGCCAGTGAAACAGTTGAAAATGTATGTCTGCTCTGTCAGCAATGAAGGATTTGAACAGTTATCTTGCCCAGTAGTAAGCACTTGATACGCATGAGAATGCGATACTATTATATCATACAACCACTATATCTAGAAATATCGTTAGTTGAATGATGAAGTAGCATGCGCATCTCAAAAACAGAGAGAAGTGTACCGTAGAAAACTATATAGAGCTATTCATACGGTCCTTGAACATCTGGATCCTGGACTGGTGTCAGCAAATGTCCAACCCACCATTATCTCACAGGAGTGCCCTAATGACCTTTGTGCTTGTGGCCAATTTGTGTTATCTGTCTGCTTCCTTTTCTTTTTTCTTTTTTCTTTTTGTCTCCTAGAGGTTTTTGTTTGTTTTTTGGCCTGAATATATGGATGAAAAATAAAAACTAAACGAGATAGAAACTTTAGAAATGTTCGTCCAAACACTTTAGCCAAGTTTATATATATATATATATAAAATTATTATTATTATTATTATTATTATTATAAAATCAGACAAATGGAAACAAAAACAGAAACCACACAATGCCAATGTTAACAATGGAGTCTTTATAATTTATAAAGTGGGATACATAACAAGTTTGATGCTGTTGTGTGCTTTGCATATTGTGATCATCTTCTGATAGTGAACTTTTGATGATACTTTATTTGCACTATAGCTCCCTAAACGTGTCCTTTCTTTTTTTCCCCTTATTGTTATTTTCATCTTACTGTGGGCAATTGCTAGTGGATATGTTGTGCAATTACAGTAAGTGCAAAGTCCTTTTGAATTTTGTTAGTTTTTCACTTGCCAATGAGGATTCTGTGGCTGGTTGAATTTTATTTATACGGAACAATCAATTGCTCTGTTTTTTTGTTTAATTTGCCTGCATTTGCCCACATTTATACATGCTGAATAAAGCCTGGTATTCATAAACTCTATTTGCAGGACACAAAACGGAGTCATCAGGGTCAAGATCCTACGGTATTATAGTTCATGCTGATTTTTTGTATTTCAATGTACCTGACATCTTCATTTTACGGTGTCTTGCTATTGCTTTGAAATCTGGAGCAGTGAAATGGATGGTGCCTAATGGTCTGGCTGTCGGAATATCAATTCTGTGGCTTTTTTCTGTGAATGTGTTTCGGCCCTCTTTTCATTGTTTCACTCAATGGTGTTTTAATTTTATTTTTTTAAAATCATTTGTACCCATTCAATTTTCAAAAGTTTGACCTTATATATTATAATACCACTATAATCCACAATTGGATATTATACCAATGTTATAATCCTTAAATTTTTACATAACTTTTCACAAAATATGGAATCTGAGTCCTTTTTTGTGTGTGTTTGTTTTTCTGTGGAGTTTTCTTCAAAATTTTATGTTGCCTTTCCCCAAATATGGAATCTTGCCCCCTTTTTCCCTGTGGAGTCTTGAAACTATATATATACGTATTACATGTTTCTTTGATGCTGCAAATGGTGATTTCAGAATTTTATCCGATACACAATACGGGAAAAACAGACAGATGCAAAGAAAGCTCTAAATAATCTCCTCCGTGGAGGTGGTTGCTTCAGAGCTTCACGTGAGGTAAGTCATTGAAATTTTGAATGTAGTAGAAGCTCATGTTACCTTTTTACAACATATCTTATTTGTTTCTTAAAACATATCTCCTGTCGAGTGTTATTGTGGGTACTGGTACTTTTTTTTTTTTTTAAATATCATATTTGTTTCTTATTTCGGCACTGATACTTTTATTTTTCTTCTTTTATGTTTTGCTTTTTCAGATTGCAGAACCATCACGCAAAGCAAATAAATCACGCCGGGTTGCAAAGGAGCCAAATGACTTCAGTCGCTTTAATGATAAAGTTTGTTCGAAGGCTACTGCTCGCAGTGCTAGACGAGAACACTACAGGAACCGTGAGCCTTTAATTTCTTATTTTTTTCTTTTCTCCTACTGCTATGTATATCCTTTTCTTGTTGTTGACACAACTGCAAGTTTTTTCCTTCTATATGATACTACGAATCTACGATTCATTACCTTATTTATGCTTTATCCATCTTATATACCTAACTATTTGTAAGTCTACTGACCAAAATGTCAATGATGTTGGATTGGAATCTTTTAGCTAACTCCATAAAGTCTAGTTTTCCAAATGAAAGCTGGTAATTATGCTTGGTTGGATCATGCTTCATGCATTATTCAGAAAATAATTTTTGTTGGCTGTATCATGTTCAGGGAAACTGAGAAGGGAGCGTTCTTATGAAGATTTTGAATATGAAGAAACTGTCCTTAAGGGGGCACATCAGAGACGCTACACTTGGTCTTATAAGTTTCAGTCATATCACTTCGAAAATCCAACATCAGGATTTGAGTGGAGAGAAGAGTGGGGAGAAGAGGAACCAAACAGGAAAAGCTATAGTAACAAGAATAGGGCAGATTCCAGTGACTTTGAGTCTGACAAAGAGTCTTGTTATATAGGTTTATCTTCAGAAAGAAAAGTACTTGGTTTACCTTCAAGAGGGCCTCTGAAACTTGAAGAGGTTAAAACTGCGTAAGTACTTCAATGCCATGTTGCACTCTATGGTGCAATTAGACTTCTATCAAACTTTCCTTTGATGAATACATTGCCCAGTTGACTGACACATCTGCTTGTAGTTTCCGGTCATCAGCTTTGAAGTGGCATCCTGATAAACATGTGGGGCCCTCGCAGGTTAGTTTGAATTTTTTTTATTAATGCTGAAATTTCTGAGTTGATGAAAATAAGCATCTTATCATTACTTCATGGTTTCTTATAACTTAAACCCCTCTCAAAATCACAGTTTCATTCCTCGTTGGACACAAGAATGAAAAAAATATGTACATATGAATTGGCCTGAAAATTGCCCTTTAGGGCCCTTACGTGGCTGAGATGATTTCCAAAGAAAGCTATGTTCTAATAAAAATTAGTCCGCATAGAAGTAACCGTTGGTTTTCGTTCAATCGTTTTTATTGACATGATAGCATGATACTGATTTCTATCCCCACTTATTTAAAGCATAATGAATATGTTGGATTGTTCCAACAGTCGTCAATTTCCTTTTATTATGGAGAATCGGTCTACTAATAGATGCCACAGGCTCTAATTGGGATTCGGGAAGTTGATTCTTGGCTTGTTTTCTCTTTTCTTAGTTCATGGAAGATGTTTGATGATGAGAAAACACCTAATGAGTCTTGTTAATGAGTTTGATAATGTTTGGGAACATTTGTAGTTTGCAAGTTCAATTTTCTTTGCTAATGAATTTGTGAACGCCTAATTTATACAAATTATATTGGGAGAGATATGAACATTGAAAATAGAAGATAATTTTTTTTTTCTGAATACATTTAACCTCATATTTTTTGATAAATCATTAAAATATGAAAGTGCATATTTTTCATTATATGTATAACTCATCAAATTTTTAGTTTTGTTTTTGTTATTACGAGATTTTTCTTGAAAAAAAAAATTGCTTTGTGCAGGCTATGGCTGAGGAGAAGTTCAAAGTATGTGCAAATGCCTACAAGTCATTGTGTAGTGCTCTCTCACCTGCTTAAGCCATAGGTTCTCGTCCAGGCACATCAAGATTTCAAAAGGTTTATGTCTTCAAGGGTATTACGAAATAGGTCTACTTTTTTTACATTTTCATCATTTATCATTGCTAGCAATGTCTTATGTTACTGACCTTGAATGAGTCCAAATATCTACTTCATTGAAATGTTGGTACTCTTAGTTCTGCCAGTGCGATTGTTCCATATTTATAAACAAGAAAGAGGGAGGTTAATACAACAGGTTTATTCATATTTACATTTGCATCATAAACCATTGCTGGATGTGTGCCTTGAGCAGGTCCTGATGTTACTTTATTTACATGTTGGTCACTCCTAGTTTTGCCAACATGATTGTTCGCGCCTTAATGAACAATAGAGTGGTTTTGAGCAAGCAGCTTCATACTGTGGTGTTGTGAACCAGAATTTAAATCAGAGGAGGCTTGTGTCAAGAACTGGTCAGGTGATTCACTTTCCCATGCTGTCTTTCTCATGTTTCCAAATGTTACAAAACTGGCACCTGATTTATGAGTCTAAAATCTCATTACTGCGCAACCAATTCGCAACATGTAACAAGAGGGCACAATTGGGGGATTGCTTGACATTGACTCGATTGAGCAGAAAATCATGTGACCGTGATGCTTGCAGAATAAGGAAACTATGGACAGACGTTGCGACCAATACAAGAAGCACCCGATGTAAAGGCCTTGTTAACGTCCATAGCAAAATTTACTCACGGGGCTTCATAGGGAATTGTCATCAATAATGTAAATTAAATTAAGAGAGCGTATCATCAGTTTGCTCTGTTTCTCAGTATCCATCATCCAATTGTCAGCTATCACAGGCACATACGCATACATAATATTACTTTCCTCGAATCCAATCAACACACCAATGTAGAATCTATGGTTACAAGGGACACCCAAAGCCCCGACCGACCAACTAGCCTCGTTACTGAACAAATTTAGCTAGAAACAGAGAAGCGCAACAGACGAGGTCACCATGAACACGTAGATCAAAAGCAAGAATCCAAAGTGTAGAGCCCAGTTCCGCTTGAACTTACCCAAGTAACTCTCCGGGGGTTCCTGGTACTGAATCTCGACGTCAACGGCGCGGTCCTCGCCGGAAGCGGGTGTGGGACGGCTATGGCGCATCTGGAAGCGGCGGAGGCGGTCGGTGGCGAGGCCGAGGGTGAGCTTATGGCACCGGCGCTGGTACTTGAAGGCGTTGATGCAGCGCAGGGTCTGCGAGACGGAGACGTGGAAGATGAGGTGCGCGAGGGAGAGGAGGCCGATAGGGATCCAGCAGTGGTGGCACTGGAGACGCGACGGTGGCGACGTCGCCGCAGCCAAAAACACGGCGGCAAGGAAGATGAAGAAGAACGAGAAGAGCTTCCACAGCTCCTTCTTCTGGAGATCCACCGCCCGCTTCTTCTCCAGCGTCTTCTCAAAATGGAGCTGGATTATGGCGTTCAGTGCCTGCACCTCCGTCCCCCCCGTCCACCTCGCCGCTGTATGGTGGTGACCATCACCGCCGACGTACTCCGCCATGTCTCCGTCGCAGAGGCTTATGCAGTTAGGCGAAGTAGATAGATTGAGAGACTGAAACTGACATTTGCGTTCCAGAGATAACCAAAAAAAATTTAAAATCATTTTGTATTCGTGTATATGAGAAGTGATGGAGGGCCCACGGGTCAGATTTGACCGTTAAGACAAGTCAGATTTGACTTCTCTCTCCTTTGTTTTTGGGTGGCGCGCGTGGTCTCCTGATTCCCTCACTAACCACCAGATATAGTATATTAAAATTATGTTATTTTGCTTTACGGTATATTATGTTATTTTTGTATACATTTTTTAATATATATATATATATATATATATAATCACGACAAAATTATATAATTTTGTTCTTTTTTGTGTACGGTACAAGAATTTTCTGTATAGCAATAACTTTTAAATTAATTTTTATTAGAAATAAGCCAAAAAAAAAGGAAAACAACCATCAAACAAACATAATTTATTATTCTTATAGCGTCTGATTTATTATTAGTAATTTATTAATTAAATTATTAAAATACTGTTATAATTAATTAAATTTAGTTAACAAAATATTTTCTTGTTTTGCACGGGGTTCTTCATCAAACAACCACCAAATTGAAAGTTCATCAAACAACCGCCATATACACATGAATTAAGTCAACATTGGGCAAACACATGCTAAATATATAAGAACATATGACGACATAGATTCTTTTTTACGTGGTACAAGCGAATTACACGGGAAGACTGACCTTGAAAATTAAATTATAATAATATATATATTACACAACTCTGGCGAAGATTTCTCTCTCTCTCGACCTGGTTTTCGATCGGTTTGAAACTTGAAAGTGACCAGGAATATGCAGTAGCTAGGTCGGCAACGTACGTAGATGCAGTGACGGTGTGGACAAACCGGAGTGGCGGAGATGACAGATCGAAGTCGGAGGTATCGAAAAAACGATCAAACGCTAGAGTTCAGGCTTCAGATCGATATGCATGGGAGGTCCTCCTTATTGGTCGTGGGGTTCAATGCTGGACAACGCAACAGCCAACAGCGACATCCTAGCTTCCCCTACTTCGTTTAATTATCATGTCTTCCCATTCTGGTTTAATTGCTCACCCTACGAAACAATATTTCGCCTGTTTCATAAAATAAACATAATTTTTCCAGCCATAATAAATATATAAAACCTGTGAGATTCGATGTACTAATTAAAATTATATTTTAAAGAGAGAGAGAGAGAGAGAGAGAGAGAGAGAGAGAGAGAGAGACAGATATTAGAGTAGCACGATCTACAGTGCTGATCATGAGCTGCAAGTGGAGTGGCCAACTCGTCCCCTTTCATGCTTTCACCATAAGTATAGCTGTATAGTCCATTTATATAACTAGTCGCTTTAATATTGTTTTGAGTTCAAAATTTTCGATCGCTAGTTTCTTTAAGCCTAGAGTTTATAGGTAGGCCAAGGGGCCATCTAGATTCTAGAGAGAGACGTAAAGAATAATAAGGAGTTTTCTAGCTTCGTCACAGAGAAGAAGACTTGCTGTACGTTATGTCATAATTGACGCGAATGATAATTAATCACAAAATCAAGCAAGATAAACATATATATATATATATATTACGAGAAAAACTTTAGATGGAAAAATTATAGGACAGAAAAAGAAAATTTTTATCAAAGTACAAAAATGAAACTCAAAAAATTGTCTTTAACTCATGTGTCGGCCTTCGAAAAATATTTAAATATATAGTGTAATTCAAGTTTACATTAAGTCATTAATTAATAAAGGTTTAATTCAACTTCTTCTTATTTTTAAAATAACACACAAAATAAAATAAATTCGATTTTGAGTCACCATTTCAATAGATAGAATTAAGTGTTCGTCAAAAGCATGTTAATTGTACCCACACTCCGAATTTTTTTTTCTAAGTGAAAAACGGTGGTGGAGACTCAGATGATAGGTGGTGCCCATGACCACCACGGCAGAAATGTAATTGCAGGAGGTGAAAAACCCTAGTATAGTTGCAGAGGGTGAAGATATTGACCACCAAAGCAAACGTTCCGCGTGTGTCCTTATAAGAACAGGCCTGCGCCAATTTTTGAACCACACTTACCACACATTGTAATCTACATAGCAATCTATTTCCTTCAAGAGATAATGATTTGTTGAAAAATTAAGTAATATTACATATAAATATATTAATTATGCAATAAAATCGAGTGATATTAATATTTTTAAAAATTATTCACCAACGCTTTTTAATTAAAAACAAACCGTTAGTCTTTTCAATTCTTTAAAATAATCAATTTTTAAAATTTACAATCTCTTTATTTTAACAATTTATCAATTAAAATATTATTTTAAAATATTTAATTGTTTATTCAAATCAAAATTAAATATGGTGAGAGACCAAAAAAATAAATAAATGTAGTGAAAGAAAATATAATATTTTAATAAAAAGAGAGTGAATAGAATTGAATTAAATTTTAAAAGTTATTATTTATTTTATAAAAATTTAAATTATAATAGATAGTCTTAAAAATATAATTTTTAAATATTTTTATTAAATTGACTTTAAAATAATATAGCAATGTTTGATTTATCTGTTTTATTTTTAAAAATATAATTATTTTTAATACATAAATACTTTTAAATTATTTATATTCATGTTTATGCTTTTACACGCGCGTGAACAATATAAATTAAGACACGTAATACCCATACGTACACTAGACCGACTACACACCATATGCGCTTGTACAACCGTAAAAGGCATGCGTATGGCATTTTACTCTTTTTTTACAAATATATAGAAAAATGGAACCACAATTAAATACAAATATTTAAAATCAACAACCGAGAGAGGACCGAAGAAGTAAGTGGAATGTAGTGTCGATATCTTCCGGAGTGGGGATCACATTGACCACAATGATATGATAATAAGCCTCTATTTTTTTTATTATTATCAAATTTTATAATTACCCTTTTAGTTTATATATACTAAAAAGGGGGTCGAAACAAGAAAAAGGTTTCAGGGTTGTGCATAGGCAATCATGGATATATACACACCCTTACACCTAAATACATCATAGAGGTGAGGTGCATAGGGCTACCTGGTAGACCACTCGGCCAACCAAATCCAACTCAGTCCACACACACACCCACACCCACACAAACACACACACAAAAAGCAAGCATCATTATGCACGCGCGTTGACTTTTGCTGACCCCACTTGGTTTGCCAATTCCTGAACAATTATAAGCATGCATTTTTCACTCTCTCAGCAATCCAGCTTGTCAACCCAAAAAAATATATCCCGGCCCTTAAATTAATAATTATTGCTTGCTTACATTTATTTGTATTCAATTTCTGGTTGTGCTCCCTTGATCAGGACAGCGAATGGGATCGAGGCTCCATTATTCCATCCTGGTTGTTCTAGGAGACTCCCCCCCCTTAAAATTTAAGGTTCATTGCCTTGGGAAGAAGGCCTGCAACAGTGCTAGCTTGCTGCTCATATTATTGGAACCCAATGTGTTGATGTTGCTCAATGAGTGACACAAAAGTGGTGGTGATTTTAGTGCTTTTGAATGGTTTATTGCATATCACATATATGCACGTGTTGCTAGGAGAAAAGTTGGTTGTCCATTAATTACCCAACCAAAAAAAAAAAAGAAAAAAAAAAGTTATCATCTGAAGTCAAAAAAACTGAAAAGCTATGGGGATGGGAATGACAAACAGTTACGAGTGTGAATACAAAATATAGAAACCTTTAGTTTCGGAATAAATATATATATATAAATAAAAACGTTCTTCTATATTTTTAAGGTTTAGCACAATTTAAAAAAAAAAACTGTTTTACTCATATATTTTTTATTTGAATATAAAAAATATATTGTTTTCCTCATCTAGCATCCAATTCTTGGGATGTGGGTGGTGAATGGCGCCCCCCTTGCCTTGCGGTGTTCGTTGCCTAGTTTGATTGCCAACGACGTGCCGCGTTGCCTCCCAATCATTTTTGTCAGCGTTGCAACCCATTTACTAATAATTGTTTTACATGTTTTTTTATTTAGGAAAAAAAAAACCATATCATCAAGTCCATTTGGCTACTTGTTCAATGCCATTTAAACCCACCTATCATAAATTTACATTCATATACATATTGAACAAGTCCTGAAAATGTCGCTAATTTGGTTTTTTATTTGTTTTTTTTTTCTTAAAAAAGGGTAAAGACTACATACGCATCATGATTCGTGACTATAATTTAGATTGTGTCCAACAAAAACATCAAACAACCGACCAAACCAAAACAAACATACATTATTTGATATCAAGGTCATCACAGATGCAACATCAATTACAATTGCATTATTATTGCTTCTGTGATCATTACACTCTTTCAAATCTTTCCATTATTGAACCAAACATACAGTCCATTCCAGGCATTCCTCTACTTTTACACTGTCAAAAAAAAAACCCTAAAAAACAAAAAGTATATCAATATAATAATCATAATAATAATTATTAATAATAACACGAGCCATCACCACCAGAGAGTCCAGAGTCCAGACCAGCTGCCTCTGCCTGCAGGCCAAAAGCAGCAGCCCTGAGGTTTCCCATCAACTGAACTGACGACAAGATATGGAAATAATACAGAGAAAATTGACGATGCCATTTCCTATCTATCCTATTCCTATGGGCTATATGATCGGGGTGTATTCTATGGGGGCCTTCATCCGTGAGAATGACAGAAATGGAGTCGTTTTGACCCCACAGCCCACAAAACCCACATACCTGCCGTAATTTGCCTCACACCGGCCGGAGAGCATCTCTGATCACTGCATCCGTCATTCGACACCAACCCAACAAACCTCAACCCATCATCGCCATTGAAGCAGCTGAAGAAGTATTGTTAGCTACGATCTGGTAGGCGTCTCCTCCCTCCACCTCTCCCCCGTCGCAATCACCATCTTCCTCGTCCTCCTCCTCCTCCTCCTCGTCCTCATCTCCGGCAGTCTGGCCGTCCGTAACCGGCAGCGGGCGGTGCCCGTGTCCCTCCCCCACCATTTGCATCAACAGCTCTTCTGGCTTAAACTCGAACCCGCCGGAACCACCCGGAATGGGCGTCATGGGATCGTCGGGAGCGTTCTTGGTCCGGTAGATGGCGTCCAGCTGGTGGAAGTACGGACACGTCTTGGAATCCTGGGGCCTCTTCCGCTTCCGATCCTTGACTCGCCTGAAGTACTTGTTGATGTTCTCCCACTTCTCCTTGCACCGCTTCGCGCCCCGATCGTACCCCATCTTCTTCATCGCCGCCGATACGTCCTCCCACAGAGGCCCCTTCGATCCGCCGCCGCTGCTCTCGCTGCTGGGGTGATGATGGTTGTGCTGATTCAGATCCAGATCCGTTCTGATCTTGATCAGAGCTTCCACTTCCTCTTTAGGCCACCGCGAAGAGGATCCCCCTCCTCTGTTGGCGTCGGCGTTGGCGACGACGTCGGAGGAGGAGATAAGCTGATGGGCTTCTGATTTTTCGGGGTGCGAGGAAGAATTGGTCGCCGCCGCTGCCTTCTCCGACAGCTTCTGGAGGCACGCGATGACGGCAGCGTCCTTGGCGGCTGCGGCGGCACGCTCCTGGGCGAGGAGTTGCTGCTCGCGTTTGATCTTGGCCAGCTCCTGGACCTTCCACGCCTCCTCCCGGGTCCGCCGCTCGCGCTCGCACCTGTCGATCGCTTCGATGAACTGCCTCTGCAGCGCCTCCTGCCGTCCCATCACCTCCGTCATCAGCCTCTCGAAGAACCCAGTCAGCTTCCGCTTTTCCTTCGTCTTCTTCTTCTTCTTCTTCCTCCTGGCCGCCTCTCGCGACTGCGTTTCGCTCTCCGACTTGGACTTGGACTGATCAGACGACGAGCTAGATGTAGTCGTCGTGAAGGTGAATTCGGCGTCGGGCTCTTCGGCGGAGCGAGCTGCAGTGGCCTGATAGGCGCTGATTGGCTCCACCACCATCGTCGGCGGCAGGGGCGGGGGCGGGGGAGGAGTAGTTTTTTCCGGCGACGGAGGCGGGAGGAGTGCCTGCAGAGGTTGGGGTTGGGTGTTGTTGTTGAGGTTATCGAGAGCCTCCAACTGGTGGTAGAACCGGTAGGTCCTGGCGTTGTGTTTGTGGTGACCGCCGGATCGCCCGTCTTTGGTTCGCCTGTGGTACTTGTACACGTTCTCGAACTTCTCCTTGCATTTCTTCGCTGTGCGATTGAATCCCACCTCCCCTAATTTCCTTTTTTTTTTTTGTGTGTGTATAAATTTTTAAAAAAAAAATACAAATGCAAAGTAAAAATTACACCCCACCACTTCATAAACCAATATCCAAGACAAGACAAGACAAGATTGAACAAACAACCCACGTAGGAGGACGGAAAAATCAGACCACCTTCGCATGTTGTGTGTGTGTGTGTTTGAGTGTGTGTTTGTGAATGAGTCGAGTCGACTCAAGTCAACTCAACTCAACTCATAGATTGAGTGTTAATTTGTTTGGGTTACCTAGAAACCTCTTCCCAGAGGGGAGCCTTGAAGCTGGCATCTCTAAACGCCGAGTCCATACCACACCTTATGTTCAGCAACGCCACCGTCTCCTCATGAGGCCACCGGTTTCCACTGCCGGATTCAACAGGCTCCGCCGCCGCCTCACCTACCGAAGCAGCAGCAGCAGCAGCTCCGCCGCCCAAACTCTCCGGCAAATCCGTAGCGCCCATCATCAGGATTGAAAATTTACAGCTTTAAATCGCAGCCGATCAGGAATAAAGGAAGGTGAAATCTCTCCTCTTTTTTTTTTTTTTTGTTAATTTTAAATTTTAAGGGTGGAGGGATGGGTTCTGTGGGGAAGGGTAAAAGTTTTTTTTTTTTTTTTTTTTTGAGTTTTTGCTGGGAGGGTTGGGAGTTTGGGATTGGGATTGGGATTGGGATTGGGCTTTTCCTAGTACTTTGTACAAAGTAAACAACAACTGGCAACAACAAACAAACGATAAGAGATAGGATGGTGTTGGTGTGGTAAATTAGCGCTCTAGGGTTTCCTCAGCCGAAATATAGTGTGGGACACGACTGATCAGCTGTGTGGCCCACTGCTGTCCACTTGGAGGCGTGCCGGGTTCGCATTGGTTAGATCGTGACTCCCCATTTTCAATTCCCTTGACTAGACCACTGCCTGAAAGTGAGGGAGGGATCAATTTTGATTTTTGACATTGGGTGGCACATCGGTTAATACGGTAGAAGTTTAGGGGGCGAAAGTGGGAACGCGTGGAAATGAGGAGGATAAGGTTGCAAATTGGAACGCAATAACCTGCAGGTGTGTGTGTGTGTGTGTGTGTGTGTGTAAAAAGGGGTTTGGATTTTTGGGATGACAAGTTGGCCGTTTTTGTCTGCGCGCGAGCGCGCGCGCGCGCAAAGTGTGTAGCTCTCTAAGCCAAGCCGCCCCACGGACCCCTCACCCGCACCTTTGTTTTTCTCTCTCTCTCTCTCTCTCTCTCTCTCTCTCTCTCTCTCTCTCTCTCTCTCTCTCTCTCTCTCTATCTGCTTCCTACTTTTGATTTGTTTATTGTTATTGTTTTACCTTTGGATTTGTCTCCATTCGCATCACACCCTGGTGATAGCTATTAGCTCGGTGGTAATAGCAATGATTTGATGGACGCAACAATTAATCAGTGACTGTGTTTAACATTAATCTATGAATCCATCACCAATATTCAGTGAATCGGCCCTATTGCCAATTATTCAAACCATGTTACACTTCCTTGTAGTTTTAACTTTCGCGGGATTAGTGCCTCCCCTTCCCTCATGTTTAAGCAACTTACTTTTAATAAATACAAATTCCTCTTCTTATTTTTTTGTTGAGATTAATTTAAAGCAAGGGAATAATAACGAGAAAGAGGGAATTATATATAGCTTATTGGACCATGCAATTTGCAATTTTACCTATGATGCATGGATGTTGCTTTCAAATCTTAAGAGCATCATAGCATGGGAATGAGAAATTTTGATTAAAAGTAGGAAGTGAGCTGTATGAAAAAAAAAAATTAAAGCAAATGAGGGTATTAGATTTAGCTAATATTTTTCTTCACCCTTTTAATTGAATTCCAAGTAGTTTTTTATAGGCTTACAAATAAAATTTCCTACAAGTAAATAACTACCCACTATAATATAAACTACCCGTCTCCTATTCTCATAATCTACTCTATCATTTTTTCACTGGATTAGTGTCCAGTTTGAGCAAGTTACTCGATTAATAAAAAAACCCCTTTAAAAAGTTATATTTAAAATACTTAAAATGTGTGAGAAATAATATTTTAAATATAATCTATTATTTATATTCACTTTATATATATAATATCTTACTAGATAAAAAAGGCGTCAGATTATAAAATTAGGTCTTTCATTTATGTTTTTACGGAAATAAAATAAAATACCAACGAATACTTTTAATCATATTTATTATTAATAAATTGAATTTTCTTATAATTAAACTTGGAGTTTGATTTTAATGATTTATCTACAATAATCTTCAAATCACCCTTAAAAAAATTAGAAACCAAACACAAAAAAAAATTATGTTTTCAATCATCCTATCCTTAAGTTGGAAATCTAATTTTTTTGCTCATTACCACTAGTCATACTCTTTTAAGTCTTAAATCGCTCTACAAACCTTTCTTGTTCTGTTAACTAACTCCAACTTTCAAGCCACAACACTATTATTTTTATCTTTTTAGATTGATTTATCACTACGTGATTTGTTTTATTTTCTTATTCAGTAACGATAAGTATATTTTGCATTGTGTATGATTTTTAATTTATATGAATGGAGTAGACATTTTGTTTGCATTGTTTTTCAAGTTTGGCTAGAATATATTGAAGTTGGAAGAATTCTATTTAACTATAGGAATGTTGTGGGACTCGTATTGAGATCTAGTTTTTTTAAAGGGTTTTAAATTGAATATATTCATTATAGGTTAATGGTGCAAAAAACTTGGTTTTTGGGGGAGAACAGTTATAGAGTGAGGATGAAGAATTACATTACAAGTTGGCACTTTTTTTTTTTCTTAAACTACAAGTTTATTATTTTGCTTTTAAATTGTAAGTTTATTAAAGATGTAAATCAAAAACTTGATGCTCATTGATTAAATCGTAAATTTATGTTAGTGCTACAATTAAAATAGCAAAATCTCGGCATTAGATCATACTTTTGCTTTATGTTTATTATGGTTCTACTTTTAACATAAATCATTCTAGATGCATTTCGCTTTCATTCTCCTTTTTGCCTTGCTTTTAGAGTTAATAGGACCTCTCAAACGGATTAAAATGTGTGTTTTATTTCAGGCCTAAATTGTTAGAAAAATTATTAGTTATGGAATTTTTATATTAATAATTATTAAATTTTGGTATATGTGTAAGTTGATTTTGATTTGAGATCCATATTTACAAATGAAAAATCTATTTGCAGGTACATTGTGTAGATAATCCGTGCAGTGACACTCTCATTGTCGTTGAATTGGTATGAATAAAAAATTTTAAAAAATAATAATATCAAAAATATATAATATTTATAAAACTAAATTACCCCTATACGAATTACCTTCATTACTCATTTATAAAACTAAATTTTAGAAGTAAAAAGTAACTCAAAAATGTAATATTTAAATATATTATTTTAATAAAAAAAATTCCATTGTTTCTGTGGTTTGCGAAACAATCAAATTTAAATAGGCACTCGATTTTTATTTTATTTTTGTTTTTAAGTATGTTTTTAAGTAAGTATACGGATGATGGCATGGATGCAATGCTTAAAATTACCCTAGAGATAAATGGATAAGTTATAAAATTAGAATGAAGGTCGCGTTAGATGACGACAAATTGACAACTCACGTTAGGCGATGACAGTGACAAAAAGGACGCCCAAACAGAAGCAAATTAATATTACAGCTTGGACTAACGCCTAACTATAGTCCATGTTTTAATTCAATTATTACAATATGTACGGTTCAGCCTTTAAATTGGTTTACGTAATCTGGTTTTATGTTGCCTTTCATAAGTCATACCACGTCCCCATAAAAAAATATATATCCTAAATAATAAATGTTTTATGATGCTCTTAATTACTTATATTTTGCTATCACACACACACACACACATATTATTTATTTTTAATATAAATGTTAGTCTTTATATTAAATTTTTATTTAACTAATTTAAACTATAATTAAATAAAAAAACTAATTTTAATCATTAAATTTTAATCTAATGATTATATTAAAAGTTTTTCATAATAAGAATTTATCTTCGGTGTCATTTATGTAGCATGGTAAGAATTTAAAACTAGTAGTCATATTTTTTATCATATGGATAATCTTAATCGTGATCTGAAATATTTGGTTTAGTATAATTATTTTTAAAATGAGATTATTTAAAAAAATGATGAGTCTGCTAAATTTAAACTATTTATAAGTAATAAAAATTTATTTAAATTTATATTTTTTAAAAAATAATCACACTGAACTAAAACAAGGACTTTTGAAAATAAAAAGCTTTTTATTGGAGAGAGGAGTGAGAAAAGAAGGTGGAAAATTTGTATGTGAAAACTCACACTCTTTGAATGAATTAAGTAGACAAGAGTTTACATATTCTACGCACTCTGAAAAGGAAATGAATATATCAAAATAATTTATAAAATTTTGACTTACATATTAGCTCAAGCTCATTCGTAAAATATCTAATTTAATCCAATTAAAATGTTTCAGTTTAAAATAAAAAACGAAAAAAAATAGACAATCTTTTTAGGTGTCAATGTTGTCGCTGAATTATTTAAATAATCCTTTTAGAAAATTTACGTAAACGGTTGGCTCTTTCTCAATAACTTAAGTTTTGAAAAAAAATGATTAGAAAAAAGTTTCATCTCACTAATCATTGACAAAAAGACTCATGCTGAAAACTAGCGGTGATAATCTTTAGCTTAGCAGGTTGGTTTCCAACTCAATAAGCGAGCTTAAAAAAAAGCGATCAATAGTTTAATAATACTTTAATTAGAGCTGTCCGCAGTCCCATGTGCCACCGGGCTAGACCCATAAATAATTAAAAAGGCTATTATAAATATTTTATTTATTTGTTTGTTTGTTTATTTATTTATTTATTTATTTTAAATGCAGGAGCCAACGACACAAGACCTATAAATAATTAAATAATTAAATGATTAAAACGCTCATCGTCCTCCACCACATGACCAGTAGGTCTCATCTCGTCTTGAGTTGTGTCAAGCCAAACACAACTTCAACAGCAGCAGCAGAGCACACATTTCCTTGGTTATGGGCCTGGCAGACGCCATGGCCGCACCCGAGCTCTTCCAACCACCAATACCATATTTCCACGTGGCAACTCCCATGCCAAGAATCGCAGAGCATATGATAATCAGGATTCACAGAAACCAGTTGACGAAGAACGAGAGCCTGGGATCGGTCATCATACAGCGCTCATCTGGGATTTTCAGGCCCATTCACGTCACGAGAGCTGCACTGCAGAGTTCTGGTGTAGAAGAAACAGAAAAAGAACCACCGAGAGGTAACAAGGAATCAGAATCAGATGGTTCTGCGTCACCAACCCAGATCAAATTAAAGCTTCATCAGGCCCTTCAAGGTGGCAATCATATGTGTGTGTCTGTGTGTGTATACACACACACACAAAGACATATATATATCATTAAATTTATCTTGTGTCCGACTAGTTTATTCATAACCTCTTTTTTTAGTGATAATGATTCATGCTTGAAGGCATCAACAGAGGCATTTTTGGGGTCCCATCTGAAAAGAAGTCTGAGATTGAAGCTCTGGTGGGGCTGCTTGAGGCTCAGAATCCAACTCCAGCTCCCACTTCGAATCTTGAAAAGGTACAAGAAGATCCCATTTGTTGCATTTTTGGGTTCTTTTTCTTTCCTTCCTTTTTTTAATAATGGGAAATTTGATTCCTCTGTAATGAGAAGGTGGATGGATGCTGGAAGCTGGTGTTTAGTACAGTGACTATTTTAGGGGCAAAGAGAACCAAGCTGGGGCTGAGAGATTTCATCACCCTGGGTGACTTCCTCCAGATAATTAATATTTCTGAGGTATATGCCCCTCTCACCATGGCTTTTGATTTGATCTTACGTTTTATCTATGTTGCATTATAGTGATTAAACAACATGAATCCCTCCCCTCCCACACTTATAAGAACACTGATATCCTTTGAGAGAACATGCATGGACAACTTTTGTGTTGAATGTTGTACTGATGGATTAAAATATATGGTGGTTGTGGCGGCGGTGGGGAAACGGAGAGGAAAGCAGTTAATGTGATTAAGTTCAATGTAAGAGGTTTGAAAGTATTGAATGGACAGCTTACCGTCGAGGCCTCCTTCAAAGTTGCATCCAAATCAGTAAAAAGCCTCAACTGCGCGCTCTTCCTCTTTCTTTCTTTTTTACCTTTTTCATTTTTCATATTCTCGTGTTTTCACAACTTTGTTTCAAACCATTTGCAGAGGGTGGACATCACGTATAAAACCTCAACGATTACTCCTGAACAAGTATGTGCACATCTCTTGTTTCTGTTTTTTTTTTTTTTTTGATTGGGTTCTGTTTTCCCCCTGACAGAATTCCTCTGTTTATGCTCAGTTGATGAACATGTTTAGAAAGAATTATGACCTCCTGCTCAGCATCTTCAATCCACAGGGTTGGCTTGTGATCTCGTATCCTTCTTCTTCATCCACACAAACCCGTGCTAATAATCTATTGCATTTTCTTTATGTAAATGTGCTGCGTGTTTATAATGTAGCGTTACCGATCAGATGAAAAGTGCTCCCTCCTTCACTATCATTAGATATGTGGACGATACGTTGAGGATAGGCAGGGATGACAAAGGCAATGTCTTCCTTCTTGAAAGATCATAATGCATTCAATAAGACCTGAGAAGTGTATCCAGTCAAAATTTCGAGTTCTCTAGTACATGTATTTTTTTTCCTACTTGTATTTGAGAAAACTTCATTCATGGACTTAAAAGGAAATTATTAGGTGTCAGTATCAATTTTAAATATTTAAAAATTATTTATAATTGCCTCACAAATTAAAATTCAGTGAAATTAAAGTCATAATAAATGAAAGGTTCGAAAGAGTAGAGTGTAATATTAATAAATTTTTAAAAAATCTAAAATTGAAAAACAGTCCAATTTTGACATCATTATAATGAAATTATTTCAAGCTTAAAACGGCAAAGAAGCCGGAGCTTTGTACTAATTATTCATTAGTAACATATTTAAAAAACAATCAATGATCTCGGGAGTGAGTATTCGCTCGTATGTCACATCATTAAAAAACAAAACAAAACTTAACAAGTCGTTGATTCACCACTTGAAAGTACAAAAACAAGAAATTGTGAACATATATAAGTTACAATAGAGTCCATCGTTCATATTCAAAACTTTGAAGAAAGGATGATGACGCCAACTAACACCGAAGACAACAAAAGCCTCTTAAAGGTCTATCGTCAAATCATCCAAATGAGTCACAGATATGCTCATCAAATCTCTTTCAATCACAATAGTTGGATTATGGGTAATTAAATTAAAGATTGTATAAACAAATTACCTAAATTATGAGATTTCCTTTTTTTTTTTGTGTATACATATATAGTGCCATTGTAATTAAGACGTGAAATAGAGTACCAAAGCATTTTTCTTTAGTCTTCCATGGCAAAAATATGGTATCAGAGTTACTACTTTAAGTCATTCTACATAATCTACTAGACCTTTTTTTAAAGTTACTGCATTTTTGACAACTTTTAATATTGCAATTGTATAGGAATTTGGAAGTGTTTTCCAAATACGAAGTTTCAAACTAAACCGTTTTAAAAGGTTAACATATTCTGCATTAATTAAATAATATATTTTACACAAATGCATCTCCTACCGTACAGTTCATTTATATATTATGTTATTTTATGGAATATGAATTTCTTGGTTCAATTTTTTATACAATTGATTTGAAGAGTCTGGAAATTTATTTTAGTTTATTTGTTAATTTCATGCAACTTTTATTACTTGCAATTGATACCTAATTACACCAGATGCATCCCACCCCAACTCATTTCATCAAACACTGAACAAATCTAACACTTGGAACAATAACAACTATGATATGATGTCAACTAGCTTTCAGTGGTAATTTCAAATCATGCATTCAAACTTTCAAGTTAATTAAAATGGAATACCTTTTTTGCTCTTTTTATAACCCATTTTCTCATAGATTTCCCACCTCTATCATGTTTTTCATGATCCAAAGACACAATAAAGTCTACATGTATATTCAAACTTGAAAGACTAGAAGAAAAAAAAAGTATCAAAGCTTGCGTTACATCTACGGAAATTCCCAAGAACACATTTCAGCCGAGGGGGATAAGTGATGAAAGTACTCAATCAGGCCTTTATACGAACCACAAATGAACCTGTTTTCCAAGACAGCAACAGCAAGTCAGTGTCTGACAGTTTGAGTGATGTAATGGGAGTGGAGAAAAAAATATATCAATGCTCCTACATTCAAGAAGACAGTGAGAACTTAAAACAGATTATCAAAAGCTTTGGGGGGGGGGGGGGGGGGGTCGTAGAATTGAATTAACCCGGTATATCCATTGGGAAAAGACACTAGCCATATCTTTCCAGTGCTACCTAGTGTTATGGTCATAGTATGTCATGGGCTCGTGCTATTGTATTCCATTGCATGGCTTGTGTTACCTATTCAGGATCCCATGAGTCAATGATTCCCTTCTAATGTAGGTAAAGAAATGAATTTGGGGGGGGGGGGGGGGGGGGGGGGGGGATAAAAAAGTAAACAGGCATGGGTGGAATAAAAAGAAAGATAATTGAGTGCTACATATATAATTTCATGGCCATTCTAGATCACTATATTTTAAAGATTCAGATTCACTCACTTTAACTTAGTTATGGTTTTAAGCAACTTAGAGCATTCTCATCCAGCTTAATAAATATTTATTATCATCTAAAATTTAACTAAATATTGCCTCGAAAGAATTAAAAGCCTTCCATATCAGCCTCAATATAATAGCCATTCGTATTTAACTCATCAGATCTAACAAGACGTTCAATGTTCGCTATTTTTTTAAAATAAAATAATATTTCTGCGTTCCGATGGGAGAGAGTTTTTGGGGGCAAAGGCAGCGGGAGAGAGGAGAGGAGGTGGTGGGGGAGAGAGAGAGCTGTGAGGGAGAGCGGCGGGGGAGAGCTTTGCAAGGTAGAGTGAGGAGGGTGGCGGGAAAGGGGAGAGAGATCTGTGAGGGGGGGGGGGGGGAGGAGGAGGGAGGGGGGTGGTGGGAGAGAGATCTGTGCAGGGGGAGGAGAGGGGGTGGCGCGACAGCCTCACAGCAGCAGTGCAGTGGCCTCTTTGTGCAAAGTAGTGAGTGTGAGGGGGAGGGAAGGGTGAGACGAGAGAGAGAGAAAGTTAAAATTTTAAATAAATTAATATTTAAATTAAAATAGTGAAAGTTTGAAGAAGCTATTATTTTATGATGTAAAATTAAACTAACTATAATTTATAAAAGATAATATTTAACTAAATCATAACTAAATTTTGGTGAGGCCGCTGTAAATGCTCTTAGACAACACAATACACTGAAATGCCCCTGCACTCACCAACAACCAAAACAAAGGGGGCGTGGCATTTAAATGTGGATGCACTCGCAGAGCAAATGGCCAAACTGGAAATCTTACTACCACTATCAACCAAGAGGAATGTGGCCCCATTCAGCATGAAGCAAAGGTCTAATATTAAAATCAGCCTATCAAAATCAGTTTCCCAGAGTAGCTAAAATCATTAATCTCATAATATTGCTTGGCATTAAGAAACCATGTAATTATCAGTCAAACACACACACAAATGAAGAGTGGCCAAAAGAGCGAGGAAGAAACTAGTTATAAATTGAAATTGATTTAGTATGCCTATGCCTTAGGGAGCTTTGTGAGAGAGAACATGTTGACCATGGGGTGTGAGGTTCGGGTAAGGAGAGAGGAAAAGCTAGAGCCAATAAATACAAACTTCTTTAGTTTGTTCAGGGGTACAATGGGCTTCACTCAGTGAAACTAGCTTGAATTCTGAAGAAAATTATCCCTGATCTACGCCACAGTCATAACCGCCTAAGCTATAATTGTTCAACAATTGTTTGCAATATTTGGATATGAGATATGGGAAAATGTCCAAAGCATTCAAAACCTAGTAACTCACAGGCAGGAAGATTGGATATATCTGCAGAAACAGCACAAGGAATTCCCAAGTTTGAAAGTGCTCCCCTAATGATGCCACAGGGAAAGTAGAGATGCAAGCTCATTGCTTGTGATGCCTTGCTTTCACCAGCAGTCAGGGATGAATCTTGAGATAAGGCTCCAGCCTCAGAAGATGAATCAATGGACATGCGTGTAAGCCAACGAAACTTGTTGTCTTGCAACACAAAGGTACCCTGGAAGACAAACAAACGCAAGAAAATAAGCAATTAATGAGATGTGAAATTGGGTCTGGGACATCAAATGGATTAGCCCATTTCCAGCACTGCCTCTTGGATATGCAAATGGATCCAGAATTCATTCGCAAACTTCTAAATTCAAAAAAAAAAAAACATCGTTGCTACAAAATTACTAAATTGATTTACAAGCCAGCAATTCCAATGGCATTTCACCTTTCATTTAAATAAAAAATTTAACATTATTCAAAACTCGCTTTCCTTGATATTCA
The DNA here is from genome assembly GCA_023512835.1 of Taxillus chinensis. Lineage (NCBI taxonomy): Eukaryota > Viridiplantae > Streptophyta > Magnoliopsida > Santalales > Loranthaceae > Taxillus > Taxillus chinensis. Next base: position 40,710,389 of record CM042087.1, read on the forward strand.
GAACAGGGATTCCAATGTTATGCAACCTTTAGTTTGAACAAAAGCATACTCTATGATTTGTCTTCAAGTTATCTATCTGCTTCTTGAACAGCTCAGACCAGAAGTCCTTGCAGATGAACTTGATGGCCTCTAAATGATCACTGAACCGAGGCCGATCCATCGTGTACCTAACAAAACATCATATTTCTTTTTTTATCTAAATAAACAGCTTTCCAATAACAAGATAAAAAACTGAAACTAAACATGAATCACAAAATGTACCAATTGATGCACTAATTTTGATCCAAAGGTGAAATGCGCTTTACGCCCCTAGCCCCTAAAGTATTTTCCAAACTAGCTCTACGTGATTTCAATATGCAACAAATCTATGCTCTAATTTTGGGCATGGCAAAAGCAGGGTAAACATTTTTAGACCTTTCAGCCCAATTTGCACTTCTGGGTCACCATTTTTTTAACGATGCTTCTTTTCACTAAACATTGAAATTACGAAAATTTGGTGAAACCAAATGTGATGAATTAGGGGGACGGAGAGCCGGAAGGGGAAATTAAATGTTTTTAGGACGAATTGGGAAATGGGTATTGCAACTATGAGAGAGATTGAGACAGAGAAAAGTACCTTTCGGAGAGCTGGTGACCAACTTGGTAGCCGATGGCTTCGATCCGTCGAGCAGCAAGGTCGGGCTTGTTAGCGTATAAGTGGTTGCAGAAAGAGGAGACCATCTCCGTTAGGAGATTGTCTACACAGCTTTCTGATACCTCCCTACCCATCTCTCTCTCTCTCTTGAGTCCACTGATTTGTTCTCTCTTAAATCAACTAAAAAATTAGTGTTTGTGTTTGAGAGAAGATATTATTTTAACAGTAGAATTATTTTTAAAAATAAAAAATTTAATAACTTTAAAGCTAAGAATGATTAAAATTAAGAATCTTAATGGAATGAGTTGATTGGATAATGGGTGATCCCAATTCATTTACAATGGATTGAGTCAGAGTGAAATAAGACTAATGAGTGTCATAGGTTGCGATAAGATTGAGTCGGGATGGGTTGGATTAGATATTTTAATATAAATTTTTTAAAAATATTTAAAAATATCATATCAAGGCAGGCCAGGATAGTAAAAAAGGGCTCAGGTTGGAGTGGGGCGAGAAAAAAGGACAATAAAAATATCATAGTAGAGTTTTTTTAATTAAAAAAGCAAATATATTTTTAAAAAATAAAATAAAATAATTTAGGTATACCTCCTTTGAAAATATGATTTAACTACCATTCTAATTTCAAACACCGGTAGCACGTGTCTTATTATTTTTAGGTAAAGCAAAAACATGTCATTTACTTTTAAAATTACAAATTTGATATATATTAAAAAAAATAGTATGTGTGCATGTTAATACTAATATATATCAAATTTATAATTTTAAAAGTTTTAAAATTAAATAACATAGTTCACAAACATAACACATCATGTATTAGCAAATTATTTTAAATAAATAAATTTAAAATTATAAAATAAAAATAAAAAATAAGTAAATTACAATATTATTCAGTTTGATTTGATTTAAACTATGATTTTGAAATTCCAAAATAAATTAAACTAATAATATTATTTAATTTCAAACTCAATCAAATAAATTTTAACGGTTTGATGATTTTGGGATATCAACTTTGATGGTTTAGAATTTTACTCCTGACTTAAATGATACTAATCGTAATTTTAAATAACAAATATAAGTTACAGAGTTTTTACCTCCCGTAATCAAACTTTCTTATGTTTATAATATAAATATACATAGGTAATGCTAATGCAGCAACATTATTATGGGAAACACGTATCCTATTACTTTTAGTATGTCCTTGACAATATAATATAAACATATATAGTTGGACTTTGGCTCTATTATGCACAGTACTATATGGTGGTTACTGGTGAAGCTGGTATGCGACACTTGTTTGTAACTTTGTATGCAGGAGTTCTACTGGAAGAGACCGTTCGAACCAAAGCAAACAAGTAGTAAAAAAACTCAGGTAGTGAAGACCATGAGATACATACAAAAATATTTGTCGCAATGTTTTTATATATGATGCTTTTATTTAAAAACAAAAAAACAAAAACAAAAGAGCATGTGAAAAAGCACAACATGGCATGCAAAACAAAAGAAGAACCTTCAATATGGGTTTTCCCATTCCCCTTGTGAGACAGAAGGCAGCCCCCCTGATTTGCACACGTGCAGGTACCACCAAGAAAATTTGTTACCAATTAAGTATCCAAAAAAGGACCAAGTAAATATGATTAATGGATTTCGGAAGTTGTTTTTGGATTTATAAAGGACTTAATAGCGTTTCATAGCATCCTAAAACCAGGACCAGCATTAATGACGATTGATGAACATCTGATGAAAGGTGTATAGAAATAATGAAAATATAAGAATATCAGTAATATTTTCACGTAATCAAACACACAGATCCATAGTCTATATAAGATGTACAAAACTACATTCACAAAATCAAAAACTTTCAGGCAACACACCTACCTTATGACAAGGTGATTTGAACAACATACAATCAGCAATAATAAACCTTATCCATCATCCTACTATAACCAGTTTTTTGGAAGAAACATAGAAAAAAAGGAGTGATAGAGCTACTCCAACGTCAAGATTCAAAAAAAAAAGGAGTGATAGAAAAAAAGGAGTGATAGAGCTACTCCTACTCCATAGGCCGAGTCCGGAAGCGCCTCCTACAATGTTCGATCGGCTACTCAGAATTTGATTCAGTCCGCTACACCGCGACAGCGATCCAGGCTGGGACGATGCGACGGTGACGTGGCTGAGGAGAGCCTTGTGTTTGTTTGTTAGTTTAAAAAAAAAAAAAAAAAATTAAGTCGGCAACAGCCGGTGTACAAGAAACACGGCAAATGATGAGGAAACAAAACCGAAACGTCGTTGTTTTTCAACCAAGAAACAACCTGGTTCTCTCTCCCGCCGCCTCACTCTCTCTGTCTGCCTCAACCGAAACGTCAAAGCGTGTGTATGGAGCTTTCCCTTCCCTCTCGTCTCCAACCTTTCAGCTCCCCTCAGCTACTGAAATCTTGGGTTAAGGTTTTCCCCACAACTCTCATCCCTACTCGCCCCCAACCTTTCGCCTCTACGCGTAACCATAAGCTCAGATTCATGGCCGCTCAGGCACCGCGCGCTTCTCTCGCCGCAGACAGCGCCTCCCCTACCACTTCTCCAGCGCTGCAGGCCGGTAAATTTTCATTATTTCGATTTAAATCGATTAGGGTTTTCGACAATTCGAACGATCGATTCAGGATTGCTGAATTTTGTTAATGTGTAGTTCGAATTGGGGAAGTGAACAGAGTTACCAAGGAGACCAATGTTTCTGTCAAAATCAACTTGGATGGTTCAGGGATTGCGGACAGTAAGACTGGAATTCCATTTCTCGATCATATGTTGGATGTCAGTAATTAATTAATCAATCATATCTAATCTGTTTTTCTTTTCTTTTTTGGATAATTGTGTTGAAATTCGTTGGGAAATTATCTCGTTAATATTAAACTTCGAGTTGTTGTCTCAGCAATTGGCGTCGCATGGGTTATTTGATGTACACGTTAGAGCTTCTGGGGACTACCATATTGATGACCATCACACAAATGAAGATGTTGCCCTTGCCATTGGAACGGTGATTTCCCAAACCTAATTATGGATTCTGTAATGTATATATATATAGTTGTACTTTTGGAGCACCAATGACAATGGGGATTTGAAAAATTGGCTATTTTGCAGGCCCTGTTGAAGGCACTTGGTGATAGGAGAGGAATCAACCGGTTTGGTGACTTTTCTGCCCCTCTGGATGAGGCACTGATACATGTTTCTCTGGTGTGTTTATGTGTATATCTAAAATTTATTGTCAATTTCACCAAGTCACTGACTTTATTTGTTACAATTATTAATTGTGCTCCTTTTAGAATTTGGTTGATGAATTATTATATATATATATATATATAATTAAAAAATTTTGATCTTGAGTTAATTTTTCTTTTCAGGATTTGTCCGGAAGACCACATTTAGGTTACAACTTGTGCATTCCAACCGAGAGAATTGGAACATATGAAACTCAGGTAGTTAATTACTGATGTGTGTACACTGTATAGCATGACACCCATGGATATGTATGCACGTACATGAATAGCCGTGAATCCCCCATCTTTGGAGACAAAAATGCTCTCAAGTACTGCCTGAACATGTTTTTGGGCTCTTGCCTGTTTACAAAATCATACAATTTAATCAAGCCTATCCATAGTATTCCTTTACCTCCATTTATCGTTTAACTCAAATTTCTAATCAGTTGATTCTTCTCTTGGAACTCTTTCGTGCTTAGTTGGTGGAGCACTTTTTCCAGTCGTTGGTGAATACTTCAGGCATGACACTTCACATCCGCCAGGTACTAACACCCTAGATTCCTTATTCAGTGCATGCTTAAAATGAATAGGAATCTTTTATGAGATTTTCATATGTGGTAATTCTTTGTTCTTGAATTTTCAATTTAAACAAGATTATATACTTATATTTAGATTTTCAGTGTTTACAAAAGCAAGGTGAGAATGCAAGTCACCCAACATGTGTTCAAATGTTTTGTGGTTTACTATATTTGAACTCAAAATAATTGAATAAGTGATATTTCAACTGCATAGAAGAGTTTTGCTCTAGGTCTGTGGTAGGCAGTTAAATTTTGGTTGGATGCAGCTTGCTGGGAAGAATTCTCATCATATTGTAGAGGCAACCTTCAAGGCTTTCTCGAGAGCTCTTAAACAAGCAACAGAGTATGATCCACGCCGTCATGGGACTGTACCAAGGTTTGTAGTTAGTTTGTTTTACTTGATATTTTTCTCCATGCAAGCGTCTTCAATTCCTTGCAAGTCCTTTGCAGTATCAATGCAGATATGTATGACCTCTATGGACGTGATGGAGAAGTTTTGGATACTATCATCTAACATGTTCAATTTGTTTGCACTTCAAATTACTTCTTTGCGTTCCCTGGTGAATAAATATGGTTGTACATTTTTAGATATTTCATTGCGTAGTTCTTTATAAAGATTGTGATTATTGCATTGCTAGTTGAGTATATTTAAGCATATTTACTGGGCATAAGTTAATTTCTAAAAAAAAAAAACTTACATAGGTCAAGATGCTGTGCATTTATGTGTTCAATTTTGTTTCTTTTTTATGCATTTTTTATTCAATTATTTTTTTCATTGTACATATTATGTGGAACATAATTTAAACTTAAGATCATTTGATTGTGCACAGCTCAAAAGGAGTATTGTCACGAACATGACAACCTGGGATCACGATCCAGAAGGGTATCAATATTCTGTCATCACCAGATCGTTAATGTGAACTAGTCCCAGCATCTGCATAAGTGTTTGGCGTTGAGTTTGCATATGTTTTGAAGCACCACCATGGCAAGCTAGCAACATTCATCAAGATTTTCTCCTAGTGTTTTGGGAAGAAGCACTAGGAGGAATTAGTTGTAGTTGCATTTCTTGTTAGAGTTTTAATGAGTTCAAGCAATGTCTTATTAGTTATATTTTTCATTGATAAACTATTTTCCCTGGTGATTGTGCATCGCTAGCTGTTGTAAATTGTAATTACAAATCTAAACCCATCACCGTTGGTTTGCTTTTTTTGAATTATATGCACGGTTTGGATTAACTACGACACTTTGAACATTAGACCCAATAACTCAATGCCATATCTGATTTTTTTTTTAAATCCTCCATACTTACAACATAATTTTAAAAAATGTTTTTTTATTACGCGCGCACCACACCTAATCCTATGGTCCCATGCATGCTTTTGGTGCTTCTCGTGCCCTGCACTTATGAGCACTATGGTCCAAGATGGTTTATTAGAAGGTTTTACATTGAATCTGTTTAACAGAGAAGGACTACTTGTTTTACTTGACTTTTGCTCACTTGATGTTGCAGTAACTAACACCCACCAAAAACAACTATAGAGCATGGTACTGAAAAGATGATGTTGGACTTCAAAAATGGGCACTTAAATGGTGCAGGGGAGTCGCGAAAGAGATGTATCATAGTACTGGTATGAGAGGCAAGAACCAGTGCCAATCACTGAGCAAAACCATCTTAGCTAAATTGTATACGGTCACGAAGCATATTCAACAATAGTTACAAAGGACCATCCTGAACACACTCATATATATATATATATATATATATATATATATATATATATATTACACAAAAATGACACGGGGAGACTAAAATTAATTTTCAAATTAAAACACACAGACACCCGAAGAGAGACAGAGACGAGATAATTCAAAACGAAGCAGGGAGACTGGGTGAAGACGTCAAACCTCTTAACAGCACTTAATAACGAGTTTCCTCCTTACTCCTTTGACTCGTTTCTGGGTCTCCTTTTGGTTCGCCCCTGCGGTTTAATTCGTCAGCCTGGGGTGGTGATTCAGATTGATTGATCTGGCTGCTTGGGACTCGGTTCTGACAGCGCGTGGCTCGTGATCCCCCATTTTGGTGTATGCCCTGTCCGGCTGTGTTCGGTCAGAGGATGAGGTTGCGGAGTACCGGCTTGGGTGGTTGCTTTTCCTGAGCCAGAGGTTTACTGTGTTTTTTTGGTACATAGCTAAGTTTCCTGATGCTTCGTTTTTTTTTTTTAATAGTGAAATCTCTGCTGTAGCTGCTCCTCATAAACTGATGCTTGTTGGAAAGTTTAGTGGGGTACCAAATCTTTTGATTTTGAACATGTGCTTTTGAACTTCAATGGTTTGATTGTAAACATGTTTTTATTGAACTTTCTAATGAAGTAGATAACCAAAGACTTTGGGCTAATAAGGATTTTGTCCCTGATAAGGAATCCTTCATTTTTCAGCTTGATATTAATTTTATTTTTAAAAAATTATTTACATACTTGAATTACCTATATAATTTACCTTGGAATTGACTTTTCCTTAGCAGAAATTAGTAGGTTCTAACGAGGCCAAGGATACATCAATTGTTAACAGCAAAGTGCATGGGTGATTTGGTGAAGCTTTATGCAGAAACTTTGCAGTATTGCATGAAAGAGCATAAGTTTATATTTTTTAACTGTGCGTAATGAAATCGCATTCTCTGTGAGTCCGTTTGCCGGGCACCGTATTGGGGAGGGAGGGATGAGCGGGCCTGCTCTTGCACTAGTTGCTGACGCTGCTGCCTGCTGGCGATTGAGTTTCCTCTCCATCGATAATTATGAATGGACAGTATATTTGAAATTTGTTTAGATGGCCTGCACATTATCCTAAATGGATGCTTTAGATGCCATCTGAGGAATTGCTCAAAATGCATGAGATTCACCGAAATTGCAAAATTAAAAGCTGATTTGTCTTCAATGGTGATTATCTAATCGGATACCGTGGGTGTGGCTAGTTCTGCATGGTTCTGTCTCAAATCTTCGCTACTTGCTCTTGCAATGATTGCCGCGGCATTTAAATTTTGGCGCAGCCGAACAGCAGCAAATGCAACAATCGTGCTCCACGCTAGCCTTCTATGCCTTCATGTCTGGACTCCTTTTCCATCGCCTCTCTCTCTCTGGTAACGAGCACAGCAGCCTCATGGAAAACAATTCAGTGACAATATACAATGACTTCTCACATTTCTCCATTGCTTCGGCGCCAGAGATTGAATGTGTGTAAAAAAGGTAGAACCCACCTAGGGGAGGATATCACGTCCCGATTTTCGGGGACATCTCCCAGAAACATAACCTAAATTAGCAGTAGTGTTACTTATACGGGGTAATGCGGAAGAGGCTTCAGAAAATAAATTGGTGGAGTTATGGATAGAATTCCTTTAAAAGTAAGACTTGCCCGGTTGAGTACTGAAATAATATAATCTTATATTCAATCAAATTTGCTAGAATATTGTTGGCTAGATTTGGGCTTCCACTAACAATCTCTAACTGTATGTCCCTATCTCTTTTAGAAAGTGCAGGTCTTCGCAGCTAGTTGTAGTCTTCTTAAACCCTTTATGCTCCCACTAGAAACTACACCATTTCCTCTCAGGCTTGAGCATACACAGATGGATTCCACCAACATAATACACAAATGGATTCCACCATCATAATCTTACTTCATGTCACCAGACACTACAACAATAACAGTGTCCCTGAAACTGTCACTTTTTAGGTCTCTGTATATTTTATTTTACTTTTACTGTTAGTGTTCTTCCTTGTTGTGTAACTATTGCAGGTGTTGTTACTTTCCTAAGCACCCCATTGTTGTATAACTCAAAAGGCTATTTAAAAGGATAAAATTGTCTTGCAAGGCTCCAAACTCTAAATTATGTTCAACTACAATAAAAAAAATTCATTTAGCACGTATATCATTGTAATATCATTCATTTATCAATACAAGGTCTCAAGTATGAGGTTAATTCCTGATACTTACAAATATGGTATTTAGATTTTTTTTAATTAAATTTGTGTAAAAAAATTATCATTAGATTACCTTAAAATTTTACAGACACAATATATACTATATAAATATTCAATTCAATAATTATTTTTTAAAACAAGTATTGACAGAGTCCAAAATAAATCAGATTATCACGGTAGTAAGCTAACCTTGTTCACCAATAAATCCAAACTCGTACCTTTTAAAGACTTTTCATCATTGAAAAACAATAATCACACCAACTAGCAACGATCACCCAAAAACAAGCAATCAACTATTCAACAAGACACATCAACTCAAGAACATCAAACAAGTAACAATCAGTAACAAATGGATATCAACAAACAAATCAAACAACAACAACAAATAATAGTTGACCTAACCAATAGCTAATGAACAACTAAGTACAAGCAATTAAAAATTATAAAATTGTCATCTCCTTTTCACCTTAATACTATGTATTCTCGAATAATTTGGAATGTAGGGCATGCATCTAGTTCTTCCCTTCATAAGTTGCTCCTGTAAATTATAATTCTTCTATAAAATGAGTGCCAAAAGAATTTACCCCACTCATAAAATCCTTTCCCACCTATCAAGAATTCCTATTAGTGCCTTTACTGCTAAACCACCGTTAGCCAAATTAATCTTACACCTAGAGAATAACATCATCAAAAATTCAAATACGTGAAATACATTATGTATTTGAGCTAAGACTCCTAGAAAAGAGTATTAGGACATGTTGGGTGTTGTACTAGGTTTTCTCTATTCAAAAATTATATTTAGTTTTTGTACTCAAAAAATAATTTTATTGGAATTCTTTTTTTTTTTGTTTGATTTTGTTTCTAGTGAAATTGGATTTCATCTCTTGTTCAAGCCTCCCATCCTAAGTCGAGCCTCCCTGTCGGGGTTACCAAAATGACCTCAGGGTAACCAAAATAACATCACTTTGTCGTTTTAATTTCTACCGTTTAGAGGGTATTTTTACTTTTTGCTTTCCAGTACAACGTGATACTCAAATACAGAAAAATAAAAACATATTTTTGTTATTTTTCCTTCATTTTATTTTTCTTCACAACTCCTCCTGATCGTGTCCTTCTCAACTGTATCCTCCCTGCTGCCATCCTTTTTGACCAATGTCCTCTCCGATTGTGTCCTCCTCGACTTGATGTCTCTTTTTGCACAACCGTATTCTCTCCGACTGCATCCTCCTCGCCGCTATCCTTCCCGCCGGCATCCAGTATGTCGCTATCCGGTATCCATGATTGAATTTAACCGAAAACAATCTCCCAAAAAGAAATTCAATTAAAAAGAAATTTTAATTATAAATTTTAAAAATATTTTTTGAAAACAGTAAAAGAAAGCATGTTTGATTGGGGTATTTTATGTTTTCATTTTCAAAATGTAATAACAGTTTTCGGGTAAAAAAATTAAAAATTAAAAACAACAAAAACTTATTTTTATTTTTTATGTCATAAAGAATGAAAATAACATTTTATTGTTTTTAGTTTTATGTCTTTTATACTCGAAAACAGTTACCACGAAAAGTGAAACAACGAGTGAAACAAAGGTGAGTTATTTTTGTTTTCGTTTGACTAAAATGAAAACGACAAACACACCGCTCATAGCGTTCCAACACAGCCTTAACCAGGTTTGATTTGTCCTTCCTGGCTGCTGCTTCTTCCCAAAAGCAAGCTTTCACTTCTCTCTTCACAACCAACGCCATGTGGAGAAACTCTCTGAATTCATCTTCCAGGCTTCTCCTGTCCCCCACCAACCCTAACCCTAAACCCTTCCTGTCGTCTCTATCCCTCCCCTCCTCTTACCTCTACTCCTTAATCCGTACCGGCGCTTCTTCTCCTTCGTCTTCCTCTTCAGCAGGGCCTGTGAATCCAGGTTTTCACAGATCCAATGCACTCCCAGCGTTCCGGTTCGCTCCGGAGTCTACGTATCCAGGGTTTGGCAGCCCCAGTGCACTCCCATCCCTCCGGTTCGGATCTTCAGTAACTTCGCTGCCGCTGCCAGCTGCATCGGCGTCGAATGCGCGGGATGTGTTGGACTTGGCTCGTCATTATGGGCGGTGTTACTGGGAGCTTTCCAAAGCTAAGCTCAGGTATGTGTGTGTGTGTGTGTGTGGTTATGGAGCATCGAGTTATTGATTGAAGTTTGGTCATTTCTTCAGATAAAGCTGGTCTTCGGGTAGATATATCGTATTTAGAATGACCGAGTTGGAGTTATTAGGAATACAATTTGGTTCGAATTTGATATAGCTATTTATGATGTGATATGTATTTGTTTGAAATGAACGGGTGCAATGCCTCGATGGAAAAATAATGGGGTTATAGATTTTTATATTAGACATTTCTCAAGATTCTGTAGGCACTGAATTAAGCATTGGAAAATAAATTAACCTACGTGGCGGGTGTTTAAAATAAATTTCGATTGGATCTAATTCAGTTGTTTTATTGTGCAATGAATGTTTTAATGTTACCAGTTTCAAATGAAATGGAGAATTGATTTACTGATTGAATTTCAGCCATTTCTTCCGATTCCGTAGGTCTTGAATTAAACATTTAGAATTACAAGTTGCCTACATGGGGAACTTAATCTTGATGATAAATTTTGAATTCTGGCCATTGCTTCAGATTCCATGGTTTTTATATGTAGTGATTAAGTTCTTGTGTATTTGTTTGAAATGTAAGAGGAAAATGCTTGCTGGTGCTAAATCCCCTTTTAACATTACTCTCACACAACCTCTCCTAAAGAGTGGAGGTTGGAACTCTAGCAAGGAGTTGGACTATGGTGGCATCTGGAAAGCAGATGAGCTACTGGGCTACAATCCCACGTTTGCATTTCCATGCTTTCTTGATTAAGTGAATTCACTAATTGGTGTTTAACATGGATTTATACATAAGGATTAATGCAATGTTAGGTTATTGAATTTTTCAAAATGTTGTTTTGGTTATTGGATGTTTGATTTTAAGCGAATTCAGTGTTTATTGCTTGGCATGGATTGATACAAATGGGTTGACAGGATTTTTGGTTAATGGATTTTTCACAACAGCTTGTTAGTTCTATAGTTGCCTTACCTCGTTGGGAGGATTGATATGAATGGATTAACGAGCACAACTAGGTGTGGATTAACTGTTGATGGATCTCATTGGGTCTTCTGTGCCTATTTAATTTGTATATTTTGATAATGATATTGTTTCTGAGATTCCTGTGGTATGTTTCTTCGGTTTTTGAGGTGCACCCTAGGTTCAAAGGATATTTCAGCCTACTTGATATAATAGGGCAGGCGTGATAGTAGCCTTTTAGAAACATGAAAGGTGCAGATTTGCCACTTTCTAGTCAAGTTTTATCTAAACTTTGATAGTGGGAAAAACAAACATACTATTTCCTAAACCCAGGGTGAGTGTCATAAAATATACATACAGATATATATATCATGATTTGGTTTAGTGACTGGGTTACCACAAGCATCATTTTGTAGGCTGATTTTTATCATGCTTGAGCAGTCTCGAAAGAAAAGTGCTTATTTTTTACACGGGCTAGCAGTTGTTAGTTCTGTTCAAAGGGCTCTAGCTGGCAGTTTTGACCTGCTTGTCCAGTAAGATAAAATATTGAGGGCGTTTTGAAGGTTAGGTTAATGGGTTACAAAATCCAAATCTTTCTCACATAATCTCATTGTGAAATGTTTTACTGATCAACACGGCTGTATTGTCATTATGTGCTACTAAAATCTCAATTAAAGAAATCTAGAGTTTAGATGAAATGAAGCATAAACCAAAAGGAAGAATATGGGACATACTCTGTCTGGGGCATGGCACCTGTTATGCACGTTATGCTCGGTAAAGGCAATGCTGGTTTGGGTCCTTTAGGTGCCTTCCTCACCAAGAGTTTCTCAGTTGATCTCAGGTGCAAGTGCAATTGTTGGCTTTTGCACTTATCTTCTGTTTATGTACATTATCTTGCGGGTGTTATTGAGACCTAAAGACTTGATTAGACTATTTGTTGTTTTGTCTAAGTTTGAGATGCGTACTCTGCTTTCTAGTGTTTGCTCAAAATGCATCTTGCATGTTTAGAAGATTGTGTCTAGGCTATAGAACTGATATTTCCCGTTCTCTGTGCTTTTTTATATCATGTTTTTTCTCTCATTTGGAAGGTGTGTTAAATTTTAGTGTATTGTTCCCTACCTATGCAATATTAAGTCATTCTGCTTTTCCACATATAAAGATTTAATGATTTCAATGATTCTAACTTCATTTTTTTACGTATATTCATGATTAAGTCATTATATACTTGGATGATAATCATGATATATATATATATATATATAGTATCTAAATTTTGTTTCACTCATTCCAGCGTGCTTGTTGTTGCAACTTCTGGAGCTGGATTTGTTCTTGGCAGTGTCAATGCTGTTGATGTTCCTGGACTTTGCTTAACCTGTGCTGGTACCATGATGGCAGCAGCATCTGCCAATTCTTTGAATCAGGTAGACTACTGGTGTACTAAATAATATCTTGTCTCCTATTACTGTATTTGGAAATTCATTTTACAGAAATATGATTTTTATTTGTGTTTGTTCTAAAGGCTAAAAAGTTTCTAATCTAAAAGGTGTTTGGCTTCTTGGTCTCACAAGATCTGCCAATTCATTTTTGCAAGGCCCCTAATTGGCTAGAAACTTAAGTAAATGTATGATGAAGTTAAACCCTTGCCTGATGCAATGTGGATACCCCATGTACCAGTGAGCCAATTTGACAGGCAGCTCCTTCGATCCACCAAATGCAATGTGTAATGTTGGCCTTTCCTGTGTTTGATCTCATTCCTTATTATTTGACTGGTTTTCTACATGTATAAAGAACGAAAACCAGAAATTGTTTAAATATTGACAATAATTGATCGTTCTGTATATCTTTGATTTCCATTACCGTTACTGGGGTTGTTTAGTTTGCTTATTTGCTTTAAAAAATTTTTACTTCATATGTATGTTTGTCTCGGTAAAATATCTGTGGATCGTTTCAATTGGTCCAAGATCTAATTTTGTAGTTGCATATTTATATCAGGTGTTTGAGATAGATAACGATGCTAAAATGAAGAGAACAAGGCTACGACCACTGCCTTCAGGGCGTATAACTGTACCTCATGCAATTGCTTGGGCATCTTCTATGGGTTTGGCTGGCACAACTTTATTGGCATGCAAGGTGTTCTAACATATTCTTTTTCTTGCTTGCCATTTCACTTTAGAGGGAGGAATGAGTCTGTGTCCGGATTACTGGATAAGCTTGTAAGGTACTAATTGTGCAACTTATATGGCAAGGTTGTTGCAGGCTAATGTATTGGCAGCTGGCCTTGCTGCATCTAATATTGTACTCTACGCATTTGTATATACACCACTGAAGCAAATACATCCAGTAAATACATGGGTTGGAGCTGTTGTTGGTGCAGTTCCACCACTTCTTGGGTAATGCTGCTTTATATTTCTCTTTAGCTCATTCATACCACTAGAAGAGCTCTTGCATGCTTGGTTACTGTATTTTGTTTTGTTTTGTTCTTCTTTTTGTTATTATTAAATGTTTTCATTTTGTTTTATAGATGGGCTGCAGCTTCTGGCGATGTTTCACTTAATGCTTGGATACTTCCGGCTGCTCTCTATTTTTGGCAGATACCACATTTTATGGCTCTTGCATATTTGTGCCGCGATGATTATGCTGCTGGAGGGTACGTATCTATGATTTGCTCTAGTAAGTGTATGGTAGTGCAGAAGGTGAATTGTGCTAAGATTGAAGGTTTTGTAATAATATATTCTAATAATTTAAACTTGATTCAAGTCTCACTAATCAAATAAAAAAATATAAATTTAAAATTAAAGTTGATTGAACAATTTTTTTTAATGTACGGGTTAAAAATTAGGATTGGTAGAGATAGGGTCTTGAACTACAGTAAGAGGTAAGTAATTGTCTTTGCAAACATCTTATTTGGCCATTGCAGCTGCTTGATGTGGAGGTATCAATCTTGTTTTTCTTCCTTTTCCTTGTCATTACATCAGGTTTAGAATGTTCTCCCTTGCTGATGCGTATGGCCACAGAACTGCCTTGGTGGCTTTGAGGAACTGCATTTATCTCGCTCCCTTGGGTTTTTTAACTTATCATTGTGAGTATGCACTTTCGAAGCAGGGGAGAAATCATTAGAATATTTTCTTCATTTCTTGTATTAAGGCTCACATTGCATGCATAGTTTTACTCAGTAAGCCCATAACAGCAATTTATGGCCTGTTATTAATTGGTCAAAAAATTGTTACACTATACCGAATGTGAACTATTTATGTTTATACTTATACACCAATAGAAGCTCCCCAAATGGGCTCTTAGTCACAAGAAAGAAAGACATGTAGCCGTGCACTGATTTAGTTTACATGCAGTTTTATGAATGGAACACGGCCAAGGTCTTTGGAAAATGGTTACAGTGCTAGACAGTTATGATACCATCTAGCGATCAGCATATAGTTTTTTAGGTAGTTTTATGAATTGTTCAGAAATATTTATGTAGAGCATTACAATAATAAATTAATAATTAGAAAAACATTGGATAGTATATTTGGAATTTTTTGAGATGGCATGTATATTATCATAAATGTATGCTGAAGAGCATCTCCAACCCAAGCTATAATGGATAGCTAAACTTAATTTTAACTTATTACAGTACCATTATAGTTAATAGTATTTTAGCGATCCATTAGTTATTTTTTGTTTAATCATACGATTTGGGCGATGCGGGGCTGGGGAGAGAGGGGAGAGCAGCATTGGGCTAGGAGTGAACGTGGGAGGATGGGAACGCAGGATTGAATGTGAAATTTTTCTCTATTTGTTGACATGCTAGGATCAGCTAAAGCAAAAGTAAGATTTTGTTTTTGCTTTTGCTAATAGTTTATTTAAACCATGAGAGACCAAATTTAGTCACATTTTGCTATAGCTGATGGGCTGAAAATACTTTAAATGTCACCTGAGGAATTGTTCAAATTTCCTACTGATTATTTGTAGATTTTATTATACCTATTTGGTTCTTAACTGAACATTTGCGCCTTAACTTAATTAAATGCCATATGTTTTGTTATTCTTTTTCCCCTCTTCTTTTTCACTCCCTTTTAGGATGCATGAGATTCACCGAAATTTTAAAATTAAAAAGCTGCAATGTCTTCAATGATGATTATCTACAGTGGGTGTGGCTTCTGGATGGTTCTGTCTCGAATCTTCGCTACTTGCTCTTGCAATGACTGCTGCAGCATTTAAAT
Organism: Taxillus chinensis; assembly: GCA_023512835.1. NCBI lineage: Eukaryota > Viridiplantae > Streptophyta > Magnoliopsida > Santalales > Loranthaceae > Taxillus > Taxillus chinensis. The sequence continues at coordinate 40,726,145 of CM042087.1, forward strand.
TTTGGCGCAGCCGAACAGCAGCAAACGCAAGAAGGATGTTCCATGCTAGCCTTCTATACCTTCCTGCCTTCATGTCTGGACTCCTTTTCCATCGTCTCTCTGTTAACGAGCACAGCAGCCTCATAGAAAACAATGCAGAGACAATATGCAATGAGTTCTCACATTTCTCCATTACTTCGGCGCCAGAGAGTGAATATGTGGGTGGAACACGGTCATTGACTAGCCCGGAAGCTCGTCCGCCAGTTGCTTTTGCCTCAGTTGCACCTTTTCCATTCTTGCCAGCTCCTTGTTACGCTACCTTCTGATTATCGTGGTCGGTCTTCAAAATAAAGATGGAGAGGAAGACCACATGCAAACTCTTCTATTGGTAAAACATCTTTTGTTTTTTCTGTTTTTTTTTTAAAGCTTTTTTGGAAAATAAAGCAGCAATTGTTTTTCATCATACATTTTAATTTTTTATTGTAAATTCCTTGAGATCCGGCTGTATAATACAACTTTTGTTTCCGGAAAAACTAATAATTATATTTAAGTTTGATTTTCAATGCAAATGTTTCTTATTTTTTGAAAAATTTGGAAGAATTTCTTTTATTTTACATAGATTTACGGGTCACAGCACAGGCCTCTCAGATTAGCCATTGTCAGTGCGAAATACGCAACTATGGGTTGGTTATATAAATTAAACTCCTGACGCTACGGTTTGTTCGAGAGTTATTTCACCTGGCATGAACTTAGCTAAAGTAAAATATAATTTGTTATAATTTTAATTTAACTAATATTGTTTTAATATTTTTTTTATTTTATTAATATATTTATTTTTTTCAAATTTAGCAGCAGAAAAATTAATAAATTGAAAATTGAATAAAATTAATATATTCGTAATAAATTAATATATTCGTAAAATTTATTGAGATTAGATATTAAATTTTTTATTTTAGTTTGTTTTGATATTATAAATTTTAATGGGAAAATTTAATCCGATTTAACCGACTGATCAAAGAATAAATCAATTTGGGTGGGTTAATATAACCTGCTCAAAATCACCACTAATTTGGCCTCTAATTTTTTAAAAATTATCTTTTACTTCGAAGAAAGAGGAGCCAACTGGCAAACGAGGCATATTGACGGAGGCGTAGTGTCGACACAGGAAAGGCACACTTGCTAGTTAGCTTTGTAAAAAACAAGGAAGACGATGATCCTTTGCTTTAGCCATAGAGGAGACAGGCATGCCGCACAGACGGGTGATGCGAGGAGGGTTGGTGGACGTGAACTGGTCGAGGGTGGACTCGCAGACGGCGGAGAAGATGTCGACGGCGGCGGTGGCGGTGGCAGTCGAACTAGAGAAGGAGGCGCAGCCTACCAGGGTCGAGAACTCTATTTTTTTTGCAGCCTAGCTCCCATGGCGACACTCCGACTCAGATTGAGATAGATAGCGTTAGGGTTTGTAGGGTATTTTAGACAATGAAAATAATCAAGTGCTATATGCTAACATGTCATTTTAACTTAAAGCTAAAAATTTAAATAAATGTCATTTTAACTCTACATATATTTGACTTTGACTATAGCTCATGAAATATCTTAAACAATTCAAAATGCTTTTAGGCATGAATTGCTTTTGCATCGTGTTTATAAACAACGTTTATAAGACATCGTCATTCTATTACGCGGGAAAAGACAGGAAAATTATAAAATTGCCATGTAGATTCCAAAAATAAATTTTTTTATAATTATAATTATAGACTTTAGCTTTTATGGTGGTACAATTGTAATTATTTTGAATTAGTTGAGAATTTTATGGAATAAAAATGATGTCATTTTCAATTAATTTTAAGATTTTAAAACTTAAATTGATATTTTCTGTTGTATTTTAAGCATTGTAATGAGTGGACTTAGATTTAAATTCCTTCTTCAATCAGTTTCTTCTTTCTTTTCGTGTTTGAATAAATAAATAAAAGATTTAAATAAAGTAGAGGTTGAATGAATAAAAAATATTTTTAAATAGAATAAATAGTAGTGTTGTATTGTATTTTAAAAAATAAATATATTTCAATAAAAAATTGAAAGTAGAATAAAAGATAAAACTAATGTTAGGGTTGCACTAATATATATAATCGACTTACTTGTAAAACACACAAAATAACTATAAGATTATTGACTTTTAGCATTGTAAGTAGACTCATATATTAACTTTTTTGCCTTATTAGATTGTTTTACCTCATAAAATAATATAATGTAATTGTGTAGATTAGCGCTAATGGATGTTGTTTGTCTGGTATAATGAATTTTATTTTAAAAAATTATTTTTATTTTCAAAAAAAAAATAGAATTCAAAAATTATTTGATGCTTGTTTTATAAATAAAATATTATTTTATTTATATGATAATTTGATTAATAAATTATTTTAAAAAATAGTTTTATGTATTTTCTAGTTTTAATTTTTGGTGGCACACTCAATTTTTTTTACATTCTTTTACTGTCTTACATGAATTTATTTTATTTTATTTTATTTTTTAAAATTTTAGGAATTTTAATTTTAATTCTCTTATATCAATTAAACATTTTTTAAAAAATTTAAAATTCAAATTTCAATGAGCTTTCTTTTCTATTTTTTCTCTCAATTGAGTTGATATATGTTACATCTGACCGAATAGGAAATTGTTGAATTTTTTTATCATGTGAGGTGATACATGTGATGTATTATTTGTGGTTAAACATAAGTTGAAGTAATTTAGTTATAATTTAAGGTTTAAGAGTTAAGTATATAATTTTTACACAATTAATACGTACAGACTGTTTGGCCATTATTCCAATTTTCTTAGAGTGTGTCGTGTAATTACCAAACAAGTTATTGTTTTTATATTTATATTTAAAGAAAATTTCGAGAACTAAAATTATGAGAAACAAAAATCCATCCTGAAAACCAAACAAAAATAAAACTTCAACAAAGAAAATGTTGAAAGTTGGGTTTATTTTTATTCACCTATTATTTTTTAATTAGTCTAGGAAGTTAATTTTTGTAAAAATATATGACAACTATACTTTTTAGGCTCTATAATATAACTATAATTTTAACAAAATAAATCATACTAATATTTGCAAACAGTCCGTAAATATTGTTTGTGAAAACTATTTATTAGCAACAAATTAATAAATTAATTAATAAGTATATAAGTTATTTTATTAAATATAAATATTTTTAGTAAATATAATTTAAATAAATATATACTTTTATATTGTTATTAAATAAAAACTTTATTTATTATTAATATTATTATACTATTTGTATGAATTACATATAGTATTTGATTAAACAAAATTAATACAGTTTAACGGTTAATTAATTGTATTTTTTATAAGGTTATAGTGTGCTTTTTCCTAATTTTATAATTGTGTTCGTAAATGACCGTAAACAATCTTATGAATACATGTTTATGAATAATATATTCACAGTCGTGAATAGTTTATGAACATTATAGTTTAAGACTCATGTGTAATTCGGTTTATTTATAAATATTGAGAAACATGTTTGAATACCTTACTACTCAGTTCGGCTCGATCCGTTTACAGTCATATATTTAACTTTTTTTATTGAGTTTGTATAGTGTTTTTTAATGTATTATGAAAACATTGTTCACTATATATAATTATTAAATTATTTATAATAATTTTCTCTCATCTTACTCTTTTACGTTTCTCATACTATTCACTTTATTTTATATTAGATTATAAAATTATGATGTATACTTATAAAAGGAATAAAAAAGTGATATTTATAATTATGAAATTATATATAATAACTTTCGCTTACATCCATATTTTACGTTTGTTATAACATTTATTTTTATTTAATATTAAATTGTAAAAATTATGATATATATTTATATAAGAAAGTAAAAAGTAATTTAAATATGTAATTTTTTTAAAAAATATTAAAAATCTTATATAAGTACTTTAAAATTTTAAGTTATGTCCGGCGATAATTTGTGTTTTATTTTTAAAAATGATGGACTTAGATAATTTTTTTAAATTCATAAATAATTTTAAATTTATCAGATTTATTATTTAAAAAAAATAAAATTATTTTTTAAAATAAACTAATTAATTTTTTTTAAATGCAAATAAACGTTTAAGAATCTTGAAAGTGATTTGTGGAAATAGGTTTGGACGTGGCGGGATGCGATTGGCAGTCCGTGAGCGAGAGAGCGATCGGGGGCGCATTACTTTCATTTAATTTTGCTCGCACCCAGGCATCGGTCAATTTAGTTTGGGAGTGGATGTGTCAGTCGTCAAATCAAATCTGGGGAGAGGAGAGGAGATCAGAGCGAGCGGTGGAGAGAGAAAAAGGGGTTGCCGGCTGTTGCTACGACGATGATGAGCGCCGAGGATACCAAGAAGCTCTACTCTCTCCTCACCCCCGACCTCCCTACCACCTTCCTACACATCCTCTCTGATTTCGATTCCATCTTCCACTCCACTCTACGTTTCAATCTCTGCTGCTCCCTCTCCCTCCTCCTCGAGGTTTCTCTCTCTTTCTCTATATGTCTGTGTTTTCGCCTTCTAGGGTTTGAATTTGTCGATTTTATTATCATTACATAATTGTTCACAAAAAAGTTTTTTTTTTTTTTCCTTCTTCACTGTAACTCCTTTTCGATCAGATAATCTACCCTTCTGATCTCCCAAATCCCAATCCCAAAACATATATCATATATTACGCCCAAAAAAATTGTATATATATATATGTGTGTGTGTGTGTATGCATGTATGCATGTACTAACCTACTTGATTAGTGTATGTATTACTACTCTACACTATCGAGTAAGGTAGTTGCATTAATATAATGAGGTTATATATTGATATTTGTATTGTCGCAGAACCGGAAATTGCTGAAACCCACTCAGCGCTTGATTGCGTTTTCTATTCTTCACCATACTTATTCGTCTCAACCACCCTCCGCCAACCCATTTATATCACATCTTATAAACGTAAGCAAAACCCTTTTCATTCATGTGCAGGTTTATAATGAATAAACTGCGATGCTGATACAGGGTTTCCCTGAACCTTTTCCCCATCCATGTCTTTGCAGGCAGCATGTGACGAAGATGCTGAAAATTATGAAAGGGCATTTATTATTCAGTTGTTAGGGTCTGAAACTGCCGCCAACAGCAATGAGGTTTTCTTCCCCCACTTTTTTTTTTTTTCAAAAAAATAAAATAAAATTATATGAGTTTGGTTTACGAGTATTTATTTTCCTGCCGCCTATCCTGTTCGTTCATAGTGCAAAGCTTCGTCATGGCACGCTGTTAAGTGTTAACAAATCCTCTGTTGGTTTCCATATCAACTAGTTGATGATAACTTATCATTTTCAACATAGGAACTAATTGATGGCAATCGTGTGTGTGTGTGTGTGTTCTTTTTAGTGGTCTTTTTGGTGGATATTAGAGCACAGACTACATTTACTTGATTGCATATGCCTCTCTTCTGTTAAATTTTGAGTTGGGAAATGCCTGCCTGAATGTTTCCCCTGATTCCCTTATTATTCAAGATTATTGAGTTGCTGTTTGGTGCAGATTTTCAAGCAGTCTGCAGCGGATTACATCAAAGCTTTTGATCCTTCATCACATGTGAGTGATCTGTACAAGCATTTTTCACAGTTATTATTTCTGATGTCTTTAAGAATATGAAACTATAGATTGAGCTTATTTATGGAGCTTTCCATTTATATTATCAGCTGATGATCACATTTAGGTAATTTTTTCTTTGACTCCTGACACAAACTAATGATACTACATGTGAAAATTTGTAATATTCTACATGGGTTCTTAGGTTCTATTGCATTTTTCTTCACTGCCAGGCGCTTCTGCAACGTGAACAGTTACAGAAGCAGTATTGTGATAAAGTCTACTCGGAACCATTTAGTTGCTTATTCAAGAATGCTTCAGTTAAAAATTTTGTCGCCGACCCTGATATGCCACCCTGCTGTGATGCAAAATCACCCGAGTATGACCCGTGCTTCTCGTATGGTTGATTACTAAAAATAGCTTTCTTATTTTCCTTTTCATTCCTTTTACATGGTGCTTCATGCCAGGTTTGATGTACAACTTGGGGCAAAATCTAAAATTGGCACCGGTGATAGAGATGAGGCATTGACTGGGTTGCTGCACAATATGTCACTCGAAGGCTTGGGTCCTCAATGGATTAGGCCTCTTCCTCCAAGGCTACCAATTCTGGATGGAGAGGTAACAATCAGGGATGCCAATTTTAGCTGATTTGTAGATGTTACATATTCAATTAATTTTTTGAGGCGTTCTGCAGCTAGTGTGGCTCAACCCTGATAACAATCACGAGCTTTTATGGGATTATGGTATGTGTGCTGACACTAGCAGAGGTGCTGCAGTTAGGGATTTGGTTGCAAAATCTCTAAAGGGACCACTTGCACCTGCCCAGCAAGAGGTGCATGTGCAAAATTCCCCTTTTTTACCTCTGTATGTATATTTTCTTAAATCTTATTTATTTACACTGCTGATGCTCTTTCCTCTTGAAATTCTTCAGCAAGTTTTAGTAGAGTTGGCAAATGACCCAAAACTTGTTTATCACTGTGGATTGACACCAAGAAAATTACCGGTATGTAACACATTAAGACTTGTCTGCTTAATTTTTGCGGCAGATGTCCAAGTTTTCAAAAGCTTATTGTTCTTTCTTGCAGGAGCTGGTCGAGAACAACCCACTCATTGCAGTTGAAGTTCTGATTAAGTTGATGAATTCATCTGAGATTGCAGAGTATGTTTTCTATGCATCTTTTCTTGACGCAAGTTTGTGCAAGTGAAGTTACGAGTTTCATAAATGATGTTATTGCAAACTCAGATACTATACAGTTCTGGTCAATATGGACATGAGTCTGCACTCAATGGAAGTTGTCAACAGACTAACAACTGCAGTTGAACTTCCCACTGAATTCGTGCACATGTACATAACTAACTGTATATCATCATGCGAAAACATTAAGGTGCTCCCTTCCACTCTACTTTCTGTTGTTTCCATTTTTGCGAAACATATTTCTTCATATATTTTGACTTAACATAGATATTAAGTGCAATTACTACCAATAAAATAATTTAGCATGATAAAAATATAATTATGTTAAGAATTTCTTCTGCAGGATAAGTATATGCAGAACAGACTAGTGAGGCTTGTCTGTGTGTTCCTACAGAGCCTAATTCGAAATAAAATTATCAATGGTGAGTATGCCTATGGTATAATGTCTTTACACTTGTTAGGCTATAGGTTCCCTGTTACAAGTACTGGACTTTCCTTGCAGAATATTTGCATGATAAACAGTAAACAATGCTGGCTGTTATACCTGCACTGCACATTATTAGCACACAGTGTAGCAGGGAGAACAGGATATGTGGACTTAGGTCAGGTCACTGTATGACAAAGTAGATACACCCAGTCCAGCGCATATATGTCTTCTTTCTGAATGTTTATAATAGGCTGGAGAGACTGGAGTTTTAGAAGTGTTTTGGTTGGAAAAAGATGGAAAAAGATGAAAGGTATCTGTCTCATTTGTTCGTGTGTAGTGAGGCCTTTTCTTTGTTATTAGCATTCAGATTATTAACATTTATAGGAGCAGGTTAATTAATTTATTATCCTTTTCTTGTTCTTATCTGGTGGAGGGGACATTTAGTTTAAAATTAGGAATATGACTAACTCTGCAAATGCCTGTTTAGCTGGTTGCCCAATATTCATTAGTTGCCAATTGTGACCATTAGTCCACTTACCTGAATTGCTTGTGTTCCGCGTGGTATTCCCTAAGGTATTCTACCATAGAGATTGTTGATTGTTTATGCTGGCTTGGTGTATATGCACACATTGTTGTTTTAATTTGAAAGAGATGCATGCATATGTTATGGAGGGAAGGTGTTGATTTGTTTATGAGCTCCCTACCGGACTAGAAACTCTTCCTGTCTTTGAGCTTGCTGGGGTTCTTGCTTCTTTTAACATGAAATGTTTCACCGGAGGTACTTACATCAGCCTGCAGCATATGGCTAATTGTATGCCCATGTTTTAACTGTGCAGTTCAAGATCTTTTTATCGAAGTGCAAGCCTTTTGCATCGAGTTCTCACGGATTAGGGAAGCAGCTGGGTTATTTCGGCTTCTAAAGACCTTGGAATAATTCGCCCTTATCTGTTTTATGTTATTGCCACAGGTTATTTTCCTTCCCGGGTCACATTCTCTTTGTCCTGTGAATTTTACCCCTCTGATGATATGGAGGTGATAATTGTCCACCGTTTGAGATGCACTGCGTCTGGTGGCCTTGGGAAGGCACGGGGTGGCATGATTTTTGTCAACTTCGTTGTAAACGTCCATGTGGATAATTTGATGGTGTTTGGGGATTGTTATATGTATAATTTTTATTTTTTAGTCTTAATCCTCCATTTTTTTTCTCAAATATCTGCTGTAATTACCTTATTACAAGAAATATATTTTGAATATAAACGAATGATAGATTTAAGAAATCTCATTGAAACGTGTGGATAGGGTTTATTTCTCAGCTATAACTGACAATAATTCTGAAGCAATAATGCTGTGTGTACTTATTTCCACAAACTGCGTTTCATGACATTAGAGGAGGTACGAATTTTTGTAAGTCTTATGTCAAGGTCTGTAGCTATTTTAATAATTTAAAAAACAAAATGTGGTTGATCACGTCTCTCAGCCTCACCGATTCTAGAATTGGCCTCTTTCCGTCCCGCCACCACCGTCACAACATCACGGCAGAGCCCGACCCCTAATATCAGGTACCTGTTCCTCTCTAGCTTAAAGAGACAGATTTGGAATTAGTATAATCAAATTTGGAGTGAAATTTGAGACGGATTCAAAACAGGAATGATACGTTTTAACGAATTTATCATATATTCATTCCGACCTACCCTATTAGAATGGGTTTTGAATCAACATAATTGGATTCAGAGTAAATTTAAGATATAATTTTCTTAAACAGAACCGATTCAGAATAAGATGATCCGTGTCAAACCTATCTCGTTGGCATCCCTAATTATATGCCAAACTTGATACTAAAGAGGTTAGAGTGAATTTTTTGTTTAGAAGTGTGAGCATTCAGGTTTGGCAAGAACAAAATCAACACAAGCATGATTTCCAGCAGTGGTCTCTAGACTCTCTACTAGTAATAATTTACGGCAACATATGACCATATGATTTCTATATGCCCATGCATTGATGCATCCTTATCTTATATATGACCATATGATTTCTATATCCCTCTATCTTATATTTCGTCCACTCCATGCACCCCATAGTTTACCTAGTGTTATAATTTTTTTCCTTTACCCTTAACTGAGACGATCACACCCATCAATCATTCCGTACCCGAATCAAGTAATTATATTTTTAAAAATAAAATTTGATCAACTAAAATATTTCAATACACCTATTTTTTAAAATAAAATAATATTTCATTCATATATTAATTTTAATAAAATATTACTTTAGTTTGAATCCATAATATTTTTTATTAATTTTTATAAAATTTAATTAAATAAATAAAAACATATTATCTCTTCTATCAAACATAATTTATTTTTAAAATTTAAAATTCAAACTTACTCTAATAAAAATTCAAATGATGAAACCAAAATAAAAAAAACAAAAACATATATCTTTGTTTCACCTATTTCTATCTTTATTTTTAAAATGTGATCGAATATAGAAAATATTTGAAAATAATAAAATATTATTTTTATTGTTTAAGACCTAAAAAGTGAAAACAAGCTTTTATTATTTTTAATTTTCAGTTTTCTGTATTCGAAAACAGCTATTACATTTTGAAAACGAAAACAGAAAACACATCAACCAAATATGAACTTTAAACCATTTTTCAAGGAGAGTTGAGGACTATCACATTCCAATGCATGCATACATGATAAATAATAAATGAATAAATAGGACTGACCACGAATCAGATATGAGATAGGCCGGCCCAACCCAATAAATCTTTTTCTTTATCCATATTCAACCAGATACCCGAGAGGTATTTCTATTCTAAATTTTTTACTACATAATATCTTTTATATAAGCATTTTAAAAAATTACAATAATATTTTTTAACATAAAATTACACTAATACTCTATACAAATTTAATAAAAAAAATATACATTTATAATATACATAGTAAAAATTATATTTAATTATTTCAGCATATATAGTAACAAGCATTTAAATTTTATATAAGCATTTATATAAGCATACATAGTAATATCAGCATACATAGTAATATCTTTTATATAAGCATTTATACTATACACAGTAAAAAAACATATATAAATTTATAATATACATAGTAAAAATTATAGTTAACTATGAGTCAGAAAACAGGTATAAAGACCACCCGTTATCCGACCGTGAAACTTAATTAACAAGTAGTACCCATTACCTGATATATTACCCATTTAAAACAGGTATTACCCGATAAAATAAGATCGGATAAGAACAGGTAGAATGGTCATCCCCAAATAGAGCAAGTATGTTTCAACCATAAACCTATGTAAAAATATACAAATTATGAATGAATACCATAATATGGTGTCCATTAAAACTCATCCAGCAAACAGCCCTTTCCACCAAATCATATATATTAGATAATAACAAATATATTGCGAATACAGCATTTGAATCGACAATTATTTTTCATACATGGATCATAGCGTAAAGAAGAAAAACACTACTAACCGTGTACAGATAGTAAAATATCATGTTAATTTTGAGCATCATACTCACAATGCCTATATATTTATCCCAACCCCTACTACCCTTTCCCTTACGAAAAGAAAGGGGGGCATTTAAAACTCTTGATATGCATATATATACAAATTAAGGATACATACGTCAAAATACTGTACATGCATATGCAAAAATATTTACCGAGGGAGGGGCCTGCTGCTTTTACTAAGCAGCATTTCTTTCATCTCTCTATAAACTCGGAGTTCTTCTAATGCATTGGCCGTGGTCTTGTAGGTGACAACGCCAGAGGACATGAGGCTTGAAGGAGCGAGCCCGGTCACTGGGTTGCTAGAAATTTGATGGGGCTCACCTATGTTGTCACTGTTCCATGTTTGAGGATTGGAAGCTAACCGTAGTGGTGGGGCTTTTTGCAACTTGTGGACAAGATCACCAACAGCAGCCTGCTGGGATTTTTTGACAGGAAATGATCCGGGCTCAATACGCACAGGAACATATAATCTATCATAACATTCCTCTCTGCCAAATATGCACTTCAAATCAGTCAACATTTTAGAAAAAAGTTACTAGAATCCTTTATGAGAGAGAGAGAGAGAGAGCTAAAAAGATGTCCTTGACATGCAATAAATGCATGAAAATGCATTAAATACTTTCCAGTAATAACCATGCAGTATGTAACAGTTGTATTGAAAGATGTAACAGTTCATGAAGAGGCGTGCAAAAGAAGTAACGTTGCCTTGCAGGGCTGGTGCAGTGGTTGGTCGTTATAATAATAATTATAAAAAAGAAAAGTAATGTTTCAAGAACCATAGTGAATTTGGGAATAAGAGTGAAGCTCAACATCAGGAATGTTCGATAAATACCAAAAGCGAACCCATGCAAACCACCACAACGAAGATTAATTATCTCACAAGTTGAATAAACTATAACTGCCAATCTGCCATCACCATTCCAAAACATTGCAAAAATTTCCTGCTGGATGTGATTTCATCAGCAAAAAGAAACCATAATCGTGCCTATGGTTGGGAAACTGTGCAAAAAAGAAACATTTGAAGGAACTGTAACATATCCAAACATGCCCAAAGGAAGATTCTTCACAATACCAGCTAGCAAAAGTCTACTAAAATCCCGAATACAAAGATTCTAATTTTCCAAAAAACCAGTAGCATCCTATCTCATCTCATTCTTTAAAAAAAATGATTGAACCAGTTCCTTAATTCAAAAGCATAAAAGATTCCACCAAGGAACGCTTTTCCCACTTTAACTGAGCCCATGAAAAGCTTGCAGAGCATCACTCGTGGTTTTGCTTTCCAAAACTCACCGTATAACACCAGAGAATTCACTTCAAAGGAATTCAATGGATTTCGATAAATTTGGCTCTTCTTAACACAGGCCACTCCAATCCTCCTTACTAAATTTCCTCTAAAGCACACCAACATCAACTGTAGCAGGGCAATAGTTTTCTATATATCAAGATGAAATTAATTGTGTAACACTTACCTTCTTAAGCACCAGCATAGCAATAAAATTGACCTCTTCCATTAATTCCTACAGATTCGTGATTTCTCAGAGGAAGATGCCAAGTTAGGATTTCAAACTCTTAACATCTAGTGATTAAATATTGGGCTACAGCACACAAAAGTTTATAAGACTTCCATTTGAGGAAATCAAAACAAACTATAAAAGAAGTGATAAGTTATGCCATCAGAGAAGATGGAAGATTCGAACTAGCATGTACAGGTTTGAAAACCTAAATACTGTGCCAAACTCTAGATGATATAGAATCTGTGCAAACAAGCCCAAAGGTATTTATGGAAATTATACACACTAGCACTACTCACATCAAAGCTAGTCCAATTTTAATCATATATTCAAATGAGACACAAACTCAACAAAGAAAACAACTAAATATATCATGTGTAAAGAACAAAAACAACTAGACATGAATTCTATTCTAATCCCTTCTTCATGTAATTCTTGCTTCGATTAGTGAGTTTCCAGCCTTCCAAAGTTCAAGCCACAGCTTCTCTAGGACTCCTAAAATTACCTCCAAACTAAGCAGCGAGCTCTATTTACACTCTTTTTTCTTTGAAAAGACCCAAAACAAAGGACAAATAACCAAGGCAGGAATGACAAAACAATGTGTTTTAAAAATTATTGTATTGACAGTTTTTTTCCTTATACCATGCAATCAAATTTTAAATTATCATTCTCAAAATGATACACAATAATGTCATAATTAGTAGCACTGCACGAACATTCACATGATTGGGAAAAAGGCAGGAACAATTCAATAAGCATAAATAGAATTCAATTATTAAGTTCACACATTACCTGTTACCTGCATCTGCTATGTCATCATCCTCAATAAAGGGGCATTCAAACCCTGATTCATCTAAATCATCCTGTATAGACAATCTACCAGGGCTTCTTGAAACAGATAACTGTGGTGAGCTACTACAAGAAGTCTTTACTCCAGAAAATTTTCCAGATTCATCTCTACCGAGATCTATCACCTACAGCAGACACAAACTTCACAGACTGAAAGATAAAGAAGTTCCTTGCAACAATAGCTATATGCTATACCTTGTCAACAGCCGCACCAGTCTGCATTGGGCCCAGTCTGGGGGAAGGAGAAGGAGCCAAAAGTAGCTTGTTTTTCAATGCAGGGGAATTCACGGCCTTCACTGCAGGAATTATAACTGGTGCACTTTCAGAACGCAATATAACCTTTGCTGGATGACACCTAGGGATACTTATGGGAGATGATGGAGAAGGGGATGGCAATTTGTTCAGGGAGGTCCAATACTCATCAAAACCCATGTCCTTACTGTGAGCTAAAGATGTCTCTGATGGGCGACGAGGCAACCTCATAGGTGGTAACATGGCATTGTAGGAGTCATGACTGCAGCTATTAGGTCTCCGAAGCGGGGATGCTGGAAACCCATATCCTGAGGGAAGAGATGGAAGCCTCTTAATTGGATCTGCAATTGGGCTTCCAACATAATTTGGAATAAAGCGTGGGGTCATAGGAGTTGATGGCTCAGAGGAGCTGATATCTGAGAGTGAGAGTGATGGACTATATGTAACGGAAAGGCAGAGCCGGCCATTGGGTGTATCCACAGGCACAAATCCGAAACGCTGCATTTCTGATTCTTCCCTGCGAGTGAAAGGCTCCACAAAAGGGAAGACACGGGGAGCAAGGGTGAAGGCGTATTCAAACGGACCACCGAGCGAATTGAGTTTGCGGAAGAGTTTGTAGGCGGGTAAAAGCCTGACAGTTAGATACAGAGACCTGAGCAATAGTATGGATTTCTTATACATAGTGTGCAGAGAAGCAGAGGACCTCCTGCTCCCACTCCCAGAGCCAGAAGAAGTGCACAACCCATCTCTACTGCTACTGCTACTGCTACTCTCAAACTGCACAACCCATCTCTCGATGATCTTCTCACTCCCAAACTCTTCCCGCTGCTGCTGGGAAGAATTCCAATATTTGGGAGACCGGGACTTGTGAGACTGTTGGTTCCGCCAAACAAGGATAACATCAACCACCATCAACTCAAGGTTACTGTGGTGGCGCCAGATATCCATATTCTCCATGGCGGCGGCGGGGCAATCCCCAAGGGCTAAATTGAACCACTTGTCTCTGGACCTCACACTGGACGAAGACAGCGGCGGCGGCGACGCGGACGAGGAAGGGGATGATGATGATGTTATAACTAAGGCGGCCGGGTCTCCTCCACTGTAGTTCCGCGACAGCGAAGAAGACGCGCAAGGCGACGGCGACCTGGATTCCAGGATTATCTGGAGGCTCTTCCCCAAAAACTCACCGATTATCTGTTCCAACCTCGCAACACCCAAGTGACTGCTGCTGCTGCTGCTTCCATGGGGGGACGATGACGATGCCATAGCCAGCTGCTCTCTCCACCAAAACCAAAAAGTTATATACACACATATATATACATATGTAGATATATATATATATATATATATATATATATATATATATATGTGCGTGTGTGTTAGTAAAACAAAATCTAACTAGAACCCTAAACGAAGAAAGAAAAACACAAATTCCAGCATTCTACCCCAAATATTATTTTTATATATGCATAAAAGAGATGAAACAAGAAATGAAAGAAGCGATTTATTAAGTGATTATTAAGGTAGGCGAAGACGAAGGCAGCGAAGTTGGGTTTCGACATACGAGAGTTAGTTCAGTGGTCCGTGCTTTACTTCACCGAAGCCTTCGCCTGGCTCGATCGAAGGCCTAGTTCGGATTTGTGCTTTCATTGTTTTTTATTGGGATTCGAATCGACCGAGAGACCCAGCGCCGTCTGTAAATACGCAGAAGAGGCAGTCGCCTCGCGGGGGGAGGAAGGTGCAGTGAGAGGATATGGACATTAAATTAAATAATAATTTAAATTAGTTATCATTAATTTATTATAAATACCGAAAAGCATTTGATAGTAAACTAGACTAGAGCATCGGTTCGCTTATAAACAACGATGCGCTCCGATGTGGACACCACTGGTTGCACGCACCTCACTGCTATACGATATTTGTGCTAAATAGAATTCGGTTTGTAGATTGTTGAACTATAAAATTTGAATTAAACTCAAATCCAAATTTTGTTTTTCCAAATCATATTCTATATACTACGTTACGTACGAAAAGGATTCAATACGCATACTGATGGACGCAAGGGACATCGGTAGGTTAACTAATTTATTTTTTCTTATTATTATTTTTTATAAAGTTAGTATATTAATCATTTAGGTGGATATAAATATTTCTCCCCTCCCCCTCATGTTAAATATAACCCCAATCCCAAAAAAATAATATTTTTAGTGTAGGATAGGCTATGAGCATTTTGAATAGATTTATCTATTTTATAATAATAATAATACTAATAAATTAATTATTTTAACAATTAACTTTTTATATATTTTTAAATTTATCTATTTTAATAATTTGTTTTTATGACTCATTTGAAGTTGATATCCTAGTGAATCTCGCACTCGATAAGTCATTGGTAAACAAGTATAACATCGTAACAATTGATTTTTTTTACTTTTATGAAAAACCCATAAGTATTCAGCTCCAGCTCCATGGCACCATGACTCACAAGAGTTTTACATAATTACTAATTAATTTACTAATAAGTCATTATTCAAAAAACATGTACCAATACATATTTTAGATGTTCCTTGTTTTGCGTATGTTTGACTCGTTTTTATCTGATAAAAAAGTTAAAATTAGTTTATATTAAATATTAATATCGGTCCATCGGTTTGTAGATGGTGACTATAAAATTTGAATTAAACTCAAATCCAAATTTTGTTTCATCAAATCAAATTATATATATACGACGTCATTTTGAATTAAAGTAATTCAAATGAATTTATTTACTTTCATATCAAACGAAAAAGATTCAATACGCATACCGATGAATGCATAAAAGAACATCAGTAGGTAGTTAAACTAATTTAATTTTTTATTTTTATAATAAAGTTAGTATATTAATCATTTAGGTGGTTATAAAATATTTCTCCCATTGTGTTAAATATAACTCCAACCCCAAATAATAATATTTTTAGAGTAAGATAGACTATGAGCATTTCGAATAAATTTATCTCTTTATAATAACGATAATAAATTAATTATTTTAACAATTCACTTTTCTTTATATATGCAAAATTTCAGTGGGCTTTAATTTCATTTTTTATGTAAATTAATAAAATAAAATATATTAATAATTAAAACATTATTTAAAAGGAATCTCATAGACTTGTGCATATATAACAAGTACATAATCATCTTTTCTTTCTTAAATTATTTATTACAACTCATATCATATTCTATTCAAAATTTTGTCTAGTGTTTTGAGATGTGCAAGTACATAATTCACTAGTCATAATGGGACAAATTTAATGTGCATTTATTTTCCAGCCTCATTTAACTGTTATTCTTTAAGGAAAAGGATTATTTACATTTTTTAAAATGCAAATTTCCTAGTAATAAATCGATCGTAAATGATTGAATAATAAAATTAATATTAAATTGTGTTTTTTTAAAAGCAATGGTAAATAGTAATAACAAAATGACCATAAAAGCTGCTCCTCGTTTTTTATGAAGTACTACGTGATAAGCCAATATATCACAGGTGCACGAGCGCAAGTGATTTGGTAAAGATGTAAATTTATTGGCATATACAGACAAATAATCCAACAAAATTTATTGGAGCATTATAATAATCTTCACTTACAAATTATAATTACGTATTTTCAAAGCATTGCTAAGAACAAGAGTCAGAAGTGACTTCACGTGGGTATGACATTCTTCAGCTAAAAATTCGTTGTTTTTTTTTTTACAAATGTTAGTTATTTATTTTGTACAATACTAAATAACAAATTCAATAAATCTTTTATTATTTTATTAAAATATCATTTTTAAACTTTATGCATATTTTAATTTTATTACTTGAGAATTTGATCATTTGTTGTGTATTTTAATTAAAATAATATTTAGCTTTGATTTAATAAATTTAGCAATGAATATCAAATTTACTCTAATTTTTAAAAGTCTATTTATGTGACTTTTTAGCACATTTAAGGCTATTATTAAACTATTTTTTAAATAATTTTAAAGTTAAATTATAATTTTAATTAAAATTTAAATTTGCAAGTCGGGAGATTTTAAGTTTTTTTTTATACTAGTGCTAGGGTTTAGGTTGAATGTAATTTTAATTGATAACCCAAAAATACGAATAATTTCACTACAAATCTACTTGGTGAATTTAGTTGATGATGTCTTAGAGTATAGTAACGACGCTCCAATCATTTTTTAAAAGTTAGTGCTTAAATTTTTTAATTACTTTTACTTTCTTATATAAAAATATATCAATTATATTAATACTAAAAGTTAAAATAAAATTTTATAATGTCATTTCTATTGCACACAGGATAAATAAATAAGTATCCTTTTGTTTGTTTTGAATATATTATTTTTGAAAATATAGTTGATCGAATAATTTTTTTTAATATTTATGAGTAATATAAATTTATTTGAACAAATAAATTTTAAAACTATTTTTTAAAATAAAATAAATTAACCAAACACAAATTGTTTTAAATAAAATAAATATATTTTAAACACTACTTTTAAATATATTTAAAAGAAATTATTTTATATTTTTTAAAATTTCGCATTTTATTTCCTGTGGAGTACTGTGTACATGATTAGCCTGTTTTGGACTGGCCGGCCGAGTGACGTGGAAAACGAGGGAGTAAAAAAACAAACATTGGACGGCGCGATGTGAAACATGGGAGAAGATCCTAGGGACGGAACATGCGGAAAGGCTGTCAGCCAGGTCACCCTATCATTCCCGGAGGGTCCCACCCCCATTCTTTCTTAATTTTAATTTCACATTTTATTTAAATTTTTTGTATTTTTAATTTCAAAAATACCGACCCACCTTTCTATCTATTTAACCCTCCACCCTTTCTCTCCCATTTTTGTCTGATTTTCTCTGCTCTGCTCTGCTCTGATCTGCTCTATCCACCCCAACAAGGCAGCGCGCGCGCGAGAGTCCCCAAGTACGTGTTCTCTTTCTTCCCGTATGATATCTTCCGATTCAATTCCATGTTAATTTTCTTGTTAAGATTCGATTTTTTCGCACATCACTTCCATTTTTTTTCTTCTTCTTTCTTAAAAACCTGTTTGTCGATTCTGGAGTATCCGAGTAGCATATTTCACCTACCTGCACGTAATCAGTCGGTTTCTATCCTGTAATATGCGGAAATTATCGTATTTTGTTGTGTTTCTCGTTTTAATTTGCAGAAGGGTTTATATTTTTGTTATTTGCTTCCGATCTAGTATGTTCTGCTGTATTTTTGAAGTTTATTTGTACCTGGGTCTGCGATCTTCCACCTGTCAATCAACTTTATGTCCGCTTTTATGAATGATTGTTTAAACTTCATTGAATCTTTGTGGATTTGTTCGATCGTTTTGTTTTCATCCCATTTCTACTACCCAACTTATATATATATACACATAATCTATATGTTTTTGCGCTTTGTGGAGATCAAATGCTTTGAGGGCCTGATCTGACCTTGGATTTGCTTTATGTGGTTCTTATTTTACAGTCCAGATGGACTAGATCTATAATTTTTTGCATATATGTGTGTGTATATAATTTATCGAAGTGCATTTCTTCAGTTTGTTAATGTTTTGTGGCTTCCCTTTATTTGTTTTTTTTTGGGTTTCTGATAAGTAGTCATATGATAAGAAGGCAGATACGTACGCTAGATTAGTTGATGAATGGTGCTGCAGTGCACGTTAGTGTTTTGTTTGAGACTGACAAGCCACATGCGAATCAACCGCTTGGCCTGCACAAATTTGAGCGCTTGTGAATTTTGAGTTTTCCTTTTTAACTATAAACTTCAAGGCCATGTAATGACTGGCATCATTTTCTGTTTCTTCAATTATTTGTTGCAGGTTCATAAAAAATGGCCGATTCAGAGGATATTCAACCCCTTGTTTGTGACAATGGAACTGGAATGGTGAAGGTTAGGCCTATTCACCTCATGTTTTTATTTTAAATAAATAAATCCAATTAATCATGCAAAACTTAAAAAGAGTTATTTCATTGTTGTATGCAGGCTGGTTTTGCTGGAGATGATGCTCCCAGGGCGGTGTTCCCCAGTATTGTTGGTCGGCCAAGGCACACTGGCGTCATGGTTGGGATGGGCCAAAAAGATGCTTACGTAGGTGATGAAGCACAATCCAAAAGAGGTATTCTCACCTTGAAGTATCCCATCGAGCACGGGATAGTGAGCAATTGGGATGACATGGAAAAAATCTGGCACCACACCTTCTACAACGAGCTTCGTGTTGCACCTGAAGAGCATCCCGTGCTCCTAACAGAGGCGCCACTTAACCCCAAGGCCAACAGAGAGAAGATGACTCAAATCATGTTTGAGACATTCAATGTGCCAGCCATGTATGTGGCCATCCAGGCTGTTCTTTCCCTATATGCCAGTGGTCGCACAACTGGTTTGTGTTCTGAATTTCCCTCTGAATTTTGGATTTCAAAATTTAGGTTGCTTCATAATTAGTTGTTGTAACGCTGAACTTGCTTGCTTGCTTTTTTTGGGCTCTCTTCTTGTTTCTTGTTGTGGTACTGGTAGGTATTGTGCTGGATTCTGGAGATGGTGTGAGTCACACTGTACCAATCTATGAAGGCTACGCGCTTCCCCATGCCATTCTGCGGTTGGACCTGGCGGGGCGTGATCTTACAGATTCCCTGATGAAAATATTAACTGAGAGAGGGTATATGTTCACCACCACAGCTGAGCGGGAAATTGTCCGTGACATGAAAGAGAAACTTGCTTATGTGGCCCTTGACTACGAGCAGGAACTAGAAACTGCAAAAAGCAGCTCCTCAGTTGAAAAGAACTACGAGTTGCCAGATGGGCAGGTGATCACAATTGGTGGTGAGAGATTCCGTTGCCCTGAAGTGCTGTTCCAGCCATCCCTGATCGGGATGGAAGCTGCAGGGATCCACGAGACCACGTACAACTCCATCATGAAGTGTGATGTGGACATCCGAAAGGATCTCTATGGAAACATTGTTCTCAGTGGCGGCTCCACCATGTTCCCGGGGATTGCAGATAGAATGAGCAAGGAAATCACAGCGCTTGCTCCCAGCAGCATGAAAATCAAGGTGGTGGCACCGCCAGAAAGGAAGTACAGTGTGTGGATTGGAGGATCCATCCTTGCATCCCTCAGCACCTTCCAGCAGGTGAATTTTAATTTGTTGCTTTTTATATTCCCATCCCATCCCATCTAAGTAAACATTGTCCTCCATAGTCACTGCCATGTTGTTTAATTCTTCTTCATTTCATCAGATGTGGATCTCCAAGGGCGAGTATGATGAATCGGGTCCGTCCATCGTCCACAGGAAGTGCTTCTGATCGAGTTTCAACAAAATTTGGTTTGGTGTCGGTTATTTCCCTCCTTCAGTTGGATTTTGGCGTCATTTGTCTTCAACCCGGGTTTGTTGTTGACACGGGGAGCTGCTGAGGTGGGGTAAGTGAAGCTGATCTGACTCTCTCTCTCTCTCTCTCTCTCTCTCTCTCTCTCTGGTGTAGTTCTAAACATGAGAGGCAGGCTTACATGCAAACGGCCTGGTTGATTTGGAAACACACTTGTGATGCGGTTCGATCGGTTCATCTTCTTTTTTTTTTAGTGAGATATTGTTTGTATTTGTAGCCGCGGCGTGTGATCGTTATATGTGGGGTGTTTTTATTCTCTCTTCTTCGTTTTGTAATGTGTTGGATATGTTTTTTTGGAAAATATATTGTGTTAATATTGTGTAAGAAATTTCATGGTAGGCAGCGTCAGTTTGCGCGTTTGTAAAACGAAGGGAACGATAATAACAATAATAATAATACTGACAAACAATTTGTGTGTGGAGATTAAAATTTGAAAATTGAAAGAGGAAATTAAATAGAAAATAGGAAAAATAGGATTACTACGGATTAACCTAAGAATTCTCATTTCGACTCCATGCAGTCTACACTTTACGATTACACAAACAAATGTTTTCTAATTTTATATAAATATATTTCACAATAAAATTTTTATATTACTCTTTCTATTATTAAAATAATATATTTTTTTTAATGATAGTTTTTTATAATTTCATACAAAATAAAAAATATTATGAGAAACTTAAAAGTAAAAGGTAAGATATTTTTTTTATACGTATACAAAAATACTTAAAAAAATGAATTTAAAATACTTAAGAAAATATTATTTTTAATAATTAAAATGAATAAATAATACTTTCTACTAGAAAATATTATATAAATATTTTAAAAAATATCAAATATAGAATTTCTGTTATAAATATGAATTTATGACTTTTTTTAACTTATTTCTCTTAAATAAAAAAAATAAAGGAACCCGCTATTAGTGCTATTAATTGGATGACAAGTTGCCACATTTAAAATTTACAATTTTCAATCCTTGATAACTCGACAGGTAGAAGAGATACCTGATGCGCGGGTTGCAATGACAAGCTTGTGTTTTTTATTTTATTTTTCTTTCTGAATTTGTTTTATTTAATTTAATTAAATACTACTTAAATTTATTTCCTTTAATTTATATTGTAATCCTAATTTATATATATATATATGTTAGGGTTGTAATGACACAATTCAAAATATTATTATCATTATTCTAGTGTGCTCAATTTTATCAAAGTCTAATTTTGATATGAATCTCTCTTAATTAATCAATTGATTAATTGATGGCTCAAACGGATAGTAACAACGATAATTAACTTTATAACAATGATTAAGAATTATAAGCTGTTTGGAGAGCAAACAAGAAATATTAATTATCAATCCAAAATATAATAGTGCAATTGACAGCAAATAACAACATGTTGAAGGCATTATTGAAGTTAGTGAATCAAGGTGAAGAACTAATGAACTAAGAAGCTTTTATACATTTGAAGTGATATAGACAATAAGCAATGTAGGACTTTTAAAGTTTACAACGTAAAGACCTTCATAATACATATGTAATACACAATAACCAACTAATACACGAATATCTTTATTATATATACATAATAATTCACATGAGGCCACGCTATGTTAATATATAAGCGATGAAATATATAAATAATTATACTAGTAAAGAATTAATTTAAAATAAAATATATAATATAAATAAAATTTAAAAAATGGGATGAAACGTTTATGTTGGTGCTAATGATGATGTGTTATAAAAAAATATATAGAGCATATTTTTTATATATTAAAGGAAATTTAGATGTCCAAGTGACTCTCTATTGTATATAAATAGAAAGCTAAATTTCAAAAATAATCTCGAACAAACTCTTCATTTGACTCTCTATATGTATAAAATATTGTATGAATTTTTTATTTTTGAAGAATTACTTTTTCTTTTCTACATACTATTTTATTACTTTTTATCTTCTTTGTCATCTTTGCATGAAAGTTTATTATATTAAAAATATAATAAGAATTATTATTTTAATAAAAGTAAAATTAAAATAAAAAGTGTTATTGAAATGAGAAGGTTTTTTTTTTCAAATAAGAAAATATTCAGTGTAAAAATAAAATATTTATTATTATTAGAAATAGTGTAATAAGTTTATATAATATCTACGTTATTTATTTATTTATTGTAATGGCTACCGAATGTGTGCTACATTTTTTAAATTTATTTTTTCCATGTCAGCCGCGTTGATACGCTTTGAAGTCTCTCTCCCTCCGTCGCGTTACTCCTCCTGAGGCATAGACAACCGATATTTGGCGTCGCGAAACAACCGAACGATTCTTGATCAGGTGAGTGACCACGCGAATTGCTTTTCTGATTCGTGAGCTTATTCGTCAGACTGGGTATTCCTTAACTCTCTGTCTGTAGGTTCATGTTTGTTTGATTTGTTGATTTAAGAATGCCAACAACTGTGTCTTTGTTTGAGACAGTGCGCGCGTTGAAGTCCTGAGCTGTAAACCTGTAAAGGAGGGGGAGATTTGAACCCTGCTAGTTGTTAACTTACGGTTTGGTATATGTTGATGACCTTACTGATCGATTGTTCTGTATTATTGACGTAGGACCGGTTTTGGATAGGCAATTGGCCGGCCCAGGTGGAAAATGATATATTAGCATCAAGGGAAAATTGAAAGATACCAGGGTTTCCCAAATGCCCAAGTAGAGAGACATTGATCAACATTTAAGTAATTTCTATGTCAAAAGGTGTGTCCTTATAGATGGGTTTCATTTCACTTTCACCCCTATTTATTGGGTTGCATGCCATGTGAAACAATGAAGGAAGGAGAGTTTCATATTATGGCAGAATAGGAAATTAGGAGGATAATCCTTGGATCATCAGTGTTGTCATCAATGGTGACAATTGGCTCGTGGTTTGATCCCCATCACTTATCATGAAATATATACACACGTCTCCCCTAAATGCGACCCGCCAATTTTATTTTTTTATTTTGTTATAATTTTGTGAAACTGTAAAAATACAACCTTAGGTGTGATATGTCATGTACACTTTCCTATATATTTTTTTTTGATCATTTTTTTTTTTTGGGATCGGTCGCATTTGTTACCTGATAGTTGGTCACCCGGAGGTTTCCCATCCACGGCTTCATCTCTGGCCGACACTCCAATTTTTTATTTATGCTGATACCCACCTCAGATCGCAGTTGTCCTCTCCGATGGTCACCCGGGGGTGCCCATCCGGGTACTCTGGCCCGAAGTGGGTTTATTACCCCCCACCACCTCATGTTATCATCCTCCCTGGTACTGTCTCGTGAACTTGGTGGCTGACCTAGAGACCCCCCCCCCCCAGGGGTATCTATGGCCCGGAATCCCGGGAATATGGTTCGGAAACCGAGCGAGGCCGATCCTGGGTCATAATCGTGAAGGTCGTCCACCCGACCCCCCGAGCTGGTAGCCCTCGGCCCACCTCCACCCCGTGGTTAGAGTTGTTTCGGCTCCAAGAAATACCTTCATGGGTGGGTTTCCCGGAGGTCACCCATCCTAGAATTGCTCTGGTCATATCCTCACTTAACTGTGGAGTTCCTAAGAACCTACCACTACCAGATCAACCACATGAGGTACTTTCCTATATATTGAGTGTTGGAAAATGGTCAGGCAGAATTAATGAGAACGTTTCCAAACATTTCCACTACCATATGGCCTAGGTTTTTCAATCTATTGCTGTGAAACATGAGTTGACTTCTATGTAATCTATGAATATGACACCAGGAATATCTCATACCCGTTTTTCTGAAATACCTTCAAAAATCCATGAATTATTCTAAAACATTCCGAAATATGCCAATCTATGAATAAGTGAATATCTAATTCTTATGGTTCTCAAACTAATGCCACGAGTCATTTGTAAGAAAACCAAGAACATTTGCCAGTGAGGGAACTAGATGTTTTCCTCTATCTGCTAAGGATTTATTATATGAAGAATAGACTAATCAGTAATACAAAATTAACTCTACAGCAAGTATGTCAAAAACTGTACAGCCCGGCCTCCGATACTGTCATAAATCATAATCAAAGGATGGAGTAAGTGTTATGCTTTAGTGCACTTGGTCACATTCTGTAGAGTTTCAGTGCGTGTTGCATAATAAGGATCCAGTGAATAGTGGTTGAATTGTATGCTCGAGTGCTTTATCCACTATTTGCATCAGCATTATGGAAAATCATAATTATTTCGTTTGGTTAGGAAAGGTCACAAACACAATATCTATAGTCAATGCACTGTATAAACAATTATAAAATTACATATTCAGCAGAAATGTTTAGTACAAACTTTTACATTCCACTCTACACAGTGAACAAGCCACTTCATGCTGAGAAGGGGCTTGTGTGCCTGTCATCTTTTCCCCTTTTTTTTTTCAACTAAGAAGGTGAACTGTTACCTCTAATGTGGATGTTGAATTTCCCTTATTCAATTCAGGACTCTGTTTTCAGATTTCATGATTAAATATTTCAGGATATTTATCTAAAAAATTTTAGATATTACAATTTTTCTTGAACTCAGGTATAATAATTTTTCAAATTTATTTTCGTAATGATTTTCCATTCAACTATATGAAAAAAAAATGTTGATAAACAACAATACATAGGTAAACATATTGTTGAATTGGTCATCATTCCATGCTTTATGTGGTTAAAGGCATGCCCCCAGACACACACACAAATAAATAAATAATCATTGTTTATTTATTGGCATACCCCCCTTTTTTAACCTCTTGAATTTAATTCCATTTCAGTTTCAGGTCAAAGTACAATCTAGAGTCCATGGTCCATATCAACCACTATTTGACGAGGGTTGGATAGTATGGTGTTGGGAATGCACTTTAGCATTTAGATTCAGATAGATACAATATACCCACAGAAGGCTGGAGTTAGCTTTTCTTTTCTTTCTTATTTTTCTATATGGATGAAAAGGGAGTACACGTCCCCTTTTCATGGACAGAAGAGTTCACTGGAGGGCTATGTGCTCCTATGCCCACTAAAAGAAAGTACAAGTTCAAAAAAATTAAATTTTATGGGTGGGGATCCAAACCTTTGATTGAATTTCTTGAGTCCATTGGTAAGGATACACGTGAAAAACTGTCACAGGATGATGTCACAAGTATTATAGAAGAATATGTAAGAGAGAAAGATCTTCTTCACCCAGGGAAAAAGAAGAGAGTTTTGTGCGATGAGAAGCTTCACACACTGTTTGGACGAAAGTCTGTGGGCCGAATTAAAATATATGACCTGTTGGAATCACACTTTGCTGAGAACCAGGAACAATCAGATTCAGAGGATGAGTTTCTAACCTATCAGGAAACCAAAGAGCCAACGTCCAAGAAGATCCTTGGACAGCCAAATGTTTCAAATTCTGACAAAAAAGCTCACCAGAAGAGGAATAATCTCCAAAATTATAAAAGCATTTTTGCTGCTATTAGATCTGAAAATCTCAAGCTTGTTTATCTGAAACGGAGTTTAGTTCAAGATTTACTGAAGGAACCTGGATCCTTTGAAACTAAAATGATAGGAAGCTTTGTGAGGGTTAAATCGGACCCAAATGACTACTTCTCAACAAACCCCCACCAGCTTCTGCCTGTTGCAGGTAAATTATTCTCACAAAATGCATTTATTTATAATATTATATCTTTTGAGTTCTAGTATTATTATCGGTTTTTTTTATAAATCTGATCATTTATGTAATGATTACACCAGCTAATTATGTTAAAAAAATGCAACAATTTGTAAGCAGTTTAGTTCTTAACATTCATGTCACAGGTTTTTAATTAGTTGTTATTGTACGGTTTGTTGCACTGTTTTAGTGTTAGATAAATTATTGAACTGACCAGGTTGTGGATCTTGACAAAACCATTACTGCTTATCCAGCACATCTGGAAGTCAATTATTAATGGTTGGCCAAGTATTGATAAAACAGTTGGCTAATGGTTTTATGTCTCGTGGTTGCTATGCTCTTTTGTTGAACAATAGTAACTTTAAGTTGTCTTCCAATTTTCCACTGCATATATCTTAGGCCTGATGTTAAAGCACACTTCATTTTTATTAAATTGGATGCCCTGTGAATAACAATTCCCTATTCACTTCTCACGCCTTGATAATACAAGTACACCCACGCACATAGATACCGGTGTGTGTATAGAAATGGTTCCCTGCATCACAATGCAGGAAACCACCACTTCTTACCTGTTTACAAATGCAAAACAAGGAAAAATATTTGCATTTATTGCAAGCACAAAAGACTCACATTGTTGCATGCTGATGCATCAAATACCCTCTGAACCAAGGAGCATTAAATGCACTTTTGATAAAAAAATTTATAGCCTGCTGCATGCAGAAAAGAAGCAGAGAGAGAGGAAGGAAAAAAGTGAAATGAAAAAGACGGGAGTTTCTTCTGCAGCGTACTGTGTGCAAGAAGGGATATGCATAGAGAGGGAGAAAAGAAAATATAGAGAGGGGCAAAAGAAAAGAGATGAAAACGAAGGGAACATCATTGCCACCATTATGCTGCTGCCATTCTCCCAGTTGTCTAGTTGCTGTTGCATCACCCCAATGCTGCTATTCTCATTGTCTCTGCCATCAGTGTCCCTTCGCTCTCCCACTTCATCCACAGATCTGTCACCGCTACTGGATTTGGAGACTGCAGCAGGATATCTCCTGGATGTCATCTTTCCATCTGTGCTGTCTGATCCGTCAAGATGTTGGCTTGGCGAGATCCAGCAACTGCCACCATCCTTGGTGTATGGCTTGATTGACTGCAGTCTATTCTCCGTTATTTCTCCCCTGCCACCTCCAGATCTGTGAAGATGATGCCAAGATCCGGCTGTTAGCCGGGTCCTTGCAGCCAGTCTGCCCCCTCCCCACCAAGATATAAATTTGTTTCCTTTTGTTTCTTTTTTAATATTAATCTACTGTTTTTCCTAAAAATTTTAATGCTGTCTTTGCAATTCTGTAAGCTGCATGTGTTTTTGCAGATAAGAAGAGGTGTACTAGTCACATTGCAGGGACTGGTTCTCATTCACCCACACACTTGCTGCATTTTTGTTGCTTTTTTAATCAGTAAAACAAATTTTTAAAAAGTTAAAGCACCTAGATGGTAACGAAATACAAAAACTTGCTGCATTTGTTAGAAACACCACCCTATGTTTTTTTTTCGTTTTTTTATGGGTGGTAAAATATGCAAAATTAGAAAGTTTCTTCATTATTTTGTTTCTCCTCATCCAATCTCATGACATGGAGGTTATGAATTGACTCTGCAGTGGAGGGTTGATGGCAACCGGAGCCTATATGACTCATACATCTGTTATGATGATCTTGGCTTTAGTAGGCTTTGTCAGGGGCCCATATACTAATCTGATGGAGCGCTAGTAAGGTTGGGCTTATGATAACAAAACGGTTTAATACATTTGAAGTGCACAGTGCACTAACATCTTATTTGTATGCAACATAATCCACTCAAATGCCACTTTGTTTGTTCTTTTTTAGCTTGATATCCTCTCTTTTTTTGGTACATTAGGACAGGACATCACCGAC
The DNA here is from genome assembly GCA_023512835.1 of Taxillus chinensis. Classification (NCBI taxonomy): domain Eukaryota; kingdom Viridiplantae; phylum Streptophyta; class Magnoliopsida; order Santalales; family Loranthaceae; genus Taxillus; species Taxillus chinensis. The sequence goes on from CM042087.1 coordinate 40,754,534, forward strand.
TGTTCACAAACTCTCAATTGAAAATCCAAGCCTATAGGTATAACTGGCACAACACCTGTAGGAGTAGGAGAAATGTTTGAGTTAAATAAAGAGTGTTTAATCTAAAAAGAAACATTTGATTTAAATACAAAGACTAATAAATAAAAACGTGAAAATACTCAAACTTATAATTCAATTATCATTAGCAAAAAACTTATGCCTCATGTTCTTCGGTTGCTTTCCTGGTTGGACCTTGCATATTTCCTTCATTGCCACTTTGTTTCTGCGGTGTTGGAAATTTCTATTTTTTTGAGTATATTCAACATTTTAGAATACAGATTTTACAAAACACAGTTGTTATATCTGGCTTTAACATTTTGGACTTATATTTTCCATCCGATCCAGGTTTTTGAGTGCTTGTATGGACATAGTGTTTATGTTGAAGTACAGAGAGATTGCAAGGTTTTTGTAGATATTTATTTCCTCTAATAATCACATTTCTCACTGCATTGTATAATCTTTTAAAGCCTTGAAGGTATCCCTTATATGCTATGAAATATACTAGGAAAACAAAAAGAAAATTTTGATTATTTCTCTGTTGGAGTGCTGAAACAGCATACCTAGTGATGATAGCAGAAATACACACGTGCTATTTTTTTCTTCCATCCTGCAGCAAATTGCATCCTTCATTACTGTTTACACTAGTACATATATTTCTCTTAGTTGCAAGCCTTTGATTGCCGCTCCTTGTGTGATTTACCTTGGAAAATGAACCAATGGTTTATATTATGTTGTTTTTGGCTCATGATAAGGGAGGTGATATGCTTTATTAGGTGTCACACTTGGGGATGGTGACAGTGGTTCTGAGACTTTCCTTAAAGTTTCCAATTTAATAAAAGATGTACCCGTCCATATGCTTTCTGATGACAACTTTACTGAGGTATACACTGTTTGTTTATTTTGGTACACTTTATGTGCATGTATGTTGTTCCCTTAGCATTATCTTGGTACTCCCAGGAAGAATGTGTTGATCTGCGGCAAAGAGTGGAAGAAGGTCTGTTGAAGCGACCCACTGTTGTAAGTTGTTGCAAACTTCACACCCCCCCCCCCCCCCAACACTTCTTTTGCTTGTTATGTTGATTCCCCTGCTCCCTTGATAATTTTTATTTTTGTGTTGATTTTTGAGGCCTCTAGTCAATTAAAGAACTTCTGCTCCATTACACTTGGTACATTATGATATATGGGAATCTTTTCCTGTTAATACGAAATTGTGTTCTAGATCATTTGCAACGTTTGTGGATGATTGAAGAAAGGTGCTTGGTTGAATTTATTAATATATAGTTGAGAAATGTCTATTTTTTGCATTATGTTGAAATAAGACAGCTCTCTATTCTTAATGTTTTTCCACATCTTTTCCCTCTATATGAATTGTGATCAAACTGGTTTTTCTTGTCCTTGGAAAGAGTAGAGTCACACTTGTTTCCCAACGTAAAATCTGCTTTTCTTAAATTCTTATGGAAATCAGGTAAACTGGTGGCCTGCATTTTCAAGTTGTTTGAGTACTACATTGATAAAAGTAGTTTCCATATGATGGTTCTGTTTTATAGCGTTCTGATGCTTCATGATTTTTTGACTCAAAAGGGTATCAGACCTTTTCCTATTAACTCTAGAATTAGTGATTGGATCAGGTAGTCTAGTTTGTGATCTTCAACAAATTCTTCAGCCAATCTGAAGTCCTGTGCTTAGAATATAAGGTTTTATAAAGTTATGAATCTGTTTTTCTTCTTTCTTACCCAAATGATATGTTTAATAATTTGTATTTATCGCTTGATCAGCTTTCTTATTTGATAGGTGGAGCTCGAAGAAAAGGCCCAAATTTTGCATGCAGATATTACAAATCATGTAAGCATTTTTGGGCTTAACTTAAATAGAAAGTGATTGAATAACCTTAATTCCGTGCATTTCTCTCATGTGCTTAGTAAAGGCTTATTGCATTTGCTTCCACATCACATGTACATTATCCTTACAATTTTCAGTCTTTTATTGAATTAAAAATCACAGTTCCCAAATAACTGCTAATATTCATGTGCATATCTTTTTAATTTCATGTTATGTCAAACTTCTATTTTTTAAGCTCTTGATCTCCATTTGGGCATTCAGCCATTATTCATAGTGCCTTGCAAAAGCTATTATTTTTTTTGTTTTTGTTTTTGAAGTAAGCGATTATTCTTTTTGTTACAACTTTGCTAATCCATGACATTGTAGTGTTGTCATTCTCTTTCTAATTCACTTTTGAATTGGCTACAGTGGATTGTGAGAGAACTTGCTTTGTTACATAATCTTATCACACGAGCTAATGAGAAAGGATGGCGCAGAGAATATCCTTTCATATGTGTGTGTATATAATATTTAATCGAGTTTCATACTTTGAATTCGCGTAATATATAAGATTTTATGAAAGATGAATAATATTTCTTCCCAGTTGGAGAGCTGTACAGTGGTCTGCATCAATATGGTTTCTGAATCTGTACGGTGGCCTTATTTGTAGCTGTATTTTTTACTGCATCAATAAGGTTCACGCAAATGCATTAAACAAAATCATGCAATAAATATAGAAACTCCAGGAAAAAAGATCTCTAATACGGTTTTTGTGTGTGTGTACACAAAAATGAAGTTACTTTATAACTACAGAAGTAAAGAAATGTTGGCCTGTTAAAATAAAAAATATATATATATATTAATTATTAAGTATACAATATCAATGAAAGGAAAAATGAAATACATAATAAGGTTCCCTGGGCTTATATCAATATCCATTATGCATGCATGTTCAATGCCCAACCTGCTTGCTGTTCTGTTTTTCAATTCATAGTCTCATATCACTTTAAAGGTGTTTATAAGATACGAATTGGCATGCTTTCTTTCTTTAACATCTTCTTGCTTAAGCTCTCTGAGTATCTTGAGAAAAGGCAACTGCTCCAAACACCATCTGAGCGGTCACGATTGTTGCATGAGAGTCCAAAGGTTATTGTAGATGAGCTAGTGCTGGAAGCAAAACCCCAAAGCTATGCAGATAACATGAAAGAAGGAAATTTTGGTTCTCGGGGATCAGTTAAATGCCAAGCTTCAAAAATTTTAGAGCCTGCTTCAACTGCGAAGGAAACCTTGAAATTTGATATATCTGCTCAAGCAGATGCAGCAGGTGTGTCATGAATTTCCAATGCTTTCTGGCCACAAATTCCTTTTTAAATGTATCTGCCAATTGACCCATGATTTATCCTTTTTTCTCCATCCTTTTTGTGTGTGCATGCCCACGGATGCATGCCCATGGGCTTTTATTTCCTTAATTATAAAAGCGCAGCCGGTGATTAATTCCAGGAAAATGACTGTTGAAATTGGGAGGGAGCCATGTGCCTTGTTTCTACAGTCATAACAAGTGCTAGGCTTCTTTGGTGCCATCATGTACACCAACTTCGTTATCCTAACCATTATCCCTGTTTTTCATGGCCATTGGGTTATGATTTATTGTGGAAGATTGTGAAACTATGTATTTTGTGTGTGTGTGTGTGTTTTCCTGGAATATTGTGAAACTGTGTATGTTATGTGTGTGTGTGTGTGTGTTTCCCTCATTTTATAATATGAATTATGAAATCGAAATAATAAAACTTAGCTGTTGAAATTCACATAATGAAGTTATTGGACTAGCTCATATGGGGCGTTTCCAGTATAAATGTGATTTTACAAAATTACATTTATGCCACTGCTTTTACTATTTTTTTTCAAAGTGATTTTGTTCATTTAGAATTGTTTCGGCAATACCTTTAGGCAACCTACTTTTTCACTCTTAAGCCAATTGAGTTCATTGTGGATTCCTATATTTGAAGATGTTGGTACAAATTGCTTTATTTGGAAACTTGTCAAATTTTGTATTGCACTACTGGTTTATCCTTTATTCCTTTTATTATTTGTTTTTTGGCTGCTTCTCCATTTCGTCTTTTGGTTCATGCCCGAGTGAGTTGAATTTATTTTTTTGCATATTTTGTTATCCGCTGTTTGACTGCATCTATTTTTTTGAGAATTTAATTTGTTGATGGTGTTGCTTGTTGTCAGCAATGACTGACGTTCGCAAAAATCTCTGGCAGGACATCAGCCGCATATGAATCCAGAGAGTAATGAGAGGTCGGAAGGCATAAAGGAGAGGCAGGCAGGGGAAACTCCAGTCGTCCAATTGAGTAGCGATGAAGAGGAAGAGGATGGAGGAGGCAGGGGAAACCAGGGAGGCATGGAATCTGATACAGACCCGGGAGACCTGTTACATCATCATCCCATGGATGCGGGAAGTGAGAAAGACCAGGTGAGTTGGGTTCTTCAGGCATCAATCTTCAAATGGTATTACATGGATCCAGATGGGAAGGTACAAGGGCCGTTTGCCGTGGAGGCGCTCAAGGAGTGGAGTACAGCTGGCTACTTTGAGCCCGACTTTAAGGTTTGGAAGAAGGGTGAAACCCAAAAGGAGGCCATTTTATTGACTGACCTGCTATCCCACAGCTGATCGCGCCGGTGCTTTGTACTTCTCCATCCTTGATCATGGCCTGCTTTACCGTTACGGTTGTGGAGGAAGAAGCTAAGATTCCTTGATCATGGCCTACTAGGATAGGATAGATCTCCCCTCTGTTTTTTTTCTGTACTTTGTTTGCACTCTCCTACATTCTACATTCTCGATATAGGATAAGATCTCCCCTCTGTTTTTTTTTTTTTTTCCTGTACTTTGTTTGCACTTTCCTTCATTCTCGATACTAACAGAAATTTTAAAAAAAATAATAATAACGACCATAGCACTTTCCTACACTCTCCTATCGTTAAGACTAATGAGGATATGAGGAAACCAAGAAACAAATTGAATTCAAGTTACTTGATTGAAAAAATATAAGGGGAGTGGCGACATAATAAACAAAACAAAATGAAACAATTTCCAGAAAAGCTCAGTGTAGCTGGTCAGGGAAGTTGATCGCCCAAAGGATAGGGTTGCCATCCTAGGTTGTTGCAGGCTATATGCACTACCTGGGGTAGTATAATTAGGGCCCCTTTTAGGGGCTAAATACAAATCCACCACTACCTAACAACCATGCCTGGATCGGGTGAAGAAGAAATTACAAGGTTAGGTGAAGAGGGAATTTTTAACTACAAATTCCTCTCGTGGGATGGGAGGCTCACTCTAATAACAAGTTGTATCATTCATTAGAAATTAGAATGCCAGTCCACATATTCGGCCTTGCCCGGAGTCACCAACAGAACTTTCTTTGGAAGTACACTAGAAACAACTTCAAGATCCCATTACTAGCTTGGGATGACATAAAGGTCCACTATTAGGCAGGTGGTCTTGGGATTAAAAACGTGCGATCTTTAAATACACATTTACTCTGTTCCTGAGTCAAAGGCCAATGGTCCAAGGCTACTTGTAACAAGTATATGGCTGTGTTGGGATTTGATGAATCAATCTCGCCTGGAATCGTTTCTCATTAACACGCAAACACCACAACAATATATATATATATATATATAACACAGATAATAAAACAATTAAGTAAATAAGTTTACATCTTTCGTGATTGCTTTATTATTGATCAATTAAGTATTTTATTAGTTAATATCAATTGAATTTTATTTGTTAAATAATTCAAATAATTCAACTTTTATTTAGATGTATTGAGTAACTCATCAATTCTATTGAAAATCAAATAAATTAATTAAATAAATATTATAATTCATTGGCCGACAAACACTTATAGATAGATGAGTTTTTTTAGACGAAATATGAAAATTTTATAAATTACGGGATGAAAGTCTGATTGATAAAATCAAAAGATATTTTTAATAATAATAATTTATTTGATTTGATTGGATAAGATTAGGTATTATATTGATGTGATTTCGTGATAAATTGATAATATTTTTTTTTATTCTTTTCCGCGGGTCACTTACTATTTGTGATCCCATCATGGTGGGCTGGTTGTAAGTTGAGTAATTGTGAAGGTCTTTTATGCCTTCTCTCTAATGTGTTAAAATTAAGTTATGTGCTATGATAAAGACCCAGAAGGTGTAATACTGAGTAAGTACACTAGACTGAAAAAGACTGCTTTAATAATTTCCACACCTTCTTTATCAAAAGAATACCAACGTGACTTGCCTGATGGGAGAAGGAACAGTTGATTCGGGGGTGACCAGAGAGCAGCAAAAACTGCCTAAAATGGATAGGACAGTACTAAAAGAAGAGATTCGTGTGTTTCTGTCCTAATGTGGTCACTTGACCTTTGTTTTTTCTTTTGTTTTTTTACCCAAAATAAATGCTCTTCTTTAGTGGGAATGCAACAGACGGTCAGGATTTGCTCACGTGGCAATCCTTTCGTGTGGAGAGGAATGAAAGTACGGGTGACAATTGATGGACACGATCCAACACTCTGATTGGTTGGAGGAAATCAACTAATCAAGCCCCACCCCCCACCAACCCACATCACCCCACCCCCCCGCTCCAGGTGTAAAAGGTATTGCATCATTGGTTTTAATTAATAAATAAATCTTATTTATTTATAAATTTACTTAATCTCCATTATTATGGTTAAGTGTCTCGTATTGTTTATTTGTTTGATGGTTTTTTCAAAGATAATTTGTGTAAGTAAAAAATGATTTGCAGCTAAATTGTATAAGTAATTTACATAAAAATATTTTTTAAATTTGTATATCAATAATCATGAGAGTTGCTTTGCATATGTATGTATGTAGTATTATTTTATTTGATCATACGAGTCTCAAAGATATAACATTATATGTTGTGTTTCGATATTGTACACAATGATTTAGTTGTTCTAGTGTTTGTTTATAATATCATATATGATTTGCTAAATTTAAATTTTCAAATCGAATGTTGAGTTAATGTTATCTAATTAAATATTTCCAGCAAAAGCACTAAACAAGGATAATTAAGAAGCTTTTTTGTTGGGCTAGTAATTTTATATTAAATATTTATCATGTTATATGAATAAATGAGTTTTTTTATAATTAATGCAATAAATTATTTATCATAAAATTTTTGTATCCCACCTACATATGAACGGTCAAAACTAAGTTACATCCAAATAAAACTAAACGGGACAAGCTTAATCGGTATAAAATAAAATTAGATGAAACTAAAATTATATTATGTATAAATGTTCAAAATCTAGAAGTGATAATTTAGATTAATATACATATAAAAGAAGTGATCCAACACCTTAACAACTTTCATATTAAAAAAGAAAGGGTGTTAACAAATTTAACTACATTATGTAATGATAATCACTAGACAAATTAATTGGATTAGAGTATATACCGAAGCCCTTTTAATTTTAAATTTATTTTAAATAACTAAAATTGCACTTTTTATTATTTTAACAATCAATATTTTAAAAACTTACTTTTTAGCCTTTTTATTCTAACAATTCACATTACTATTTAGTTACAATATTATTTTAAAAATATTTGTTTATTCTTTATCTTAGGAAAGAGAAAATTAAAAGGACAGAGAAACTGAAAAGAAAAAAAGAGATTAGAAAAAATATATATATTTAAATAATAGAGTACGTACTAATTGTTAAATGTGAATGAATAATATTCACAATGTTAACTTTTTTAAATAAAAAAATTGATAAGTGAACTTTTTTTAAAATCAACTATATAAATTAACCAAAAAAATGAGAGCGGGGGTTGTTATTAGAAAGATAAAAAAAGTAAATTCAAATATATCTACACTATCATCATTTACAAATCTTGAAAATTTTAAAATCTCCAGTAATTTACTTAATAATTAAAAATGTCAAAACTTTTAAATGAGATTTGTTTAAAAGAAATGAGAACTAATAAAAATGAGATTTTTTTAAAATATATGTTTCTTATTTTTTCAAGTATTAAATAATAAGATGGCATTAATTAATAAATATCATGTCTACTTTTTAGACATGATCAAAATTCGATTTAAATACTATGATCATTTTAAAATTCATCTTATTAACCTTGTATTAATTATAATAAGAAAATAATAAATACTAGATTAGTTTATTGTTGAAATCAACTCAATCGAAACTAAAAGTTTGGGTTTAACATTAAACTCATTTAATAAATAATATCCCACCTATCAATCCATACTAATAAATATTATGTTAAATAACCTGAATCAAACAAAAACAACTAAACAAGCTTTGGTTTTTTTTATATTTTTAATAGGATGATCATTAATTGATGAATTTGATGTCTAACTCACGTAGTGTTAATCTATTTAAAAATACAAGGTTGAACCACTCAAAATATAAAATATATTGAGAGATATAATTAAAAAAAATTGAAATTCACTTATATAATTATTTTAGTTTACATTTTTTCATGTTGATTATAGTACGTAATTGGTGGAGTATTATTTTGTGTGTTCTCTCGTAATTGGGTCATAACTTCCAATATTACAGCTATATTAAAAAATCATTACACAAAATGGAGATAGCTAGTTTGTAAAAACCAAAAATCAATTACTTCATGAATTTTTAAAATGGTAAAAATATTACATGGGATGATTTTTAACTCGTGTCATATTTTAATATCGAAATTTAAATTTTTAAAACTACTTTACCTAATTGTATGAATTTTGATAATTTTACTAATACTTAAAAATTTTAAGAAATCACGTAAATTACAATATCATGAATTTCTGTAGTACGTCTTTTATATTATTATTCAATCTACGTTAATTCATATAATTCCATATTCAGTAAAATTATTTAATAATTTTTTTGACTGAAGTACGTCTTTTATATCTTATACTCCACTTCGCGTTCTACGACTATATGAGTCAATCAATCTCATGCTTTTTAATTGTTTGTTTAAGTGCTTTGGGTACAATATTTTATTAACTATCATTCAATCATGACTAAGATTATACTATTTTTAAATCTTGATGATACTTTTTACCCTCAAAACGGAGAAATAGATTGGCTAAACCAATATTTTTTATTAATTAGTGATTATGAATCATAAATCATGATTGATATGAGATTAATTTTATTTTTTTTATATGAATTAATGTTGAAACTAGACATTGAGTTTTAATCAATTGATACGAGTTCAATAATGGATCTCACAACAACAGGTTGTATTTAACATTAATATTATGGCTTAAACTAGTTCCATATGAACATGTCATTTCATATTTATTAAATTGTGGCTCTAATTAATACCATACAATAAAACTATTTTTGAAATAAGTATATGGTTTAATGTTTGAATTAACTTTAAGTTTAGGTTGGGTCGATTTTAAAGTAAATTAAATATAGTCATCATTTTATTATGATGGAATATATTTTTGCGTCATGACTCATGTATGTAATCAAATGAAAAATTGTTGAGTTAGTGAAATTTAAATTTTATTTGTAGAACATTAATTTAATAAAGAGGGCCACGTGTCAGTGCGCGTGACAGTGACCGAAGAGGGGCGTGATTATGACTGTAGCGTGACAGACCGCTGCACAGTGGTGTACTGTATCATGGCCCTTTTGCAATCTGCCTCGTTTGTTATAGTTCATCTGCCGTGCCGTTAGCCCGTTACTCTTTTTACAACCCCCCACCTTCCTAGAGAGAGAGAGAGAGGCGAGAAATGAAATTGGCAGTCGTCTCGGATTAACAAGCAGTCTCTCTCTCTCTCTCTCTCTGATTGTTTGTTGATTTTGTATTTTTTGGGTTTCTGTGAGTTTTGGTTGGTTGCAGAGAGCAGAGACATCGATTCGCATTCAGTGTGTGTGTTAGTGGTTTGTTCGGTTTCGAAACTGCGTGAATGTCGATCGACTCGCAACTGCGATTTCGAGGGTGAGAGATGTTTGATCTCAACGTCGCCTTCGATGAGAAGCTTCCCGCCCAAGGTCTTGGGTGGTTCCCGCTGGACGATTCCGGAACGCCGCCGCGATCCTCCGTCGTGAATGCTGACGACGTCTCCTCCAACGATGGCGGAGACGAGGATTCCAGCAGCAACACCGCCTTCACCGCCTTCGATATCCTCAGGACTCCACTCGACCGCCGCCCAGAAATCACCACGGAGGAGCTTTTGCCGCCGCCAAAGGGAAGCAGAGGCGGAGGCGGAGGCGGAGGCGTCGTGTGGGAATTCACGTCCGGATTGTCCCTCGGCTCTTCCGAAGCGAAGCCGCACTGGTTGAATCTGTCGCTGGCGAACTATGGCGGAGCCGGTGAGTCCGACTTGCGAGTTCTGCGCCAAACTCACTCGCCTCCGTTGCAGCATCAGCAGCAGAAAGTAAAGAAGAGCCGGCGGGGACCGAGGTCTCGGAGCTCCCAGTACAGAGGAGTCACGTTCTATCGCCGTACCGGACGATGGGAATCGCATATCTGGTTTGCACTATTATCGCATATTAACTCAATTCGACTTTTTACTTTTCCTTGGTCTGGCGCGTGGTCCTGCCCCTGGTGTGTGTCCACTGATTGTGACGCCCGGGTGTTTGTTTGTTTTGTTTGCTTTCTCCTACAGGGATTGCGGCAAGCAAGTGTATTTAGGTATGCTGAGAATTAATGTGTTGAGATTTTTTTTGTTTGTTTAAGTTTCGGTTACCCTGATGTTATGATTTGGTTTTGGTTGAAACTGTTCTGTGACGAAATTATTGGGTCTTGATATTTCGTAGGGGGATTTGATACCGCTGATGCTGCAGCTAGGTGAGCCGCCTTTTATTGTTCTTAATTCAGCTGTAATATGATTTAGATTTAGCTTTGAAATCGGGTTTCTAAACTCATAGAGCATATGATCGAGCTGCAATTAAGTTCCGGGGAGTTGATGCTGATATCAATTTTAATTCAAGCGATTATGCTGATGAAATGGATCAGGTAGAATTTCATTAAGTGGTTGAGCAATTAATTATGGTTCATTATTTATTTTATATGGCAGTGGCACCACATTGATGTCAACGGTTGCCCTATCAGATAATCATATTTTTCGTTTTGATACGCAGATGAAGCAACTGAGCAAACAAGAATTCGTGCACGTTCTTCGCAGGAGGAGCACTGGATTCGCCCGTGGAAGCTCAAAATACAGAGCGGTAACTTTCCACAAAAGTGGACAATGGGAAGGCCAAATGGGGCAAATCCTTGGAAAGAAGTAAGAAACGCTTGAAAACTGGAATCCCTTTTCCTTGGATTGTTCTTTCAGTTATTATATGTCTGCAGCCAAGCCTCAAAAACTAGCTTGGTCTAATGTCTAAACAAATGTTAGATTGCCTTCATACGTGTCGCCTTTCTAGAAAGTTATCCTGCGATTGTGGAGAAGAAAGCGGGGAAGACAAACCCCGTTTCTTCCATCTTTCATGCGATTGTGGTTCCCTGCTGGTATATTTGTTGTGGGTTATTGAAATCTGAAGTAGAAGCTGCAAGATTCTGACCGTATGGATCAGAAAGTCTGTGTCTATCTTTATCAAATAAAAATCACAATTTGTTCTTTTTTATTCTAGTGATATCGACATGGCTTCTATCCGCACTATGGGATTGAGGAATCATGACTTTGAACCTAGCCCCTACAAAGGGGAGATTATTTTTGGGGCCGGTAACGGAGGTATGCATTATTTCAGCAAACTTTTTTTCTGATATATAGAAGTGACCTCTGTTGAATTTGATGGTTTCTTAATGCCACAATGTAGATAATGTTGACAACCTTGACTTAAATCTTGCAATCTCTCCTCCATCTCTGAGGGGGGATGGCATTGTGGGGCACTATCATCTTCCTTGTGCCACCAACAAAATATACACCGGGGATAGGCCGCTGGTATACCGCTGATTACTCTTCTCACATTTTTTTACTTATGTTCGTCAAATCTTTCATTTTATGCGCTGAGATTTCTTCAATAAAAAGGCTGGCATATAACCAGCCAAGTGACTGCAAGCTCCAGGATATGCGTTAGGGTCCCCTTATATTTTCCTCCACTTTATTGAAGCCACGTGTGTTAACATAATTAGTATGTCCACACCCTCAAATGGTAGTTGCACAGCTCTTGTCCACAAAAAGATACTCACAAAACTTGAATCATATATTTGAACTGAACTCTAGTTTTGTTTTTATGTTTTTTAATGATTGTATCACCTTCATCATAAAACACGAAGTGATTTTGATAAACGGTTGTGTATCCTTATGTTTACTGTGGGCAGGAAATAACTAAGAAGGCCCCCGCAACAGCTATGTTGATTGAAGCTGCTTCTCTTCCAAAGTCATCTAATTGGGCATGGACCACATGTAAAGCCCCAAGCCATGGGTTTGTGGGTACGTCCCCGCTGCCTTTGTTCTCTTCTGCAGCATCATCAGGATTCTCTTCTTCACTCACTACCCCTCCTCAGCTACCCTTCCACTACCAAGCCCCCAGACCAAAGCTGCCTACAGCATTGCCTCTCCAAGTATTACGCAGATGCTGAACTAAACCTCTACCCTCCAGTACAGAAACCTACCTTTGGTCTTTGTATTTTTGTGTGTATCACATCTCGTGAGAAGTATAGTTATATATAAGACTACATGGTCCATGGACATCCTAGAGTGAATGCAGTGTTAACCAGATAAGAGGAAAGCTAAATTGTGTTTCCATTTTCTTCTGAAAGTATTTTTCTGGCTGATTATTTTGTGACGGCGCCCTTTAATGTGTGAGCAATTTGTGTATGCTGATTACTCGGAGGAAATCCAAAAAATTAAAGAGCAGACCGATGTGTGTATTTTTCCCAGATGTATACAATTTGTGTGATGAAACAGTGCTATATTTTCAGTACCGTTTCTTAATCAGAAGCAGGAATTTTTTGCAAAAATAATGAGTATTGTTGTCTTATGCATACTGTAGCTCCCAAACACCGAGGGAAATGCATAGACCATTGTCATAATCTTTTGACTAAAAATATTTTTTCTTCACTCAATGTGAAGAAATAACCCAATAAATTCAGCCTTTTAATATCTTTTATTTATTTACAAATTACAAACAACTTATAATCTGTTGATTTACAATCATTATGATATCACTTTATCAATAGATTAACACAGGATGAATGATGATGACTCACTTGCAACTTGTGAAGAGCTTATTTTAACACAACGAAGATTAGAATAACCCACAGCCAATTCTCTTGTAAAGTCGTGTTCTAACGTGGGTGCTCAATGTGGATGGTAGTGTTCCAATATGGTTCAATTGTCATGATCAAGATTTTGATAGGGTTTATGAAACTCGAGGAAAAACATGCATCAGGATTGCACCCTAAGATGAGAAAGGATAGTGACTCTTTGCAAGAGGGTCAACATGTATGAAACTCGAGAAAAAAGATGCTCTCGTCTTTATGAATCTCCACCGTTATTTTTACTATGTGAGATTTCAATTGCTAGGGTTCATTAATGTTCTTGTTAAAAAATTATCTAATCCATGTTATCGTGGGTGAAATCTTGCATTCAGATTTGTATAAAAATAGGGACGATTACAGACGAGATGCTCAAAGGTTTATAAAATAATAAATAAATAAAAATAGTGCGCAATCATCATTTGTCGATGTATTTTCCTATGGGAAACCATTGCTGGACTCAAATCCTTATGTTATAACTCCTTTATTTTACTTTATTTTTGATTTTTTGTCCCATTAAGATGGGACACAAAAAAAAAATACACTTTTTTTTACATATTGTGTTTACACATTTAAATATTTTGATGTGGATAAATTTTAGATACCCATAAAAATAGATGATTAGATGTATAAAATCATCGTCAAATCACATCACAGAAAGCATAATTGGAAATCCGGATTGGGGGAAAAAAGAAAAAAAAAACACATGTGTATATATATATATATATATATTCTTACCATTAAAAAAATCATCTTTACACATCCAGACATCCAGTACATATATATAATTTTATTCCCCGGCCCTTTCTTATTATGTATTAACAAATAACAAGTAGCGAAGATTTTTGACACATGCCCATAATTAAACTCAACCAGATTTGGAATCGGCACCGCTGCATTGGGTCGGAGAACGTTGGCGGCGGGCGGCGGCGAAATGCGAACGTGGAGAGGTCTTGGACGGCTTGCGAACGTACTTGCGAGCCCACACGTGCTTGCCATTGATTGAGAATTTGGCCTTCACCTGCCCATCCAATACCGCCTCAATCGTTACCGGCGAATCCACCACCAGCCTCGCGTACAGGGCCTGCTCCCCCGCCGACACCTCCTGCATGTGTAGCCCTACCATGCACTCCCCCAGTTTCTTGCCGAAAAAGTCTCTCGCCTCCGACTCGGATATCGGATAACCTTTGGAAAACGTTAAAAATATGGTCCTGTCGTCCTGCGGGACCGCCGCCGCCGCCGCCTTGACCTTAACCCGGCTCGGCCGCTGCTCCGACACGCTCATCCGACTCATCAGCTCGTCGAGCTCGCTGCTCCCCATCTCACTCTGTGTGCCCAGGTCGAACACCAACTGCAACTGCGACTCCGACGACTCCATGGGCCAGTGGTGAAGTGGGGGCTGACGGGGCAGCGGAGGGGTGGCGTCCGCGGCGACGGCGCTGACAAGGATGTCCCTGAAGGCGCGGATGCAGACCCGGTTGATGAAGCGGGTGATGCCACGGAGGACGCCGAGGCGATTATCATGGAAGAACTTGAGGGACACCCCGCTCTCGGTGATCCCCTTGGTCAAGGGGACCTCCAGCGGGTCGGCGGCGGCGGAGGAGGCGAGGAAGTTGTCGTCCTCGATGCAGTGGAGGCAGAGGACGGCCTCGTCGGCAAGGGCAGAGAGGAGAAGGTCGGGGAGGGAGAGGAGCTTGGAGATGAGGAGGGGGTCGTCGGCGAAGGCCTCCAGCCACAACCACAGCCCCATCACCTGTATGGTCTCGCTGGCGTCGCGGCCGAGGCGGAACACCAGCCGCGAGAAAAGGTTCCGGTCGATGGAGTGGAAGAGGTTGAAGTCCTCCTGGCTAACTACCACGCCGGGAACTGCCATCGTCGGGAGAGGGACGCAGTCCACGGAGGCGGACGCCATGTATGGTTGACTGAATATATATATATATATATATATATATATGCGTGTGTGTGTGTGTGTGTGACTGCTGCTAAATGGATCGAGGAGGAAGAAGAATTGGATGGTATGGGAAGGAAGGGAGGGGAGGGAATGTATTTATGGGACGCCGGAGGCATTGGTGGCGCCGGTTGAGAGGCGCCGGAGGGCTGGCGGCGGTTAAGTTCAAATTTTTGAATATGCAAAGTGAAGTAGTGTTTGCGGTATACAAATGGAATGGCGTGAGTGTTGGGAGGAGGTGCGTCCGTACACCGTACGTATACGCGCAGCGTTTGTAACCTTCTCGCGCCATTCTTTATTATTTCTATACCCAAGTGGCGCGCCCGGCAACCGTCGGTCTTTTTAGAGCCGTCATCTGAGTACATGAATTATATATATTTAAAATATAAATGCATGTAAGAGGCAGACGTACGTAACTTTTGCGCAGAGGCACGACCTAGCAATATTGATGCTGCCATATATATATATTCCCTTTCAGTAATACTCTTTTCAAATTTTATAATATTTTATAAACCATTAATTGTTTATAAGATATCTTTCACTCTTTATATATTTTATTATATGTCTGTATATATATATAACAAAAATTCCTTGCT
Source organism: Taxillus chinensis (assembly GCA_023512835.1). Taxonomy (NCBI): domain Eukaryota; kingdom Viridiplantae; phylum Streptophyta; class Magnoliopsida; order Santalales; family Loranthaceae; genus Taxillus; species Taxillus chinensis. The sequence goes on from CM042087.1 coordinate 40,770,209, forward strand.
TCACCTTTTTATCTTCCTTTTTCTTTAAAAAATTTCAAATATTAGAAATTAGATGCTCACAATTTGCTAAATTTTTAAATTGAAATATGTACTTCAATAATACTTTATAACTATAGTTGATATTTGTACACACATCCGTGTTCTAACAAAGAGATTCAAACAAGACATCTTATAGTCGAATAGAAAGGCTCTATTTCGATTAGGATTGTCAAGTTTCAACTTTAAATAATTTGTTAGCCCAAATTAATCTTTGAGTAATAATGATGAAATAGACCACTATTTATAAACTATTTTTGGGTATGTTTTTGAGTGTTAATTGATTTTCACAATGAATAAAATTGCTATGTTTATGTAATAACATCATTTTGCAATGCTTTTGGATTTTTTTGTAGTGTTTTACAGCATTTTATAATAGATTCTAAAATGACTTTAAAATATTGGACAAAGTTAAACAAAATCTGCATTTTTTAAAAGAAGCAGTCTAATCGACACTCCTCTTATTTGTGGCAACAACATGGTTGATGCATGCTCAATGTTTCTTCCTATTTGTCACATTCCACTATAGCTTGACAAATATTAATGAAGCTTCCCAAGACATTTGCTTGAAGTTATGCTTAAAGCAAATGCTTTGAGCACCTTTTAATAATGCCTTGAGTAAGTTTAGATGGCATTACTTTAATAATGTTAAACTAACACTAATAATGTGAGAATTTGTCTTGGCATTAGTCTTGTGAGGATTGCTACTTAGCAACACAAATGCATCACATCGACTAGTGAGATATTTTATGGAAAAGTGAAATGCTTAAATTGTTAAAAAATGAGGAAATCACATCAAATTAATGAAAAAAAAAATCTATTTGTAGTATGAAAATGACAACATTGATGTAGCACACAATGATTCAAGGTGGGTGATAGACTCAACAATTTCATATCATGTTACACCAAGTAGATAATGGTTTAGCTCATGTGAAGAATGCGATCGAATTTGTTTACTTAAAGATAGATAACTAGTTTGAAGAATGCGATGTATGGTTTGAGGTCAACAATGGATCCAAGGTGCTATTAAAGAATGTGAGACTAACATTTGTCTCACCTTGATATTCACGAGCATGTTAATAATGATATATATCTATTTTTTGTTTTGAAATGACACGAAAAAGTTAATATAGGACACCATGATAGTGGAGGGAGGGACAAAGAGATTTACTATCTATGAAACAAAGGCTAAAATATCATAGATAAGAGGTAAAGTCAAATAGCATTAGACTATGACATAAGAGGTTGGGACGCTTAAATGATAAAGGCATTGAAAGTTATGTTCATTACTTATCATATAAACATTATAATATATTATTTCATTTATTATCCAACAAAAAAAATTCATTAATCTGAACATAATCATTAAAATCTCATTGAATTCATTAAAATTTTAATTCTTCATTTCCATCAATTTGATTTTTATTTCAATTTCAAATTCAAAATTGAACTTCAATCAATAAATTTCAATTTCAACTCATTTTAATTTTAATTTCAAATTTAATTAAAAAACAAAAAATTATATGAACATAATCAAATGAAAGCGTAATCAAAGTGTGTTTTTGTTTTTAAAAAATCAAAAAATTCTACGAAAACATAATCAAAGCATTTATCGCAAAAAGCACACGCACCGCCGCTCTCATCACATTTCCCCGTTCCCTCCCTCTCTATCTCTCTCTCTCTCTCTCTCCTCCTCCATCGTTAGATCTCCCTCTCTCTCTTTCCAAGAACATCCCCACCAATTGTCCAATCCCAAACCCCCTCTCTCTCTCTCTCTCTCTCTCTCTCTTCGTTCTTCGCGCGCCAAATTCGTTTTATCTTCTTTTTCCCATTTCATTCCACAACGTAAACGACGCCCTCCCTCCCTCTCGCCCCTTTTTGTTATTTTAATTTGTGTTGTTGTTTTGTTTGGCGTTGATTTGTCGCCAGGTAAGTTCGATGGCCGGCAGTCCGTCAAGCCCCGGCGGCGGCAGCCACGACAGCGGAGGCGACCCCAGCCCCTGCAGAGGAGGCGGTGGCGTCCGCGAGCAGGACCGCTACCTACCGATCGCAAACATCAGTCGGATCATGAAGAAAGTGTTGCCCGCTAACGGCAAGATCGCCAAGGATGCCAAAGACACTGTTCAGGAGTGCGTTTCCGAGTTCATCAGTTTCATCACCATCGAGTACGCCTCATCCTTACCTTAATCTTTATATGTCTGTCTTGTTTTTCTGTTTGTTGTTCCTATATCAAAATTGTGAATTCGTGGTTGTGGTAGATTGAGAGAATTGAGGTTTTTTTTTTCAAAAAAAAAAAAATGTTTTAGGGCTAGCGATAAGTGCCAGAAAGAGAAGAGAAAGACTATTAATGGTGATGATCTGCTCTGGTCCATGGCCACCTTGGGTTTTGAAGACTACATTGAGCCCCTCAAGGCCTACCTTAATCGCTATCGTGAGGTAAACTCGTCAATTTAACTCAAGCGCGCTTGATTTAACAATTAACGTTTTTTTTTTCTTGTGTGTGCTTTTTTAATCATTATTTTTGCTAAATATGATTGGGAAAACATATTACTTGGTTTAGGCTGCTTTAAATGGGGTTTTGTTTTATGGGTCTTTTAAATGAACAAAGTAAAGGAGAACCGTTATAAATATTGTACCTTTTATTACGTGTTGTCAGCAGTCGGATGATTTTTATTTTATTTGTCAATATATGATGTGTGGCTGATCATGATTGTTCTAACGGTGTTTTTTTTCTTTGTTGAATTTTCCGTTTTTTTACCCTGAAATGGCTGCAATATCAGTTGGAGGTATGTGGAACTTCTTCATTGCACCGCATATAATGCATGTGATTTTTTAAAAGTCACTCCTCTCAGAGGTAATGAGATGACTGATATCATCGGCTAATTGTGACCTTGGATAGGGCGACACTAAGGGATCGGCAAGGGGTTTAGATGGATCTGGGAAGAAAGAAGCAATTAATATTGGTCCAAGTGCACAGGTACATCTCCAAAAACCCACTTTTTTTTTAGAAACTCTTTCCTTGGACACTGTTTTGAGATTGAAATAGATTCCTAAGTGATAACTATTTCAAATATTAGGCTAATCTACGACCGAACATGTGACTCCCTTGTTTTTATTTTAGGGTTCAGATGCTCTGCTCAATGGTGAAGTAGTCAAATGCTAGAAAATAATTTTCCATGCTAAAAGTTTAATTAATATTAATTACTATCATCCTAAAGTAGTTTTAATTCAAGAGAATATCAGCTCTCGGATATTTGCTTGTCTTATTTTTTAAACTATTGCTTAAGTAGTAAGTACATTCAGATAACTTTCTCAAAGGTGATATTTTCTGATTGATTCATTCTGTTATTATGCTTTCAAGTCATTCTCTACTCACTGGCCCCAATTACTTTTTGAGGGAAGGAAAACGATAGCCTTGAGAATGAATTGGTTTCATAATTGTTCATTTTATTCCCTCATCTTCAATCAGATATCCAAATGGTCCTAACTTGTAAGCTTCATTGTCGTTTCCACCCTTTAAGGGTAATTACCATTGGATTATTTGAATATAAGCCTCATTTCGTTGATTTTTATTGACCTTGTCATATCACACTTGCCATTTTGATTATTTTCTGCATATGGCAGTTTGTTCATCAGGGGTCTTTCACACAAGCAATGAACTATGCGAATTCACAGGTAACTCTCTGTTTTTAACTTTTTATTCCAATTATCATCCGCAAAGCTTTGTATCTCCTACTGTGTCTGATGTAATGCCATGTTACAAGTTGTTAGTATATTGGAAAACCATGTTGAAGGATGCATTGAGCAATCTTTTGTTTCTTTCTTCTTCTTTTCATGGAATTTTGTTTATGTATTTTCATTTTTCCAATGGCATCGGTTGGGCAATGAATTTGAATGTACAAAAGAGTATTTTTCTTCTCTCAATTTCCTTTCCAAATCAAAACCCCTTGGGGAATTTTCTGGTTCCATAGTTTTAATTTTATTGGAATGTCTGGTGGCTAAGTGATTATGATGTTGAGGCTGGAAGCTTATTTCTCATCTCAAGCACTTGCTTTTGAGATGTCTAAACTCATGCAAACGTATATTCTCTGTTGGAGGACTCATATACTTTTTGTTGGTCTAGTTTATATGATTTTGGGGTTCTTAACTATGCAAATAATTTACAAGAATAAAGAAAGAAGAAACAATAACACACATAGATATCAAGTTTACCTCAAAACAAACTATTAAAGTTATTTCTTATCAAGGAATTTCACTATAATATCTTTAGTTTCCTTGCACCTCTAGAACAAAGAGGTTTCAAAGTAAACACTAATTCCAATCTAGTCACCATTCTTATGAATGGTCATCTGATTGTGCCTTGGCGTGATTTATTCAATGTTGTGTTGTGATGAAAGAATTAATTTGTGGATTAAGTTATTTCATGTTAGTCTCACATATCTTTGCGCTAGTCTAAAAGCTTCCATATTCATACTTTCATAGCCGATGACTTTCTATTCCTTTCCTTATTGTAGTTATTACTTACGTACCAGTTCTTGAATGATTCGTGATTCCAACTCAGCATCAACAATATGTTTCCTTGCAATCAGTGGAAACTTTTCTGTGTAATTATAATGTTTTTATAATCCTTGAATTTGGTTATTCAGAATAAAGTTCTAGTGCCTCCCTTATTTTGTTTTATGGTTCAGATGATCTGTTGAATCTTGAATAAGTTGTCAGGATGATAGAACAATATTTTCCATGTTTAAATGTTCAGCTAATATTAATGACTCTTACTCTCTAGTAGTTTTTAATTCACGAGACTAGCAGCTATTGGATATTTGTTTGTATGATTTTGGTAATTTCCCATGATAACTTGCTCAAAGGCGAAATATTCTGATTGATTCATCATGTTATTATGCTTTCAAGTGATGATCACTTTTGTTTTTACTGATCTTTGGTGAATGGTAAAAAGGTGAGCTTCCACTTGAACACTTTTACATTTTGTGTTATTGCCTTTGCTCCTGCAATTAAGTTTGCAAAGACAGTGTTTTCTATTAGTTTTTCAATGTTATTGTAAAAGACGTCTGTGTTGCCGTCTGAATGTAGTTAAAAGAAATATTGCTCCTTTACTGTTTGCTGGTATAAATTATGATATATGAATGGATATGTTCAAATGTAGCAACCACAGCCGCAACATCTAATCATACCACCCATGCAACACACAAAGTAGGAGGCTTCATCATTCTCTTCCAGCACTTGAGTGCTTCTGAATGGGAGAGATTGAGCATGGGCTACTGTTTGACACTCCAAACAGTACCTTTACATTAGTCACTCTCGTCCAAAGAATCATTTATAATTTATCATGGGTGCTTTGGGTGTTTCCCCTTTACTTTCTTGTTGCTTCTCAACCAAATTTCTTTGATAAGGTCTGTAAATTTAGCTCAATCAGAAGATTAATTTGATCTTCATGTACCTTTTTCTCATTTTTTATTTGTTGCACGCAGTATGTTGTGCTTTGTAATATTTGGTGCATTTTGCAACAATCAGCTCATCTGCAGGGATGGGAAAAGTAGAAGAGAGATGTCGCCATGTACTGTAACATGTGAGATATTGATGCTGGAAGTTGATACAGTAGCAATTGTATCATCATAATAATTATTCTAAAGAAAGGCCTTTCTTACAGCTGCATGTATTCTCAGATTTACAGAACACACCACCCCCCACCCCTCGTCAGTAAATCATTGACTTTTACTTGCTCGTGTTACTTAAAATCGAATTGTATTAGTTTCCAAGTTGACCGATGCTTGTACGAGGATAGCATGAGTGGGCAAGCTGAGATAGTCGGACAGCACAAATGCAAAACTTGACATTGCCATGTTTATAAATAATATTAAAAAATTAATTGTGCACGGAAAAATATCATCAAAAACTGGTTTTTTCCTGTTTTGCTTTCATATTAATTGTACACAAAAAAAAAAAATCACCCTGATAACATGTCGTGAAATAGACAGAAAAGTAAAAGAGCTGAAAATAAACTGTTTCTTTGTATTGTACAAGTAATGGGACCCATATAATATTTATCATGGAAAACGATGATACAACAGTAATAATTTCTATAATTACTAGAGTATTTGTGTAATTGATTATATAGCCAAAATATACCAAATACATGATTTCCTTTTACAATTTTAATATTTTAAAACAAAGAATTATATATGATAATTATACACATAATAAATTAAACCAATAACTAAAGCTATTAAAAATAAGATACATGTTTCAATTTATAATTTAAATAATTAATTATATATCGAGCATACATTTTACGTCCAATTAGACTTGAACTTATAGTTGGGTTTGACTAGAGTTTTAAATTCATATTTGAGTTTTTTTTTCCTTTTTTTTATTCACCCTATCCAGATTCAATGATCATAGTAATCAGGATCGGGAATAAACAGTTTTGGAGTGTTAGGATTAGGTGCTCTAAACAAAATTCAAAAAAGGTATAGAAATAAAATAAAAATAAAAATAAACAAAATTGAGTGTGAGTAGATTGATAACCTATTTGAATAAACTTGTTATATTTTTTAAATATAACACTTTAAAATAATTAAAAGTATTATTTTTTTTAGTTTAATAAGATACTTTCTAAAAGTTTATTTTTTATTTTAGTCATTTATTAATTTAAATTTTATTTATTCATTTAAATTAAAATTAAATATGACGAGAGAAAAAGAAAAAGAAAATAAATATGATGAGATATTTTAATAAATAAATAGTGAATAATGTTAGATTAAATTTAGAGAATTATTATTTATTTTATTAAGATATTAATTATAATAAAAAATAAAAAAGTATAATTTTAGTTATTCTTATTAAATAAACTATCTAAACTAATAAAAAATGCATATGAAAAGTGTGCAATGAATAATAATCAAATATGTTTATAGGCAAAATTTAAAATTAATTTAACCATATTATATTATTATGATTATGATTATTATTATAAAAATGCTCTTTTAATACTTTTTAAAGTAATTTTAATACATTAAATAATTTATTATTTATATACTTTTTCATAGTAGTATTAATCAAACACATTCCCTTATTAAAAAAACCAACAAATTTATAGTTTTCTTAAAAACTCCTGCATTTTTGATAATCATGACAAACGGGCTCTTGACTCGCAGAGCTTGCGGACTTTCTTTCTAAATTCATTCTCTCTTTCTCTCTCTCTCTTTCAACCCATCGAACACACAACACCCCAAACACTACATACACTTCGTGACTCTCTCTTTCTCTCTCTCTCTCTCTCCCGGAGATCTAAGCGAGGTACGCTACAATCATCGCTCCTCACACTCTTTATGCTTGTTGGAACCCTATCTGTGTCGATAGCTAGATCGTCTCCCTGCGCACGCATCAACACTAGTTTAACATGCTAAATTAGTACATGTCGCTTCTGATTATAATCTTTCAATCGATGCGTAGTTTTTTCATCCGTTGCGATTCCGTGTAATTTTGTTTTGAGACTCGTGTTTGTGTTGTTTGTTGCCATGCCTCGACTCTCAGATTGTTGGTATGGAGGAGAACGATGATCCTGTTGATGTCGCAAGCGTGTCGGGTTCGTCTGTCACTGTCACTGTGCCCCCAGCTGATCGAACCCGAGCCTTAGCTGCCGTGACCTTTCCCTGTGAGGGTAGCGGCCGCGGCGGGGCATCTGCTCGCTCTGGGCATGGGGCTTCCGCTGGAGGTGGAGATAATGGTGACGATGGAGAGGACATCATGGTGGAAGTGTTGGGTTCTCAAGTTTATGTTGATGGCGTTGCCGATGATTCCGAAAACGAAGAGCCTGGTCGTCAGAATGGCCAACCGAGGCACCATGATGAAGCGGGCGAGGGAGACCGGCGCGATTCAAGGTCCAAGGAAGCCCAGGCCGAGTGTTTTAGTGGGGAGGTGCAGATCCCAGACATTGGAAGTGGAGTTGAGTCGTCTCATGAAAATGATTTGAGGCCGAAGGAAGCTCAGACTGAAGGTTTTAGTGGTGAGGTGCAGAACCCAGAAATTGGAAGTGGGGTTGGGTCCCGTGAACATGATCCGAGGCTGAAGGAAGCCCAAGCCGAGGGTTTTAGTGGTGTGGTGCATAAACCAGAAAATGGAAGTGGGGTTGTCTCCAAAGAACATGATCTGAATCTGAAAGAAACCCTAGCCGATCGTTATAGTGGCGAGGAGCAGAACTCTGAAATTGGAAGTGGGGTTGGCTCCAGTGAACATGCCCAGGCTCTTGTCACGGTTGCATCTTTGTCTACGGGAAGCGGCAGTGATGGGAGCAAGGTGGATTGTGACTCGAGGCCTAAGGAAGTTGACGGGTTTGGTGGGGAAGTGCAGAATCCTGGATCTGAAAGTGCGGTAGGGTCAAGCGAACATGCTGAAGCCTCTGTTCTGGACAAATTTTTGGGAAAGGATGGGAGAGCTGATGTAGCTGATGAGTGTTCCCTTGTTGATGGAATGCCCTTTGGTGACCAAGACCAAGTCTCTGGTAAAGAAGAAGTTGCAGGTACAGTAGAGGAGGAAGGTGAGGAGAGTGTAGAGCCATTTAGCGTTGGTGGGGTTGATGCAGTTGGTGATTTGGGATTACAAAAAGTTGGTGATGCAGATGGAAGTGAGCATAGTTCTCAATCTGAAAAAGTCATTGAGTGTTCCTCGGAGATTAATGAGACATCAGAAGTACTCTCACAAATTCCTGTTAAGGAGCCCCTGGTGACAACCATAGAGGAAGGCTTGAGTGATGATGGAACTGTAAGTCAGGTTAACAAAGTTGCTGATGAAATGGAAGTTACAGTGACAGAAAAAGAAGAGGGTCTTCATTCCAAATTTGAGGTTACTGAAACCAATGCTTCTGAGGGGACTCTACATGACTCTACAGAAGGTCAGCAGTTGGATGTTGAGATGGTAGATGGGAGCACTGAAATTTGCAGTGATGAGCATATGGACCCAAAATCCAATAGTAAACCAAATGAAGTTACTCTAGGTGATCTTGCTGAAACAAAAAACAATGTTACCTTGAGTTCAACTGTTGAAAATTCCAAAAGTTGTGATTTGAATGGGAGTATGTCGTTGATGGAAACTGTTGGAGATTTAAAGGTTGATTCGGTTTCAGAGGCCACAGAAAAACATGATCAAGCCAATGACAAAGATAAAACTGCACCAGCAGGTGATGTCTCACTAGATACTGATGCTGGTTCTCAGGGCCCTACTGTTGTGGACCAAGATTTGTGTCTTGAAAAGGATGAAGTGATGAGGGAGGGCCCTGTTGATGGGTTCAAAGGGGGAGATGTTCTAGCACATGTAGTCTCCGGAATGTCTGCTGAACAAGATGAACTTTCTGGAGGTGATCACGTACCAGTGACTCACAATGTTTCAGTTCCTAGTGCAGGAGCTTCTAACAATGATAATTTAGCATCTTCTGAAAGTAATAAGAAGCCAAATGATGATGACAATATAGAAGCAGATCCTGGATCCCCTGCCAAACAAACTAAAACTGCAGAAATGGTGGACAAGGATGCAGGGGGATCTGATGCAAAACAACCAGCAGTTGATCGTTGTGGTGGGGTTGCAGCAATGGAGAACAAGAGGGAGCCTCTGGTGGCAAGTTTAGCCTGTGCGTACTCAAAAAATAGTCAGAGCCAGAAAGTCGAGGCCTCACATGGAGGCATTGATGACAAGTTTTGCTGTTTAGTTAACGATCAAGAGTTGAAGGTTAATACAACCAGCATGAGTACAGAGCAGGTTGATACCGAGCATACTGATGCTGATCCAAGCCCTTCTGTTAATGAAATCCTTGTTGTCGAAGGAGAGGTAAACCATAAGGAGGTTTCAAAGTTTCAGGTTGAGGTTTCAGGAATTGATAATTTGAGTGAGGATAATGATAGAAATTCAGATGATATTATTAGGAGTAGGAGCAAAGAGAGTGTAGATGTTGCATGTGCAAATCTATTATCCTCTGAAAGATTGACCAAAGATGAGATTAACGTGGAACCTCCAATCATTGGAAACAATGAGCCTTCTGATGTCAAGCATACTGAGCTAAAGGTTGAAACAGTGGATGGGAAAACAGATAAAGTTCAGTGCTTAGGTGTGAATCCTGATACAGATAAAGTTCAGTGTTTGGGGGTGAGTCCTGATTCCAGCCAAGAAACATCTGATCCTATTGAAGTCTCAGGTCCCAGTCCTTTAGATGGGAATTCAATTTTAGCTGAAAAAGATTCATTAGTCATATCTGAGGCTATGGTTGTGGAGTCTTCTCCAGCTGGGGATTGTACATCATCTTTTGAACCTGAAATTGGGCCTAACCCTGATTCATTACAAGATGGAACTCATATTTTAGAAGGTCAAGTGGCCTGCAATAATTTTTCTTTACCAGATAGTGTTCACATGGAGAATGCTCATGCACATGTCCAAAACATGGAAGGGTTTCATGAAATCAATGAGCAACTTTTGGAAGACAAAAATGAATTAGCTGAAACTGATGAGAATCGTGACATGGGAAGCTCTGTTCCTGAAGCAGTTTATCCACATTGTTCTGATAACATGTCTATGAATGATTCTGATAAGGATCACACATGTAAATCCCAAGATGCAGTTATGAGCGAAAATATTGAGGGCTGTGAGGTCCAAGGAATGAGAGGTCAGGATCCATTGCCAGAATGCCTAAGCACTAGTGCCCAGGTTGAGTTACATGTAGAGCAACATGCAGGTCTTGAAGAACAGTTTATTGATACTGAACAGTTCGATTTTCATGGTGGGCAAGAAGCCCAAGCTGAGAAGCAGTCTGCTGGTTCTGATCAGCCTGAAACCATTGAGGATTTGACTGCAGGGCAAAGAGTGGAAGATGAAATAGATATTATTATTGATACAGAGCAGTTTGATTCTTGTGAAGAGCAAGAATTACAAGATGAACTACTGGATAGTTCTGAGCAGCACAATTGCAATGGGGAGCTAATTGTAGGGCAAGAAGCAGAAGTTGGCGAACAAATTACTGATTTTGATAAGCAAGAAATAGAAGTGGAAGAACAGACAACTTCTTCGGAGCAGCCTAAAAACATTGAAGAGAAGCTGGTAAAGCGAGGAATCCTGAAGCCTGGAAGCACTGCAACACCACATTGGGCTACTTATGAGCTTCCTCCAGACCCTGAAGGTGAGTTTGCTGTGTCTGACTTAGTATTGGGGAAGGTGAGGAGTCATCCTTGGTGGCCAGGTCAGATATTTGAGGCTTCTGATTCATCTGAAGAGGCTGTAAAGTATTATAGGAAGGACTGCTACTTGGTAGCATATTTTGGGGATCGGACATTTGCTTGGAATGAAGCATCTCTGTTAAAGTCTTTCCGGACACATTTTATGCAAATAGAGAAGCACAGTTCAGAAGCATTTCAAAATGCAGTCAATGATGCTTTGGGTGAGGTTTCCAGACGGGTAGAGCTGGGGCTGGCATGTTCCTGCATCCCAAAAGAAGCCTATGACAAGATCAAGTATCAGATTGTTGAAAATACTGGTATACGGGAAGAGTCAAGTAGACGAGATGGTGTGGACACTTCTACAAATGTGAACTCCTTTGATCCTGCAAAATTTCTGGCATATATAAATGCCCTGGCACAGTTTCCCACTGGTGGGTGTAACAGACTGGAGCTTGTGACAGCTAAGGCACAATTATTAGCGCTTAATCGTTTAAAGGGCTACAGCGGGCTTCCTGAATTGCAGTTATGTGGACATTTGCAGGAAAATGAGGCTGATACGTGTCACCCTGAGAATAATATGCATTATAGTGAAGTGATTGAATTCAAGCCTTCTGCATTTCATTCTGGGATTGATGATGAAAAGTTAAAATGTGAGAATGTCTTTTCACGAAAGCGCAAACACATACACCCTAAGAAGAAGGAAAAAACAATGTCAGATATAATGGGCGAGTCACTACTTCTTCAAGAGAGTGATGATGGGTTGGAGGTGGAAGGTTCCAGTAAGCTGGTTTCAAAGAAACGGAGAGCTGTTGGTTCCTTCCATGATGACTCAACGGAGCAAGATCGGAAGAAAAGTATTGTGCTGGCCAAAGTTTCTCAAACCACGGCCACAAGTTTGAGACAATCTTTTAAGGTCGGTGAGTGCATCAGTAGAGTTGCGAGTCAGATGACTAGGTCTCCATCTATCCTAAAGTGCAGCAGTGACAAAACTGTTGGGGGCGAATTTGATGTCCCTGTTCAAATTTCTGATGAAATGGGAAAACTGATTGCCCCAGAAGAATCCTCATCTCCAGATGAAATGCTAGCACAGCTTGACTTGGCTGCACAAGATCCCTGCAATGGATACAGTTTCTTGAATAATCATATCAACTTTTTCCGTGATTACAGGAATTATATTGTTTTTTCTAGGCGAGAAAATCTACCTGGGGCCAAGACACCTGGAAGTAGAAAGAGAAAAGCCTCGCAGTCTCCAGAAACATTTGAATTTGAGGATATGAATGATTCTTACTGGACAGACAGGGTTATTCAAAACAATACTGAGGCACAACCGTCGCGCAGGGGTCGTAAGAGAAAAGGAGAAGTTCAACTTGTGACTACTGGATCCCAAAATTCCTTTTTGTATGGAAATCATGACATTGCAGGGGTTAGACCCCCTCAAGATTTGTCACCAACAGAACTTATACTGAACTTTGCAGAATTGAGCTCTGTTCCTTCTGAAACTTATCTAAACAACATGTTTAAGCGCTTTGGGCCTTTGAGGGAATCTGAAACTGAAATTGACAGGCTGACTAGTCGCGCCAGAGTGGTCTTTAAGAGATGTTCTGATGCTGAAGTTGCTCTTAGCAGTGCTGGGACCTTCAACATATTTGGAGCAACAACTGTTAACTACCAGCTCAGTTATTCCCCGTCAATATCATTTAAATCTTCATCTCTTGCAATGATGGAAGGTCAAGAAGATGCAATTTGTCTCTACGCTGAGGATTTTTCTAATTTGGAAGTTTCAGGCAAGCGTTTCCCCTACGGCCATTAAAGCTTCTATTGTAGCGATAATTGATTTTTTTTATTACATCTAAATCATTCTTTGATATCTTAAAGATTACAACTAGCTATGTTTATATAAGAAGTTTGACCTCTTATCATGGTTCTATAAGTATCTCGTGAAACCCAAAAAAAAGGCCTCTACTTGTTTCCCTTTGCTGGGGCCTTTTAGACCGTGTATGTGGTCGTTGACCTTCTAATCAGACAATTTGATCTTTTTTTATAATCATGAAATAATGTTAAAGCAAAGATGAATGTACAACACTCACTAAGAAAAGCGAAGCCCTCATCCATACAAGAGATGTTACAACGTCTAACAATAATGCACACACCTCCTGTGTTACGTGTTGGAAACCACTCACAGAGTTCTCGAACACCTTTGTCCGGTCTAAATTTCCTAGAACACAGCCAAGGGGATTGTGCTTAGCAGCATCTTTCCCCTTCCATTCTCTCTTCTTAACCCACTTCAAGCCCATACTAAGTACTAACCCAAGTGAGGCTGATCACAACAAAGACAGACTCCACAGCTGAGTCATCCAGCTCCAACAAATGAGATGTTTAATATGCTCCCCCCCCGCCCCATTTGCATGACATAAACCTATGGTTAATATGTTCCCCCACACACTTGTATGACATAGACCTACTTACCAGCGGCCACCCCCTTCTTTGGAGCTATTTCATGGAAAGATTCTTGCCGCTAGCAGCTTGCAAAAAAAGAAGGAAAAGAAAAGTAAGTCTAGTGGAGGTTTTAGCCCGCCAAATAATACACAACATCTAGCACCAGTTGGTGGCACTCTCACCCTATTGGAGTTTCATGATTTCATGATAGCTCGACTGAAAATGTGACATTTGTGCTAATATTATGATATTATGTTTTTATGTGAATATTTATTAAAAATAATTGTATAAACTGTGTAAGTGCCAGCTAATCCATCTAGATGCTTGATGGTACCCTCACCCTTTACCTCAGTCCAATGTCTTTTACTACCTTGCCTCCTATTACTTATATTTTTAGACCTGTGAGTCGAGTGACTAATGTTGTAGCATTAAAATCCAGAGCACACAGCCTGGGTATCATGTTATAGCTACTTCTTTTATTTCGTAATTCAGGATGGCTTAATTTCTGTTTGGATCAAGGGCTTGTCTCCTAGTGGATTATCTCTTGATCCCTTACTGAGCTGATTTAAAGTGATGATTTCAACAGAGAACATTATAGAACGATTGGTATATTTTTACCCCTTGCAACTGATTTCCAATGCAGACAATATTATAGGCATTTTTGTTCCTAGGTGACAGCTGTAGCTGAGAATATTTCTGTGTAATTTTTTGGTCATTGTTACGTTCAATAATGTTCGTGATTTCTATTCTCATTCTTTTTATTTTGTTTTTTCATTTTCCCCGATATCATATTTACTAAACTATTGGTTTACATTAGAGATGGGAGTCAAGAGCGGCGGATATGTTGCTGAATGTTGAGCCACAAAAGCCTATTTGCTTTATTGGGCTTATGAGGAAGGTAACTAGCCTGTCCAATCTGGCCTTGAAGAATTTCAACCCAACTTATGTCATGGTCTTGTACTTATATGCCTGTATGTTGTCAAATTGCAGCTGTTTTGATACATCACATGCTTTGGTTTGCACTGATTTCATTTTAGCCATGCATATGATTGACTCTAAACGTACTTGAAGAACTAAACACTCATAAATGGAAAGATGTGCAAAAAAAAATTTGGAAAGATGTGCAGTTGATTCTAGGCATGCATGCATGTGTGACACATAATGTGTGGTTGGTTTCTTCTCCCTAATAAAAGGGAAGAATAGAATTTTATTCAATGCCTGACCATAATGTGAGGTTACAAGTCTTGAGTTAAGATAAAACGTCATGGGATTGACACATTCAATTTTGTAAAACACAATATTATGAACACTCATCCTCATGTTAACACCTATCGACTCTTTAAATTTGTTACAAAATTTACTCTATTACATATTATGAATAACACCCAAACTTTCATACAATTTGAAATGAAAGTTATTATTATCATTATCCATGGAGCTTCTCATCAATGAATTTTTCATCTTCAAATTTTTTTTCACTTGCTTGAATAAATCACAAACAAATGGGGTTTATACCTTCATGTTGTATGCTCCTAATGGATGCAACAACAACGTAGCTCAACATTGGACGCGGTAATCTGATTGAGTCATGTTTATCCCATCACAAAACAAAGAACACTACAAGTTCACCGATAACCCTCCTTTTCAACTGTGCAGAGGAAGGAAAACGAAGATAAGTAGTGAAAGAAAAAGAAACCCAAAAGGAGCCAATCTTGGATGATTAAATTGATATTGTAGAAACTTAACATAGTCGCACAAACATGTGAAAACACATGACAAAAAGCCAAAAGTTATAAATTTAGATTTAAATTGAAAATTTGAAATTAGAAAGACAACATTGAAATTTTCAATTGTTTTGTGGATTGAATTGAGTTAAAACGAACATAGGAAAATAATATCTCAATTGTTTTAGGTAATTTAATTTATAGCTAATTATAGCCTAGTATGACAATAAAAATATAGGTAATTTACATTTTTCATTTCAACTCTTCTTTTTCAAGTTGGTTCATAGATATCATGAATGTCCAAATTTAACCAAATATATATGGAAATGAATATAGTAACCATATGAACAATCATATCAGTTAGTTGATCTGATCTCTTAATATAGAAAACCTGTATTAAATTTGAATTTAGATTATCCTTGATGTAATTTCTGTTAGGTTTAATATGCTTGGTTTGATCGTGTTGTACTCGATTATTAGTGATTTTAATGGTAATTGTATTATCACAAAAGAGTATCATTGGCTTTTAAGGGCTATAACTAAGATCTTGTAAAAGAATACGTAATCAAGTAAGCTATGTAGTAACACGATGATGTACAAGATATCCTACTTCTACACTAAACAAGAAAATCACATTTTGTTTCTTACTTCTTCAAATTATCAAATTATTGCCCACAAGTAACAAATACTTCGTAAGTAAATTTTCTGTCCAATTTGCTTCTAATCAAAGTTAGAGTCAGTGTATCTTATAATATTAAGGTGTCAATGCTCGGAAAACATAATACATTTATATGAAGAGAACTTTAGATATGTTAGAATACGGCTCACAACAATCAAGTGTCATTCACTGTAATGACTGTTAATTTAAGTAGAAAAATCAACTGTTGGGTGAAGGATTATTTAAATCCTAGCTAAGTCAAGGTAAAACACAAAAGCATACACAAAGAGAATAACAGATCATTGAGACAGAAAACAGAACACAGAAACAACAAGAATTTTATAAAAATAGTTGAGTAGGCCAAGCAATTAAGTAGAAGCTCTCGAGAAGCTTAAAGATGAAACATATCTGTCTTCAACACCACCCTCTGCAACGATCATTGACGAGAATTTTTTTTCTTTGTTTTATTATATAATTTTTGCAAATTTCTCTATGTTTGGTTGTAGTTAAATATTGGTCTTTTAAACAAGAAGGGCTGAATCTTTTAAATATTGGTCTTTTAAACAAGAAGGGCTGTATTTCTGAATCTTTGCACTACATGGCAAACTAGCTTCTTCCAGGGAAGGTAAAGGTGAGGTAGTTAGAATATGACACTTATCCAGGTCGTGATTAAGGCTTGCAAGAAACATGTGAACTCTATCCTATGCTATACACTTCATTTGCTTCTCAGAATCAATATTAGACTCCATATTGATGGTTTTTTTTTTTTTTGAAAACATAGAATATTATTAAAGAAGTAAAAAGTACAGCGGGATTGGACAAAGGATAGTCTAACCCTCCATATCGAAGGGCTGCTGCCTTGCTGGTAATCTAATTACCTGAAAAGAGAGTTCACTAATTGTGGTATTTTGTAAGAGGTTGGTTCTCCTAATGCTATTGAAATGACTTCTTCATTAGTTTATACATTTGAAAAGGATTGGAGACAAGAGAATTGATTAATTAGGGATTCAACACTATATTTTCATTAATTGATTAATTGTTTTAACTTAATTAATTTGGAATGGCCTATGAGTTGTAAAATATTTATGTAAAGATTAACCTGATGAGAATTAATATGTATACATCATCAATAAAAAAAGCATATATACATGTAAAAGTATTTATGTAAGTTAATTTAAAAAAACATTTACTATTCTTATTATGAGAAGGGAAAAGGACAAATGCTTCATTGTGTTATACCACACATGCGTGGGGTTCATCCATATTTTTAAAATTATGCTGGATGCCACATTTTTTGGTTGTCCCCCGTCTTATTATGCTCATTGTAACCTTATAATTATTATATCATAGCGACTTGAATTATGGATCTCTAGTGTATTGTTCACCAAAATAATTTGCCAAGTATACCTTATATGAATTATGTATTGCTACCTTGATGTATCCCATTGTGAACCAAGTTGTGTCACAACCCTAGTAAATTTACTCTGCTTTGATACCGTCTTATAAGAGGGAAGAATAGAATTTTAATAATAGGAAATGATGGTATGAGGATACATACATGCATGCATTCATAGTACTGGGGTTAGGTTAATTGTTTTTGTTGATTGCATGTTTAGTTTTCATAAACTAGCTTTTGCAAAAAAGCAAATTTGCGGTTTAAAATTTAAATTTGTACCAGGGAAGTGTTTTGGCAAAATCATGGTTTTGACTTTGGACCAAATTTGAATCACTAAGCTACTATTACTTTTTTTTCCCTTCCATAATTGCACAATTTAACCTTTTTTTAAAAAATCATAAAATTTCAATTATATATCAATGAACATTATTATATTAAATTAAAAAAATGAGCTATTTTTGTTATTACATGTTAACCATATATATATTATCAGAATTATATTTTGTAATATTCAAACCGAAGACACAAAGCTTAGTTTTGATGGACCAAGTGATGTTTTGACTATGGAGATAAAAAAACATGGATTTAAAGTCTTCCTCTTCCTCTAGCTGAAGGGACATCCTTTGGTTCAATTAACTAGGTGTGGGTGATTATTCGTGAGGCACAAGGACAAGGCTATAAATGTCATTAGATAAGTTGAATCAATGATTGAATTTGAAGTCGTAATGATTGGTTGGGTAAAATTTTACCCCAATCAGAGAGATTTTTTTCTCGTTTGAGTTTCACATTTTGCCTAACCACGGCAGTGTTGATTCTTTAATATGCGACTGATACATTTGGCAGTTTTATTACTATTACAGCCTGTTCTAGTCACGTTGATGGTGACTCCATTGCGTAGTGATTGTTCCAGTGGTGGTTTTGGAACGGATCAAAAGTTTTGGCTTTGGTAGGGTGGTGTGATTGGATTGCAAATGCTGATTTTTGTTTTCCTTATGATTGGATAGGTTAAAGGAGAGCCAAACATATCCTATATCTGTTCTAGGTACTACCGTGCACCTGAACTTATTTGGGGCAACTGAGTACACCACAGCAATTGACATCTGGTCTGCTGGTTGTTTTAAGTGGAAAAATGTAACTGCATGTCAGGGGAGATGATCCATGCTGGATTTGGGAAGCGTTTATGAAGAGGAGTAAATGGATAATGAATAAAAAGCGAAACGGATGCATTTGGAGGATAGATCGGAGTTTGTGAGTTTTTTGGATCGAATTAGGAATATTGGAAAAGAACACCAAAGAATACAGACGGTTGAAGGATCATCAGAGGAATGGGAGAAGGAGCTATTGAGAGCATCCAATGATGTGAGATCGATCATAAGATATATGAAAACACTAGTGTCTAAGAGCCCCAAATCCTGTTTCATCTTGGGACTGTTGTGTGCAACTCTAATTGAACGCATAATTCTTTGGTTTTTGGCTTGTTTATGTGGCTGGGAGTTTAAACGGCTCTATGCTTTCTCAACTGCAGGTCATCCCAGAAAGATGAAGGATGACAATCTGCTAGCATCTGTTGCTGTCTCATGAAGAACCTGCTGAGAGGTGAATAATCATCTATCTAACCTGGGGCCTTGCTGATGATTCTGGAGTTAAGAAGTATCCAAGTCTTGTATATTTTAATGTAGGCTGCGGATACGTTTAAAAAAGATTTTTTTACTTGTAGTTTGTAAATTTGCTGGACACTTGGTGTTCTTGGCATTGCATCTCTATTAGTTAGTTTCTCTCTGTCCCTGGCGCCTGTATGTGTGCTACTTTAGGAATTCTGGAAACCTATTCCGTGTAAAATCATTCGTAGCCTCGTATGACAAGCTTGAAGGTGCCATGCTGGTCATGCTTGTTTGAACAGCGACCTGGAGGCAGGTAGCACCAGTTTTACATTCGTTAGTAGCCCTTTGTTATATAGTCTCTGGCTTTGTGTGAATGCGGCAGTGTTTTGTAGAGTTCTACGGGCAAAGAGAACGAGACAGCGGAGGAGGGCCTGGCGGGCGGGCTGTCTGGCTCGTTTTTTGGCAGGCTGTGAGGCTCTTCACTGTATTGGGAAGGCTTGGCAGGCCCAATTTGTTTTCCTTAAACATTGGCACTGAGACTTACTTTAGATATATAATTGAAAACAAGGACAATTTTCGCAATAATGCTCCCATGTTGCTAACAGCATTTGTGTCGAAACGTGGTTTCATGCAACTTGGTTAAGCTAATATTAGCTCATAATTTTCAGATGGTATGAGATTTCCACTAAAGAATGAAATATAAATTATCCTTCCTAATGTACACCATCTTCGAACGAATTATAAGATAAGATGGATGAGTTTTATAATCAAAATCACACTTTTCAAATTGCATTAGAAGAAATTGGTGAAAAATTATATGATGAGTTTTACGTTAGTTAACAATAGTATCTTCAAGGTTAGTGTAGTTTTTCAAACATTTTTTAAAAAAAAGTCCACACAATTTTAACAAAGTATGAATTATTTATCCAAAATCATGATCTCATACCCCTTTTTCTTTGACTGATTTCCAGTTTATACTTCAAAAAATTCTATCTGATACCCTTTCAAATCCAAATGTTTCCTATCAAAATATAATTACCATTCATACTCTTTTGTGTTATAAGCCTTTTTAGTGATTATTATATATAATAATACTAATAATAATAATCGCCCATTTAGTCCATTTCTTTTCTTTAATAAACAGTGAAGACCCTGCCATTGCAATTGGGTCGGAGCGCGGAGAGAGAGAGAGAGAGAGAGAGAGATGTCACTGAGATATTGGAAGCGCATGGCATACGAAGCGTTAGATCCCACCTTCCTGGTCGCCAAGTTCTTCTGCTTCCTCCACGTCACCAACGCCCATCTCTGCACCATCGCCCTCGTTTGTATTCCTCCTCCTCCCCCTTCACTTTCGTTTCACTTCAAACTTTCAAACCCCCTTAAATAATAAAAATTATTTTAAAAAAAACCTGAATAACTCTGTGTGTGTGTGTGTGTGTGTGTGTGTGTGTGTCTGGTTTGGTTCGTCGGCAGACGGTGGGCCCCAGCATGCTCCCTACCATCGATCTCTACGGCGACCTCGTACTGGCCGACCGCATCTCCACCCGCTTCGGCACCGTCAGGCCTGGGGACATCGTTTTACTTCGGTCTCCTGAGTTCCCTCGCAAGATCCTCACCAAGCGCCTTGTCGGCATGGAGGGCGACCGAATCACTTACGTCATGGATCCGACCCGAAGCGGCGAATGCGGCACCGTAACCGTGAGAGAACCACAAATATCCTCCTGTATCTATTCATTCCATTTCTTCCTCGTTTGGCGGCTTCTCATTTGTTCTTCGCTTCGCTGCTGTGTGAATACATGCATTTATATTCTAGGTTCCTAAAGGCCATGTTTGGGTTCAGGGAGATAACATTTATGACTCTCGTGATTCTAGAGATTTTGGGGCCATTCCCTACGGTCTTTTGCAGGCAAGAGTGTTGTGGAGGGTGAGTGGATTCCCTTTTTCTTCTGTCTCCGTATCTGTGCTGTTTCATTCAATTTTACGAACCAACTATTGTTATTTGTTCTACTCATGAAATGAATATCTTGGATTTGTCCTTGGTTGGCTCATTGGAATTCATTTCTAGAATGTTTTTTCTGTGCAGTTATTGTGTGTTTGTGTGTTTGCATCCAACCACAGTTTCGCACTTCATTTGCCATGAAATCCCACTACCTTAAACCCATGTCACATGGGTAGAAATCAAAGCTCTGTGTGTTTTTGGGGTCCTTCTACGGGATGAAGATCAGTGCTTAATTGTTCACTTCTACACTTTTAGAAAAAATTTAGAATGTAGCTGCATCGATGATTAGCCTGTGTCGTGTTTGTTATCACCCCCACTGCTATTTTTCACTCTCTTTGGAGTGTTTTTACAAAATGTAGCTTCACTGCAATTTTAATTTTTTTATGGGGTTTCTTCTTTGGGCAATGGACCAATGCTCAATTTTACATTTTGTTTTATATATATACATATAAGGTTAATTTAAAAAAAAAAAAACCTGTAAGGAAATGTTTAGCTGATGTTAAATGGTTGAATTGAAGATTGCAGTGTGCCTCCAATTGAATATTCCACTCTTTGAATAGTTTAATACTTGCAAGATAGGGGCATGATTTTAGAAGGGTTATTTTTTCTTTTGTTGCCGTATTAATAACTGTTGAGTGTCTTAGTAAATGTGCAATAAGAATTAGTCCAATTCCTCGTAATAATTTTACGGGGTTCAACATTGAGTCTTCCCATACTTGCTAATTACAAATTGTCTACAAATTATTTGCGTTTTTCCTGGAATGAAGTCAGTCGGTCCCGAAATGAAAAGGAAAGAGGAACAGAGAAAAGATAAGCTTTTAGCTCTTAGTTATGAATCTTGTAGAATTGAATTTATTTAACATTATGTAAAATCCTTAACTGTTATGCATTTTTATTATTTTTATGCCTCTTTTGAACTTGCTCTTTTGTCCCCCAGATATGGCCCCCTAAAAGGTTTGGACCACTAGGCGAACACAACACGGAATAGAGTATGATTAGACCGTGGGAGGTAAAACTTCTGGGGCATCTGAGCCTTTCTATCCATTCGTGGGACTCTGGGCATTTTTCTGATTCCCCTGCTATTTTCCTGGACACTATTGTCCACTGGACTGCATAAAGAGTTCATCAATGCATACCGGCTATATATCAGAATATATATAATGCTTTTTTTCATGGGTGATTGAGCCTAATGCAGGTTAAAAATCACTGAACCTAGGACATTTTTTTAATTTTTAAAAAGGACATGTATTTATGCTTGAGCCAGACTACTAGGCTATGTTTGTGTTAATGATTTAATAATATCAATGCCTGAGATTCTGATGTGGTTTATGGAATCCTTCTTACGCAGGCAGTGCACCAACGGAATTTTGAATCAATTTTTGTCCTCATTATTGTTTTCCTATTACAGGACTTTAGAAACGCGTATCAGGAAGAAGCCATTTTTCGGCATTCAATTTGTTGTTGCAGCTTATCTCGTACAAGAAGCTTCTTATTCTGCCTCAGTTTCTTCTTATATAACATTTATTTGTTGCTTCAGTTCAGTATAAGTACAATGCTAACACTTCACTGTAGCACCAAAACGTAAATCATGGTATATTGGATTCCGTTTAGAGTGATTCTGGCACCGACCGTTTCCTTTATCAAAACATTGTGGTTTTGTCTTTTAGACTTGCATCTTAGGGGAGAAGGAATGGTGTTGTAGTAGTGTGCCCTACACTTTGTTTGTAGTGTGCCAAAATGGGTATTCGACACAATTACTAATGAATAAATGAGAACGGGGCAAATCGCTAGTTCAATGGAAAAGACAAGTCCAAACTTTGGGTTTACCCATTCCTTTTAGTCAGCAATATCGACCTACTTTGGGTTTACATGCATCTTTGATTAGTGTTTGAAGGTATGATGGAAATGATGACTTTCTTTTATAAGCAACAGAACTTTGCTTTATGTGTATCTCTTTTCGTGAAAAAGGTCATTTGACTTTTATATGGTAGTGGTCTAGTAGAGAAGAGACAATGCCCTTTCATTTATTGTTTTTGCCTTGCTACGTTTAGAAGTTTTAATTTTTTTTTCCACTATTCTATTTTTAATCTTATTTCAAGGTCTAAAGGTTTTTTTTAAAACTTTATATGTAAAATGAAAACTATTGTATAAAAATACAATGACTATGGCCAAATGTTTTAGACTTTTTGAAGACACAAACTCACCGGCCTTCTCAAATGGGAAACGGCCCTAGATGTAGGTTTTACATGTCTTCCCAAAAGATAAATACCTAAAAGATTATTATTATAAAAATGCTCTTTTAATACTTTTTAAAGTAATTTTAATACATTAAATAATTTATTATTTATATACTTTTTCATAGTAGTATTAATCAAACACATTCCCTTATTAAAAAAACCAACAAATTTATAGTTTTCTTAAAAACTCCTGCATTTTTGATAATCATGACAAACGGGCTCTTGACTCGCAGAGCTTGCGGACTTTCTTTCTAAATTCATTCTCTCTTTCTCTCTCTCTCTTTCAACCCATCGAACACACAACACCCCAAACACTACATACACTTCGTGACTCTCTCTTTCTCTCTCTCTCTCTCTCCCGGAGATCTAAGCGAGGTACGCTACAATCATCGCTCCTCACACTCTTTATGCTTGTTGGAACCCTATCTGTGTCGATAGCTAGATCGTCTCCCTGCGCACGCATCAACACTAGTTTAACATGCTAAATTAGTACATGTCGCTTCTGATTATAATCTTTCAATCGATGCGTAGTTTTTTCATCCGTTGCGATTCCGTGTAATTTTGTTTTGAGACTCGTGTTTGTGTTGTTTGTTGCCATGCCTCGACTCTCAGATTGTTGGTATGGAGGAGAACGATGATCCTGTTGATGTCGCAAGCGTGTCGGGTTCGTCTGTCACTGTCACTGTGCCCCCAGCTGATCGAACCCGAGCCTTAGCTGCCGTGACCTTTCCCTGTGAGGGTAGCGGCCGCGGCGGGGCATCTGCTCGCTCTGGGCATGGGGCTTCCGCTGGAGGTGGAGATAATGGTGACGATGGAGAGGACATCATGGTGGAAGTGTTGGGTTCTCAAGTTTATGTTGATGGCGTTGCCGATGATTCCGAAAACGAAGAGCCTGGTCGTCAGAATGGCCAACCGAGGCACCATGATGAAGCGGGCGAGGGAGACCGGCGCGATTCAAGGTCCAAGGAAGCCCAGGCCGAGTGTTTTAGTGGGGAGGTGCAGATCCCAGACATTGGAAGTGGAGTTGAGTCGTCTCATGAAAATGATTTGAGGCCGAAGGAAGCTCAGACTGAAGGTTTTAGTGGTGAGGTGCAGAACCCAGAAATTGGAAGTGGGGTTGGGTCCCGTGAACATGATCCGAGGCTGAAGGAAGCCCAAGCCGAGGGTTTTAGTGGTGTGGTGCATAAACCAGAAAATGGAAGTGGGGTTGTCTCCAAAGAACATGATCTGAATCTGAAAGAAACCCTAGCCGATCGTTATAGTGGCGAGGAGCAGAACTCTGAAATTGGAAGTGGGGTTGGCTCCAGTGAACATGCCCAGGCTCTTGTCACGGTTGCATCTTTGTCTACGGGAAGCGGCAGTGATGGGAGCAAGGTGGATTGTGACTCGAGGCCTAAGGAAGTTGACGGGTTTGGTGGGGAAGTGCAGAATCCTGGATCTGAAAGTGCGGTAGGGTCAAGCGAACATGCTGAAGCCTCTGTTCTGGACAAATTTTTGGGAAAGGATGGGAGAGCTGATGTAGCTGATGAGTGTTCCCTTGTTGATGGAATGCCCTTTGGTGACCAAGACCAAGTCTCTGGTAAAGAAGAAGTTGCAGGTACAGTAGAGGAGGAAGGTGAGGAGAGTGTAGAGCCATTTAGCGTTGGTGGGGTTGATGCAGTTGGTGATTTGGGATTACAAAAAGTTGGTGATGCAGATGGAAGTGAGCATAGTTCTCAATCTGAAAAAGTCATTGAGTGTTCCTCGGAGATTAATGAGACATCAGAAGTACTCTCACAAATTCCTGTTAAGGAGCCCCTGGTGACAACCATAGAGGAAGGCTTGAGTGATGATGGAACTGTAAGTCAGGTTAACAAAGTTGCTGATGAAATGGAAGTTACAGTGACAGAAAAAGAAGAGGGTCTTCATTCCAAATTTGAGGTTACTGAAACCAATGCTTCTGAGGGGACTCTACATGACTCTACAGAAGGTCAGCAGTTGGATGTTGAGATGGTAGATGGGAGCACTGAAATTTGCAGTGATGAGCATATGGACCCAAAATCCAATAGTAAACCAAATGAAGTTACTCTAGGTGATCTTGCTGAAACAAAAAACAATGTTACCTTGAGTTCAACTGTTGAAAATTCCAAAAGTTGTGATTTGAATGGGAGTATGTCGTTGATGGAAACTGTTGGAGATTTAAAGGTTGATTCGGTTTCAGAGGCCACAGAAAAACATGATCAAGCCAATGACAAAGATAAAACTGCACCAGCAGGTGATGTCTCACTAGATACTGATGCTGGTTCTCAGGGCCCTACTGTTGTGGACCAAGATTTGTGTCTTGAAAAGGATGAAGTGATGAGGGAGGGCCCTGTTGATGGGTTCAAAGGGGGAGATGTTCTAGCACATGTAGTCTCCGGAATGTCTGCTGAACAAGATGAACTTTCTGGAGGTGATCACGTACCAGTGACTCACAATGTTTCAGTTCCTAGTGCAGGAGCTTCTAACAATGATAATTTAGCATCTTCTGAAAGTAATAAGAAGCCAAATGATGATGACAATATAGAAGCAGATCCTGGATCCCCTGCCAAACAAACTAAAACTGCAGAAATGGTGGACAAGGATGCAGGGGGATCTGATGCAAAACAACCAGCAGTTGATCGTTGTGGTGGGGTTGCAGCAATGGAGAACAAGAGGGAGCCTCTGGTGGCAAGTTTAGCCTGTGCGTACTCAAAAAATAGTCAGAGCCAGAAAGTCGAGGCCTCACATGGAGGCATTGATGACAAGTTTTGCTGTTTAGTTAACGATCAAGAGTTGAAGGTTAATACAACCAGCATGAGTACAGAGCAGGTTGATACCGAGCATACTGATGCTGATCCAAGCCCTTCTGTTAATGAAATCCTTGTTGTCGAAGGAGAGGTAAACCATAAGGAGGTTTCAAAGTTTCAGGTTGAGGTTTCAGGAATTGATAATTTGAGTGAGGATAATGATAGAAATTCAGATGATATTATTAGGAGTAGGAGCAAAGAGAGTGTAGATGTTGCATGTGCAAATCTATTATCCTCTGAAAGATTGACCAAAGATGAGATTAACGTGGAACCTCCAATCATTGGAAACAATGAGCCTTCTGATGTCAAGCATACTGAGCTAAAGGTTGAAACAGTGGATGGGAAAACAGATAAAGTTCAGTGCTTAGGTGTGAATCCTGATACAGATAAAGTTCAGTGTTTGGGGGTGAGTCCTGATTCCAGCCAAGAAACATCTGATCCTATTGAAGTCTCAGGTCCCAGTCCTTTAGATGGGAATTCAATTTTAGCTGAAAAAGATTCATTAGTCATATCTGAGGCTATGGTTGTGGAGTCTTCTCCAGCTGGGGATTGTACATCATCTTTTGAACCTGAAATTGGGCCTAACCCTGATTCATTACAAGATGGAACTCATATTTTAGAAGGTCAAGTGGCCTGCAATAATTTTTCTTTACCAGATAGTGTTCACATGGAGAATGCTCATGCACATGTCCAAAACATGGAAGGGTTTCATGAAATCAATGAGCAACTTTTGGAAGACAAAAATGAATTAGCTGAAACTGATGAGAATCGTGACATGGGAAGCTCTGTTCCTGAAGCAGTTTATCCACATTGTTCTGATAACATGTCTATGAATGATTCTGATAAGGATCACACATGTAAATCCCAAGATGCAGTTATGAGCGAAAATATTGAGGGCTGTGAGGTCCAAGGAATGAGAGGTCAGGATCCATTGCCAGAATGCCTAAGCACTAGTGCCCAGGTTGAGTTACATGTAGAGCAACATGCAGGTCTTGAAGAACAGTTTATTGATACTGAACAGTTCGATTTTCATGGTGGGCAAGAAGCCCAAGCTGAGAAGCAGTCTGCTGGTTCTGATCAGCCTGAAACCATTGAGGATTTGACTGCAGGGCAAAGAGTGGAAGATGAAATAGATATTATTATTGATACAGAGCAGTTTGATTCTTGTGAAGAGCAAGAATTACAAGATGAACTACTGGATAGTTCTGAGCAGCACAATTGCAATGGGGAGCTAATTGTAGGGCAAGAAGCAGAAGTTGGCGAACAAATTACTGATTTTGATAAGCAAGAAATAGAAGTGGAAGAACAGACAACTTCTTCGGAGCAGCCTAAAAACATTGAAGAGAAGCTGGTAAAGCGAGGAATCCTGAAGCCTGGAAGCACTGCAACACCACATTGGGCTACTTATGAGCTTCCTCCAGACCCTGAAGGTGAGTTTGCTGTGTCTGACTTAGTATTGGGGAAGGTGAGGAGTCATCCTTGGTGGCCAGGTCAGATATTTGAGGCTTCTGATTCATCTGAAGAGGCTGTAAAGTATTATAGGAAGGACTGCTACTTGGTAGCATATTTTGGGGATCGGACATTTGCTTGGAATGAAGCATCTCTGTTAAAGTCTTTCCGGACACATTTTATGCAAATAGAGAAGCACAGTTCAGAAGCATTTCAAAATGCAGTCAATGATGCTTTGGGTGAGGTTTCCAGACGGGTAGAGCTGGGGCTGGCATGTTCCTGCATCCCAAAAGAAGCCTATGACAAGATCAAGTATCAGATTGTTGAAAATACTGGTATACGGGAAGAGTCAAGTAGACGAGATGGTGTGGACACTTCTACAAATGTGAACTCCTTTGATCCTGCAAAATTTCTGGCATATATAAATGCCCTGGCACAGTTTCCCACTGGTGGGTGTAACAGACTGGAGCTTGTGACAGCTAAGGCACAATTATTAGCGCTTAATCGTTTAAAGGGCTACAGCGGGCTTCCTGAATTGCAGTTATGTGGACATTTGCAGGAAAATGAGGCTGATACGTGTCACCCTGAGAATAATATGCATTATAGTGAAGTGATTGAATTCAAGCCTTCTGCATTTCATTCTGGGATTGATGATGAAAAGTTAAAATGTGAGAATGTCTTTTCACGAAAGCGCAAACACATACACCCTAAGAAGAAGGAAAAAACAATGTCAGATATAATGGGCGAGTCACTACTTCTTCAAGAGAGTGATGATGGGTTGGAGGTGGAAGGTTCCAGTAAGCTGGTTTCAAAGAAACGGAGAGCTGTTGGTTCCTTCCATGATGACTCAACGGAGCAAGATCGGAAGAAAAGTATTGTGCTGGCCAAAGTTTCTCAAACCACGGCCACAAGTTTGAGACAATCTTTTAAGGTCGGTGAGTGCATCAGTAGAGTTGCGAGTCAGATGACTAGGTCTCCATCTATCCTAAAGTGCAGCAGTGACAAAACTGTTGGGGGCGAATTTGATGTCCCTGTTCAAATTTCTGATGAAATGGGAAAACTGATTGCCCCAGAAGAATCCTCATCTCCAGATGAAATGCTAGCACAGCTTGACTTGGCTGCACAAGATCCCTGCAATGGATACAGTTTCTTGAATAATCATATCAACTTTTTCCGTGATTACAGGAATTATATTGTTTTTTCTAGGCGAGAAAATCTACCTGGGGCCAAGACACCTGGAAGTAGAAAGAGAAAAGCCTCGCAGTCTCCAGAAACATTTGAATTTGAGGATATGAATGATTCTTACTGGACAGACAGGGTTATTCAAAACAATACTGAGGCACAACCGTCGCGCAGGGGTCGTAAGAGAAAAGGAGAAGTTCAACTTGTGACTACTGGATCCCAAAATTCCTTTTTGTATGGAAATCATGACATTGCAGGGGTTAGACCCCCCTCAAGATTTGTCACCAACAGAACTTATACTGAACTTTGCAGAATTGAGCTCTGTTCCTTCTGAAACTTATCTAAACAACATGTTTAAGCGCTTTGGGCCTTTGAGGGAATCTGAAACTGAAATTGACAGGCTGACTAGTCGCGCCAGAGTGGTCTTTAAGAGATGTTCTGATGCTGAAGTTGCTCTTAGCAGTGCTGGGACCTTCAACATATTTGGAGCAACAACTGTTAACTACCAGCTCAGTTATTCCCCGTCAATATCATTTAAATCTTCATCTCTTGCAATGATGGAAGGTCAAGAAGATGCAATTTGTCTCTACGCTGAGGATTTTTCTAATTTGGAAGTTTCAGGCAAGCGTTTCCCCTACGGCCATTAAAGCTTCTATTGTAGCGATAATTGATTTTTTTTATTACATCTAAATCATTCTTTGATATCTTAAAGATTACAACTAGCTATGTTTATATAAGAAGTTTGACCTCTTATCATGGTTCTATAAGTATCTCGTGAAACCCAAAAAAAAGGCCTCTACTTGTTTCCCTTTGCTGGGGCCTTTTAGACCGTGTATGTGGTCGTTGACCTTCTAATCAGACAATTTGATCTTTTTTTATAATCATGAAATAATGTTAAAGCAAAGATGAATGTACAACACTCACTAAGAAAAGCGAAGCCCTCATCCATACAAGAGATGTTACAACGTCTAACAATAATGCACACACCTCCTGTGTTACGTGTTGGAAACCACTCACAGAGTTCTCGAACACCTTTGTCCGGTCTAAATTTCCTAGAACACAGCCAAGGGGATTGTGCTTAGCAGCATCTTTCCCCTTCCATTCTCTCTTCTTAACCCACTTCAAGCCCATACTAAGTACTAACCCAAGTGAGGCTGATCACAACAAAGACAGACTCCACAGCTGAGTCATCCAGCTCCAACAAATGAGATGTTTAATATGCTCCCCCCCGCCCCATTTGCATGACATAAACCTATGGTTAATATGTTCCCCCACACACTTGTATGACATAGACCTACTTACCAGCGGCCACCCCCTTCTTTGGAGCTATTTCATGGAAAGATTCTTGCCGCTAGCAGCTTGCAAAAAAAGAAGGAAAAGAAAAGTAAGTCTAGTGGAGGTTTTAGCCCGCCAAATAATACACAACATCTAGCACCAGTTGGTGGCACTCTCACCCTATTGGAGTTTCATGATTTCATGATAGCTCGACTGAAAATGTGACATTTGTGCTAATATTATGATATTATGTTTTTATGTGAATATTTATTAAAAATAATTGTATAAACTGTGTAAGTGCCAGCTAATCCATCTAGATGCTTGATGGTACCCTCACCCTTTACCTCAGTCCAATGTCTTTTACTACCTTGCCTCCTATTACTTATATTTTTAGACCTGTGAGTCGAGTGACTAATGTTGTAGCATTAAAATCCAGAGCACACAGCCTGGGTATCATGTTATAGCTACTTCTTTTATTTCGTAATTCAGGATGGCTTAATTTCTGTTTGGATCAAGGGCTTGTCTCCTAGTGGATTATCTCTTGATCCCTTACTGAGCTGATTTAAAGTGATGATTTCAACAGAGAACATTATAGAACGATTGGTATATTTTTACCCCTTGCAACTGATTTCCAATGCAGACAATATTATAGGCATTTTTGTTCCTAGGTGACAGCTGTAGCTGAGAATATTTCTGTGTAATTTTTTGGTCATTGTTACGTTCAATAATGTTCGTGATTTCTATTCTCATTCTTTTTATTTTGTTTTTTCATTTTCCCCGATATCATATTTACTAAACTATTGGTTTACATTAGAGATGGGAGTCAAGAGCGGCGGATATGTTGCTGAATGTTGAGCCACAAAAGCCTATTTGCTTTATTGGGCTTATGAGGAAGGTAACTAGCCTGTCCAATCTGGCCTTGAAGAATTTCAACCCAACTTATGTCATGGTCTTGTACTTATATGCCTGTATGTTGTCAAATTGCAGCTGTTTTGATACATCACATGCTTTGGTTTGCACTGATTTCATTTTAGCCATGCATATGATTGACTCTAAACGTACTTGAAGAACTAAACACTCATAAATGGAAAGATGTGCAAAAAAAAATTTGGAAAGATGTGCAGTTGATTCTAGGCATGCATGCATGTGTGACACATAATGTGTGGTTGGTTTCTTCTCCCTAATAAAAGGGAAGAATAGAATTTTATTCAATGCCTGACCATAATGTGAGGTTACAAGTCTTGAGTTAAGATAAAACGTCATGGGATTGACACATTCAATTTTGTAAAACACAATATTATGAACACTCATCCTCATGTTAACACCTATCGACTCTTTAAATTTGTTACAAAATTTACTCTATTACATATTATGAATAACACCCAAACTTTCATACAATTTGAAATGAAAGTTATTATTATCATTATCCATGGAGCTTCTCATCAATGAATTTTTCATCTTCAAATTTTTTTTCACTTGCTTGAATAAATCACAAACAAATGGGGTTTATACCTTCATGTTGTATGCTCCTAATGGATGCAACAACAACGTAGCTCAACATTGGACGCGGTAATCTGATTGAGTCATGTTTATCCCATCACAAAACAAAGAACACTACAAGTTCACTGATAACCCTCCTTTTCAACTGTGCAGAGGAAGGAAAACGAAGATAAGTAGTGAAAGAAAAAGAAACCCAAAAGGAGCCAATCTTGGATGATTAAATTGATATTGTAGAAACTTAACATAGTCGCACAAACATGTGAAAACACATGACAAAAAGCCAAAAGTTATAAATTTAGATTTAAATTGAAAATTTGAAATTAGAAAGACAACATTGAAATTTTCAATTGTTTTGTGGATTGAATTGAGTTAAAACGAACATAGGAAAATAATATCTCAATTGTTTTAGGTAATTTAATTTATAGCTAATTATAGCCTAGTATGACAATAAAAATATAGGTAATTTACATTTTTCATTTCAACTCTTCTTTTTCAAGTTGGTTCATAGATATCATGAATGTCCAAATTTAACCAAATATATATGGAAATGAATATAGTAACCATATGAACAATCATATCAGTTAGTTGATCTGATCTCTTAATATAGAAAACCTGTATTAAATTTGAATTTAGATTATCCTTGATGTAATTTCTGTTAGGTTTAATATGCTTGGTTTGATCGTGTTGTACTCGATTATTAGTGATTTTAATGGTAATTGTATTATCACAAAAGAGTATCATTGGCTTTTAAGGGCTATAACTAAGATCTTGTAAAAGAATACGTAATCAAGTAAGCTATGTAGTAACACGATGATGTACAAGATATCCTACTTCTACACTAAACAAGAAAATCACATTTTGTTTCTTACTTCTTCAAATTATCAAATTATTGCCCACAAGTAACAAATACTTCGTAAGTAAATTTTCTGTCCAATTTGCTTCTAATCAAAGTTAGAGTCAGTGTATCTTATAATATTAAGGTGTCAATGCTCGGAAAACATAATACATTTATATGAAGAGAACTTTAGATATGTTAGAATACGGCTCACAACAATCAAGTGTCATTCACTGTAATGACTGTTAATTTAAGTAGAAAAATCAACTGTTGGGTGAAGGATTATTTAAATCCTAGCTAAGTCAAGGTAAAACACAAAAGCATACACAAAGAGAATAACAGATCATTGAGACAGAAAACAGAACACAGAAACAACAAGAATTTTATAAAAATAGTTGAGTAGGCCAAGCAATTAAGTAGAAGCTCTCGAGAAGCTTAAAGATGAAACATATCTGTCTTCAACACCACCCTCTGCAACGATCATTACGAGAATTTTTTTTCTTTGTTTTATTATATAATTTTTGCAAATTTCTCTATGTTTGGTTGTAGTTAAATATTGGTCTTTTAAACAAGAAGGGCTGAATCTTTTAAATATTGGTCTTTTAAACAAGAAGGGCTGTATTTCTGAATCTTTGCACTACATGGCAAACTAGCTTCTTCCAGGGAAGGTAAAGGTGAGGTAGTTAGAATATGACACTTATCCAGGTCGTGATTAAGGCTTGCAAGAAACATGTGAACTCTATCCTATGCTATACACTTCATTTGCTTCTCAGAATCAATATTAGACTCCATATTGATGGTTTTTTTTTTTTTTGAAAACATAGAATATTATTAAAGAAGTAAAAAGTACAGCGGGATTGGACAAAGGATAGTCTAACCCTCCATATCGAAGGGCTGCTGCCTTGCTGGTAATCTAATTACCTGAAAAGAGAGTTCACTAATTGTGGTATTTTGTAAGAGGTTGGTTCTCCTAATGCTATTGAAATGACTTCTTCATTAGTTTATACATTTGAAAAGGATTGGAGACAAGAGAATTGATTAATTAGGGATTCAACACTATATTTTCATTAATTGATTAATTGTTTTAACTTAATTAATTTGGAATGGCCTATGAGTTGTAAAATATTTATGTAAAGATTAACCTGATGAGAATTAATATGTATACATCATCAATAAAAAAGCATATATACATGTAAAAGTATTTATGTAAGTTAATTTAAAAAAACATTTACTATTCTTATTATGAGAAGGGAAAAGGACAAATGCTTCATTGTGTTATACCACACATGCGTGGGGTTCATCCATATTTTTAAAATTATGCTGGATGCCACATTTTTTGGTTGTCCCCCGTCTTATTATGCTCATTGTAACCTTATAATTATTATATCATAGCGACTTGAATTATGGATCTCTAGTGTATTGTTCACCAAAATAATTTGCCAAGTATACCTTATATGAATTATGTATTGCTACCTTGATGTATCCCATTGTGAACCAAGTTGTGTCACAACCCTAGTAAATTTACTCTGCTTTGATACCGTCTTATAAGAGGGAAGAATAGAATTTTAATAATAGGAAATGATGGTATGAGGATACATACATGCATGCATTCATAGTACTGGGGTTAGGTTAATTGTTTTTGTTGATTGCATGTTTAGTTTTCATAAACTAGCTTTTGCAAAAAAGCAAATTTGCGGTTTAAAATTTAAATTTGTACCAGGGAAGTGTTTTGGCAAAATCATGGTTTTGACTTTGGACCAAATTTGAATCACTAAGCTACTATTACTTTTTTTTCCCTTCCATAATTGCACAATTTAACCTTTTTTTTAAAAAATCATAAAATTTCAATTATATATCAATGAACATTATTATATTAAATTAAAAAAATGAGCTATTTTTGTTATTACATGTTAACCATATATATATTATCAGAATTATATTTTGTAATATTCAAACCGAAGACACAAAGCTTAGTTTTGATGGACCAAGTGATGTTTTGACTATGGAGATAAAAAAACATGGATTTAAAGTCTTCCTCTTCCTCTAGCTGAAGGGACATCCTTTGGTTCAATTAACTAGGTGTGGGTGATTATTCGTGAGGCACAAGGACAAGGCTATAAATGTCATTAGATAAGTTGAATCAATGATTGAATTTGAAGTCGTAATGATTGGTTGGGTAAAATTTTACCCCAATCAGAGAGATTTTTTTCTCGTTTGAGTTTCACATTTTGCCTAACCACGGCAGTGTTGATTCTTTAATATGCGACTGATACATTTGGCAGTTTTATTACTATTACAGCCTGTTCTAGTCACGTTGATGGTGACTCCATTGCGTAGTGATTGTTCCAGTGGTGGTTTTGGAACGGATCAAAAGTTTTGGCTTTGGTAGGGTGGTGTGATTGGATTGCAAATGCTGATTTTTGTTTTCCTTATGATTGGATAGGTTAAAGGAGAGCCAAACATATCCTATATCTGTTCTAGGTACTACCGTGCACCTGAACTTATTTGGGGCAACTGAGTACACCACAGCAATTGACATCTGGTCTGCTGGTTGTTTTAAGTGGAAAAATGTAACTGCATGTCAGGGGAGATGATCCATGCTGGATTTGGGAAGCGTTTATGAAGAGGAGTAAATGGATAATGAATAAAAAGCGAAACGGATGCATTTGGAGGATAGATCGGAGTTTGTGAGTTTTTTTGGATCGAATTAGGAATATTGGAAAAGAACACCAAAGAATACAGACGGTTGAAGGATCATCAGAGGAATGGGAGAAGGAGCTATTGAGAGCATCCAATGATGTGAGATCGATCATAAGATATATGAAAACACTAGTGTCTAAGAGCCCCAAATCCTGTTTCATCTTGGGACTGTTGTGTGCAACTCTAATTGAACGCATAATTCTTTGGTTTTTGGCTTGTTTATGTGGCTGGGAGTTTAAACGGCTCTATGCTTTCTCAACTGCAGGTCATCCCAGAAAGATGAAGGATGACAATCTGCTAGCATCTGTTGCTGTCTCATGAAGAACCTGCTGAGAGGTGAATAATCATCTATCTAACCTGGGGCCTTGCTGATGATTCTGGAGTTAAGAAGTATCCAAGTCTTGTATATTTTAATGTAGGCTGCGGATACGTTTAAAAAAGATTTTTTTACTTGTAGTTTGTAAATTTGCTGGACACTTGGTGTTCTTGGCATTGCATCTCTATTAGTTAGTTTCTCTCTGTCCCTGGCGCCTGTATGTGTGCTACTTTAGGAATTCTGGAAACCTATTCCGTGTAAAATCATTCGTAGCCTCGTATGACAAGCTTGAAGGTGCCATGCTGGTCATGCTTGTTTGAACAGCGACCTGGAGGCAGGTAGCACCAGTTTTACATTCGTTAGTAGCCCTTTGTTATATAGTCTCTGGCTTTGTGTGAATGCGGCAGTGTTTTGTAGAGTTCTACGGGCAAAGAGAACGAGACAGCGGAGGAGGGCCTGGCGGGCGGGCTGTCTGGCTCGTTTTTTGGCAGGCTGTGAGGCTCTTCACTGTATTGGGAAGGCTTGGCAGGCCCAATTTGTTTTCCTTAAACATTGGCACTGAGACTTACTTTAGATATATAATTGAAAACAAGGACAATTTTCGCAATAATGCTCCCATGTTGCTAACAGCATTTGTGTCGAAACGTGGTTTCATGCAACTTGGTTAAGCTAATATTAGCTCATAATTTTCAGATGGTATGAGATTTCCACTAAAGAATGAAATATAAATTATCCTTCCTAATGTACACCATCTTCGAACGAATTATAAGATAAGATGGATGAGTTTTATAATCAAAATCACACTTTTCAAATTGCATTAGAAGAAATTGGTGAAAAATTATATGATGAGTTTTACGTTAGTTAACAATAGTATCTTCAAGGTTAGTGTAGTTTTTCAAACATTTTTTAAAAAAAAGTCCACACAATTTTAACAAAGTATGAATTATTTATCCAAAATCATGATCTCATACCCCTTTTTCTTTGACTGATTTCCAGTTTATACTTCAAAAAATTCTATCTGATACCCTTTCAAATCCAAATGTTTCCTATCAAAATATAATTACCATTCATACTCTTTTGTGTTATAAGCCTTTTTTAGTGATTATTATATATAATAATACTAATAATAATAATCGCCCATTTAGTCCATTTCTTTTCTTTAATAAACAGTGAAGACCCTGCCATTGCAATTGGGTCGGAGCGCGGAGAGAGAGAGAGAGAGAGAGAGAGATGTCACTGAGATATTGGAAGCGCATGGCATACGAAGCGTTAGATCCCACCTTCCTGGTCGCCAAGTTCTTCTGCTTCCTCCACGTCACCAACGCCCATCTCTGCACCATCGCCCTCGTTTGTATTCCTCCTCCTCCCCCTTCACTTTCGTTTCACTTCAAACTTTCAAACCCCCTTAAATAATAAAAATTATTTTAAAAAAAAACCTGAATAACTCTGTGTGTGTGTGTGTGTGTGTGTGTGTGTGTGTCTGGTTTGGTTCGTCGGCAGACGGTGGGCCCCAGCATGCTCCCTACCATCGATCTCTACGGCGACCTCGTACTGGCCGACCGCATCTCCACCCGCTTCGGCACCGTCAGGCCTGGGGACATCGTTTTACTTCGGTCTCCTGAGTTCCCTCGCAAGATCCTCACCAAGCGCCTTGTCGGCATGGAGGGCGACCGAATCACTTACGTCATGGATCCGACCCGAAGCGGCGAATGCGGCACCGTAACCGTGAGAGAACCACAAATATCCTCCTGTATCTATTCATTCCATTTCTTCCTCGTTTGGCGGCTTCTCATTTGTTCTTCGCTTCGCTGCTGTGTGAATACATGCATTTATATTCTAGGTTCCTAAAGGCCATGTTTGGGTTCAGGGAGATAACATTTATGACTCTCGTGATTCTAGAGATTTTGGGGCCATTCCCTACGGTCTTTTGCAGGCAAGAGTGTTGTGGAGGGTGAGTGGATTCCCTTTTTCTTCTGTCTCCGTATCTGTGCTGTTTCATTCAATTTTACGAACCAACTATTGTTATTTGTTCTACTCATGAAATGAATATCTTGGATTTGTCCTTGGTTGGCTCATTGGAATTCATTTCTAGAATGTTTTTTCTGTGCAGTTATTGTGTGTTTGTGTGTTTGCATCCAACCACAGTTTCGCACTTCATTTGCCATGAAATCCCACTACCTTAAACCCATGTCACATGGGTAGAAATCAAAGCTCTGTGTGTTTTTGGGGTCCTTCTACGGGATGAAGATCAGTGCTTAATTGTTCACTTCTACACTTTTAGAAAAAATTTAGAATGTAGCTGCATCGATGATTAGCCTGTGTCGTGTTTGTTATCACCCCCACTGCTATTTTTCACTCTCTTTGGAGTGTTTTTACAAAATGTAGCTTCACTGCAATTTTAATTTTTTTATGGGGTTTCTTCTTTGGGCAATGGACCAATGCTCAATTTTACATTTTGTTTTATATATATACATATAAGGTTAATTTAAAAAAAAAAAACCTGTAAGGAAATGTTTAGCTGATGTTAAATGGTTGAATTGAAGATTGCAGTGTGCCTCCAATTGAATATTCCACTCTTTGAATAGTTTAATACTTGCAAGATAGGGGCATGATTTTAGAAGGGTTATTTTTTCTTTTGTTGCCGTATTAATAACTGTTGAGTGTCTTAGTAAATGTGCAATAAGAATTAGTCCAATTCCTCGTAATAATTTTACGGGGTTCAACATTGAGTCTTCCCATACTTGCTAATTACAAATTGTCTACAAATTATTTGCGTTTTTCCTGGAATGAAGTCAGTCGGTCCCGAAATGAAAAGGAAAGAGGAACAGAGAAAAGATAAGCTTTTAGCTCTTAGTTATGAATCTTGTAGAATTGAATTTATTTAACATTATGTAAAATCCTTAACTGTTATGCATTTTTATTATTTTTATGCCTCTTTTGAACTTGCTCTTTTGTCCCCCAGATATGGCCCCCTAAAAGGTTTGGACCACTAGGCGAACACAACACGGAATAGAGTATGATTAGACCGTGGGAGGTAAAACTTCTGGGGCATCTGAGCCTTTCTATCCATTCGTGGGACTCTGGGCATTTTTCTGATTCCCCTGCTATTTTCCTGGACACTATTGTCCACTGGACTGCATAAAGAGTTCATCAATGCATACCGGCTATATATCAGAATATATATAATGCTTTTTTTCATGGGTGATTGAGCCTAATGCAGGTTAAAAATCACTGAACCTAGGACATTTTTTTTAATTTTTAAAAAGGACATGTATTTATGCTTGAGCCAGACTACTAGGCTATGTTTGTGTTAATGATTTAATAATATCAATGCCTGAGATTCTGATGTGGTTTATGGAATCCTTCTTACGCAGGCAGTGCACCAACGGAATTTTGAATCAATTTTTGTCCTCATTATTGTTTTCCTATTACAGGACTTTAGAAACGCGTATCAGGAAGAAGCCATTTTTCGGCATTCAATTTGTTGTTGCAGCTTATCTCGTACAAGAAGCTTCTTATTCTGCCTCAGTTTCTTCTTATATAACATTTATTTGTTGCTTCAGTTCAGTATAAGTACAATGCTAACACTTCACTGTAGCACCAAAACGTAAATCATGGTATATTGGATTCCGTTTAGAGTGATTCTGGCACCGACCGTTTCCTTTATCAAAACATTGTGGTTTTGTCTTTTAGACTTGCATCTTAGGGGAGAAGGAATGGTGTTGTAGTAGTGTGCCCTACACTTTGTTTGTAGTGTGCCAAAATGGGTATTCGACACAATTACTAATGAATAAATGAGAACGGGGCAAATCGCTAGTTCAATGGAAAAGACAAGTCCAAACTTTGGGTTTACCCATTCCTTTTAGTCAGCAATATCGACCTACTTTGGGTTTACATGCATCTTTGATTAGTGTTTGAAGGTATGATGGAAATGATGACTTTCTTTTATAAGCAACAGAACTTTGCTTTATGTGTATCTCTTTTCGTGAAAAAGGTCATTTGACTTTTATATGGTAGTGGTCTAGTAGAGAAGAGACAATGCCCTTTCATTTATTGTTTTTGCCTTGCTACGTTTAGAAGTTTTAATTTTTTTTCCACTATTCTATTTTTAATCTTATTTCAAGGTCTAAAGGTTTTTTTTAAAACTTTATATGTAAAATGAAAACTATTGTATAAAAATACAATGACTATGGCCAAATGTTTT
This sequence comes from Taxillus chinensis, assembly GCA_023512835.1. Taxonomy (NCBI): domain Eukaryota; kingdom Viridiplantae; phylum Streptophyta; class Magnoliopsida; order Santalales; family Loranthaceae; genus Taxillus; species Taxillus chinensis. The sequence goes on from CM042087.1 coordinate 40,809,777, forward strand.
AGACTTTTTGAAGACACAAACTCACCGGCCTTCTCAAATGGGAAACGGCCCTAGATGTAGGTTTTACATGTCTTCCCAAAAGATAAATACCTAAAAAAAACGCCCCAAAAAGTGTGGGAGAGGAAAAGTGATATACATGTCTTTCTAAAATAGAAATACCTAAAAAAAATGTCCCAAAAAGTGTGGGAGAGGAAAAGAGATATAAATGATTGAATCGTTGTAATTAATTGCATATTAAATAATTACATGCTAGTTTAATTAATTATTTTTATTTCAAACTTACAAAATAAAATTCTTCTAAATCTCTAACTCAATCTAGTTTAATTTTATTTTAAAAAAAAATTGAATTGAATTCCATACTTAGCGAATGACGTATGTTACGACAGCTTATTTTCACTATTAATATTGTGATTGCCATTTTTCTCCCGTGTCAGAGATGCAGATTGGAAAGACAAGATGTCATCGTTTTGGACAAGATGACATCGTTTTCACTATTAAGTTGCTATTTTTTTGTTATAAGCGTGCCTATTAAGAAAGATAAAAACTCCCATGATGGGATTGGTCTTATGGTCCAGCAGTGCAAGGCAAGGGTCAGGAGAAAGCGAGTTATTCTTATGACAATCAGAATAGTAATTTTTTATTTATTAAAACATATTTAAATTATAAATATTTTTTTTTATCTATTACACAAATTTATATAATTATATACATATTATAGCGACAAAATTAACATTTAAAAAACTATTAATTTTTTATTCATACTAATTGAACCATTTAAAATAGTTGTCGCCAGCGTGTTATGTATTTTTGTCACCTCATATGAATTTAAATTGGAAAATCTAATAAAAATAAATAATTTTGAAAGTAAATTGAATACATTTGATAGCTGCAAAATTTCCAAATAGGTAGGCGGGATATCCTTAATTGATTTGTGGAATAAAGGAGAAGAAATTAAGCGCAAAAAAAAAAAAAATACAATAAGAAATTAGGAAAGAAACCACGCAGCACGGCAGGATACGTACAAATTAAGAAACCCAAAATATTCAAAAACAAACAACCACATTTATGTGGGTAAAAACAGAGATTCCAAAACATGTGGAATTAGACAAGTGCAGGGCACACTCAATAAAAGCAAAAAAGGGTGTGTGTCTGTGTGTGTGTGTATATTTATACACTAACACCACGTCACGGACGATTGATTCATTCATATATAATAAGTAACATACATGCTCTGCTAGTCTGCCCTCATAATTAATGACCGAACCAAATTAATCAATGATACCCAAGCGGCGCAGGAGACGCGTTCAGCTCCCTTCCCTGATAGTGTATGTCCTGCACCACCCAAAACACACAAATCAATAACAGTTATATGTAAGTACCATCTGGAATCTGGATTACATAAATAGACATATAGAGAACAGACCGAAGCGAAGTGATTGACATCGCGGTGGTGGGCCTCGTCAGCCCTGACCACCATGACGACGTCGCGGAGGGTGGAACCAGGGGGCAGCTTCCAGTAGTCGACGGCGATGGCAGGGGCGGGGACGTTCTGGATGTTGCCGTTGTCCAGCTCCTTGATAAACTCGGTGTACGAGTGGATGGCCTCCTCCTCCAGGTATCCGACGACGCGGTGGGCGAGCTTGGGGGAGGCCATGTACGCCAGGAAGTAGGCGTTGAAGAACACCCCCTGGACGGCAAACACCAGCGCGCGCTCGTACCACCTGGGATTCGCCACCTCCATGAACGTCATCAGGTGCATTCGTTCGTTCTCAGCTTCCTCCAGTAGGGCCTTGATCCAACCCCCGCTGTGTTCGAACCGCCGCAACGACTTGCAGTGCAGTAACAGACCCCCCACCATCCCCGGAACCGCCGCAACCGTCTCCAGCATCATCGCTCTGCAACCGTACCGCCTCTGCATGCAACCAAAACAAACCAGAAAACCATTAATTAATTAATCAATCAATCATAGAGATCAAACCAAAAATCAATATCGTGTACTAATTAATTGATTAATTGGATCAATATATCCATTTATTTATTTTTATTTTAAAAAAAAAAAAAAAACATAGAGATCTATAAACGTAAGGAACGTAGATGAAGGAGAGAAAGGTAGGCCGGTACCTGGAAGAAGATATCGGTGGGGTATCGGAGAACCTTGACGGTCCAGTAAGCCAATTTGTCGAGGAAGGTGACCGGCGCGTGGTGTTTTCTAAGATCGATCGAGAGATCGGCCTTGTAAGTCTCCCAAGGCTGCATTCAATATATCGATTCATACATCAAATCACTTTCCGTTTACAAAACAGATCAAAGCAAAAGAGGCGATACTAATTACCCTGAAGGAGTTCCAGCGCCACTCAGAGCCGTCGTTTTTGGTGACCCTGCTTGGCTTCACGCCCCAGTAGCTCACCACTTCCTTATTCTCCCCACCTGTCGACGCCGACTGCTTCGCCTCCTTCTGATCTTCATTCAAGGCCACCGTAGTCTCACCTCGACCGCCCAAAAATCGAAACGCTGTCATCGCGTCGGCGTCGGCGGGACGGAACGCAGGCCGGAGGAGCAGACGGTTGCTAGTGCTAGAGCCAGGGGCGGAGGAGAACAGGAGCGGCGACGCATGGTGGCGGAGCAGAGCGGCGGAGGTGGCGGAGGACGCCCGTCGCAGCATCATCATGGATGGCGTTGACGATTCTCACGCAACGCAACGGAGGCGAGAGGGTTTTGAGGGGACTTTTCATCTCAGGCGTAAAATAAATAGGGAAGTCCTGCCCCTGCCCTGCGGGACAGCATTACAAGCCTCAGCTGAAACGACACCGTCGTTGTGTCTGTGTGTGTGTGTGTGTGTGTTTTTTTTCCTTTAAAAACAATTTGTTAATATTCAAACAAGGCTGGCCGCCTGGCCCGATATTTTTAGAAATCCCACGTGGAATGTAAATGAGATTCTTATTTTTTAGAAATTTTAAAATATTAAAATTATATATATATATATTAAATTGTTATTACCTATGGGATGGGAGTAACATAAAATTTTAAAATATATATTATTATCAAAATTATAAATAAAAATAAAAATTATTATTTTATCGGTACTTAAAATAAGAAACTTTGGAGTAAATTTACATTTTCTGTCACGATGGTCTATTCTTGGTCAAAATTTTATGTGGAAATCTTTTTTTTTTTTTTTTTTTTTTTACAACCCTCGGGTTGCTTTGAAAAATTTTCACTAAATTGATTATTCCCATAGGGTGATTCACAGCCGCACCTACCAAACCACTAAGCATGTGTATAGTACAACAGATGAAGTTGCCAATGATGCAGGCAACGGGAAGTTCAGAACCGAGAGTAGCAGGCAAAATAATAAGCTGGCATCCCCCCAATGCAAAAAAATGAAGAAAAAAACTGATGAAATGGGTGAGATGCCTACTAAGTCCACGTGCGAAGGACATGTCCCAGTAAAAGATTAATATATATTTTTTGGATAAAATTGTCTGGATGATTTGTGTTCTTATTGGGATATCATCTCTTTCTCTTTGAAGATAGCAAAGCTTATACGGTGGAATAGGTTTTTAGAAAATATCATCTATTCTAAAACCATATAGGCCATATAACAAGTTTAAAGCAAGCAATATCATAATTAAATATAAAACTATATCTCAACACGGTTTTAATAATTTTGTCTAACAAAGTAATTCTTTTATAATGCATTCTTCTCGAGCAAATATATGTATCATGTATTTCTCAGTATCTTGATTATGCCATATGAATCTCAAACCAATACTTTATTAATGGGCAAACAAGAAAAAACAATCAAATAATATTTAAATGACTATTAAAAAGCTCATTGATGGCCATTTAGACCATTTTAATCAACATCATCAAACAATATATATCATCAATAAAACCTGAGAGCAAAAGGGACAAACCCATAAACTTACACAGAATAAGTCCATGACCAAGAGTAAAAAATTATTTTCCCTAGGTACTACAAAGAGATGTCAAACAAATCATAAATGGGTTGACTAAAGCAACTTCCACACCTAATTGTAATTTTATGTCACTAAAACAAACGCATTGAAAAATGTAAAATTTGACTTCCCCATTTAATTATTCAATGAAATGAATGCCAGTAAAGCAATCATATAATTTTTAAACAAAATTGACTTGAATTATTTACCATGCTTGTAGGAGGTGAACTTAATAATTTTGTGGGTCATTATTCATAATAACATTTAGACTAGAAAAAAAATCATTAAATTCCTTGAAAAAGTCTAAGCAGACATACAAATTATTTTTTAAAATTTAACCACAAACAAATACATTCAGATCACTAATCCAAATGCATATCAGCTCGGGAAAAAATTATATTTGTTTAATAAAAACATGTAGAAATGCTATATAATAATAAAACTCGAAACAGAAAAAATGCTTATCTAACAAATAATCATCTCCATCGGAAGTACAAACAGTCAAACACTAAACTAGGCTAAAAAAAACTGCCAGGGACCTTGTATGATTATACAAATATCAATGCATCCAACAAAAAACAAAACAAATTACATATAAGAAACAATCAAAACGGCTCACGAGCTAGTGTATACTCATTCTAACCTAGGCTATGGTTGATTTTTTTTAGTTTTTTATTTATTTATAATAATTCTAGACTATCCTTTTTGGTCATACATTAACACTAGACGACCGTAGTGATTGTGATGATTAAACCGGATTAGAAAAACCAACTGACATACGGGGATATAAATATCAAAACACAACGTTAAAATCAAATCAACAAAAAAATATTTTAAAAAAATTAACATTAAAATTTATATATATGTATATAAAAATGGTGGAACAGAACTCGATTGGACCCAAAATCTCCGAGAAGACACACGCGATGGATCTGGATCATGACAATGACAATACTTAAGCTGCGGGCTGCACGTTCATTCGTAGCAGCCGCTTCAGCGCTTCGGCCCAACATTACAAAAATACAAAACCCACCGCACATGACATGAGGACCAACGAAACAAAAAAAAACACAAAACACCACCGCACACAAAACACACCTCCAAGGTTTTTTTTTTCCTCGTAACAACGCCACTAACGAAACGATCGATTATTTTTACCTAACCGCATTTACCCCCGCCCTCCAATTTGCAGGAAACAAAAAAAAGAGGGCCGTATAGCAGCCGTATACCGAGACGGATGATGATCAGAACCGGAAGTTCTTGCCGACAAAGGTCTGTCCAAACTGCCAGTTGGCGGGTGCCGCGTCCACGGAGGTGGAGGTGCGACGGTCGCTGCCGGTGACCCTGAAGGAGAGTGCCTGACCGTTAAGGTCGGCGTTTGACTGCCAGTTCTGACCCCAGTTGCGTGTCATGGGCGTCCACGGGGTGTTGCTTCCCCTGATGCTCGCCCTCACGATGTCCCCTGAGCCCGCAACGTTGGTTATGAGCACCAGGTCGAAGTACTTGAAGCCGTTGATCGTGAACCGGATCCCACCCTCCTTACGACAAGGGACCCTGCACCATTTTTTTTTTTTTGCCGTACGTTAATAGAAAATGACGGATGATATGATGTTTAATTTACAGCAATAAATTAAGGAGACGGCGGGGACGACGATAATGACGACTCACCGGCGGTAAGAGACGGGGATGACTCCGGCCTTGTACTCGGCGAGTTGAAGGAACATGGGCATGGCGAGGTCGAAGTGGGGACGAGGAGGGTTGCACCACCCGCCATTGTCGCTGGACTGGGCGAAGTTGGGGGGACAGAAGTTGGTGGCGGTTACCAAGATGGAGGGATTGCCGAGATGGCACCACTCCGGGTCATCCACGCACTTGAGCTCGAAGCACTGACCGCAGCTCAGCCCGCTGTTAAACAACGCCGTGCTCAGAGCCGCCGTGTTCACGCCGTACCCTTGGCTGTACAGGTTGCCGTACCCGCACGCTCCGCCCATGGTGCCTGAGGCATCGCTGCCGCCGTAGAAGGTGGCGGACCCTCTCATCCAGTCGCTGCCCTGGTAGGCGCCGAACATTTTGGCGTCAGACAAAGAAGCTAGGATACAAAATGCGTAGGCAATGAAGAGCACAGACGGTAGTGCAGACGCCATCTTGGTATGCGAGAATGAGAGAGAATGAGAGGATGGTGATTAGGGTTTGTAGTTGTTTGGAAATGGGTAGGAAGGTGCGGGGTACTTATGGGGGAAGGGGGAGGGGCATGTTTGAAGGTGTCGAGAATTCTAAGGACCGCATTCCACATACGGCTTTGCCTGTAATTAATGTGGTTTTATTCATCCGGCCACTACGGTTGTACTTTTTGTTTCTAAGTTTTTTATTATTATTATTATTTTGTATTAAATTCATAATATTCTTTATTTTGGAATTTTATTATCATATGATATGAGAAGTCAAATGTGGTTTTGCCTCTAATAATTTGCCTGCATTCCCTCTGTAATTGCTCATTTAATAAAATAAGTAATTGTTTTAATGGTCGGAGTCCCCACTCCCCATGTGAATTTGGTATGTAATTTTTGGATTTTATATTATCTATACAAAAATTCTAATTATGGTAATGCCCGGGCAAATTAATCACTTGATTAGTTGCGTGAGTAAATCGGTGTAGGATTGATTATTTGTTTCCAATATGAGTCCTCAGCAGTTTAATTTCCCGTACCTCTTAGGTTTTATATATATTGGTATATATCATCTTTATATGTATTTATTATTCTTGCTTCTTTGGACAAATTAATACACTCATTCTTTTTAAAACATTCCTCTTCGTTTATATGTTCGGTCCACAGAGAGCGGGAATAAAAAAAATAACTTCAACGATTTTTCAAACATAATAATAAGTATGTATGTATGTATATATATATATATATAAATTCGTAAACCCTCACACATTTCACAATCTAACCAATGAATTCAATGTCGGCCGGTAACATCAATGTAAACATATATACAATAATGGTATGGCAACTTTTGTCCTTTTGGCAATGTGATTGCAATCTTGCAAATTCCTTTTGCTTTAGTACGTACCTTCCAAAAAGCATTCAATTAGTTGTCTTATTAAGAACAAATTCAAAATCATAAATAGAAACCATTTTTTTCCGACTCATCCCTATTTAAATGGTGTATCTTGTAATAAATTTCATAATTAATCAAAATTAACTAACAAATTAAAGAATGATAGTTATCACAATTTTGCATACATGTAACATCAATATAAAACTACAATATGCGATCGCAAGTTTTATCCTTTTGGCAACATAATTGCGTAATCTTGCAATTCGTTTTGCTTTACTACTTGCGTTTCAATAAACATTGAATGTTATATATTATAATAAATCTCAAAAGTAATTAACAAATTAAAGAATGGTAGTATTAGAACAAAAATACATATTTAAAAACATACAAGAAAATGAACAAGTGATCAACTAAAAAATTGAAACCACAAACACAAATTAGACATCGCCGGTGGGAAACGATTACTTTCAGACAGCTGGAGGGATGATTCGCACACGTGGCGGTCAACCCTTTCTTAATTGCCGCGCCTTCTTCATTGGTAAAGGGTGGAGCCTCTCGATTAAACGCTTGACCGTATTGAATATGAATATATACCAAAAAAACATAATAATGGAAATTACAATTTTGAAGGGGCGATTTGCATTTAAAATTTTAATCATATAATTAAATTATTATAACTTGTACTCACGAGGGATTTTACATTTTGGGGCGATGAGAAGGGTTGGAAAAATATATATATATTGAAAATAATAATAATTTATATATTACATCAGTGACGATCGAGGTAATAATTGCTTCCTTGACTGTCGTTGTTCGTTACATGCGTGTCTCCCTGAAATCAAAGCTTGTTGATTTTTTGGTCAATTTCACCAAATTTTATGTTCTTACGTGAAACTTTTCATAATATATTTTACAACATGCATGCGACAGGGGTATCCATGATATTTGAATCTAAGTCAGAAACCAGCTATGTTTTTTTGTTTTTTTCTTTGGGAGGCCATTAAAAATGAGGATTCACCCAATAATTAAATTTTTCTATAATTTAGAAAAAATATATGCAAATTTATTAAAAATTATTTGTACCAGGTTCATTAAAATAAGTTATAGTGATAGAAAATAAATAATAAATTATCATATTTTAGTATTCACTATTTATTTTTAATTTTTTTTTATAATTTTAAATATATATTATTATACTTATAAATGTTTGATTAATTATAATAAATAAAATAAAGAATAAATATAAATATAAATAAAAAATGAAATATTCAGTATTTTTAGAAAATAAGTGAATTTTAAGAAATATAAATATTATTTATCTTCAAATAGGAGATGTAAATGCTCTAAAATGAGTAATCCAACACTATTTTAAACTAATAAGTATTCTTAATTATAGCAATACAACTTTTATGTTTTTTCGAGAAATGAGTGGGCTAAGTGAAAGCAAGAGGACAAAGAAAAAATGGGCAAAATGAGAAACGGGGCAGCCCCACTCGACGTACAGCCGTTGTTTCGTCTCCACCACCTTTTATTGCTTAGCCTTAATTAAAAAATTTTAAATCTGGAATCAATTTACGGATTAAATTCTTTTTTTGGCACCTCTACTCAAAGCCTCCCTGGCTTGTTTTCCCCATGTGGCTGCTTTTTCGATCTGTATATAAGCGTTGGCCATTACAAAAAAAAAAAAAAAAAAACTAGTTTATCCATTATTTCCATGTGGGTTGTGTCGGTGTCCAGAAGAGAGATATGCACTGGGTAGCTGTTGATCATGATGAGAATCTCTTCTTGTTCTTCATCAAAGCTCGCGTGCCTGGAAAAGGAGCCCTTAGTTTAGTTTGGGTTTCTCAGCTAGAGTATTACTGACTTACTGTTTTCTGGTATATATATGAAATTTGGTGGTGGTAGGTTTTACTTGACCACGACAAATGGGAAAGTACAAGCTTTATCCTACTCGTGATTCATTTTCATTCCACATAGACAAATCGAATGGGGGCCAAGATAGTTATCTCCAAAATATTTTCCCATGCATGCCACCCCTATATATATATATATAATGGCTTTATATACAGAAGGTTCATTCTTGCCCATAGGAAAAACAATGTGTTTTACTACTTTCACTTACGAATTTATTATCTCTTTCAGCTAGTCCGTTCTTAGAATTAATCACATCGTTTTGTGTCATGCTGGTATTCATCAACTTCTCTGACGTCTCTTAGTGAACATTGTAGAAAAAGTTGATTTTCCATAATTAAACCAGCGTCTTCAACTTTGTTTCCATATAATGTAATTAGTTAGTTTGGTTTAGATTGAATAGACAACATTTTTATGAAGAGGAACAAACACAACGTTATAGTGAGCATTGTGCTCATGCATGTTTATGAAATCTAGGTGTTCTAGATCAATCAAATCAAAAAATTAACATTGAGATCATGAACATTGTGCTAAATTCTGGGTGTTTGAAATCGTGAGCTAGCGATGTGATAAATTTTGTGTGTTCGAGATCGTGATTGTTGTGTTGAAACTAACAACACAACAATTTTGCCACAATATTTGGAAATGATGATGGCTCCAAATCTAAATCATCAGGAGGCTAGCTAGCTAATTCACGGCTTTCAAAACACCTGAATCCAAATTCCCTGGCCCTTTGATGAGATACATTCCTCATAATACCCTTGTTGATTACAAATACGTACGAAACCCCAAACCTTTTGCAACAGGAGGAGGAGGTAGAGGGGGAGGACAAAGAAGAGAAATCAACGTAGAGAAAGATATTGCTATTGCAGTTGGGAGGAGACGAAGAAAACGAAGAAGAGGTGATGGTAGCGATGGCAACGGCATGCGTGTCGTTTTCCAAAGACTGGAGTTAAGGTTTACAGAGGTGGTAGTGCTTAACACAAGTCTATGAACTTGTGTAGGACAGCTAGCTCTGGATGTTCATTTCCTTATTGAAGGGAATGACTTTTATAATGTTGAGATGAGTGAGATTTACGAGGTAATCAATCATTCTCATGTTAAATAAAAAGAATACACCATGCTAAGTGAAATGAAAATGTATTTAATTATATTTTATTTTTTATCTATAAAGTTTAGCTCTAATAAAATAAAATTCTATATTCACCCATTATGCATGCACCTTACTTTTATGATAATACACCATACTAATTAATGGACCCATATTGTTGAGTTTTTGGCATTTGTCTTAGTTATGATTTAGCAAGAGAGTAATGATTAACAATTCATTCAGCTTGCAAGTTTAAGCGTCAATTAAAGATGAAAATTAGGACTTTACAAAATTAGTTTGTATTTTTCCCTAGTTGAGTATATGTACATTTTCATAGGACCACACAACACACACGAACATTGTTGAATCAATGAAATTGTTCGGATCACTTTTTCTTACGCTTTTGTAACCGAAGATATATAGAGGGATACAATAATAAAATGCAAAATGATATGTTTGGTTCAACTGTTTGGTCACTTTTTCTTGCGCTTTTACTTTGTTTGGTCCTAGCACGGTTTTTAATTTGTATTTCTTCTTCTTCTTCTTTTTCCTAGAAATAGAAACCAAGAATCTAAACAAAATGGGATGCATTCGGGATCAACAATACTAATTCACAAAATTAAAGATTGGTTTGGGAAAGAATATTGGTAAATGAATAAATGGAATATATTGAACATCATGTCCCGGTGTATATGATCCCGACAATATATATGGTATCGTGTATTTACAATGCACAACAGATTTGTGTTGTTTCCTTTATCATTGTATGAGTAAATGCAAATTAACATAATCAAAGTTAATTCAAGCACATTGTCTTTTGAAGTGTGATCCCTTCGATTATTCTACTAATGTAATGTAATAAAAACGGTAATTTTACGTATGATAACTCAAACGATTAATGAAAAAATATTCTACTACATAAAAATATTTTGTTTGTACTTTTATATAACAATTTTGGATTTCTTAAAATACGATAATCATATAAAATTAATTTAATTAAAATTACAATAAAACTAAATAAATAAACATAATATATTTGTAAAATAATGCAAAAAATGACTAAACACTACACACTCACACACGTATTGTGTCATGTCAGTGTATCTATTTGCAAATAATAAATAAATACATAAATTAATATACAAACGAAGGGAGTGTAAATGCGAATTAATCTTAGATTCACACATTCCTTGTAGCAATCAATTTACCAATATGCATTCAATTTAGTGGCATTTTCGAAATGCACAAAGGGCGGTGGAAATGACGTAAATCGATTTAGAGAAAACGTGAGGGACGGAAATACATGCACTAGTGATCATATTCTATTAGTGAGACCACCTTATAGAATGACCATAGTATATAGATGGGAGTGAGTGGTTTTGTTAGTCATGGACAAGAACATTTATTGTAGATGAAAATGAAAGCGAATGAAATGAAAGACCGGACATGTACATAGATTGGCCGGTGATTGTAAAGTACGAGATTGTAAGTTTGACTCTAGTCATTATCATCGGAGGGTGAGAGATTTTGAATAGAATTTGATGTGAGTTATATAATAAATAATTTTAAAAATAAAATAAAATGAAAAGGTAGGGTATATTTGTTTCTGTTTTTTATTTTGTTTTGTAAAATTATTATTATTATTTAATTATAGAAAAATTAATATATTTTAAAAAACGAAATAACCAGCCTTTTCACTTTCATTCTGATCAAATTTTATGAGATTAGTATTGAACCATTCCAGGGTGATTCATGTCTGAGTGGCATGAGTAAACACGACTACTGAGTCTCAAAGGCCTGAGTGGCATGCTGACTCCCTCCCAAATGGGCAATGGACATAGTAAGTAATTAACGACTATTGAGCCTATCGAGTTGTACGCCAACAGCTCAGCTTAGCTTGCGCCCAAAATGTAAAGACAATCATAACATTAAGGTTGGCCGCTTGCACACCTTAATACAATAACTGTTACATATTTATTTACATGTGCACCGGATGGCCGTCCCAAAACAAATTATTAAGGTTGGCCGATTAACGTTTGTCATCTGTACTCATTAACAAATTATTCAAAGTCTTCTTCGGGGCAATTTGTGTAGGATACCAAAGCCTCCCAAAACAAAACAAAACTTTGAAGAATGGAAATTAATTTTAAAGAATCATATGAGACTTATCAGCTAACACATCTCAAAAATGTTTTTTTTTTTCATTATTTTTTAGAAATCTCAATTTAAATTGTCTAACGGTACACATACGACTTGTAATAACATCCTTATTATTATTTTATGTTTGATCGGTCACCAAATTGGTTAACATGTAAACCAATATCAGTTTTCTTTAAATTCAAACTAAATCAAAAAACTATATATTATCCATTTGTTCAATCCCATTCAATTTATTGCTCTAAATCTGTTGCTGACCACCTATAGATACAAGAATATTATTCATAAATAGGGGGATATACATACCATTCAAATTAATTAACACATTTATTTAATATTTGTGAATTCATAACTCAATTTAGTGTCCTTATATGAATAGTATAAGCCTTTAACAATTAAATTCAAATAATTTGTGAAATTGAGGTCATATAAATATATCATGTATTATTAATGAAAATTTAATACAAAAATTGCATGGGTGCTTATGGTTAAATTTATAAATAATTTATAATTAATTATAATTTTGAAATTAAAATTGTCAAGTTAAACTTTCAATAAATATTTATAATTTAAATTGTACGTTTATCTTTAATTAAATATTAAATTCATGAAAAATGTTAAATTAAATATTCAATTAACATTTTGTAATTATAAATTATATATTTAATTTAATTATACTTTGGAAATTGTAATTATACAATTAATAGTTAACTTATAAAAATTATTTATAAAATTATTCACTAACCCAGTGTTTTTATTCCAAATATTTGACTATGCCATTCCTACTCTAGCTCAACAAGTATTTTTTAAAAAACATTAAATTAAAGGTTAGTGTGGCACCTTCAAAATTTTCATTCACCTTTTGTCAATGATAGGGTTTATTGGATTCAAATCACAATTCCGTGATTCAAAAAATGAAAGTACAAGTTTGAAGTTTTGCTTTTTGTTTAATACACGAGTTTTGGACTAAATTCATGTTATATTTTTGATTGTTTTTAAATTTTTTTAATTTTTTTTTAAAATTTAAGCTCTTTTTTTTTTGTGAGATTCAATTTTATTTTTTATTTTTTCTTTCTCTTTTCCTGAACTTGTGTTATGATTTTCTGTATTTAAAATGTGATTTTATTTTAAAAAACGTAACCGATAAAATATACTTATTATTTTTTTAATGGAGTATTTTTATTTTACCTGTTTTAATTTTCCAATTCTAATTTTTTGTAAGACTCAATTTATTATTGTTTGAAATTTGTTTCCTTTATTTTTCCTACTATATTATTCGGGTCTATCATATATATATATATATATGTATATATTATAATTTTTTGTGATACCTAATTTTAAAAAATACTTTAACAATGAATTACTGTCGTGATTTGTTGTGATTTAATTAAACCCGTTTAAGATTTATGGTAATTAATGTTTTCCTCTCAAGATTATAGATTACTTATGTGGTTCGTAATATTTAAGTCTGTACATGTGGACCTACCGACTAAATTTCATCTTTCAATCAAACAATAACTTTTTGTATGTGAATAATTATTGTAATGAAAAGTTTGTTTGAACATATTTTTAGAATTTGATTATCTATTTATAGATAATAGAGCACATTAGAGTTACTTTTAATGCACTGTTGTAAAATCTTTATTTGTAATTTCAAATTTTATATTAGTCCTTAATTTGAGGTTTTTTTAAATATTACTATTATATATAACATTCATAAATTATTAACAAATTAATGTTATTAGATGTTTAAATTGAAAGTTAAACTATTTCAAGTATTTCGAAGTCCATTGAGTTTTTATTTTGCTAAAATATAACTTTTCTTTTCTACGTACCTTTACACTTTATATAGGTTGTAAATTAATATAAGTAAATTCAGTGATTGTTTTTAATAACAGTGAGGCAATATAAATTTAAAACTATTTAAATTTTATAATTGGATATCTTAGGTGTTTTTCAAAAATGTTTATAATTATTTTTTATTTTTAAATTTAAATTTAATGTTAATGAAAATATACTTTTTAAAATTTACTACTTGAATCCACAAATATTATATATATATATATATATCCTTTTTTATAGGACCGAATTTTAAAAACATAATATTTTAAAAATATAGTTTGTCTCATACCATACAAAAAAATCAAATTAAAATTCAACCCAAATTTTAATAAAATAAAATAAACATAATATCAAAATCAAAACTTACATCAAATATACGTATACTTTGGAGCTTGAATTACGTACTATTTAGCTTACAAGATATTTACACCCCTAAATTTAAACTTAAATTATGGAAATTAAAATGGTTTTCAAAATTGGAGTAATTTCAGACTTATATTTTATATCGAATAATTTTGAAAAAAATACATCTCAACGTTAGAGCATGAATATCAAACACCTAATTATTTTTTATAAATTTACAGATTTAAACTATTTTTTCTTACATATATCAATATATACTATAATAGATTCATTAAATCACTATCTCTATCATTACATGAATATTTTATATTACTTGTTGTATTTAATATTTTTTTATAATTCAATGTGAAAATAAAAGTAAATATTATGAAAAACATAAAAGAGAGAGATAAGAGAATTTTTTTATATATTTTAATAATTATAGTGAGTAAATAGTATTTATTATTATATTGAAAAATATTATATAAACTATACGAAAGAAAGTTAAATATAAAAGATATGTTGTGTAATGATTTTATAATTTTATATATTTTTTTTTAAATATAAAAAACGAAATTTTTGTCTTGAAAGAGAATAAAAGTATCCACGCCTTAGGGTATAGAGGTAATAAAGATCATCAATGTATGATATTATCGTCATTTTATATTCCTCCTTATTTGACGGTCGCCTATATATTTAACAAGAAAGAAGAAACAAACTAAACTAGGGTTTTTAAGGCTCGTGTCTGTCGCTTCTTGTCTATTGTCGCCGCCGCCAACAGCCGTTCTCCGATTCCAGCTTTTTGCTACCCGGTCGCCTCCTCTCTTCAGCAAACATGGGGTAAGCGTTCACTCTTCGTCGTAATTATAGGGTTTCGATGTGGAATATGATGTTTTTTTTTTCAAACACCTCTCCTTCCGCATTTCTGTGTATATATACTTTTGTATTAACGCGCGTGTTTCATCCATTTGGTGACGCCGCTGTTCGTTCTTTCCTATGATTTTCATAAGCAATGGTTTTCCATGAATTGGGTTTGCCCGAATTTGAGGTTAATTTGCGAGTTCGAAAACAGTTGCCATATACGTTCGTTAACATATATGTTTTACTCACCTGTCTGGAAATTATTAGTCTTTAGGTTTTGTTTGTGTTTCATGTTCAAAAATCACAAACAAGTCACTAAAACGTCCCCATGAGTTAGTTATTTCCCTAGTAGGTTTTTATAAGATGCATGTAATTTTTCGGGTTATCCATAGATTGGTTTACTATTGCTCAAAAGACTGACACACATGTTGTGGTAAAAGGACCTGTATGTGCACGTTTTTGGTTATATACTGTAAATGGAAACGTTCTCAGGATTCAATTTATATATTTCAAATATAAATAAATTTTGAAGCCTTTTAATTTAGGTTGTTGATGATATATATGTTTGGTTTCAAGTAATATTGATTTTCCTCCTGTAATATTTAGAACCCAATATTAAAATGAGATAATTTATTCTTCATATGTTTGGTTTCGTTTATTACTTCTCACAGTATCTCCATCGAAATGGTCCAGGAGTGCTATTTTTTAAAGAGAAATAAGAATGATTGTATATTTCCACTGATGTTAATGTGGTCAACTGAAGACTGGGATCGATGATCTTATAGGATTGTCCCGTGTGGTCAATTGTATAACCTCATCTCATATACAATGTCTTATCCTTACAAAAGTTGGGTAGGAGCTATAATTTCTTGGATGATGTATAATTGTTGGCGCAAGCTACAATCAAGCTCCCAATTCCTTTTTCCTTTTTTTTTTGGAAAAAAATGTTTTTTTTACTAACAAGTAAAACAATGAATGCAACATCAGGAAATCCAAGCAAGAAGTTTTCATGTTATAATTTCTTGGATTCCACTCATGCCAGAAGAAATTACGTCTTTAAATTGTCTGAGTGTGTTGATCATTAGTTTTATATTGCTAAATTGTTCTTTAATTTGGCAATTTTTGAAAATCATGTAGGAAGACGCGTGGGATGGGAGCTGGTCGTAAGCTAAAATCTCACCACATCAGGCAAAGGTGGGCTGACAAATCTTATAAAAAGTCTAATCTTGGAAATGAATGGAAAAAGCCATTTGCTGGATCATCCCATGCCAAAGGAATTGTCCTAGAAAAGATGTAAGACCGTTTAATCCCTATTCCATGTGTACACCAGTCTTTTGTCAAATCTTTTTTGATTTTAAAGCTAACAGACAGTTGGTTTTTGCAGTGGCATTGAGGCTAAGCAGCCAAACTCTGCAATTAGAAAGTGCGCTCGTGTTCAGCTTATCAAAAATGGGAAGAAGATTGCTGCATTTGTCCCCAATGATGGTTGCTTGAACTATATTGAAGAAAATGTGTGTAACTTTGAATCATTTGAAACTGTTATAGCATTAACCCTCAAAATAAGCTGGAGAACTCACAACAAAGTAGACAAACAAGTAATTTATTACAATGTGCAACAAATCCACACAAACTTATAAAAATAAAACAGGATAATGTTGACTAGTAGGTTGCTAGTACACAAATTATTGATTCACTAGTTTTGTTTTGGTTTGTTGTTTTGACCTTAGTGCAGTGATCTATGAAATCAAACAAAGCTCTTTATCTCATTGCGTTTGGTTTTCCCTGCATGAATGTTCTGTTCTTCTATGTTTATTTAATGGAGTCATTCCAATCTTTTTTTTTGCAGGATGAAGTTCTTATTGCGGGGTTTGGGCGAAAGGGGCATGCTGTCGGGGATATTCCTGGTGTCAGGTTCAAGGTGGTAAAAGTATCTGGTGTCTCCCTCTTGGCCCTTTTCAAGGAGAAGAAGGAGAAGCCAAGGTCTTAATTTTCGTTTGTGTTTCTTACTGGAGAGGCTGGAGAGAACGATTTTTAAATGAATACATTTTGCTTATTTACCGACTTTTGACAGTTTGTTGACATTCATGTTATATGGTATTCATCAAGTTTCTCAAATTTGTGTTAACGTAGACCTTTTTTAAACACCATCAATATGATTAGTTGATTTTGTCAGTGGTCAGTGACAAACGTTGAGGTTGTGTGTATGAGTGCCGCCCCCCCCCCCCCCCCTTTTTTTTTCTTTTTTTTTTTAGAATCTGAATCATGAGTTTGTAAAAATAAAGTTGCATCATGAGTGGAATTTTGTTAATTTGAATTTTATAAAATTGGAAAGAAGAAAAAAGGAGTAAAAAAATATTTTGAAACACGTTTTTCAATTCGTGTCCGCAAACTCTAACCAAAAAAGGGTGGCCGCGTTTTTTTTTTCGCCACGGATTCCTGTTTTCAAAATAGCCAAAACTACGACGTTTAATACTGTTCATTTTTTCCCAGAAAAATTATTTAAAATTTAAATTTTAATACTGTTTTTATTTCATTTATATTTTTTTTAAAAATAATATTTATTTAAATTTTTATACTCCTGCACATAAAGAGAATAAATATGAGATGAAAAAAAATTATATAACGCATGGAATGAATATTTATTTTTTATAAATAAAGAGTAATTATAATATTTTTTAAATGTAAGAGGATGAAGAATGTATTTAAGTAATATTTTAAAATTTAATTTTTCAATCTATAGATAATAAAAAAAGTTTTCTTAATTCCTTTTATAAATAATTGGTTTTGTTTCTAAGTTAATGAATAACAATGACAAATGACGGGGATGCATCTTAGTTTTGGTTGTCCATTAATCTTTGCCTTCCAAAGCTGTTTTTATATTGTTAGGAAGTTAAATAAAAAACAAGTGAAAGCTTATTTGAAAGTGATTTATTTTTTAAGGTAATTTTAAGCTTTTTGCATATACACTTAAGAATATTTTATTAGTTTTGATCAAATCACTAGTTAATAAAATATTAACATGATAGCAAGAATATACTAAGAAATTCACATCAAAAAAGTAAAAACTGTTATCTAAAATTACGCATCAAATTTTTTTTATAACTAAGTTAAATAAAATTTTAAATCGTATAATTCATGTATCACTATTGTAATTAAAATATATTTATTATAAATATTACAATATAATAAATTATATTATTAATTAATTATGATTATATATATGTATATATATAACTAAAATTGCATAAAATATTTCTCTATATTTATTATGAAAAGTACAGTAACTGTGATAAAAACAACTAAATATACTAGTTTTTCCTGTAAAGTTTGTGAAACGTTGTGGACAATTCATTTGTCCTCACAAAAGCTCTAGAATCCTTTCATGACAACACTTCACAGCATTATATTAAGTTGACAAATTTTGTAATTGATGTCGTTACCGTTTTCTAAAACCACATAAATGATCTTTTATAAAATAATAATACCAACAACCATGAATCACAATCATAATTGCCAACCTTCTCTCTGTACACGCATCTTGAACAACAAACCAAAAAAAAAGGGCATACCCTTCTACAACAATATCATAGTTTAGAAAATTGTAAAAAAAAAGAAGAAAATTGTACACCTTGAACCATTTTCCCGCCACTGAGAGAAGAAAATTGTACACCTTGAAAATTGCAAAACCAAGCAACAACCAGAAAAGCACCAGGCCACAATGTTTGTTTTCTTAACGATTCCTTTTAAGAAATGACGCTATTGCTTTTCCCACAAATAATACCCCTGCGAGCGACTGTACCTCTATCCGCCCCCTCATGATTGCCGCACCCGCCATAGAAAATCAGTTATGAACTGTAGAGAATCAAACCTGTCGGCGAATAATTTGTATAGTTTTCTTACTATTGCAGATTCAATACCACAAAAGGACTAACAGATTAGAGACAGCCTTCCGAGTTCCGAGAAAGAAATCTCTATTGCCTTCTATGTTGCCTTTTCTTCACTGATATTGCACAGTGAATCATGTAATCTGAAAGGTGTCCTTAACTCCTGTACACGACCTTCAGTAAGTGTAGAAAGATGGCTTTTGGTACCCTTTGTGCCAGATGGGAGTTGACAGCCATCTTTCTTCTCCTTTCTCTGCGTGATTTTTTTGCCGTCGCTGAAATTCAACCGCCTCACCTGTCTGCTTAACAAATCAACTTTATCTTCATTGTTACTTGAATTTTCCTTCCCGTCTCTTTTAGATGAGCTTATATCAAATTCCAAGAAACCAACTTTATCCTCACTTGGACCGGTACTGTTACCAGTGGTATAGTGGAGCTGCCTCTTTCTCTCAGTGCCTAGTTTGTTTCTGTCGTGCTCTTTCCTGCCCTTCTCTTCTAGTCGCACACAAGACCCAAGGATAGGTTCAGATCGTGCATGGACTTGAGAGCCTACCTCTTTGGTACCTGAGCACTTTTCTCGGTTCATAATAGATGAATTTGCCTCAACTATTTTTGGTGCATCAGTGCAGTTTCTTTTAAACCCAGACTGGTGACATGCCTCTGGGGTAGCAAGATGCATTTCTCCAGTTTTCTGAGGAGCAGGGACTGCATTATCACTCTCTGTAAAAGCTTTGAATGGCTGTAGCTTACCATTTGCATCCCCATTACGGTGGCAGTATACAGCTCCACTGTTACGTGAAGCACTCTGATGTCCAGAGTGAAACTTCAAATCCCTGTTTGGTGTTGGCACCATGGACTTTCTCTACAGATTAAAAGAAATGATTTTATTTGTACTTACGAGAAAGTTGCTTAAATAAAAGGTCTAATTTGAAATGTATTTCTTTATTAATAAAAAAATCAGCATGTATCCTGTCAGTCCAACAAAAATTGTCCTGCTGTTCTTTCTGCAGGGAGTGGCATGAAGTAACGAAATTTCTAATTTTTTTTAGTAAAAGCACTTCTTAAATAAGCAATCACAAAAGGGACCTTAGTGTTAATTGAAATAGAAACTAACCTCATCAAAAAAACCAATCTTTGGTGATGGCTTTCGAAGGCCAGAAGTTTGAAAATCTCTCTTTGCATCTGTAGTTGTAGGCACCATTCCTTTGTTGGTTTTCGGGACATACTGATTCGGAGATTTTTCTTCTTCACTTTCTTTCTTAACATGGGTATGATAACCTGGTGTAAGCTGCAAATCCACTGCTTCATTCGTGTCAATTTGTGAATGCACCCTTTCGAAATCACTGAATTCCACAGTGGGTTCTGAAGAAGCCACCGAAGGTGATCCAAATGAGAACTCATCAATGGAGCTGGCTGGGGATTTGCTTGAGGTACTAGAATTCCCCATCTCAGTTTTGTCTTCTATTGAGTGTCTCCTAGGAGTTTTAAGGTTTGGACTAGGGGTTGCAACTCTAGGATTTACGATACCAGATTTCTTCCTCAAAAAGCTAGAAAACAATTTAACAGAAGAAACACTATCAGACTTCGAATCTGAAGAAGTAGATAAAGTTGATTCACTAGAGGAAGGGGAAGCAATTGAGGAAGATGATTTGGGAGGTTTTGTAAACCCAGGGAAAACATTTATAGGACCTCCTAAAGTCGATCTCTTTGAAACTTTGGAGCCTTTCACTGTAAATTCATTAGAAGAAAAAATTCAGTTTGCAGGGAAAGAAAGTTGGGTTGCACAATAAACCAATGCATAATCTATAGACCCTGGTTTCCTACCATTTAGAGCCCCTGCAGCTTTGTTTTGCATTTTGACATGATTCCCACCCAAAGAAGCTCTTTTAGTTGCTGCTTCTAACCTGGGTTTAGCCTGCCCTAAAATGCTGGTTGAATTTGTAGATGACAAACCTCCAACTCCTATGACATTCTGTTCCGAACAAAAAAAATTGACTTAAGATAACGCATAATTGAGTGCCACATGAATTGGTTAAAAAGAAAGGACTGAAATAACACTTGCCTGTTCATCTTGTGTATGAACAGATGCCTCCCTCTGTGTTTTTCCTGACACTCGCATGCCAAGACTTTGCCTTCTGGAAACCGGTGGTTTCATCTGAAAAATTTACAAATTAGAGGATACGAAAATTAAGTCAATTAAGAAATTAATTTTCTAATGAGAATCATTGGTAGAACATACCATATTTTGAGGGATGACATCCATTTTCTTAGCAGCTGAAAAAATGTGATTGCATTATTTTGCATACACTAGATACAGAAAAGTACATAAGACGTATCCTAAAAAATGGTGATGAATGATCCACACCATTGCGCTATTGGAAAATAAAGTTTCTAACATAGAAGCCAAGTATGCTTACAGTGATTTGTACCCTGTCTGCTTCCAGGACGTGATTCAATGCCCAATATATCCATGTAGAAGGCTTTACTGGATTTCTGTATGGAGGCTCTTATGTCCGCAAACAAGTCAATTTCGAGGCTACTATGTGAAAGACGACCACTATCTAATAAACAATCTGAGCCCATGGATCTCGGCACATCTTTTGGTATCCCAGGTACTGAATCTGTCTCAACATCTTTTCCATGTCTTTTATTTAGAATGAGCAACTCCTCATTGTCCAAAATACCTAAAGCATATACAAAAAATGACTCAACTTTGATTACAAATACATAGGAGTTGAAATATGGGGTTATGTAAAAGCATACCTTCATTTGTTAGGAAAGCTTTATCCCAACACAAACTCTTCCTGTAACAGGTCGTGTTACTTTTGCTCTCTCTTCTCCCTTGTTTCATGGAATCATTAGGCTCGTGCTTTGTTTGCACCCGTGTGCCTCCTGGATTGTCCTCTTTTGGTTGTTTCTTACTCTTGATCTGCTCAAACCCATGGTGCTCATTCCTGTCCTCCCAATTTACTACCACATTGCATATAAGGAAACCAAACAATCATTTAAACTGAAAGAGAAAAAGAAAAGGTAGGAGAAAATTGGATGTCATCATGGGGATTTTGACATCCATAGTCTATATTGGATAGCCTTTTTCCAAATTTCTATTGTTAAGTTTTGTTGCCTGTCAGAATACCCATGTTTCAAAAAACGACATGAAAATGTGAAGACAATTTTAAATAGCTATAACATAATGTTTATATATAGTGATCAAACAGTAGTATTCCATGTTCTAATGAACACTGAACACTTACCCAAAATAATTACATAAATAAGGCCGATAAAATTCAGTCCCACAAGTTCTGAATTAGGCAAAAATTGGCCAAATGAATATTGAACTTACCATTTGATGGTTATCAAAAAATTTGAGAATTTGGATTCAAGAATCAAAACCAATAATATTATAAAAATATATTGACCTCTAGAAATCACTACGAAAAAGACATTAAAATTGTCACTGAGGTAATAGCAGTACATGCTACACTTTTGCTGTCTCGTCTACCTTGTTTCATTGACTCGGCGGGCTTGTGCTCATGTTTCTTTTGCGCTAATCCTGCATTCTCCTGTTTTTGCTGATTTTTAATTTTGAACTGTTCAAGCCTATGTTGCTCATTTCTGTTCTCCCAATTTACTGACACATTGCATATAAACCAAGCCAAGAAATCATTCAGTCTACAATAGATGGCCAGAGTAGTGGTAAAAACAAAACAACAACAACAAAACAAGACCCAAATACTCGTGTTTCATAAAAAGAAAAACAAAACGTTAATATTGTTCTAACAAGAAAAAGCTACAATAGAATGTGAAAAGGGTAATGAAACCAATGCTTTTTCCAATATTATGAGAATTTAGATTCAAGAATCAACCTAATAATATGGAATTGTGGAGATATCTAAATAATCACAAACCCACGATTTTTTCAAGACCAGTCATGACAAAAATGGAAAAGCCATGGAGAGATCGAACTATGACAGAAAACAGAAAACACTCCCAAGAAACCTCCTGCTTCGGGAAATCTACTGAAAAGAGCGCAGAGAGGGAATGTAGGAAAAACAAGAAACCTGAAAGCCGAAATCCTTCAAAAGCATCATCGGATGTAGACGTGACCAGAAGATCATTCTCTATTGAAAAATCGATCAGCCCAACACTATCGAGATTGTTCCTCCCTGCATCGCCACCTTCCATTTCCAATCAACCACGAACCACGAACCAGGACGAGAGAGAGAGAGAGAGAGAGAGAGAGAGAGAGAGAGAGAGAGAGAGAGAGCAGCAGAACAGAACAGAGCAGGAGACGCCTCTGTTTGTAATTTTCTTTAGAAGAAGCAAATATAATTAATTGCTCCTCTTTTTTTGTTCTTTTACTTTTTTAAATTACCAACAATGAAATAATTAATTATTGTTAATATCTGATCAGGTGGCGCGGCCGCGCGGCCATAGCCAAACTAGGAAGTTTTTTGTATGTGGCCTACAAAACTAATGGAGCCTAACGTTTAAAATTTTGATTTTAATTTTATAAAATAATTTACCTGAAGAGAACAAGTAAGGGGAAAGCATTAAGTTTTAAAAAAACAAAAAAAACAAGAGACAAAACAAAACGTTACTTAGTCTTAGATACATTCTGAAAAGTAAAATTATATATTTTTATTAAATTTGATAATACACTATACTATGTCTTGGATTTGTGGGTCAAACGACTCCCACACGTTTTTATTTGGTTTTTATTATGACCGTAGGTATTTTTCCACAGAATTTGAATCCAAATGAGAGTCATTCAAAAACAATAAACCTTCTCTTAAATTAGATATTGTGATAACATATAACTATGTCATTGGAATCTTCGAAACATACCATGAGTGTAGTAAGATTTTCTAATAATATGCATATTGTGTTTTGACAATGTCTTTATATGATAAAAATCGGCTCAACAGGTGGTAGAGTGTTGATTGTTCGACTCTATGTCTGGTTTTATGGTAGTGTTATAATCACATTAAAAAAAACAAAAATAATAAAAGTAATTTTTCAAAGTATAAGTTGGTATTGATGCGAAAATTAACCCTTTTATATTTCTTATAGTTATGATAACTTGTTTGTTGCATTTAATGCCGGAGCTTATTTGAAAGCATTTAGACAAGCAGAGAAGATTGAAGGTTTTTTGTGGTTTATTGTAAGATAAATTACACCGCTTCAAGGTAAAAGGCTTTAGTTTAAAGATATTTTTTAAAAAAATTGCAATGATTGGAGAAGTCCTTGGTTAAAAGGATTTGGTGACAATTATGTAATGTTTTATATTGGGTGTGGTCCCTCCTAATAATATATGTGGGGTTGGTTAAAAGGATTTTGAGACATTGTAAAAAGGAATGTGATTTTGTTGTGAAATTGGTGGACAAACAAGCAAGCCTACCGTTATGTTTGAATAACTTTCAAAATTGATTGAGGGCCAGCTTGCTTATCAATGTTACTTCTGCTTATTTTATAAACAAAAACAGTAAAAGTTATATGATAAACTTTTAAAAATACTTATAATATAAGTTTTTTGTTTTTTTTTCAAAAGCTGAAATAGTTTAAAAACTACATCTAAAAGTTTTTTTTTTTTATAAAACAGCTTGAAAAATTGTAAATACCAATATTATTCTTATTCTACCTTATGCTACGCACACAGTTTTGGAAGGGGGGGGGGGGATTTTTTTTAATGTTTTTTAATTGTAATACAACTAAAAATGATATTTTTATTTTTTACGTTTTCAAGGCAATTTCACTTTTAATTTACCAAATACATGTCACATGCTCTTAAAATTTAGAGTACTTATGAAATTATATTTTTTCTAACTACTCATCTACTTAATTTCACAGTAACTTGTTTTTCTAATACAGTTAAAAGCAATTTTTCCTAAAAATATATCATTACCAAACTAGTCATAAGTATGTGATTGAATATGATTTTAATATGGTAACTTTTAATTATAATTGTAAAAATATTGAAAGACAATAAGTTGGTTTGAAATAATAGAGACAAATATACTTTACCATTGTAATTGTTCCACAATAATGGATTCATATTGTGGACCATACTACAACATGTTTGATTGATGTATTTTCTATTTTCACTGATAGTTATTTTTTAATATAAAAGTATAAATTATAAATAATAAAACATTGTTATTAATTTATAAAATTTTTAAATGAATTTATTTTTTAATTATTTTTAGCTTTTTATGTATATAAAAACAACCATTATATTTTAAAATCAAAAATAAAAATACTCCAAAACACTCCAAAAAAACTATTACATTTTCAGGAAAAGATTTATTTATTCATTTTCATAATTCTTTTGGGGCGAAAAAAAATTAAGATATAGATTATATATAAACTCAATTTCATTTTAAATTGATTTCATAAGAGAATAACCGTAAGTTTCTGATTTGTAATGTATTTTTTATACTCAATTAAATTGACATGTTTGAATACAAAGGCTACATTTATTATGCTATTATTTTTTAAACTATAATTATTTCAAAAAATCATATGTCAAAATATATTTATACTAATCATAAATATTTTAAAATAATTTAAAATCATTATTTTAAAAAATAATCATATTTCAATGCCTTGCGCGCATAAATGAAACTTTTTATTAATATTGACCATGTTATCTGAATCAAAATTGAGGGATTTGAGTACGCGACCGAAACACGCGGTTGAAGGTCGACGGTCAATTCCCTCATATGGTCGACACGTGTCCAAAACATCTAGTGGAACTGTTCGCATGGCCTCCGCCTCCAAAGCCACCATCTACCCTAACCACAAAACCTTGGTCCAACAAATCCGCCGCCTCCATCCATGGCGACGACGACGCCTTCCGTGGCTCTCTCCGTCGCCGCGTCCGTGAGGTCATGCTCTCAGGCTTCCACCTTCTCTGCCGTCCTTCCCTCCGATCTATCGGATGCGTGCCGTTACGTCCGCGTTGGCCGAGGATTTCAGAGATTTCGAATTCGGGTTTCGATTCGCGAAGACTATCAAGGAGGCGAGGTGAACAAGACGACGGCGTCGCAACCGGTCGAGTTGCAGAGGGTCTTGAAACATTGTTCCGACAATGGCCTCAGCGTTTCGACCCAACCAAGTATGACTTTGCATTTCCCTTTCTTTGTTTGGTCTGTTCTCGTTTCATTATTAATTCTTTCATTATTTCTGGCTCCTTTTGGATGCCGGTAAAATTTGAGAATGACATGGATTTGAAGTATTTGATCATGTTCGAAGCACTCGGAAAATGACTATACAAAAGCCGTAGAATAGCATGACTATAAATGAGAATAGATTTGAATTCTATTTCATTTCTATTTCCATTTCTAGTTTCAATGTGATATGTGATGATGGCAGGGCCTTTATCCACACAGGATTTGTCAAATCTGGTCAGGGACGAGTCTCGAATTCGCGTTGCATATCAGGTGTGGGAGATCTTGGGATATGAAGCCCCTGCTGATGTTCACTTTATTTATTATTGTCGTTGAATTTTAATGTGTCACTGAAATTTTAGGGTGTAAGTGGCGCATACAGTGAATCTGCGGCGGAGAAAGCATACCCGAATTGTGAAGCAGTTCCTTGTGAACAATTTGACACTGCTTTTTTGGTGAATTTTTGTTCTTTCCCCTACCCATTCCATAGATACGCTTAATTACGTGTTGTTCTTGTTATGTCTCTCTTTTTATCATTTTCATTTAGGAAAACATAATTCAAATGCGTTGCTCTTGGGTTTGGTTGTTATGTTATCGCATTGTCTTCAAACCATTCAATCATTTTCGATTGTATTGTAAAATATATCCAACATGTGCGGAGATACATATGTATCTTTAAAAGAAAACATAAATGAGATGGATGGTTTTAAACACTTGCTGAATATGCTCAGTTAACTCGACCTAATAGGAGAGATTAAAGTAAGAATATTGGCATTAATTGACATAAGCATACTGAAATTAGTTGATGCAGCACTGCTGACTGCTGCATTCATTTTTTTCAAACATGTCTTATTAAGTTGATGCAGCACTGCTGACTGATGCTTTGTTTTAAATGGGAGGTATTCACCGGTTATGCCCATGTTTTTGTAACTTAATAGAAGAGAAAAGCAGCTGCTTTATATTATTTAATTATGATCCATTGCTAAGGCCTACTCTATTTTATTTCCCAACAGGCGGTTGAACACTGGCTTGTTGACAGGGCAGTTTTGCCCATTGAGAATTCTCTGGGGGGTAGCATCCACCGCAATTATGATCTTTTGCTTCGACATAGATTGCATATTGTTGGGGAGGTGCAGTTTGCTGTCAGGCATTGCTTACTTGCTAATCATGGTGTTGAAGTAGGAGATCTTTTAAGGGTTCTTAGTCATCCACAAGTATGACCATGTTTTGACCTGCAGTTTTTGTAGTTTATGGATATGCATATATTCATTTTTGTTTTATATTTTGGTAATAATTCATATGCTCATTTATATTGTGAGTGATGTTTCAGGCTCTTGCTCAGTGCGAGAACACACTTACAAAGTTGGGGGTGGTCCGAGAAGCAGTAGATGATACTGCTGGAGCTGCACAAGTGAGTTTGAATTTTCTGTCATTGTGAGAGACATTAGTTCACCACTGTTGAAGGAGAAATGACATTATTAAATAATTTTTATGAAGGAGCAGCATGATATTTGGATGGGACTTTATTATGGCTTGTTGGTTTCATTCTTATTCATCCAGTCTTATTCACATTTAAGGAAATAGCGACCAATATGATTTTAGGTTTATTTTTTATTCAAACATTTTGGAAGCTTTCCTAAGAACATTAGCGAATTTCTTTGGAGAGGATTAATTTTTCTTTCATCCTCTCCCCTGCTTCCATTCTGATTGAGTCTTTGCCATTGCTATCACCTGTATTCCATCTGGCTTCCCTGATGGCTGGCAGTGGATGCAATTCAGCTGTCATCTATGACAGTCACTCGATGGGCAAACAGACAGCACCTGTTCATGTTGAAAATTCTGCATGTTTGATGATTACACAAAATTTTAGAAATAAAGTTTGCATGGTTGTACTAAGTTGTAAATATGTTTGAATTGGAAGCTCTGAGGTTTGTATATTTGATAAAGTAGAAATTAATTATGTTCTGTATTATTTGGCAGAAGCTGTTATGTGTTATTTGTTATAATCACTTGACACTAGTGTTGTATGTGTAGTTCGTTGCTTTGCACAAGCTCAAAGATACTGGTGCAGTTGCTAGTTTTGGTGCATCGAAAATCTATAACTTAAATGTTCTTGGTCGAGATATTCAGGTATTTATTCTGATTCCGTGCAGTGATAAGTGCGTTCCTAGAATATTCTTTTTCTCATGTTTAAAATCTTCTCGCACTGTTCAGGATGACTCAGACAATATTACTCGTTTTCTAATGCTGGCAAGGGAACCTATTATTCCATGTATTGATAAGCCATACAAGGTAATCTAGCTTGATAACCAAAGTTCTGGCCTAATGGAGGTTGTAAGTTATCAACTAATTTTATGGATTTCTTCAACCATTGAAAATTTCCTTTGCTAGTTCTTCCATTATAAAACTCAATCTGTTTTTTATTCTCAGTTTGGTTTTAAAGGATATATAAGTTCTTCTAAACTTTGTTTGCACTGTGATTGATATTATTTGTCCTGCAGACAAGTATTGTTTTTTCCCTAGAAGATGGCCCGGGTGTGCTGTTCAAGGCCTTGGCTGTCTTTTCCATGAGAAGTATCAATCTTTTAAAGGTTTTTCTTTGGTTCACCAAACCTATTGTCTCTTTCGTATTGCATGTGCACTTTTGTGAAGTTATAATTCGTGGTTTATTTTGCACGCTTGCTTTGTTTGTTATTTTTGTTTATTTTTTCTGTTTAACAGATTGAAAGTCGCCCTCGTCGTAAGCACCCTCTTCGCTCAAATGGTGAAAGCAGTAATGGGAATCCTAAGTAATGCTTTTTTCCTCTCTTTTGGTTCTTCTAGATCCCTTTGTCAGTGCAGGGGCTTAGGTTAAATCTGTTTTGAATATTTTATTATTAATATAATTTGGAGTTCATTAGCCTGAAACTGGGCAGGTACTTTGACTACCTTTTCTATGTGGATTTTGAAGCGTCACTGGCTGACCACAATTCTCAAAATGCCCTTAGGCATTTAAAGGTGTAATTTCTTGGATAGACAGTTGGGAGTATGTTGATGATATTTATTAGTGTTGTTGAAAGTTTTATGACTTGGCAGGAGTTCGCTACTTTCTTGAGAGTCCTGGGGAGTTATCCAATGGATGTTAGCAAGACATGAGTTCGCCATGGATCTGGTGAGAGAACAAATGTTTTGTAGGCTACTTCTCTTCTTATAAAAGGACAACATTAAGCAGTTATATTTGCAGAGTTTTTGTATGATGTCTCGTACTGTTATTTATTATTTTAGTTCAAATGTAGCCAGAAAATAGAAATACTTTGTAGAATGTTGTTATTTTAACCGTCAATTTATCTATTTATATTTTCTTTGCTGTTAATTTGCCACGTGTCTCAACTGGAGTTGAATGGCTTCCTGTATGTTTGAGATACATGCAGTGAGGAATCGTCTTCAGTTCTGTTCCCTTTTAGTTGTAAATGGACAGTGAACACGTGCATGTGCACACACAGAAGAGCACCTTCCTAAAAAATCCTCAAGAAGTGCCCTATTTTTCTGGGCACAGGGTAAATGACAACCATTATATCCATACTATAAAAGCCAGGCCCACAATTTGCCACAAAAAAACTCTTAAATCTAGAAAGAAAAAAAATGGTTTGTACTGCTTTGTTTCTTTTAATGTTGATAAAAGCTCTTAGGTTTTACAATTTTGCAGATATGTAACCGTGCAAGCAATGGGTGGATCCAGGAGGCCCTATAGCAAATTTGTCGAAAGCATCATCCTTCTCTACTCTCTCATTCTGTCAGGAGAAAGACATGCTGATCAAGCTTGTGAAGCTAAGTAGTTTGGGGGTCACTTCTGAAGCTGATATACTTAGATTTAAACGGGTCATGGTGTGCGAGCTTGAGGACTAGACAGCCATGGTATGATGCACGATTGATGAAAGATGCACTCGACTCTTACAGGTTTTTTTTTTCCGTTTAAAACTGGATAACTGTTCAGTTTGCCAATTTTGATCAAGTCCTCCCTGCATTAGGGAATGGTTGTACAACATTGAGGTCTTGTAGTGTTTGCGTGTAGGCCAATAGGTTTTTGACTTTTTCTTATTTTGGTGTTATATCAGGGAAATTTGTCCCCGAAAGATGTCTTATTAGATTGATTTTTCTAAGAAATGACGTACACTTTCCATGAGCGTGTGCCATTTTCTCTCTATATTTTTTCTTTCATTTTGGAAAATCCTCCATCAGAGCACCTACATTTGTCTTTCAAATCTTTAAACATCGTTTATTTTTAATCATCGATTGCGCCTATCCATTCACCTTGACGTCTTATAATCTGTTAGTATCGATTCACTAAACACATTTCACAATTCTTATAAGCCCAATCCGATTTAAAAATCAAAATATATAATATGAAAATATAAAGAAAATCTAGCTGGTTCTAGGCCAATAATTAACCTTTATTCACCAACTGCACCACCTTACCTTTTCCTTCCTGCATATCTATAGGCTAATTATTGACCTTTAGACTTCTCCTGTCATACATTGTTCTTGTTTTTTTTTTCTTTTGCTTAAGAATTAGGATATTAGTATGGCGCTTGTACTGTTTTGATATTCTTTTGCGTACATTTAATTTTTTTTATGGCGTTTTAATGTTTTTTTTATCGTCTTTGAAATAAATCTAATTGGTTTGGAAAATTAACCATGTAGTTTATTGAAAAGTCAGGATGAGGTTAATTTTCACGGGGAAAAAAATAGTGTTGCTTGATGTTTGGTGAGCGTGTTAACATTTGAAAAAAAAAACCATTGGATTACCATCCGTAGTTTAAATGAAGATTTAAACAAAATACCATCAATTTAAAAACAATTTTGCTAAAATTGTTCCTAAAACCTAAACTCCATTTCAATAAAATAGAAAAAAGTTAAATTTTGAAGATTACATATTCACAATCTTTTTTTTGCTCGACTAATTCTTTAGTATGTTTGTCAGTTGCATGAAGATTAAAGAATCATTTTTAAAGGGTGTGATCTTTATTTACTGTTTTTCGTTATTGACTTCTCTTCTGATTTTATATTAAAAAGGGTAATTTTACAACAATGAAGATAAATTAAGAAAATATAAATGATTAAAACAATAAAAAAATGGTTTCCGAATTAAAATTCTAAAAATGAATTCAATGAAAAGGAAAACAATCTTTACGTTTTTTTTAAACGGTCAATTTCTTTTAAAGCTTTGGTTGTTTTTTAATATAAATTTAAAAGTGAAATTCGATAACTTTTTAAGTAAGGAAAAAAATTAATTAATCGATTTTTTTTATTTATATGATAAGTCATGTATATTTTTTTAGGGTTGTTAATCATTGGTTTTTGATGCAATTAATGGTGGAAGCAAAACTTTAAGAAAGGGATTAATGGTTTTCAATCATAATGTTTTCTTTTGTTAATTTTCCGGAAGCGAAACAATCACCAGGAATCATCTCTCTGTATATGGTAACCTCGTCTTTAAACTTTAAAGATGAGTTTATAGTTTTTGAAAATGTTTTTTTATTAAAATTATTTATGAAAATAGTTGTATTTGTAGGAATTAATTTAAAAGAATGAGACCAGAATAAAAAATAAAAAAAAGGAACCAAGCAGTTGATCCGGAAAAAATTCATGCTAGTCATATGATTATGACCTCCACCCAATCCGGGCGCTAACACCGTATTCTGGTCGGATTCTATCTCGACTCAGTTTTCTTCATCATCCGAGGTTATTTCCCGAATCCTTTGTTGATGGAATCTGGTTTGCCAACCAACCAACCAACCAACCAGCTCTCTCAATTCAATGTTATGTATTTGTTGATTGAGAATCCGACATAGACCAATTCAATTACTTACTATATTTGTAACACATGTGGTTTTACGTCTCTTCTATAATCATTAATCACCCCCCCGCCCAGAGACACAGAACCTGTCTATGAATTGCTTCCCTGCCAGCATCTGGCATCCATCTGCATATCGTATTGGCATTTAAGACCCACCCATCAACGACTTGCCATTTTTCAACAGACAAGGCTCGAGAGTATCTCAACAAGAACCCACATGGGAGCGTTGCAATATCAACTCTTGTAGGGATCGATTGTGGGTGGGTGGGTGGATCTTTCAATCTATAATCTACCCCATTAAAATTGTTTGAAAGGGCCCATGTCCCGGACCATGTCACGCGAGAGGCCGAAACGCGGGACACTACCTCCTGCGCAAGAAGTATGCGACTAATTCTGCTCCTTCTCACATTTTTGTTTTGTTTTGTTGCGCTCCTTTACATGTCATTTATTTATCTTGGTTTGGTTTCTCACCGTGTTATTGTTTTAGGCGTATGGATTCTGATTTCATTGTTATGCTGTGCTTAGATCTGTTAATGATGAAATCTCTCATTAAAATTCGTTTCATCTTGGTTTTTTCTTCTCCTAGTGGTTACGGTTGTGTAGTTGAGTTCCTGTGTTTTTGTGTCGCTGGTAGTGCAGTTGGGCGTGGGTCTGTTTGTCCCTGTCGAGTGTCAACTCTATGTACGCTCTTCTTCCTTGGCCTTTTGCCTTTTGCCTTTTGAAGGGGGGTGGGGCCCCTCCTCGGTTCATGCTGTTGAGCTTGGCTCCACTTTTAGTTGCATGAATATTTATTACCTTTTGTTACCATCTCTATAGAAAAATAAAAGATAAAATATAGTGCGGCAGTGTAAACTATTTTTCTCATAATCTTAGTGCTGAGTAAGCTCTGCGGCATAGCTGTCGTTCCACTTGATTGTTAACCACATATTTTTCCATCTTATAATTTATAGTGGAAAACTGTCAGTTAGAAGTTCAAGATTATCTTAACAATTATGTCATTATTATTATTATTATTGTTATTTTGATTTGAACTGGTTGTGACTGGTGTCATGTATTGGTTAGAATGTTTAATTTGGTTACATTGTTTTTGTTGTGTTCAATTCAGAATATTGACAAATTCGAGAGTGTTGTGAATGATGGCAATTATTATGGAGCTCAGCAGATGTACAAGTCTATCAGTGCAAGGTATGATGTCATGTATATCTTTTCATATATTTGTATAGTAGCTTACTATTTTCAATGTTGGCTTCGAGCTTCTGACATCTTCAACACATTGAAAACAGATTTTCCTTTGCACAATAATGGTATTGTCTATGTGTTGATGGAACTCATAAAATAAAATAAACAAGATATACCAGGCCTTAATGCCAAAAATTTTAGGTTGGCTGCAACGAATTAGTGATGTTTTTGGTGTGTAATGCTGTCTTTCATTTACTATTCTATGCATGATTATTACACGCTCAGTACGAGTAATAAAATTGTTTCGTGAGCATACCCCTCTCACACAACCTCTATGTATTTGCCATTTACTCATTTATACTGTAGGGTTTAATCTTATTCTCATTCTCATACCTTCACACCTACAACTCTCCCTCTTTATATAGAGGAGAATACAAACTAACATACATGGGGAATGGAGAACATTGAAAGCCATCCTGAATTTCCCATGGATTATGGATTTGCTTCCTCAGGCAATTAAAGCCAACAGCACTTGGGGTGGACTTCAACATCCAGATCCTCCTGAACTCACTTCTCTCTTCTTGTTATTGTGGAAAACATTTTTTGTTGTTTAAAATAGGCATAATCATGATCTGAGTTTGCTTTTTGTACAGATATGTAGCTGCTCAGAGGTATTCTGAAGCATTAGATATCCTTGAGTCAGGTGCTTGTCTTCAGTTGAAGCATGAGCAGGTTTACTACTTTCTTCTCTCTGTCTCTCTCTCTCTTGCATGAGCATGAGCAGTTTTTGTGTTTTCTTAAAGAAAAATAGAACCTTTATCTACACCATTCATGTTGAAAGTGAGGTTCTTGGTGGTTTCCTTAAACTTATGCTCTGTGACATTTATTCGTTCACTAGCTGTGGATGGGATAAAAAGGTTTATTGTATGGGTTTGAATATTTCCCAGTTATTTTAAAAATGTATATGCAGACTGATGTTTTGTATTTGTTCTTATTTTGTTGTTTTTCTTTTGGAATTTTGCTTACCAGGTCATTGAAAGGCCAATAATATGATGCATCTTATTTTGTTTAGATGGTTCCTTCATTTGGCTATTTGAACGCACAAGTTGACATTTCATTTGTGGTTTTAGGAATCTGTAGGCTGATGTCCATACAATATGCAGCATGTTTTGGTGTTCCATAACTTCCACTATTTCTTATAACATCATGCATATAACGTCACACACACACACACACACAATAGCATCGACTATTACTAGAGGCTGCCACTATTTCAGTAGTTTGTTACAAGAGGTCTGCAACTGGCCCATGCTTAAGTTCAGAGTTGAAATGCAAGTTTACTGATACGTTAATGTAGGGTTCCATTGATCCACTCTAATGCACATACAAATTCTATCCAAGATCTGTCAAGAAACTCAAATGCAGTGTTTTTTTTTTTTTTTTTTGCGGGCATGTTACCGGCCCATGCTTGCGCCTGGGCTTGATGCATTCCTTTCAATGATTTAATAAGCCCTATTATGAAACCAACATCGTAAGCAGTTCGACCTATCGTCTCCTTTGGTTCTCTTTGCTGTCACCCAGTTAGCATCATTTATATTGATTGAGTTATTATGAGGGAATAGAAGCTGTGATTTTCTTATGGAATTATAGTTCTCTAGATTTGTATATCTTATTAGTGTTTCCTATTTCAGTTTGTAACCAATAAATTGACATCTGGACATCAAATTTCTTAGGTTATTTGTGGAGCTGAGCTCGCTTTACTGTTTGTGGATACTCTTGTTAAGGGGAAGTTCTCTTATGATGATTACACTCTTGGTCAGTTATACTTTTGTGATTATTTATGTTAGTAAATTCTAAGGAGGATATGGTAAATTGCACAATTGTTAAGTCAATAAAAAAACAATTTGAATGTCTCATGCCAGAGAATTTTTTTATATTTTATTTTTGGTAGTGTCTCATAACTAGAAATGGAAGTGAGAATCTTAATTTTAGTCGAGGCGGTTTCTGTAAGCAGGATAAATTCTATTAGAGTACTGGTATTGGACTTACCAAATATTTTTTTAAATTATACATATATAATCAAATATCAATCACATATGACTATAAAGTATTTTTGAAGTCTGTGTTTTAACTAGAAACTTTAGTAAATGATAAACTTTTAGTCCATTGGTTTTTTAAATTTAGTGAATCAATGTAATAAAAGCTTATAATTTGTTAAATTTTTTAACTAAAATACGAACTTTGAAGATACTTTATAATTATGTGGTTTATATTTGCTCACATATGTACAAATAAAAAATATTTGATGAATCCAATACCAGTATTCTTAGGGAAGGATAAGTCAGACTTAGTAAATTAGTAATTGTGTAAGTAAATGGGGATTTAACTTTTAGCCAATAAACCAAAGACTTGAATCTCGCATTTCTATCAATCACTTTAATGTTAAAATGATACCGGGAAGATTCTAAAACCTACCTAATAGATGCATTTTCAATTAGGTATTCCATTTATGATTATTACATAAATTGTTGATTGATGTTTAATTTAGAAGGAAGAAACTGATTTTTTTTTTTCATTTAACTTGTGGTTTTCTCACTGACTTTTCATGTCATTTTGATTAATATGTTTTTTTATTATTAAGAACCGATTGTAAATTGTACAAGTTTATGCCATTTCTCTATTCTTGATATTTTTATGTCTATTTTCTGCTATCTTACGAAATATTATGCTAGATCGTGTCAGGGAAATCTATAAGAAATTCCCTCAAATTTCTGTGCCACAACACCTAGACGATGATGATGACATGCAAATACTTTCTGATGCCCTTGGTGCAGCGACAACTCGTGTAGAGGGCTGCTCATCATTCTTAAAAGCTGCTATTCGGTTAGATTCTAATTGAAAAAGAATTAGTGGTTGTCTCTGTGCAATTTTTTCTGTCTCTTTTTAATATATTGTGTCACTGTTTTAATGGAAATTTGGATTCATTGACAATCCCCTCCCACACGAAACAATTATGTCCATTAAGCGTGTGCTTATGTCCACTTGTTTATCTTAGGCTACCTTATTGGTCATCAAGCATGCAGAAGTGTGTTGAAGGTCATGTGCTAGTTGCCATTTGAAAAAAGGTTCTATAATATTCTTCTATTTTTGGTCATTTGGAAAAACCCATGTGCCTTAAGTTAGAAGTGAGGCATGGTTTTATTTAGCATTATTATATTTGTTGTAGGTAGCGAGTCGACTTCTACTTACGTGTAAAGTTAGATTGCTTTTATCAATTTAATTGACCATGTTAGATGAAATCTCACATGATGAGAGCAATGGAGTATTTTTTTTTTTTTTGGTATTATCTCACGTTTAATTGATTATGTTATCCGAAGATTGTGTTAAATACTTTGATTGGGATCCAATGACAAATATTTAAATTCTATCTCAAACAATAACCGAAAAGTAAAAATAAGAATAAATATTTAATTTAAGAGTTTATAATTTATAATAGCCAAATAAATGCTTATTCACGTCTATTACAAGGCCTTTAATTACGAAAATAATTAAAGGAAAATAATTGGAAACTACTACAATTTGAGAACTAAAGTACCAAATTAATCCTTTAATTACGAAAATAAAGGAAACTAAGGCGGTACAAGACTCGAAGATACCTTACATGACATGAAAACAGTGCATGTGGTGTGCATGGCTCTCTATCGCCACGTGCTCGACTCCTCCATTGCTATGCGTTTGAATTTGACCACTTTGGCTTGGTATTGGTGTAGTGTCTTTATTATTTCCTTGCCCTTCAAGATTATCTTTGTACTCAAGCATTATCCAATACCACATTAACTCCAACTACAGATAACACGTGCAAATTAGAATCCCGACTCCTTTTTGTTTATCTTCACATTCTGAACCACTTCCTCACATTGTAGTTTTTCTTCATTTGCCACTCTCATAAGAAACTGTTCTATGACTGTCTCATGTAGTCCAACCTTTGTTATGATATCAACAGTAATAGAATTGTGAGAGAAACTAAAATCTACTAGTAATGAAACCTTAATGATTCACGCAATGAGCCTTATAATGGATAGCTTTAAGTTTCATATTATAGCATCAAGAGATAACTTAGTTTAATAAAAATCTTTTTCTAATTCAGTCATCCTCAACTTACTTTCATCAGAAACTACCCCTCTAGTGATATGTCTTTATCAAATATGCTGGAGTCATCGATCATATATATCTTTCTAGTTTGATATTGATGGTCCTTGTCCCACTTAGGAGTGTTAAACGGACAACTTGGCCTGGGCCTATCCCTCGGGCCAAGGCCAAAACAAGCCCAGCCCATTTAAGCTCATTTTTAAATGAGCCAAAGTTATCAAGCTTGCTCGCTTAGCTTGTGGGTTGACCCATTTAAAATTTTTAAATATTTTTTTTCTTTTAAATCTCTCATTTCTTATCAAAATTCACCAATCTTAGTTTTCATATGTCAAACACAAAGACAATTGAACTTATAGAATATGATTATATTATTTAAATTTTTAATAAAAAGCTAAAAGAATAATTTATTTAAAAATAAACTCTGGCATGCAGGCTCGGCTCGCATTATCCTGCAGTCTATGGGCTAGAGCTTGTTCTTTTCCTTTTTTTGCTTCTATCAAACAACCAAGTTTCTCATGCGGCATTATCCTGCCGTGTGATCAAACCATATCCTTATGTGACCTAGCCATCTATGTCATAGCCACCATTAATTCTATCATGGAGTGCTTCAAGGCCTTCAACATGTTAAATAATCCGATAACTCAGTGAGAAATTTTGATGAAAATCTATCAATGAAAGCATTAAATTGTTAAGGATGTTGATTAAAATTTATTAACAATCTAGGAAAGAATAACAGAATTTACTCAAATCATATTCCAAACAATTAAAATAATTAAATGAAAAGTCGAAATAAGAATAAACTTTTAATTCGAGAGTTTATAATTGATAATAATCAAATAAATGCTTATTCACATCCATTACATGGCCTTTTATAAGTATAGGTTGGCCTTTTATAGGAACAGTCAAAATTGAAAATTATTACAATTTGAAACTAAATAAAATATTAAATTAATTATAGGAAATTGAAAGAAACTAAGGCAATACAAGACTCCTGTTTGAAGAAGACACCTTGCACGGTACAAAAACAGTGCACTCGACGTGCATGTATCTCCATCGCCACGTGTTCAACTCCTCTATTGCTACGTGCTTGAATTCAATGACGTTGATGCAATGCCTTCGTCAGATTGATTTAAAAAATTGAGCGTAAAGAGTTATCTCTAGATTAGTGCAATAAAATTCTTTAAATGAATTTTAGTTATTATCTAGTTTTAT
This sequence comes from Taxillus chinensis, assembly GCA_023512835.1. Taxonomy (NCBI): domain Eukaryota; kingdom Viridiplantae; phylum Streptophyta; class Magnoliopsida; order Santalales; family Loranthaceae; genus Taxillus; species Taxillus chinensis. Next base: position 40,848,428 of record CM042087.1, read on the forward strand.
TATTTGTGGATCTTTGAATCAACAAAAATGTGTTAATATGCCCATTATTGTTGATAGTAGTAGCGAGGGAGAGAAATCAATATTAAGTCTTTGCAACACTTACCTAGAATTTCATTATTCTGGAGTATGCGTTTTTAAATTCTTATATAATTTATTTATGGTGCTTGTGTTGTTTGTTTATTTCCAGTGGGTGTGTACAATTGTATGTTGCTGAATCAGCTAATTTTAAATAGAAAATTTAGTTTATATTAATCACTTTAATAAAACTGTATAAAATAAAAAATTCAAACATATATTTTATTAATTTTATATTATTTCATTTTATATTATTTATTTTAACTATATGTAAATATAAATATATTTGTTTAATTTTTTAAATTTATCATAATAATTATTTGTTATGTGTGTGTGTATATATATTATATAATATGTAGTTATGAAATTGTAATATTGTATAACTATTTTTATTTTTATGATTGAAATTGTTTTATAATATGAGTTAATAAATGTAATTATTAAATTTTATTATCATAACTTTACATAAATTATTTTGGTGAAAAATAAACTTAGTAGTGCTTTTTAAACTGACCAAAACCATAATAATAAAAAATAGTACGAACCGATCTCATTTGGTTTGATAATGGATTAAATGTTGAAAACCGGTTGAATTTGGTTTAGTTTCCAGATTTAGTCAAAACCAACCTAAACCGTTTGATTTACGCCTCTATTGCTGGATACATATACCTTTGTGCTTTCTCTGAATTAGTTGTTGCTGTTATTTGGCATTGCAAATGTAGTTGTTTTACCTTATTTTAGTTCTTTTCTTAGGTGGTCTGCGGAGTCTGGAGCTCATAAGAGTGGATCTCCAGAATTACACTCCATGCTGGCTGAATACATATATTCTGAATCTCCGGAGTTGGTATGTGTGTAGCTGATTGTCTTTCTTAACTAAAATAAATTCTCAGATCCGAGGGTTTAGAATTTTAAGATGGATTTCCTATAAATTGTCTCATGGAAACAGAAACTTTCCAACACATTTACATTTGCTAGAATTGAGTTCAGACTTCAGATCAATATTCTTTTGAGTTGAGATGAGTTGTTACATATCTGGATAGGATCATGCCGTCATGCTAATTTCTAAGAATCTGATGATTCATTAAACTCTCATAGGAGCAGACTGTTGCTGGTTGAATCAATTTGTATTTAGACCAGACTGGTTCAGTTAATGTTATTTAAATTTCTTATTAAAACCTTACCTCAATTAGCTGTGTCATAATGTTGTAAAAATACTGTTAATTTGGTTTTATGCACTGAGCATGATGTTGAAATCACTGCAATATATGATTGTAATATTTCATATTTCTTTGATTTCGAATAATAAAACAAAATGTAACATGGAACATGCTGCCGCATTTATGATGTGCCTTTTGTTGTCTCTCATACAATACTTTTCATACTCTAGAATTTCAATATATATTATTAATACAGTGCTGCTTTGTAGGACATGGCTAGAGTATCATTTCATTTCGTTCGTGGAAACAACCCAAGGGTGTTTGCTTCAACTTTAATAAATTTTATGGGAAAGGTCAGCGATCTTCGAACTGTATTATTATTTTCTTCCATGGTGATCATGTCATTTTTTTTAGTCATACTCAACAACATTTGATTTCCAATTAACTAAATTTTGTTTTGACTTTCAGTGTTATCCAGGTGAAGATGACCTGGCTATCGCACGAGCTGTTTTATTGTAAGTAGACTTGTAAACTAGAAGGATTTTCATTCTATCAATATACTAATGTCGTACAGTTGTATAGCTGACACACTCGTATATTGAAATGGACCGATTCATATTTCCTGCTCCATAGATCATCCCTGCATTATTTGCAGCATGTTCAATGCTCTTTATATTGTAGTTAGGTGCACGCATGCACATGCCCCCGTCTCGCGCACACACATATTTCTTTTAGTTCATGATGTTGTGTTCCTTTGTTAGGTACTTGTCCCTTGGTAACTTGCGAGATGCTAACTGTCTCGTGGATGAGATAAAGAATCAGGTCAAATCCTATCAGCTTGACTTCCCAGAATCAGAATTGATTGAGTTCATCAATTATCTCTTGCAGACGTAAGTCATACTTTCATTTTGTTTCGTGTTCTCTATTGTTTAATCCTTTATGTTGGAGGAGTTAAAACATGCTCACGATCTTAGATATTCTAGACTCAGATTTTGGAAGTATATAAGATTATATTCAGCGTGCCTTAACATGACACTTTACTGGCTCTATTCCAAATTTAGTTTTTCTTCCTGTCTATTATCCAAGTTTCCTTTGATTTCCTGTAATGGGTCTTTGCTGATGTACATTGCTTGTATCTCTGTGGTTAATAAAGAGAAACTGTCAATTTCACGGACAGAAAGATTAAATTGTTGTGTTGTAATGTAGCTTTGCAACATCACAACTTGATCTTTTAGTTTCAGGTTTTGAGTGAAATCAGTAGAACTTACAACGAGATCGTGAAGTTTCATGTTCTGCATTATGGAGCACGTGATTCCTTTATTATTGTTAATATAATAATATATAGTGAAGTATTCCTTAAATCAATTTCAAGAGGCTTTCTATTATCTATAAATAGAAAGTTAAACCTAAAAAATTTACTTCAACAAACTCTCTATTCCATTCTCTATATCTAGAATTTGCTATAATTACTCTTAGTAACTATTCATTATTTATTTATTATTATATTATTATTTTTCTTTCTCTCCCTATCTTCTTCATCATTGGCTCTTCATTAAAAAATATTATTTAAATATAGATAAAGTTAAAATAAAGAGTCTTGTTGGAGTTGAGTATAAAAAATTACTTTTTATAAATAAAGAAATTTTTACATTTAGAGATAGAATATAAAGTCTTATTATTGGAGTTGCTCTTAGTTATTAGTACACCGTTTTCCTGTCAAGTACTTCATGGGAAATGACACTTTGTATTGTTAGTTGAAGCAGATGGGGATTATGGAGTACACTGAGTTTTTGGTATTTATTTATAATAGGTTGCAGAGAGATGCTTTGCCTCTTTTTCATATGTTGAGGCAGACTTACAGGTCAAGCTTATACAGAGAACCAACATTCATTGAGGTGCATTTTTTTGCTTGTAGATTATTTTACATAATCAGTGCTGAATTTAGAAAAGTAAAATCTCTCTTCTCAAAATGTTTATTTATGGTCAGAAAAGGCCAAAAACAGGCGTGAAGCTTGGTTTCTTAATTCACCATCATATTGGCGTTTTGTTTTGCATTTGGGCAGCGCAACTGTTAAGTTATCACACTTGTTTTCAGGAAAGCTCCAATTTGAGTCGTTTCCCCAATTTTAAAGAGTATCTATATCAAAAGTACTTCACTCTTATAATTGTAATGTTCAATCAAAAAAGCGGTTTTTGTAATTATGTAATTGCTCGAAGTCCCTTAACCAAACAATTGCAATTATAAGAACCACAAACTGAAAATACTGTTTAAGGGCCAATCATATTAGTGCTGGCTAGTCCTGAACTGTTAAGTTTCTTTGCCTATTTGTCTATTAGTATAGTAAATTCTAACATACAATGATGCAGTTGCTAGATGAAATTGCATCCAAGTTTTATGGAGTACAACGCAGAAATCCCCTTCAGGGGATGCTTGGGGACATCTTTAAGGTAATTTTGCATTTATCATTTATACTAATGACCAGATTCATCACTAAAGGTTTACAAATTTTCTGCTAGCGGTTGCTTGTAAAGTCCTTTCAAGGGATGCTTGTTAGTTCTGTTCTCCGCATTAGGGTGTCTTACTGGCCACACATTCTTATGTGCAGATGATGGGAAGCTCATAGCAAATGTCACAGTTGCTCCGGTCCCTTATATTTAGTCCAAATAGGGCTGGTTTTTTGTGCGCAATCACTCCATGTAGTTTTTCATTTTTAATGATTCAGAAGCATTTTATCGAGCACCTGTGGAACTATTGTCTGTCTTTTTGTGTTCAGTGTAACACCATCGTTTTTGTCTGCATATAATATATATATATATATATATATATATATATATATATATATATTGGTGAACATATGATATATACTCTGAACTCTGTTTTTTTCCCTAGATAATGTTATGTTTATGTTTTTTCCCCTCCCTTTGTTTTAATTTCGAGCTGGCCATTTCTTTAATTAAAAAAAGGAAAGAAATTGGTACAACAGCCATGCTACGTATAACAGACAACATATATGGAATACAACACGAAGGGGCATCATAAGATACACGATAAAAGAGACCGTTAGTTATGCTCTGTTTCCTAAAATGCAGATGGGGTCGAGATGTATGACAAAGTGGAATTAGTCTGTACATGCATGACGCAGTAGACTAAAAATGCTATGTTTGTAATTATGCGGCTTAAACTAGTCAACATCAATTAAAATTTTACAAATTTATACTGAACTTTTAGGCAAATTTTAAACTAGGCTCAGGGCGACGTTGTGGCTGCTACCGGCTTCGTGACGCCCCACTATAGTTTTTTAAGCTTCACCTCCACCAGTCGGTCCAGTCTACTACTTGAGTTGAATTTGGCAAACTCGGACAGCCATAAAGCCTTCCGTGATTTTTGAGCTGAATCAGCAAAAATAACAAACTACATGGAGTGATTGCACGTAAAAAACAATCCTAATTGGATTCAATACACCAAGAGGGATTGGAGCAACTCTCACACGGCCATGAGTTCCCATCTTCTGCGCAGAAGAGAGCATAGCCATGCCAAGTCAGACACTGAAATGTGGAGAACATAATTAACCAGCACTGTATAATAACAGATTTTTCATAAATTTTCTTCCATGGGCATGGGCTGCTAACCTACACCTGGTAGAGAAGTAGTTTTGCCATTGAATAAAAGTTGATGTAATAGATACTTTGAGCGATTCTATAATTACAAATATTATTAAAAAAATAATTTTTATTTTAAAATTTACAATTATAAAGAACTTTAATAGTAGTTGCCTTTCTTCCAAAGGAAACTACTCAAAGTAGAGCTTTTCTCCCAACCAAATGTGATGATTAGAACTATAAATAAATCAAACATTTATGCTCCGAAATCAATTCAATAAAAACTCATTTATATTCGTTCGTTAAGAAATAATATCATTTCGCAAACATAATTATAATATTCATAAATATTTATAAATAAATATTCACGAATAATTTATGAAGAAAGAATTAATAAATTAATTAACACTTATAAAATTATTTTTATTAAATATAAATATATATTGTTAAAACATATTAAACACCAATAACTTTACACTCTATGGTTGGAGTTTCCTTTGCAGATTTTTATGTTTTTATAATTAATTTATTAACCGCTTGTTCTTGAATCACAAGTATGTTCATGAACATTTGTAACCTTTACAAACTTATTCATAAATAGTTTGTAAACTTCATAGTCTAAAACTTGTGTTTAGTTGGATTTGTAATAAATAGTATCCAACATGTTTAAATATCTTATTAATTGGCTCAATTTGTTTACAACCCTAATGATAACTTAACATTTCAGCTGTCCAGCTTCCAAACGAAACACCCATACAATGATAGTGCATTAAGAACTCATCCTTTTTTGAATGAATTAACTTGTAATCAGAACCACGAATAGATGAACTGTTTTTTTAAAAATAGTATTATAGACTTTGCTGAGCATAAATAAAGTTTGAGAATAAAGAATGCACTTGTTAAATTCAATACCAATAATGTAAGATAATCTACAAGAAAGAAAAATGCACCTCAATGAAAATGGTTCTTTGTTTGTGCTTGATCTGTAAGTCTGCCTTAACATGTGAAAAAGTGGAAAATCATCTCTCTACTACCTATGTTGCAAATAATAACAAAAACTCAGTATACTCCATCATCCTCACGTGAACTAACTAAAAACAAAAGGCACAAACTAGTACTAATATCTAATCTAAGGATGCATTACTATGCGGTGTTATTATTAACATCGATTAAGGAGTAAATAAGGAAAAGGTTACTCGTCGTTCAACGTAATCAATCATCAACACTCATTCCTTTACAGCACCAGAAGGCTCAATTAAACTGTTAACTTGGATTGGAATATAAACTATTATGTGGCCACATAACCTAACACCTGAACGCGTGATATGCAAGTATCCAGACATGATATGCCACATACGCGAAGTATTAAGGGTAGTCGATACCTAAACAGAAGATAATATTCTTTACCTGCTGTTATGCCAGATCCACTTACTTCCAAGCATGATGACAAGACTATTACCCTGTCGAGAGAAAAACAAGACCATCACAATGAACATTCACCGTTATCTGGTTGCCTTTGATATGCTTTTTCGCCGCCTGACAAGTCCATCCATCAGAGTGATATACACGGACTGATTAACAGAAATGCCCTTCTGGGACAGCTCTCCTAAGAGGTGCATTGAATCCTTGAACCTACCCTCAGCACACATCTCCTTGATTTTCTCCGAATAAGCAATAGAACTCGAATCAAAATCCTCTTGACATTCACTAGCCGTCACCACTTGCTCTTCGACCTCTACAGGCTGGTTAGTTGGCTTTCCTGCCCCCATTTTTGAGAATAACTCTTCTGCGTCCTTAATTTTATTGGCATCCGTAATATTGGCTAAAAAAGCAGTAACTGTGTTACTGTTAGGTCTCAGTTTCTTTTCCTCCATTTCTGCAACAAGGCCAAAAGCATCCTCAAGCCTACCTTCTTGGCAAAGGTATCTTATTAAAATATTGTATGTAATCACATCAAATTTTTTCCCTTTTGAGATCCATATGTCGAAGAGCTTGAGAGCCTTTTCAAGCATCCCCGCCCTGCAGAGCCCGCTCAGAAGAATATTACACGTACATTCACTAGGCTTGAACGATTTCTCCACCATTTTGTTGTGAAACTGAAATGCTTTCTCAATATCCCCTTCTTGGCAGAAACCATGAATGATGGTGTTGTACGTCACGTCATCAGGAACTAACCCATTCTCTAATATTTCATTCAACTTGGTCCTGGCTCCTTCGACATCTCCTGACTTGCAGAGCCCAGAAATTAAGGCATTGTAGGTAACGATACCAGGAATGACCTTTCTCTCTTTCATCTCTTCCCAAAGCTTCAAAGCCCTGTCAATCTTCTGGTCCCTGAAGTAACCCGTGATCAGCGTGCTATAACTCACTGCATCAACGATATAGCCCCTTCTATGTGCATGAGTGAGCAACTCATAAGCCCTCTCCAGATCCTTCTCCTCACAGAGGGTGTGGAGAAGGGTATTAAGGGTACAAGTATTCATCTTTAGACGTTTACTGCCCATCTCAGCCATCACTCTGAAAGCTTCCCCCATGTTTTTGGCTTTGCAATACCCATGAATCAAAGTGTTATAAGTGAAACAATCAGGGGGGATCCCACCTTCCTCCATACGACGAACAGAATTACTTGCTTCGCCCATCTTTCCCCGCTGGCAAAACCACTTGACCACTACATTGTGGGTGACGATGTTCATTTTCAACCCTCTCTCTGCCATCTCTTGGATCAAGCTTTGAGCCTCCGAATCCCTCCCAGATTCAACACAGCCGTTGATCAAAGTGTTGTAGGTGGTGACATCGGGTCCCAAGCTGAGATTTTTCATCTCATCTCGGAGCTTAAAGGCTTCCTCAAACCTACCCTCTTTACAGAAGCCGGCAATCAGCATGTTATAGGTCCAGACATCGGGCAACACGTGGTGCTGGGCCATCAATTCAAACAAGCTGGCAGCCTCCTTCAACCGCCCCATTTTACAGTAGCCATTAACCAAAGTGTTGAACGTGTTCTTGTTGGGATTCAACCCCCGTTTATTCATGTCCAGGAGCAAGCCCCGGACCTCCTGCAGCCGACCCATCTTACACAGGGCGTGTAGGATGGTGTTGTAAGTCACGTTGTCGGGGGTGCAACCGTGGTGGGCCATGGAGTCCAACAAATCCATGGCAACGTCGATGTTCCGCTGGTCGCAGAGGCCGTAGATCAAAATGTTGAAAGTGATGGGGCAGGGGGCGACCCCGAGGGCGAGGGCGTCGCGGAAGACGTCCCCGGAGAGGGCGCGGAGGTGGGAGGAAGGAGAGCGTACCAGGAAGTTGAGGAGGTTGTTGATGGTGAGGAGGTTGGGGCGGAGGCGGAGGCGCTTCATCCGGGCGAAGACGGAGAGGGCGAGGTGGGGGCGGGAGGCGGAAATGTAGGCGGCGATGGAGGTGTCGAGGAGGGAGCGGGGGTGACGGGGGTGAGAGGGGAGGAGAAGGGAGCGGTGGAGGGAGTGGGTGGGGTCGGAGGCGATGAAGGAATCGAGGGCGGAGCGGGCTTGGGAGAACTTACGGTGGCGGAGGAGAGAGGAGAGGAGGGAGAGGAAGGAAGGGAGGCAGGCGGGTGGGGAGGAGAAGGAAGGGACGTGGGATCGAGACCAGTGGAAGAAGGAGAGGAGGGTGAGGGGGAGGTGGGCTAGGTATTTTGAGGAGAGGATGGAGTGGATTAGGGGTGGGGAGAGGTGGGGGATGTAACCCCCCAACTCCTCTTCCAACCTCTGCTTCGCTGACGTCAGAATTGAGCTTATGCCTTCCACCACCTTTTTCTGCGCTTCCTCTGATTGTGGCTGCGGATGCGGTGGTGAAGAGGGTGGCTGCGGTGGTGAAGAGGCGGAGCAGGGTGGCTGAGGTGGTGAAGAGGTGGAGCAGGGTGGCTGCGGTGGTGACTCCATTGATTTGATTGGTTTCTCAGTTGTTGTTTTTCTTCTGCCCTTTTTGTTGTTGCCACCCACCAGTGACCGGACCAGTCCAGTAGTCAGTACTCAGCAGATATATGTCAACGTGTAAATGTCTAATCTTCTGCCCTTAATAAAAGAAAAGGAGTGACACATACCCCTCCATCTAAATGTCTAATCTCGGAGCTGTTGGTATGCTGTTTTGGCACTTGACTGGATGCTCTTACTTAGTTATTTTGATTCCATTTATAGTTTTTTTTAAGTATACTTCTATTACTGTAACTGCTGTTACTACTGGAGCTTTGCTTGCATCAATAACATGGACGATGGAACCATCCTTAAATTTGAATGGACGATGGAACCATCCTTAAATTTAAATGGGCGATGGAACCATCAATAACTGCTGTTACTGTAAATGTTTTAAAATAAGATATAGAAATAGAAACAAATAGTAAAATTTTATTTGTTAATTTATTATTTATTTTTAATATATATTTTTATTCATATAAGCTTTTAATTAGTTGGAAAGGGAAAAAATTATTTATAGAGAATATTGTTCATATCAAAAATAGAAATGGAAGAGCAAAATTTGAGTTTAGATGCTGTAAGCTTGGTTGGGAGTATTGAAATTTGAGTTTTATAATCAGTTTAAAATTTAAAGCGATCATCAATGAATTTCTAAATTTAATTTTTGTATTTTTTTTATAAAGTCAACGTGTTCTTTTTTTTTTTCTCAACAGCATCAGGGGTATATTTGGAAATGTCCAAATCACCAAAATGTATTGTCATTACAATTCTGTACACAGTGGTCTATGTTCAAATAGTGAAAAAAAATTAGGACAAATCAATAGTAATATAGAGGAAAGTTGAAAATTGAAGAGGAAAAATTAGGATTGACTGCACAGAAATGTACAACAGACGTCTTTGAATGTGACATGCAATAACGTGCCTTAAGGGGGCAAACCTGAAGCATGCTTTATATCAAAAACAAAAACAAAAATAAAACCGATAGGAAGATTTTGAAAAGGAAAAAAAAAAAAAAAACTTCGAATCCACTATAGCCAAGCAGCCATGAATGACTAAGCTAGTAAAAGAAGAAAAAAAATAGTAATAATCAGCGGCTGCAGTGGGTTGGCTAGAGTTTTTACTTGCCAGTAGAAGCAGAAGAAGCTTCAGCCACAACTGGGTCGTCATTCTTGTTCATAGCTTTCCTTGCTAGCTCGTAGCCTGCAAAATTCATAGCCCCTAGAGGAGCAATCCAGAAAAACCTTGGTATTGCCCCTTTGAACAAGCCAAGAGGGCCTTCATGTCGAAGAATGGAGAAAGCCACCATTGACATTGACACAGGCCGGGCCCGTTGAGCAGTCATCATTCTAGTTTTCATCACATCAAAAGGTGTTGTGACAACAGCAGCTATCCCGCCAGATAAAGCCCCTACTACAATTGTTTCCCAGGGCTCTAGCTCCCGCTGCAGAATCTGCTGGGAAACCTTCAAACAGCAGTACAGCAAACAAGGGAAAAGGAATATAGTCAATAGAGTTTCAAACAAAGGATTATGTTCCATAAATTGAGAAACAAGGCGGAATTATTTGTTTTGAAAACTAGATTGATGACCATCCATTGCGGTAGGTACGTCCATAATCAAGACCAGTCAAAAAATTGTGCCCATATATATTAAAATCCAATGTAAGATACATAATGAAGATGGTCTGGAAGGACTTAAAAAACATTAGGCATGTCTTCTATGGGACAAGTGCGTGAGCATGTTGTGTGCAGGCCAGCATATACAGTGCACCTTTTTTTGACTCTGCATTAAGCTCCATGACAGCAACATAAACGGGAACCCATCCCCGCAAAGAGTAGCAACAGTACAAATGCATATGAAAAACAAGTGTTATTTACTCATTTGCATCTATATATGTAGGACAATGCTGACCTTTTTCGACTCTGCATAAAGCCCCATGCCAGCTACATAAAAGGGAACCTCTCGGCAAAGTGTAGCGGCAGTTCCACGGAAAAAGCCCTTTAGACCATCTTGTTGCCAAGTGCCCACAATAGCTTCCCCCACATTGTCAAAAAGGCCAGCCTGCAAACGCTGCTTCAAAACTTCACATGGGATTCGGACTGCCGTCCCCAAGAAAGTGCTACAGAATGACGCTACCGATTGAACCTACATAACAAACCAGATGACAGAACATATTCAATGCATCAAATCATATATCTATCATTTTATAGTAGGTTTCCCACGTTCTCTCTCATGCTCTAGGGATAGCATAAGTGAGAGTGTGATGGGAACAGCAGTAAACTATGAGACTATAAGCGGCAGGGACACGTGAAGAGAACATTTCGTGAAAAGGCAAAGTTTGCCAACATTGTTTAAGTTTTTTGCTTGGAGAAAGAAGCTCTCGTCTTGTTATGTTTTTGAACTGTTAAAATATCATTAGAAAGAAGGAAAACACCTAGAGTTTGCATAACTTATAAAGTTTACAACAAATCTATTTATAATAGATTTCAGGATATAGTAGGAGACTAGAGGAACAGTAAAACCCCTTTAGATGTGGAAGGGACAAATTTTAGTAAATATGTTTTTTTTTGTATCACATGATACGAGCTATGCCTTGTAAAGACAAAAAAAAAATCAAGTTTTAAAATAAGTAAATAAATAATAATAATTAAAAAATAACATAAATAACAAATAGAAATTCTTATCTATAGACTCCAAAGCCTAATCTTTATTGTTAAAGTTTGAAAGTTTTCATCCAAAAACTAATTGCCAATAGTGGTGTAACCTCAAGATCATAGATTAAACAATTTCCGATGTGAAATTATATATATTTCAACATTTAGCCTCCACAACTACCCTGACATCCCCTATATTGATAGGGGCCAATCATCTAAAAGGTTGTGCTAAACAAATAGAGCTTAAAAAAAAAAAAAAAAGATATGGTAACAATCACGATGGGTTGTTGATATGGATTCTCCTGCCTATTCCTATCAAAGCTAAGTTCTACCTACACAAATGTCAGTAACTTCTACAAATTTATTTGGGTAGTTTATCTGCATTTTATGCTTGAAATAAATAAAAAAAAGTAATGAATAGATAAGGAAAACATGAACTGATAGGTTTGTCCAACTCCGAATTAATGATTAGGAATGCAATGACTGTGCTCTAGCCCTACGGTACAGCGGTGGGCTGTGTGAAGTGTTTTGAGTTCCAATTGTTTCGTCATGTTCCACGAAATATATATATTTAAAAAAAATAATATTAATTACCTGAATTTCAGGAAGTGATGGTGCAACATTTATTATCACAAGCTTAGTTGCTTCAAAAATTCCAGTTCTCAATCCATGGCTACAGCATCAATAGACATGTTAAACAGAAGGAAGAGAAAGAAACATAAAGTAATAGCAGAACATACTAAATAATAGATAACCTCGAAAATTGTCCAAGAACTGCTGGTACGGAACCTCTATATAAACCTCGGACTCCAATTTCCGGAATTGATGAAATAATTTCTGGGAACGAGAGTGTTGAAGCTTGTACTCGAGTCTGGATGATCATGGAAAAAGTGTTAAGACTTCAAACATTTGGCACTAAGTTGCACTTAAGGTCATTTTATACCACTATTATCCACATAGAATCACTATTCCTTTGTTTGGGCAACATTCAAGCAAAGAATCGCAACTCTTTAATATTTATTCCTTGCAAACTAGCTATAGCTAATGCAAAAGCTACCATTTACTTTGTAGAATAGCTTATTATTACATATAACAAGAACAAAAAAAACAAATAAAACCAATAATATTATCAACCGTGTCATTTACATATTTTATGGATTGAGGTATGTCACGAACATTAGCTAATCATTTTTTTCAAATACTTCACTATTCTATATCAATTAGTTATCAACCAGACAAGGAAATAAAATTTGAAAAAGACAGCCACCTATTCAATGATACAAACTAAATAAAGTTTTGTTATTCCACGCCTATTCTACTTTTATGGAATAGATATTCTATTCCTTGAACCAATGGTCATGTTAGCAATTCTCAGTCTCGCATAGATCATCTTATTCATAAGGTCGAGATAATGCAGCAACCATCGTTGATAAATGATTCCCTACTAAAAACATCTTCCATAATTGCTAAGATTGCAAAATTATTACATAGTGACATAATTGTTAAGCTGGAGAATTTGCCTTTATTGTATCAACAGGGTGCAATAAAGATGCAGAAAGAGCACAAGAAAGCCCCCCTGCCAATGCAGATCTCAGGACACTACCAGCAGGTATTTCCACTGGTGGGGCAACGGCAACAACTGTAGCAGCTTCGAACCATATATTCCTGTACATATCATGAAAAAGTGAAGAAATGTTAGGGTCGTCAAATGAACTATGTAATCTTAAATCCTACAATAAATATAAAGTTCTTCTCAAAATACATCCTCCCTTCTATGTAATAATCAAGGAGACCAAAATAAAGCTTGTAGTCCAATATAATATTAAAAGAAAGAAACTGGTCCCCTTATTGTTTGTTCATTCCAGTAATCCTTATATATAAACTAGTAGGCTACGAGAAGAATGGGAATACAAGGAATCCTTCTCTGAAAGCCAGATGCGGTCAACTGCAACTGCTAACATTGTGATATTAATTGTGTCCTTTTTGGTCTTTTCTCCCCTTTAATAATCAACTTCAATATATTGATAAGAAATAACACAAAACTTGCAACCTCAGTACAGATGAAGTGCAAAAGAGAAAAGAGGACATGCTCTATTTTTGAAATCTTAATGTCTTTCAAAGAATTAGGTTAATATTTTTTCACATTCTCATTATTTTCAGGAAATAAGACTATTAAAGTTGCCAGCCATGGTAGCGGAACCTTTGAGGATTTTAGAGACTGATCAGTTTAAAAAAGATAATTAGATTATTTCAACAATTGAGTCCTTTTGTGATGTACAGATTAAAATGTAAGTATCATCATAATCTCTCTGCTATTACTAGTTTTGTTTGTTAGAGACGCCTAGGATGGTATTGGAAGAGCTGAAGTACATGAAGCATTCACACAACCACAGCGGGCAGTTTGCCACAAATCATAATAATGAGTAATCAAAAATAAAAATGAACACTAATATAGGGAGGAAGAAAATTTCACAAAGACAAGAAATTTGGAAATCAGGAGCTGAATTGTCCTGTTCACTTGCACAGTAATTAATAGTCAGAGAAGCTGATGGTCAAAAGGTATATCCCCAGCCACAAAATCCAGTGGAGCCAAATTAATGAGAACTGTTAGTGCACTCCTACTGATCTAGAAAGTTGCAAATCTTGGTCTGTAATCGATGGTCATGATATTGGATTGTTGGTTCAAGAGACAATATGGTGCCCTCGTAAAACTCAAAACAAGCAAAATAAACATTCTAAAGCGGCCTACTTATTCTTAAGAAAACATAGGGGCAGGGGTTACTAATTAAGTATAATAGAAGGAATAGTTTGATCAACTTGTTGATAAGTGTTAACAATCCCTGAATACCATATATACATATTGTACTTAAATCCAAAACCATCCAATTATTAGTTTAAACTTTTAAGCATCTTCTAATTATTAGGACTAACTTTATTGTATACCATATGTTTTTTTATAAGTAAAAAAAACTTCATTAAACAATTAAACAAACCAAGCACACAAGAAGTGCAAAGTACAAAACAAATAAAAAAAACAGTCAAACTTAAAAGGAACAAAATCAATGAGCTCCAACACTGAAAACAATCTAAAGAACCCAGTAACGAATATCCAATCAAGAATAAAACCAAGAAAATGATTTTATAACATATCATCTTGAAGTCAATCAAAACAGAATGAAAACCAAAGACATGCTAATCTGCTGAAGATTTTACTGAAGTGAATCAACAATTCAAAATTCTCGACTTTCAACATTTCATAGCAAGCTATATGAAATACAGATCCATCATATAACCTTTTATTCTTTTTAGTTTTACTTTTCCTTTTATTTAAAAAATCATGGCTACTTAAAGACAATAGTGACAACTGCAAAATATCCAATAGCTAATCAATTTATTGAATCTGTTCTTGTGGCTTGAAGTGGTTTGGTTTGCGGGTTGGCAAAGTGTTTTGTGTGTGTGTGCTCCCATTGGCCGTGCTTTGGGCTTTGTGGACAGAACACAATCATTGGATATTTGAGAATCATGAAAATAGTTATCGTGTGAAGGGGCATTAACCAAAGATAATTAATCAATAAGTTACTTCCAGATATGAATCATAACTGTGTTCAAATGACCTATTAATCATGCCTATGATCATCCTGAAGTCAATCAGATATTAACCAATAAGTTACTTCCAGATTCAGAAAAACTTCAGATATGAATCATAATCGTGTTCAAGTGACCTATTAACCATACCTAGGATCATCCTGAAGTCGATCGGAAGGGAGTAGAAGCATAAAATTCCGAAAATGCCCATAAGAAATAGAATCTTCTGTGTCTGCACTCAGAAAACGCATCATAGCAACAGCATTGTCTTCATTTGCTGGAAGCCCTGCATTTTTTAGTGATGCCAATATTTCACTTTTCTGTAGTGTCCCAGACTTGCTCAAACACAAGGTGGTATAAGCTCGGAGTATGGTTGGTTCCTTCTGCTCCATCAGAGACAAGAACCGTTTCCAGCCAAATGATTTTGAAAATAAATTACTTCTAGTTCGGCGCATAAATTCCTGAGCATATCTGCGTGGAAGTTTTCTCTTTCTCAATGCAATTTCAAGATCTTCCAGAGTTACTTGGCCATCACCATCTCTATCTAACTCCTCAAAGAACCTCTTTCCTAACGAAAATGAAAGACAATTTGCACAAGCGAAAGCAGGATATCAATATTGCAGGTTTACAGAACAAGATTCATCACATAAAGAAGAACAATGGATGACAATAATTTTAACAATGGACAATGTATAGTAATGTAGCTTGACATCCAAGTGAGAAACTGTCATTTGTTTTTTGGTAAGTAGAAATTGTCATTTGGTTTTTGGTAAGCAGAAACTGTCATATTCATCAATGGGTTTATCCTAACCATCACACCTTTGATTTTTCTAAAGGTAAGATGCTCAGGTGGCTTATTCAATGCCAAAGTACTTTGGCTTGAATGCTATATGCAAACTGGATATGAGGCAATAGAAGGACAACAAACTAGCTAACAGTTAATTCAGAACAGGAGAAGCGCCTTATTTCTTCACTTATCCATTAAGAAATTAATAACTATGCATGCATAAGAATGAAGTCATGCAAAGCAACTATAATGAAAGTAAGCTTGAACAAAATTGCACCACTGACTCCTTATTAAAAGGTTACAAAAGCAAAATAGAAAAGTTTAACATGTCAACAGTAGAATACAGTAGCCATGCGTGTGGGCACATATATGTGATGCGATCAAGTAGAACAATAAAATTATGACACTAAGATATAGGGCATATTAATGTCCACAAAAAACAAAAAAAAAAACTCAATCTAAAGTCTAAACCCATTTTCACTCGCTACAAGTAAATTCTTCTCAATCTAATCAATAGACACCCCAAAAAAAAAAACTGACTGGTCCAACACTTCTACTTTCATTTAAAAGTAAGGCCTTTCTATTGTCAATACAATGTTGTTGAGAACACTAGGATGCTTTGCTGAAAGTTTGAAAACAATATGGATTCTAGACTGTTCAACCTTGACTGGAGTATTGAGTGAGCAGTACTAGATAATTCCAGTGTCCAACTCCAACCAAGCTGTAATCAACTTTCACAAATTCACACAGATGCACAAACAAGCTATATATTTATATTTATTGGCTACAAGGTCGCATAAAAAGTATTTACTTTTTCACTGGACAAATAAATTTTAGGCAATATATTAGGCCTAATCAAGCCATTGAAGATGAATCTTGCATACCTTCAGCTTCTGTATATCTGAAGAAATCCTGGACAGAAAACAGTTTCTTCTTGTCGGGATGGTCTTTAGAAGGTTTCCCCAGATGTGGAATAAGTTCAATCAACTCTGCTAATGAAACAGTTGACAGTGACGATCTCAACCGCTCAACATTGGACAAAGGAATACTAAGTAACCCATTAGCAAGCTTCTGTGGAGAATTTCCACCAGATTCTTCCCTCCTGTCCGTTGTATCGGTCTCATCAACCTCTTCTTTGACTGGAGAACCTTCTCCAACAACATTTGATGGCATGCCTCCCACTCTTGCAAATCTCAGGTTTCCCAGAAAGCCATTGACATCTACCTTTCTACCTTCAAAAAATCCTGTAACTGCTTTTAGATGAGCAAAGTGAGGGGAGGAAGACGAATGTGATATAGGGGTATCGCAATCCTCCTTTGGGCAAGCACACTGATCAAATTTCTGAAGGTTTTGATTGAACTGATCCACAACAAAGCCTATGAAGAATTCCAATGAAGTGTGCTTTTCTTCTTCTTTATATGACATGACATCACCCTGATTCCTTTGCTTCAATTCGCAAAAAATCATGGATTCGGATGCATGCCTGCAGGAACCTACACACGCCTTACGGCCCTTATCCTCATTACCCGACTTCTGAAACCGCTTCCTGCTACCAATCTTGAAGGGACTGGGAATAGCCTGAAAAAAACTAGTTATCATCAGAGACCACGTCACCCCAAATTGCAAGCAATTGGCACAAGACTCGTCCTCTCTACTGAGGTCTCCCTCTTTCTTCTCTCCTCTCATGGCATCAGCCTTGCGGCCGTTACTTCCACAACTGGGCGAAAACATTCCGAGGAATGTCTTCACCGGCAACCGGATCGAAAAACCCTTCTTGACGTCATCTGAAACAGCCGCATGCTGTGCGTTTTTCTTCTTCATACAACAGATCTGAAATTTTCCATTGCCCTTATCAAGACCGCCGCCGCCACCATTTCTTGGTGCCCCATCCTTGGAACCTGGCAAGAAACACTCCAGATCTTTCGCGGCTTTCTGAATCCGGCATTCAAGCGGCGACAGCGATTCCTTAACAACTTGAAGCGAGTTAAAGAAGGACTCGACCGGGTCGTTCCCTGACCTCATCACCATAACAACACCACAAACCTCAGCTGCCGTAATAAACCTCAAAATTCACGAAACCTTGCACGCATTCACAGGACATGAATACAAGCGCAGAGAGAGAATACTCCAGTCCAGTCAAATCCACGGATTTCAGCCGGAAACCGAAATAGAACAAACGAGTCGCTGCAAACAACACCCAGAAGAAAATTACAAGAACAGCATCAAAGAAAACAAACAAAGAAACAAACAAACGAATCTCCGAAACCCAAAACGATGCAACCAATCAATCAAAGACGTGAGTGAGAACTGCAGAACAACAAAGCTCGAACAATTACCTGAAAAGGAAAAAAAAAAAACTGGAGGCAGATTTGTCGACGAATTAACGTTGTACGGTATTGGGGGTGACTGCCGAACAAAACATCAACGTTAGAACAGTGGAACAGGAACAGAATCGAAGAGAACAACTGTTCCTCCAAATCGTGCCCTTTTTTAATTCCATGTTTTTTTTTTCCTTAATTTTTTTTTTTTTTTTTGTAAAATAATAGCAACATTTAAAAGATATAGAAAAATGTAACAAACAGACCTATAAAAATTATGTAAATTAAAAAATACATGGAGAGGAATGGATAAACGCAAGCAATGCCACGACATGGCCTCGTAGGACGGTGCTTACTAATTAGTTAGAAGCTATCTTGATTTGATTCTTTGGGGTTCCAGGGGCATCCACTGGTCACTACCGTGCTACTGTCCCAGTCACTTATTACATTATTGTTGTTTATGTTGGTTCAAAAACAATTAATAAATAATTTTATAATCGGTAGTGGCAGGGCATAAAGTAAAGCATTTTTGGGTTTAAATTATTTATTTGAGTTACATATAAATGTACTTTTTAAGGCCCCTCGGAGATTGAAATCTTGCATTTTCGAGCAAGGATAATGAATAAATAAATGGATTAGCTTCACCTCTCACCAATGACGAGGTTTCACGATTTATGTACCGCAGGAAGAGTAACAATAATAAATAAAGATGAAGTGAGGAGGCGTGGTGGCACTTCACGAGAGATGCAAAATTCCATACATGTTTGATTATAAATCAATAATAAGTAAGAGCCATACTACACTAGTTAATATAAAATTTTAAGGATGGTATCCAAATAACTCAAACTCAAAAAACATATAAACTCAAAAAACTGTTTACAAGTATTAACTAAGTTGTTTATGAACCTTCTTCACAAGGAACGTGATATTCAACATTGGATCAATCACTAAGACCACACAACTATGGACAAATATTCACTATCAAAATTCTTTAAAAAAAAATCCATCAAAATTGGTTCAATAAAATAAAACCACTAAAAGCAGCACACTTTGAGGTCAACTTAGATTTGCCTGCCTAAATAAATTGGTAGCCGCAAGAGCGCCATAGCCACAGTTTTTAGTATTGAGAGGAAAGCTAAGAAAAGGGAAAAAAAAAACCCAAATTGGAATCAATGAAGAATAACCACCAAAATAGAAAAGAACAAAAATCCAAATGCAGGCTTCAATCGAGAGGAAAGCTAAGAACCCAATAAGATGATATATTATTCGTAAGTTTTATGAGCCAAAGCCTCCAAATTGGAATCAATGAAGAAAACTTGACAGATTAAACACAAAAAAGGTCATTTATATACTTAACAATCTTGGAAAGGACTACTACAACCACCAAACTGAATCAAACCGTCACAACAAATTTGTCCCACACAGCATCTAATCTTCGCTAGACAACTAAACGACACGTAGAGAGAACATGATAAGAAGACGAGATGACAAGTAAAAAAATATAACCCTTCTTTTATTCACCCTTGTCCTCCCTTTCCATGTCTGAGAACAGCTCTCAAAGTAAGAGGATGAAGAATAAATAAATAAAAAACAAGAGAAAGACATCAAATGCCCTAATAATTCATCTTATTTACTCTTTTTTAGTTGCACTTTTCCCTAAAAGCTTCCATTCATGTCCCCTATCTGCTCCCACCATTGCCGGTGTTCTCTGTAATGTCCTTGATAGGGGAGAAGGTATCCACCATCGAATGGCCAGAGTTTCTCCTCGGCCCGGACACAGAGGCAGGCGAGAATGTGAGCTTCTTCTTAGCAGAAGAAGAACCCAATGACCCCTTCTCCGGAGTCCCATTATTTTCTGACAACACCATTGGACTCGGACTTGAGAAGCGAGACTTGGCCTTGGCAGACTCCGTGGGAGCCATGTAGCCCGGGAATGCAGCTGAGCTGGTGAGGCTCTCATCGTCCCTTGCTGAAGATCCTGTGAGGCTGTGCCGCCGGCACCTCTCAGATTGGGCACTAAGCATGCTTTTTGAGTCCTCATCAGTGCCCCAACCCCCACTCCGAGTAACCTGCTTCCCTCTCCCAGTACCAGAAGAGAAGGAAGGCACCTTGGAAGGGGGAGTGGAAGGAGATTGCCTGCTGGAAGGGCGGCTGATTCTTTGGGCGGTTGGGGAGGCCAGATTTTCGACGTTGTTGAGGTCACGACGAGCATAGGCTCTGGTGATTTCTCCAACAGACATAGCACGGCTAGTCATGCTCTTTATGGAGGCATGGTCACTGTTGAGTTCCTTTTCAGTAGCACTTCGGCTCTCCCATGGCCGAGCTGACATCCACCTTTCTAGCCAACTCCACCCCCAGTGAGGATTGTGTGGATCCATGAAAGTCGGGTTTGCAGATTTTGACGAGTTCTTCCACATTTGCTGTCAGAAATATGAAGTACTTCACTACAAAGATCTCATGACTACAGTAAAACCCAAAATCTCTAAATAGGTGCCACAGAAAGCAAAAACTCTTCTTGTTGAACCTGATCTATTAAGTTTTCCGGGAAAGAAACTCTAATGGAAGAATTTGGTACCTGATGAGAAAATGCATAAGCCAGTGCCCTTTCTCTTCTCAGGGCAGCCTCCTGCCTGTTCAGCAAGTTAGCTTGTTTTTTCTCTTGAGATTGTGTGCTATCATCCCATTCTTCTCCCATCTGTCAATAAAAGCATTTGATGTTTCGAATGAATGAAGACATTAACAAAATTTACAACAGAAATGGATTGCCTAAAAGTTCACATACAATATGGAAAACAACCAAGATCATAGAGTGTAGAGATTATAAAATATTGACTTGCAAGTTGCAAAGAAACCAAATAAAACTAATAGTAGAGTGTAACTGCTACTACACAAACACATGCAAATAAACAAAAAAGTGCTTACATAAGCTTTAATATTCTCAATCTCTTTCTCGCGCTTCTGCAAAATCATCCTCTGAAGAGACTGATTCTCCTCTGACATTCTGATCCTCCTTGCACGAACCTGAGACTGCACCCGCGCTAGGGTCTGCATGCATCGCAAGGTGTTCGCTGCTTGCCGTTTTACTGATGGCCCATCAATCAGTAACTTCAGCCTTACCAACCCTCTCAATGCCTGCAATGCCCTTCTAGCCTGTCAAACAAAGAAAACCTCAATATTTTCATTCTTACAAGTACTTCTTAGGTCTCACTTACATGAGGAAAAAACAAAGACGCATCAAACTTTGTATTAACTGACATTCTTAGTTTCAAAAAATTTCTTGCAATTTTCAAAAGACACATCCCACAAATATAATTTCAAGCAATAAATCAACAGAAATTTCTGATCATCCACATTTTAAATTCGTAATCATATTTCACTGTCTGATTTTCCTAAAGTAGAAAGCAAAAAAAAAATATACCTCACTCTTTTTTCAAAACTGAGACAACATAAACAAAACTTCAATTTCAAAATGCAGACCTCCATTGACAGAACAGGGTGTTTGGAGAGGATTTGTATTAAATCACCAACATAAGTTCACAAAATGAACGGATAATAATAACTTTTTTTATAAATACTTAGTCTTTAGATAAAATCCGAAAATCTATTTTCCTCAAATTTGCTCATTTAAATGATTTAGGCTTCTACCTTTAGATACTATGCAACTAATTCTTTTAAACTCATTAAAAATGATTACTGATTTAATCCAAAATAATCTCCCTGACACCCTGGAGGGACCTTTGCTCACACATTATTTAGAGACTTTACATCTAAATTAGCAAAAAGTAGATACCTATCTGAGCACTATGAGCAGAGAAAAGAGAATGAATAATACCATGTATCCACGAAATACTGTCTGAATCTTGATAGCTGCAATTTCCTCTTTTGATTTACCAGTGAGGTGGGGTGTGGATGTGATTCGAACAACTTCTGCAGCAGCCTGAGCAGCAGCAACAGCTGCCTCTGCAGCCACTGCAGTGGCTATAGCCACAGAATAAGCATGCTTGTTTTGTTCATTTTCGGCTTCGTTCAATTTCTCCTCCCTGGCAGGAGGTGTGAGAATTACAGCAGTTTCAGCAGATGAAGATATAACATCTGTGCTGCTGTATGACCTGAACCACTTTTTCTTTGATTTGTTGTTTTCCTGATGAAATGAATAGTCAACAGTTTTAAACAAAACACTATAATAGAAAACCATGAGGAAATGCAAAGATGATAACAGATGGTATCATAGTATTAGCATGGAAACAAACCTTATCTGCACTCTCCTTGGCCTTGGGTTCAGGACTTAAATCTCTCGCCACAGCACAACACCAGCCTCCTTTCTTTCCCATTGCTAATCATCATTTTAAGATAAATCAACTCAAATCAAATCAGATGAAGAGATATTATCCACCAAGATTTTTTTTTAAAAAAAGGTTAAAACTGTGGTTACCAATTCAATGGAAGCTACATTAGTAAGAGGGAGGAAAATAATAATATTATCAATAAATATATAAAACAATCAAACAAATTGCCTTGGTAAAAAAAACATATATCCACATATATGAGTACGCAGACAAAAATTGAAAAATTAAATCTTTGAAACCAGATCTGCAACAAAAACAGCAGATAAATTGCGGGTAACAATCATTTTAAAAAAATGGGATTTCAAATGAATAACTGAAATCAGAAGCAACAACTCACCCCAAATGGTGAAATTAAAGGCCCATTTTTTAAAAAAAAAAAAACACCCGCGCCAGATCAAAGTTACAAATTTTAAGTACACGGAAGTTAGCAGAAGGAAAACACGAAGATAACTCATATAAAAGTCCACAAAAAATTTAAAAAAAAAAATCAAAACAGAGTAAGAGGTGAATGAATGTTGCCATTCCACTTTTAAATCAAACAGTCAAAATATTTCAGAAGACAAGCCCAGACCAGGTTTTTATATCTGGAATGCATCATAGAAACCCAGAACAAAGAGATCAGGAAAATGCATCATATTCATATACATGGGCCACTGCGACTCAAATGAAATTTCAAAACTTTCCCATTTCTTTAACCACGAAACTCAAATGATTTGAAACCACGCCCGGATCAAATTATCGCATTTAAATTACACGGAAATCCCCAGCACAGAGAGAGCTCAGATGAAAACCGAAAGGCAAAACAGAGAACATGGGGAGTGAATAAATAATGCAATACCAGCAACAACCCCTGGCTGCAGATGGATCAATTCAGGACCAATATTATTAACAAGTTTATAAAAATTTGCATACACCGTGAGAGGGATGGGTTACATCATAAGACTGCGTCGATTTTTTGGGTGACTTTTCATGAAAACTCGAAACTTGCCCATTTCTTCTCCCCCACAAATCTCAGCAAAATGAAGGTTGAAGAACATAAAATCTACCTGGAAAAGATTAAAACGGCAGAAACAGGGCGAGTCGGACAAGACGAACGCGCTGTGCAGCACGAACCCAGGAGAGGGGAGGGGAGGGGAGGGCTCAGATCTTCAGATCTGGCCCAGTAAAATTTCAACGTTTGGAGAAACAACAAATGAACCTGAGCGACGAGGCTGCGGTTTAATGCGTGGTAGGTGGGACCCGTCTGCTCGTAAACGTTTCTCCCAAATTCGTAATTTACTGAGAAATACATCCAGCAAGGCACAAATACGATGTCGGTTTTACGGAGGTCCTTATTTGTTTGTTTGTTTATTAAAAAACAAAACTTTTCAAAGATTCAATGGATGAATTATAAGGAAAATTTTATATATGTGGGTAGGCATATAATGAACATTCATTTTATGGATATGAACAATATTTTAAAAAAAATATATTAATTCAACATGTACCTGCATAATCTAACTATACTTAACATAAGTCAAATTATAAGGATCATTTTGCTTAAGACAGCATCCTCAAAATAACCTAATTAACCACACTTTTTTATTTTATTTTTAAAAAAAAAAACATCAAAATACAGAAATGACAGCAGTTTCCACCAGTTTGTCCCCCTTGGGGTGGCGCCACGTGTGACGTAACTCAGTGGGTTTTGACTTTTTAACTGTGTGGATGAGTTTTGAGGAGGTGGGGAGAGGGGTGTTGTTGAAATCTAGCGAATCCAGGTTGGCATATTCAAATCGGAATACCCAGATTCCAATTGCCAGCCCCCCTCCCCCACCCCCTCAGATATGGGTTTTATTATTATTATTATTGGTTACTTATGTTTCATGATTAATTAAAGGATGAATAATTATAATTATCAGGATAAATTAACAATGCATGCAGGGTGTTAATTATGTTATCTTTATTTATATGGTGACCACACTGATCGCCATGCGCATGCCATGTGGATTAAATTTTAATCCGTCAAATTCAAATTACAAATACTCGCCTAAAAATATATATTTAGTGAGATGTTTAAAAAGTAAAAATAAAATTAGATATGAAATACTTGGTTCTTTTTAAAGACAATTTCAATTTTCAAACGAAATGATTAATATACGTTCGTACAAAGAAGTGATTTTGATAATTAAACAGCTATTGTGAAGATTGAGCACCATGCATGGATCTGGATCAGGCGAAGTATGTGTGTGTGTATATATATACACACACACATGAGCTAGCACCAACATGCACCAACACCAACACCAAATGGATAACTGACTCCTGTGCATGCATCCACTGTGCGGTTGAGGTTGAAGACTGGAGAGTCTATGGGTGGGGTGGCAGCGACGGCCGTGGTGTACGTGTGCAGTAAGTGGCGAACACGTACGTGTTGGGTGCGAAGCTGACTCCTGATTTATATAATATTATATATATATAGATGACTGCTAGCTAGGAACAAGCTAGTACCTGGTGCGAAATAAGCTAGTACCTGGTGCGAGTGTTGGGTGTGCACCAAGCTACCGTCGAGAGTCGTATAGGATTACTAGGCTACCAGCTAGCTGGAGAACTGGGGAAGTCACAAGGCCAAAGTCAGCAGCATTAGCACATGAAGATATTACTGTAGTCTCTCGGACTAACCATTAGTCTCTTGGTCATGCATTTGAGCCTGATGACCCCGACATTCCTGTACTCATATTAAAATTTAAAATTCAACAATTCACCCACCAGGAAAATTGAAAATTGTTACTGCGTGCCGACATATATACATGCGCTTGAATTGAACCGGCGTTAACACGCGTGCAATATATATATATATATATATATATATATATAAACAATGAAAATAAGTTCACCTCAGGGTGTACGTGTGTGTTCGTGAATTATTTAGAAAGCACTGCTTCTCGAATTAACAAATAATTTAAACAAAAATAAATGAAGTATAACTAAAAGAACAAAAACTCACATGAATTAAATTTAAATAAATACATAAAGTAGTCTACACAGAATTCAGAGAGAGAGAGATATTAATTAGTATTTTAAACTAAATTTATAAAAAAGTATTTCATATATACAGGGGAAAAGATTGTTTGACGTCTTATCTTGAAATTTTATTATTTTCTAGTTAATTAGTTGCTTGTACAATTTGTCTTAGAGCATTACCATTAAGAGATATTTTGCCTATTCAATATCCATGAATAGTTTTGTGGATTTAATTTGTCACTATAATCATCATAAGAGTAACTCTAACAATTTATTTTTTTTACATATGAGATTTCTTTAGATGTAAAAATAAAATTTTTACTCTAAACTTTAACAATTATCTTTATTTTAACCTTATTTTTATTAAAATAATAAAACAATCAATGATGAAAGATGAATAAGAGAGTAGAGAGAATAAAAAAAATAGTATAATACTAAATATAGAATAAATATTGACTCTTTAATTTTGAAGCGTTATTATACCAAATTTCATTAGTAGATAATGAGATATAAAACTTGTTGAAGTGAAAATTTGTTATATTAAGTCTTTATTTGTAAAAAGTAAAGAGGCTATTGGAATTGCTCTTAAATGAATAAAATTAATATTTTAATACTAATATGGTATTTATTTAACACCATTTTATATAAGCTTTTTAAAAATAATTTCATATTGTGAATTAATAAGATCAAGATTTATAATTTTGTAATGTGATGTAAAATTGTTAAAAAATATTATTTTACTTTTATTTAATAATTAATCATTCATGATCATGAATATATAAATTATGTCAAAGTACAAATGAAATGCTTAAGTGTTAACTCTAATCACAATTTATTATACTAGATTTTAATGATATTTATTTATCATCTTTTATACCCCCTAGCCTCTAGATGATATTTATTTATCATCTTTTAATAGATTCACGTAATGAATGATTTTTATTTAAACATGTAATTATTTTTCTTTTAATTTGAATTAAAGTTATAATTTATATTTTACAAATTTAAAAATCGCCGTTTGAATAAATAACTTTAATTATGCTTTTTATCAAAAATAAAAATTCTTTTATAAATACGTTTTTAAAATTTACTAAATAAATTTCGTTACTTCAACCTTTTCAGTCTCACCAACAAAACAAAGTTAATTTTCACTATAGCCGAATCACTGAAAGCGCTTCTCAGCAAACAATAAAAAGCCTGCTTTTATGATTTTTTTTTACTTTTTTAAGTATAACACGTTGTCATCTTTGGTTATTATTATTTGGGCTGTTTGTTTGTAAGACGTTGAACTGTTTTTTTTTTTTTTTAAAGATTTTTCCTTACTTTTATCCACAAGAAAAAGTAAAAGGAAAAAACATTATGGTGATGATATGCGGGTGGGTTATCAAATTGTGTCCTGCGACTAACGTACGTGTGGAGCGAAGAGGCTTTAGTGTTGTCCTTAAAAATTGTTGTTGCAGCCCCGTAACTCGTGTGAGTGGAGTAAATGAGTGAAGCATGTTAATAATAATGTGGTGACATCAAACGTGACCGCCCTAAAGGCCTTCGTCTTTACGGCACCTCCACTGATAAAAAAACAAACCAAAAATAAAAAACTTCTCCGACATTTACTGATAATACTATATTCATGACGAGGTATTAACATATCAAATTATTATATTACTATATCAAATGTAAATAATAAAATTGATGTTATATATTGAGTTTGACCAAAATAATTTCAACCGAACAATTTATACCTCCTATTAAAATTAATTCGTGTTTTGCTTTTGCAAACATTCCAGATATAGTAACTAATACACGGGCACAGCACCGTCTTTATAAATGATTTACTGCCTGCCACTAACCATGTTCACCTTTTTCCATTTTGTATTATTCCATTTCTTTTTAACGGCACGATCAAGATTTAATGCAATTCGAAATGTCACAAAAGTTAATAAGCGCTCCTGGTATTAAGTTTGTTTCCACTTTAATCACGTCATCCAAATTTAATCTTGTAGTTATTAAATAATTTTTTTTTTCAATTTCAAATCATTGATCAATTTTCTCTCCCAAACCCTTCAATTTTTTTTTAAATCCTTATACCTTCTCTGTGATAATAACTATCATCATCACACTATATGGAATCATCAAAAATGGGGTTGGTGACTTCACCAACTTTACATCTCTCTTTCAGCTCATTTGTTTGTTTGTTTTTTTGTATCAATTGATTTCCAAATAATTCGTTTTTAACAAATTCAACAATTGATTGAATATCGTTATCACCTTATAACATTTGCAGTTAAAAACCAATTCAAGACCAATGTATTTGTTTGAAACAATAATGAAATGAATTGCTTTATTGGTGAGTGTTTTAAATTTCAAATTTTGATTTTATGATTTAATTTTTTGTTAGCTAGCTGTTTGAATTTTAAATTTTAAAATAAATTTTATCTTATACGAATGAGAATATAATTTAAAATATGTGTATTTTTTAAAAATAAATTTCATAAAAATAATAAAATAATTTGGTCAAACAATAAAATAAATAATAAAAAATTTTAAAAAACGAATAAAAAAATAAATTTAAATTTTAAAATAGAATCTTTAAAACATGTTTTCAAAAATATATACTTTATTAAAATCTAGAATATTTTATTCAAAAAACATGTATACTGTTTATGATTCAAATGATATTTTTTGAAAATCTCTAACAAAAAAAAATTATAATTAAATTTATATATATGGGATAATATATGACATAAAATTTAGATAATGGATGTATCAATGTTTACCTATTTGATTATCATTAATTAGATGGAAACTTAATAATGGGTTAGATGGAAACTTAATTGAGTTTACAGTAATTGTTTTTAAGTTACTATGGATAACTTTACAAAAGTTATCAATGTTTCTAGGGTGTTGTCAAGTCAAGATTGGTGGAATTATGTAATTCCAAAAAAAAAAAAAACATTTTTAAAAACAAATTATATAATTCCGTTAGTTCATATGAATCCGAAATCGACGGATTCATATGATCATTGTTAAGGCTTAGGGTTTAACAATTTGCTGTAGAATTCAATTTGTTAGGATCAAATTAAAGTAGCGACGAAGATGAAGAGGAAGAAGGCGAAGAGCAGGCTTTGGACGCAGAAGAAGAAACACCACCCCCGCCACTCTTCTCTACTACAACAAACACACTGCTTGGTCGCTGCGGACGGCAGTGCCCCGGACAAAAAATCACCTCGCGCTGGTCGAGCTCCGCAACGGAGCCTCCTACGCCAGCACAGTTACGAGCATCGAAGACGGTTACACCTTCCTCGGCGGTGCCGCCGATAATTTCTTGTTGCCGGTCGCCTCCTGCCACGGCCTCGTCTGTTTTGTCCGTAAAAATGATTTTGGCGAACTGATCAAATATATATTTGTGGGGAACCCGCTCCTGAAGGAGGAGCTCCAGCTGGTGGTGCGCCCGCGCCCTCCCAAGTCCCAACAGGAGGACAAAGGTATCCTTTTGGACGGATGTAGTTGGCTTCGGATTCAGCCCTGCCGCCCACCGCTGCAAGATCGTTGAATTTATGTCTTTTCCCTATCGAAATTACGAATCCCACTTCTTGATATGTACGGTTGGCGGCGGCGGCGGCGGCAGAAGAAGAAGCAGCAGGGGCAAGCGCAAAGTGTGCTCTCCCTCCTGGAGGCGCCTTCCCACTAGCTTCCCACCCGACCGTCATTCATGTCTGCAGGGCTCCCACTTGAACGCCGGAATTCACTGGCTGCTCCTCGTCAATCATGTTTTCATATCCCGGCTTGATCTAGATACGGAGCAGTTTGGAAGGGTTGAGACTCCACAATCACCAGATTTCAAGATTGTTCCTTTTCAAGACCTTTCTTTGGGTGTCTCGGATGGTCATCTTATTATATGTGCATGTTTGCGCTCTCTGGATATTCTTGACATTTGGGTCATGAATCAATTCAACTTCTGGACCAAGAAGCTCGTGGTCAGGGGGGCGGTCCCATCTTTTCCTGGAATTCGTGTGGAGTTACTTAATTATGGGAAGGTAGAAGCTGCTGCCACAGGGAAGGCGCGACGGCTGAGGTGATGTTACTGCACGGCAGTTATTGTCTCCGTGCTTACACAATACCAGGGGGACACGTGAGGCGACTAGATATCTCTTACTATTGTGAATGTGAGGGCGCTATTGTTCATATTCCCACCTTCCTCTCCATCAAGGATGTTTCATAATTATAGATCAAGGCTTGGATGACTCATGATTAGGTAAGCCTAAAGCCAGCATACTAGCATGGCATAGGTAATACTGTAATAGAATTAAAACATGTGTGTGTGTGTGTGTGTATGGGTCATTCGAGTATGGTGTCTAACACGTTATTTCCTATATACATACATATTCTTTGACAGACCTAGCATAATATTATATTACATGCATACCACTTTTCTTTGACATTTGGAATGGCTTGATTTGACTTAATTTGAAGACCAATGTGATTGCTTCATGGGCTGCTTCTTCTTTTCTTAACATTTGATATTTAGATGTTAGGTATGTTGACTTGTTGCGGGCCAATGAATTTAGTCACACGGTTGTCCCAGTTCTAGATACAGTCGTCTTGTTATGCAATATATTCTATTTCTTAGTCTTCACCCATTACTTCTCCTACCACAAAAGCCCTCATTTCGGATTTTAGGTTGAAGTTGTTAAAAAAAAAATATGTGCGTAAGTCCTTAAAATTACAAGCGTGCTATCTATTTCTTTTGAGAGTTTTACTATAGAGTACAAACACAATATGAAAAAAGGATAGAATGTTAAAAATTAACACTGTTTGTTAAAACTCTGATCCAGTGTTTAGTTGTGCAATTGCATAGTTATTACATTTCTATTGTTTTAGAGGAATGGAGATCGGATTTAGCTGATTTTGTAAGAACTTTGTACCACTCCATTTTGAAGCAAAAACGTTAAAGATGTTTGATTGATCGGGGAAGAATACTAGATGCATGCACACGAACAAAAGAAAAGAATAGAAGGAAAAAAAAAATCATTCAAATATCAAACAAACAAAGAGTTGAGCTTTAGTGTGTGTAACACGACAATTGAAGCATCTGATTTGCTTTATGATCCTGTTATGTCACTTATTGTTATCAAACGCCACACTTTCATTTGGTCTAACCCAAAACAAGTTTAAAATCCACCTAGTTGATGGAATGCTTACATGTCTACCTTTGAAGGATGTTTGGTTGATTGACTTCATTTTATTTTGCCACCTTTGAAAAGCTTGTTTATGCATACATAAGAGTAGTTCTTTCATATAGTCCATTGTGCTATTTATTTATTTTTTTTGATGATCGAGGAAAACCTCACGCCACCAGCCAACCGATTCCTAGATGAAACCAAACCTCGGGTGCGTGGCCCCTATTGAACTTTTTAGACCATTGTGCTATTGAACTTTTTAGTTTTTTTCGTGCCCTTCTTTTTAGCTTGTTGAATTCAAATTAGCCAATCTGAGTTCTGAGATTCTAAACTCTTGGGTTTTGATTTGAATGGAGTGATTTTCTCCCGGACAATTTTTACGCTCTGATCTTAAAATGGAGCCGAAGGTAGCAATTGAAACCGAAAGGTAAGTGTTGGCAGGAAAGTAGCCATCAAAACGTAAAAATAACAAAATTTTCATTTTACTTTTCATGTGTCAATCATATAAATGAATTTTTGGATGATAGTAATTTGGTTCTATTGGCCAACATTATAAAATAACTTTTAAAATTTTCAGGTTTATGCAATATGTTTGCTATAATTTTTATGTGATAGTTGTTGACAGAAAAAAAGCTTGCAAAGTAATGTCCCAAGTAAAGGTCAAACTGTTGTTCAGCTAAACTCAGAAACCACACTTCAAGAAATTGGTGATTGCCATGGCAATTTGCTCAATGGTTAGCTGATAAATTTCCAGTGAAAAAGAGGATGGGAGTGCAACTGTAGCCAAAGCTGACTAGTTGATATGCTACAGGGATTATGTAGGTGAAAACTTTTAGTGTCACTTGTAATTTCTTCCTTTGATGGATATTTGAAAAGGCTAATGTATTTATTGCCCTTAATTTTGCTCAATGGCCTTTTAAAAATAGCTCATTCCTTTATTTATGCATAGGTATGTTAACTAAATTATGACTTAGCAGCGTGAAAATAGTGTGCAAGCAATGGGTTGTCAAAGTTTTCCCGCACTAGATTTTTGACATGCAACTGCCATAAATTTTTATCCCTTTCTGTCTTCAAAACAAGTTGAAGCCAAATGGAGCTTTGAAATGTGCAAGCTTGCTGTGATAGGTTGTTTTGTTTTGTTTTTGTTTTCTGTCCAGGCAAATGCCTCAAGTGACTGCTAAGTTTATCATTTCTGTCCAAGTTTAAATGGATTGGAGATCTTGTTCGAGGCATGTTTCAGCGATAGGTTAAATATAAGAATGCTATGACATTTATTAATGCTCCGTTTAAGTCAAGTTTTGTTTCTTACCATGCTATTCCAGACCATATTGTGTGCGAGGAAGGGAAAGCGTTAAATAATCCTATTTACATGTCTAAGGAATCGTGCGATGCAGCATGTTATGCCTAGAAAGCAAGGGGGATCTCCATCCACTGCTGGTTTCTCTTGGCCTCACTACTCCCTCACAGAGATGCTTGAAGCGGAAAACAACAACAACAACAAAAAACAATTAAGACCAAAGGGCACGTAGGTGTGAGATGTCAGCATTAGGAAATAAGAAGAGCAATGCCATGAACCAAATAATACAGGAATGGAGTTTCCATCTGACGGCTATGGAAAAGATGAAGAGGAAGAAGTTCCAAAATAATTAAATGATGGTTGCAGGAAATAAGAGAGCAAAATTAAAAAAAAAAAACAAAATGAAGAACTTCGTTGGTGGCGAGGCCATTGTTTATATTTCAACATTTCTTTTTTGTCATGAATGGCGATGAGGCACATTATTCGATAACTAGCGCGTCCTAATGTATGCGTAAAGTTGGGCTATGAATGAATGGGTAATAAGGTCTGGCTCTAGCATTGGTGAAGAGAAACATACTGAACAATTGTCTGCTAATGAATGAAAAAAATATTTTTAAAGAAATTGAATAAAAAAATTAAATTTGAAAACAGAATCTTGAAACTTGTTTTCCAAAATATATACTTTATTCAAATTTGGAATATTTTTTTTAAGAAAACATGTATACAAAATGTAATTTGTGATTCAAATTATATTTTTGAAAACCTCTAGTCCAGGACCAAGTAAGTGATAAAATAATTTTAAAAACATTACAGGATTACGGTGTGTACCATATAAGTCCTTAAAAATAATTTTAAACATAATTATTTTTACAAAAATAATTATTATTAAATTAAAAAATGATAAACAAAGCGATTAATGAAAAGTCGTAATAAAAAAACTTTAATATCACTAAAAACAAGAGAACAAAACAACATAATTAAAACGATGTCTCCGCAACGGGGCTGGGGCTGGGGCTGCGGCTGCGTTGAGGGACGACCCCGCAGCCCAAAACTCTGACCACACCCCACAGCCCGTTCGCACTTTTCCGGCGTACCCTCACCGCTTCGCCTTGAAAAGACGGACTCTGTCGACTCTGCCGGAACCTTATACCGCTCATATCCATCTCCGTCGAAACTTTTGGGACCCCAAACAACAGCCAACGCCGGCGAGACTTGGTGGACGAGTCGATCCAAACTCCGGATTTGAACCCATGGACGTCCTTCCACTGCCATGCAGGTTTCGATCTGGAGTTTGAGTTTGAGTTTGAGTTTGGTATGATCATCTCCGTTTCGTCCTCGGAGGACCAGGGTACGCCTTTAGATTCCCATTGGGGATCGCTCACGGTTTGTTCGTGTTTTTGGGTTTTGCGAGGACGAAGCGGCTGGTCGAGAGCGATGGTCTTCCCACAGAAAACCACTTTGCCTGCTTCTCGGAGGGTCGCATGGCTCGACTCTTCGTTGCCGTTGCCCACGAACTCAAACAAGTCCTGATCATGGCCCGTGGATGAGGACGAAGAACTTTGATCTTCCTTGAAGGCTGACGGCGAGGAGTACTCCCAGTCCCAGCTGCTGCTGTCGCGGGGTGCGTCGACGTGAATCGAAAGATGGCGCAAAGAGAGTGCGTCGTCGGCTTCGACGTCGAGAGCGTGAAAATCGACGCTCTCCTCCTCCATGTGTGTGTGTGTGTGTTTGTCGGTCACAAATTAAGATAGAGCGATTAGGATTTGATTTTTGAATCTTTGAGCTAGCTAATTGAGAATGAGATTGAACTGTCCTCTGTTTTTCCTGTATTATATATATATATATATATATCCACATTCCACGCACACACACACATACACACCCACCATATATATATATATGTGATGAGCTGTGACGCGATTGCAGTAGTGGAGGTGACCGATGGAGACGCCTTCTAGAGAAGCGAGCAGCAGTGGGATGCTTTTCTGGTACTTCTAGAAAGAAAAGCTGGGCGACCAGCAAGGAAATAAAGGAATTCAACCTGTTTGACTTGTAACTGTAGATGCAGCGGGTCGATATGCGTTTCTGCGACGGTCGACGTGTGGATGGGGTTGAGGGACGACTCCAATCAATAAATGCAAGCGGGTGATTTATTACTTAGTTGGTCGACGTGTGAATGGGATTACTGTAAATATTATTTATTCGCTTTGAAATATAAATATAACAAAATCATCTAATATTATATTTACATTTAATTAACACATAACTTTTATGATTAACACATGACTTTCCGTACGGCTGTTTTTAAACCTGTTTCAATACTTTTAAATAAATATTTTTAGAAATAAGGCAGATGTATTTGATAAATAATAATTTTTAAAATATTATATATTTCACAAGTATATAATAAGTATTTGATGAATTTAAATATTTACTGTGAAAACTTAAAAAGTCAAAAAATATCATTAATTTTTAAACTTCATATCGTGTACTTTTTACTTTTAATTATAAATATGAATATGATTACTGTTATTAATTTATAAAATTTAAAATTACTGCTGGAAAGAAAAAAAATAAAATCAACTCTTAAATAGTTTCTGCTTTTTATTAAAACTTTTCTTATAACTACTTTTAAAAATTTATCAAACATTTTTTTTTACTTCTGCTTATAAAATAAGCTGAAATAATCTCTTAACAATATCAAACTAACTTGTTATCTAATATCAAATCACATTGTCACTCTTAACTACTTATCCACTAAGCTGCGTGCATAATATTTTTATTTCATTTTTGTCTTGATTGGATTTGTCGCATACAACATGAACAATCAAATTGTAACTTTTATGTGTTTCTAATTTGATTTTGTTATTAAGTATAATATTGTGTCGAGATAAAATACCGGTTACTGTTTTATCTAGGCAAGAACATGATGATACAAAAACTTGCTAAGGGTGCCTAAGCCAACCTCACTGAGAGTATCCAAGGCTTTATAGGCAATGCACCCGTAATACTTTAGGAATTTATGATGATAATATGAGGAAATGTAATGTATATATTGGGTGTGTACTTCACCGTCGTCATCAGGAATTTAAATGAAGTGTAAAGTGTATTAAATGAGGTCCATAAAGGTTACTTAACAATGTCAATAAAGTAGTTGATGAGGTGCATAAACTATTGAGATAGCTATATATAATAGTTGAGAATGTACAAAGCCTATTAAGGCAACTTAAAATGATAATCAGGGAGACACAGTGCTAGATGATACATAGGGCAAGGGTAAAAGTAGGAGACGAATATCAAGTATATATAATGTCATGCATGAGGAGCTCATTCGTGGTGGCCTAGTTGACCCATCATTCTGTTAGGTTTTATGACTCATATTGCCTTTCACGTGTGATCTAATTGGGATGTAGTAATGTTGAAAAGATATTTTAAAAAATAGAGATAATATGCACAACAACTTCGTGGCATTAATAATATCGCAAAATCATAACTGATATGGATGGTCATGATTTAGTTATATTTTGTTTCCATTTGATGATTTAATGTGTTATTACATCGTCATAATTATTTACCAGTTATGATATCACAATTGCATGTAACATTAATCTTGTTTGAATGAACCAGAGAAACATACACACATATATAAAATATAAAGATTAAATGTAAATGGAACCACTATGATTTGATTGCCATTTCAACATTTGTTGAAGCCTTTGGGGCATTTTGTTTTTAAGAGGCAATTTATTTTCATATGTTAAAAGTTTGTTTTATGAAGAATTTATATTTTGTTCTGTTGACATCAAATCTTTTGTTTGTCAAATTTTGATTATGTAGATTTGTTTTTTGCATATAAATGCTTAAATTTACAAATGTAAATAAATAATTTTACTTGATTTAACGAACTTTCACTCCATTAAAACCATTTTGATTATTTTAATTACCAATATACCTGAACATTATTTTCATAGCCATAACAAAACACGATTTGATTATTTTGTAATAAGAACACATATATCAACGAATTGTTTGGTTTAAAAATTTACTATCATTACTAGTTTATAATAATATCATCCTCGGCATCATTATTATTATTGCTATTGCTAGTACATACATTGATTATATCTATACAATATCCACATCTTATTGTTGTCATTATAATATTATAAAATTATCACTATTATTAGTTTTAAATGGTGCTTATTGTTATCTCCGTTTAAAAGATTCAAAATTTGGAATTCTCTAATATATACCCCCTTTGGAACATTTTTGCAGATATGACACTTAAAAAGATTCAAAATTTGGAATTCTCTTATTATTGCTTATGCTTATATATATATATATATATATAAAGAAAGAGAGAGAGAGAGAGAGAGAGAGAGAAGAGAGAGAGAGGGAGAGAGAGAGAGAGAGAGAGAGAGAGAGAGAGAGAGAGAGAGAGAGAGAGAGAGTACCAAATTACATTTTAAAATATTTCCAAATAAATACAACAATACATACCATTGAATTATTATTATGTTTAGAATTTGTTTTAAAAGGTTATTCTTATTGTTCTGCATTAATCCCAAATCATACATATAAATGCTATAATTTTATTTATTTATTAATTTTTTAATTACATATACATATTTTTTAAAAGGACATTAATACTGTGTCATTATATATACATTTAAAAAACGTGTTAGTGAATAGTAATTATATATTTTACATGTTATTTTTTATTCAAAATTTATACCATAACTTTTATACTATAAACATTATTTTGAAAGAAGCAGTACGGACTTTATTTTGAAAACCGTACACACGTGAAATAAAATTAATTTTACTACAAAACTTGATTTTTCAAAAAAATAATTTTACTTTGGTTTTTTTGTTAGGCTACGTGTGTTCCACGCGTAGACCATTGTCACATACCTAGACGACTCGTATTACACGTGGCAAATCACGGTTGGCTTATTTACTCCCATATTTTTATTCGTTATATTCATTGGGCGTCGAAGCCCCTTGGGATTGCCCCGAGCCCTAGCGAGGGTATTTCAGTCCAATCGAAAAAGGGGCGGCACCGCTATATAAAGCGACGGAACTGATGAGCCTCTGCCTCCAAACCCTATCAGGCTTTTGCGTCGTTCGTGTTCGCCTCTCGCCTGCCTAGGTTTTTCCGAGGTTCGTTTCGATTCCTCGATCCATTCTTTGTATTCATGTTTGCTTCGAGGGTTAACGTCTGTCGATCATCGTTTCCTGTATCCTTTTTCTGTGTTTTGGTTTTAGTTGTTCTGTCGTTCTGTTGCTCGTTAGATCTATTTCATTACCATCAGGGCTGTGTGTCTTGTTGTTTGTCGCAGATCAGTTATAGTCAGTCGTATGGCTGTTGCCTAACATAATGTGATTGTTTGTGTGTTTTGTATCAAAATCTTGAATGTTCAACTAACATATACCCCATTCCTTGTAGTCTGTGATCGATTCTCATGTATCGTTGATATGCCGTGTGTATTATTTTTAGTTTTCTTCTGATTACGGGGTTTGAAGACATACAACGTTTCTGATACATTAATCACTGATTTTTCCGGACCCACGTTAAAATTTGTATGGACTATTAATAATGGTCAGGATAGCTCAGCAGGTAGAGCAGAGGACTTAAAATCCTTATGTCACCAGTTCAAATCTGGTTCCTGGCACGGTAGAGTTTGTATTATTTTCTATGGTACAAGTTTATCCATCCATTTTATCGATGTCTATTTTTTTTTAGTTTGGTGCGAGGTATTCCAACTGTCACTGCCAGTTCTTAGGATTCAGATAATATATTAGGTAAAATGAGTAACAAGTTTCATGTTAACATGAATCATTTTTATATTACAGTTTTGTTCTTCTTCCCTCTGCTTTGATGTTTCTACAACCTTTCTATGTTTATTTGTTGATGTACATGGTTTGTCTATTTATGGTTTATGTGGAGTATTTGCAGACTGATTATTAAGCAATTGTCACTATATTTTCCTCAGGTATTTTTTTTCTACAATGTTTTAGATTGATTTTAGCTTTAATAATTAGTGAATTGGTTTTTGTTTTGGCTTTAAATTCATTTTAATTTAATGAAAGGCTTTCGTTGGTTTCACTGTAATGTAAAACATCCAATCAATGTTCTGCTTTTATAGTTTCTTGAGTTGTGTTGTAATGTATGTATGTGCATGTTATGTCTGGCACTCACGTATGCATGGTGTTTTCCGTTGGTGTTTATTCTACTTTTTATATTTATCTTTTAGTTATCTGTGATGTAATTTGATAATCTGTTGGTTTTATATGTCCTGTCCAACATTTATCAGAATGACTAACGTTTCTTTATGTTTTTGCGTTGCCATAGAATTTAAAAATTAATTATGGGTAAGGAGAAGGTTCACATCAACATTGTGGTCATTGGCCACGTGGACTCTGGCAAGTCTACCACCACTGGCCATTTGATCTACAAGCTTGGAGGGATTGACAAGCGTGTGATTGAGCGCTTTGAGAAGGAAGCTGCAGAAATGAACAAGAGGTCATTCAAGTATGCCTGGGTGTTGGACAAGCTCAAGGCTGAGCGTGAGCGTGGTATTACTATTGACATTGCCTTGTGGAAGTTTGAGACGACCAAATACTACTGCACTGTCATTGATGCCCCTGGTCATCGTGATTTCATCAAGAACATGATCACTGGAACCTCCCAGGCTGACTGTGCTGTTCTTATTATTGACTCCACAACTGGTGGTTTTGAAGCTGGTATTTCAAAGGATGGCCAAACTCGTGAACATGCTCTCCTTGCGTTCACACTTGGAGTGAAGCAAATGATTTGCTGCTGTAATAAGGTAAAATTCCCTATACAATTTGTCAATTTCTTATGGAAGCACTTTTTTTTTTTTAAATATTGTTTGGTTTGTTTAATTAACATTATTTGTCTCTGTAGATGGACTCCACTACTCCCAAGTACTCTAAGGCAAGATATGATGAAATTGTGAAGGAAGTCTCTTCCTACCTGAAGAAAGTGGGCTACAATCCAGATAAAATTCCTTTTGTTCCCATCTCTGGTTTTGAGGGTGACAACATGATTGAGAGATCTACAAACCTTGACTGGTACAAGGGCCCAACACTTTTGGAAGCTCTTGACATGGTCAGCGAGCCCAAGAGGCCATCAGACAAGCCTCTTCGGCTCCCACTCCAGGATGTTTACAAAATTGGAGGCATTGGAACTGTCCCTGTGGGACGAGTTGAGACTGGTGTTCTTAAGCCTGGCATGGTGGTTACTTTTGGACCCACTGGACTTACCACTGAAGTTAAGTCTGTGGAGATGCACCATGAGACTCTCCAAGAGGCTCTTCCTGGGGATAATGTAGGTTTCAATGTCAAGAATGTTGCTGTGAAAGATCTGAAGCGCGGTTATGTTGCCTCGAACTCCAAGGATGACCCTGCCAAGGAAGCTGCTAGTTTCACCTCCCAAGTTATCATCATGAATCACCCTGGGCAGATCGGAAATGGTTATGCTCCAGTTCTTGACTGCCACACCTCCCACATTGCTGTGAAATTTTCTGAAATTCTCACCAAGATTGACAGACGGTCTGGCAAGGAGCTTGAGAAGGAGCCAAAGTTTTTGAAGAATGGGGATGCAGGAATGGTTAAGATGATACCTACCAAGCCCATGGTTGTTGAGACCTTCTCGCAATATCCCCCTCTTGGCCGTTTTGCTGTCAGGGACATGAGGCAGACTGTGGCCGTGGGTGTAATCAAGAATGTGGAGAAGAAGGATCCATCTGGTGCGAAGGTGACCAAATCTGCTGCAAAGAAGAAGTGAACCGTGGAGGTGAGTGCGGCATCTGCAGTGAGCGCCTATCATGGTGGAAAGAAGATGTTGCTTGTTATCGTCTGGATTAGGTTTTCACGTTATTGCATTTGGGGTTACAGTTTGTTGCCTTCGCCGTCATCTCGTGGCCGTTCACAGAACTGGGTTCTTGACCGGCGGTGGCGAGGCCTCGTCTTCGGTTTGTTTTATTAAAGTCCTAGGGTGGTTGTATCTTGGATCTTTTGTTGTTTTTGTTTGGCCAAATAAGTTGCGTCTTGAACTGAGTCTGTTGGTCCTTTGTTTACCAGTTTTTTCATCCACATAAGACTGCTTTATTTTTTGCGCGTGCAATCTCTCATCCTCTGTCCTGTATTATTTTCTATCTTCGTTCTGATTTCCCCATCTTAGGCTCTCAGTGGAATTTTATCGTCAGTTGCTCCGTTTCTGTTCTGCTGTGGGGACGTCCACATTGGTTGCGAACTCCTTGTCCGAAACGATTTTGAAACCAATGCGTTATCGCTATGTATTTAAACCGATGAAACCTACCGTTTCTGTTTTGTTTGGAAACGATTTTGAGAGAATTTTTAGCAACCCTCTAAGCATCATGAGTGAATGCACATTCAAAAGAGCATCTTTCTAGCATGTCTTTTTGGATTGTGTATTCATTTGTTCGTCTGGTCAAAGTTAAGAGTTTCGTTGTATTGTAAGAGATTTTCCCATACGCTGCTTTGCGAGAATTCTTATTGGTGTGTTGGATTGTTTGTTATAGTCTTTGAAAATTAACAGTTTTTCAACATTTGTATTACTTACAATTGTTAATATAAAGAATATTTTACTTAAGTCTTCTACACTAAGTCTTTTGCGCTTATTATTGCAATCAAAAGGGTTTGAAAAGATCTACACTAAATCTAATGGTGTTAAAGTATTTTGAGGAATGACTTAACACTTAAATTTTGGTATGTTAAAGCAATAACGTATTAACAATAAGATTTATATGACACGTTAGGATTTACTTAATTCTTCTTCCGTATGCAAGTAAAAGTTTTTAGTAAATTATAATTCTTTCTGACTGATGCAAACAAGAATTATTAGATGTTATATGAATATTAGAGATATTTTTCTAAGAGATTGATTATAATGCAACCTAAGATTGTCACCTATAAAAATTATGAGGGTGTATTTATATAATATTGACTAGATATAAACTATAAGTTAATGTGGATTAATGACCAAAATTTGTAGATGAGACCATCAAATCAAAAAGTAAATTAAGCACATATATAAGAGACTCTAGAAATCCCAACAAACGTCATTAGTGGATCTGGATAACATCACCTATATACCATAAATGTATTATAAGATGATTTTTAACAAGTATTTACTTTTGTTATCACTATTTAAATCATTTCTATAAATGATGATTTAAATGTCATGTTATATTTCAGTAATGGCTTCCTACATGTTATTGGTTCTAGAATTTCTCTAGTCCCAATTTATTTAACCATGTGATATTTTTGTATCTATTGCTGACAAGGTAACCTCAAGGGGTATGACTACATCCCTTTAATGGTTTAATCAACCAACAAATATAGTGTGACATATTAAAAAGAAATTAAATTAGATTGTTGAGATTATTAATTTATAATCTCACATTATAAATTAACTAACATTATAATTTATTAATAAGATCTTGTGATTACTCTATCTACTATCGATTGATTTTGGGATGGAAACCTTTAAATTTTAACATGATATCATAGTAGGTTATGCATTCTACCTCAAGAGTTTGAGAGGATGTTTATGTTCTATGTCATGTAAAATTGTATTTGCGTTATACTTAAAATACACGTCATACGCAAGGAGGTGTGTTGAGATTTATAATCTCACATAGGAATTGACTAGTATTATAATTAATTAATAAGATTATACAGTTACTCGCATACTTCTATTGGTATTAGGACAGTAGCCTCGAAATTTAACATAAATAAACTACCAGTGTCATATTTTATTTTTTTCACTTTTCATGGGTCTCGATTTTAAAAAAACATTTTAAAATACATTTTTTCTCCAACTAAACATAATTTGATTTTAAAATTTAAATTTAAATTCAAATCATAAGATAAAAAGCATAAAAAGAAAAAAAGTGCATAGGTCTAGTGCACTTTGATAGGTAATTCAACTTTTTAAAATTCATTTTTTAAATTTTCGCAAAGATTTATAAAATTTCATTAATTTATTAATGAAAAAGTGCAATATGTTAATAAGCTTAATATATTAATATATATTAATTTTAAGATTTTGAAAATGGTAATGGGAAAACTAAAAGGCATATATGTACTACTTTTTTAAAATGTAATACGGATATGGTATTTTTTTAATAAATTCATACCTTATTACAAAATTTCACGCTCCATTTAAAAATCCAACAAAAACATTCACACCTTAAAATGTGCAAAAACACACAAAAATGCCTTTATGGAATTTGATGAGTAAAATTACATAGTACTAGTACGTATAATTGAAATTGCATAGAAGAAAGAAATTATAATCATTCATATATTTTATAACAACATCACGATCCGATTGCATAATTTTTATTAAAAAAAATTAATATAAATATAACCTTTAAAAATAATAATCATACAGATATGGTATTTTAACAAATTCGTATCTAATTTCAAAATTCCAGGCTCCCTTTAAAAGCCCAACACTCACAATTAAACGGGCAAACACACATCCACCCACCCACACCCTCTGCTCTCTCCAGTCTCTGCTCGATCGATCGATCGTAACGTACGACATAAACAATGGAAGAAGATGCCCTCTCCTTCTGCGACCTTCCCCTGATTCCCCCAAATCGCAAAGGCTTCAAGCTCGCCATCGCCGATCACTCGACTCCTAACCCTAACCCTGACGAAGACCTCGATTTCGAGTTCCGGCCTTCTCCGCCGCCTCATCCCTCCGACGCTGGCATCGTCTTCTGCGGCAAGGTCTTCCCTTCCGGAGACGGGAATGGCCGTCACCTCCAGAAGCAATGGCTGCTGTCCGACAAATACAAAGACACCTCCGAACTCCACCAGCCGCCGTTCCCGGCGGAGGAGAAGACTGATGAGCTGTCGGCGGGGTCGCGGTCCCGGTCCCGCCGTCGTAGAGCGCTCGGGCTGTGGATGGTGAACTTACTACCGAGTATGGATCTGCGCGACACGCGGAAGAGGCAGTCCCGGCGTCGC
Organism: Taxillus chinensis; assembly: GCA_023512835.1. Lineage (NCBI taxonomy): Eukaryota > Viridiplantae > Streptophyta > Magnoliopsida > Santalales > Loranthaceae > Taxillus > Taxillus chinensis. The sequence continues at coordinate 40,891,400 of CM042087.1, forward strand.
ACGAAGGCGACGCCGGCAAGGGACGGCGGGGAAGAAGAGACAAAGGAAGGGGAGAGGGGGAAGGCCGCACAGTGTCTCCACCATCTTAGGTGTAAAAAAGGCTATCTGTTCAAGGCGTTGTCCAGACTCCAGAGTCCCGTCGTTGGTTCACATTCCACACGTGTGAATTAATATCCTCATTCATCCGCACTTGTGTATGAGATTTGCACCAATTTTTTATATATAAAAAAAATTCATGTAGCAAATAAAATTTAATAACGATGTCGTATCATCTTTAATTCCCATTCCCATTCCCATTCCCATATATGAAGCACACTTTTGTGATTATGCTATACGGACATTCTGCGTATCTTTAATCCTGCGTATAAAACAAGCTAGATGTACCTTAGTTTAAAATGTTCAATTTCATATATTATGTGACAGATTTTTTAAATGACATGTTTCTCTTTCCCTCTGCTTAACTTTTCCTTACCCTTTGTAAGATAGAAAAATGGGTAGAAAAAATTTAAGTGAAAAAGGGATGAAAAGAAAAAAAATATGGAAAGAAAAAGGGTAGATTTTTTTTTCCCTGTGTAATTATTTATTTTTATAATTTGGTAAAGAGAGAAAAAGTTTTTTTTTTAAATATAACATATGAAATACCAATTTTAACCCGTATGCTATGCTTGTCATAAAGAAGATAAAAGTGTATATTTAACAATCAAAATGACACGTCATTTTTATATAAAAAAAGATACACTTTTGGTGGTCGTAAAGGTAGCAGTTAAAGATTACTGTTTATATAATTTTCTATTTTTACTGTGCGTTTTATATGTTTTTCAAGCATGAAAAAAATCATTTTCATAGCTTTTCCATATGAACTCAATTTTCTACCAAAAATTTACGCTTACCAAACACAGAGGTAGAGCATCAAGGTTATACACTTACACGTGTATTATTATTTGTTTATGTCTAAGCAAGTTCATTATCTTAATATTTATGATTTGGCACTTATTTAAGAGGGTCTGTTGATATGGCGGTTATCAATTTGTTTGCAGCCATTTTAGAATTCTTAATCCAAAATAGTATATTATTGAAGGAAAACCAAACACGTAGACTTGGCCCGACAAACGATTTTAAATCTTATATAATTAAAGACTTATACAATACTCTGAGCAAAATATTTTTTTTTTCTTATTGCTTAAAAAAATTCTTACCCTAAGATACAATTTTTTCTGGTATATATCATTACAGTTAATTCAAATTTATTAATCTGATCAACTAGAAACTTTGTGATAAAAGTTTTGATCAAATTGTAATTAAAATTGTGTCAATAGAGTTTTGTGAGTTACTTTAACCTAACCTGGTAGCTAGATTTGATATTATAGAAAACTTAACATTATGTTTTATTTCCTTGCCAATAAAAGGATACCAAACCTAATTTGTCAAATTATTTAAATGTAATCCTATTATTTATTATAGCCAAAGGGAGGGAGATTAATGTAATTATATGTATTTTAATATAAATATTAGATACAATCATCTATTAGAGTATTACCGTAAAAATATATATAAATAACTGTAATTTATTTATTTTTTAATCTGATGATATGATATGTTACATGATGATTTGATTATCTCACAGCAACCACATATTTTAAACCATATTGACATCCTTGAATTGCCAAAGCAAAAAAACAAAAAACAAAATGGAAACCCCCTGTAAATCTCGATATTATTATTATTATTATTATTATTATTATTATTTTACATATAATCATCCAGGTGAAATTATGACGCCGATTAAATCATCCGCCTAAGCAGAAGAAACGAAAAATATTACCTCATTCATTTTCGTTGCTGCTGGAGCGCAGAAAAGAAGACAGCAGAGCCCATTAACCAAACCTGCTCGGTTCTGCAATTAGGGTTTCAATTCTCTCATCCAAATTGATCTGTTGAGTAACCCATCAATGTCTCAGTCTCGTTTATGATCTGTCACCTGCTTAGTCCTCAGTAGATCTCATCCCTGCGCAGCTGGATTAATCCTGTTTATGCTTATTTATGTTCTGTATAAATAAACGACGATGGGTGGCTAAAGCTTCTGATTTATGCTCTCTTATATGTTGTTTGTTTTAGTTTTTGATCACATAAGATTTTTAAAAAAAAACCCCAGTACCATTATTATTAATTCAAGTCAAATGAGGTGTTTGTAAATTTACCGTCATTGTGAATTTTGTAGTTGTTGAGCTTTGGTAGCGCTTGTACATTGCTTCTATGAGCTGAACAGGGTAGAGAATTTGTACCATTTAGAGCTTGTGTTGATGAACAAAAATAAGTGCCCCCAATTATCTCAGTTGTTGACAAATGGGGGGGTCATAGTTTTGATAATACGATAATATGTAGTTTTTATTCCCGGAACTGTAGGTAAAATGGAAAATCCAGCTGCTAGTCAGCTTCCTGAAGTGGATTCATTGCCAGATGGTTTTGTTGAGAGTCCTGCAGAATCCTTGGAACCTATAGGTCCAACATTTGAGCAGGAGAACCCTAGAGTGGATCACAGAGAGGGTAGTACCTCTGAATTGGACTCGGAATGTGAGGCGTTTAGAATTCTGGAAACAAGCTGTGAGGCCCAATCCGAGAAGATTCAGAAAATAAGAACTTTTCCTGTTAAACTATCTGACAAGGATGGTTTTAATTCCTCTGGGCAGTCAGCAGCAGCAGTGGCTAATGGTGGCTGTTTGGAGGATATAGATGGTGCACTTGACATGCTCAAACCAGACGGTTCTCTTTCTGGGGATCCAACCAGGTTAGCGAGCGAGCCATCAGCTGCCTCCTCTAATGTTAAAGAGAAAAATGAAGAGACACACGAGGGCTCTGTAAAATGTAATTGTCTTTTTCCTTTAACATGATTTGTAAATGTGGTCTGCTGATAATTCTTTTTCATTCTGATGATATCTCTCAAAGAGTCCTACCTTGCATGCATTGATACATTGTTAAATTGTTCGGTAGTTCCTTTTGCTGTTTGGTTGACAAATGAAGCCAAACTCAGGTGTTGATGATTGAACTCACTGCCTTGCTAACTCCTGAAATTAAGAACATATGCTATTTAAAATACATGCTAGTACTTGCATGGGGTATACTTAATCGGTTTGTGTATCCTTTTCTCATAGAATTTTCATTTTTGCTTCTCATGTGAAATCTATCTTTTTCAGGCCTCACATGGGGATTGGATTCTCAAACGGTCCAGCCAAAGGAGATACCATCATCAGGAAGCATAGAATCTCTCAAGAATAAAAAGGTAGTCAGTAACTTCAATTCAAAAGTGGTTTAATATAACACGTGATTGATTTCAAATTCTCAATTGTGTCTGTTTCTAGTTTTGATAATTTCTCACATTTCGTTTATTATAAATCCAATGAGGAGTTCAATTGCGTAAACTTCCAATCAACCTAATGCAAATGTCAAATCAATTATACTTTTAGGTGTAACATTGAAATTTTTAGGAAACATATTCCCTTTCTTACCTGCTAACGAGATGGAGTAACTATAAAGCTTTGACAAAACTTTTCTTGCCTCAGAGAATATTGTTTCCTTTATTTGTTGTGGCCTTGTGGGCATGTGTATAAGGTGTATCTAGAGTAAAGGGGCAAACTCCCTTGAGTGGTGAGGTTTGGGAAGGAGTCAGGTCACAAGGGCTAATATGAATGCAACATTTTCTCATAATTAACTGCAAGTGACTTATTGCGAAGGTCACAAGACAATAACTCTATCGTTATATTAGGTATACCTCAAAAATACTGGCATTAGAGTCACCAAATATTTTTTAAATTGTTCATAAATGGGTAAATATAAATCATATATGGCTATAAAGTGTCTTCAATGTTTGTATTTTATTTAAAAACTCTGATAAATTGTGGGTTTCTAATATATTGGTTCACTAAATTTGGAGAACTAATGAACTAGAAGTTCATAATTTGTTAAAGTTTTTAGCTAAAACACAAACTTTGAAGACATTTTATAGCCATATATGATTGATATTTGTCTATATATGTATAATTTTTTAAAAATATTTATTGAGTCTAATGCTAATGTTCTAAGGTGTTTCTAGAGTAATGTACTCAAATGACATGTGGAGAGACCTCAGGGCATGTTTGTTTTGTTTATTTTTTATTTTTATTTTCAAAATATGATAGTTGTTTTCATATAGAAAATATAAAATTAAAAAGAACTAAAATTAATTTATTTTTAAGTAAAAACACGAGCTTGTTTGGTATCGTTTTTAATTTATGTATTTTTTTTTGTATTCTTTTAGAGTTTATATTGAATTTTAATATGAAAATAATTTTTGTTTAATAGAAGGGAGAATGTATTTTTTAAATATTAGTTTTAAAATTTTTTAAAAAATATAATATTGTGGGCTCATATAAATATATAATAAAATAAAGAAAAAATTATTTGAGTCTCATGACAAATTTGAGTTTACATTTGAAAACAAAAAATGAAAAATAATTTTAAAAAATAGCTATGAGATCCATTTATTTTGAAATTAAATAATTTTAAATTAATCTGGACCTACCGTTTTAAAAAAATAATTATGTTTTTAAAAATAGTACGACAGTACCAAGCATACTTTGATTTTTTTTAGTACTCGAAAATAATTATCACAAAAAAAGACAAAACAAACGTGTCCTAAAACCTATGTCTTGTTTGGTGCTTTCATTTCTTTCCTAATTTGCTTTGGGTGCTTTTTATGTGGATATCTTACATTCCACTATAAATTTCTTTCCTATTATGTTGTTGCCCTTGCTAACAAGGGAGCAAAGCAATTAATCTTCTTATTTGTTGTGGCTTACAAAATTCTGTTTATATTAAAATGGTTTTATGTGCTTGTATTGGTGATTCTAAATCCAAATATTTAATGAAAGTGTTTAAGGTTGATTTAAATCTAATGATTTTATTGTCTTAGGAAGCTTCTGAAGTTAAACGAAAGAATGCAAAGCGTACCATGAAACAAGAGAAGGAATTTTTGGAGTTCACTTTGAAGTACCAACACGTCATCGCGGAAAGAGATTCAGGCAAGTGGAAAGAACACTATCATTGCAAGTTTGAAGGTCATTATTGGTGGAAGTCATGTGGTTAATAATTAGCCCTAGTTTGTTTGGCTTTTGTTTGTTTATCTCTAATATGTACAATTTATTATTGCTTATTTTTACTTGGCCTTGATAAACTGATAGATTATATGAGACCTAGAGGGATGGAAAATCCAAGCTTTATTAGCAGCACTAGGCTGTTCTAACATCTCAGGTTGCTTGGATTCATGTTAGCGGGAAATTTTAATTGCTGGGTCCTATGTGATTATTTGTACAGAGACCAGTTCACTTATTTAATATTTTGAAATTTCGACATTCTTGGTCTGATTAAATTCATTTAAATCTTTTGTTCGCTGGAGAACCCTACCCATGTTTAACGAGTATTTTTTTAATATTTTCTTGGCTATTGAGAAAGTTTGAGTCTTGGGAGAATTTTAGAAGAGATCTGCACCTATATACAATTATAGATTCCATAAGGCAATAAAAAAATCCAATTATGCTGTTGCTACTTGCTAATGCAAGGTATATATAATACAATTGTTGCTATTTGCACCTATATACAATTGTTCTCATACATGTATAAGAACAATTTAAGCGTAAATCCGTGGAACTGAAACAAGCAGTCACTGACGTCTCGTTAAAGCTCAATTATTTTTCCATTTCTACACTTATGATTTATCAATCAACACTCAATTTCAATTGCATGTAGTGTTCTATATAACATCTAGCACAATTTCATTTTCTTCATCCATTGTTTTTCTTTCGTGTAAGAGAAAGTCCAAAGGCTTGCGTAAAGGGAGATCTGTAATATAGATTTACATAAAAATGAACTATTTGACTTGAACCCTTAACTTCTACTATGAGAGGACTAGGGTGATGTAATTTCAACTAAGGTGGGGTGGTGTGTTCTTCCTGTTTAATGAAGTAATTCCTTTCTCCTTCTGGTAGCCATTGCTGTTCGAGGCAAACTGGAATCTCTATGTAGGGAGTTACAACGTCAGAACAAAATGCTAAGGGTATGTTTCACTTTGTGCGTTGCACGCAATTTAACAGATTATGCTCTAATCATTATATTTTTCTACTCCTGAACATATTTCGTTATGCTTCAATTACCTAGATTTCCTGTTCTCATAGTCATATATCTATATTGTTACAATCCAGAAAGAACACTGAACCGTGTCATGACTGTAATAGTTACAAACTTTCAATCAAACGAGAAAGCTGTTGTTTTTCATTTATATGCTATCCTGTAGCCCCAAGTCATGGGGCTCCTCTCTCTTGCTAATTTTGTGGGATAATATGTTGAGGTAACTAATATTGAAAAAGGAAAGTTTACAGTAAATGGGGCCTTTGTTGCTGGTTTTAGAACTATATCTCTGAAATCTGATTTTGTATCTTGTGTATAAATTTATCATTACTTAGTGAAATCTCTGTGAACTTTTGATATGTTTTGAATCTCCAGCTTCCTCTTAAGAAATTTGGCTAGACTCTTTTTAATCTCTTCCACTTTTTCTTCGCGTCTTCTCGAATCACAAAGATGGAAGTTTCTGCTTCAGATTTCTAATCTGCTTCTGGTTGTAGATCTAAATTCCTTTTATGTGACATCTTTGACCCTGTGTTTGCAGTTTGAGTGCACCAGAGTGTCAACTGAAGGGAAAACTTTGAGATCTGATTTATCAACCAAGTTCCATGATGCAATAAAGGTTTGTATAATAATTATTTTTTCTACTTCTCTCAGTCTCGAAGTTCTGTTCAACTGCACTCTGCCACGTGACTGTTTATTTGTAGTAAAATCCCTAATTGACTGTGCATAATGTCTCAAGTAAAGCAGTTTTATGAATTGGAAGTGGAAGGTTGAATCAGAAAGGGACAAGGAATGTGAATTCTGATTCGCCTCCATAATTTCTGTTCATATCATAAATGCCATGGCTTCATCTGTTTCAAGTTTTTCACCTAGGGACATATTTTGTGCTCATTAAATTTAGTTAGTTGCATAAAAGTAAGCATCTGTTGCATTCTAGAGCTTTCTTGGTTGAAATATTTCACCTTCTCTTCTTGTGTAAGAATTTTTGCCCTAATTCTGGTGGAAAATTCAGTATATATTAAAGATAACATGTGCTTAATAGCGGATCAATATTAAGAGATTGAAAATAAAAGTTTCACTAAAAAGATGATGTAGTTTTAAAATGTCGAAATATCTTATGTATACATTTTGAATTTATTGAAAACTGGCAACACTTCATTAATTTGACGTTGGCCCCCTATTGGCAGAATTTTTGAGTCCCTTATTTTTATTGAACCCTGGGCACATGCTACTCCTCATGCCTTAGCTTTTGTAATTTTTAATATTCTTGATTGTTTTTCTTAGAAATAAATAATTAAGTAGTTTATTTATAACAAGGAAATCATATGCTACGCAAATGAAGAGGGGCACCCCGTTGAGAAAAATGACAACAAAGTTACAGTAAGAACAGAGTCACGGAAGGATTGTATGTGAGGTTGGCTGTTGTGATGCCTTGTAACTCAATGTTCTGTCCCTGCTGATTATTGAAGCCAACATATTTACTTGTTTCAAATTTCATATTGGAGCCTATATATATTATAGAGAAAAAGGAGCCTACACAGTCGTCTATGGAGACAAAGCTCCCTGCAGTCACATTATTTTCATATTTTAAACAATTTTTTAAAGAGAATATCCGACCATATGGCGTGTACCTACACTTAACTTGTAGCCCTATGTTGTTTTTTAAATTATGCTCATCCATTTGGTTGGATGACCTTGAAAATGATACTGGTATGAAGTATAAGAGATTATGTGGAGGCATATCTATATTGTGAAAACCTTAATTCTATTTGGCACTTTTGTTTCAATAGTCTGTACACAATTACACAAGATACAAAATTATTTGTTTTAAGAGGAGAGACCGGATAAAAAGGATGTTAGAAAAATAGGTCTCAGAAGGGAACAGCTTGATCCATGAATTAATGGCCTGTGGTATGAAAGGAAATCTAAAGTTGAATATGAGCATTGAGTAATAAGGGATTTTTTTTTATTAAACTTGAGTTGTGTCCTAGTTGTTGGCACTTGCAGTGCCCAAGCAGCTTATGCTAATGCTTTTTCTCACCTTTTTTCTGGTACAGGAGGTAAGCAATAAACTGGAAGAGCAAAAGGTTGAATGTCTTTCTCAGCTCAAGGAGAATGAGATGTAAAATTACATTCACTCATTATAAACTGCAAAGCTTCCCTTCTTCATGTTCTACCAAAATTTTACTGTGTATTGCTATTTTATCTTATAAGCGTATATTACATTTTTACATCCATTATTTTGGAACAATAGGAGCTCAGGAGCTCTTTCTTGCAGTGACACTTTTAGTATTAGCTGTTCTATTATCTGGAAAAATTTATGGTCACGTCCCATGCAGATCGAAGCATAGCATAATTTTCATCATTTCTGTCAAGTCATAAGCTATAGAATCTCTACTGTTTCTTCATAATTTTTTAAAAAGATAATTAAACATTCATGGTTCTTCCACGTAGGCTAAGAAGCAAGTTGAAGGAGCTCACTGACCAATATGCTCTGTCAGAACAGCACTTTGCTCAAAAGGTGTTGTTAATCTTTTGCCTCATACTTGGGTGGTTTGTGTTAATGCTTATATATATCTCTCTATATAAAAGGTTTCTAAAGAGTGATGTTAAACTTGTGTTTGCTTTAAAATGCTCTCAATTTTTCTTTTTTTGAAAATGTTTAATTAATTAAGATTAGTCTAAAATTTATTGAATTTACTGTTATACTATTAATTTCAAATTTTCAAAATATTATAATTATATTATCATGACACCTATTATATCCTTCATTAATCTCAGAAAAATTAATTAAGACAGAAGATAAAAGATGACAACCAACCAACAAGGATCGATTATTCAAAGGCAAAAAAACAAAAAACAAAAAGCAAATAGATGCTGACTCTTTTTTAAAACTAAAGCCATGACACCGTTATTGCTGACGTTATATAGAATGTTGCATTTGTTGTATTTGTATCTATCAATTAGTTAGAGTAGGTTACACTTATCTCACCTTTCAAATACAAGGTCAATTTTTATTATTAGAAAGCTGAAAGTGTAAGGTCAAAGCACAAGGTCAAATCGAACTAAATAAATTTTGTTAAATAAATAAAAATGAATATATAATTGGATAAATTTTATTTTAAATTGTTGATAATAACACCTATGTACATGCACACAGTTTTCAAAGCACGAAAGCGACCCAAGCATTTGAGGGTTCAGGTTAGGCGAGCGTCGCCTAAGCGTAGGCATTTTTAATATATATATATATTATATAAAATCTTTTATTGCAATTTTAAACATTAGAGCATAGAGATATAAAGGGAAAAAGTAGAAATAATGCAATTTAATGTATAAGTTATGAAATTTAATTTAACATAAGTTTACAACATTAAAATAGACGAAATATTTAAATTTAAAATACAAAATATTGAATCAAAAGTTAACAAGTAAATTATTGTCCCCAGCTGTTTCAAGTGATTAGTTCTGGTGTATAGGATCAGAAGGTGAGACATCAAAATCATCTTCAATGTTTTCATTATCATTCATATTTAGCTCAACTTTCAAAGCTTCTTCTTTATGCACTGTGCATGATGCACATTAACTCTCGTTTTGAATTTTTCCTAATTTTATTAGTGTGTTATTTTGATGACTTGAGCATGATGTCCTCATTTTAAATTCAAATGTAGATTTTGCATGCATAAATCAAGGGCATGTTTGGTTGTTCTATTTTTTATTTTTGTTTTTAAAATACGGTAGCTATTTTTGGGTAAAAAAAATTAAAAATAGCTAATATATTTTAAAAACAAAAATAGAAAACTTGACAATCAAACGTACTCTAAATATCCTAAACAACTTGTAGAAGGTTAGGAAGTGTTGAACTCATAAAGATACAATGTAACTAGCTTTCAAAATTGTAACAAAATCTAGGTAATTGTGTGAAATAAGTGAAAGCAAAATAAATAAGAATTGAAATAAAAAATTAATTAAATGTGTCAACTCTTAAGATTGAGGCCTTGCGGTTCCGAGTTTCGATATTATGGATTCTATATATCTCAATAAATCAATTATTTATCTTCTTCAACTCTTGATTAATGGAGAACCCAATTCACATACTTAGATAACACCTCAACTAAAAGCATGTTATCCTTATCTACCTAATCCAATGGCTTAGGCTATCATCTCATGTTCAACCAGAAATAATCATGATTAGGCACTTTGGATATAATAAATATGATAATAAGAAAAAAAAATTGGAGTTTAGGATTAAAAATATAGAAAAATCAGGTAGATCGCCTTTGTCGCTCCTTGCTTCAAGAACAACTTTAGAACTTCAAAATTAGGGTTAAAAGTCTCCCTGCAATGTGGTGAGAGTATATATGTCCCTCACTCAAAATTAGGAAAAAGAAAATCAGAACAATAAAACTAAAACTAAAAATTTGTTTTTTGTTCCGCACCATTGCGACACCACAAACCGGTCATCATGATGGGAAATCTTCTCAGTTGCATTGTTGCAGCCATTGGCCATCGTTATGCCACTTCATAGTAGCCTGGTCTATACTATAATCTCTTTGTCGTGACTCCATTTAACCTTAGTCCATTTAAACTCAGTTGCTTCAGCAGTGATGCAATGAATCTGAATAACTCACAAAGATTGATGAAGGTCTTCATATGGGTCATCAGGTTTTCATTTGCCCCGCCACCAAAGCTGTTTTGCATAATCATTTTTGTCATGCCAGTCTTGAACTCAGAGTAGGGTTGATCAGTGATAGGTTGCCTAATTGGTGTGTGGAGTGTTCTTGCATCAGGGTTTCATGCGCTAATGGCTTTTTCTTCTTTAGCCATTTCTTCTTCCGGCTCGCGCACAGTACTCTCTTCTTGGTGCCTCATCGTTTATAATAGTCTAGAGCTCGGATCACTCCAACTTCTTGAAGAATCTACTTCCTTCTGCAATGTAATGTTCTTTCTTGTTTATCAGCAGAGCAGAACAAAGTAAATAAACAAAATAAAAAACACCGAAAATAAAATAATAAAATAAAACTCACCAAGTTCAAATAAAAACAAAAGTAGTAAGATTGTCCTAGTCTACCAAACAATTCCTATGAAATAGTACCGTGCATTAAAAAAATTTGACATGTATGTGCAAATTAAATATCGTAATTATCTTGCATAAGGATCGAACCCACAAGAATGCAGTGCAACTAGCTTTCAAAATTGTTACAGCTGCTAAGACTAACGAGGTAATTGCGGGAAATAAATGAAAGATAAATAAACAAGAATCGAAATAACAAATTAATTGAATAAATTAAAACTCTCAATAATTCAGCTGTTTATCTTCTTCAATTTCTGAGTAAAAGACAATCCAATTCATTTAATTAGATAACACCTTGGCTAAGAGCATATTCAACCACAAGCGACGATAAACAACCATCTTGAACGTAATAAACATGATAATAAGAAAAAAACTGGAGTGCAGGATTGAAAAAACAGAAAGATCAGATAGATAGCCTCTGTCGCTGCTTGCTTCAAGAAAGGCTTCAGAGCTCCACGAATAGGATTAAAAGTATCCTAAAACATGCTGAGTGAGAGTATCCCCTCACAAAATTAGGAAAAAGGAAACCAAAACAATAAAAATAAAAATCCATTTCCCGTTCTGTGCTGTCATGATGCCACAAACTGGCTGTCTGTGGCTTAGCCATAAATATTTTAGTTGCATTGTCATGACGGCAGCCATTGACCATTGTGCCCACCTCATCGTAGCCTGTTCTGTACCACATAGTTGCAAGTTGTGATGCTATAATCTCCTTGTCGCGGTGTGTTTCCGTCGCAAGACCAGATAACCTTTGTCGTGACACTAATATCCTATCCTTCCATTGCGACAAAAAATCAGGCACTTAGCTCCATTTTTGCTTGTTTTGACTCCAACTTGTGCAGCTTCCTCCCTTTTTGCTCCTGTTAGATTCACAATCACAATTTAACAGTTTAAAGACAACAACATAAATATCAAGCAAAACTTTCAAATAAATATGAGGTAAAATGTATATGAAAATAAGCCTGATCATTCAACTACTGTGTGTGTGTATTATTTGGAGGATTTGAGCTTGTTGTCATATTTTTTAAATTCAAATGTGCAGTTAAAGCAGAAATCCCTAGAACTTCAGATAGCTGATCTGAAAATCCTGCAACACGAAGAAAAATTAGTCCAGGAACAGTCTCAGATGAAAATATATGCAGAACAGGTTTCACAATTATTGGAAACTGAAAAGACTCTGCGCTCACAGTTGACAGCTGATGAAGAGAAATTTCAGCAGTTCCAGGTCTTGATTTCCCGTCTTATATATAAGTTTTTGTACTTCATTATAAAAATTAGTTTTGAACACGTATAGGAGACTATCAAACATTCTGTTCTTTTAAGTATTTAAAATGCCAAGAAACTGAGTGACACTACTTCGAACTTGATATTTTGAGTGCGTGATGCTGCTTCATGTCAATAATTTGAACTTTAGTGGAACTTGCATCTGTTGTACATCATTAAGTTACTTTTTGCATAAACAGATGCCATTACACTGAAAATGATAATGACAGTTCACTTTGTTAGCATACAACTTTAGCCTTACTGAAAGTGAAATTATGCGTTACCCCTGCAAAGTAGTTAAAAGGTGAGTTTGGAGAGAGACATGATAGAGGGTTTTTATTGTGGGCCTAGGTGTAATGGAATAGTCTGTAGTACTATCAAATGTTTCTGTTCATGGCATGCTTCTAGTACGGTTGGCAAGACAATTTCATTTGAAAATTGTATTTGACTAATCAATATGATAAGGCATGCAGTGCTAAATCCTCCAATAAGCTTTCTTGTATAAATATTTAATGCAGCAAATCTCAAGTGTTCCTTGTGCAGGATGCTCTGTCAAAGAGGCATGAGGTCTTTGAAACTTTCAACCAGGAGATTGAGAGGGTAACGTCTACATTTGCCTCTAATTTTCATTTACTTTGGTTTTGCTCGTTTGCTTTTCAGGGTGCAAAGCATGACACTATTATCGTTCTATGTTGTTGTGAAAACAGACGGCGAAGTCCATAAAAGAACTCAAAAAAGAAAATACTTTCCTAAAGAGCAAATGTGATAAGACAGATGTTACTCTCGTCGCACTGGTGGAGGAGGTATGGTTTCATTGATTCTTTATAATATATACCAAATATCTGTAGTTTCCGTTATCAACATTTGATGACCTGTAAATAAGTAGCCTGTTTTCCTCTTAAGAAGAAAACTATAGCTCATTTTGAATGTTCTTTAGAGCTTAGATTCTTCTTGGTGTGTGTTCACATCTCCATGGCTTTAAATTAAATCCAACACCTGGGTTTCTAATCGTCGTCATTATTTGTTTGTGTATTTATGTTGTGAGCAGCGGGAGCACTTGAAGAAACAACTGGAGAAGTCCAAGAGTCAGAAAGACAAGCTTGAATCGTTGTGTCGATCACTACAAGCGGAAAGAAAGCAAAGCTGGATCCCTGGTGATAGACCGGTGTCCGATCCGAGTTTGAGTTGAGACAACGTTTGAGTAGCATGAATTTTTGACTCATAAGGTGGTCAATCTAATATTCGGCATTTCGTGAATTTTGAGGTTTACTTGCCCACTCCATGATATCCTGAGTTGTTGTCTATAACCATTTTGCCCACCAACGCATATTTGCACCTTTTTTTTTTTGTCTGCAATTGAACTTATGATTTAATGAGTGTTTTAAAAAAACTTATTTTTTTCAATATAACTTTCAACATGTGCCGTGTCTGGCAAGTTGTGATTTAATGAATGTTGGTCGAGGAGAGCAACAAAAAAATGCCAAACGATGTGTTTCGTCTGTTGCTGTAATTCAAACTAATCCGTTGTAATTATTTGTAACGAAGTGGACAGTTGTAACGATGAGATTGTTAGGCAAGGGGTATATAGGTTATGCTATGTAACTGTGCAAGGAATGGAAGAGAACATAGGAGTTCGGGGTTGGCTTGAATAATTTTAAAATTTCATGTTGTTAATTCCTTAAAGTATTAGCACAATTTTTTTTAAATATTAGTCCTGTATTAGGTTTCTTAAACTGTTTATTTAGAAATTGAAGAGAATTATCATATATAAAAGTATTTAGTTTGAAGTTTTATAATTTTTATTTTTATTTTAGGGAATAAATATTATATTATTTGATATATTTTATTTATTTATTTTTATTTTTATTTTATATTATTTTTTCTTTTATTTATTATAATTAATAAAAAGTGTACATATATCAAAAATAATTTTTTTTTAAATTTTAGAGTTTAAAGGATTATGTAGGAATTTTTTTATTTAAAATTTAATTTTTTTAAAAAATAAATTTAAAGGAGCTAATCGGAACTATTATTTATCTTTTAAAAAAATTTATTGTATTTTTTTTTTAAAAAAAATTGTAATTTAAAAGAATAAAAAAATAAAAAATAAAAAATTTTATTATAATTAAAAAATTTATTGTCTTTTTTAAAAAATAAAAAATAAAAATAAAAAATTGTAATTTAAAAGAATAAAAAAATAAAACGTGAAAAATAAATAAAATATATTAAATATTATATTATTTATTTTTAATAATTATTATTCACTGATATGAATATTCTCACGCTACCCATACAACTAAATTTAATTTGATATCGCTGAAACAATTAATCATGGCAACGGTTTTCTCGTCTTTAGCAATATATGCTTTTTCAAAAATTCACGATGGCCGTACATTGAAATGGGCAAAATCAAATATGCAGTCCAAAAAAAAAAAAAAAACGTTCACCCCTCATTGATTACCGTACATTAATTTTTGTGCTCGAGTGTTCGAGTTGACTTAATTTGATAATATCATTTTTATTTGTGTTAAAAAAGTTACGGTAAAAAGTATTTAATAAATTATAATTTAAGTCTTATAAATAAGGTAATACGCAATTGATAAATTAAAAATAAATTTAATGTGAATATTAAAAAATTATGTTTTTAATTTAAAATTTTTTATCTGTTTTTTTTATTTTTAAATAAGATTAATATATTTTTAATTTTAAATAAAATTAATATTAACATTATCTGATAAAACAACTTTGAAAACTGATTTTACTTCTTACCGTAAAAAAAAATACAAGTATTTTTTTTTACCAAACGAATATTATTCAAAAGAAAACCACCTTAATCAATAAGGAGGTCATTCTTACAGCACACCCTTAATTCCTTAAGTCATTTAGTGAAGTCCGATCTTTAGAAGTAAACAACAAATGAAGTGAACACAGTCCCACTCATCCAGGGGGACGAAAAGGCCACCTAGGCACCTACGATACAGGGGGCAAAAATGAGGGCTCAAGACCACACTCCAACGGCTAAAGTTGGCCCAGCCACCTGAAGAGGAACTGATTCCCACCTCACAGTCTCACCGCAGTGTCCTCCTGCAGCTGTTATCACAGGTACAGGACTCTGCCCTCCTGCAGTGGCTGACATCACCGACACCAGACTGGAATCCCCACCAGATGCTTCCTGCAGAGTCAGTTTCTTTGCAGCTGCTGCTTTAAGCCGGTACCTTTCAGCACGAGAACCAATGACCTGACCCAGTATGGAGGCTGCAATGGTAAATGCCATGGCTGTCTTTGGCATCAACACAGACTTCCTAAGCATCCCTATAAATGGGACTGCTGCATGAACGGCTACAAACCAAGATGGCGAGAATTTCTCTGTGTGCTCCCTCCATACTCCTAACGGAACATTTGCAGCCATGCCCAATACGCCGATCACGAGCACTTTTGCAGGAAGGGGTTGTGGGCGAAGATTTTTTGCAAAGGCTGTCTTTGCTAGAGCTGCCCGTGCTGCAACAATCACTGGCGGGCAATGGAGTTTCATTCCAGGTGGTGGCTTAAGGGCTTTTGCAACAAGAGGTAACACATGGCTCACCACTCGATAAGATTTGGCTATTGGGCAGTTCCCACTTTGCAGCCACTCATTGCTTAAGGACTCGTGATTTGAACCTCCGCCCTGAAAGTTCGCAACAAATAACAACACAGACATGAGAAAAGAGCAAAAATGAGTATAAAGATGAACAATGGCCCTACAGAAACTACACGTCTGACATACTTTATCAACGAGAGAAGTTGGAAAACACAATCTATGTAAAAGTTTAAAGTCCAAGCCAATTTCAAGATACTTTTATCCAGTCCTTCACCAAATCATCTGAACAGGATCTTGGAGTTTTGTTTGAATTTCTTAAGGGACCCAAAAACTCATCCAGCATTCTGGAATGTAGTCAAGCTACCCTAGAACTAGTGTCGCAAACTAAAAGTGAAATAGCTGTTTTAAAAGAACAGTGAATTACTTTTGAAGGCTTTTTCTTGGAGGATTCTGATTTTCTAATTTGATTGTTCCACTTCTTTGAGAATGAGTCAAAGCCAAAGGGCCCTCCAGGTCCGAAGGCTGAGAGACTGATGGTGGCAGCCCTCGCAGCAAGGGGATTAAACTGGGGCAAACCCTGCTGGGGCTCTGCAGTCTCTGATCGCACAAATGACCTTCCAGAAAGAGGAACAACTCCATCATGTCCATGGAAAATCCTGAATGCCATATCAAAATTGGGACCATCTTCAAATATTGGCCCTTTAGTCTCACGCGCCTGAGCATGAAAATAGCAAACTATAAGGAAATAACTTGATTTGAAGTCCCCCCTAGGACATCCCGTAAGGTCCAACAAATATGAATTGAAAAAAAGAAAAAAAAAACTTGATTTGAAGTGACTGGTGGAAGCCAGATTGCGCATCAAATAGTTCCAAGAAATACCAAAAATAATCAATATCTCACAATTGTTGGAAAAGTCGTGGACGAGAAAGAGAAATTCGTGGGTTCATTTATGTTCCTCAAAAAAGGACATCTATGGATGTCCGGATGAGAAGGTAGGGTCTCCTCATCTTGGTATCCAAAAAAATCCATTTTTCTGAAATCCAAATAACCTGCACCCAAAAAATAAAGGATTTAAAAATCATCCACAGTAGAAAAAAAACCCTGCAAGTGCTAAATTTCGAAAGCAGACTACATTTATAAGCCAAGCTAAGGTAACTCCATATTCATGAAATCAGTATTTTGAAAAAATCATTATGAGCAGAAAAGGCGTCGAGATACTGAGATAAGATCACACCATCAAATTAAACACAATTGAGAATCCATTTAAAAGTTTACAATGCAAGTGTGTAACATAACATTTATAAGTGTGACATGTTTTCAGTTCATTTAAAGTTTGATAGCAATTTAAGTCAAACCAACGAAAAACAAATGAATACAGCTCCTTGAAAAACTGAAAATAAAACAGAAATTACCATAAAGATGCATATATATGCACTTTCAAATAAGTACACCATTAAAACTAAAAAAATAAAAGGCTATATATAAATAATATAATTTCTAAATCACTGAAGCATCCATTTTGAAGTTCTAACTCGAGACAGCCACAAAATCTTTTACAGTTTGATGGGATTACTTTCAAATGTAAAGTCAGCAACATGCCTACATAGGAATATCCCCGGGCACGCACAAGGGGTGGATCACAAAAATTCATGGGATTCTAGAGTCAAAGACACTAATAGCTGGCTTGCCAAACCGGACTAGTTTCCCAAAATCAGGCAAACCCAGATCCACAATTCAAAGTTTTTTGGTTTTTTTTTTTAATAATAGAAGAAAACAAAACATATTGTATCAATCCCCCAGTTCCCTCCCGCAACCAGTCACTATCTTCGTCTTTCAAAAACCAGTCATGCTCGACAAATTCTAGATCCATTTACTTGAAGTTCCATTTCCCTACATCTATATGCATCCGGTGACCAATAACAGCTACACACACGAGCGCAAACTATGTTTGTTCATCACCAGAAAACAGAGACGAAAATGAATAAAAAAACCCAACGTAATCGAATCCATACCCGTATAGAAGATCGAAAACAAGGCGTGTTGATTGTTGAATGAGAGTGAGAGAGAGGGAGAGAGGGAGAGATTTGGCTTGTTCTTCCGTGAAAATGGAGGAAGGAATGAGAGAAGAAGAGGAAGAAGAAGGACGACTCAGCTGGCGTGGTTAACACACGCCAAACTTGACCGATTCGGGGTTGGGTCAGTGATTTGCAGCTGTGCTAGGCGCGTGTGCCCCACGATTCCCCAGCCTCCCGCGACGGTCACCTCCGTCACGTACCAACTGTGTAGTAATACAATACGTCACAATACCTACACCTTACCTAACCTAATGACATTATACGACGGATTATTTATTTAACGGATTTTTTTATGATCTAATATGTCATTATAATTATATAACAGTTATAATATTATTTTTATTTCATTCTCTTTTAATAAAATAATAATAATGAAGTAAGGTATTAATGTTATCCTTCAAGTTACTACAAAATGGTACTCGTTTTATCTCAATCTTCTTCGTTTATTATGCTGGCTAATTTGTCTTATGTGCATATTTATTACTTTACTTGGAAACCTCTTTGCCAGCTTAGAAAAGTTCTATTTTATTATCATACCGCACACGGGCCCATGGCTTCAACCCCCAAAATAGAGAGAGATGTTCTACTTCCTCTAGTGACCCCTTTTCATTTTTTTTTTTTAAACTTTTGGGGTCGTATTTATAAATTTATTTAAAATATATATTATTTTACTATAAAGCTACCAATTTATAAAATTTGGTGGTCATAGTATTCTTAGTACTAATTCATTATCTTGCAATTATTATGTTTATATAATTTGTATATATAGTAATAAGATAAAATGTATAAATTATAATGATATTTTTATAAGTATTTTTAAATTTTTAAAAATAAATTTACATAATCTTTAGTACATTTAGGTAAATATATTGATATATATAAAATTAATCAAACATATATTTAGTGTGTAAGTGAGTGCACTTACACATGTATGTGGCCATGCAGACATGCGTATATATTTTCTAATTTTATAAAATTTTATATCCTTGAAACACATAACAACTATATCGAGGGAAAAAATCTTACGCAACAAGACTCAATAATAACTTTGCAAGCATTTAACTCTAAAACACAAGGGAGATGAGATTTTTATTTAGGTTAGACACATGCCTAACATCTTAAAAGCTTCTAACAATATCATACATTATGATTTAAACACTCCCAATACCAATACTCTCGTATGATGTATTGTTTCCTATAAGAACAATTTCACTTTCAACAAACTTATACATAGAGAACTAGTCCTTATTTGGTCACATTTGATATGAATATCTAGAATTGAGTATCCATTCATCGGTAAACTTAGGTTTATCAGTTGTCATCACCAATAATATATCTTCATTTCTATTCTCGGATATATTTGTATTGACCAAATTTGCCTTTTATTTATCATTTTCATTGCTCTCACCAACCATCTTATTTATATTCTGTAACTTGTATTAATTTACTTTTTTTTAAAAAAAAAAATTATAGAATCTATTTTTATTTATCAATTTAGATCTGAATCTATCTTGATTGAAAGTTCCTTAACTATTTTCTACCCCCACAATCAAACCAAAAGCCTTCTAATGTGCTACTGGTTACTAATTCATTATCAAGCTTTTGCTTACTTAGCAAACTATACTTAATATTCTCAAAACACAACTTATCTTTACTATAGATTATGGTCTCTTTAAAATACTTATACCAGGTGGATAATGAAACCAATAGCAATTGGGCTTGATTCTCATCTTATACTTCAACATCAATATTTTTTAGATGATTAATGAATGTAATAAACTTACAAATGTGAGCCTTAGTTGACATACCTTTACCCAAACAAAACTTATACAACTATTGCTTCAAAATTAATTGATTCGTTAAGAATTTCGTCAAATATAGTTTCCAACTTCATTCACAAATGAATTATTATCTCTACCATACATATCTCCAACATAATATCATTTAAATACATAATCAAATACTTGAGAGAGTCTTATAATCAAGTTTTTTCCAAATGTCACCAAATTGAGTTTTGCCTCCAACGTCTTCTCTAAGCCATATTAAACTAGATATCATTCATTCTCAATTTCCATACACTAAGCTTCTCAATATCAAACTTTGTTGTAACTTTCTTTAAAGAGTCAATTTCGAAAATTCTAGCTTTGATACCAAAAAAATTGAAAACTCTAACCTCACACTAAATAGTCCTTGTGTGTAGTTCAAAAAAATTAAACTGATAAATTTTAATGCAACCCCTTCATATATTTCTAGCTCAAAATCAAAAGTTACAAAATAAGCTGCAATAAATACATCCCAAACAGACAAAATAGCCAATAAATCAATAATAAATACTATAAAGATAAATTTCCTCTTTTCCTTGTGGGATCAGAATCTAGCATGAAAACTGCAAGAGAAATTGCCCACAGAAGTGAGAATAAAACAACAAAAAAATTTAAGTCCAGATTTCTAACAAAGTTATTTTTGGATTTGGATTGGGTACTAAAACCTAAATCCAACATCAAACTCATGGAATCTTCGGCCTTGAATTTTAACAAAATTGCACAAGTGAAATTTACCTCTTGAT
Organism: Taxillus chinensis; assembly: GCA_023512835.1. Lineage (NCBI taxonomy): Eukaryota > Viridiplantae > Streptophyta > Magnoliopsida > Santalales > Loranthaceae > Taxillus > Taxillus chinensis. The sequence continues at coordinate 40,912,105 of CM042087.1, forward strand.
GGCATTAACAACCGTTTTCTAATTATTTTTTTAAAATTTAAAGATCTAAACTAATTTTTATTTTCATATACGTATATAATAAAATAAATTTTCAATCACTTTTTATATTATTAAAATAATATTTTATATTAATATTTTTATAATTCAAAGTACAAGTAAAAATATATGAAAAACTCAAAAGAGAGATGAAAATAATAATAATTTAATAATTATATAAAAATAATAATGTCTCTTAATACACTTTAAATACTAAACAAATGAAAAAAATTAAATATAAAATTTTTATTATACGAGTAATTTCATGACTTTTTTTCTAAATAAAGAAAAATAGTTCTATTGAAAATTTGTAACCATTATTCTTACTACCTTTTGATTTGTGTTAAATAAATAATTTTATTTGAAATAATAATAACTTGCCTTTGGTACAGTATAAATTTATATGAAACCAAAAAGCAATAAGCAATAACTTCATGATTTAATAAGCAAGTTGAGCTACTAATGACAAGATCATGACAAAGCCCTTAAGTATTGGATCAGATAGAACTAGAAGGCATAAATAAAAACATACTACGCACAAAAGCACCATCAACTCAAAGCAATTGGGAAGTTTTATAAAGAACTTCATAAAGCAAAAAAAAAAAAAAAAAAAAAACGCCAATGAAACCCGACACAATGGACTGCCATACCCCATACAAATGGGGTCCAAACACCTCCCACCCATGTATCTCTTAGCTTCTGCATTAAAAAAGCCAAGGCAATGTGGTTTGAGTGAGCTGCAAAGGGCACTAATAACAATACCATATTAAAAACTCCTCAAATGGGCAGATATATTAGATTCCAAACAAAATAAGAACTTTTAGTGAATCAAATGTATAGATTTGTCGCCAACCTAAGGTTAGCCTATTGCACAATCTAAACTCAGCGGTTTGATAATGGGATACATAAAGCAGAGTACGATTGCTACAAACTTTCCCTTAAATGACATATCATGGTCCTTTAATGAGCAATTTCAGCATGCTTAATAGCCATAGTTTGACCCATAGACAGAGCCATAGCCCCCGCCATGGCCAGGAGGCCCTGTGTTCGATTGGGGTGATGTGTACACAGAGCCATGAGCAGCATAAGAATTATAACCTTGGTCTGTAGGCCCGCCTGTCTGGGTCTGTGTTGATGCTGCAGCTTCAGCCATGAAATTCTGCATTCCAAAAGATAATTTTGAGAGAATAAAATACACGCATTTTCAACATGGAGATTGAAAGATCAGCTCATGTAGAAAATGTCTTTGATTCCAACTATCCACAGGTCCATAACTACCCACAACAAAGACTTGACAGAATAACAAAAGCAGGGAAGAATAACTTTGTTTGGACAAACACATTACATAAAAAACGACCTTCTAAACAAATGAACTTCAAGCATGCAAACGCAGCAGAAAATAATTTAGTTTAGTTCACCCGGACAAAACAAACACCAGATCAAAAACAACCTTCTAAACAAAGCAACTATAAGTAAACAAATGAGGGAACTTGGTGGTCAGGACACCATTTTTACCGCACTTTCCACAAGGCTACAACTACTGGGTATCTTCTACGGGTTTGAGGTGAGTGAACTGTGCTTGAGGAAGAGCTTTTGAATGGCAGCGATACTTTGGTTAATTGATCTAATGTTCTTGACTTCTTGGTGAATTGCAATGCTTTTTTTCCCTAAGCAATTCCATGGCTATCATCGTATTAGAGAAGGGCTTCCTAAAATTTCAGCTTAGGACCAACAGTCTCGCTTTGGGAATGGGGCTTGGAAAACCAGAATTCTGGGGCTAGTGCTGACTGGATAACCACAAAGAAGTATTGAGTCATTAATGTGCTAAATTTCGTCCTTTTTTGATATATCCCCAGTTTTGATAAATTGCAGAACGTGCCTGGAACAGCGGGCTATGCCCCTACAGGCTACAGGAGGTCAATTTACAACATACTATGTACCCTTTTTGTTCTTTTTTTAAGAATCAAACACCAATTACATGGATCATAAGGTGAGCGATTAAAAAAACATGCTTGGCAGATGTCATCAAGTCACAGAGTATTTCTGTAGAAACTCAAAATGCGTACTTCATGATACAAACTGACGAAAGACAATATATAGAAAGCAAAAATCAAACAATTAATTCTTCAAGACATTTGCTTGAGAAGCAAAGGTGAGAATAAAATGCCTGTATTAATTGTTGGGCTGATTGGACTTGAGAAGCAGTCCCATTGATCTCTACTGTCATTTCCGTTGGAATACCCCTTGTTTCCTGTATGGTAACTGATGCCCCACTTGCACGTCGAATGTAACTTATACTTGTCCCACCTGCCCCAATAACAGCATCAGCATAGGAGAGTGGAATTTGCATTTGCTGTGTGATCTACAAAAAAAATATTAAACACGGTCACTTAAACTTCCAAACAACTAATTGCATGGTTAGCCACAGAAAAGTTTCCACTATAGCTTATAAAATAATAAAAATATATCATGATCCACGTGATCATATACCATTTGTTACCCAGGACCAGAAATCCTTGGTTTCTAATTGAATATATTATAGATACATCATACATAGACACCTTCTAAAAGTAAAATTCAAAAATTTAGGCTATATTTGATAAGCCTTGATTATTTTTCAAAACACAATTATTTTTAAAAAGCTCAAATGAATTTTCACCACTCACAAATACTTTAAATTCATCGGATCCACTATTTTCAAAAATAATACCATCGTACTAAACGGATCCTTAGTTTTCCAATTTTCACTGGGGCCTTGTTTTGATTGATTGGAATGGAAGCAAAATTTAAGCTTCCCTCCATTCACCCCCAACTGAAAGCTCCTTTGATATGTCAAAAAAAATTGGTTCAAATCATTCATCCCCAGCTTCGATAGCCTTTAACTTTTTATAGTGTCATCTTTCAAAGGCGAAGCTAGTGACTGGAGTGAAGTCATAATAAGGTAGCCATATTGGAAGGTGTGGCTAGAGGAGAGCTAATGTTTGTTGAGTATTTTGGTTTGACACTGTTTCACACCCAAAAAAAACGAGCTACATCTGAGTAACACTTGAGAATGAAAGTCTAATAAAGGGACACCGGCTAAACCACTCATTTCTTTGACCGAGACAGTTAACCCTTACCGTCATATCAAGAATATAGCGTAGTAAGAAATCATACCTGTATCCATGCACGAAGATCTTTGAAAGAGGAAAATTACTTTTAATATTCCATATCAAGAAAAAAATGAAATAGTTGCCGAATAAATTAATAGACAATTCTTTTGTTTTACTTGTCATTAGTTTTTTTCTCTCTTAATATCTAAGATGTATGGATAAATTTCACCTTTTCTTTTCCAAAATATTTTATTCAAACACAGCTTAAATATACTACTGTTCAAAAAATAAAAAATTATGAAAATGGAAAATAACCTGTGTAATCATTGATGGTGCTGGCTGTGCATTTGATGATGAATGAAGACCTGCTGGAGGTTCCCTCCCATAGGCAGATATGCCCTGATGATGCTGGTTGTCTATAGGAGGAAAGTCCGCAGGTTGATAATAATTGTCCTGTTGCCGTGTAGGAGGCATATACTGAGAGTTGGGTCCAAAACCTGGACCTCCACCACCAGGAGGAGGGAAACCTTGAGGTGGGCCCCAGCTTTGGTGGGAAGGCATGTGGTCCATCTGAGGATTTGGTGCTTGCATCTGCCAATGACATTTAAACATTTCAATATAAATTCACACTAACTTATTTAGAAGTCCAAGCTAATGAAGACTCCAAACTTACTTGCATTTCAAACAATGGAATTACACTACGGTCCACCAAAAACTTCTTGAGGTGAGATGCAATTAACTCCACTGCTATGTGTACTCCAGCAGGCTCTCCTACCACTTCAACCACCCTATCATCTTGCAGGGCAAAAACTGGTAGGTCCTCTGCAGTTTTTTTTTTTTTTTGGAAAAAGACAGTAAATGTCAAACAAACATTAACTTTGCCATAATGAAGTAAATTATAATACTGCACAAGTATGCAAAAGTTCGAGAAGCTGATTCCATTATCAAGGCTCTGTGGGAAATGTATTTCTAGGAAACTAAATACGGTAAAAACTGGACACCAATTCATATAATAAGGACTTATTAGAATGAGCATAAAATGTCCAAATGGAGATAAACACATGGGTGTGTACAGTTATACAAAGAAATTTAAACTTATCTCTATCATATCATAAGGTTGCATTTGGTGTGATGCCAAGTGCCTTCATCCTTGAGCGGTAGGTCTTGGGTTCAAGACTTCTAAGAGTAAGACTTAATAACATATACCTCCCACAGACCTCTATAAAGGAATCTTATGCACTAGGTACGACCTTTCATCTCTATCATTTCATAAAAATAATTTATTAATGTTAAATTGCCTCAGACCGTCTATAAAGGAATCTTATGCACTAACCTTTCATCTCTATCATATCATAAAAAAAATATTAATGCTAAATTGACAAAATTACTAATATTTATTTCAAATAACCAACAAGAACAACTAGAAGTCAAGATCTAGAGTGAGGTTTCCCAGAAAACTGTATCCTTGAAATATTGTAGGCATTGTTATGTTGCTTATTGTGCTGGGATTTTACACCAAATGAAAAAACCCAACCAAATAGATTAATATGAATCCACGTAAGACCAGATATTTAGAACATATAGCAGAAAAATATGTCATGGGAAATGAAGACAACCTGCTCCAAGAACTCTAACAATACAATTAGATGTCTCTTGAATATTTTTCACTGTCCCTCCTTGTTTCCCAATTAAATTTCCTGCCTGTGAAGCTGCCACAAGCAGCCTTGTTGAAACCTTGGTTCCTGGTGCAGCCTGAGAAGAATCGCCCTCCAAGCCGTCAACAATGCGTTTGTGAACCCTAAGAAGGCCATCAACAGCAGGAGGAAGAGATGAATCAGGCTCCTCCTTGGCAGATACCATTACCTATTCAAGACAAGCAAGTAGAAAAATTAATTAGAATAAATGGTGAAATGTTCTACCTCATGACCATTATGCACACTTGAATTCAAATAATAATAATGTTTTGCAACATTGCCAAGCTATGGATGAGTATTTCACTGTATTTTTACCCCTATTAAAAAAATCATAACTAATAGACGGCACAAAACAAAAGTGTAAAAGAGGCAAAACAAAGCAAAAAAAATATGCCTTATTCAATTGATCATTCCATCTATAACCTAATTTTTATTTTTAAAGAAATAGTCAAAAACTTCTTATTTTCTAGGAATCGAGTAACCCAGCAGACCTGATGCAAGACATACATGAAACAATAGGTCAACATAGGACCAGGGTTTGATGTTCGTCAAAAGTTTACCCAATACAGAAAGAATCTCTGTGAAAGCTGTAATAATCAAAACAAGTAGCGAGAATTCTCAGCATAAAAAAATTAGGGTTTATGGAACACTCCATTGATTTTAAATTTGAAGGATAAAGATAAAGAGTAAATTTCATAAACCCAGACTAGGAGACCAACTGAAATTGAAGCCTGAATTTTGACTAAACGCCTTCTATTCACAAGCAAAGTATACAATGAGATACACACAAGCTCCATCCATTTGATTAATGAGAGATTAGCTTATAATTAAAACCTGAATTTTGACTAAAAGCCACTTCTATATGACCAAAATTAAGCAAACAATCAGAAAAACATAAAATCCTAACAAATAAAAGATATATATATATAATAACAAGTTATCTGTAAAACTTTACATTATAGATTTGCCCTATTTTATAAACAAAAAAGTTTGAAAAAAAAACAATAACTGTATTTAATATTCATCTTTCATAACACTTTTATACACTATATTACCCAGCAAAGCTTATGTAGTTGCCTTATGTGAGATATTATTTTTAAGCTAATTAGAATATTTCTGAAAGGGATATACGACTCTAGATAGTCAATCCTTGCACCAAAGTGCCTGCTCTCAAAATTCAAAAATAGTTCTGCCTCAGATTTAATTCACTTCCTTATATTTTTACATTATCAAAGTTCCCAGTATCATGTTAGTGTGATTTGTAGCAGCAAGGTTTGGTTATGTACTTTAAACTAAGCAACAAGACATCAAATACCCCAAAATTCTGGAATTACCAGAGAGAAACGCAGGGCTTCTTCATTCGGGTGTTAAGATGCGCCTGTGTTTTTCTGATCAACTTTTCAGCACTTGCAATGCTCAATGCTGACCACAGCATTCTGGATCCTTAATTCTTCAAATTTGGAAACATATTGATGATTGAAATTGTTGCTTATAACCTGCACATATTTTTTTTGTCACTTCAATAAAGAACTGTATTCATATTTTATAGATTGTTAATCTTAATGCTGCTTTTTTTGTCCTCTTAAATTAAACCATTTGAATATGTTGTTTTTGTTCTTGACTTGTGATCACTTCTAGGCTTCAATTTCTCTGTTGGGCAGAAATACACAATGTAAACCATATGTGCTATGCATATACTTTGTGTGTAAATATTATTTATTATGGAATTTAAATGGAAACCATTTTAATAATGGTCTATGGATTTGATGACTGACAAGTTATAGATCAATATCACAATGCTTTCTTTTGTTATTTATCCTAGTAAATCTAATATGTAAATACATTGATTAAATGTTTAGTTTCCCCATTTCAATGGTTTTAATTATTACACGGGCTTAATGTAGATTAAATTGCCAAAGTCAAGAAAAAAAAACATATCACTGATTTTGCACCCCATATAGGGTGCCACTCGCATTAACGATTGAGAACTTGTCCTTGCACTTTAATAAACCTCATTAAACACGGTCAGCTTATTATTTCTACAAGGCTATACCACTGACGCACTATAGTACTGGCAAATCATAAGATCCTTAGTGAGCTCAATTGACAGGCCTCTGAAAATTCCTCACAGTTAGTAACACAGTATAGCACATTTCACATGTTTAGCATCTTCAAAGCCGGTTAGATGGCCCAGGGAGAGGAAAACAAAAAAGAAGATGACAGAGATTGTACAGTATAAATTTAAAGATACCAAGCAGCGTATTCAACCATCAGCAAAATGTAAACTAATCACACAACAGCAGTACAGTAGCAGGTAAAGTAAAACTAGATATTATTAATGACATAATACCATGTCAACCATTTATCGAGCTTCTAATAGAATAAGATGAACCAGGAAAAGTGTAGGAAAAACTTACTGCTCTTTCTGATGTGCCAGGAGGACCATCAAGAATCTTGATGCGAGCTCTAGTTTCCTCCACTATTTTCTTAATGAATTCACCTTTACGTCCAATGATACTGCCAACCTTTTGAGCAGGAACCAGCATGCGGAAAACACTCTCTCCAGGCCATCCAGGCCACCGTTTTTCAACATCTGGAGCTGTTATATCATTCTCATGCTCCTGTTTTACTTCGGCATTTGAATTTTCAGGCAATTGATCCAAGTCATGCTCAACAATACTTTGATCAGCTTCAGCCATGTGTTGTAAGTGGTGAGCTAGAAAACACAAAACAATCCAAAAGGCAGTGATCACCACTTCCTCCAAGGAGATTACAGATCAACATACAAAAATAATTTAAATTCCACATCCAATAATAGTTTACTATTTATTTCCAAAACCAATAATCGACCAAATTAAACTATACTAAAACACACGCACATGAAAATAAACTGAAAACCCATTTCAGATCATGGTAAGCCAATCGATGTAGCCAAAAAGGTCATGTCATACACACCCTGATCAGCAACTGACCTTGTTTATATATATATATATATATAAACAGAAGCTTTCAAGCACAGGTATTTCAAACGGAAAAAAAAAAACTTGCTTTCTTTCTCTATCAATTTTCAAATATCTAACAAGTTCCTAACAACAATAGAAAACCACTTGACCAGTCTCCAACTCCAAAAATGAGCATTGTTTATTGAAAAAGATGATAAGAAAATAAATATTGTGGATGGAAGATGATGAACTAAAAGTAGGGCACGGCACGCACGTTCTGGAATGGCAACATTAAAAAAAAAAAAAAAAAACTGACACGATATAAAACACTATTGCTGAGTGGGAGAAATTCTTAGTGGAATCAATTGGTCCCCCTGATAATTGATAAAGCAGTCTTATCTGGTATTTAGAATGTAGTTTATCGATAACAGGAAAATCGTCAGAATAGCACTCAATTCCAGAATACACCCTAGAATGTTCTTATATGCCCTAATTGAAAAATCTACATCCTGTTTAATTCAATGTGCTTCGGTGCTCCAGAAAATAACTAGGGCAACAACAACAGTAACACAGCTCCAAAGATGACTTCTCTAGGGTTATGGCCCTTGGTGGTTTTCAGATGCTGTACGGCGTACAGTTTGTATACCAGAAGGGCTGTGATAAGATAATGAAATGAGCTAAGGAGATTGAGGACTCAATAGACGGCAGACCCAACACAAAACCTAGGTAAATATGAACGTGAGATACTAATAGAAGGTCGGTGACTGATTAGAGGTATTACAAGCAGAACAGCAATGGCGAGTCCCGGAGCAGCAACTTTCTGAGTTTTAGGATCCTAGGTTTAGCGAGTGTTGTACGTGTGAGAGCGGTGTGTTTGTGTACCTGATGATGGTAGGCGCCGTCGCGGCTTGGGGCTTCGGAGGCAGGATGGCGTAAAAAAAAAAAAATTTCTTTTCTTTTGGTATAATAGTTTTACAAAATTTCTTTTGCTCCTTTGACTTTTTCGAATAGATTGCCCGTGACTTTTTTATTATTATTATTATAACTCAACTTCATTATCGGTTAAAATCAACTTCATTATCGGTTCAAATAATCTTGATTTCGTTAGGTTTGACTAGACTTAGACATCTGAGTTCGGGTATTGACTTGACTTGAAATACGCATTATATTATAATATTTTCATCTCGCTTTGCCTCGATCTGAACCGATTAAGATAAATTTAGGTCACTCACTATTTAGTCCCAACCCGCTCAATTATCATTCTTAATTCAAATGAGTCAAAATGAATGAGTGATATGTTTTTAGCACATGCTAGTACCATATATGAAATATGAAATATCCTTATCCTCATGCTATTGTGTAATCAACAAGAGTTAAATAGTACTAGACCTCAAGTCATCACCAAACATTTTGTGCGAATTGGGCTACCCCGTGAGGGCAAAATGCCCTTGACTATTAATTTTACTTTTGCACAATATTTTTGTTCTTAATTGTAAATAAATTAAAATTTTATTAATTTTTTAAAGGATGATCCTAAAGTCACTTCTCACCCTCTTCTTCCACTCTGATTTTTGGCAATAGACAAAGATATCTTTTGACTTAAACAATTAAAGGTGCAGTGTTATTGACATTAACTCCTCCATTAAGTTCTCCAACAACCTCCAATGACTGCTTGTGCCTCTTCATTATCATTGTCGAGATCGATATCAATAACCTCAAATTTCATGCATCCTCCCTTAGGTATACATTCCAAGTTTAACCTCTTCCACGTTAGTTTCTTACTTTCTTCCTCCATAATTCCTCCTCTAACTCACCCGTTTCTCTGTTGAAAAATCAATCATATTCCAACCAAAGTTGGCATCTCCAAATGATAACAGTTGATGATAAGATTTTGAACCAAAACGGTGGATGTGGCCACATTGGGCACAATTGATTTCAAACAAGAAGAGGGAAATAAGGTACGTGATAATATTGTATTTTAGCATATTTTTAAAATGTATTTGTGTCTTATTTTGATAATCATTTGAATATTTTACTTATTTTTAAAACTAATTTATATTTTATGTGCCTTAACAATATTTATAAGATATTATAAGTGTACTAGGTGAAAAAAAGTAGAGCAAAAGAGTAAAAGTCAATGTCACATGATTGAAAAGTAAATATTAGTCAATAAATGTCAACTTTATAAATGTAAACAAAAATCCATAATAGTCAACAAAAGCCAATACCATCCTGATGATGATTAATAAAAATCAAATGCTAAAGAGGTTCTGGCCGATTAGAGTTGAAGCTCATAATTTAAAGGTAGTCTAGATTGACATGTCTAAATTATCATCATTAAGACTTTGTACAAAATAATGTTTGTATTAGCATTAGAAGTATCTGTTCAAATCTATTGTATGTTTGGCTCAGGATTGACTTTATTAATATTAACTATTTATTTATCTTGAAAAATGTTTGTATCATAGATGTTTGGATCTAAATATAATATGTATTTGCTCTTAATTGGAATGATATTTCATTTGATATCTATATTAAAAAGTCAAAATTTAATTACTTCTTTAAATTTAGTTGTTTTAATTTTATTTTACTTAAATAAAGTCAAAATTTATATAATTTCAATACTTGTCAAAAATAAGATACCAATCCCAGTTTAATAATTGTGATCTTAAAAAGTATATATTATAAAACTATGATATTTTACACTTACAGTTTTACGTTGGTCGAGTTTTAGATGTTTCTAAGGATTGTTTTATCTTATTTTATTTGTCAATGTTAACACGAAGTAATTTTGCTTTTAATTTAAATTATTCTTATTTCATTTTGTTTTCCTTATCAAGGGTACTGCTATAATTTCCTTATTCAGTTATTTGGGTTGTTTGCTGTGGTTGCTTTAGGCATTTTGTTTCATTTGATTTTGTTTAAGTCTTTGTAATATTTTTATTACTTATTTGGCTTGAGTTTATGTCTAGTTTTTCTTTTGACTTTGTTTTATTAGTTAATTTATTTCATATTAAGTTGTTTCAAACCTTGAATGTAATGAGGATAATCAGATTATTGAAAAAGAATTAAGCAAAAGTTATAAAAGGAAAATAACAAAAAATACAATAGACCTTTAAAAATTATATCAAGCCAATTGTAAGAGAGAACTATTTAAGGATCAAGCGCTAGACAAATAATGCTAACTATTTTGAACTCAAGTTAACCCTAATTATGACATAACAAGCTCAATTTGTTGGACATATGATTGGTGAAGATCAATGATGTTCTTAAAGATACCATAAAGCAAAAGTTCTTTCCATTTTCTTTAAGAGACAAAACGGAAGGTTGGTTACCATCTCTGTAATCTAAAAGCAACACCCTTAATTTTGTAATGAATGAATAAAAAGACCAAGTCTATAATACTACACCTAACGAACAAAAAGTGTAAACAAGTTTACCATTATCATCAAATTTTATTCCAACTCGCTTAAAATGAATCGGTTCAAAGACTAATGAAAAATAAAATAAAATCGCTACCGATCATTTTTGAAATAAGATTAGTCACAATCTACATAAAGTAAGATGAATTCAAGAATTGATTATTTGTAAAAATGAATTAGCACTTCCTAATGCTGTAAATCAGTACCAATCTTAAAAGTTAAAAATTTCTGCTTGTTTTAAAAGGCACTTAATAATAATGCCATATTAAAAACTCCTCCGATGGGCAGATAGATATTAGATTCCAAACAAAATAAGAAAACTTAGTTAATCAAATGTATAGAATTGTCTCCCAGCTAGGGTTAGCCTATTGCACAATCTAGACTCCAGTTTGATAACGGGACATACACGAAGCAAGTATGATTGCTACAAACATTCCCTTAATAACATATCACGCGGTCCTTTAATGAGCAATTTCAACGTGCTTAATAGCCATAGTTTGACCCATAGACAGAGCCATAACCTCCGCCATGGCCAGGAGGCCCTGTGTTAGATTGAGGTGATGGGTACACAGAGCCAAGCGCAGCATGAGAATTATAACCTTGGTCTGTTGGCCCACCTGTCTGAGCCTGTGTTGAGGCTGCAGCTTCAGCCATGAAATTCTGCATTCCAAAAGTTTAGTATCAGAGAATAAAATACATGTATTTTCTAAAAACCACAAAAATAGCTAAAATTTCAGCATAGCGGGACAAAAATCTGGGCCCAGAATAATAGAAAACAATTCAATCAAGAGCACCCAAAATCGATACATTCGCGTTAGCCATAACATGGAGATTGAAAGATCAGTTCATGTAGAAAATGTGTTGGATTCTGACTATCCATAGTCCATAACTACTCAGGCCTTAGCAGAATAACAAAAGCAGGGAGAAAGTAGTTTGTTTTTCCAAAACACACTAGCTAAAAAAAACAACCGTCTAAACAAAGGAACTTCAAGCATGCAAACAGAGCAAGTTGACCTGAACAAAACAGACACTAGATCAAAAACAACCTTTTCAACAAAGCAACTGTAAGTAAACAAGTAAACAAATGAGTGAACTTGGTGGTCATGACTCCATTTTTAGCACACTATCCACAAAGCTACAACTACTGGGTATCTTCTAAGGGTTTGAAGTGCGTGAACTGAGGTTTAGGGAGAGCTTTTGGATGGCAGCAATACTTTGGTAATTGATCTAATGTTCTTGCCTTCTTGGTGAATTGCAGTGCTTTTTTTTCCTATCATCATATTATAGAAGGGCTTCCTGCTCAAATTTCAGATTAGGACTGACAATCTAGCTTTGAGAATGGGGCTTGGGAAACCAGAATTCTGGGGCTATCGCTGACTGAATAATCACAAAGAAGTATTGAGTCATTAATGTGCTAAATTGCTTCCTTTTTTGTTATATCCCCAGTAGGCATGATCATCATAATATTCATCATGATTATAGGAACATCTTAATTGAATTTCTGGAACTTGTAGCAATTTGATCTTTACACGTTAATAATCACTCTTAACGAACAGAAAGAACTTGTTAATCCACAGAGAGATAACAAGAGAGAATCGACTAAAATACTTTAGTTCTTGCTATATATTCAGCGGGTTGGTCGTTGCAGGGGGTCAATTTACAACATACAAAAAATGCAGACATCATGATACAAAGTGACGACAGACAATATGAAGAAAGCAAAAATCAAACAATAAATTCCACAAGATATTTGTTTGAGAAGCAAAGGTGAGAATAAAATGCCTGTATTAATTGTTGGGCTGATTGGACTTGAGAAGCAGTCCCATTGATCTCTACTGTCATTTCCGTTGGAATACCCCTTGTTTCCTGTATGGTAACTGATGCCCCACTTGCACGTCGAATGTAACTTATGCTTGTCCCACCTGCCCCAATAACAGCATCAGCATAGGAGAGTGGAATTTGCATTTGCTGTGTGATCTACAACAAAAATATTAAACACGGTCACTTAAACTTCCAAACAACTAATTGCATGGTTAGCCACAGAAATATATCATGATCCACGTGATCATAAACCATTCAATCCCCAGGATCAGAAATCCTTGGTTTCTAATTGTATATATGATAGATAATTATACATAAACATCTTCTAAATGTAAAATTTGGAAATTTAGTTTTCCAATTTTCATTAGGGCCTTGTTTTGAATGATTGGAATGGAAGCAAAGCTTCCCTCCATTCACCCTCAACTAGAAGGCGCCCTGATATGTCAAAAAGCTTCGATCCAAATCATTCATCCACAACTTCAATAGCCTATAATTTTCTATAAATTGCCTTCTTTGATAAAGGGACACTTGCTAAACCGCTCATTTCTTTGGCTGAGACACTTAACCCTTACCGCCATTTAATTACATACAATGCAAGATAGATCTCTGTAAGAGGAAAGTTACATTTAATGTTTGATATCAAAAAAACAAAAAAAAAATGAAATAGTATCAAAATAAATTAATATGCAATTCGTTTGTTTTACTTGTCATTAGCTTTTTTTTCTCTCTTAATATCTAAGATGTACGGATAAATTCCACCTTTGCATTGCCATAATATTTTATTCAAATTTCAAACACAGCACAAACATATTACTAATCAAAAAAGCAAAAATTAGGAAAATGAAAAACAACCTGTGTAATCATTGATGGTGCTGGCTGTGCATTTGACGACGAATGAAGACCGGGTGGGGGTTCCCTCCCATAAGCAGATATGCCCTGATGATGCTGGTTGTCCATAGGAGGAAAGTCAGCAGGTTGATAATAATTGTCCGGTTGCTGTGGGGGAGGCATATATTGAGAGTTTTGTCCAAAACCTGGACCTCCACCAACAGTAGGAGGGAAACCTTGAGGTGGGCCCCAGCTTTGGTGGGAAGGCATGTGGTCCATCTGAGGATTTGGTGCTTGCATCTGCCAATAACATTTAAACATTACAATATAAATTCACACTAACTTATTTAGAAGTCCAAGCTAATGAAGACTCCAAACTTACTTGCATTTCAAATAATGGAATTACACTACGGTCCACCAAAAACTTCTTGAGGTGAGATGCAATTAACTCCACTGCTATGTGTACTCCAGCAGGCTCTCCTACCACTTCAACCACCCTATCATCTTGCAGGGAAAAAACTGGTAGGTCCTCTGTAGATTTTTTTTTTTAAAAAAAAAACACCGTAAAATGTCAAACAATCATTAACTTCATCATTAATAAAGTAAATTATAATAATGCGCAACAAGTATGCAAAAGTTAGAGAAGTTTATCATAGCAAAAATCACTACATTATCAAGGCTCTGTGGGAAATGTATTACTAGGCAACTAAATACGGTCAAAACTGGACTCCAATTCATATAATAAGGATTTATTAGAAGGAGCATTAAATGTCCAAATAGAGATAAACACACGGGTGCTTACAGTTATACAAAGAAATTTAAACTTATCTCTATCATATAATGTTGCACTTGGTATGATGGCAAGTGCCTTCACCCTTGAACGGTAGGTCTCAAGTATTTCTATCGTATCATAAAAATAATTTATTAATGTTAAATTGACAAAATTACTATTATTAATTTCGAAGCATCAACAAGAACAAGAAGTATAATCTAAAGTGAAGTTCCCCAGAAAACTGTATCCTTGAAATATTGTAGGCATTGTTATGTTGCTTACTGTGCTGGAATTTTACACCAAATGAAAAAACCCACCACATAGATTAATATGAATTCACGTAAGACCAGATATTTAGAACATATAGCATGTGTCATCTTGGGAAATGAAGACAACCTGCTCCAAGAACTCTAACAATACAATTAGATGTCTCTTGAATATTTTTCACTGTCCCTCCTTGTTTCCCAATTAAATTTCCTGCCTGTGAAGCTGCCACAAGCAGCCTTGTTGAAACCTTGGTTCCTGGTGCAGCCTGAGAAGAATCGCCCTCCAAGCCGTCAACAATGCGTTTGTGAACCCTAAGAAGGCCATCAACAGCAGGAGGAAGAGATGAATCAGGCTCCTCCTTGGCAGATACCATTACCTATTCAAGACAAGCACGTAGAAAAACTAATTAGAATGAATGGTGAAATGTTCTACCTCATGATCATTATGCACGCTTGAATTCAAAAACAAAACAAAAATATATGTTTTGCAACGTTGCCAAGCTATGGATGAGTATTTCACTGTATTTTTACTCCTATTAAAAAATCCATAACTTATAGAAAACACAAAATATATGTGAAGGGACAAAAGATCTGTTGTATTCATTTGATCATCTTGTCTACAACCTAATTTTTATTTTTAAAAAAAGTACTATAAAACTTCTTATTTTCTAGAAATGGAGTAACCCAGCAGACCTTTTGATGCAAGACAGACATGAAAAAATAGGTCAACATAGGACCAGAGTTTGAAGTTGGTCAAAAGCTTACCCAATACAGAAAGAATCTCTGTGAAGACTGTAATAATCAAAACAAGTAGCCAGAATTCTCAGCATCAACAAATTAGGGTTTATGGAATACTCCATCGATTTAAAATTTGAAGAATAAAGGCAAACAGCAAATTTCGTATACCTAGGCTCTGTTTATTTTGACGTAAAACATTTTCCACTGTAAAATGTTTACAAATAAAAATGATTTTCAGGAAAATATTAGCTTTTTTAGTGTTTGTTTGCATTCTGAAAAATGCTCTTGAAATATTTTACAATGTTTGGCGTAAAATAAATTTTAAAATCCTAAAATAAAAAGGTATTTATTTTTGAACTCAAAAAATTAAGACCCAGTTTGTTTTAAATAAATAAACTAATGAAACCTAAACTAAAACCCAAACAAACTTTAAAAAACAAAGAAGTAAAACGAAACAAAAAAACTGAAACAGCTATGGCGAATCACAAGATGATTCCCAGCCGCTGTCGATCTGCGTTGATCTGCTCCGGCGATTGGAGTTCCAGGCCGCGTCAGATGCGATCCTGTGTTTTTTTAGGGCTGGTCTTTGATCAGGAAGAGGTGCGGTTTTTATTTGGCAAAAATCAGCTCCCGTTTCTATCTGGGCCACTTGGGTGCAATTTAGGGCCACTTGGCTGACACAATTTGGGCGAGAGAGAAAGTGAGGCGTGGCTTTCCATTTTACGAAAAAGTTTCCATAAACCATTTCCTATATTTTACACTCATTTTTCAGTCAAAGAAAAATAAATTCCATTGACTTTTCATTTTAAACAAACAAATTACTGGAAAACGTTTACCATAAAATATTTTGCTCCAATTCAAATGGAGCCTCAGACTAGGAGACCAAATGAAATTGAAGCATGAATTTTGACTAAAAGCCTTCTATTCAGACACAAAGTATACACAAGCTCCTAATGGACACTAGATAATAAAATCATGAAGAATATTTTTTGTGCCTTTCATACATTATGATTAGTGCGAGGTTAGCTTAAAATTAGTGAGATAGACATAAACTCCTAACAAATAAAAGATACACATAATTACAAGTTATCTGTAAAGTTTTATATTATAGATTTATCCCGCTTTATAAAATAAAAAAAATAACTTTATTTAATATTCATCTTTCATAACACCCTTTTACACACTATATTACCCGGTAAAGGTTATGTAGTTGCCTTAGTTTCTGAGATAATATTTTTAAGCTAATTAGAATTCTGAAAGGGGAATATATGACTCTAGATAGTTAATCCTTGCACCAAAACGCCTGCTCTCAAAATTCAAACATAGTTCTGTTTCAGATTTAATTCGCTTTATTACATTTTTACATTAATGAATTTTGCAGTATATGTTAGTGTGATTTGTAGCAGCACGGTTTTATTATGTACTTTAAACTAAGCAACAAGACATCAAACACCCAAAATTCTGGAATTACCAGAGAGAAATGCAGGGCTTCTTCATACGGATGTTTGTACAAGATGCGGCTGTGTTTTTCTGATCAACTTTTCAGCACTTGCAATGCTCAATGCTGACCACAGCATTCTGGACCTTTAATTCTTCAAATTTGGAAACATATTGGTGATTGAAATTGTTGCTTATAACCTGCACATATTATTTTTTGTCATTGCAATAAAGAACTGTATTCATATTTTATGGATTGTTTGTCTTAATGCTGCTTTTTTTGTCATCTTAAAATTACACTGATTGAATATGTTTTTTTTTATTCTTGACCTGTGATCACCTCCAGGCTTCAATGCCTTGTTGGGTAGATTACACGGTACACAATGAAAACCATATGTTCTATGCATATACTCTGTGTATAAGTAATATTTATTATGGAATTTAAATGGAAAAAATGTTTTCTTTTGTTATTTACTCTCATAAACCTACTATATGAATCCATTGATTAAATGTTTAGTTTCCTCATTTCAATGGTTTTAATTATTACGTAGGCTTAATGTAGATTAATTTTCCAGTCACAAAAAAACATATTATGTGATGCACCCCATATAGTGTGCCACCTCGATTAACGATTGAGAACTTGTCCTTGCACTTAACAAACTCGTTAAACATGATCAGCTTATTATTTCTACAAGGCTCTACCACTAATGCACTATAGTAGCGGCAAATCATAAGATACTTAGTGAGCTCAAGTGGCAGGCCTCTGGAAATTCCTCACAGTTAGTAACACGGCCTAGCAGATTTCACATGTTTAGCATCTTCGGACCCATTTAAACTAATCAGCAGATGGTAGAGTTATAAAGTTAAAGATAGCAAGCAGCATGTTCAACCATCAGCGAAATGACATAATTAATGACATGTCGACCATTTATGGAGCTAGATATTAGGTAAAGTAGCAGGTAAAGTAGAACTAGATACAGTAGCAGGTAAAGTAGAACTAGATATTATTAATGACATAATACCATGTCGACCATTTATGGAGCTTCTAATAGAATAAGACGAACCAGGAAAAGTGTAGGAAAAACTTACTGCTCTTTCTGATGTGCCAGGAGGACCATCAAGAATCTTGATGCGAGCTCTAGTTTCCTCCACTATTTTCTTGATGAATTCGCCTTTACGTCCAATGATACTGCCAACCTTTTGAGCAGGAACCAGCATGCGGAAAACACTCTCTCCAGGCCATCCAGGCCACCGTTTTTCAACAACTGGGGCTGCTATATCATTTCCATGCTCCTGTTTTCCTTCGGCATTTGAGATTTCAGGCAATTGATCCACGTCACGCTCAACAATACTTTGACCAGCTTCAGCCATGGGTGTTGTAAGTGGTGAGCTAGAAAAACACAAACCAATCCAAAAAGGCAATGGTTACCACTTCCTCCGAGGAGAAGGAGATTACAGATTAACATACAAAAATAATTTAAATTCTACAACCAATAATTACACTATACTAAAGCCTAAAACACACGCAGATGAAAATAAACTGAAAACCCATCTCAGATCATGGCAAGCCAATCCAAGTAACCAAAAGGATCATCATAGCATGCGCACCCAGATCAGCAACTGACCTTTTATTTATATAAAAAGTAAAAACAGAAGCTTTGAAGCCCACGTATTACCAGAAGGGCTGTGATAAGATAATGGAATGAGGTAAGGAGATTAGGCGTCAGTAGTTGATTGCGCTCCGATTCCGAAACGGCTGCGTCGCCGTTGATGGCCGATCAACCGCCGGAAACGGAGGCTCGAACTCCGGACGAGCAAGTTGAAGTCAACGTCGTGTGTTTGGAATTGGGAAAGTCGGCCTTGGATCCGGCCGCGGTTGCATCGCTTGGCTGCGTCGCCGGTGGGTGGGGACAGACAGAGTCGATGCGGGACAGTGGGATTGGAAACGGGTGGAGAATGCAGCAGCCGGCCCTACCACTTGAGAACCCGGTGGGGGTGGAATTAAAGCCCAGCCTGCCCAAAACCTTTCAACTCAGCAGGCTTATTAGACAAATTCCATCCCACTCAGGTCCATTAGCCCATCTTTCTCCACCCCAACCCCTTTCTAATTTTAATTTTAATTTTTTTTTTTTACATTTGGGGTTATTGAGATTATAATATTTATTTAATCATGTACTTAATTATAATTTTTTATCATATTTTATATATTAAAAATAAATATTAATCAGCATGTAAAATCTAAAGTATTTAACGATTATATGTTGACGTGCCAATATCCATATACAACATAACTATGAAACTAATATTAAGGATTTCAAGATATATAATTTTAAAGCAAATTAAAAAATAGCAAAGACTTGATTTTTTATGTAAATTGGAAGTATAAATGTTGAGTGAATATGGAAAAAAATGACGTATTAGAATTCAAAATGTTAGCGTCATAAAACCCATTAACAAAGTATCTTTTAATTTATATCAAATTATTTTCTATTCATCTACTTCAATTTACAAAAAATCAATCTTTATCACGAACACTCTCCCAAACGTGAACTCTCTTTCACTACTATTGTTTTCTCTCTTATAAAAAAATTGAAAAAAAAAATACTCTCAAAAATAATTTTTCCCCCAAAACAAATGGAGATCATGCCACCTACCTAGACTCCAATTCAAAGACTTATAAGTTGATTAATTATTATTTAATATACGTAACATAAATTTTAAAATATTCAATATTCGTATACAGTTTGTTTTTGTTTATATATATATATATATATATATATATATATATATATATTAGCTTTTATACTATCAGAGCTGATTTTGAATGTTCTGTTTTTTTTTTTTCAAATTACAAAAATTATATATATATATTCATAAAAGAAAACTATTTCTAAAAAGAGAAATGGTACTTGCATGCGTAGTTGCGTGTCCGATTCTGCACATGCTTTCAAAAAGATATAAAGAAGCCTACCATGAACTGCTTTCAAAAAGCAGCGACGGCTAATTTACCAAATTAAGGCCGCATGCAAATTTTCCCCAATAATGAATCTAATCTATACTACGCACGCAGAGGACCTGATTGAAACCTCAAGTCAGGTTCCAAAGTACTCCAAACCATTAATGTTGCCTTAGTTCCGAAGATCTCGATATATAGGGGTAATTTAGACTATACCCACAACCTAAATATAAATTAATTCATGATCAACGTGATGATAATTCCAGAGAAAAAATAAAAGTACACTGAATGATTCATCAAAAGTTGAGTGACATATTGAATTGTCCCAGCTTTAAAGAGGAGGACAGTAAAGTAACATTAAATAAAACCAAAGCAAAGCCTTATCACGAAAGAAAAGAAAGAAAAAAGAAAGAAAGAAAGAAAGAAAGAAAAAGAGTTCGTTATAAGTAACAGCTAGCTAGCCCACTGCATGCACGATCGATTATATCATATATATATATATATATATATATATATATATGAATAATCGGTCGCCATATATATAATTAATATGTACATAAGGAAACACAAACAGCTACGTAGCTAGCTAGCTAGAAACACATGCCACACGCACACAGAGAATGAGAGAAATGAACAGACACCGTGCGAGCAACACGGTAACAGGTTTGCTCAACCTCATCACCTTCCTCGTTTCGCTATCCATCATCGTGGGTGCCATCTGGATGGCTCGCAACCACACCACTTGTCAGAGCTTTCTCCGGACACCGCTCCTGGTGACGGGAGTCATTGGGCTCGTCGTCTCCCTAGCCGGCTTCATTGGTGCCTGCTACAACGTGGTATGGCTGCTGTGGTTGTACATGCTCATCATGTTCCTCATCATCGTCGCCCTGTTGGCAATCACCATCTTCGCGTTCGCTGTCACCGCCCGCGGCGGAGGCGTGGAGGTCGCCGGCAGGCTTTACCGAGAGTACCGGCTGGACAAGTACTCCCCTTTGCTGGGGAGCAGGGTGGAGGATCCCCACTTCTGGGAGACAGCGAGGAGGTGTATTTTGGGCTCTAAAACTTGTGCCAAGCTTGCTCTCTGGACTCCCCTTGATTACCAGCAGCAGCCTTTGTCTCCCATACAGGTAGGTGATTTTTAAAATCTGTAATATTAATTAATTTCCATGTCCGAGTTATATTATATTATTTTTAAAAATATTATTGTTATTTTGTAATATATATATATATATATATATTAGGAAACTGATGATAAATACCTGACACCCTTTCCAGAACTCCATCTCACAAATTCACAATGGTCGTTAATTAATTAATTAATTAATTTTAATGACCTATTACAAATAATATTTTATTATTTTTTTATATTTGTATTTAAATAATTACTTTTATTACTGTTTATTAAATAATTAATGCTTCGCTTCATATATGTTTGTATTGAGCGGATTGAAAAGTTATCCAAATTTTAAAAAAATATATGATAATTATTGAAGCTGATTTTTTATATTAATACTGAGAGTTGTATAGTGAGAATATCCAAGATACTCTTAATATTTTAATTTTTATTTGCTTCAAAATATCTATTTGGAGTTTTTCCCCCATCTCTCGGTGTTCAGTTTATAATTTGTTTTATCAGGATTTTTTTTATCGGAAAACAAAGCGCTAAAGAAAAGGAAAATTAATGAAAATATGGGTAAATAATTATTTCTTAAAAGTTTAAAAATAAATATCGGACCTAAAGTTTAAAGAAACCAATGTGATATTAACAGATATCATGGCATCCAAATAATTAATCATAGATCAAGGTTTTGGGGGTAAAAAACTTTGAGTTATTTGCCTTTGAAATAGGGATAAAACCTTGTGTGCAAGCGTTACATGTCCAGATACTAATTTTATACAATAATCTTATTAAGATTTAAATAAATTTTATTAATATAATTTAATTATTTATTAAAAATTTAATTTATTAAAACATCCACAGCCATTATTCTAATTCTAAATTCATTTTAAAAATTATATTTTAATCAAAAAATTAATATACTTTTAAATATATAATTATCTCTCTAATATTTAAGTAATTATAATTTTTGTTTTTTTTTCAATTTATCTCTTTCCATTTTTTCCTTTTAATTATAAAGATAAAAAATAATATTTAAATAAAAAAATAAAATAAATTATTTTATTGCAAGTCTGGTTGCTGCAAGCCACCAACTTCATGCAACTATGGAGACCCGTCATCGGGTCAGGACCCGGACTGTTACCGGTGGAACAATGCGGCAGAGGTGCTGTGCTACGAGTGCGACTCCTGCAAGGCTGGGACGCTGGAGGCCATCCGGAGGGACTGGCACAGGCTCTCCATCCTCATGGTTGTCCTTCTTGTCCTCCTCATCGCCATTTACTTGATCGGGTGTTGTGCCTACAGGAATACCAAGAGGTCTGAAACGGGCTACTTGTATGGAGGGAGCCAGCGGATCAAGGTCCGACCCAGAAGTGACTACTTCAAATGGTGAGCCGCCAATTTTTCCTATTTTATAATTGTATATTAGAATTTCTTATGAAAGCCAAAGGAAAAATTAGCATTAATCCTTCTCGGCTCTTATCCCATATAAATGAAAAAAAAAATCAAATAAGATAAAGTAATTTTGGCCAAGGGAGAACTTAATATAGAGAGAGCTTAAAGCCCTACCACTTACTATCAATTTCAACATATATATTATGGAGATAATAAGTTATAAAAAACAACAATGGATTTACCTCATTTTTCTTAATAAATTGCAGCTGGAAATGTTGGGATAACAGAGGCTACTGGCATTAACTAGCCAACACAAAATTTGTGTCCTCATTACCTTCATGGTTTGTATTTTATCATATCCATGCATGGTGTTCTTCTTTTATAATATATATATATATAACTATAAGAATTATTTTTTTGTTCGAATGAATTATTAATTTCAAATATTACTACACTGTTTTCAAATCTCATTTGACCTATCGCAATGAATTTTGATATCTATTGCCTAAAAGAGACTTCATTGATGTCTTTTACTTCAAAATTTGAGTATAAGAACCATTTATTCAGCGTATCTATATTATTATTGGCCAATTATATATACATTTACAGCATGGTCTAAGATCAAATTAAATAGTAACATTGCTCCTAATTAATTTAGAGATATGTACATTAAGGATATGTTTGATGTTGTTTTGGGTTTTCTGTTTTTTAAAGTATTTTTAGAAATTATATTTGAAAACTTTTTTTTAGTAAATTAAAGACAGTTTTTTTATTGTTTTCTATCAAATTGAAAACAGATTTAAAAATCATATTAGAATGAAGGAGCGTGGTCACATAGGAGGGAAAGGAATGAGAATAAAGAAAAACAAACAACAAAAATATGTTTTCCGACTTTCTATATTTAAATATCACCTATTTTTTAAAAACAAAAAAAAAATGAAAACACAATCTTTTCTGTGTTCAAATATATAAAAAAAAGTTTTTGGAATAGCTAACAAATACGCTCTAATGTTTCTTAAATCCAATTTTAATAAGATCATCCAATTTTTTTCTGTAAGGTGGGCTATTGGTGTAGTTTTAATAAGATCATCCAATTTGCCGTATCACATAATTAGGTGCGTTAGAGTTAGGGGTTAAGATAAATATATATTGTTAATACAAGTATTATTAGTCTCACATTAATAATATCAACTTCTATTATTATTAATACACACGTAAAAGATATGCGTGTAATATATATATTACTGACAAAAAGATTGATGTTCTAAATTATGTATAATAAGACAACTAGAATTCGATTAATTCAACTAAATTATGAAACATAAATGTGCATTTTACATTATAATATATATATATATTCAATAATGATGTGTTTTGTTCCACGGGTTCCTGTATACTTTCAAGAAGAAGTACATACATTCTTACATTCTTATTCATTTTGTTCCACGGGTTTCTGCATTCTTATCAGTTCCTGTATACTTTCAAAACTAAATTTGTTTTTTTCATAATATAAGTTAAATTGCGAAAACATGATACAACAAATTAATCTAGCTGTTATATATATATATATATTAAATGTCTCATATGTATGTATTAAATGCAAATAGACAATTTCTTTCTTTCTTTTTCTTTGAAAGTTTCCTACATTTTCCGTGGCAAACTCAACTTGCCATTTCCATGCAATCAGGAACGTGATGTCAATGCAGACCAAAGGTCTTACAAGTAGGCACCGGCCGGCGAACCTTTCATTCACGGCATGCACAAGTTTTAGACATGTGAAGGCTAATTAGTAAGGATCAGAGACGCAACCACCTCCGCAAAAAAGCCACAGAAATCAAGCCTCGTACTCCCATTTTTCTCTACATATATAGTCAGATTTGAAAAATCTTAAAGACCTCATTCAATAATTAATCCAAATACTATAATAATCCGTGCTCTCAATGTCTTTTTCTTGACTCCTGGCCAAGCTAGGTGGAGAAGGCATGGTCATCACATGTACGATAATACATTTCTATGATGTTTGATATTGTGTTGATCGAGATTGGAAGGACCGTGTACGTACAGCGTTTGAAGGCTTGAAATTAATTTAAATTGAAATTAATTTTTAATTAATGTTGCCATGCATGATTGAGTTTCACGCATCTGGATGATCCAACCCAGCTATACATGCACACACTTATCTAAATTGGAGGAATTTCCCCCCTTTTATATATAATATATATAATGTCATGTAAATAAATAAATCTAAGTATAGAGTGACGGACGGGCTATCTTAAGCTTGTGCTCTGGAAATAGTTTTTTAGTTTACTTTTAATGCAATTTCAAAATAAAATACAGAAACCATCTAATTGTGTTTTCAATTTTCTGATTAATAACGGTTTATTTTCTTTCAAATTTTAAAACAAAGTTTTCACCCTTATGTTTCGGAGAACAACCCCATTCATCATAATTTTTACTCTTTGGTTGAATGTGTTGTCAAATGGGTGTTTGGTATTCAAATAAAAATTCAAATAAACCCATTTATTTGAATTTTTATTAGAATTAAAGTTTGAATTTTAAATGTTTAAAAAGTAAATCTTATTTTATAGGGTAGAATTTTTTTAACTAAATCTCACAAAATTTCGATAAAAAATAAAATACGATGGACTTATATAATAAAGTAAATAAAATATTCTTTTATCAAAATAAATAAATAACTTGAGTCCAATAAATTTAAATATAAAAATTATTTTAAACTTTTTTTTGAAAAATAATTATTTTATTTAAATTTAAATTTATAAAATAATACTTTATTAAAAAAAAAGTATACCAAAACGAATTTTATTTTTAAGAACATAGTCATTTTGAAACAAACAAACCAAATTGCCCGTGATATTGTCCATACCTTTAGTAATATTAACCTTTTTTAAATATTAAAAAACGAAAATGGTGAATTGTTAGGCTTGACTTAACGACTTCCATTCTTAAAATGCGAAATTATATATTATTAGAAAAACTTGTCCAATGTTAAAAAGTCCGTGTTTTGAAAAGGTGACAAGTGCGCATTGTGTATCTTTACGTCTGGCTGGAAGTAATTTTTTTTTTTTTTACGACTTATCGTGATTTCGGATCATCACTCGAGCAGAGACATCGCTTGCGCTCAGATCTATAGTTTTTAAGTTCTGTCAACAGTAATTTTCGATAAAAAATTTAAACGGTCATAACTTTACGCACAGTGATCCGATTGAGGCCTTTTTTTTTATTTGTAGGTATAATGAAACGCACGGGTCCTAAACACCCATAAGGGATTGTCACTCACGGATTTAAAAAAAAAATATTTTGCTTGTAAATTCAAATTTTATGTTATGTTCTTCTTTTTCATATTCAGATGCACTGTTAGAGTTTCCTTCCTACCATTACCGTTTTCTTTATCTTTATCTATGTGATACGCTACACGTTATGTTTTAAGTAATTTTATTGACATGTCAATTATTACATCAGTTCGGAGACACAACCGAAATACAACTAATATATATAACTAATATATTATATATATCTTTGAACATATTATTCCCTGCAGTAATCTATTTAATTTCACATTTTCTTTTAGTTTTTTTTTTTAAATTTTAATTATTGATTTTTATTTTATTCTCTTGAATTTAAGTTAAAATCATGCTTCCACCAGCCCCTGAAGATATCGCCATCAGAATCTCTATGGGGTACGTGAGTTTCAATCACATATATTCACAATAATTATAATATTGCCATCTTATATGCAGGGCCGGCCCGCACCCGGCCCATTGGTCGAATTAAGGGGCACTTTTTTGTGCGATTTAGGGCACCAGCCGGCCGCCGCTCCACCCGCCGACCGCACCCGCACGCATCCACGCGGGATCACGATCCTCCCGGCTCCCACTCCCAGCCCCCCACACGGTCACACCACATCGCTGAGCGCACTCACTCCCGAGTTCCGCCGGCCGCCGGCGACGTGCAGCCCTGCACGACTGCACTCGACTCGCCTTTCACCGTCCGACGGCCGCGGCGATGCCCTCGCCTTTCACCGAGGCCGCGTGACGGGCGACGGCGTGAGACGACAAATTTAGGTTGCCCTTAGGGCCATGGCACGAATTCTGGTCCACCCCACCTGCATTTATGCTTCCCTCACGGGTGAAAGGCCTACACAAGTCCAAGGATGTAGAAAAACAAAAACGACCCTCAGAATGATGTGTAATTTCCATTCACCTGGATCAAGCATAAGTAGTTTCTGTGGTTTACGAAGTTCCAATGCTTTCGGTACCTTATTTACACCCGGTCGGAATTTTCATTCCAAGGTTGCAACTGCAATCTCTGCCCCACGAAGGAGGGCTTTTCGGGGTGTACCTAGGGCCATGTTTGAGCGGTTTACAGAAAAAGCAATAAAAGTTGTAATGCTGGCCCAGGAGGAAGCAAGGCGGCTTGGTCATAATTTTGTTGGCACTGAGCAGATGTTGTTAGGACTTGTGGGTGAAGGTACTGGCATTGCTGCTAAAGTGCTGAAATCTGTTGGAATTAATCTTAAGGATGCGCGTGTAGAAGTGGAGAAGATCATTGGAAGGGGCAGCGGGTTTGTTGCTGTGGAGATCCCATTCACTCCTCGTGCAAAGCGAGTGTTGGAACTCTCCTTGGAGGAGGCCCGACAACTGGGTGTGCCTCTCTTCCTCTCTTATAATTACAATATTGTTGGTATTGAATTCCATTCTGTGGTTGCTTGCATTTTAGTAGTTTATGAGCTCATGTTTGTTTATTTATTTATTTTTAGATGTTGGGATTTCCATGATCAGAGAGCTGTTTTTTTTTTTTTTTTTAAATTTATTTCTAGTTTATGTCTGCTTGTTCTGGAAGGATACTCATACATTTTCTTTCTGGTATAAGTAGTAGTCTTTGCATATATATGTATGAGCATACATGAGAGAAATTTGTTATGGGGTGAAGTTTTAGAACTATAAATCTATATTACAGGTCATAACTACATTGGGTCTGAGCATTTGCTTCTTGGATTGCTTCGTGAGGGAGAAGGTGTAGCTGCTCGTGTGCTTGAAAATTTAGGTGCCGACCCTAGTAACATCCGGACACAGGCAAGCTACATTGCGTAGTTATTTTGATTATCCTTTCCTTATTATAGTAATATATATATATATATATATATATATGCATTTGTAAATTGAAAAAAATGCAAGCGATACATTTTATTGGATTGGATTAGGTTATTCGAATGGTGGGTGAGAGTACAGAAACTGTCACTGCTGGTGTTGGAGGAGGAGGATCCAATAGCAATAAGATGCCTACATTGGAGGAGTATGGTACGAACTTGACATTGATGGCAGAGGAGGTAGTTTACAAGTTTTGCTTTTATTGTCATGTTTGCAAATTTTCTACAGAAGGCCGGTCACTGAGGTTTTTTTTTTTTTTGCAATTCTCAGGGTAAATTGGATCCTGTTGTCGGTAGGCAGCAACAAATTGAACGGGTTGTCCAAATTTTGGGTCGCCGAACCAAGAATAATCCATGCCTTATAGGGGAACCTGGTGTGGGTAAAACGGCAGTTGCAGAAGGCCTTGCTCAACGAATAGCAAATGGTGATGTTCCAGAAACAATTGAGGGGAAGAAGGTAAGTGTAGCTATAGTTCTACATAAACTACTGCAGATATTAATTTTTTGAAGTTAAAAATATATTGGTCATTATTATGAGGCCATTCATCATACGCCAACCCCACCCAATTTCCAGAAACAATTCAGGGGAAGAAGGTAACTATAGCTGCAGTTCTATATACACGCTTGTGGATATTAGATTTTTAAAGGTACAAATATATTGTTCATTATAAGGACATTCATTATATGCCAACCTCCCACCTAATTTGTCTAAAATTAATCATTCTCCTAGAGAAAGAAAATATTCTAGAAAGACCCATGAATTCCTAGTAACAATGGCCATAGCTCCCTTTTCACTCTTTGGATGCTACGAACAAGCATAGGAATTGCTCAAATAGCCATTTAGGACTCAGTGACTCACCACGCCTACGGGAATCTATTGAATATCCAACAAGGCGTAAATAAAATGCCTGCAAATGAGTTGCATACCTATATGGGAGAAGAATGTGGTTGATCTGTACTCCAGCACTAATGAAAAGTTGGCATTTGCTTACTAGCTATAACCCCTGCTTCCGGAGTTTATCCAAGGTAAGGATCTTGGTCCACACTTCTTCCAAAGTTAAGAAGGCGATCGATCCGAGTGGGGACTTTAGCCCCCCTTATGACATGCTACCAGGGCCCACTATTACTCTTCACGGACCCCTATTCGGTTTGGAGCTAAAAGCATCTCTTCATTATTTGTCTGAGAAAACAGCCATCTTTTGTTGCCTTCCCAAACCACTGCGTCCTGCTGCCCTTGCAGTATTTGACCCTTGTACAATGATTCAGAAAATGCCAATAATTCCTCCACTTTCCAATGTTGGGCACTTCAACTAACTTGAACATTTCAATCATCAACTCAGAGGGGCTTATTCCCTCAACGTCCCTCCATCAGTTGCCATTAGACGCACTCCTACTTCATCAAATGAAATTTAAAGACGTCACCTACACTCTATTTATAGTTTTATGGCTGATTTACGAGATTTTTTTTCAGATATTATATGGAGGCATATGCTTGTGTGGTAACAACTGATAAAAAAAAGAAGCTTGTGTGGTAACTTTGTTTTACTTATGCAAGTATGTTTGAACTCGTGTTTTAGGACATCTATATTATTTATGAGTTTTTTGTTATTCTTGTGCTATATTAGTATTGTTTTTATAGAAAAGGTACATGATTGTATAAGACCACAGCCACCGCTAAGGAAAACTGTCTTGGCACCAACTTATTTTACTAGTAGCTAGAGGTTGTCTGGACATTGCCTGACATTTTTTACATAATGGCTTAGTTTGATAATGTTATACTTTTAGAAGAAATTACTTTTAGCTGTACTGAAAAAATAAACTGCTGTTAAAATAAGCGGTGAGTGTTTGGTAAAATATAATTTTAAAAGTATTTTAAATATTAAAAGTAATTGATAAGTGTTTGGTAAAATTTTAAAAAAAGTACTTTGAAGATACAAAAGATATAACTATTCATTTTATTTTATTATAATTTAAAAAAATGCTACCCTCTCCTTCCCAGTCTCCCGTCACAGACCCTCTTCTTCTCCCCCCTCAGCCCCCATCCCCTCCCCAATCCTCTCCCCCCGTCTCCAAGAAGCATTGTCAAACTGGGCCAATATCTCTATTCTCTAACAGTTATGTCATCTCTACTGTTGTACTTGCTTAATTTCCTGAACTTCATGTTTCTCATACCAGAGGAAGTGATGTGTTGACTGGTGTAGTTTGTTTAGATTGATTCTTCTTTCTTTTTTTTTTCCTCTCACTATGCATGGCCTTATAAATTTGTAATCTGATTTTTTTTCAGAAATGTTTTCATTTCGTCATTCATTTGTGGCTATCAATTAGTGTTCTGTTTTATATTTCAGGTAATAACACTTGATATGGGTCTTCTTGTTGCTGGCACAAAGTATCGTGGAGAGTTTGAGGAAAGACTAAAGAAGCTAATGGAGGAAATTAGACAAAGTGATGAGATAATTCTTTTCATTGATGAGGTGCACACTTTGATTGGTGCCGGAGCAGCAGAGGGGGCAATTGATGCTGCAAACATATTAAAACCTGCTTTGGCTAGAGGAGAACTACAGGTAAGAGAGTTCCACTAGAAATTAGATACACATACTTGCATAGTCTCTTCTCTTTTTCTTTTATTTTTTCTTCTTTGTCAATAATTAATGATCAACTATCTACATGCAAATGATGTGAAATTGTTGGTGTATTCACACTATATAGAATGTGTTGCCAGTTGTAAAATTTACCCACTGTGAAAGCAAAATTAATATTTAATGAATATTTTATTATTAATATTATTAATATTTTTTTGTTTTTGTGCAGTGCATTGGAGCAACGACACTTGATGAATATAGGAAACACATTGAAAAAGACCCAGCCTTGGAAAGACGATTTCAACCTGTGAAAGTGCCTGAACCATCTGTGGGTGAAACAATAGAGATATTAAAAGGCCTTCGCGAGCGGTATGAAATTCACCACAAACTCCAGTATACAAATAACGCGTTAGAGGCTGCAGCGCAGCTGTCCTATCAGTACATTAGGTATGTGCCTTTAAATTCTTCCTTTTAATCACATCTTATATATATAGTTTTATACTTATGTTAGCTTTTTGCCATGCTTTTGCACGTGCAAAACTATTATTTCATTTTTGTATTCAAAAGTTAATCACATCTGGGTATCTTTCATATTTTGTTAAGGCAATTTATGCTTTGCATTGAGGTTTGTAATAATTGAAAAGCATTTCTAATTAATTAGCTGTTATATATTTATAATTATGTAAGTATATGTAGTTTTCTAAATATGATTATTTTATAATTTAGGTCTCTTAATTTTAATTGTGTGTATATATATTTCTATTCTCTTAACAATAATAGAAAAGAATTTTTTTTTCCTATCGTTTTTTACTTGGTATCAAAGCCAAAACCCTAAAAGAGCTGCAATCACCACTCTTGCAAGAGTCTTGGCTATTCCCTTGTAGTCAACTCTTATCCTCTCCTTCCCTCGCCAATAAATAATTTTAATTTATTTGAATTTTTTTTTAAATAATAATATTTTTAAAAATAATATTAGTCCACCAAACATAGATACATGCTCGGCCGAAGGATTAGCATTGCTGTGTTAAGTTGATGTGACTTGACTTTTTCCTTCCATAGTTATTTCTTTATTTAAATCCATATATGTTGTACATATACAGTGATCGCTTTCTACCTGATAAAGCAATTGATTTGATTGACGAAGCTGGTTCTCGTGTTAGGCTACGTCATGCTCAGGTATGGTCTCTTTTATTTGAGTCTTGTCATTTCTCGCTCTCCCTTCGTATATTTGAGACGCACTGTCATTTATATGAAGCTTCCTGAGGAAGCTAGGGAAATTGAGAAAGAACTCAGACAGATTACAAAAGAGAAAAATGAAGCAGTTCGCGGCCAGGATTTTGAGAAGGTAAACTCTATACTTTTTCTTTGTCTCTTTGTTCCTGTTTTCCATTGACTAAATGGAAACTCTTTGGCCCGTGTTCTGCTTAGCTTACATATTATATTACTCAAACTGTTGAGCAGGCTGGGGAATTGCGTGATCGAGAAATGGATCTCAAGGCCCAAATCTCTACTCTTATTGACAAAAGCAAAGAGATGAGCAAAGCAGAGACGGAGGCAGGGGACGTAGGTCCTGTCGTGACAGATGTTGACATTCAGCATATTGTTTCTTCTTGGACTGGCATTCCCGTTGAAAAAGTTTCGACAGATGAATCTCATCGCCTTCTTAAGATGGAAGAGACCCTTCACGGTAGAGTCATTGGTCAGGATGAAGCTGTTAAAGCCATCAGCCGTGCCATTCGCCGGGCTCGTGTGGGGCTTAAGAATCCCAACCGACCTATCGCAAGCTTCATATTTTCTGGCCCAACTGGTGTGGGGAAATCAGAACTTGCAAAATCCCTGGCTGTGTACTATTTTGGTTCCGAAGAGGCCATGGTTCGACTCGACATGAGCGAGTTCATGGAGAGGCACACCGTCTCCAAGCTCATCGGCTCACCCCCTGGTTATGTGGGTTACACTGAGGGCGGTCAGCTCACTGAGGCTGTACGACGACGTCCTTACACGGTAGTTCTATTTGATGAGATTGAAAAGGCACACCCTGATGTCTTCAACATGATGCTTCAGATTCTTGAAGACGGGAGGCTCACCGACAGCAAGGGTAGAACTGTGGACTTCAAGAACACGCTTCTGATCATGACGTCAAATGTTGGAAGCAATGTGATTGAAAAGGGTGGCCGGCGGATTGGATTTGATCTTGATTATGATGAGAAGGATAGCAGTTACAATCGAATTAAAAGCCTTGTGACAGAGGAGCTCAAGCAATATTTTAGACCGGAGTTCCTGAACAGGTTGGATGAGATGATTGTTTTCCGGCAGCTCACCAAGCTGGAGGTGAAGGAGATAGCTGATGTAATGCTTAAGGAGGTTTTGGAACGGCTGAGGATCAAGGAGATTGAGCTCCGGGTGACGGAGAGGTTTATAGATAGGGTGGTTGAGGAAGGGTACAACCCAAGCTATGGGGCACGACCTCTGAGGAGAGCTATAATGAGACTTCTGGAGGATAGCATGGCAGAGAAGATGCTTGCAAGGGAAATAAAAGAGGGTGACTCTGTCATTGTAGATGTTGATTCTGATGGCAACACTACAGTGCTCAATGGTAGCAGCAGTGGAGCAGCAGAGTCAATATCAGAGGCAATTCCTGTGTAAGGGACTTCTTATAGCCATGGCCCGGGTATGAAAAGTGGGTAATAATATTTATTAATTTTTTTTCATACTTTAAAACAGTATGTTGGAGTGACTCGGAACATTTTGAACCCCTGCCAATCGATTACAAAAAAATTGTTGTATTCTGTATATTATATTATTTATGTCTGAACGCGAGTCTCGAGCGCACGCAAGCGTCTGGATGAGAGAACTCACTCCCTCCCTCTCCCACTCCCTCTTCTCCTGAATTTGAAGCCCCATTAATTTTGTTTTTATTTTTGTTTTTTTGGTTTGAAATATGATTCCAGATATAGTAACTACGATAGCAATTCAAATCAGGCCCCTGGCCCAACAGGCCAACAATTTTTTTTAAAAATAATTAATAAATAAACCAATTAATCCCCACGAGTACGACATAACATCTTGCTGGTGGCCGGTGGGTGGGTTCAGAAATGCTACTAAATGCCCAAAAGTTCCACTTGATGTCATAAAGGTGACCAAAATGTCTGAGAAAAAAAAGAACAGCGTTCAGCAAAGCAATTTTGACACAACAGTGCTCAATGGGAGCAGCAGAGTCAATACCAGAATTAAATTTCAACGTAGTGAAACTGAATTCACAACTGTTGGAAGCTGTGATAACATAGAGTTATCTTAATTTCTTATAATTTTATTTATCTTAATTAATAAAATTATTTTTTTTGCATTATCAAATCTTGGTTGTTATAATTTTGTATATAGAAGCAAAAAAAAAAAAAAAAAAAAAAAAAAAAAAAAGAAAACCTGTCGCACTTAAACTGGGTATCCCTGCCCTAATTTGATCCCCAAATCACACATCAGAGGTCGACGATTTGCTGTGCTGCGCCGTTCTCTCCTACGTGTTCGTACCAGCATTGCAGCCGTGGTTCTTCTCCTGCCGCTCCCTTTCCCTCTCTCCCTCAGACCAGTGCGTCGTGTCGGGATATTTATAATTTTATATGTGTATATTATTAAATATGGGTAGTTGAATCGACAGATATTATTTAAAAATCACTATATCTAATTTTATCATAATCATACAATATATATTAATTTATATGCACGTGTTAATTATATTAAATTTATAAATATTATTGGGTGATCCTCTGTGCATTAAACTTTGCATGCATGTCACACAGAAATTGCTTGTTTGCTTTTAGAGGAAAGCTTTTGCTTGAAAATCATTTTCGATGACGATACAATATTTTCTGTCTACTCTATACATATTAATTTCTCTTTTAAAGCCAAACATCGATCAAGCGTGCCATTATTTTATTCAATGAATTTCAGCTGGATATCTGGTTTGTCCAGTTAGTTAGTTACCGATAAAAAGATTGATGTTCTACATTATATATAATAAGACAACTAGAATTCGATTATGAAACATAAATGTACACGTTACATTATAATATAATATATATGTTCATCAACGATGATATATTTCGTGCCACGGGTTCCTATATACTTTCAAGAAGTACATATACATTCTTATCCATGTAAACTTTTTTTTTTTTTTCGTATATGATATAAGTTAAATTGCGAAATCATGATACAACAAATTAATCTCCTAGCTAATTAGCTGCTATATATATATATATATATATATATATATATATATATATATATATATATATATTAAATGTCTCCTATGTATGTATTAAATGCAAATAGACAATTCTTTGTTTCTTTCTTTTTCTTTGAAAGTTTCTTACATTTCCCGTGGCAAACGCAACTTGCCATTTCCATGCAATCAGGAACGTGATGTCAATGCAGACCAAAGGTCTTACAAGTAGGCACCGGCCGGTGAACCTTTCATTCACGGCATGCACAAGCTTTAGACATGTGAAGGCTAATTAATAAGGATACGCAACCACCTCCGCAGATAGCCGCAGAAATCAAGCCTCCTACTCCCATTTTTCTCTCTCTATATAGTCAGATTTGAAAAATCTTAAAGACTTCAATTAATCCAAATATTATAATAATCCACGCTCATTGACTTTTTCTTGACTCGTGGCCAAGTTGGCAAGGCCTATATATATATTGGAGAAGGCTTGGTCATCACATGTATGATCGATGATACATTTCTATGATGTTTGATATTGTGTTGATCGAGATTGGAAGGACCGTGTACCTACGGCGTTTTAAGGCTTGAAATTAATTGAAATTGAACTCTTCTTTCCACATTAATGTTGCCGTGCATGATTGAGTTTCACGCATCTGGATGATCCAACCCAGCTATACATGCACACACTTATCTGAATTGGAGGAATTCCCCCCTTTTATATATAAATCTAAGTATAAAGTGACAGACGGCGCGCCTATCTTAAGTTTGTGCTCTAGAAATAGTTTTTTAGTTTATTTTTAATGCAATTTCAAAATAAAATACAGAAACCATCTAATTGTGTTTTCAATTTTCTGTTTGATAACGGTTTCTTTTCTTTCAAAATTTAAAACAAAGTTTTCACCCTTTTGTTGAATGTGTCGTCAAATGGGTGTTTGGCGCGTGGGTTTTATTTTATGATTTGAATTTTTATTAATTAGAATTGAAGTTTAAATTTTAAATTTTTAAGAAATAAATTTTATTTTGGTAGGAAAGAAAGTGTGTTTTAAAAATTATATTTTAAAAAATATTAAATCTCATAAAATTTGATAAAAAATAAAATATAATGAACAAAGTACAAAAAAATATTTTTTTGTTAAAATAAATAAATAATTTGGGTCCAATAAATTTAAATGTTAAAAATATATTTTTTTTCAAAAATAATTATTTTATTTAAATTAGAATTAATAAAATAATATTTTATTCAAAAAAATTATACCAAAACGAATTTTATTGTTAAGAACATAGTCATTTTGAAACAAACGAACCAAATAGCCCATGATATATTTAAGATCCGGTGGTCCATATATTTAGTAATATTGACCTTCAATTCTTAAAAAATATTAAAAAATGAAAATGGGGAGTTGTTCAGGCTTGACTTGACGACTTCAATTCTTCAAATGCCAAATTATATATTATTAAAAAGAGACTGCCCAAGGACAAAAAGTCAATGTCCGTGTTTTGAAAAATTGCTCTCTCCGTGGTTATTGACCGCTCCATTTCGGCAGCAAGACTTTTGTATCGTTCTCCGACAAATATGCAGACACACACACACGCACACATATATATATGATAAGTTGAATGACCCAAAGATCTGTATCTCTTGTTCACTATTTGCCTCTCTCTCTCTCTCTCTCTCTCTCTCTCTCTCTCTCTCTCTCTCTCTCTCTCTCTCTCTCTCTCTCTCTTTCTCTCTCCCCCACATACACACGCACACACAAACAAAAACTCAAATTTAATTTCGAAAATCATCACCGGCAACGGATATATACATATACATATATATAT
Source organism: Taxillus chinensis (assembly GCA_023512835.1). Lineage (NCBI taxonomy): Eukaryota > Viridiplantae > Streptophyta > Magnoliopsida > Santalales > Loranthaceae > Taxillus > Taxillus chinensis. The sequence continues at coordinate 40,948,410 of CM042087.1, forward strand.
GGGCGATGAAAAGAACGTCCCCTATGGGCGCTCTATGGAGGAAACGCCGACATGGGCTGTTGGCACCGTGTGCTTCGTACTGATTGTCATCTCCATACTCATCGAGCGAGCACTTCACCTTGTTGGGAAGGTGATTGATTAATTAAAAATAACTACTCATTTTCGCTACCTAGATTGAGTGAGATATATATATATATATATATATATATATATATATATATGTTTGTCCGATCGAGTACTTGTAAGTTTTTTGCTATTATTATTTGTTGATTTAACTATTTTTAATGAACAAAATCTGAATTATTTTTCTCAGTGGTTCAAGAAGAATCACAAGCGAGCCCTTTTCGAAGCATTTGAAAAGATCAAATCAGGTAAAAGAAACACTTGTCGTAGTTTTATATTTTGTTGCGTTGTTTAATTAATTATAAGTAGATATTTGCCAGATTAATTAAAATATTTTTTTTATGTACGTTAATTGACATTTGTTTTTTTGTTGCGTGAAGAGCTCATGCTGCTGGGATTCATATCCCTGATGCTGACGGTACTGCAGGACCATATTTCTGGGATTTGTGTTTCTACGAGTGTCGGAAATACTTGGCTTCCCTGTGAAAGCGGCAGAAAGCGCAAAGAGGGAAAGTACACCGACAAGTGCATGCTGGAGGTGTGTTTGTGTGTGTGTGTGTGTATTAAAAATCCAAATTAAACCTCACACTTCCGGAAAGATTTATTCAGAAAGTACATTATATATTAATTAAGTGGATTTTATATATATATAAAAGTTGCATGTGTTGGTTAACTGTACTTGTGCAGGGTAAAGTTGCATTTATGTCAAAGGGTGCGTTGCACCAGCTCCATATATTCATATTTGTGCTAGCCGTTTTTCACGTGCTCTACTGTATTACCACTCTCGCTCTAGGCCGGATTAAGGTACGTACAAACCTGCATCCAGTACAGTATTATTACATATATATATATATATATATATATATATATATATATATATATATATGTACACACACATCATTTGAAATGGCATGTGTAATTAATATTGTTTTTGTTCATTTTCGTCGATCTTTTTGTTTGGTTGCACTCCTATAATTATCATCTTAATTTCCAAAAAAAAAAAAAAACAGATGAAAAAATGGAAGAAGTGGGAGGATGGGACAAGGAGCATAGAGTATCAATATTCTAATGGTGGGTATGGCATATTTTATTGAATGCATAGCCTAATTAATTATGACAGTACTCTTATTAATATATACCTTTTAGCACGAAGCTAGCTAGGTTTAAATAATTTTAAATTTAGTAATTTCTATCTGTATATATATTTCAGATCCAGAGAGGTTTAGATTTGCGAGAAATACAACCTTTGGGCGTAGGCATTTACAGTTCTGGAGCCATTCAAATATTCTCCTTTGGATTGTAAGACTGATCGACATATATTTACCAAATGATTGTTTAATTAATTATATCTACTTTATTAACAATGTCAGATTAATATATCATATAATCATGAACATCAATACTTTCGGCGTCTAATATTGTGCCTTTTTAATTACTTTTATATACTTAGGTGTGCTTCTTTAGGCAGTTCGTCAGCTCATCAGTAGCAAAGGTCGACTACCTCACACTAAGGAATGGATTCATCACTGTAAGTCCCAATTGGTGATTATAAATGTAGAATTAATATATACACCACTATACATATATACATATATATATATATATATATATCATGTTGCACAGACTCTAGCTAGCTCTTTAATTAGTCATTTATTAATTCATCATAAACTGATCGATCGATGATCTGTTGCTAATCCAGGCACATTTGGCACCCGGAAGCGAAACAAGGTTTGATTTTCAAAAGTATATTAACAGATCACTCGATGAAGATTTTAAGGTCGTGGTCGAGATTAGGTAGGTTGATATATATATTAATTAATTCGCATATGTCAAACCCTATATATCTTCATAAGGAAATTAATAAGAGTGGTGGTCATATATATGGGTAGTGGTACTAATTAAATTAATTAAGAAACGAAGCATTAATTATTAGCTAGTGTACGTACGTGTTGATTATATATGCTTTCCTGTGTATGCAGCCCCGTAATATGGTTCTCTGCAGTTCTGTTTCTCTTATCCAATACTGATGGTATAATAACGTACTCATCATTAATTCTGTATATTCTATATAGATCATTATTTATTTTTGGAAATTAACTTCCATTTAAAATTATTCATGATAGCTAGCTAAGTAATTATGATCACTACTCTTGCAGGTTTATTTTCCTACCTATGGTTGCCGTTCGTCCCTTTAATTGTAAGCGAGCATACATTACTTTATATATATATATATATACACTATACACACACACGCGTGCGTATTTATATATATATATATATAGGGTTGATATATATGTATATATATATATATATATGAATGAATAATATGGGTTATTAATTTGGACGGTGCAGATTATACTGGTGGTGGGAGCAAAGCTGCAGATGATAATAACCAAGATGGGAGTGAGGATACAGGAGAGAGGGGAGGTGCTGAGGGGGCCTCCCGTGGTCCAGCCCGACGATGATCTTTTCTGGTTCGGTCGCCCTCGCTTTATCCTCTTCCTCATTCACTTTGTCCTCTTTCAGGTAAATAAACAAACACACATACACATACATATATCTTTTGTCTTTTCTGGCTGGTAATTAATTAATTGGTTCTATATATAACTAATATATATTTGTTAATTAACATATATATTATTGACTGCAGAATGCATTTCAGCTGGCTTTCTTCGCATGGAGTTCAGTAAGCTATTTAATTAATTTCACATTTTCTTTTATTTTTTTGTTTTTTTAAAAAAATCTCCAATATTGATTTTTATTTTATTTTCATATTTTCAGATTGAGTTTAAGTTCAAATCATGCTTCCACGAGCGCCCTGAAGCTATTGCCATCAGAATCTCTATGGGGTACGTGCATGAGTTTCAATCACCTATATTCATAATAATTATAATATTGCCATCTTATATATATGCTATAATTGTTACTCTACCGTTAATCAAAGTCACCATTCATTAAAAAAAAAATCGATTATGATGCTTGTATTTATTTTCAGGGTCATCATTCAAGTCATATGTAGCTACGTGACTCTCCCCCTATACGCTTTAGTTACTCAGGTCAGTCCCAACAAATATATATACTTAATTAATTTTATTTTAAAAAGGCATTTTACTCGTTATTTATTTTTTCAATTCACGCGATATCTATATATATATATATATATATATTAATGTGTACATAATTGATGAGGATGCATGCAGATGGGATCGAATATGAGGCTGACCATCTTCACCGACCGGGTGGCCACGGGTCTCCGGCACTGGTACCACACGGCCAAAGGGAACACCAAAGCCGGTCGATCCCCAGCCTCTGTAACGCCATATTCTAGCCAGCCGTCATCCCCACTCCATCTACTCCACAACTTTCAGCAGAATAGTGCTGCCGCCGCCGACGACGACAGCTACAAGATGACAACGATGTACCCTCCCCGGGTCTCCGACTTCGACGGCGGCGCCGTAATCCTACACGACGACGATACATTTAATCGAGAGATGAGCTTTGCGATGCGGACGCCGCCCCCGGCAGTAGCCGCTGATGATGAGCATAAGGTCGATATTGACGTACTGGGCCTCCCATCCCAAGGAAGATGAAACAAATGATAATGACCGGATACATGTCGTCAGCATTTGGGTCGATAGAATAAATATTTTTGATATTTATTTATTCTATCAAAAATATTTTGTGAATAACCATTTGGGTCCCAAGGAATATTTTGTTACATTTTTATCCATGCAAAAAAATTAAAAAAAAAAAAGTATATGTAGATTTACATAATACCCAAATGTGTCAACATCTATTAACTTATTTGATTAAAAATCAAAATTATTTTCGATCAACGATTAAAATTAATTATTATTATTTTATTGAGGATGTGTAAAAACAAATCTTTGTTTCTTGTGAATAAAATTATTTGTTGTTATACCTATTTTTATTTTTTATTGATAATAATCATATATTTTATTTCATTTTTTAAAGATAATTAATAAATATTGATAAAAAGGTGTGGCAAAACAAATTTGTATCTTACGATCATTAAATGATGTGCCACGATAAATTTTTATCAATAATTATTGCAGATTATTTTATGCACCAAATTAATTACAACAATCAGGAAAAGGGGAAGGTGAAAAAAACATAATCTAGCAATTATAAATCTGACATTATATTTTAAAAAATCATTTGGTTTTTCTACAACCTTTCCCAATTTGCTTATTAATTATGTATTAAATACTGGCAATCTCCCTCAATAATATATATATATATATATATATATATATCCAAGCACCTTTTTCCCATCTCTGTCCCATGGTAAGAAAAAAGAGGTAGAAAAATTTTAAAAATTATATTTTTATCATTTGGTAAAGAAAGAATTTTTTTTTTAAAAATATATAACATATGAAATATGCTAGTTTAACAAAAAATGTATAAGATATAAAATGTATATATAACATATAACATATTTAACGTGTGCATGTTATAAACAACACAAAAGGGTATATTTGGCAATCCAATTTATATGCTAGTTTTTCATAGAAAATGACACTCTTTCGGTGGTCATAAAAGTGTAACCGGGTAATTATTTATATAATTTTCTATTTTTACTGTACATTTTCTATACTTTCCAAACACTAGAAAAATTCGTTTTCATAGTTTTCCCATAAGACTCAATTTTTCACTGAAAATTCACGCTTACCAAACACAGGCTAAATTGGAATAAAGCATTCATAGCCAATAAAGTTATATTTTAATAATCAAATTGCTCTAGGCATATTTCCAATTCAGTTTTTCATGAATGAATAAAACCCATAAATTGATTGTCACCTTGTTCAAGGTTTAAATTGGAATAGTCAAGACTTATCGACATCAACCTGCAAATATTATTACTAAAGCCTTGGGTGTGCCACAGTTTTCAAATCTCATCAAGAAGTTCGAAATGATCAACAATTATTCCAACTTTAGGGGATGTTAAGAATCAAGATCCAAGCTAATTAACTGTCTCCTTATTTTCTGTAAAATAGACACATAGTCAAGTAAATAGTACTACAATTTTTTCCGATCACTTTAACGACCAGGAGTCGAACCTATATTAATAGATTCGAAGGCCAAACACCCAAACGGTGGGCGACAAAAATCTTTATTAGAATGATTGTTAAAAGAAAAATCCAACTTTGGGCGCTGCAGTACACCCAAAAAAATATAATATCCCACGCATTTTTGTCCTAATTGTTTCTCCTTTGTTTTCTTTTTTCTCTTTTAGAAGCACAAATATTATCAAACCTGTTCTACGTATAATCTTATAATCACAAATAATATTATAATATATATTAGTAATTTTTAATGTTGACATAGGGCATCTGTGGCCCATCCTTGTCGGGCGTTGCACTTACATTAGCGTTCGTAGCAAAGAACGATTATTTACACAAAAACGTAAAATCAGCAATAGCTGCATTTCAAAGTTTTACAAATGCATTCAGTTTATTTGATGTAATGACTGACCCATAAAATTTTATATACCAAACACCAACTACTGTCATACTTCCCAAAAAAAAAAAAAAGCACTCTGCCGTCTCATTGCCATCTCTTGCACAGAGGATACTCTGTCAAAGCACGCCTTCACAGAGTGCATTCCCACCCTCAACAACTGACAAATCAAGAGCAATACAAACCTTTAATTCTTTAAAGGGATGTAGACAAGCAAACATTCTATGAGCTCACATTGAATGTAAGGGTTAGATAAGGTAGGCAGTAACCACAAAACCTGAAGAGAACCTATTTACACAGCAAATGCCAACACCAACACCTGCCGGAGAAACAGAACACAGCTCTAAAAAAATATGGAGGCTAATTCTGAACATCAGCAGCAACCCTCTTCATGTTTTAAATTTTAATGTACACAAAAATTATCAGCAGTTTTCACATCTCAATGCGGCACCATTGTCCCGTAGACTGTTGACAGGAGATGGTAGAATGAATTTGTGATGACTACAGCGGAAGCTGTGACTGCCTCAGTCATAGCATCATAGCTTGACAGTGTCTAATAATTAGCGGCAAGCGACACTGAACGCCTGTAGACCTCAAACAAAGACACCAAGGTGCGGTGACAAGCTAGAGCGGACGCTGCGGCCAATAAAGCAAAAGAAGTCCAGCAGAATCTCAGCATCAATACTGGATATTTCCTCAACGAATCCAATAGCTTGTAGAAAACCACCTTGAGCCGTCGGTCTCTCAGTATAGTTTCATATTCATAGACAACAGACAATCGACCCATCTCCCTAAAGTAAGGCCTATTCAACAGCCTAACTTTGGCCTCAAGTTGACTTACCGGAATGCGCTGTCCGATGGTTTCTATCATCCACCTATATATAATATCAACAAGAACCTGGCAAAGTTGTTGGCGGACAAACACTCCTTCACTGGAAACCAACGATTTGACCAATGAAGTTCCATCCTGATGAATTAAAAGGTGGGAAAGTAAAGAAGAAAAAACAATTAGTAAATAGCAAGAATGAAGCAAATTAGAAACAATAGTAATGTACTTGCCCTGCATCAACCATTAAAATGATAGGAGCAGAAATAGGCACACTACATCCTTAGTGCAGATTAAGATCAACTGGGTCCAGGCGCCAGTAAGGATTGGCATCTAAAGAAATGTGCAGATACATTTAATGAGGAATGAAAACATGGCTGTCTCATTTATTGATTAAAAATGCTACAATGGTAGATGCTTCTCGTGGACCTCTATCTCACAGTAAAACTATTAAATCATTATTCATGAACCATCACGTGGGGTTGGATTTGATGATGTCGTTAGACCTATAAGATAAATTAGACTTCTGCACTCACCACAGTCATTAGAAGTCTTCTTAGTACAACACCATTTTTAGATGGTAAAAGCCTCAAAATCAAGTTGGTAACATCGAAAACATTGGCAGCTCCATTAGGTGATGAATCCAGCAATGTTTTATCATCTGATGCTACAATCTGAGGCAAGCTTTTCCTGACAAAAATTATATGAATACTTTAGCTGATATAAACATAAGACGGTTACAAATCTGGTCTCACACCATACTCAGAAGATCAATTTTGCCCTTGTACATTTTTAGGGTTAATTTAACTCTTATACTCACTCTGAGGACCAATTAAACCCTTCTATTACGTTACTCTAACAATTGCCCGTGTCTTACACATCAATTGGTGATGTCTTGTCTGAATATAAAAACAAAAAAATCAATTAAAATATGCCAAGTTGACAACACAATCCCCACTAAGACCTACCAGCAACAGCCAACAAGATCATATCCTTCCTCACATTTTTGAAACAATTAACTTACTAAGAGCATCTCCAATCCCACCAAGCTATAATGAGTAGTTAAATTAATTTTAGCTTGTTAGAATATCATTATAGCTAATTGTACTCCAATGGCGGGTGACGCTGAGGAGTAAGCAAAACAGGGACACAGGGGTTGATGCAAAATTTCTTCTTATTTGATGACCCAACAGGATCGGTTAAAGTAAAATCAAAAGCTATATTTAGCTTTTATTTTTGCTTTTTTTGTTAATACTTTAACTAAACCATTAAAGAGCAATTTTAGCCACATTTTACTATAACTAATGGGTTAGAAATGCTCTATGGTATCTACAAATTAACAAAAAAGTTCCTACATTAAATAATGATTTCTTAATATTACCATTTTCTATAATATTTTCATGACTTTTGGAATTTTCTGGTAACACGTCATTATTATGGATTTAGGCCAACTGCCACCTTTAGAATAATATTATTTAATTAACAAAATAATTTAATAATATTTTGTCTATTTATTTTTAAAAAAATGAAACTTTTTATTTTAATAAAAATTATTAATATGAAAATCTTAAGGTAAGAACAAAATAATATAATTTTTACATGTTATATCATCCATTTTTACATTCCAAAAAAAAAAACCCAAATAGCAAAAACATCCGACACTAAACAAGCCACTAGTGAGGCAGTCCAAGTCCTTACCAGCGTTCTTAGAACTCAAGTCCTAGTAAGTTTAAAACTACCAGCTGACAATATGTGTGTGCGTGTAATATCCATAGACTTAGCAATTATACTGTTTAGAAATAATCATAATTCCATGTTCAAAATCCCCACGTTCTATTAGTCCCCAAGCGTGAGGCCTGGGATTACTCTTTCTTGTTTCCAAATTTCTATGGCCTAATGGCCCTAATCACCATTCAACCTTCTTAAGACAATGCTTGAGGCATCAAAACCTTTCCAATACTTCTCATTACCCCTTATCTGTAATTATTAAAGCCAACTGATGTGTGCTATGGTTCATGGATAGGTCACAGTTCACTGTGCCTTGTGCCTGGTAGTCATCTATACTCTGCCCAACATCATGTGTCGAAGCATCTGAGACAATATTATATGCAATCTTGAAATATCTTAACTACTACTCCCACGGGAAAGATCAGCTGGCAAAATAGGTGCCACAGTTCGGTAAGGTATCTGGTTCGAGTTTCATGATAGCCCGCTTGGGCATAATACGGTGTGATTCCATGTTTGGATTGTGACTTAACTTTGTTAGCCTGTACCTCACATAATAGGTTCGGTTTAGGTCTGATGGGACCTAAACCGAATTGAAGGAAAAAAATCTGTCAACTCGGCAATAACTCTTCCTTTTTTTTGAAATATTTTTACAAAAGCAAAATAGTCAAAGTATGACACTATGATATAAGCAATAGTATCAAAAATAAGGTTGTAATTTTACCGAGTCAAACCAAACAGTAAGGTGTCCAAGTGCATCTTGATACTATTTCTTAACGAACCGAACCAAACACTAAATTTTCATGTTCATATTCGTTTATTAATATTCCTGAATAACTTGCGAACACTAGGTCACGAATAATATTTATAAATACAGTGACATACATGTTCGCAAACATTATATTTTTATTTTATTCAAAAACTCAATATGTTCATTCTTTTAATTGTTCTGGAATTAAAACATCAAATTACTCAAATTTTATAAATAAATTAATTTGTTCATTTGTGAACTCAACATGTACATCTGTTTGTAAACTAAAATACTAATTATTCAAATTTTATAAATAAATATGTTTCTTTGTTTGTTCGTGAATTCAATTATTTATTTGCTTGTCTATTTGTTTAATTGTTCATGAATATTTGTTTATAAATGTAATTATTAATGTTTTTGAATATTATTCGTGCACACATGCATACAAACATATGTTTATGAATATTGTTCACGAATACATATTCACAAACATAACGTGTCAAACCAACCTTATTCGTGTTCGTTATTTATATTCACAAAAAAATATATATATGTTTACAAAAGTATTTTTTAAAACGAACGAACATAAAATAATTTTTATCAAACCGAACACCAATTTGTTCGCAAACATTTGATTCATTTATGGTCCTAATCAAAAAAATTATAATAATTTCTCACATGAAAATACTTATTAAAAAAATTGTTAGCAACACATACTTCATTGCACCAACTCTTAGGAATAAAGCAAGCCTTTGCCATTGAAATTCTTTTCTTGTGTTCAAAACTGCCTGAATAACACAAGAAAGAAATTTTTGTTCAAAACATGATTAAAGATTTGTCCTGAAAGTACTGGAACATCTTCTTTGGCCTGAAAAGTGCTTATATATATATATATATATATATATAATATTAGAAAGGGAACGACACACATGAATAATTTCCAGGTAACATGAACAATCAACATTCAGAAGACTAAATGAACATTTGTGCATAAACGACAGCATGAATCATTGAACTAGATGCCCAGAATGGGGAATGATAATAATATTCATCTTGGTTCTACCAAATGGCTACTGTCAACCAAAAGCTTCTGCAGTAGACGACAAAAAAATCATTAAGGTGAATAAGTAATGATTGTAGGGGCACACATTTATTCAAATGTTATAAAGTACTTTTTTATTCAAAAGTCTTGTTTCGTTATTCAAAATAAAATAAAATAATTTTTTATAACAACAATAATAAGTATGCGATTGGTAAGCAGTACAAACACATTTATTCAACTGTTTAAAAAAAGTATATGGTCACTAAGCAGTACAAACCAAATGCAGGATTCTCCTTGCGGCGATTGAATTATCAGTAAGTAATTTTCGAACGACATAAGGATAGGCAGCTTCAAATGTCTTAAAATTTTTATCAGCAGCGACTGCCAATCCTGGAAAGGTGGAAAATATCAATTAGTCATCCCAGATGTCAGATTGTGTAAATTGGATGAACAGAAAACAGTTATAGAATATAACCAAAAAAGGCATTAAAAATGACTGACAATCTTGCAACAAGATTGTATTCAAATTTGATATTTTCCATCGATCATTGTAAATAAAATTAAAAAAAAAATGAACTGAGTCTTCAAACATCTATAATTTACCCTTCCAAGTCAAATCGGCACTTTAAAATAACATCCATCATTCAAATCAGATAGCTATGGAACATTACATAGTCTCAGTATTTACTGAGAATTAATACAAATTTGTTTTCTTACATAAAGAAACAGTTTAAATTATTTAAAGGGTTGCAAGAAACTGGGCCTTTATTATTTACTGCATGCTTTACTTATTTAAAATGTAAAATTGACCTTATCAACAAAGCAAAACTGTCAAGAACACCATTTTAGATTGGAATTCTAGCCTAAAAACTTATACAGCCGTTCAAGCAACCTCTAGATCTGTCATCAACCTCAGATTCTATCAATAAGCATAGGTTAATTTGTGGAGAACTAGTACATTGCTGGTATAATAATAATAATAATAAGGCCCATTAGCACATACCGCTAGACCCCTAACAAGAATTTACAATGAATATTTTGCAATGAAGTTGAGCAAAACTAATCATTCCCCAGGTGTCAGTAAAAAAAATTACACCTGAACTAATTTCTTCCACAATGAAAGGCAATGGTGATCCTTATTATTTCTATTTATTTATTTGCAAATTAATGTCACATAAAATGGCCCACTTTCATGGGTTTATAAATTAAGGATAAAAAGTAAAATTGAAGTCACATGTCAACATCAATTTCAACCCAAATATATTTTTGGATTTTCAAATTAATCAAACCACCAGTTTTGGGAGAAAAAACAATCACAGAACACATGCACAATCACAAGACAATCTAGTGTAAGAATTTAGATATTCAAGGAAAATGAAATAGATTGAAGCTTAAAACCATTTCAGAATCATGAAATAACTACAGAAATTATCCCCCCCCATCAGTTCTAGTGGCACAATCCTATTCAATGAGAATCTGAAATTTGAACCAAGGTAATCCTTTAAGAATAATATCTTCAGTCATTAACTAATTATGTCAGATTTAAGACCCAAGTCTTAAGCAATGCTTGATTTAGCAATTAAATGCTAAAAGGGCTTCTCTGACATTGATTTTATGTCACACTAAAATCCTTAGACAAGAAATTTCAATGTATGCTCCTCAAGTCATAAAAATATATTAAAGTTAAAGTCAGAAAAATGTTTGGTCATAAGACTAGAAACATAAGTATATCCTAACAATAAAAGGGCATCGCAGTTAACCTTCAGCTAATGTGATGCTAGGATAATAATGCATAATTTTATAAACTAATACAAGTAGAGCATTCTCTACCCTCTGGCCTCTAATCCACGCCTACCCCCGGATTCTCATCTTAAGCAATGGCCATATGAAGGAACTGATTCAAGACTAATCACTAATGTGGGCCTACATATAGTAAAGGTATAACCAAATAGAAAAGTATGGACATTAACTTAAAATACCTTCTAATGAAGCAAGAGAACGCAAAACTAGTGTATAGTATGCTGGCATGCGGAAATGATACTTCAGGGCTACAGACCAGATCTTCCCAAGAACCTTCAAAAAAGACAAGTTCGAAAGATTAGCTAATCATGACTGCAAGACTGGTACAGCATCAGATATAGAATAATCAAAACAAAAGGAGAGAGAAAGCATTCATAATAGGTTAAAATCTTATTTATATATCACATTTCACGTTCAAATGATGGAAGGGTAAAAAAAATGAAGAAAAAAACAGTTGGTGAGTATCCCAGTTTTTCCGCTAACCATCCCAAACTTATGTAAATATGCTTAGTTTGTTGTCCCATAATGGGATGGAAATTGAGTGCAAACATAAAATTGTATGGCAACACTGATCCCATGCTAAACTACACTTGGTGGCATTGTAGGGCGATCAGAAAAGTTATTAAATAAATTTTGTTTCATGGTGTAAGATATTTGAGTTTTTATGATCTAAAGCAAGTTCATTCTCACTCAAAACATGGTATTCTATTTGCTAATACGATGCAGTAATCTGTGATAAGTTAAAAATAACTATACCTGTTTTCTTAGCTCCTTGATTGAAACTTTTACTAATGACAGTAAACGGAATACTATATATATTATCTGTGACTTTAACATAATGATTATTATACAGCAACAAACACTGTCTGGCAATAAAAATCTCACCTGGCTAAACTTGACATTGGGAATTCCATCTTTAAACTCAACCTCTCCTAAAGCATCTTTTAGTTCCTGAAAAAGTAATTGAATCCCGCCATTAGTTTAAAAAAGGAGTTTATGGCCTGCAATCTTGGAGAAGATCAGAAATAAGCAATTTTAAAACTATCATGGGTAGAGTAGTTAACCCCATGAACTAGAGAGTAACACAAATTCCATTGTCATAAAATCTTCATGCAGTAACAGAGATATACAGTAATAAGTAAATATAACCAAAAGTAGTAAAACTAATACCATGGTAACCCGCCGGATATTAGTCCCAGGAGTTATGACATCCATTTCGGACAGAGCTCGAACAAGAGAGACCCAATCCCCATTTACAATATGCACTATGGATGCAAGCATTGCAAATTGATGTTTCCTTTCCATTCGACAGATCAAACCAAAATCCAGAAACCTTGCAAGGAAAAAACAAAACTAATAAACTATAAGTGTAACAGACCTCCCATTGCATCTACAAATCAGCCACATTTAACAAATCAGAGACTGGAAAGTACCCTATTTCTCCTGCTTCAGAGTAACGTAAATTTCCTGGATGTGGATCAGCATGTAAGATACCAGTTTCAAGAAGTTGAATCAGTGATGCTTCTACCCCTTTGTTAACCTACAGTAATCAAAATTAAAGATATCCAAATACTATCAATCATATAAGAAGCCCAGGTATGATAATTTTATTCAAAACCCATGTAGCCCTAATACAACAGTTGCATTCTTTGTGCTCAGTTCAACAGAGACGTATCCTTATCCAACATTTCACATTCTCATGTAAACAATGTGTAACTTGAATAATGAAAAATAAAGCTTATTTTTGGACAGTAATCAAAATTAAAGATATCCAAATACTATCAATCATATAAGAAGCCCAGGTATGATAATTTTATTCAAAACCCATGTAGCCCTAATACAACAGTTGCATTCTTTGTGCTCAGTTCAACAGAGACGTATCCTTATCCAACATTTCACATTCTCATGTAAACAATGTGTAACTTGAATAATGAAAAATAAAGCTTATTGTGTAGTAGATCAGTACATATATAGGAGATTATATCCATGGACTTAGGGGTAACTAGGCTACATTATCAAAAAAAAGGCCTACAAACTTGCTCTAAACAATATAGACATTCCCTCGAGTTGGGACACACATAATTTATTCCAAATTTAAAAAATATATTGATGCCCAAAAGCTTCAGCTTCAGCTTAAGCCTTATGCCACAATCTCTAGTAGGCTCACACCCCATTAGCATTAACTTCATATCTAATAAAAAAACACAAACCCCCCTAATTGTGCCATCTAGCACCAATGAAGAAGAAGATAATCAATGTATTTCACTACACATTTTGCAAAGCAAACACCGACCCATCACCCACCATCGGTAAACCCCCTCAACTAAAGCTACTTTAGGGTAGATACCTTCATCTAAGGAGCTTTCCAAGCAAAGAAATTCAAGCCTAATGGAGCCCTTAGCCCTCCAAATAGCACGCTACCCCTATAATGTCTCCCAAGGCAGCCCACCTATTTTGGACTGTGAAGCAATTTTTAACTGAGAAAGCACCGTGCCTAGTAGCCCTCCGTACCACCTGACCTTGCTACTCTTGCCCTAAATTGCACTCTGTTGTCGAAAAGAAAAGCCAGATACTGTCTGACTTCCCAATCCTGAGCATTGGCAACATTCCAACCAACCCCATCCCAGAATGTCACAATCAGCCCCTCCTTTCAAGATGTCATCCCATAGTCAAATAAGGAATGCCACTCTCAAGGGCCAATCGACACACCAAACAACATCCCAAAAGGGTAAAGCCACCCTCCCCAGGTTTCCATCAAACCAAGCACAGAAATTCCTCCCACCCCCTTGTTGAGCCCCTTCTACAAGCCAACCATGTAAGGGCCTCTTAATGGGCCCAAAATCCATAAAATTTTAAAATAATAAGAATAATAATTGCTTGATACCAATGTACCATGTAACCTGAATAATGCTAATTCTAGTTTATTGCTTATTAGATAAGTACATATATTAAGAATTTTATGCAAGGGCCTAGGAATGAACTAGGTTATGACCCAACTAGGTTATAGCTATACACTATATACAAAACAACACACTGAAATTTAGGTTTTCTATTCTTTCTGAGGTTATACAATTGACAGCCCCAACTTTAACTCTTTGTAAGAATCTTGTGTATTAATCTTTAAAAAAATTCTCAATTAAGATATTAGAATTTATAGTTATCTAAGCTTATTACATCTCACATGAAAATTTAAATGGAGCTAGGAAATATTTTGAATCCTAAACTACGCACCAGATCCAAAAGGCGTCTTTTAGCATCAAGTTGTTGCATCTCTGAATAGCAATGATCTGCAAAGCCTCCTCTGGATGCAAAAAGTAAATCACTCGGACTTTCACCTACCAACCACTCCATGGTCAAAACCCTTTCACTAGTTAAATGATGGAAAATTTTTGGAACGCGGATAAATGGGAACGAAGAATGAGCTTCCTGCCATAGATAAGAGAACAATGAGAAAATATATATAATTTAAGATTATTTCCCAATAAAAATCATAGTGCATGCATGCAAGGGAGAAGGAAAGGATAGAGACCACGAGTGAAGGAAAACAAAGAAGTGGTTTCCCACTTTACATGAACTTGTAAATTAAATTCTCTTCCTGAAATTTGCCTTTACCAATCTTTGGCCTTCTCATATAAGGTTTTCACAAGAATCGATAAGATACCATAATGACAAGCATCAGACTATCAATCAACAGCAAGACAACTTAAGTTGATTGGATGGCAGGTCAAAGGAACTAATTTATAACAAATTAATTGTAGGTGACGAATACTAAAATGTATAATAACTTAAGTTTGATAAATTGACTGTTCAAGCTTACAGTTTGAATTTCCTAACAAAAATGATACAGTTTAAATCTTTATTGGAATTAGATTTTGAAAGAACTTTTTTTGTAAACCGCATCCACAAAAATTGATAAAAAAAAACATATGACATGGCCGGTCAATAAAGTAGAGGAAAAAGAAAAGAACTAAAATTAAATTGGATCAAAAATAAATAAATTTGGACGTAAAAACAAAAAACAACTGTTTTCAAAAACAGCCACTGGACAAACATGTTTCCAAAACATTTTTTGAATTCCTATTCTGAATTGCAATTACCAAACACGTTGCGGCCATGTTTTCCGGTTTGTAAGCACAGAATCGTGTTGTGGAAACCGTGAACCAAACACGCTGATAGTGTTCCGGACTTAACTATACATTGAAATTTAAGAACCAAAAGTTTCTCAAAGGACAGTTATATATGCAAAACATATTTGACATGACAGGAAACTAAATCATATACCTGAAATTCTGCTGCATTAGCTGCCTCTAACGTATAATCCAACTCTCCAACAAACCCTTTTCCAAGTTCATCGGCATAAAGGCTGAGATCACTCTTTCTCTTTGCAATCTTTCGTAGTAGCCCAAGCTGAAAATCTCAAATCCATAATGCTTGGAAGCAATGAAACAACAAATCAATGATATATACATACAGCAAGAACATACCCCAAGACGAAGAATATAAATATCCCGCACAACCAGATGACGCAAATTAGGACGCTGAACTTTCACAGCAACACTATAACCATCAAGGGTAGTCCCTCGGTAAACCTGCCACATTTAACACCAGAAACAAGTGAATAACAAGGTCAGCACAGGGGTGGGGAATATGTAGGTGCCAGTAACTTAGAGAAAGTGAATCACCTGACCAAATGATGCTGCAGCCACAGGTTCATCAGAGATATAGCTAAAATTTGTCCCCAAAGAAGAACCTAATTCATCTTCAATGATTTTCATAGCTACCTCCCTTGGAAAAGGAGGGATCTGATCGTGTAATTCAGATAATGCCTACAATGACACATCAGAAGAAAGAACTGAAAAAGAAACTCATGCTACAGAAAAACTTTAAAAAACTCATAATTGATGAGGATAAATAATGGAAAATATAGACTTTGTTTTGAGAAGAAGATGCATAGAACCAGATAAAGATTATAATCTCTCTCTAATAACATGCCCAAAACAAGTAGATAAAAAGTGACGAAGTTCAAGAATAAGTTATCTGTTTATAAAACTTATATTTGCAATAAAAATTGTAAATACTTGAGCACAAACAAGTGACAAATGGTAAAGTGAATCAACAGCAAGGAGCAACTACTGCAACCAAAAATTTCTTAGGCCCTTCACGATGCAGCCAGTAAAGGGACGTGACCAAAGGATGTGTGATCATCATCATAAATACTAACAAGATTTTAAAGAGAAGTGTGTTAGGCAAAACCACCACCCACCCAAAAGATTGATTACAACAAAAGTGAAGGAAATCAACATAGAGAAGGGGAAACATTACCTCAAGCAACTCCCCCAACACAATAAAGAAATAACTAATATGGTTAACAGGAGCTCAATAAAGGAACAAAAAAAATTCTTTCAATCCATCCTCGGCTCCTTTAGTCAAGTCAGATCCTGCCTAAAGTAAAAAGAAGAAGAATATCCAGGTATTTTGTCCAGCTATACAAAAAGCACTTCACAGAAAGTAAATCCCAGTAACCAATTTCCAAATACAGAGAGATGCTCAAAATTAGATACACTCTGGAAAAAAAGATACATAGGAATGAAGATGCGAGATACTATCATGAAGTTCCATCCAACCTTAGAAATTTCAAAACCAATGATATCTGGCCTTGTTGAGAGAGATTGCCCAACTGCATCACCAAGAAAAGCAAGTAAGCAGCATATTTTTATTCATGACTAAATGTTAAGAGCAATGATAGAACTTAAAAATTCAAACTGCAATGTAGATAAAATCCTGCCTACCTTTTATGAAAGTAGGACCAAGGTTTAGCATTGTCTCTTTCAAAACTACTCCAAAATCATATTGAAATAAATTTTCATTGCCATCTGTATCCAAATGTGGTCTATATAGCTTCCACAATCCCAAAATTCGAATTTTTATTGCAGCAAATACAAACGAGGAGAACACCTATAATGACATCAATAGGGAACACATGGTAAAAATTATATCATGCTATTAAGGTATTACCACAATATAACTTGGTCGTACTGATGAATTAGGAAGCAATTGAGTGGACATTAAAACATAAAAATGCAGGTGTAGAGCAAAAAGGGCAAATTTATATGACACGTTAACACAAAAAAAAAAAAAAAACGAGCCTTGTGTTAAATATCACGCCAATCAACATCCAACTGCATGCTAAACCTTAGCAATTCTAATAATGAAAACTATGAGCATTATTTTTTCATGTTATTTTGACAATACTTAAGAAATGAAACTGGTAAAAAAACATACCAAAATTTAACATTAGCAAATTTTGCATTAAAAGAAACACTAACTGACATTTATCAAGAGCATATCAAGTGGACAGACTCGTGAGTTATGACAACATAACTAATAGCCATTGTATCACCTAACATTCTGCACCAAATTTCTAACAGCATAGGAATTTTCCTAAAAAAACAATAACATGGCTTTTATTTACCCATGGAAAAGGAGATGAAGAAATTATGAACATGCTGGACAAATGCAGTTAGTACTTAACACAAGCAATTGATGCATCACAGGTGCAGTAACATAAAACAATTATTTAGAAGAAGAAAGTACTCAATACAGCTTGAAAACATTGATTATAGGCTAAAACCAGAGGAGAATATAGTAAACAATTTCTCTAGCGTTTACAAAAAAACACAATTATAGAGGTTATTTGGTAGCAGAAGATTTTGGTTAATGGTAGGGGCAAGTTTGAAGAGTCGGCGGAGAAGGGCTGAAATATACCTCTGTAAGTCGAAGGGCTATTAAATGAGGCCTGCAACTAAAGTAGTCAGCAATTTCCTGAGGGTCGTAAAACTCAGGAAGTGGCCTTGACCAAACCTTGGACAAGCTGTAGAAATAAATAGCATAGGCCTCCAAGGCTTTTAGATCAGCCATGAACAAGTCCATTCCAGATAGTTCTGCAAGACAACAGCTGCCACCTCAATATTAAACAAGATTATAGAAACAAACTGGGCACCCCATTTCTCAGCATCCTAGTGCAGCCAAAGTACTAGACTCCACATTTTTTTGTTACTTTACGCCTACTAATTCCTAAAACCAGCAAGGACCCCTCAGCTACGAAACCTTCATTTTTGGTTAACAGATTGAAACGAGCAAAACCAACACTTGTAATATAAGAGTTTTCTTTTTCTCTCTGGGTATCTCTGGGCAGTGGGTACGGTCTAATATTCACATTATAAATATGAGTTTTTTGGTACGTACACTATGGTAGTAGAATCAAAACCAGAGAGAGAGAGAGAGAGACCCGGATAGAAGGGTTGAGGCCATGAGAGGAGGCGAGCAGGAAGGGCATGGGGGTCTTCTTGTGGGGCTCGAAGCCAGAGGAGATCGTCTAGAGTTTTGCGGAGGCGAGGAAGACGAAAGGCATGGCTGGCCCAGTGGACTCCTCCGCGGATTCGGTTCTTGAGGAAATCAGCATCCCTGACGACCACCTCAGCCAGGTGCGAGAGGCCTCCGACGCCTGCTTCCCCTTCCTTACTCCTCTTCTTCTTCTTCCTCTTCGTCGTCGGCTTCATCTCCGTCGGTGTCGATGGACAACGGGCGGTGAAACATAGCGCCGGCGCCGGCGCCGGCATAAACAACGATGAAGACAACGCCATCGTTCAGGTGCGCGTGTGAATGAATGAATATATGTGTACGGTTCGGGGTCGGTGCCTCCCCGGCGGTGGAGGATCTTAACAAAGGAAGAGGCACTGAAAATCTGTGTTACGGGACTACAGTGAGTCAAGCCTGAGAGGGAGTGACGATAATAATAATAATATATGTACAGTTAAAAAATAATATATATATATATATAATGAATTTCTTGTTAAATTTAATTTAAAAATTAAAAACAGTTGTAATTTATAAATAATTTTAAAAAATAACTGTCAAATTTAACAACAGAAATTTTAAATTAAATAATTTTAAATTCAAATAATAACTTTTAAAAACAATCATCAAAAATTCTTATCTATTTTCTCCTTTCAACCTTTTTTCTTTCTTATCTCTTTTTCACTTATTTTATTTTCATTCAAATTTTGTCGAGGCAAATAAAATATTATGTTTATTATTAATATTATTATTCACACACACCCGCTGAATTGATCCCTCCCCTTTGTCTAATTGTCTTTGTATATTATTCAAATTTTGTCTAGAGATCCAGATCCCTATCGCATCATCTTTGTATATAATTTTGCCTTTCTAATATTATAAATGAAGTCAACGGACCACATCTGCGTTCGATTCGATTGATGCCTCCAACCAAACAAAAAATGAAGTCTTCGCTTGATTTGTTAATATATCTGTGCATATGTGTACAAGAAAATAAATGAATGCGCCTGTCTTGGGTGGCGACTGAGACCAAAAGGAGGCTTTGACCATGCAAGGCTTGTCAATGACAACATATGCAGCGGTGGTGTGATTTGGAGGTGGTATATGTAGCTGGTGGTGTGAGGCAAAGCGAGGGTGTGGAGGACAATCGCGAGGCTTTTTGATGGTGCACTGCTATGATGTGATTAGGGTCGCACAATAGCAGTGACAATGGCAGTGCAATTTGGTGTTAACGTGACTATTTAGGGGATTGAATTTGTATAAAAGTGTGAAAATTAAAATTTCCCTAATTTTTTATTGATGTGGCGAGAATATGATTTTATTGAGCAATTTTTGAAGACATATATGTGTATACGTACATTATCTTTTTGTTTAAATTGTTTCAATTCTTTCTTATGTTAGTTATATAATATTGAATTCACATGTAACACAATCTCGTGCATTTTAATATCTCCATTGAATAATATCATCAGTTTTATAAGAAGGAAACCATTAAAATGTTATTTTAGTGTTTCTAACTCAAATTTAAAAATCTTACAGCATTCTACAAGATGATCAAATACAAGCCAATAAACATGATATTACTAAAATGAGTTTTAGATTATTAAGCTTAAAGGCTAACCAAATTTAAAACTCTACTTCATTCAACTCTTGAATCACATACATGCTTTTAAAAAATCATAATGCACTTATTTATTTCCTAATAACCAAACAAATTATGAATACCTTAATCTCCGGCTAAGGTTATCAAACAAAAACATGATCGTTAAATTTTAAAGACTCAACATAGACTATTTATAAAACTAAGGTTTTCAGTTAATAAATAAACCCTAGTATTTTCCCCCAATGCCCATTGGTAAATCTTAAATAGGAAAACATGCCATAATGAAACTATTTAATTTAATAGGTTAATTAAATATTAGAACCAAATAAATATATTTAATTCTACTAGCTAGTCATTCCCAACTCTTACATAAATATGTAAACACGAACAATATTTATCACTTTTAAAAATAGCACAAGAACTCTCATAAACAGGTCTATTATTTTGTACAAAAATACACGGTGTTGATAGAAAAGCCTAACAACCCTAAATCAAAACTATGACAAATATTAAATATTAAATAATTAATCAAATAATTAGTTATTAGTTTTGAATAATTACATTAATAAGCATACGATAAGACCAACAATATTTGGAATAATTTAAATTTCTTAAAATAAATGAAAAAGAACACTACCACAACGCCCCCCCCCATAAAAGAAGGGGATATTTCACTAATTTTATTGGCGTGAAATGTCTTAAGATTCAATGTTTATTTTTTATATTAACACAATGACAATCTGTTGTAATAACATTTCTGTAAATATAATTTATAATAAATTAATTGAATATTTCACCCACCTATCAAGTTTTATTATTATTACAATTTATTCCTATTTTAACCCCCCTCCTCCGGCCCTATAACCTTCTTTAAAAACTATATATAGCTATTAGAGTATTCCCTCTGTTTTTTTTTTACATATGAACAAATATTTTACAACTTCAACAGTGAGTATTCAATTCATCCTTATTTTTATTAAAATATTTTTTATTTCATTTCATTTCATTTTTTTCATCCTTGTATTAATCATGCGAGGAGAGGTAAATATTATGGAATGTAAATAGTAAAAATTATTTTTTCTACAAATAAATTGTGATTGTAATATTTTTAAATGTTGAGAGGTAAATAATTAAAAAGTGTTTGAATAAATATTTTAAAGTTGACTATCTATTTATAAATAATATATAGCTCTCACATATCACATATTATACGATTGTATCTAACTATTGCACATCACATAATTGATAGGTTTATTTAATAATTACTTTACATTTTTATTTGTTACCATCAGTTATTTATCTAAATATAAGGTTGAACTATCCTATTCGATTTTATGGCTTACTTAACATTTCTCGTATCATATTTCCATATACTTGCAACGTGAAACGATTTTTTGCATTCGACTCACTTGTTATTCCAACACTGTTATTAGGCTAGCTGGTGGCGCATATTAATTCCATTTTATCATTTATCTTAGTCCATTATTCCTTAACCCGCTGTTAAAAAAAAATTTTAAAAAAAAAAAAAAAAATAAAAAAAAAAAAATTTAAAAAAAAAAAAAAAAAAAAAAAAAAAAAAAAAAAAAAAAAAAAAAAAAAAAAAAAAAAAAAAAAAAAAAATATTAATAAAAAAAAAAAAAAAAAAATTATTTAATTAATTTTAAAAAAAAAAAACAAAAAAAAAAAAAAAAAAAAAAAAAAAAAAAAAAAAAAAAAAAAAAAAAAAAAAAAAAAAAAAATATAAAAAAAAAAAAAAAAAAAAAAAAAAAAAAAAAAAAAATTTTATTTAAATAAAAAAAAAAAAAAAAAAAAAAAAAAAAAAAAAAAAAAAAAAAAAAAAAAAAAAAAAAAAAAAAAAAAAAAAAAAAAAAAAAAAAAAAAAAAAAAAAAAAAAAAAAAAAAAAAAAAAAAAAAAAAAAAAAAAAAAAAAAAAAAAAAAAAAAAAAAAAAAAAAAAAAAAAAAAAAAAAAAAAAAAAAAAAAAAAAAAAAAAAAACAAAAATAAAGGCTAGAGAGGTTGCCAGGGTTCCAGTTAATTTAAAATTTGAATATAAAATTATATGAAATGTACCATATTACTCGTAAGTCGTAACTAATTATATTTCTATTCGCATCTGATTATATATATTTTTTCTCAAAACCACCATCAAATCTTTTATTTAATGTTTACGAGTTTTTTTTTTTTGTTGAAATGAATATTTAATTTTATATTTATTAACCATTTGCAGGTTTTACAAAGCCCGCAACTAAAATATTGTCTGTCAATGATAATTAATGGTTAACATGTTGGTCAATGGCAGCCAATCCGTAAGTTGACTGGTGGTCAACGCTAGTAATCAATAGCTAATGCTGTCCTGGGTATGTATGGATTGGTTAATCGAACAGCAAGTTGAGAGTTTGACTCAGTCACCGGGGAAATGGAGAGTGAGAGAAATTTTTAGTAAAATAAAGAGTGATTGTAATAATTTTTAAAATAAATAAATAGCCAATTGCAAGGGAATGAGTAAATTTTGATTGTTATGCACGTGAAAATAATTCAAATTATAATATTTGAAAAGAATGAAAAAAAATAATGGGATGATGATTCATAAGGGACCAATGATTCTAATCTTTGATCTGTCGTATTTTCTAATCTTTGATTTTATTTGTAAGTACCAAGCAGACCATTGGTAGAGAGGTAAACAAACACGCAAAGATTCATCATTTGATCATAGTAATAAATCAAATCATGGAGGGTAGATATTATTCCGTGTAATGGGTTTCTGATGTGGGCATTGAACAATCTGAAACTCGTTTTTATCTTCATATTTCAAGTACCTGCTTTTATTCGTGAATGTATTTTTAAACGGCAGAACGGGTAAAACCGAATAAAATAAAATAAAATGTTATACATTAATGCTTTTAGAGCATTTGGAGTGGTATTTTTCTTATAATTTAGGAAAATCTTTATAAATTTACTAAAAAAAGTCCTGCACTAGCTTTCATAAATAAAATAAATTTATATTTTATGAATTTACTATTCAATGTCTAAATTTTTTCATGTAATTTATTAACTTTATTTTGATACATTTGCTTTTTGAAATTGTTAAAGAAAATGTAAGAGAAATAAGGGAAATATAAGAATATTATATTAACAGATAGATGATAGGGAATGAGAATGTAAATAGTTTTTTGCAAATTGCTAAATTTTAGGATAAATTTGTAGGGAGTGTCATTTTTATCTAAAATATAGGAAAAATATAAAAAATAATAATGTGGATCCTCTTAGGGGTAGGGGTGGTTAAATTTATTTCGAGACTCATGAATTATTCTATATAAACTTTTTTTGTTTGAATTTTTTAAAAATTAATATATTATTATTGATTTATAGTTTAGCTAATTCATTAACCAAATCAATTGAATTAGTAGTAGTATATGAGATATCAAATGAGTTAGGGTATAAGTAACATTGATATGCATTTGTACAGGTACCAGTAAATAAATTTTGAATGTTAATGTTAATCAGATTATATCTTTTCATACCCATTAGGACAATAGCAAGGGCGGAACCACGAGGTAATCTTTGGGAGGGATAAAAATCAGTTTTTCAGTTGGGGAAACTGTGCGGACAAGTTTGTCTAGTGGAAATAAATTTGTTCAATTGTGATAAATGTACGATATAGAATATAATTTTTTTTCCAATCGTAATGATAGAATTTTGCTACAAAGTATAGTTTTTTACAATCAAGTAAAAAGATTTTTAATATGAGAACAAATACTTTTTAAAAGCAATTTCAAGAGGGAACTAAATACAAAAATAAACTGCAACAAATTTTTCATTTAACTCTCATCATGTACAAAATAAGACTCTTCATTTTTTTTTCTTATCTCTTATTTTTTCCCCTAAAATTTATTATATTAAAAATATAATAAAATTATTATTTTAATAAAAAAATAGTTAAAATGAAAAGTATTGTCATTTGAAAAGAAAAAACGCTCTCACCAAAAAAAATAAAACAAAGTCACACGTCAAAAAAAAAAATCTATTACTATTGGAGATACTAGGAAAGTCAGGTTTCGCCCTGGACATTAGCTATAAAGCTATTATATGATTTATCACTTTAATGATTCATAAGCATTAAAAATAGTTAAAACTGATGAATTAATATTGAAAATTTATATATCGAACAAAACCGAAAATGTATAATATTTTATTTTTATTGATCAAATTTGATTTTTTTTCTAAAGATCGAATGTATTTAGTTCCATTTTAAAAGAACATAAACCAATGGAATCCTAAACAATAAATGATATTAGCATTGCTTGCCTTTGGCCATGTAACACTCTTCAGTTTTGTTTTTGTTTTTTGTACCCGTAAAATTCTTGTACATTTAGAAAAATATTTAAAATTGATCACTTGGAACTGATAAATTTGTGGAAGATGTATGTATGTGCAGTGTGCAGGGACGGAATTATTGTGTTATGTGCAATAGGGTAGGCTAGCAGGGATTGATGTGTATGATGCGGATGCGTAGGGATATGATGGGTTCAGAGCCACCCTAAGGCTGCCCGAATGTCAAATCAGGGGGTGTGGGGGACAAAGGGATGGTCCCCCAATAATTTCCGACAAAATAAACCTAAATTTACATTACCTATGCATTTACATCACCAAAGCTGTCTGTCCAGGAATGCCTGCAGATAAAGAGAATTGCTAATTTTATAGGTGCGCCACTGATATAGCTGTCCTCAACATTTATAGACACATTAAATAATGATATTAGGTTCATTTCTAACCTAGTAATAAATAAGTAGGCTCGAGAAAATTATCTGACTTGGAACTTTATTTTACCGTCCTTTATCTAACCCAGTAAAATAATGGTATCTCTGTTTGGCAAGTTATCGAAAAATGCAGTAAAAAACATTATAATTTGATGGATAATAGAATATATATAATTTCATTTTTACCTCTGTATAAAATATGTTTACATTAAAAAGTAAAAGGTTATTTTTCGGGAAAAATTGTGTCACTTTTCTATATAAAATTTCGGCCTTAATTTTGGGTGTAAAAGAATGCGTTTGAAACCGGTTTTTAATCTTTACTATGCATTTTTCATACCTGTGAAACAAGGAAAAACCATATTTCACTTATTTTATTCACCCTTCGAGTTTTCCACCTATTTTTCTAGCAAGGCATACCAAAGAAACATTATATCATTAATCTGTATAACTTTTTTTAGAATTTAAATAATATAAAAATAGGTAAGGTCGAGCTAGCGCTTGTAAATAAAAAGTAAACCAAATTACATAGGATCATAGAATAGATGTCAAACAAGATCAACGCGGTCTTATTTTACCGTGACGTGAAGCCCAGGAGCATATGAGGATGATGTTCCGATAAATGCATGATTATCTCTAACCCTTTGTTTAACAGGGTGCAGTAAAAGTGTGAACGAATTTTAAGTGAAAAGGGTATGGAAAGCAATAAAGTAAAAAGTAGACAATTGAGTTGCTTAGTTGAGATTGAAAATGGTGAAAAAAAAATGATTTTTAAAAGTGTTTTAATTGTATTTTTTAAAAAATTAAAAACAAAATCGTATTATTTAAAATATCAAATTTATCCTCCTAGAAGTTTCTGTGTTATTTTCATTATAACAGTGTGTTGTAATTATTATTAACACTACACGCATGTACTGTAGCAGCGATTCGGTGATATATGAAGCCGTGAATTTGGTGCTAGGTTTCTAATTCGAGATAAAGGTGTATATATCAAAAGAAATGTAGCCGACAAAAACTCATGACACAATAGTTCAATTCCAGATGAAAGAGCATATCTGAATCAATAAAGCTTTATATATCAAGAGTTGGCCTAAACGTAATTGTTGAACTAAATCACTTAATATACATATAAAAATTTCGAATATATATTACAACATCACTTAATATATTTTTATTTTTATTTTAAAAATAAATAGTAAAAAAATTATTTAACTTTTAAAAATATCAAACATCTCATTTCTTATTTGTATTTATATTTATTATTTAATTTAATTTATATTATTTTCCTATCATCCTTTCATTTATTATAACCAATCAAAAAGTTACAAGTATAATATATATACATTAAAAAATTATACAAAAAAACATTTAGTAATAAATAGTAAATTCCTATATTTATGGCACGTTTGATACGTGAGAAAGGAAAGAAAAGGAATGCAATTTGATTTCTTTTTCGCGTTTGGTATGAAAATAAGAAAAGTAATAAAATTCCCATGGAAATATAATACCCACACATAGGGGGAAATTGATTTCCCTCACCCCCTGGTTTAAAGGGAACTTTTTTTTTCTTTTTTCCCTTTTTTATATTATTTTCTCTCTCTCTCTCTCCCTCCCGTCGCACCACCTTCCCTCCCCTCCTTGCCGGTGCCCAGCCCCTGTCGTAGACCCTGTTGCCAGCGCCTGTCGCCCTTCCGTCGCCAGCCCGCCCATGTCGCTCTCCCATCGCTAGCCCCCTGTCGCCCTCCCATCGCTAGCCCCGTCGCCCTCTCATCGCCCTCGTCGCTAGCCTCCGCCGCCTAGATCCCCCCCCCCCCCAAACCCTAGCGCCCAAGCTACCAGATCCAGCGTCGCCGCCCAACTCTAGCGCCCAAGACGATGCGTTGATGCATAAATAAAAAAATAAAAAAATTAAGGCTATTACAGTAATTTTATTAATACATTACCTTGCTTGAACTTGTATACCAAACATAGGCAAAGTAATCAAAATTTTTATTCTTTTCCCATATAAATTCTATTCATTTAATAATTCTATTTTCCCCAATTTGATTCCCGCGTACCAAACAAGCCCATAGGAATTTACTATTCATTCTATACCCCTATAGCCAATTAGAAAATTGCTACAAATGAGTTTTTGGTGATTTTATATGTTTTTTTTCTAATTTATAAGAAAAGTTATATTATAGAAAATCGACTGTCTTACATTTAACATTTAATGAATTAACTAAAATATAAATCAAAGGGTAATATATTAATTTCTTACGATTTTTTAAACTGCATGTTATCAATTTTTTAATATCCACGTAGAGAAGTCATCATCTTTTACTTTCCTTTCTCATGGGATTTAATTGTTGAGATACTTTGTGTCAAAAGTATTAATATTTTAATTTATATAGTGTTAGTTGTTTTTTAATTTTAAAAGACCGCTATTATACCCTTTGTAAAAATATTTAAAGGTAAAAAGTACATTTTAAAGTCATGTAATTACACTTAGCAACATTGATCGGTTGAGATGAGTATTTGTTTTTTCTTCTGAGAAAATATAAGAATGCATTATAAATATCATTTGATGGGATGAGTACAGAAAATTGAGCCCGTTTGATACGATATTAATTATAATTTTAAAAATAATATAAAATTATTTGAATTCATCGGTTTTAAATTAAATATATATAATTGAGCACGGATCAAGTGTTCCTGCAATGAACTACTGCAATAAAAAAAAATCTATTTAAATTTTAAGAAAAGAAAGGGAAAAAAAAATGGGAATGGTGTGTCATGAGTGAAAAGCTGACAATTTTGAACAAAGGAAAAACATGCGCGAAAACCTCGGGCATACTCACATTACATTAGAGTAGAAGATCTGTAGTGAGATCGTGAGAGCGACACGACAGGTGAGGACAGATAAAAAGAGAAAAGGAAACATGGGTGGCTACGTTTACTGTGACACGCCCATTAATTAATTGCATTCCATATTCCACTGTTGCCAAATTCAGTGCCCAGTTCGAGAGTCATTACACTGTAACTGCATGCTTGGTTGCTATGTGTTTTTCTCCGGATATAAAAAGCATACAGACTAGCTTCCTCTCTTTTTCCTCTGTTTCGTATAGCTATGGATGGAACTACTACCAAAAATGCATCGGTAAAGATAGAAATGTATTGATATAAGTGACATATTTTCCTCACCAAAACACACGGTGAAAATCAAAATTCATAGTCAAATTTGTCTACCATATATATATATATATATATATATATAAAAGCTGCAAATATTCAAATCTATTTTTATAAATCATGAATCCCATATAAACTTCCAAGTTCTCTTTTGGATGACAATCCAAAATAAATAAAACTCATTGTCAGTGATCATTTTAAGATAAGGGTCGCAATTAATTGGCACTCTTGTTAGTATACAAAATAAAATAAATTTGATGATGAGAAAAAAATGATTATTAACAATTTTTTGTACGTGGATTTGAGGATATTTTTTTTTAACTTTTAGAATTCGATTGGTTGGAATTATTTTTACTTTTTAAGTCATAAAAATAATATTTTATTATTTTTAACTTTATGTTTTATATACTAAAAAATAACTATTACATTTAAAAACAAAAAATAAAAAACTAAGCTAAACAAACATGTCATGTTCTCAAAACTCTCCTCCCTCTTCAAATACATATTTAATTATTTCTGAATAAAAAACTCTTCAAGAATGATTGACTTGTCAAATACTCAAATATTCGTAAAAGTAAATAAATAAATAAATAAATAAACAAACAAAGGCATTCGGGGCCAGGGGGGAGAGAATAGAATCTAACCGGGAGACAGAAGAGTACAAATGGACGCCAAGACACTACGGAGCAAAGTGAAACAGCAGACAGAAAAAGTGGGGGGGTGGGGGGGGGATCAGGGATGCTACTCTGTTTCTCTGACACTCTCATTCACACGGCAAAATAAATAAAAAGTACCATCTACTTCTACCCTGTCACTCCCGTATTAATTAATTTTAATTTTTGAATAATTTCACTCAAAGGTTCACACAAATTATTTTAAATATTTATACGTCTGTTTTATTATTTTAAATATAATTACTTTTAAAATTTATAAGCTAATAAAAACTTTTAAATTATTTAAATTTACTGTTTACAAGCCCATTTTCTCTGCCGTATGAGGACTGTGGAGGGAAGAACAAAATTATGCAGCTTTCTTTAATTTACACTCATTGTTTAAATATCATCGCCGTACATCATCTGCAATCTTTTAAATGGTTAGATATAACTGTTAGGCATTCAAATTAATGGGCTACGCGGGACTGTATGGTGATAGAGATACATATTCACCAATTTTAGAAATAAGATGGACAAGAGAATATATGGCGCATTATTAATTGTCAACTAAAAAAATTACAAATTATTTGGGATGCTAAATTTACAGATAAGTATTTTTAAAATTCGTTCTCTCTAAAAGTTGCCTATTTTTTTCTTTAATAAGTCATCTTTTTATTGGTCCATGGACAGATGGAGAGGACTTCTTTTCGCAGAAAAGAAATCGTGTTGTTATTTACTTGTTAAATATATATATATATGTTTTCTAAAATTATCAATATATAAAAAAACACGATCATTTGAAATATTATTATAGTGATTTAAAATATAAAATGTTTGTATTTATATAAACCAGCGATAACAAATCAATTAACTACTTCTTTATCAACTTATTAAACTATTTTATTAATAAAATATAATAAATAATTTCTCACGTTGGGTAAACAATAGCTTGAAACTATTTTAGTAATATGGTTTGCTTGAGATGGACAAAAGATGATTGTCTGTCTGAAGCCATTTGTAACCCGGTTTTACACTCCCACTTGTTTATTAATGATGTTTTTCTGGAAAAAAAAAACAAACAAACAAACAATAGTACGGTTGAGATTTGTCTCTCAATAGCCATTTATTTGTTAACACGGTGGTGAGTCAAAACAGAAATCAATATTTGGTAATAATTGAATACATAAATTATAAATAAGATTCAATAACATAAATTGATTTTTTAAAAAAACTCAATGAAGTATTTAAATTTTAAGACTATGATTGATCCGTCCATTAGGTTTAAATAAGTCTTTCTATTATTATTTATTTTTATAATAATACACTCCATATCCTTCCTGTTATTCATACTTGTAAAACCTATCATATCTTGATGGTAAAAGATTTCAAACCACAGTCTCACCGCATGTGAATATAACCATACTAGCAATTTACATCAATGGTTAACAAATTGAAACATAACGAAGGGTAAATGTAAAACCCGAAATCAATGTATTATTTCCATACTGCAAATTTAAAGTAAATATATATTTATGATCTACTTATAATCAAAATTTATCTAATGAAATTAATTTTAAAGTTATACTATCAATGTTCTTATTAATCTCTATCATTGTTATAGTAATAATTAAGTAAAGCATTATTAACTAGAAATGACAATAGGACAAATTTAAAATTAGCATAACCAAATTAGCATAACGATATCTCCTATTCATATCCCATAAATTTTGAATAGATAGCAACTTTTATTAAGTTTTATTTTAAAAAGGCTAAGTCAGCCATTCATCTGGGCGGCAAGAGAATTTGACCCGATAATCAAACACGGGTCCCGAAAGACAACAACGGTCAGCACTGGGGGTAGACAAAAGAGATCCATCATAGATCTCTCGTATGCCTCGATCGACCCTTCTTATTAAACAAATGTTTCTAATTAACTGAGTTAATTACAACGACCGAATGTGGTAGACTGGTTGCCTTTATGTTTTTTTTTTTATAATATTTCCAGTATCATTACAAGCATGCCTTTATGTTGTTGTTTTGTTTTTTTCTCATGCATAGGATAGGAAAACAAATTATGAGATGCTTTTCATGACCAAATTAAGAATATTAATGATGAGTCCCAAAAACATAAAACATGTAATTAAATGAGGCAAGCATGCAACATGTTCAATAAATCCCCCTGCCATCACAGCTGTAACCATGAGTCAAAACACAAAGCTCCCTCCTCGTAAGAGAGAAAAAGCATCATTAGTCATTACCAGTGTTCGGAACATGAAGGGAAAAGCAAAACATCATCATATTATCGTCAGCTTATTAAATATGACCCCATCCGTCTTTTTGACTTCTCCAACAATCCATCTGTTGTGCCCCCCAATAAAAATTTATTGCGTTCAGTTTTTTTTTTACTGTGTATATAAAATTATATATATAAAAAGGCTCGTTTCATTTTTTTTTATCCCAATGTATTATGAAATGCATCCGAAACATAAATTAATTTAACCTTCCCTTTTCCTCTTCCCACGGTCCCGTATTTAATGCCCAGCATAAATACGTATAAAAATAAAACAAAGTTTTATTAGAGAAGAAACTAGTTCAATATTTCCACGGACTAGTTCAACTTGTTGAAAATAGATCCGATGAACTCGAGTTATAGCTTAGCTGGTGGAAGGTTTGACAGTTCAAAAAATGAGATATAAAATTAATATAATAATAATAAAAACTAGGTCAAAGCATGATGAGATGAAAGTTCAATAAGACAGTACGAAAATCAAACCAGCATCAGCAAGATAAAAATGCAAGCAAGAAAAGTGACATCAGGCTAATGTTTTATATGAGTTTTGATTTTTATATTATATTAGAGTTTATATTTATTTTAATCTGGAAATAATTTCTGTATTCTATGATAAAATTATATTTTTTAAAAATTAAGTATTAACAAATAAATAATATATATATAATCTTGTAAGCTCAGATAATAAAATATAGGAAAAGAAATTTATTTGAATTTCAAGTCAAAATTAAAATTAAACGTAAAAATAAAAAAATTAGTTAGGACACATTTTTAAAATAATTATAAGATCTGCATGTTTTTAAATTAAAATTTAAAATTACATATTTTAAAAAATCACTTGTGTAGGCAATGCAAAGGGAAATAAGAAATATCAATGTTGTATAAATGTATATTTGTTGTGACAAAGATG
This sequence comes from Taxillus chinensis, assembly GCA_023512835.1. Lineage (NCBI taxonomy): Eukaryota > Viridiplantae > Streptophyta > Magnoliopsida > Santalales > Loranthaceae > Taxillus > Taxillus chinensis. The sequence goes on from CM042087.1 coordinate 40,980,895, forward strand.
CTTGTCAACAATCAATTATACCTCTTAATCTATAACTAATTGTTATTAGCTAGAGTAAGTAATCGTGCACTTACTCTCGTTTTATATGTGTAGGATAACTTTCTAATAGGGATGACAATTCTAGTCTGACCTTCGGGCTCTTTTTTTTGTTCTGCTTCGATGAGATAATAAGGTAGTCATGGATATTGGCCGTCCTACCCCACTCCGGTATTTTAATAGATTTTTAACAGTTTTACCTTTAAATACTGCTGGAAGTGTTGTCCCACATGAAAAGATTTGGGGAAAGCCAAGGAATTTATATAGTAGAGCAGGAAAATGACATAATGTATTTTAAAGCTGTGCGGGCTAATGTATTTTATGTTATCGAAAGTCTTCTCGGCATGGTGTAGTCGAACGGTGTCCCGTGGTGTGCGGCGCGGTATTGGACCTAAAATTATATCTAAATTTTCATTTCAAATTTGAATATTTACTGTTATTCTGTACAATACTAAACATAGAAAAACAAACAAATGAACGTACGTACTTATGGAAACAAAAAGTAAACATCAACTCTTAAGATGCCTTAAACACAGATGGGCACACCGTGGGATAGAACCGCCATGGTTCGACAATGGACTCATATGTACGTACGTGGTCGACGGCATCTCCGGCTAAATTTTGCTTTAACTTTAATGTATATGACTATTAATAAAAAGTTCCCAAATGGCTAAAAGTACAAAATAGTTTTTTGCGGCGTATTATATTATATTATTTATAATTTGTTATTGGGCCTTGAAGGAGAAGGAATTGTGACAAACAATAATTGACCATGTCGAAGTGGGAGGGAAAAGACAGTACATGCACCTTCAATTCATTGCCAAAAAAGAGAGAGGGTGTTTTGTGTATGAATTTACAGAGGCTAGGAAAATGGAGCCAAATAAGTGGAAACAAAATACAGGTAAATAATAGGCTGGAAACCTAGCATGTGGGATTATATATAATAAGACCAGAGTGCGTGTTTTTTTTGGAATCTCTGTCCCATTAGCAAAAGTGTAAAGCGCATCTCTCTCTCTCTCTGTATATATACATATATATACACACACATAGATAGGGAAAAGAAAATAAAGCGTGAGGAAAGAAAGAAGAAGGAAAGAAAATAAATAATGATTTTCAGGTGTCTCAATTCTCTCTGACAACTATAATTATATATACATATATAGAATAGAATAGGGCATATGTTGCTATGTGAGACGGTTTGTAATATGCACATAATATATATATAAAATCATTGGAGTGGAAAGGTACTAGAAAAAACAAATAAAACAAATATATAATAGCAGATATATCAACCAAGTTAACATAAACGGGAGCGATGGCACCAAGTACCATCTATTACTTAGTATTTATTTTAAATTATTTTTACAACGACCCAATGGCATTGATTTTCTTAAAGGTATGGATTAAAAGTCAAACAATCAACCAATATCCAATATCCTGAAAAGAAAAGAATTGAGGAAAAATAGAGATTGTGATATATTATTGTGTTGACGCAGTGAAGCTTGAGATTGCAAAGTAGTTGTGTACTATCCGGGCATTAGCGTCATTCATATGTGGGAGGCGGGTTTAGACCTTGGAGAGAGAAAAATGGAAAGAGACAATTAGGGTCGGTAATGGGTAAAGGACAATGCGAATCCACATGTTGTCCAAGCGCTCCACGACAAAGGAGGTTCAGGGCAGTAAAAAAAAAGTAACACTTTTACTTTTACGACCCAGAAAAGGAGGTCTCAAACGCACAAGAAATTGCTTAGGAAATTGCGTGCGTGCGCTCTCTCCCTCCCTCTCTCTCTCTCTCTCTCTTCCCTCTATCGTCCACGCACCTCAAAATTCCCTCTCTTTCTTTCTCTCTCTCTCTCCGTTTTGTCTATATATTTAGTTTAATGGCCACCAAATAAAGCTGTGCAAACCGAAACCCATCCTCCTCCAATACCCTTCATCCCCGTCTCATCCACTTCTCTCCTTAAAAGCACTAAAAGAGACCAAAAAAGGGAGAGGATGGTTTTGAGTCCTTGTTTCTTTTGTGCTCTCTCTCTCTCTCTGTCTCTCTGAGTCCTTCAAACCTCCATGGAGTTCATCAGGAGCACCGTACGGATCCGTTGTACCATAGAATCTTTGTATGCTTCTGGTCATAGAGCCCATGCATGTGATGCGCGAAATCGCCACCTCTGGGTCACATATTACCTGCAAGCATAAATTAGACAGCTCATCAAACTCATTCGTATATATAATTATATATACACCTATATATATATATGCATGTACTGATTTAGGTTGGCACACTCTATGCCTGGCTCCCTGTATGCCATATGCTGAGCCCACCGGCGAGTCGATGGCCTCCGCGGATGGCGTATGAGGAGCCATGCATATTCCATGTGTAATTTTTGGAATATGTGTAATTACTCCTCCCATGTTCATAATGTATATCCTGTTTATTTTTTATTTTTTTTATTGGTGAAATAGCTAGGAAGACATGCATTGAAGGGCTATGTTGGTCATTCATTATATATGAGGATTTAATTTGCAGCCCCAGTCCGTCCGTAGCTATTTCTTACCCTCCCCCTACTCCCTACGGGTATGTAATCATCGTCTCTCTCCTCTCGCTCTGTTGTTTAGGCCTCGTACTGTGCGTGCTTTTGCCTCTAGTGTTTCATCAATTGATGCGATGGTGCGGTGTACTAGGTACTAGCTTTTGCAGATTGTGTACAATTTAGTCACCACATCTCTCTTGGACTTGCAGGGTTGCTATAGATATCGTAAATGAGGTACCTTATTGGAAAGGTGTTATGGGCCTCATGCCATGGAGAAACCCTTTTAACTTTTTTTTCTTCCAATTTCTCACGTACGCCTATCCTGATCATGTCCAAATGGAAGGTGCTGGCTTGTGTTGGGTTTATGAGTTGCAATTTTTTTTTTCTTTTCTGATAGTTCCGAATAAGGCGTGTCGTACGATTACATCTTGTTTGGGTAGGATAAAATGAAGGTTTTTAGTCATGGTTTCTCTTACTTTGAAGCTATATTGAGATGTTTGGTTTCTTATATGTTGTCCATATCTTTAGAGTATCTATTTCATAGGTTTGGTTAATATGAATGACAATGCTCTACGTTGGTGTTGTAATTACAATATGTATGTTGGTGGTATATTGTTTTTGTACGTACATATTTATGTTCGGGCGCGTTTTCTGACAACACAAATTTCTAGCTTATAACTGTAAATGTATTTCCTACATGATTTAAATATTTGGAAGAAGCTTGTCTCTGGTTGTTTGCGCCTCATCTAGTGCAGGGTGCAGGGTCTGGAAAGTTGAGTTACGCTGTAAGCATTGTATCTGGTGCAGGGTTCTTGCGGTGGTCACCTTGACAGAACCTTGAAAGTTGAGTTACCGAAGGTCTCATCGATCGGCAGTTTTAATATTTATATGAAGCTGCAGGACGGCCGTGTTGTACTGTTTTTCTTTTCTACTAATTAACAAGTGTTTGCCGGGAACACACTGTAATTTGTTTTTCCTGGGATAATGAATACATCATCGTTTCCGTACGTGGTTGTCTTTATAATCCATTTTTACCAAATAAGAAAGACTTGGAGGAAAATGGTACCTACTCTTCTCAATCCTTCTATACTGAATAACATGGTTTAAGAAAGACAAATCAGGTTACAGTATATGTACAGAAATGATTTTAAGCTGTCATTTCAGTTCAAGTTATAAATTTAGCTCGTCACGTAAATGTACTGTGTGTGGCTGTAGAGAGAGAGAGAGAGAGAGGATTAACGGGGAGACAGACAATATATACATCAGGAGAAGAGAGAGTCGATGGTAAGTAATGAAATCATGAATGATGATTCATTCAACTTTGAAGGAGAGAGAGAGAGAGAGAGAGAGAGGTTTAGGTGAGGCTGGGATTGTAGAGGAGGCTTGCGTTGCTGTGCGTCCAGGTTCTGAAGTATGTAAATGTCTGTCCGTGGAGCGTGGAGACTGGAGAGGACCATGGCATGGGAGAAAGAGAATCTCTCTGAGACTGAGACTGAGACTGAGAAACAAAACAAAGAAAGAGGAATAAATAAATATAATAGTTTAAAATAAAAAAAATGGACCACTGTGTTGCTGGGCCAATATGGATCGTCATGTGGAATATAATCATATACGGTCAAAGCAGGTCCTAGGACGGGTAGGGCCCGCACCCCCCCAAAAGATCCAACAGCTACTGTCTGTATAGGTCACCCACCACCACCTTTACTTCCTCCACAAATGCTTTTCAACATATCTGTCGCTCCTGCCCTGGATTGGATCGCCCCTGATATGATTTTGGATTTTGGATTTAGGAGGTTCTGTGCATTCATTCGGGTGGGTAGTTGGGGTGATTTAATTCGACCCGAAACATTTTGAACCACAATCTTGGGTTCTGGGATATTGGGTCCGTCCAGATAATTTTTTTCCAACAATGAAGTGAAGTGATCCATACTAAAAACATGTCAACCAATAAATAAAGTTATTATGTAAAATAACGTATATATATTGACGTATATGTTGTGTATAATGACCTATATATGGAAGTAGTAATATATTTGGATTTTGTAAATGTTTTGCTGTGATTTGGGTAAAAAATAAAAAGAGGACAAAAGTCAATTAATGGGTATTATTAATGTACCTATTAGGTATAGGCTCGAGTTTTAATTATTGTAATTTTATATTGTATTCTTAAATATCCTCTTGTTTAACCACATTTTACACTAAAACTTCATTAAAAATAATTCATGACAAACAAACTTCGTTGGAAAATCATGTAATGTAATCTTTTAAAATGCCACGTCATAAAATGTAAAAAGAAAAAAGAAAAAGAACCTTATTTTATGCTTAAAATCTAAAAATATTATTTTCCTCCAATATGCAAAATCATCCACATTTATAACACAAAAGTTTATGTAATCTTTTGTTTCTTTCCCATCTTAGTTTGTTAATTTTCAAATATTGTTTTTTTTTTTAAAAGAGAAACAGCAAAAGGCAATGGTTTTCTTTTAGTAAAGGTATAATGAAAAATAAATTTAACATGGGGCTACACTGCTATTACATATACATACAATAATACGAAACCCCACCGGCCCACCTTACCTTACAGGCCTTCTTCACGTAGATTCTCGCAGTCCTCCTCTCTGTCTCACACAATTTGTGTGGTCTGATGTACCTTTAGTAATATCTGTATTTATTTGTATTTGCACGGTTCTTTTGTACATATCTGTCTTTTACAGTTATTCAACAACTCGTCAATATTTTATTTTTTAAAAAATGTTTTTTTTTACCACATTGACGTTTATAAATATTAAAATATTATCTTATTTTGATATTTATGCCTCTATGTTAATTAAATTTACAATACGATTAATTTATTCTTTTATGGATCAGGTTACATTTGGTTAAATTGTATTTTTTTTATAAAAATATAATTATTTTTTAAATTAATAAATGTAAATGAATAATTTTAAATTTATTGAATTACTGTTTTTAAAAATAATATTATTTTAAAAAAAAAATACCAACGTGTAAAATTAAATCAAATCCATTCATATTTTCTTAAAAAAATGATTGGAAGCGGATCATATCTGCAGTTAGGAATACAAATTTCCTGCAGTTACAAACGGCGACGTTTTGTTTCGTTTCTTCTCCCTCCTTTGCCGTGTGGTGTATCCTTCGTGTCTCTTCAGACGCGTGTTCTTGGGATGTGAGGACGGCGAAGAACAAGAACATCTGCAGGAGCAAACGACGGCAAACACCAGGCGTACAATCACCAGAAGGGAGGATTAGAGGTGGAGGTTGCATGCAGGGGCCGAACCCGAGTTCATTGGTTTACCATTGGTTTCCTGTGCCTCAACTTCCGACATCAAACTCTAGAAAATTTGATGGAATAGTAATGAGAAATGCTAGCTCCATCGTACGGGTTTTTTTTTCCCCTGTACGTGCAGTAACGTGCATGCAAAAACACAAGAGCTATCTGCAACAACACCTAAAATTTTTATTCCTATAAAAAAAGAAAGTCAAAATCTATGCTAGCTCTTGTTGGTCCAGCTACCGAAATCTCAGAAATCTAGTTTTCAAAAACAATTGGAAGGTGTGGAACAACGAGTTGGCATTTGATTATATATATCCACCAGCAGAGTTGGAATGAATCCTAGCAAATCTCTGAATATATAATGAAAATTATAAACTTTGTAAATTAGAGAGAAGTATCAGAATCATTACTAGAGTCGAAACTTTAATCATAACATTTTTTCATGGAAAAGTGGAAATACATTAAATGAGTTGTTTAGTAGACCACAATTGCAACCGCCGCAAACAAAACCCAATAAACAAAAATAAAAAATATGAAAGAAAGCCCAACAAGGCCTTAGCTTAAACAAATACCCTCTTATTCTACTCGAATGCTTGTTGACTAGTGATTTTCACTCTCCTCTGCTCCGAGGCCAATGGGACTGATTAAGCTTGCAACAAATTTGACAGATGACAAAAACTGGTCAGTCATAGGGGTCATGAAAATGTTCATAAAAAAGAAAGTTACTGTCCCATTTCTTTTTATAATGTCAAAAAAAAGGGGGAATTTCACAGAGACGTACATCTACATGTACATAAGAGATGAACATGTAATAAATGACGGCTTTGGACATGTGAATTCTAACTATGAATAATGACAAAGTAAACCATATATTATCAAGAAAACTTAAAACATCTATTTTGATTTCCAAATATGAATCATGTAAAGGTAGAGTGTTAGGGAAAAATCATCTCAAATAAAGAATAGGAATATATGGTTGTTGGATTAATGATGATCAGAGATTTGTTTCAACCTGCTTTGCCAAATAGCCTACTTGAAGTCATGATGAATCTTAGAGAAGTGTATCAAGTTGTCAACGTTAGGAAAATAAAAAGCTTTCAATAATACGAAAGGCTAAGATACAAAAATTTTCTTTTGATCATTTGTTGATCTCGTTCAAAATTGGTCATTAGATGATTATTTTTAATTGCAAAATGACTTTGCAATCATGAGACAATTATACTAGATTGTGAAATGACTAACCAAATTGTAAGTCAACTAAGCATGGATTGTTAGTATAATCATATAGCAAGTGATTTGAATTGGAAGATGAATTATATCAATCGTAACGATTCGAAGTAGTCACCCAATCATGAATTAACTAATGAGACTATTAATTTCAATCACTAGACCTTAGAGGAATTGCGAAATGATTAATTTCAGCTGTAAGGTGATCAATCAATCATGGCATGATTCTGTGCAATCATAAGTGGACACTAAATGACAATTCCATGAGTCACATGATGACTCAATCACACGAAGAAGTCAGCCACTCACAAGACAAGTGATTAATGTGTTTAGTTCCATTTATGGTAAAATAAGAAATCTATTGGAATGACTCATATTCTTCTACCTAACTTTTTTAATCCATTTAGCCAAAGATTTTAGATAACTACCCTATTCGCCTTCTCTGGTTTGGGACCTATGACGGTAAATATTCTCCAACTCAAAAAATTACCATATTTTTTTCTCAAAATTCAACATGGTGGTAGTTCAAAAATATGCAAACTTTTCATACATATATTTTTTTAGAACAGTCATTTTCTAAATATACATATAGACCTAATCAATTTGTTTATTTTAAGATCACTCACGTGTAAATTAAATGTTTCAATAAATTTAAATTTACTCAAAAATTGATCATAAATTTAACTCAAAATTTATATTTTACTGTAAATTTTATTAAAATTTTAAAATTCAAAAAATCAACTAGTCAAATAGTTAATAACTTAAAATTTAATATTTAATAAAAAAGTTATTGATCATAATCAATATTATCTCACATAAATTTATTAAAATCTCAAGTTAAGTATATAAATTTATTAAACTTTTTTGACAATGAGCCTGCCAGCCGACTCGATTCGCCATGAAAGTAAGAAAAAACCAAGCCGACCAACTCATTAGTTTTCTGTATCCCTGTCATAACCATCGCCAGTCAAAAGAAACAAACCTATTACACTGCAAAAAAAAAAAAATGCCAAATCATAACGGCTGGCCATATATATATATATATATATAACATGAGGTCGCCAAGTTCAAAATATCCTGTACGCACAAATATTACATTAAAAAAAGGGTTACTGCAGAATTGTAAAAATAAAAAAACAAGAAGTATAAGGAAGCAATGTTTGAAACTGCAGGCTGGAACAGGAATGAAATGCCGGAACTGTGTTTCAGGAATTGAATTATGACAGAAATTTTATCATTACGACTCTGCCTGCTTTGACAACAAAGCTGTGCCAATAAAATCCTGTTTTATCAAATAAAATGCTTCCAACACTGATGTTCCCAACCTTTGCAAAGAACAAAGCTTTCGGTTTTTAACTCGCAGAACTATGACATAGCACCACAATTCCATAAACTTCACCCTTCTACTACAAACTTTCAATTAGCACATGACACGAAACACGAGACATTTCCTTCTTCTTTGCCTGACCATCCTTCTGGTCTCTGCTATTTCATCATTTATACTTCTCCAACTTAATCCTGATGGCATCGACCAACACCTTGGTCCTAGGCTCCGGGACCATCCCCTTGGATACCATCTCTCGATAATAGCTGAGGGCATCCTTCATCATTTTTTTCTCGTAAAATCCATGAACCATTATTGTGTAGGATCGTTGGTCCAGACCAGACCCACTTCTCTCCATCTCGAACCAAGTAGACTCCACCTTTTCTAGGTCACCCAAATTCATGTATAGCTTTAAGACCAGATTGTATGTGTCAGCAGTCAGTTTGCACCCATTCCTCTCCATCCTCTCCAAGACACTAACTACATCCTCTGGCTTGTTTGTGGCTTTCAGCAAGTACCCATAAGTCCTGGCATTAGGTAAGCAATCTCCCTTGTGCTCCATCTCGTCTAGTAGCTCGTATACCTTCTCCATTCGCCGGATATGGCAGAGATGCTTGATGAGCGAGTTGTACGTCACAGTGTTGGGGAGACAATCTCGGTCCCTCATTTCACTAAAAACCCCGAGGGCCTCTGGTATTTTTTTCTTGAAACATAGGGCATCAATGATGCAATTGCATATGGTCACGTCGGGAGGGCAGCCCTTGTTCCACATTGTCTGAAACAACTTAACTGCGGTTGCCAACTTCCCGGCTTTTGTCAATGAGTTGATGAATGTGCCATAGGTGACCACGTCGGGTGTGCAGCCGGACGCGATTATGTCGTTCCAGAACCGCTTCGTCTCAGGCAGCCGCCCCGACACGCACCATCCATTGAGAATGATGTTCCTCGACTTGATGTCGGGCCTGAACTCGTCCTGCTTGGAGAGGAACAAGAACTCCGCGGCTTCAACGTGTTTGTACCGGCACAATGCCATGAGAAGGGCCTGAAACGCGGCCAGGTCGAGCTGGAGTCCATACTGTTCCCTCTTGTAGAAGAACTGGGTAGCTTCCTCGATCATGTGTGCGGCGGCGTACCTGTGGATAACTATCTCGATCGTCCTCTCGTTTATCAGGCCTTTTCTCTCGGACATTTCGTCGAGCACCTGGTGGAGCTGGTCGAAGCGCCTCATTTTCCCGAGAATCCCAATGATCTCGTTATAAACCTTGGAGCCGGGGGAGTACGGCGAGGAGGAGCCTCCCCGTTTGGAGGAGACCCAGTTGAAGAACCCAAGGGCGGGTTTCCAGTCTGCGGCGTGTCGGCGGAGGACGGCGAGGACGAGATCGTCGGTGAGGGAGAGGTGCAATTGATCTAGGGCCTGCTCCAGGTGGTCCGCTGGGCCGTCCCTTCGAAGGTTGAGGATGTTTTGTACTTGGCCTACGATGTGGGCGTTGTCGTCGGCGTCGGCGGCGGCGGCGGAGCCTGCTGGGATTCTTCTTTCGGAAACCAGCAGCGGTTTGGACGTTTCGGTGGTTGGTGGTCTGGGGGGACGGGATTTGGACCTTCTTCCCGTCAGGCGCTCGAATAAAGTGTCGATTACGCTGTGGAAATTTCGCGGCGGTTGGAATTGGAATTTCCGATGGATACTTCTCTGGCCAATTATTTTCTTCATCAGCGGTGGAAGAAGCTTGGCAGACATGGTTTAGCTCAGCTTGCCACACTGACAGACACTCTGTTTTTTTTTCTTTTTCCTTCTTGCCTTCTTGCTTTTTTTTTTATTGCTGGGATCAGAACTTAAATGCCTCTTGCAAAAATGTTACAAGAACTACTTGACATGTATTTCAAATTCACAATATGAGGTATTGGACATGCATTTCAAGTATAAACTCACATTTTCAACAAGTTCCTCCTTCCTTAAGCCTCCATTTTGCATTTTTCACAAGCAATAATAATATGACATTGCTAATGCTACTTGTAATTTTTATTTGAAAAATTAGGTCATTTGTATTTTTATTAAAATAAAATAATTTTAATTAAAATTTTATTGATCATAATATTATTTTAATAAAAATATAAAATATTCACAATATAATTCTATTTTAAAGATTACAACTAAATTTATTCGGGTTGGCTTTTAATGGATTGAAGAAGTAGTTAAAACCAACACCCTGTTGATCAACCCTAGTAGCATCCTCAATGTCAACCGTGACAAAATACAAATATCCAAGGCCAAAATTTATAATTTAGGTATGATATGACAATCAATATTTAATCAACAACCACAAAATCAAAAGCTTATTGAGAAGAGGGGTATTGAGGTGAGATGTCCTAAAAGCCCACACAACCCAAAAATTGGGCCAACACAAACGTCAAAACAGCACACACACACGCATTGCTCATTTCCCAAAAGAGCCGCCGCCAGTGACCCAATCCACCCACTAACGCGCGCCACTCGGTCGGTCACAGTCTTTTTCTGAATCCCAAACCAACCCCCACGCCATTTGGGCCTGCGCAGCAGCTGCGTTCCCTTCGCCGCCATACCAAACCACCAAACCAATAAACCCCACAACCCTCACCGTTTGCCTCCCTCCATTCGCGCGCTCTGCGGTGTGCCTCGCCTCCCCTTCTCTATCCGTCGCCTGGTACGAACGATTCACCACCCATCTTCATTTCTCTACTTTCTGCTCCCGCTAGACAATCTCTCATTCAATACGATTCACGCGCCAAATGCCCTGTTTGTTACGTTTGTCATGTTATGTTCGCTTTTTTTTTTTTTTTGGTTTGTGATTGTGTCATCGTGTGTGCATAACTTCATCGTTTGGATGCAACCATTTGTAGTCCATGTAGTTTGTTTGTTTGTTTTTTAAATTTGGTTCTAAGTAGACTTTTCAAAGACCTTTGGAGCTTTAAGCAATTGTTTATAAATCAATTTAAGTTCCCCCAAATGGGAGGCCTAGTATCATCATTCCATATCCTCGGTTTTGATTTGCTAATAATGCTATTCAAAAATTAATTTATTTATATTTGCTAGCAGTGCTAGTTTAGTTGGGATTTTTGGCCTGAGGGTTCTTTTATCAGCTTTGATTTGAAATATCCGAATTCCGAAACAATAATGCTGTTCCATAGCCTTACTCTATCTGAAATGAGGGGCTTCTGTGAGTTCTATGCCCATTTTATTATCTTGCTTTATTTAGAATTCCCTGTAATACTTAAATTTAGCTGGGATTTATTTAAAATTTGGATTGATGAGAATGGCATGTTCACAGTTGCGTGTTTATTCAGCAGGTGTAGTGGAGTCACTTTCTTTCCCTTCAACACAGATGAGCTTCAGTGTGTGTCATTCGTATTCGGAGATTGTATCACTATCTCCTTGTTGCGGGAGTCCGCACCGATCCTCGGAGAAGACTTTGCTTGTGTCCAAACCTAACTTGCCTTTTGGATATGTTGTTAGGAATTCTGATTTTCAAGTTTGCAATCATGATGTTAGGAAGTCGGTGATATGTAGTAATTTGGTGCCTCAACGTTTAAATGGATTTTATTTGGGAAACAAGCAGTTGGAGGAGCCAAGTTCCAAATTGAACTTTGTGAAGACTTTGTTGATTGACAACTATGATAGTTACACATATAATATTTACCAGGAGTTATCTGTGATCAATGGCAGTAAGATTTCATCACTTTCTCCAAATCCATGCAGAGCTCCTGTGCTTTTCTAATTCTGGTTGACACTTTTGGACCTTTTTTTTATTGTCTTATTTTTATCCCACTTTATTTATCTTCTGTTCAACTTACCTCTGATATATAATATTTGCATATCAGCAGCTGATGAAAATATTTGAAATATTTTAAAGCCTGGCAGTGTAGTAACATATAATGAATACTAGGAAGGGTATTGAAAATGCAGAAATAAGAATTTATGGATTTTTTTTTTAAGTTATGGCGGGTTAACATACAACTCTCTCTCATGGCAAGGTTTTGTATTTATACTTATGGTCCCTGATAAGCTTGTATATGCATATATGCATATGCAAGATGGCATAGTAGTTTCAAAGAAGGTTTCTTTTTGAGAATATATTATTTATTCTGTATTGCTGAAAATAGATTCATTAAAGTGTTCTACTGGGAGGTTTGATGTGAATTATGTTGAAGGTAATTCTACTAGGTGTCAAAGATTTTTTTTCTTTTATCCCTTTTAAGAATAATTATTGAATGTTTTTACTGAGGAGTTGCTGGAGAAGCGGTCATTTATAAATTTTTACTACAACAATATTTTGTGATTAAATACATTGGCCTTATCTTTTCTTTTTTTCTTTTAATTGTACATTTGTATGCCATGGCATTCAACGTTCAATTATTCTTCTCTAAAATACACTTAATGTTCCTTACTTTTTCCTTAATTAGGTGAAATAGCTGTGTTATTAATTTAATCATCTCATGCTCTGACATCTATATGGTTTTACTTTTTTTTTCTAGTTCCTCCTGTGGTGGTGCGCAATGATGAATGGACATGGGAGGATGCTTGTTATTACTTGTATGAAAAAAAAGCCTTCCATAATATTGTTATATCGCCCGGACCTGGTTCTCCAACATGTGCAAATGATATAGGTAAGGTGCATGAATGGATTATATCTTTTCTTGTTTTATTTTGAATTGTCAAGTCTTGATATGCATTGTACATATGATGATTCAAGTGACATGTTAAAAAAAGTTTGGGAAATGACTCGATTGAATTATGAGTTCCTGATTTGACTCGATTCGTGAGTTGATAGCTGCATTCGTATGTTTTTTATGGATATATCTTTCCATCATCATGTCATATTACCTGACCTTGTGATGATATAATATAGATCATGGCTTCATGCTAAGCTGAGGGACGATTATCAACAGTTTTGTAAACCTTCAGAATTTTGTGTTCCTCTTATTTATGCAATAATTGTATTAACTTAGTTTTGAGATCAATTAGAATTCAACTTTTGCTTGGAATAGTTTCTTTATTTTATTTTTAAACATAAAACTTTAATCTTTTGTTGGAGAGGTTACAGCTGAAAAATGAGACAATTATATTTTTGTGCACATTAGATTTAGAGCAAAAGTTTGAAGGCTAAAGTAGTGGTCCAATTAGGTTTAGTTTATTTTACTAAACCTGGAGCCATAACGAGGTCACACTTTCTACTTAAGCATCTTCTCTTGTTAAATTTTATAATGACGAAATATTTAAAATTTACTTCAAATCTTGCAGGAATATGTCTTCAACTCCTTCTCAAGTGCAAGGATATCCCTATTTTGGGTGTCTGCCTTGGACACCAGGTACTTTCTAATATTGTCTGCGGAATATGTTGACTGCACTGAAAATTTTAATCACAATGGGAATTTGTTATTATTTTTCCTCCTATCGCTTTCCATATAATATCTCTAATGCGAAGGCATTAACCTTGGAAATATCAACAGTAGAAATTTTGAAATGTAAAAGATATTATGGGGACAAGGAAATGTAAAGAGAGGGAGAGAAAATCAAATTTTTTATGCAGACTAATGTTTACCATTTAAGCATAGGAGACTATGAATCTAAGACCAACACATAATATCTTAGCATTTTTAGGTTCTTGCTTCTGCATAAAGTTGATTCAACTAGCTTTACAATTTACAGGCTTTGGGATATGTACATGGTGCTCGTGTTGTTCATGCGCCAGAACCAGTCCATGGACGCCTGAGGTATGGTCAATTTAGTTTTAAGGTTGATTACTTATTATCTTTATTTTGAACCAGTTAGATCTCTTCAATTTGGGATTGGCTTGCTAAAAAGATGGATTGAGGCTAAGTAATTTGTTCTGTTATGGATAATTTTGCCATTTGAATTTCTTTTCCCCATGGCGTGATATTGATTTATATATATTCTGATAGCATAGGATGATGTAATGGTTTTGATTGAGTGTTCTTATCCAGTCTATTTCTTTTGTGGCTGAGTGTGACCTGTTTAAATTTACATTATAATCTTAGGATGATGTAACACATTGTTTTAACCAAATGTACCATATATATATATTTGCAGTGAAATTGAGCACACTGGTTGCAGGCTTTTCCAAGATATTCCTTCCGGGAAAAATTCAGGGTTCAAGGTCAGTCTAACATATGGTTACAAACATTTTTTGAATTAGTTAATGTTATTTATAGAGGACACATTTCATAAAAAATGTTCTTACATGTTTTTCCCTCCCCTAGCTTGTTGATGATCATTTTATGACGTCTTTCAATGGCAATAGGTGTCAATGCCCCAGTCCCCTACGTTGTTGTAGACCCAAAGTAATCCATGTTTCGTTGTACTCTTTCATTCATATTTCACATTCTCTAGAAGTCTCACTGTTTAAATGGCATCTTGATTGATTATTATTTTTTTTTGATCCTACGATCCAATAGCATGATGTTGCTACTGAAAATATAGATTCACCAAAAACGTTCACTGCATTGCTTTTCCTAATTAGTTTTAACTTTTTTATATATATCATATATGTAAAATATTCTACGTCTTTTTGAAAAATACATTTCAATGTTTGAAAATCTAACAAAAAAGTTATATTCCAAAACAAAGTTTACTAATAATAATTTTATGTTATCCAGGCTAAAATCACATGAAGAACCATAGATTTTTTGGGATTTTTGTTGCAGTTGGATTGTTAGACTGCCACTTCATTTTAGCTGAGTTCTCTTTGCTGGGGTTATATCTTTGGTACCTTGATAGGGTTTTTAGATGTCTGCAGTTCATGTTAGACTCTTGGACTGTTAAATTGGTACCTAGGCAATTACATGATGCGACAGTTATTTACCCATATGGTGAACCTGACAATCAGTTGGTATCCTGTTGGCTATAACGGCAGGTGGTGCGCTATCACTCCCTTGTTGTAGATTCAGAATCACTTCCAAGGGATTTACTGCCTATTGCCTGGACCTTGGATACTGACACCCAAAAGTCAGACTGCATCCCTGGAGATTTTGGGAGTAAGATTATCCCCCAAAATGACGAAGATATGTTTTCAACAAAATCAGAAAATGGGATCCCACAACGTAAGTGGACTTCTTTCCATTCTAGTGGAATGGAGAGCAGAGTTCTCATGGGCATTATGCACTCTACCAGGCCTCACTATGGTTTGCAGGTGCATTGCGTTCTACTTAATTTTGTAAATGTCATTCATGTGCGCTTTTAATTAGTGAAGCTCTGCTTTTCCTTCTTACACTTTTATTTTGCCCCCCTTAGTTTCATCCCGAGAGTATTGCAACTTGCCATGGGAGACAAATATTCAACAATTTCAGGGAGATGACTGTGGATTACTGGCTCAGGTCGAGTTCATCTTCCATGAGAAAGCAAAAGGCTCATCATGCTGGTAAACAAAAACATTATGTATTTACCTCTTGCAGAAAAAGGAATGAAAAAAGAGACATGCATGCCTCCTATTTTGGCATGATCTATAATCATATTATTTAAGTTGATAATTGATATTCAAGGAATATCATTCAAAGTGGTTAGTAAAGAACTGTTGGTTGAGACTTAGACAACTAGAAGACTTTGAAGGAATATCATGTAAGTTGTTAAGTCATTTGTAAAGGATGTTCTGAAGATTACTAATAATAATTTAATTTTTATCCAGGCTAAAATCACATGAAGAACCATAGTTTTTTTTTTTTTTTTGGTTTTCATTGCAGTTGGGGTTGTTAGGCTGCCACATCATTTTAACTTAGTTCTATCTATGCTGTGGTTATAATCCGTGGTACCTTGATAAAGTCTGTTCTTGACTGTTAAAACAAAGATTACTAATAATAATTATATTTTGTCCTGGGGTTATAATTGGTGGTACCTTGATAATGTTGTTAGATGTCTGGAGTTCGTGTTAGACTCTTGGACTGTCAAATTCGTACCTAGGCAATTGCATGATGCAACAATGATTAACCCATATGGTGAGCTTGTTAATACTTCTAGTGCAATGCTTTGTGCTCCCCTTTTGCTGGTCTGTCATTCAAGTCATCTTTCATGCTGCCTTAAGTAATTTTACAGCACCTCTATTCCACTGATATATGTGCACAAGCCAATTATATCCTCTGAGGGTGAACTTCATTTAGCATGCATGCAGGTGGCCTTTCCTCAAAGTAATCAATCAGTGAATGGTTTAGTAGAGTGGAGTCAAGTCAAAACATATAACGCTATAGATAGTCTCATTCCAAGTTTGAGTGCCAAGTTTCTGAGGCTGAGTTGGAAAAAATTTGATCATTTGGCTGCAAAAGTTGGTGGAGCACGCAATATCTTCTGTGAACTATTTGGACAGCAAAAAGCTGAAGACACCTTTTGGCTAGACAGTTCCTCAACAGAGAAGGTTTGTATAAAGTTTCTCAGAACTTTCCCCCATTTGAGTATTATCCTTTTTGAATATTTTGGTTTTAAATTATTTATGCATTTTATAATTTTTTTGAGCAAAGAAATTAAAAGGGTGGGAGTCTGGGGTTGCATCCAATTAGCAAAGCACCATCTTTTACCAGAAAGAAACAGCACATCTAAAGAAAATCCCTACAAGTTGTAACCGAAACCAGCTACACCTTATCCTAAAAGTTTTGGGTCAGCAGCCTAGAACCAGGAACTTGATATCATTTTGGGCCATCCATATGGAACCTCTTTCTATCTTAATGTTGATTCTTTTGATCTTTTCTACATATTCAATGTTCATATCCATGTCTATTTTCCCAGAATTTTCTAATGAGGGCTGTTAGGCGTTCCTCTACCTGATTCCTTAAGGACATTGTAATATCTATGGAATTTATTGTTATTCACGATTGTGCACATTCTGGTTTTCTTGTGACTGCCATCAATACTTCAATCTTAAGTATTCCAGAAGAACAGCATCTAACAATAACCTAATCCTTAATTTCAAAATTTTGGTGTTGACTATCACACCGGCCATAGAACATAGAAAAAGATGGGTGGAGCAAGTTACACCAGAAATGAAACATCCCCTCTTTGGTCAATAAAATAGTTTATAACTGAGACTTTAAAGAGGCTTCTTGATGCAATACTGCCTCAGAAACGAAGAGAAGGGAGAAGAGGAGGATAGGAGATGGGGGAGCATGCTTAATTATGCTGTTATATAATATTCAAAAGCTAAAACCTTATTACGTTCATTGATGTCAAGAAGCAGTTGGTATTTGGTTCAATTGTTATTTTTTGCGCCTTTATTTTAATTTTTATTCATTGTTTTTTGGGTTTTTATTATAAATTCTTATTCATTAGTTCCTTCTTGGTTGCTTATTTGTTTGTGTACCTTTGCTTGTCCATGTGCAATTGGGAAATATATGAGCAATCCGACATGTTTGAAGCTTATGCATTGTGAACTTGCTGCCTAAACTTGCAGGTTGTTAATAATTTGAGAGATGTTGGAAGGAAGAGTGAGAGAATCCTTATATTCTTTACTTTATAAATTACAATAATAACCATTATACATAGGATTATAAAGAGATTACAATAGAGAAACAGAAACAGTAAGTGCTATATTTTCCATGCAAAAAGGCCCATCACATATTAAAAATGCTCGGAAAAAAGAATACATAGAAGTATAATAAAAGCTAACAGGCTCCCGTATATTGATCAATGTGAAGGCACTTTCAACACAGTTAAAGTGGTTACTTCACAAATTTGAACCTTGCCATGCATGTTTATCATCCTTGGAACTTGATGGCTGCTTATCATGAATCTACGACCGCAGGCTTAGGTAGTGATCTACAATTAAGAAATTTTATATTGAAGCTATAAAATGAATAAGCTGCTTCAGTACAAATACTGTATGGCGCTTGAGAACTCTATAAAAGGAATATAAGATTCCTTCTATCTTATGAACCATTTTTATAGCTTGTTTCCTTTGCTGTTTATAAGATTTTCCCTTTTTGATGTCCTAATCTTATAGACAGCAAACAAAATGTGTGAAACTAGAAGAGAAAATCTGTCTTCACGAGCTTTAAATTCAAGCTCAGAGATGACTATCCACATTTTTAGACATGAAGAATCATTTCACCACTCTTCCAAGTTACTTTCAGAAGTACAGCTTCAATGACAAGAAGAATGCATCTAATATATCTTTGCCCAAGGTCTCTGTATCTGAACTTAAGCCAGTATATTCCTTGGTTGGTAACATCAATTCCTGATGAAACTTTATTCATCATATAATCAAACATTATTGCATTGTTTCCATGTAGCTATAGCCCAAATTCTTTAAATGTCATGGTTTGTTTTTTAATCCATCATAACAGCAGGACAGACCTATCAAAATTTTAGATGATGATAAGGTTCTGTATTTTGTTTGCAAAGACTGGTTTTACGGAACTATGGTAGTTACTACCATTTTTTGTTTTTGAAACTGCAGAGTGCAGACTTTAATGTGCCATGGTTTTGTCTTGTACTCTGACACATTGAAATTTGTTCATATTTTATGGCATTTTCACTAATCAAATATGATTTTTGTTGGAATTGGTGGTATTTGAAGTTGAACAAATTCTGAAAGTTATATACTATTTGGCTTACATGATTTTCAAAAAGAATTAAAGAACATCAATCACTACGGTATTATGTTTTCCTACTTGTCACTTTGTTGTATATGGTCTTGTACTCTTGTCTTTATGGTTTTAGCAAAGTTTGGTACTTCTTTTGATAATTTATATTTTATTGTTTAACATGTGGTTAGAGAAGGGCACGCTTTTCATTTATGGGGGGTAGAGGTGGATCACTTTGGAAGCAACTTACATTCCGACTGTCGGGTCAAAGGTTCACTAAATATTAGTTTGCTTCTCTCACAGTCATTGGATGGCTAGTTCAACCATCATTAGTTATGATATGTCAATGTTTTGAATCACATGTTGCACATCTGACGTATTCTTTTTTCCCATTCCAATGATAGCGACAATAAATGTGGTGGTTATCTATCAGTTGAAGATGCTCAAGGCTTTATCAATACTGCATTTTTGCCAGATGGTTTTTTTGATTTTTTAAAAAAGGTATTTATTTGGTGGTCTGTGTCAATTGTATACTTAATTTTTCTCACATCTTGGTTAATATTTATGTGAAAACTAATCTAGATTATCTTAAAGTTTTCATTGTGAAACAAAGGTTGTAAGCAAAGCGCTTAGGAATTTAAGTTCATATTAGGCAGAAAAGTTGTGTGAATCTAGGTCAAAGTAGACAACTTTTCAATGGTGTGTGTGGACTAAGAGGGTGTCTGGATTGACTAAGCAACTTTTTACTTCTTACTTATAGTTAATGTTTGACTAACTAAAAAAGTTGATTTTGTGGATTTTTTTAAAAGCATATTTGACAAACTAGTTTGACCAGCTAAATGGCTATTTTACTACCAGTTAATTTTATGATAATGATACATTTTTCATCAAACACTTCATATTTAAGCAACATTCTTACCAAACATTAATTTGGTTTTTTCAAGCAAAAAAATGTTCATTACTTATTCACTTATTGCTAAAGTAATAAGCAATTTTAAAGTTAATCCAAGCACCGTCTATCTCCTGAATTCATTATCAATATCAATATGAAACTACAATTTCAGAAACGATTGATGATAAAAATGCATGAAGGGGGAATACAAGCAGGGCATCAAAAAGTACTTGTTTGAGAGTCTAGTTCCTTTTAATCGTTCTCATGTGGGATTGTATGTCATGAGTGAGCACTAAAAGGTAGAGATTTAGTATTTTTTTATAATTTTTTGCTTGATCTCTTTATAGGAGCTCCGGTCATTTTGCTACATAGAAAAAGAATATGAAGGACTACCATTTGACTTTCATGGAGGTTATATTGGATACATCGGGTTTGTAGTTAATCTTCTAGCTTGTGAAAGCCATACCTTACAAATTTAAATTTAGAAACACTGCATCATTTATGGCATCTTATGATATCTATAACCAAACATTTTTATTGACTTTCCTCAGCTTTAACCACTATACCAAATGTTGGCCATCTAGGGTGGGCATAGTGGCTAGTTTTTAGGCCTGTTAAAGTTCAAGCGAGTTAGCCAGTGCTTCCTACTGGTTTATTCGTGGTCGCTAAGTAGGTTTTTAATGCTTTCCTGGCATCATATTATTTTTACTCCATAAGCATATGCTTTTAGAGTATTTGTTAATGTGCAGTGCACAATCATAATTGATGGGAGTCATATTATATTAAGATCGGCTTACTGTTTTTACTTTGATATCAATCCAAATAAATTATTTACAAAAGGGTAAGCCAAATTCAAGTGTCATTTAATATAAATAGTGGATCAGAGATTTTTAGAGGATTTGTATCACTGAATAATCCAATATTTCCAAGTCTTTATAGTGGTAACTATTGTAGCGTTCGTGCTTCAATAGATTTTCAAATTTTATGCTAGTTGGTGTAAGGGTTGGATGAGTCATTCAATGGCCTGAAGCATTTACAGTTGTAACACCAGACTAGAGAATTCAGGATACTTCACATTGCCCATGCTAACGATTAAACTCTTATAAAGAAATCTAAATTTGTTTTGGTGTATGCAGTTAGGAAGATTCCAACTGCTTCTGCAGTAAGTCAATAGGGTATGTTTTATGTTAAACATGGTAAGAAAACAGAGTCAGTCAATTTTGGATTTTGCTGTCTTTCTTGTAAACAGAGGCCGAGCCTCTGTTTACCTCAGCAGCTTCTCCCTTTACTGTAATCTTTCTACTTTCATTTAATTACTCTATTCAAGTGATTTTTTTTTTTTGTGATTATTGTTGTTAGGTACGATCTTAAAGCTGAATGCAGCATGGCATCAAATTGTCACAGATCAACGGTGCCCGATGCTTGCCTTTTTTTTGTGGACCATCTTGTGGTGGTTGATCATTATTCTGATGATGTTTATATTCTTTCCTTGCATGATGGAAGAACAAGTGGTACCTCATGGTTGGATGCTATAGAGCGGAAACTTCTCAGCTTAAACGTTTCCACTTCAGAAAAGTTAACATCCCAACCCCTAAATTCTGAGATGTTTAGTTCAGGTCATTCAGGTTTCCGTACTGATAGATCTAGAGAGCAGTATATGGAAGACATTAAGAAATGTCTGAGTTTTATAAGAGATGGGGAAAGCTATGAGCTGTGTCTTACAACACAAATGAGGAAGAGAGTTGGGAATATAGATACTCTGGAGCTTTACCTGAACCTCAGGGAACAAAACCCTGCCCCATATGCTGCTTGGCTTAATTTTTCAAAGGAAAATATAAGCATTTGCTGTTCTTCTCCAGAGAGGTTTCTACAGCTGGATAGATATGGCAATTTGGAAGCGAAGCCCATAAAGGGTACTATTGCTCGTGGTTTGACTCAAGAAGAAGATGAACAGTTCAAATTGCAACTACAATACAGGTAGATGAGTTGGTTGATTTCATTATTCTTTATATTTTTGTTATTTGTAGTTCTGTGAAGTCTTGGGGAGGGGATTGTGGTGGGTATTATTCAGTCGGTCTTTCCCTCAATTTTGATGTTTCAAGAGGAGAGACGAAAGAAGAGGCATCTCTTTTTTTGTTTGGTGAGTGATTAGGGCGGTAAACAATCTAAATGTTTATGAAAGTTTTTGATATTAGCTCCTTAAAAGTTCATTCATGTTTATTTATTATGAAAATTTACTTTTATGTTTGCGATTATAAATGAATAAATATTAACAAGTTAATGTTTAGATTTTATATATTTATATGTTTATAAACATATCTGATTATATTCGAGAGCATTAGTAGGTAATTTTGAATATTAACAAGTGAACATAAATATCTTTATTTGAAACTTGAATTTGATTCAGTTCATTAAAAAAATTAAAAATAACAAATACTAACACTTTTATTTAAAGCTAGAGTTTGGTTCAATTCATTGAAAAAGTCCAATTAATGAATATGAACATCTCGATAGGAGGATTGAAAGTAATATTTGTATTATATATTTTCAATTCAATCATTTGGTTTGATATTGTTGATATAATGTTCAATGCTTGTATAGAAAAGTTTTTATTTAGTTTTTCACTAAAATATTCTTTAGATAAGGACGCTGGAGTTTTCTTTTCTCAACTTTCCTCCCCCCACACCATCATACCCTTCCTTCCAATGCGGCTGACTGTTCACCTTTTGATGGCATACGCGGAAAGCAATTGAAAATTTTATTTTTTTGCCAGTCAAAATCTTATTTTTATCAAAATTGATGATTATTGTACAATTTTATAACCCCTATACTGCGTTGTTTGTCATCTTACAGTTAGACTGCTTAATCTCGCCATCTTTTATTTCACATTTTATTGGCGTACCCTTCGTAGTTTTTTACTTCTATGAAAATTTAAGTCCTTGTTAATGCTCTCAAGTCTAGATACGCGTCTTGAAGTCGTTCACTACACTTTTGGTTTTGAAAGTTTCCGGTCATTCACTGTGTTTTTAGTTTAGATTTTTAGCATTTGGTTACTGAAGGAAAAACAAGGTCTGGGGATGAGGGGACTAAATAAACAAAATTTCCACTACACGCTCCGTGGAGATTTGAATCTACAACCTCCATGAATGGATAACTGTGTGATACTTACTAGCTGAGCTAGACCCCTTTTTTACTAGTTCTTTCTCGTTGAGCTGAAGAAATCCATTGTTTCAGGGTTTTTCTGTTTTTTTTTTTTTTTTTTTTTAAAATCACATCCCCACCCCCCACTCTGGTTAAGCAGTAACTCTGATGCTTTTTGTCTCTATCTCCTTCTCTAGTGAAAAGGATCGAGCTGAGAATCTAATGATCGTGGATCTTTTAAGAAATGATCTGGGTCGTGTCTGTGAGCCTGGCTCTGTTCACGTGCCCCGCCTCATGGAAGTGGAATCATACACAACAGTTCACACCATGGTGAGCACAATTCGAGGGAAGAAGCTGCTGGGCATAAGCCCTGTAGATTGTGTTAAGGCGGCATTCCCAGGTGGCTCAATGACGGGTGCACCAAAGTTGAGATCCATGGAACTTCTTGATTCTCTTGAAACCTGTTCCCGGGGCATTTACTCCGGCTGCATTGGCTTTTTCTCATATGACCAGACATTTGATCTCAACATTGTGATAAGAACTGTGGTCATACATGAGGGTGAAGCTACCATTGGAGCAGGGGGTGCCATAGTTGCTCTTTCGGATCCCCAAGCCGAGTATGATGAAATGATTCTGAAGACGCAAGCCCCGACAAGTGCTGTCGTGGGATATCAGAACAGGGTGAACCTGAAGTCATCTTCATAATGCTAATGGCTAAAATTTAGCATCGGTCCCTTCAAAGTTAATTGGGTGCCAAGCCCGGTAAGAAGGACATGGGCGTTTCTGCACCCACCACCCCATTCCTGCAAGTGGAGAGCTGCCCCAAGTTCCTGGGGTCCCAAGTGTTTTTAGGTTGAGACATTATATTTATGGTATTTGTCTTTTGCAGATACAATAAATTTTGTTTTTCTATGAAAACGCATAACATTCACAAAAAAAAAAAAAATACAAAGATGTCTGTAGGCCCAATACGAGAAAGAAAAGAAAATCACTTTTAAATTTAAGTGAAATTATAGTCACTCTCCGATTAAGCGTGTCAGTTTTCATTAAAGTTGTGTGGTTAAAAATTAATTATTGCTACATTTATCATCTTCTCATCTCGCATTACTTTTATTACATCATTTATACGGTTTTTAATGTGTATTATGTAAGCTAGCAAGTTTTATATTGTTAGTGTACTTTTATTAACAAAATACATGTATGTGTATTACTTAAGTGAGCAAGTTTTCATCTAGTAATATATTATTACAAGTGCGCGCATATATGTGTGTGTGTTAACGAAAAAAATACAATGATCATAATTGGTTATAATAGAATGAAAATATGAGTTAAACTATTTAATCATATAATTGAACTTTTGTCGTTCAACTATTTTACTCTTTAATATTTTTATATACTCTTTAATATTTTCATATATATCGCACTCACGCGTGTATGATATCAATGTTCGAAATGATATAAATAGCCATACGAGAAAACGCAAACAAACAATAACAAAGAAACACGGATGTGCAGCCTAAATTTTGAAGCAATATCCACGTAGAATATATATATATATATATATATAGCTTTCACCATAAAACTCTAATTAAGCCCGAACAAGAAATAAAAAATAAAAACGAACCAACAAACAAAAGTCTCCAAGAAAATAGGAAATGGGAGCCCAAGGATCTAACAGGCAACCGAAAGGATGGATATTTTTTTCGCCCAACTGAACGTTTCTCCAATATATACACACTCCTTTAAAGGTAAAAAGACGGTGGGTATTTTATCAAAAAAAAAACCCCTTTCTAAAGTATGTGTTAGTAACATACATTCAAACTTTTCAACACTACCAATCCTGAATATATGTGATTATTGCATGAATGAAAGATATATATATATATATATATATATATATATATATATAATTAAATTACATTTCAACTCAAATTTAAGTTATATTCAAAATTATGTTATTTTAACAAATAATTATATTTTACAAATAAATAAAATTCTAATTCATTAAAATAATATAATTATAAAAAAATCTCCAATATTTATTTTTTTTTTTTCTTTTAATAAATTTTTTACATTAAATAAAATTTATTATTTATATTAATAATATTATACCCCCCCACCCCCCCCCCCCCCCCCCCACAATTCTTTTTTTTTTTTTCCCCCCCCCCCCCCCCCCCTCCCTCACCCTCTCTGCCCCGCCTCCCTCCCCTCTCTTGAGTGCCTCCCTGACCTCCCCCCCCCCCCCCCCCCCCCCCCCCCCCCCCCCGCCTCCTGTGTCTCACTGGCATACAGGCCTCCCCCCCCCCCCCCCCCCCCCCCCCCCCCCCCCCCCCCCCCCCCCCCCCCCCTATATATAATGTGGCTGTTACAATATGCTTTTGTTTTTACTAAGATATATATAGGTATGTGGTGTATCATAAGTTGATAACAACTCAGCAAACCCATTTTTTAAACACGTCTCTTTATTCTAATTTCTAAATAAAAAAACACACCCTTATCCTTTTACTGTGTAACTTGTTTGACTAAAGTCATGAAACATTCCACACGTACTGATGACTTTTGGGATTACATGTTTCCCATAAATCAGGTTAAGGAAAAAGGCTGGCGATGGTGGTGAACGGTGGTGATGGTCCAACCCAGGTACCCAACGCCACCAGAGGAGGCATGTCTGTCCCACATAATGCGCTCTTAAGTTTTTTTTTTTTACATTGCTTTGGAGGCATAGTCAGTCAACCGTCAAAGCCTAATCATTCTTTGCTTTGACCGCTTTTCTTCTCGCCAAATTATGTATATTTAGTTTATAAGTCTCAAATCTTGAATTGTGATGTATTAAATAATATCATAATAATTAAAAGATTTTAAAAATTCAATAATCTATTTTTATATTTTATTTTCTCTAATGGCCTCTGCCATATGAAAGTAGCCCCGGATTTGGAGCGTTTGCAATGACAATATGAAAATTATTGAGTTTGATAAAAGTTTCAATACATATATTTTTAAGGAAAGCAATTTCAATATATATATATATATAAACAAGCACACTGTATATAATGATTATGTATGTGTGTGTTACCATGGAGAGAGCGCGGTGTTAGCTATAAATCTTAGAAAACTATGGAGAGAGGTTCCCAACAACATGAACATGGTTTGTGAGTGGGACATTAGCGCCTTGCTAGTTTTTGGCCTTTTGCCCTACCGACGTCATTTGAAGAGCGAGAGTGTGTTGTGTTGTGTTGTGTTGTGTGAGAGGGTGGAGGCAGGCAAATGATGCAGCAGGGATCCCAACTAAATAGCAAGTGGAAGCTAAAAGTTGACTTCTGAACAGCCCCACAAAATTGATGTAGTGAGTGACAGGAGCGACGACATAACAGAAGCAACTCTGCAAGCCTGAGACTTTGAATGTGGGATGGGTAAAGGTACATCAGCGCAAAATGTGGGTGAAATCATTCAAAGGGGGTGAAAATCCAGTTCCTTCCGATTTTATATATATATATATATATATATATATATATTTTTAATCGATAAAAGAAAATCATTAATAATTAATAATTTTAGTGTGTTAGTTAGATACTATATAAATATATATATATATAATCAATAAGAGTTAATCTGTCATTTATCCTATCTTGTATATATGAGGCGGTGTTAGTTTTAGATGGAATATATATTATATTACATTGATTGATTTGGTTTTCATATTAATTAAGTGCGTAAATTAATCATAATATATTAATTTTTTAAAATTTTAAATCTAATAAATTTTAAAAGTCTTTTGTATTTTTTTTTAATGGGTCAGGATTAAATTTGGACGACACAAGGGAAATGGAAATGTTTATCATTCATGAGCATAAAAAGTAAAGTAGTGAAGACGTACAGGGGCATGAATTGGCCCAGAAAATGATGGGTTAGATCCTGCAATTTATGAGGCAATAATTTTGCTGCCAAAACTGGGAGACGGCTCATGCGGTGGCGAATCCACGGGTCGTGCCAAGCTGATACGAGGGGGACGGACCGACATTAATATTAGGGCATCAATTGGACCGACAACAAGCATTTCCATACACCCCAAATATAACATCTGCATTTCATTGGCTAAGAACTGTCGACCAACAGCTGTCCAACCATGTTTTTTTTTTTTTTTTTTGTTTTTTAAAAACCTCTTGTATTTTTGTGTATTTTACTATTTTAGTTTGTTGAAGGGTAAAAACACTATACGTATTCCTGCCAAGCACTCAAAACGATATTGTTTTTTTATTTCAGATTTGAATAAATGTGTGCCTATCATATTTTTACACTTTTCAAATTTCGTGGAACCTGATTTTTATAATATATATATATTTATCAAACAAATTTTATTTTATAATGACTCAATAATAATATTCATAAATATAAGGACTTTGTATGACATAGCAACGTTTTTCATGAATATTCACAAGCTAAATATTAATCTAATAACGTTTTTCATTCATTTTATTTTTAATAATCCCTATTTATATTACAAAAAATTATACTGTTTAAATTATATATTTTAATAAAACTTTGATTTTTAAAAAATATTATCAAACATTAAGACGTTTTAACAGGAAAATCATTGATGACAAACAATAATATAGATTAAGAAAAAATAAATTTATTTTTTGAAATAGGTTTTCAATTTTGTTTGTGGATATTATGTTGTTATTAAATAATTAGTTATATTTTACAAATATGTAATTATGTAAAATTTCAACTAAGAGATTTCTTTTATATATATATATATATGTAATTTTTATGAGCTAAAACAATTATTGTATAAAAAAATTAAATTTATCATTTGTATATTAAATTTGATATCCTAAAATACCTTAATTAAATAAAAATAATCTAATAAGAAAAATTAAAACATAATACAAACATATGTACATATCTACCAAAGGTGGAGAGTTTAGGTAATAAGGTTTATCCTTGTATTAGGTCCAAATATAATTCAATTTCTTTTTTAAATTAAATAAGCATCATGGATGCCTATGGTTATTTGATTATATGGCCATGTGATGTGCCCTAGGTATATATATTTCAAATTTTTTAAAACCCTGCTCTATCCCACTCCATTATCTTGGTGTCCTTTTATCACCCATTACCCATTATGAGAGTGGTTTCCCTTACATCTTTTTAATCCAATGATTTTTAAAGGGTCATACACTAGTCGGTTATCTTATGTGACAAAGCTTCAATAACATGAAACTTTATGATGGTAAGCTTGAAATTCATGAGTTAAGAAATGCCAAAAGGGACTTTGAGCATAGTAAAAAGATGAAGAGACTATCGATAATGAGTAAAGATCTAAGGGTGATGAAGTGATTAAAAAAGGCCATGAACTGAATAAGATGATTAAACCTTTAAAGAAAATAACTTTTTTAAATGTTTGGTTATTTATTTTACCCATTACTTTTTTCAACCATTTCAACACCAATTTCAGCTCCACGTTCTCTGTTAGTAATAGTCTTTTATCATCTCTCTAACATGCTTAATATTTTTATATTTCTTTTTAATGTTCCTTTGTTATAACTCAACCCTTCAATTTCCAAAGTGTCATAACAATGATATAGAATTTTTATCCCAATTTATTAAATTCAATTTACAAGGTCGTACTATATCATAACATAATCCTATGTATATATAAAATTTATTTAACCTATACAAAAAATGAGAAATGTATTTTGCTTATAGATATGAGTGGTCATTCAAGAAATTTATCAATAAAAGGTGTTAGGCCACACTCGAGTGCTTCCTAACATGGTGTTTGCCGATACGACCATGAATTTGATTGGTCTAATCATAGAAACAAATGTAACACTAATTCTTTTTTTTTTTCATTCATATAAATGTTTTTTAAAAAGCAGTATGACTTTTTTTTTTGAGTAATCTTGATCATTTTTTTATGTTAATAGTTAAATGTGTTAAAAATAATTTTAATTTTGTTAACCTAGACATTTTTTCCAATATATGAGAGTGTATTGATTATATTTTTTGTTATAATATTTTATTATAAAATTATTGAATGTTTCTAAAATAATAATATGAATACATAATATATTATTTATCCATAAAGAGCAAAGTGCATGTGAGAAAGTTATTATCTAACAAACAAACATGCGTGTTGACAAACAAATGAATTTATAAATCTGAGACCTAGAAAGTCAGAGCACAAGATTCATGTATAATTATTTGGCACTTATTCACCATTTTTAATAAATTTAAGAGTTTTGATATTTATGACTTTTCGGTTTGAGTGTTTTTTAAAACTTTGTTATGTTTACACTAAATCACTGTAACCCCACTTATTTCATCTTATCCTCTAAAATCTCCCTTGACCTTGAGAAGCTAGGTCTCACAGCCCACTACGTTAATGAGTATGTCCCTAATCACTAGTCTGTGCCTCGCAAGACCGTCCAAGAAGTTCTTAAATGAATTCTAAGTCATTTTATGTCTAAGTTTTGAGTAAGTTAGATGTAATCAAATTATGCAAGAATTTATTATATAAGATTATGCTTAAAATGATCTTAACAATTCAAATGCCATTGGTGAATGATTTTGATATTTTAACTAATTATTAAATTTCATAAGGAAAAAAAGGAAACACTAATGGAACAAGAATGTGTTCATTAAATGAGTTTTCCAATATGGATCCCTTTCTCTCCTATGGGTTGCGTTGCACCAACCGCACTAGGATTGTTGACTTATTTTTTTTAAAATAAATTAATGCCATGGGTGCATTGGTACACGCACGGCAATGCTAGAGTCGTGCCGTGTGTGTTTGAATTTGAACTTCGCTTTATTATAAAAGCAAAAGAAAACACTATAGTTTTGTTAGGAAGTGAACTTGGTTTTACGAGCGGTCAATTGTCACCGGTTCCTTAATAAAGCAAGCAAAATGCGCCATAGAAATAGGAAAATGTTAAAATGTCAAATACAGGCCCACGAACCCACAAAATCATTAATCATAAATAGACCCACACGCATTAATCATTTCTGTGGCATTAAATTAATCATTCACCAACCACGCAAAAAGGAAAAAAAAAAGGGAAAAGAAGAGAGCAACTTTGACACATACAATATGCACATATACTGTAGTTTTTAAAAGTGGATGGAACAGTTTGATTTGCTTTAGCCTCCTTGGAATCAATCACTATATTATTTACATAATTTTTATATATATAAAAGAAATGGGAAAGAAAAAAAAGAGGGGAGAATCGCACAATCCTACAAAGAACCTTTTTTTCTTTTTTTTTTTCTTTTTTTAAATGTAGTCGTCTTACAGAAAGAATACTCCAAAACAAGCACAACCCCACAAATACAATATTCAGCAGCCCAAACAGTCATACAAGATATGGTCGGTCGGCTTGATTACAAAACCTGCACACTTTCAAAGATTCAACTCCCTCCTCCACATCTACAATCTCATACCCAACAAAAAGAGAAAAAAAGTAAAGAAAAAATCAAATTAACCGAGAACCCTGGCGAAAATATTTCAGGGGCCTCTTTTCATTGGGAGGCAGGGCACCCATCCCGGACAATGAAGATCCGTGAGAGGATGAAACTGGAAATGACATTTATACAGAATAATAATAATAGTTTTTGAAGAAAAGAAGAGGAAGCAATGGCAACAAATGTAGATGGGGGGGGGGGGGGGGGGGGGGGGGGGATGAAATATAACTGAGGGGTTCCAACTTGGGTTCATGTATATGGGTTGTGCAACCTTTCTGAGGTTGAACTGAGTGGGGCTTATTTTTGGTCCCATGCCTGGTAGGAAGGTTAATATTGTGGACACCACATGCCTGTCCTCCACAAGCCAATAGAATCCCACAGAGATCCTCTCTCTTTACGATATTTGTACTCCTTTTGTTCATTTCTCTGACTCTGACCATCTCCATCTCCCTCTTTGAAAACGTAAAAGTTTCTGTAGAAGGGAACTTTTCTTCTACATTTTTTTTTTGGGTTTCATGCTGGGGAAAAATTATTTATATACTCCTGCATACCACAAACCAATTTAGCACAGCATCAGATAGGGGACAAATTAAGTGAATTTAAAGAGGGGTAAAAAGTCCCTTAAACTGATGATGCAGTAACTCACGTTAATTAGTTCAAATATATATATATATAAAGTACAAAAACTCAAAACAAAAAATGTACTAGGGTAAATAAATTGGAGAAAGCAAAGACGCGCAAAGGCCCAGGTAAAAGCCGGTTTACATGGGAGTGTTGTAGTGGCACAAACAAAAGACAAAAGTAAAAATTACCATACCCAATAATGCTTTGAAGACAGTGCAGCCCCACTCTACATTAACTTTTGCTCAGTGGTTTTACTAGATTTTTTAAGTTGAAGTTGCAAGTTAAAAGTTTATGATTTAAATCCAGAATCCGCGTCAATTCCAATCCCTCATTTTTTATATTCCTGAGTTGATAATCATCACCCACATCCATATGATCACCAGCTTCTAAAATTTTAGCAGCAACTCAAGCATTATCCTAGATTTTTTTTTTTTTTGAGAGAGAGAGAGAGAGAGACGTGGTTAGATTTTTTTGTTCTTTACAAATCATTATCCCAAGCTAAATACAGACGCCACAAATGAAAGTCCCCCACTATGAAAGGGCAAGGGCCGGGTGGAGCGGTAAATTTTTTAAAAGGCAAATAAATATTTAAAAAAAAAAAAGAATTAGGCCAAGGGGGGGACAGACAATAAGTCACATTTGGACCGTTCACAATAATTCAGACACGGCCAAATGTACGTCCATGCCCCACATGTGAGAATCATCCAGTGTGAGACGACGAATTCAAATAGAGTTACTATCTAAATCTAAAACACAGTGGAAATGAGAGATCAAAACAAAACAAAAAAAACAATTGAAAGGAGAAGGAATGTGTACTTCGTCAAAACAAGCATCATCGCATCAGCCAGCCCAGACTAGTAGACTACACGCACCTGCCTTTCCCAGCAGGTGACCCCTTTGAAATGACAATAACACCCCTCACCCCCACCATCGACATACTTAATCTTTAGGTATATGTCCCCTTCGGTACAACTATACTGTCTCATCAACCCTAAACCTTTTATCCCTTGTCCTATCTCACTATCTTATCAACACCCCCAAACCTAACAACTAGTTGTTACAACATGTACAAAATATTAATATAATGCTCACCTAAATACGGAAGAGGAATAGAATAGGCTTTTTCTTAATTAGTGCTGCCTAACCTAAGATTAGTGTTAAGAGTAACTCAAAAAGACTTCGGCTTGGTTTATATTAATTAGAGGTGTGTGCGCGGACTACTACTATACTAATTAGCTGCAATCGACTTGAATAGTAATTGATTGCTACACAAAAAGAAGAAAGAGCAATTACTACCTTGTTTTGAATGACAGTGATTTTGTTGGGGACTGCACTGCAGTTTTTTAGGCCGGTTTTGGGGCGGCCTGCTTGAAGGCAACAGTGGGAGCTATTCTACAGCTCCTCCTCTCATGCTCCTGCACTAACTCTCCTGCAAACCAGTCGAGTTTCTCAAAATTACACTGCTCCCCAATCCTCTTGCCTCCAAACAGAACCGATTCCACGTTCTTCTGCAGCAGCATTTGGTCGGCAACCTCAGCCAGCATCTCTACATTGCTGGCGCTCGGATCTGTATCCACATTGGCCTTGCACCACCCCACGCTCGATCCATTTGCCTGCCCCATGAACACCAACAGTTTTGATCAAAAATTCTTGTTCCCTGATGATCCCATAACTAACAAACTCCAACCCAATCCGTCTACACCAAAAATTCATGCAAATCTCTCCCAAAACCCACGGTAAAATTATTAGATTCATCACCTAACCGCCATAAATATTAAAGGCTATACCAGTTTACAGTTACCAGGGGCAGAGCACAATCAAATCCAGAATTCAGCATGCAGCCGCCTAATTAATAACGAGAATACGCAGGGCTAGATAACATATAATTAACAGAGTGGGACCCAACATATCAAAATCGCCCGTGAAAAAAGTTTTTTTGACAGTTGCTTTCTAAAATCAATGAGTAAAAATAAAAAAATAAATTACTCAAATTCAAAGACAAGTTTACATTGAAGAAAAGAACCACAGAAGGAAACTAACTTAAGGATTGGATTGCCACCAAAGGCAAAAAGGAGTAAGATTGCTCATGAAAATGTGGAAAGCAGTCATCACAATTTAAGTAAAAAAAAAAAGGAAATAAATAAATAAAAAGTATTGAAGATTTAAGTACGTAAATTTAGACACTAAAACGAATTTTAATGAAATTTTTTGGATGGACGGTTTGGTGGGACAGGGAAGAAAACACAAGACTTCAATTGTATGACTCAGAAACGGAAAGGCGCACGTTAAAAAAAACACGTGTCCTAGGTTAAGACAAAATCACAGCAACCTGCGGGGGCCGCCAATCCGTAACGGCAAAATTAGTATAAAATTTAAAATAAATCTTTAAAAGAAAAAAAAAACGGCCAACCCCAACGTGAATCCGCCAATAACCTGCGCCGGACGGTACCAAGCGCACGTTAGCCGGTAGGACCGTACGCGTACGTACCTGAATTCGGACGTAATTGGTGCTCCGGGCCTGAGCGAAAGCCATAGCCACGGCCTGGTCGACCATGTCGGCGGCGCCGTCGCCGGCGATACGAGCCGTGGGGCGAGCCCATTGCTTGGCCTTCCAGCCCCTAACCTTCTCGTACTCAAAGCCGCCGGCGGCGGGGGGTTCCAGGAGCTGAGCTGTCCCGAGCGAAAGGACGAAAATGTCCTCCACCCCTCGCACGAAGGGGAACTCCTGCTTGTTGTGCAGCACGTGGGTGATGGCCGCTGCGGTGGGGTTGCTCATGGCCAGCCCGCCGTCCACCGCCACGCAACGCGTCTGGCCGTCGACAGACCGCATCAGCACCGGGTCGAACAGCCCCGGCACTGCCGAGGTCGCCCGGCACACCTCCCACAGCCGGAAGTCGAAGCTGTCCGTCTCCAGCGCGTCGGCCCGAGAGAACAGGAACGGTGCCGAGCTGGACAGGTCGTAGCACGGTATGAGCACCGGCTTCAGCGTGTCTTTCAGGGTCAGGCTCCGACCCTTCTCCGCCGTGAACGCGCCTTTCACCGCCTCCTCAAGCCCGGAGGTCGACGCGCTCGATGAGGATCTACACGCGCCGCCGAGCAGTCGGCGGAAGAACCCGGACGAGTCCGATGCCCCTTCGCCGGCGGCCGAGCCGCGGTAGAAGCTGTGGCCCCTGTCGGCCAGGAAGCGCCAGGTGTCGTCGGCGTTGAAAATGGGTCGGCTGTTGTCTCTGGTAGCGAAGAGCATCGCGGTGAAGATGCCGCCGACGCCGGTGCCGGCGGCGACGTCGAAGTAGTCGGCGATTCGGGCGTCCGGGTTGCCGGATTTGGTCTTTAAGGCGCGTTCCAGGTAGGCCAGGGCTTTGCCGGAGACGATCCCTCGCATGCCTCCGCCGTCAATGCTGAGAATACAGATTTTACCTCTCTGGTTCTTTATTGTCGTGACACCACCGCTGTCGGCAGGCGTCGGAGCCTCGCTCTGCTTGGGGTTGGGGTTGTGGTTGGGGATCCACAGGTTTTGATCATCGTACCCGAACAGAAACTTGCTTTCGAGGATGGAGAAGATTTCATAGCTGAGCTTGTCGGAATCGATACTCGGCTCTTGCATCTCAGGCTGATGGCACGCCATCTGATGTAATGTTTTTGTAACTTTTGCTTTCTTCTTCTTCTTCTTCTTCTTCTTCTTCTTCTTCTATTTTGAGTTTGAGGATGAATTGAATTGAATTAGCCAAGAATATTCAAGAACCAGGCCACAAAAGTGTATATATATGAGCAGAGCAGAGGCGAGGCGAGGCGAGACTCATCTCTGGTATAGAGTAGTACGTTGTAATCACCCACCCCCCAATATTGCCGTGTTATATATAATATATCCCACCAAAACCCACAAACAGACAAAAAGCTTGATGATGTACAAACCTTAATAATCTCCCTAATTAAACATCTTCTAAACTCTAGTCAAAAACCTTGGCGTATGTAATCAGAGCTGTCGCCGACCAGGGAAGAATCGGAGGATAGAAATGACCGTTGTTGGCACGCCCAACGCACCGCCACCGCCACGCTATCAGAAATAATATCACATACGCATCGGAAACCAAAACATGCCCGAGAGGCTCAAAAACATACGTCCACAGCAGACAAGAACGCAGGCTTCGCAGAGCTTTGCGCATGTCCGTTTCGACCACATTGTTATAAAATCCCCCCTTGAGCCCCACTACTCTTCAAAGCAATAAATATAATAATCAATTACCACCCAAATCTAATTATTGAGATTTGAGGCGAGTAAGTAACAAACAGATGCGATAGCTCGAATCGTAACTATAATTGTATATCAACAATTAATTGCCAACATTCAAAAAATCATGGATGGATTAGCTGGGTATTTGCTGCGGGTTTGGAAATTTTCCTTCTACGTTAAAACTACCATTTTGTGGTTGCGGAGTTAAAAATAAATTTCCATAAAGTAAATATTTCAATTTTTTAAAATTAGGGTGGGTTTTATTTTGATATTATTTTATTGATTCCAATTCAATTAGGATGAGACCTAATCAACTTATTAGATCAATAAAATATAATCATTTTAAATGTATACTATACAGCTATACCAAAGCTTATAGGTAGGTTGTAGGAGCTCTAGTAAAAAAAAATTATAAATGTAAAAAAGATTGTCTTAAATACAATTCAACTTCAACCGATGTGACACAAAGAATGTGTTTTGGAATGAAGAATAATAAGATTATATAATTTTACCATACAAACCGACTTGCTAGTTTTTTGTTTTTTGTTTTTTGTTTTACAAATATTACATTAATATTAATACACTTGAATGAATTTAATGGTATACTACTTTTTACCAGGACAGACATGGTGGTTCAAAGCGATTAATTTTAGTACGTGCTCTTATGGGCATATGGAGTGATCCTGTGGAAGAAATGAATGTAGGCATTGTTTTTAACGCCCAAATCTGTTGGGTCCGTGTTGTCTGGGGTTTTGTAAAACTAACCGATTCCGGCGAAACGTTTGCCACTTGCCACGCCGGATGTATGTTACTTAATGTTGTAATAATAATAAATAAAAGTACTTTAAAGGTAATAAACACATTTTAATTAATATTGGAGACATTAATTTTAACTCATACAAGTTTTAATACTGATATGGACATAATTCATTGCATTTTCAATTCTACGCTAATAATATCAAGTATTTATTCTAATTTCAATATTATTTTAATTGCTACATTCTGAGTTAATCGCCAACATTTAATATATACATACATATACATACATACATATATACATATAAAGACACGCATAAATGCATGGAGTCACAAATTTCATATTATTACATATTGATACTAGTTAAAAATCGTACTTTTTTTTATTATAAATAAATAAATAAATAAATTCGTCTACTAATATTTTTTTGAGAGGTCGATACTTCCTACTTCCTAGTGCGGGCTGGGGACTGGGGACTGGGGACTGGGGAGTCGAGCTTGGGGATCATCATTCATCAACACAAGCCAGCCCGGTTGCCAATACGTCGATCGATCGATAGCGGGCTGTCGGAGAAGTCGAAGAAGCAGGCGGCGGTTAAGGCGGCTTTTGAGGGGGCTGTGAATTGAAGAAAGTTGCTGGATATAGCTAGCCTTTGGGTTACCCAGAGTCCAGAGATGTCATCAGACAGCTGAGGTGATGATTGCTTGGTGTCAATGAGGTCAGCCGCAGGTGGGTCGATTCGATTGTTTAATTTGTTTTGCTTCAGACTAACCGGAGATATGCCCACCAAGCGTTTGTGAATATGCCTGTGTGCAATGTTGATATTTATGTTAGGCTATTGATTTCTAGTCACCCGCCCTGCTGCCCCTCCCATTTGCTGCTCAAATAACGTATGGTGTTCAGAGTTCAAAACTCACAACTCCTTGATTGATTGAATGATTGATGAGTAGGTGTTACACAAGTAAATTGTTTGTTTGTGGCTTGTTTGTGACTCTTGCTGGCCGGACTTTGATTTACTTACGCTATTTTACATAAATGTTGACGGAAGACAACACACTGAATCAACTTTAGGTTGATGTTTTATTAACTAGAAATAAATATCATATGTATGTGACAGGAATCTTAGTGTCTACTGTCTAGGTGGCGTCCGGCCTGTCGGAGGATATACCATTACCATAGAAGTGGAGATAGGGAGCGGAGGTGTGAGCAATCTATCTAGTATCTAGATAGACAGAGCCAAAGTGCATCACCACCGGCTCAAGACCACCAGATTAAGGTTCTACTACCTCAACTCCACCCAATTGATGAGTTCCACCGATTTTACCGAGTCGGGTCGACTATTGACCATTGACTTTTGATCGTTGATCATTGATTTTGACTCTTTTTTTTTTTTTTTCTAAACTGAAATATGAACCCAAATTTCCTCTTCACGTTCAAAGTGAACAAAGTGACAAAATAAGGTCATTGCACAAGAAAAAGAAAATCGTTCATCATTATTGCGTTGCCCTTAACTTTCATTCTCATTGATAGTTGATATATATACATGTCTCTGCGCACTTGTCAAATTTAACTCAATATCCAACCTTACTTCCCCCACATGGGCACAAAGCACATGGTGAAAGAGAGAGAGAGAGAGAATTGAAATGTTGAATGTGAGATCATGATACTTTTAATCGTCGATCGGTAACGCTTGATTAATGTTCTCTGCTGTAGATGATTGCATTTTGATCACCTAATGCCCTGTCGTTTCCTACCCCTATTTACTGGTGTTGGGATGCTATCATATCATGTCCGTAGACTTTGGGGGGCATCCTTTGCGACATTACACGCCATATTATAGGTTGCCATCCAACTAACTACGTGTTAGCTGGCATGGCGTGGTGATCCATAATATGCAGAGTTTGGCCCGACCCATGGTGGGTGGACTGATGGAGCCATGCCTATATTGTAAGTTCTGCACAGAAGTTGGCTTACGGTACGTCAAGGCAGCCAAGCGGACCTGTCAAAGGCTGCCCAACCCCAATTTGTTCGGTATTACCAATTAGGTCTCATAATAAGCTGCCATTTCTGAACCAGCTTGATCGTGAAGGTTTGGAAGGATATAATGCAATGACCTTTTTATAAAAAAATATAAAAAAAAAAACCCAACATATTCATTGGCTTCTGTCATTTGCTCACATTTGACATGGTTGTGATCTGTACGGAGAACGAGAGACATAAAGATGGTAATAACGTTGTACGTGCTAAAGTACATGAGTTGAAACTTCAAATTATTTTTTTTTTAAACGTTTTGGGCTGAACCCCAAATTTAATCCAATGTCAAGCGTAAGTGTTATATATTTGTTAGTGGCGCAACGTCGTCCATCCCTCACAAAAAGGGCTACCGACGGAGTACGGACGCCGGTCGCCGTCGTCGACTCGCCGTCCAACGCGTGGACCCTGCAGGTGCGAAACATGTCGCGAAAAAGCCGGAAATTGAAGACGAGAGTCATATAACCGGGCCTGCTTGGCTTTGACCAGACCGTCCCTTCATTTTCAGGGGGCTTACTACCACGCGTCACGCCGGTGGTGGAGATCCGTCGGTCCCGCCATTGGGGCCGCCGCGAACAACGGGTCAAAGCTAGGAACAGATGGCGGTAACTAGGCCCCCGGTGGAAATAAATAATGATTCAAAAAAACCAAATAGTGGCTTTAGTATGTTAGTATTTATATATATATATATATATATTACAGATCATTAATTGCTGTGGCCTGTGGGAATATAAACCAACCCCACTCCATTATAAAAACCAACTTGTTTGTTAAATTTTTATCAGATCAGAGAGTGTTTGTCTTGTCGGTCGGTGGGCTCTAATTATTTGGAATTGAAATTATAGTTGCCTTTTGTTTGCTCCGAGTGAGTAAGCCCCCTAATTATCAGATCATTAATTGCTGTTAGATTCATAATTCAATTTTGTCATTGACCCCATTGTGTAACCTGGGCATGAATCACAATTCATATCAAATATGCAAACAGATTAATATTAAATTCATAAATTATATTTTAAATTACAATTCAATGTCTTAGGTTTCGGGTTAGAAACTAATATCAAACCCACAAGCTATATTGCTTTATTGTCTAATCTGCAAGTGAAAGATGTGTGTTTCCTATGTGGCCTCCCATAACAAAGGAAGAGATTGGTTATACTCATATGAAATTATGCATGTAGAATGACTTCCAATATGGGTTTAGTCGAGTGTCGTGAAAGGGATTATTTACATGTTCAAAAGAGGGAGAGTATAAAATTAATGTATGTGAGATCACAGGGAGATTGATAGTGTAAATCACATGTTCATAAGTCTAATATTTTAGTGCCTACTTGACATACACAAGAACGAAAATTAACTCAAAGAGATAATGAAACATATATGGATATTAATTGATTCATTTTTAATATTTTAATAGTTTTTTGGCTTAAAATATCCACTCTATTCCAACTTGCTGCATTCTTTAGTTCAATTCAATTTCAACCCATACCCACCTAGGTATGGATCGGATCACCTATTATCCAGTCTCAATCTATAACATTGTCATCCCAAGTATACAAGATAACGAAATGAGTGTTTTTTTAATTACTAATATCCCATCATTAATAAATAATTGAATACCACTTGTCACTCTTGATCTTGACCTAATGCGCCCACAGCCATCTCTAACAGGTCCCTTCTTTATACACCCTCAAGATTTGATAGCGACATGGGCCGAACGGCGGGTGTAGTGAGATTGATGATTGAAAGGAACTTCGATGAAGTAATCAGAAAGACAATGTGATCCAACCTTCGACGACAGTAAATTTTGTACTGAAAACCTCCAACGATAGAATACATACAGGCTTGGAACATCAACATTGGTTAAGTTCATCTGCTTGATACGATTGAATTAGGTACACTTCATATTAATCCAACAAGTGATATCAGCCTATAGCTTTCACGACAGTAACTTACATCACGAGATAAAGATGTTGAATTTTTTTAATTAAAATTCATTAAATAATACTATCGTATTATATAAATTTAATTAAAATAAATTAATTTGATTTTCAGTATTTTGGATTGAAATGCGTAATACTCATGTCATGGCTAATAATACCCGGCTCTTGTGAGTCTTTCCCATATTCATGCGAGAGATTGTCCGCGTCTCTCTGGGACAACATTATTTCCATGTCCCCCCCCAACATCCCTTCCCTGAGCTTTTTCGTTACAGAGTGACTTGAGAGCTTGCCGTAGCGACACTGTCATTGGTGAAATCATCACACCACTCAAATGCATGCTTCTCGTGTTCCTGTGTCGTTGACAAGATATTTCCACAGTGACTCACGTGGGGAAAATCGTTAAGAAGAGACAGCGATCACGTCCTTCTCAATGCCCCCATCTCCATTGCTTCTCCATTGGACCCAATAGGGACGAGTAAATCAAATGGCGTCGTACGCGCATTCTACCAAAGGCAACATCAAACGTCTCCTTCAAAATAACAATGTGGGACTCCATCTGTTCGAATCCCATGTCGCTTTCAGACATCAGTGAAGAAGACGTGGTCGTGTCCTCTTCCTCGTCGACTGTACCACCACCCACTTCCTCCTCCGCTCTTTCCACTTCGCCCTCCTCGAGAGTTTCGCCCGCCCTGATTGATCTTCGAGATATTGATCCACTCCTCCTCGAGCCTCTGTTTGATGCTCCACACCTGCTGGTCCACTGAGTACTTCTACCCGCTGATCAATTTGTCGTCGCCGCCCTGGAGAGACGCCAGGTCCTTGGGGTTCAGTTCCTTGTCCTGTGCTTCTCCCACAGTGGCTTCAGCTGTCGGTCTCGTCGAGGTGGGTCTGGAGGCGGTAACATTCATTACAATGGTCAAATTTTAATGAATATCGTATATAACCAACTATATGTTGATCAAATTTTAGTGGTTTTAGAGAGTCAAATATCATATATAACTAACTATATGTTGATAAAATTTTAGTTTATATTGTCAAATTTTTATTCCAAATATCCAGGTCCTTCTTTGTCGGTTCTGAACAGTCGCTGGAAATGTTGGCCTTTGGGCTCTCCTTTTAGATATACATCGTCATACCATTCCAGGACACTGCAAGAGACATACAATTTCTGGGGTATCGTCAACAGACTTCATCCTCCTTGCTTCCTTGGACAAAAGTTTATCACCCTTTGTCTTCCCCAGGGAAGGCGGTGCCCAAATAGTCGAGATGGTCTTGGGTGTTGGTGGTGGAGGATCACGCAAAATAGGTGGCAGTGATATCTACAGAATCTGCGTCACTAACCTTTCAATGCTATAATCTATAGTCTGCTAGGTACCCGAATTTATGATGATCATAGCTAGCGGAGTGAGTCTTCAAGCCTCCAAAATAGTCAGGGTCTCCCTTTAATGGCTGCAATGGAAAACTGTTCAAGCTCAGAACTAAAGATTTGGAATATAGGTTATCTTTGCTATCTCATTTACTGGAGCACAAGGCCTTTTAATCGACTATTTACAAAACTCGCTCCTAGTGGAGACTAGGAAACGGTATATCAATCAATTATTATAGAAAATTAATTTTATCAATTTATTTACAACTAATTTAGAGATGATTATGGTAATGTGCAACACCTTTTATCAATGATTGAGTTCCTGGACAATCTCAACAAATTTACCATAGTATGTTGGAAGAGGACGTCTAGATTAGCGGAGGTTAGAAGCACATTGACAGAGAAAAAAGAGTTGTGTTTCATCCGATACGTCATAGAACGCTTTGGAAAGTGCCATTTTAGATTTCACGAGCAGTTCAAAGGCATAGATAACACCTCATTATATCAGGGCTCATAGAGGTGAGTAACTAGGCTTTAACTTTTTGATTTTCAGCATTGCCATTTGGGATACATGGGGTCTTTTGTGTCCCGCGGAATAGAATCTCCAATGATGAATTTCGATGAGCTGGGACCAACCAGAGATAATTTGTTTCGGTAAAGATTATGTTGTCATTTAAGCTGCTGGAGCTTTCATATTGGAAATGGATAATGGGAGAGAATATGTAAGTGACAGGTGGGTCGGTAGCCGTAGGAGTGGGAACAGATGTAGATGTAAAAGAAGCCTGGGTTGCTACGTTGGGATATAAATTTTCAAAGGATTGAAGTCTACTCTGATACTGTAAAGATTTGGAATATCTCGTTTTTTTTATCTCATTTACTGGAGTACAAGGCCTTTTAATAGCCTATTTACAAAACTTGCTTGGTATATCAATCAATTACATAATAGCCTTGGTGTCAGAGAGAGCTATGGGGCATCAAAATTGAGAGAAAAATGAATGAAAATAATGTGCTTGGTCTTCATCTTCCCTCATTTGAAATTTATGGAGAAGGGTCCTCCGTTAGGACTCTAAAAAAACTGTCCCTCTCACACATAAGCATTTAGTTATGGAGGTGTCGTATTGGTTGCAATGCGGGTTCGCCTATTTTTGTTTTTTGTTTTCTGATTTCTTCTTTTTTTCACTCTTTTCCTTATCAAACAAATTTCCGTTTGGGGAGTAGGAACATAATAATGTTGTTGCCTGTGCATGACGAATATGAGATTTGACTGCAATGTTTTATGCAGTTGTTGCCTGTCCATTACACGCCATAGTAATGTTGGTTCCTATGACGTTTTGCATTAGGCAATGTACCTGGATTTCCAACAATATTTGCATACAATTTCTTGACCTCATACTACGATGCACGAGGGATTTGTACCCATACTCGCAAAACTACTTTCAATTTCCATTGTTTAAGAGTAGAACTCCACCAGCAGGCAATAAGTGCAAGGGTGTCAATTCATTGGTATATACTAGGGCAGATTCAAAGCTTCTTCCAATTCCATAAAATTTAAAGCTTCTCAGCCCCCAATCAAGCTTTTCTTGACGAGTGGTGATTCTTCTCCAGGTGCTTTGATATATTACTTCTTGTCACTGAATTAATCTTATCAATATTGAAGCCACCTTTGAGCCCAATATTGAAGCTTTTGAATGTGAACCAAATTTAAATTTACATGATTCTAGGGAAGCATCTTAAGAAGTAATGAGAAGCATTATTTTGATTCCAACGTAAAAATACTATTATCACATTCAAAGAAACAGCAATTGAGCACCCAATTAGAAGAAGATGATGATGATGATGATGATGACAGTGAGAATATGGAAATGGAAATGGATGATGGGAGAGAATATGGAAGTGACAGGTGGGTCGGTAGCCATAGGAGTGGGAACAGATGTAGATGTAAAGGAAGCCTGGGTTGCTACGTTGGGATATAAATTTTCGAAGGATTGTAGTCTACTCTGATACCGTAAAGATTTGGAATATCTCGTTATTTTTTTTATCCCATCTACAGGAGTACAAGGCCTTTTAATAGCCTATTTACTTAACTTGCTTGGTATATCGATCAATTACATAATAGCCTTGGTGTCAGAGATAGCTATGGGGCATCAAAATTGAGAGAAAAATGAATGAAAATAATGTGCTTGGTCTTCATCTTCCCTCCGTAAGGACACTAAAAAAATTGTCCCTCTCACACAACAAACATTTAGTTTTGGAGGTGTCGTATTGGTTGCAATGGGGGTTCGCCTACATTTGTTTTATGTTTTGTGATTTCTTTTTTTCATTCTTTTCCTTTTTAAACAAATTTCCGTTTGGGGAGTAGGAACATAATAATGTCGTTGCCTGTGCATGACGAATATGAGATTTAACTGCAATGTTTTATGCAGTTGTTGCCTGTGCTCTACACACCATAGTAATGTTGGTTCCTATGACGTTTGCATTAGACAATGTACCTGGATTTCCAACAATTAACATTTGCATACAATTTCTTGACCTCTTACTATGATGCATGAGGGATTTGTACCCATATTCACAAAACTACTTTCAATTTCCATTGACCACTGTTTAAGTGCAGAACTCCTCCAGCAGGCAATAAGTGCAAGGGTGTCAATTCATTGGTATATACTATGGCAGATTCAAAGCTTCTTCCAATTCCATAGAATTTAAAGCTTCTCAGCCCCCAATGAAGCTTCTCTTGACGATTGGTGATTCTTCTCCAGGTGCTTTGATATAATATTACTAGTTGTCACTGAATTA
This sequence comes from Taxillus chinensis, assembly GCA_023512835.1. Taxonomy (NCBI): domain Eukaryota; kingdom Viridiplantae; phylum Streptophyta; class Magnoliopsida; order Santalales; family Loranthaceae; genus Taxillus; species Taxillus chinensis. The sequence goes on from CM042087.1 coordinate 41,025,098, forward strand.
ATCTTATCAATAGACGCCTGCAATATTGAAGCCACCTTTGAGCCCAATATTGAAGCTTTTGAATGTGAACCAAATTTAAATTTGCATGATTCTAGGGAAGCATCTTAAGAAGTAATGACAAGCATTATTTTGATTCCAACGTAAAAATACTATTATCACATCCAACGAAACAGCAATTGAGCACCCAATTAGAAGAAGAAGAAGATGAAGATGACAGTGAGCATGCTAGATCAAAGATTAGAAGAGACATTTTCAGACGCTGGGTTGGCTCCGGAAGGACCCAAGTGCCTTAACAGCCCCAGCCCTCAGAATGAACTGGTGGTAGAAGGCCGCTGCTCCTGCCCCTAGGAAGGGTCCCACCCAGAATATCCACTGCAATTCCAGATGAAATTAGTTATTTAATTTAATTTATTTTGTCTTGGTGGATGAATTTATAAACGAAACAATGGATTAAATATTCAAAATTAACATAAGTAAACATACTTGGTCGTTCCAGGCCTTGGTGTTGTTGTACATGACGGCGGCTCCAAGGCTCCGGGCAGGGTTGATGCCGGTGCCGGTGATTGGGATGGTGGCCAGATGAACTATGAACACCGCGAACCCAATGGGAAGTGGCGCCAATACCTTCAATCACACATCACCATTTCAACATATATGCTTCATTTTCTTCTCCCGAATAGGTCAATGAATGATTAAAACGCACCCACTCCCTCCTTGGAACATTAGTAGAATTTTACAATATAAATAAAATTTCAGAGTTGTTGCATCTGTTAATTTCTCAGGCTAAAAGTTTTTAGAAGACAACAATTAAACAAACCAACCACAGGAGTTTGATAAATCTAAGCCGGTGCATGTTACTGATAGTCTGATAACAAGTAAATTAATATATACTATTTATGTGGCTTTACAAATCAATCCTGGCCACACAGGAGTGATCCAAAATCCCACCAAATCTAGACCTGCCCATGTTAGCAACCCCCCTAAGATCTGTAACTTTATATAGAAAGTTTTATTTACCTTAGTGCAATGTCACATCTGTATTAAAATTTTGTTTTGATTAAATAATATATTGAAATGAAAGGCATGATTAAGCTGCTGTCCGTCCGATGAACATGATCTGAAGAAGATCTCCACAACCATGTGGCGTTTATGCAACAATAATGTTTTAATTCCTCATTGAACCTTTAATTTTTTTCCTGCCACTTCTTTTTATTCTGAACTATAATTTATTAATTGACCACAGTATATTTTATAGTTCATACTCGAGACACATCATAATAAGTTAAGTTGTAAATTAAAAGTAATAAGTTAACGTTGAGTTGAGTCTACTTAAATTTGGAAAAAGAAAACAAAAGGATTGTAATAAAGCATATATATATGGTTATTTGTAGTTGGGTGATGTGCTTACGGGAACGTGGGAGTCACGGGCACTGCGCTTGGGGTCCGTGGCGGAGAAGACGGTGTAGACAAGCACGAAGGTGCCAATGATCTCCGCCGACAGACCCACGCGGGTGCTGTACCCCGCAGACAGCTCGTTGGCGCCGCCGCCGTACCGGTTGTAATGAGACTTCTGAAACGACTTCACCAGCGCCACCCCGCAGATCGCCCCTAGGCACTGCGCCACCATGTACATCACCGCCCGCAACAGTGACACCTTCCGTGCCAGAAACAGCCCCAGCGTCACCGCCGGATTTATGTGTCCCCCTGACCAAACAATCCATCGTTAAAATGTCGTGTACCATGTGTACCAGCATCACATTATTTTTTTTATTTTTTTTTTTAAAATTTTTGGAAGCCGTGACAACATAGTAAGATGTTGCGGACCCACTGATCCAACAAAATTGGTGAGTCTCAGCATATTATAAGATTTATGTAAGGTTTTTTTTGCCATGTGACCAAAAACCGTATATATTCATTAATTCCACCTCCGGTTGAACTCTCTTGTCGGCCCGGGAACATTGGGTCAAGTAATACGTAACAGAAAGGATTATATCATACCGGAGATGCCGGCGGTGCAGTAGACAAGGACGAAGATCATGCCCCCGAAGGCCCAGGCGATGCCTAGTATGCCTACGCCGCCGCACTGGTCGCCGTTGGCGGTGGTGTCGGTCTGGCTCTTGTAGCCGATGACGGTGAGGACGGTGACGTAGAGGAAGAGGAGGGTGGCGATGAACTCGGCGATGAGGGCTCTGTAGAAGGACCATTTGGTGAGCTCGACGGCGTCCACTAGCGGCACCGGTGGCGGGTCGATGTAATCTTTGGCCGAGAATGACCCGGGTTCTCCCACCTCCGCGCCCCCCTTCGCCATATTTAATATGTTCAGATTAATGTCGGAACAAAGAACAAGAACGTTAATGTGTTGCTCCGGCTGCCTGCTGCAGCTGAGAGAGAGAGAGAGAGAGAGACAGAGAGACAGAGAGAGGGAGAGGGAGAGGTTAGGCTTTGTTTGGTGGGTGATGGGGTATTTATGGGGTTTAAAAGTGGAGTGTGTGTGTGTGTGTGTGTGTGTGTGTTTGTATGGTGTTATTTATTTTAGTGGGGAGATGGTTTTTTCACTTTCACCGACCCCAACCCCAAAAGAAGATGAAGATGGGCGTTTTCTAGGGAGTGGCTGGCTGGCCAAGTGACACCACTTACCACTTTCGACCCAACTTGCTAATTTTCTTCTTTGCTTGTATCAGTGGGAAAGAAACAAATTTATTTTCTCCCACTAATCACTACTTTCTTTCTTTCTTTCTTTCTTTCTTTTGTCAATCTACATGCAGGAGTGAAAGTACAAAGCTAAATTGCTTTAATGGTGAGTCACCCCTGGAGCAAGAGTTTAGATCGTTATTATGATACAATACATTAAAATTATGTAGTTTAAATAATTTTTAAAAAAAATTACAGACTAAAACAGCGTAGGAGGCAAGGCGCAAGAGGTATTTATGTAAAATTGAAATTTTAAAAATTGACCAAAATCAAATTAACTATTTACTATTTTTATTAACCTATGGTATATTTAAATATTTAATCAATTATATTATGATGTTATTCACAAATCGTTATGGCGCGTTGTGTTTCTAGTAAGTACCGAATTTATCCAAAATCATATCCGAGACCGAAATTGGAATTTAAAATTTGGATGGTTGATTTGGGCTAGATTATAAACCGGCCTAACCTGCCAATAAAAACCTTTATTTGACATATATTCATATTACTCCTCATGTCTACTCAATTTATTTATTTTTTATATTCGTTAGCCTACCCTCTTTCTTTCAAAAGTCCAATTCAATCTTATCTATCAAAAGGCCAATCATAAAAATATTCCGATCAAAGGTCATTTATTATTCATTTTCTTACTCGATATCTTCCACGCCATATCGTCATTGGGAGAATCATAATTTATAAATATATATATATATATATATCCATTATTTCACTAAAACAGTTTTCAATCGGTTATTGGATCAGAATATTGTTTCAATCGGTTATTGGAACAGTTATCTGGGCTTCGTAATAAAATAAAAATGAATTTCTGGATAATTCTTTGATGTTGTATATTGAAAAAAATTGCTAGCTGAATTTTAAAATATATTATTATTTTTTATTTAAAGATTTAACTTTTGATTAAATTGAATTGGAAGTCACTTTAATTTTATATATTTAAAAATTTTATTCCAACCTCTCTAATCAAACTTTCTAAATGCAAAAATCTACGGGGTGAAAAATAAGTCATTATCACTGGATGCATAAATCTACCAAGTGAGAAATAGATTTCATCTAGCGATTTAGCTGTCACGTGTAAAAAAATATTTCATGAAAATTATTTACGGCTATATGAAAAAGAAAGCTTCACTTATTAGGCTACAATAAGATTTTAATTTTTAATTTTATATTAAAATTTAATGTATTGTTATCTTGTATTTATAAATAATTTACATTTAAGTAAAATTGTTTTTGTTAGTTAATTAGTTCATTAATATATTTAAAGTTATAATTTTACAATTGAAATAGTATTTTATATCTAACATTAAATAAGATTTCGTAAATATAAATCAAATAAACATTTTCAGCCAAAGTCGATATATTTTAAAAATCAATTTAGACCATAACTTTTAGAAGTTATTGTCTATTATCTAAAGTTATATATATATATTGATGTACTCTCATAAGGTTTAAGTATTAATATTATCATATATTTTATAGTATGTTTATTTATGCTAAGATAAAACAAAGCGTGTCTAATTAATTGAAAGTTAATATATTTAAACTTATAATAGGGATAATGTTGTGCGGATATGTAAAAATATCACTTCTAAAGATTAACAATGAAAGTATATCTATGTATATATAGATATGATCGAGAATTAAACGTGTTGAGTGATAGCCTATGTTGTTATTGTTAGAAAAAGAAGAAGAAAATGTTGTTGTTCATGTATTCTTGCAACCCCATGAGTTTAGCCCAACGGTGAAGTCCTAGCTAGAAAAGAAAAGCACTGGCGTTGACTTTTATTGAACGCACATAATGTTGATTTGATAGGTTTGTAGACTAATATCATTTTCTCACAAGATTAGTTTTTGTAAGAATTTATGTGTTGCCGCACCATTGAAAAGATATTCAACAACAATCAAAGAAATTTAAATAGGTAGAATACTCTTCCATGACATCTTTTTTTTTTTTTTTTTGTTCACGAACTTACTTGTAACACTGAACTAATCAAACTTTTCATATTGGCTCAAACAATTGCCATCTTCATTTAAACAAATGAAAGATTTGTTAAGTCTTAATTAAAGATTTGATTGTTATACTTTTCGGAACATAAAATCACGAGACCCATGATCTCGGGAAGCATATAATATTTTAATAATAATAACGTGTTCATGGTTTTTCCATTAAACAAAACCGAACACACATGTTTTTGCGACCTCTTTCGTGAATTTAAAACTAGAAAAAATGTTCATTTAGACGGTGAGGTGAAGCAAGACCCTAGCGTCCTAGGCTAGTAGGCTACTAACCGTGAACGCCTAGGAACCTACGACATTTCCGACACGTCACCCTCCCTTCACGTGAGATGTTCCGTTACAACGGGAAATTTTCCGAAGCACCACCTTGAAAAATTCAAATCAATGCTCATGGTTTCGACAGCCGCGAAAAGCTGTCGATCGCTCGTGACGGCCACGTGCGCGAAAGTGGGTTCAGTTTATGGGTGGGTGAGCGCGCAGAGCAGTCAGCGGCACAGCCGAAGTAGATACGTGGCCGATTCCAATTGGTTGGGCGCCTTGCTCCGCGGTTTGAATGTGAGATCTGAGAAAGTGCCACGTGGAGAAGGCTGGACCTTTCGTCTGAAGGACAGCTGGACTTTTTGATTGCCTTCGCGTGAAAGGTGGGAGAAATAGACGGCTTAGGATTGCTTGGCGGTTCATCGCTTGTGATGAGAGGCAGCACAGCGCAAGTAGTGTTGCTTAAGAACACTCGATCACAATTTTACAGCTGACAGATGGTGATGGAATCATTTACTCATTCTGGAGTGATGGAAGCATTTTATCACATTTTGTTGATTTTGAGCTCATGACATTGCAATAAATACTTTTACGTTGAATTCTCCATTTTATAAAATTAATAATTATCTTTACACTAAACTAGGTAATATATTAATTAAAGATATATAGAAGAATAGAGTTTTTATTCATGTTTCACTGACTTCTTCATTTTTATTTTGAATGTGAATTGTACATTTATTTTTATAATTTATTCATTTTTTAAAATTTATTATATCTCATTCTTTGTTTTTATTTCTATTATTTTAATAAAAAATAATGTATTTTTTATTTACTAATTTTTTCATGTACCTCATTTATTATAATCAATTAACAGTTTACACGTGTCAAAATACATATTAAAATTTTATAAGATAAATATTTAGTAATATAGTATTCATTGCTTATCTTAATGTCTTCTTTTAGATAATCTGATAGATTTTTATTTTTTGTTTACAAATCTGTAAAAAAAATCTTAAATTATTAAGAATTGTTGATTTGCCAACCCTCACGTTTATGTTCTTACACCGAGTATACATTCCATCTTTAGGATATTCTAAGCTCTTGGATTCATAAATATAAGCTTACGTTGTTGTGATTTGCCTCGAACTTATTGTCTCTCTTTTGTTTTGTAGACAACACCTCAACACTTTGCAACATGGACTAATAATATTGCTTATTTACAACATAAATGGTCATATCTTTTCTAAAATGCTCCTTTTGTCTTAATCATAACTATTTTTCAGAAAAAAAGAGGTATATAAAAGACAATGCTATTTACTCATCACGATAAAGTCTCCATATTTAGCCTAAATATCATTAAAATCATGAACCACTACACATATATCATTTAACACTCCAAAGCTCTTAATATCTATGCTAATTGTCTTAATCACAACTATTTTTTATCATCAACCACTTTTATTATCTGTTAGATTTATAAACTAACTTATAAAAAATCCACCTGACCACGGTATGTATTAGTTAAACAATTTTAAAATTTATATTATTAAATAAATATTTTCCGTTTGAAATAAACTTGTCCCTTTCATCCACAGAAACATAAAGTTATTTATTGGATATCACATTGAATATAGCCTTGGATGCTACAATAATTTAAAGCCAGTAGACAATCAATATAAATAATAAATTCATTAGCTTTGAGATAGAACTTTATTTCTTTACGATTTTCACGATAGGCTTTCTTTCTTTGTTGTATATAACTTACTTTCTTAGAGCACTAATAATGACTTCTAAACAAGTTTTGTAAAATTTACAGTTTTAAATTATTTTTTGCATCCATATACAAATATATATCACAATAGATTCCATAAATTACCCTTTATATCCTAAAATAATACTACTTATTTTATCTAATAATATTTTTTTTATAATTTAATATGAAATAAAAGTTAATGTTACAGAAACGTGAAGGTGAGAGGTGAGAGAAATTTTTTAGATATAATTTAATAATTATATGGAGTGAATAATACCAATACATGTGAAAAATCTTGTATAAATATTATAGAAAAAGTTAAATATAAGTCATATGAGAATGATTTTATTACTTTTAATTTTTTTCCCTACATATAAGAAAACGGACTTATATAGAGAATATGTTATTAGTGTTTTTATAACTTTATATAACTCCAAAAAAAAATGCAACAAGTCTTTTTTTTTTTAATATAAAACAACGACTATGCCTACTAGCATTACAGTTCATCTAGAATAATTTATCAAAATATGAAAATGCTAAGAGAGGTGATGTGTTTAGTTTCTCGTGTTTAAAAGAGTATAGTTTCAATTTTGGTAGGCAATATACTTGATGATAATGACTTTACTTGGGTAAATTATATCCATCACCAATTTTTTAAAATTCACATAATATCAGCTCATTCTAAATTCCTAATAGCTAACGAAGATTTATTTATTTATTTATTGTTTCCAAATTAGTCTTGAATCCAACTAAGTTTATATATTACCCTTTACCAAAAATTTTGAAAAAACGTGAGATTTTAATAAACACATCTTACTCGTTTGATGATATAGTATTATTATTACAAATTTTTTTTTAAAAAATAATAAATCCGATGAATTTTAAAATTTGACTTAAGGCGTCTATTCAATTCTCTTTCCAGACCAGTCAGGCCAAACAACGAACCCATCAGGACCTATTTTCGGGATGAAGCATGCACGAACATTCAACGAAACAACGCGAACACTTCAAGGGTATTTGGGTAGACAATAGATGTAGACTACAATTTGGGTAGACTCTTTACGGGGAACAATTCTTAAGAAATGGGCGACTATTTAACTTTTCTGGAAAGAAATAGAGAGTTTTGGTCATTTTGTTTATACAAAATAATAAGAAATATATATATATATATATATATCTAAAATTTAACATGGTAGGGTCATAAGGGGGCGAGGGCGAGGCATTATTAGCACTCGGGTTAAAAAACAGAGGAGGTCGTCGGACGTCGGCGACGGAGGACTGGACTGGAAGACAGACCGGCTGAGTGGGTGAGGTGAGGAGGAGAAGGGTCTGAGGGGGACCAGATCGGAGGAGGTGTCGAACAAGGCTGGAACCAGCAAGTCGTCGCCCCCCTGCAATGACGACAACTCAGCGACAGAGACGAAGGACCGAAGTTGGTGGAGAGGTCGTAGCGGGTGATATTGGGGCCGATCTCCTCGTCGTAGTGGTCGCTGCCTGCCGCTGTTCAAGGAGTCGTACGAGTTATGGGATGGGAGGGACATCATCAAATCAATATATGCGTTTTACAAGCGTGGTGAACCGATCGAGCTGAGGTTCTTGTTTAAATAGTAGACTCATACATTTTTTTAGTCATTCTTCATCAAAAACAGGATTCGGATGCTGCCAACCACGACCACGTTCCTTGGCCATCCTCACCACCGCCGTCAGCCACGCCTAACGTTCCTCCCCCCATCCGGATCATCAATCGAGCAGGTCTCGTATGATCCAACCTGCTTAAATCAAGCACATTCCAAAATGCTCGAGTCTTTGTTCAGGCATAGGTTATTATTTCTTTTACGGTAATTTCTGATGAAAACTTTAAACGATCATAACTTTGAACTTTGAGCATAATGATTCAATTTAGGCTTATTTTTTTATTTGTAGGTATCGACGAGAGTTACGATGTCCAAACTCCCAAAGGAGGTTGCAGCTCTCAGATTTCCAAAAAACTCATTCTTTCGCCTCTAAATCCTATGTTTTACTTTTCTGTTTAGATTTACCGTTCAAGGCTCATTGCTACTTCTTTCGTTCTTTTTCTCTTTATCTCAGATGTGGTGCGCTGCACGTTAAGTTTTAAGTAATTTTACTGATATACAATTGTCACATTAATTAAATATTATTTGTATTCACAAAAATTATTTGTGAAAAAATAATTAATAAATTAATTATTAAATATAAAAATTATTTTAAATAAAATCAGATATTTTTAGTTTTTTATTATAATTATAATATTATCCTAAAATAAATATAATAATATTTAAATATTTTAAAGAACGATAATATTTTTTTTTTTTTTTGAAAAACAGCAATAAATATCTGCTGTTCAAATATTTTTAGTAATTTTTTTTTTATGATTTTACTACTGTATTTGTATATGTGAAGAGTTCGCAAACGCTATAATTTAAAGCCTATGTTTCCCTCGATTTATGTTCAAACACAATTTCCTATTGGACTCATTTCAATTCGTTTACACAGCTCTCTAACTCTCACACCATGGTGCAGACATGGACCATGGTACGGGGAGGGGAGTGCGACATGGGTAGGGGGCCGGGTGTGGCTGAACTAGGGAGAGTTCCTCTCGTTTTGTTGAAGGCACAAATCCATAAGCCTTGGGCAACGGTGATGGGGATGGTGAGCGGCAACCGACGACCTACATCCATATAGCTGCAACCGGAGAGGCATGCCAAACTGGATAGAGGACAGTGCGTGAGAAAAAATTATTTTAATTATAAATAATTAAATTTAATAAATGATTGATTAAAAGTCAAATTCGCTGTAGATGTAGAAAGTATATTGAATGTTCATTCTATACTATCTTTAAAAATATAATTATTTTTAAAAATTACGAATAAATTTTTATTATTTATAAATTATTTTAAATTTATTTATTTTTAAAATTAATATTATTCTATCAAACATTATCTTATTTTTGGCTTTTTGAGAGACTTAAAATGTCAAAAGAGCATCTTCAATCAAACATAACTAAATTAAGTAGCTAAAACTATTTTTAGTTTACTATAGTAATGATATTTTAATCTTACACCATTTATATTTTTACTTGACTATTCTTTTTTTTCAATCAATTTTTATCTATATTATATCAAAATTTCTAATTTCTATTTTTCTCTTCCCAAATCTCTACTATGTGTTGGCCTAAGTGGGGGAGGGTGGTTCAGACGGCAATCGGGGGATGGGGGGGGCGACCGGGGTGGGTGGAGAGGGGAAACATGACAAAAGGATCGGAGGGACAGCAGCAAAAAGAGATCGGGAACATAGGAATAATTTAAAGCCTATGTTTCCCTCAGGGGGAGGGGGAATTTCAACAAATAAGTGACATGCATAAGTAGGAACAAAGAACACGACTCAGGCATAGATGCCATCCAGCCCAAAAACCAAAACCTACAAAGCAACCACCTAGAAGGTGAGGCCAAATCCAGCGAGGAAGGCGGAGCGGCCGCCGGCTACCATGACTTAGCCTACGGCCCCAAGCGAGCGGAGCAGCGCAGGAGGCAGCCAAAGAAGCTACTATCGTGTCCATGAACTAAAGAATAAAACAATTGCCTTCTGGAAAGTCGCATTATTCAATTACTCTTTAACAGATTCATTCTCTTCCCTGCATACGCCTCGCAAATGGTTTTAAGAGTTACTCTCAATAACTCGTCACAGCTCTAAATTTCTGCCTCGATTGATTTCTTCCAACACTGGCTAATGACAACCTAACAAATTCTTCTAATGACAACCAATCCTCATAAAAACTCATAATTCAGCAAGAACCTGCTTGATGGTCACAAGCTTCAAGCTAAGCTAGCACAAAAGTGGCTGGCTTATATTATTACATAATATAAACTATGGTCAGAACCCAAAACCCACACAATTCAGCGAGAAGCAGCTTACTGACCAAGAACTCAATGCTTCACCTACAATTTCATTGAGTTTAATATAGCACAGAACAAGCTATAAATTACATTTATTTATGAACCCCTACTTATTTATTTATTCAGCTATCCAGGAACCCCTTACAATTACATCTATTCAGGTAGCTAACCCTTAGTTATTTATTTATTTATTCAAAAATGTTACGTTGAAAATATATTAATGTGAAACAAATAGAAGAGAGTCTCAAAAGGAAGTTTAACAGCTTCGGCAATTAAACTGTCATGATGGCTAATAAGCCTAAAGAAACTGTCAATTATTTTGTTGGTATTTGATCCTTACAGGACCAGATTACAAAAAAAAGAGAGCTCTCAATTTACCAACACAAAAATTATCTTGTAGGTCCATTAAGCACACTCCTACCATCGCGATAAACATGGAAAAATAACCTTTTGAGTGGTCATCCAAACAACTTTTGGCCACCATCCATTGAATCTTTCTAATATTAATTTGTCTTTTTCTAAGAACAAAGAGCAGATACATATATCTAAGAGCCAGAATCCGAAGCTATTACAACAGGCCCTATGACACATCTGTACAACCAGATTGGAAACACATCTATGGAAGAAATCTTTTTAGTGAACAAAAATCCCAACAAAAATCCCAACAAAACATCATAAAATCATGTGATTTATCATTCCAAAATCATTTGAAGTTGCTAATCTACTTCCAATTCAACAGAGGTAGCAGCCTGACAACGTATCAATGAATCGAAGCAAAATGCCATACATCCTAACAAATCAACGCATCATAAAGAAGAAGAAAACTGCTATCCGTAAAACTGCTTTTCGCCTAGATTTCAGACAGACAACACAATCACGAGAATGGACATGCAAAACCCAATATTGTGCTTAATCCAAAAACAAAATCAGTGAAATCCAAACACAGAATCAACAATAGCCACTACGGCGTGTAACAATGCATCAACCTACAATACAACTCAGGGGTCAATGGTTTCTTTGGACTCCACCGCTGTGCATTAGACAAAAACAGTGGCACAAATTTTCTCCAAACCCCACCAGACAGTTGCATAACCAAACCAACGAGAAATCACTAAAAATTGATAACAAAAATCCCACAAAGTTGCAATGTCAAACTGAATAAATCATCCAAAATTAGGAAATGACACAAGTTTTTCAAGGGGAACGCAATAGTATAAGTCCAACAGCACAGCAGAGAAAAAAATGAGAAACCTCGGATCGATCGCAACAAAACTAACACGCGATCATCGATTAGCCAACCGATCAATCGAGAGGGACCTCGACGTCCCCGCTCGTGATCTCCTGCTGCAAATCCTTGGGGTCCTTGCCGTCGACGGTACACCCGACCGACACGCACGTCCCCAGAATCTCCTTTACGGTCCCGGACAAGTCCTTGGCCATGGACCTCGGACGCATGATCTTGGCGATCTCGACCACGTCGTCGAGGGAGATGTTGCCGCCGTGCTTGATGTTCTTCGTCTTCTTGCGGTCGCGCTCCGGCTCCTTGAGGGACTTGATGACCAGCGCGGAGGCGGAGGGGACGACAGCAACCTTAGCCTGCCTGTTTTGGACCGTGAGCTTGACAGTAACCCTGAGGCCCTTCCATTCCTTGGCGGTCTCCTTGGCGATGTCTTCCCCGATCTTCTTGGGGGAGAGACCGAGGGGGCCGATTTTGGGGGCGAGAGAGCTGGCGGCGCCGACTTCTCCGCCGGTGACACGGACACAGACTTCGACAACCTGCGTCGGATCGAATTTCGGCGGCATGGCTGCGGCGGCAGAGGATTTGTCAGGAGCGAAGCAGTGCGCTACTACGACAGAAGAGAGACGATTGAAGTGTGATAGAGCGAGTTATATACGGCTAGGGTTTTTTGCGATAAGGGCGTGTTTGGTTTGTTCCGTTTATGGGAATTTTAAATTTTGTTGTGCATTATGGCATGTCAATATGGCATATTCAAATTCAACAAACAAAACTAATAATAAAAATATTATTATTATTAGTAAGCAGTCATTCATTTTTGTTGGGTAATTAAAATTAGCATTTGCATTATTTTATTATTACTAAATATCCATTACGTGCCATTTGGATTAAAATTCAACAAACATATCAAAACAAAACAAAAAAAAAAAGCCATAACCAATTGAAATTAATGTAGGATTTAAAATCGTGGTAAACGCTTGAAACTGATTGTGCCAAGCAAATATTAAATTTGTTAGATATGATATCGTTTGATAGATAATTCAACTTTTAACCCTTTTTTTGAACCAACTATTAAATAGTTTTTTAAAGTATAGTTCAAATATAATAGAGGTAATATATGAAATTTAAGTATAACCGGCTTGTGTTGCCATGAATAAACACCACACCAAACAATTGTTATGTCATAGTGCATAATAGCAAATTTTCAAATACACTTAAGGAAAAACTAGTAAGTAGTCATATGCTGATTTTTCTAATCTTTTTTAATGATACTTTATAGTACCATGGGTAAAACAGGTCATTGAACTTTTTAATGATAATTTATTTAGATTGTTGATTTCAATTTTTCTCAATGGAGTCATGATACTATTATTATTTTTATTCGAAACTCATTTCTTGATTTTATTAACAAACATACCATTTTTTAATTACGTGTAACTCACTTACCCTTTTTTTTTAAATTCTTATACTAAAACTATGAGACATCCTAGTGGCTCCACGTACATCACTTGCTTCATTTGAGGCATTTTGATTCAGAGGGGGGATGATGAATGTGGAATTTAATTAATTGGAACATTGCTCCGAAGTTGTCTTCCCTGATTGCTTCCATGAAATGTGTTTAAATTGCTATCGTGATTGATAATTTCATGCTCCTTTTGAAAATCATATGTATTCGTCTTGCATTCCTTAGTATTTATAATCTTACTTCCTGCTCTCGTGAGAACATGAGGTCAAGATCATCTTGCCCATTTAGTTGACTTATGGGTCCTCACATGCAACAAACATTCAAGGTTCAGAAAATATATTGTTTTAGTTTCATGCATTTAATGTGTTGATTGTTATTGTATTTGTGTTTTTCATTTTGGTGATCTTGCTGCTTTTAGCATAGTTTCGTTGACGAGTACTAATGTTAGATGCAATAAGTTTCCATACTTCTTAATGTAGGCGACCTTGTGTGGAAAGGCAATTGTGCCTCATATACTACTGTTCGATCACACCAACGGAACACTTTGTTCGATTACACCATGCTAAAAAGATTTTCGATATCATGGAATATTTAACGGGGATAACCACATGTTAACAGGCTCTGATACTAACATTATAACTCGAAAATTTCGACATCTTATGCCTCAAAATCAATCCTTAAACACTTCCTAGCAAGTTATAGGTATACTGTCATAATTCAAAATGCATAAAAAACACATAATTCTCAACTAACATGAATATAGATAAACTATAACTAAGTTTTACTGAGACCATTATAACAACCTTAATCAAGTCCGAGCACATAGTTATAGTTATAGGGCTAGCATTGTGGAATGCGTGTAAAACGGTTTCATATGGAGCCATGTTCATACGTGGGGGAGTACACCGTTAGTTTACGTGCACCCAAACTTAAGTTTCTTTTATTCTCTGGCCCCGGTGCAAATCGAAGCTTGAAGCCCTTTGCGGTGAATTAAAAAGAAAAAATAAATTTTAAAATATTATGTTATTAAGTTTAAAATAAATTAATTTAATTAAAAGTTAAAAATAAAAATTGAAGGCATATATTTTAAAGTAACAAATTTGAGCTTATTTTAATTTAATAATAATATATGTTAAAAAAATAGTTTTTTAAATTTTTTTAATTATTTTTATTTTTAAATATAATTTCAATTTTGTTGTGATATTAAAATAAGTTTTTTTTAAAAAGAGTTAATATAAAAAAATACACTTTTTTTAAAACATATTTTCTATTACAAAATAAAAATTATTTTGTAATACTATACATAACGATTGGTCGTGATGATTTATCATATCACAATCCAATAATCTTTAAGCTGAACAATCTTTAAAAATATTTCAATATTTAAATTGAACAATCTTTACGTTCAATTCTTTGTTTCATGAACTTATTTGTTAATAGGTCGATTGTTATGTGAATGATAGTTTGAAGCTCCATTACTTATTATTTTATATTATAATTACTTACATACATAGAGATGTTTATCACAGTTAATATATACTAGCTAGTGTCGTATATATGAGTAGAGTCCGGACTCATCCAACTTTCCTTCGGGAGTCTTGGTGCCCCTACGCTGTACATGTTGCAGCAGTGCATATATATCAGTAGAACAGTAAAGTGTATATGGACTCCAAACTGAGCACTCATATTTATCCGGTATCTGATTCGCAGCCAGGAAAAGAAAGAAAAACACATTTGATATAATAAGATAGCTGCTTTAATCATCGCAAGCACGAATTTGAGGCCCCAACACACACGTATGGCTACTTGGAGTCATTGACTCTTGCAACTTTCTTTCTCATGCCCATTCACATGCAATGATCATCTTGGATCATAAAGGTGATAGATAGAGCAGAGTCAGAGAGATATAGCACAGCTTGTAGCTGAGGAAGCATGTTCTGGATGAGCAGCTATATAGTATCAGTGCAAGCTTTTGACTATTTTGTTAAGGAAGGAAATGAGCCGGCGTGGCCGTCTCCCGCAGGCTCACACACCCCCCCGCCCCAGTACTCATCAAAGTCCATGCCACTTCCTTCCTCGGGGAGCTCATTCAGATCAAATCCCAACAACAATTTCCCTACCCCGCCAAGACCACTTGCTTCCACCTCCATGGCCGCCGCCGCAACCTGCTCTCCGGTGACTAGTTCCTTTGGTGGTAGTGGTGGAACTTGGGGGCGATGGTGGTGGTGTTGGTTCTTGAGCTTGTTGTGGCTTGACCTGTGACCGCCCAGCGCCTGGTGGGTGGAGAACGATTTGTTGCAGGTGCTGCACTTGTACTTTTCGTCAACCGGCGCTTCACCTCCGTCGTCCAGCACCGTGTCCAAATCCCTGAGCTTCATTCTTTTCTTCTGTTTCTTTTGCTTCAAGGTGATGAGACTCGCCTCCTCACTCCTCGCTTTGTTCTTCGTCGTCGTCACCATTGTCGTCTTTTTCTTGTGACCGCCACCATCTTCTTCCACGGATCTCCAGCAGCTCCTATCCTCCTCCTCGCCCTCTTGCTTCAATTTGGGGTGTTTCATATTGGATCTACGACGACCGTGATGTTCATGCTGCTGCTGATCAAGACGATGGGGATCATCGGCCGGCGTTCCCAACAGCACCTGAGATTGTCCCTTCTTTGTCCCTTCTACCTCCAACAAGTCCTCCTCCATTGGTGATCTCCTCTTGTTATTATCGTACGTACTGTCGTTATATCCTGCATTCCTACTCGCCGTGGAATCGTACTGTTGGTGTTGGTAGGAGGAAAAAGGACGCCCCTGGGCCAACAGCATGAGATTATAGACGGCATCTGGAATGTGCTCCTCCGATCCAGATCCCGAACCAGCTGCGTCGGACCAGGACGAAGCAGAAGCAGCTGCGGCTAGTCCCGTAGATTGATCAGATGGATCAGAGGAGCCACTGGAAGTACCACAGATCTTGCGCCCTCGCTTATCTGTCCTGGACCACCCTCTAAACTTCCGAGCTAAATCAACCGCGGCCACCGGTGGATTCGGGTTGGGGTGGGGAGGCATTGCTTTTGCTTCCGCATCCACCGCCGCCGCAGCAGCTACTGCGTCGTTGGTGGTGTTGGTCGAATCAATCTGCTCACCGAAATCGATGTTTCGACGGGCGATGGCATCCGACAGGGTGGACGAGGAGCTGTTCTCGTTGGGAGGGTGGGGCGGGGTGGGAGCGGGAGCTGGTGGCTGAATCCCCCTCCAGTCCCTCTCCGGGTGGCACCTCATGTGACCAAACAGCGACTTCATGGACGAGAATGTCTTGCCACAAAGCGAGCACACCGGGATCATCATTCCCGGCCCGGCGCTGCTGTTGTTGTTGACGCGGCGCTGGAACTGGGGCTTCATCAGGAGGGCACCAACCCCTCCGCCGCCGCTAGCCTTTCCATGAGTACTGGCTTGAACGTGGACTCTCATGTGACCTCCCAGAGCTTTCCCGGAGCTGAAGCCTTTGTTGCAGATACCGCAAACCCGACGAACCTCTTTCGCACTACCTCCTTCATTACTGATCTCCTTGTTCTTGTCGCTTCCTGGAGTACTGTTCGTGTTGGTGTTTTGATGCTGATGCTGCTGATCTTTAACGCCGCCTGGCGCTATCAAGCTCAGTAACCTTTCTTCCCCAGGGCTCACCTGATGATCATCATGATGATCCGACGCCGCCTCCTCCTCCCACTTGTGGATCTTGAGCTTGATGCACAGTCGTCCATTGCTCGGCAATTCCTTTTTTCTATCGTCTTGATGATCCTCCATGTTGCCTATAAACTATAGGTAGGCTCAGATTTAAATTTCTCTAGCTATCTAGGTGATGATTTTTGTTTCAAAAACAAAAACAAAACTTATTGTTGAGAAATTTAAACCCAAAGCAAAGATGAGTGAGAACGAAAACTATATACTACGTACTATATATATGGTCTAGCTTGCTATTATATATATATATATAAAGAGAGAGAGAGAGAGAGAGGGAAGCAAAAGACATTTGGAGTGAAGAACATATAGCTAGGTATAGAAGCATATGGATGGATAGATAGATATGGAAAATAGGTATATATATGAAATCAATTAATCCCAAGCCTAATCGAGAGGGAGTTGAGCTGAGCTGAGCTGGTGAGCTGAGTCGGCCAGGAAAAAAGAAAAAAAAAGATTCATATATATGGATGTAGGAAAGGTGAAGGGGTCGCTCAACAGGCTAAACAAAGAAGTTGAAGACGAAGAGATTGGGAGAGAGAGGGCGAGGGAGAGGGAGAGGATAACTCTCCTTAACTGCTGGTATGATTAATATTGACTGGCACGTTTTCACAAGAGATTTCATTCCCTTAACTTCGTCTTCTTAATTAACAACCGTTTTAATTGAATTATAAAACCAATAAAATAACTTCTTCTTCTTAAAAAAAAAAAAGAAAAAGAAAAAGAAAAAGAAAAAAAAGGAGATATGAGCAACCCATTTTTTAAAGGTAAATTTAATAGAAAATACACGCAACATTAATAACACAAATCTTGCTAAAATAATGAATTTTAATTTTCGTGTATTGATTGGTATATTTTTGACGTGCTTGCTTGTTTTACGAGATTTTATTGACTCCTCCTAGCTAGCTAGAAATTTGTAGCCTCAGATTATATTATACATATACACATATTCTCTGCAATAAATTTACTACTTAATTTATAAGCAAAATCTTATACATAGTATGAATTTAATTGCAGTATTAACCCTCCTTCCTATTTTATTTTATTTAGTTATTATTATAAAAATAATTAAATAAAAAAAAACCCAAAACCAGTCTGGTATATATAATCTTCCACAGCTCAGCTGCGTGATATAATATGAATCTTGACATGTATTATTATTATTATTATTTTGATAATTGCACGCTTATCGTTTATTCATCATTTTTCAGAAGGAAACACCTACGCTTGCACGTATCAGTGATTCAGTCGTCCAATGTCCGTTGCGGGCGCGCCTTCTTTGACCGTCTGTAAACGACAATCGAACTCCTCAATGAATGCGTGCGAGCCAAGGACGAAGACGAATAACGACCCTTCTGTCACTGCCACCATCAGCCCGATGGTGTCACAGTGAAAGATTTCTTATCATTCCATTCCCCAAAAAAGAGACCGCTTGGGCACAACTTTCACCTTCCAGAACCAGGCAGGCACCACTTTTTGCCTGCAGTAATTATTTTTAAATACAGAAAATTAAAAATAATATAATATTATTTTTATTTTAAGATATTAAATACTTTTTTTATTTTTTATTTTATGTATCTAAAAACAATAATTACTTTTTAAAAATAAAAATAAAATAATAACATACCGTTAATATTGGATAAACACAATGTTAGATGTGGGATAAAAAAATTTCTTAGTTTGAAATTAGAACCTTTTTTTTTTTTCGTCAAATAAAATACATATATAGAATGATACTAACGAAAAAAATAAAATGAATGCAATCGCCGTTACCATCACCGTCTCTCTCCATGTATATATATCATGATATATATATTTAATATTATTAGTTAAAAATATATAATCCCCAAAAATAAGAATGCTAATTCTTATTATATATATATAGATAATAAAAACCTTTAATCAAAACTATTAAATTAAAATTTAATGATTCAAATTCAAATTTAATTTTATTATAATAATTTACAGTTAAATAAAAATCTAATTATATAGCGATTCAGATTAAAATTCTTATTATAGAATACTAACCTTACATTCTCACTATAACAAAACTCATATATATATATATATATATATATATACACACATAGTTACACACACTAGCGTGTTTAATTAAAAATTTATGAAAATAATAACTATATAAAAAAGGATGCATACACCCAGGAGGGTGCACAGACAAAACACATTTAAGCCAGACAAAAACAACCATGGACAAAATCATTGACATGATTGTCTAGACACAACCGCAAGCAGTCTTTTCAGTGTGCAATATAAAGGAGAGCGTGAGGGTTTTATACACAAACAGTTATCCGTCACACAAAATCCGCAAGGGGGAGGGATCCTAAAATTACAATAATATCAAACAGCATATTACGGAGAGAAACAGCAGCGAGGGAATTTTTTTTATTACTATTTTGCTGCCAGCGACCAAAAATTAAGAAAAAATGATGGCGAGACGACAAACCAGCTCAGAAAGGTCATAGCAGTAGCAGTTTGGAATTGCAAACAATGGTTCATTGCACAATTGTTGAGATCATTGCCTATAAGTATGGTGATGCCAGCAGATGCAGAAGCTGCTGCAAATGTAAGCGCAGCTGTAAGCTGCAGGTAAAACAAACGGAAAAGCCAGTCAATTTGAGAAGAGAAATATACAAAACTAGATACCAAACAAGAACTATATTGCTACGGCTGCGGTTCATTTTGGCAAATGTTATGTCCAAAATTGGGTATTCCTTCTCGTCAGTTCCAAACCACCCTGAATATCTTCCCAAACATAATGGAAAATTATAATTAAAAATAAATCAGTCACAGTTTTCACCAACTTAGCTTGACATGGGAAAACTAAATCTCACTGTATCAAAACAGGTGTTTGATTTCCTAAATCTCACTATATCAAAACGGGAGTTTGATTATGTTATAAGAATAACATAATCATTAAGGCCCCGTTTTGTACCATGATATTATTTTTAAAATCAAGATTGTTTTTGAAGTGGTCCGATTTTAAAAGTATTCATTTTTTTAGTGGTGAAAATTTATTTAAACTTATCGTTTTTTAAAAAATCATATTAAAAAAAAAACAAAAAATTATCAAACAAGGACTAAGTTTTTAAAAATAGTTTACATTAACTATAAATAATAATAAATAAATATTTAATTAATAAATTTAGAAGAAACAATACTGAAAATTTTGAATGTGACATTACTAAAAAAAAGGTCTAATGTTTCTGATCCAAAAATCATGAAATTATATTTTTTTATTTTAAAACAGCCAAGGCATGAAAAATGAAAGCAAAAACGTGTTGACCCAAACAAACGTTCATTTTGTGGTGATCAATAATCAATTAAGATTAGTCATCTATTCGTTTGCGAATTCAGCTGCAACCCCCCCCTGTCCTACAAATGCCCTCCCTAAACTAGTATGCACTAATGCCCTTACTAAATATGGCCAACTCACATTGTGTGGTGATCAAGTCATCAAGGGCGTTGTAGACTTGTCCAACAAGGAATGGAACAAATTTGGTAACTAATTATGTCTGCATACGATGCATACATTCAACATCCCATCTACAGTCTTCCTCCAGCCACATTTAACGATTATGACACATGACAGTGCAGTCTCTTTGCATGTATTCAAATTCATATGTTTCATGGCAAATTAAATTAAAATCATGAATGCAAAGGGCCATGTTTTGGGATGACAATACGGTTAACGCATGCAAGCACCCCTTGTATCGGGCATTATAAGTATGGGTGTTAAACGGGCTAGAGGCTTGCGGGCTGGCCCGTCATATGGGCCAGTCTGGGATTTGAAAATAATAATTATAATTATTAAAATAATGGCCCAGCCCGCGGGTCGGGCCGGGCTAGAAAATTCCGACCCATTTAAAAGCAGGCCTAAACGGGCTCAATCCGTTTAGGCCCGGGCTCGACCTGTTTAATACCCCCTAGCGAGAACTTAAAATAGAATATTAGGTTGCGTGGAAATCTATGAAATAATAAAAATGATCTAATCACCAAACTGTGCATATTTTAAAGGTGTGAGTTCAATAAAATACAAAAGCTTCCCCACAACACAAATACAATCAACAAAAACAAATGGTTTTTACATTCAATAGTGCTTGATTGCATCAAATCAAGTCTAGTCCTCACTAATGCTGATAAATAAAGTTATCACAAAATGAAATCAATTCTAGAGTTTGTTAAGAAGGTATCTAAATTTGACAGTTACTGATTTTCCTATTTGCTAGAACTATCAGAAATCATATTCTTACCCCATCCCCTATGGCAAACAGGCAAACAACTCTGTATTTTCGCAAGCAACGGCGTACTAGAAGTGCATATGTATCAACAATCGCAAGAGAGAAGCTCCACAAAAATTGCAATGCCACAACAGCAACCATGTAGCTGAAAAGGCATACATCAGATTCAGAATACATGGTATGAAAACCAAAATGCAGACTGGATGTTTAAAATAAAGTTTAAATCTGGTATATTTCATCATCTTCTTAAGCCATGCCTACACATTTTAGGGGGGCAAGAAAATAAACAATTAAACTACCAGTAGACTATATGCAAATAAAACTACTCGAGTCAGGTGAAGTATTGTTCAGAGAAAATTTGGATAAAATACATGAATGAGACAAACTGTTAGGAGCCTGTTTCATAAGTGTATGAGTTGGTCACAGTAGCTTACAGCTAATACAAGCTGCCTAAAAATGCATGTAAATGTTTATGACATTATATAACTTACTATATGCTGAATGAATGTAGATTATTTTTTCAATTTTCATAGACTGATTTAATTTTTACAAAACGTATGAATTAAGTAGTTTTTGGTTCATATGCTGCCCTTTTATGTCATTTTAATCATTTCGCTACCGAACAAGTTTCAGCTACATATACAACATGTACAAAGCTTTCAGCATGTTTTTCCAAATATCAAACAATCTCAGTAACCCCATTCACCTTCATATCGAAAAATAAAATAAAATAACTCATGTCTAGGTGATAAGATTTCAAAGACGAGGGCAAAATCCTGCTTGTTCTACCTATCACAACCCGAACATTGCTAATAGTAACATAAATAGTATAATCATCAATTCAGCACATAAACACTTGTGGAACTTTCAAAGTCGGTGAAGTGAATCAGCACGACTTTTTTCATATTATGTTGCATCACGAGGCACAGTGAATCGTTGTAGTATTTCCGTGAACAGAGACGATCAAAACAGGTAGCAAACATAGCCAAGATATTGAAAAATATTTATAAAAAAACCAAACGAAGCAAAACAAAACAAAATATTCTGTCTTGTCGCATAAAAAACACAGTTCCCATATCATAATTCATGCCACTCCTCACATACGATGGAGCGCAACAACATCCAGAAATATGGAGGGCAGAGGGAGGGGCGTCAGCCATACCGGAAGGCGGTGACGGAAGGGAAGTCGGAGGTGGAGGCCATGACGCAGAGAGCGGCGAGGGCGAAGACGAACTGGAGGCAGCGGAGGGCCAGGCCACCAGCGGTTCCGGGCATGCCCTGGATGTCCTTCATCCTGATCCTGGGAGGCGGAACTCCGACGAGGGCATCGGTGGTGGGAGGCGGCGGCGGCGGCGGCGCCTCCACCGGGTGCACCGTAGGGTGGCTCAATCTCATGGAATCAACTTCGAGTAGTAGGCTAGGCTCCTTCAGGGGCTCAGCTCCTCCTTCTCCTCAGCTCGATCGCGGCCATGGATGTCGTCGGCGACGGCGGGTCCCTTGGATACTGCGATCCAGAGGACGGGTGTTGTTGGTGCATGCTTTGTGTTGTCGCTGCCTGAGCCTGACTGTTGTCGGATGCAAAAGGACGCGAAAACGACGTAGCTTCAGCTCGCATTGCTTTCTTAATGCTAATTCGTAATTACTTAAATCCCCATATGCTATGGGGCCGAAATTACGTTTTTGGTCTCCTAAATTAAAAATGGTACCAATTTATAAGGGATAAGTATAAGAAAATCATATTTCAAATTTATTTTACCGAAATATGATTCATTCTAACCTAAAGCCGGGATTTATTCAGCTTAATATTGTCTTTTATATACATAAGGAGGGCTGGAGGGCTTGAAACGAATTATTTCTATCTTGAACCTATTATAAAATTCTTAACCAGATAAATTTATTTTAAATCTATCCCAAATCTTAATTATATTAATTTTAAATTCATTTTATTAGAGGCGAATAACTGATATAACCTATTACATTGTCGTCTTTATCTTAATTTTGCTTCGGCTAATAATTTGTATAAATGCATGCTAATATAATTCAGTATAAACATAAAAAATATTAATAAGGGAAAAATATGATGAGGTTTGTTTTATTTCCACCATAAATTAACATTTAAATGCTTGCTAAACATCACTAATTTGAAATGAATACATAATATAGCATTAAATTTTTGAAAATACTAGAAATAAAACATTAAATTTTATATTAATTTGATGAAATTAATTTCAATATTTTTTATAATCTTAATTAAATTTATTTTAAAACGAAATATAGCTTATCTCATAATAATTATATTTGATACTTTAAAACAAAAACTGGTTTAGGTTTTTTGTTTTTTTTGTTCACCGTGTAGGTTTGCTGTAGAGCTCTTCATCGAAGCTGGGGGTGTATGCATTGGCTCTTCCATACATCATAATCGATTCAAACCGTATTGAGTGGGCCGTTAGATATTATTACATATAATCTTCCTGCTGTATTTCTGATAATTTTTGGCGCTTCGGTTGTTGCTTTTGTGTTGTCTAGTTGGTGGTTGCTTGCATAGTATACTTGTTCACGATGCGACAGAGGGTTCAAAGTCACGCATCAAAACCTATGCCACCGGACACTAATGAGGCAACCACGGGCACGCAGGAGGAGGTAACCCGAAACAGGGTGAAACATCCAAGTAGGTCTGGCTTGGTGCTTCTGGCACTGTTCCTTGTGGCCATACATGCCTCCTGGGCCATTCATCATTATCAGTTCCAGAGCTTGCCCGTGCCTCTTACTGCTGATCAAGCAGGCAAGAGGGGTTTCTCAGAAGAAGAAGCAATGAAACATGTCAAAGCCTTGACTCAATTGGGTCCTCGTCCCGTTGGTTCAGAAGGACTTGATTTGGCACTCCAGGTTCATCCATTGATCCCAAAATTTAAATTTTTTTGTTTTGTTTTGGTTTTTTGTTTCTGGGTTCGTCTTACTTAGACCTTGATTATGTAGGGATTCTTTCTTTGGACAACTATTTGCATATAATGTCATTTTAAAGTGGTCGAGGCAAACTGTTATAGTTGTCTGTTACGCGGGCACTTCAAAATATTAGGTTTTGTTGCTCCTCAAGGGAGCTACAAAGTTTTTTAGGTTATAGAGACATGTATTCTTTGATTTTTCGGAAAAAAGAATTGGATTACAACTTTGCTGTAGGTCGCCATCGCAGCTTCATTGGTTTCTCTTTTGCTTCTGCTATTTCCATTTGGGAATATGTGAGTCTGAAACTTTCCTGTGGTCACTTTAATATATCTTATCACTTAGTAAAACATCCGTTTTAGGTGTTTTGATTTCCTCTGTCAATCATGTGCTGTACTAGTTTTGTAAGGTTTTTTTTTTGATGTGCTTTTTATCACAGTATGTTTTGGCAGTATCCGAAAAAATCAAGAAAATGGCTCACTGGGAGGTTGATGTTCAATTGGATTTCTTTCATGCAAAGACTGGTGCAAACCGTCTGGTCAGTGGCCTGTTTACGGGGAAAACGCTTGTTTATTCAGATCTAAATCATATCATATTACGAATCCTCCCAAAACATGCATCTGAAGCAGAAGAAAATGCTATTCTGGTTTCTTCTCACATTGATACTGTTTTCTCAACGTATGCTCCATTTTGTCTCTGCATTTCAAATTCTGTGCATAGATTCAAACTGTGAATTTGTGTTTATATTTTTATTTAGGATTTGGATTGTGGTTTCAATGAGAAGTCTACCCTTGTTCTTGTAGGTTGGCAGGATCATGTCTGTAATAGAACTAGCGTCTCTAGGATCTTTCAAGCTACTCAATGTATTGTAAAAAGAGTCTATATAGGTTGATCAATGAAACAGCTTCTAGACACTGACTCTCCATGATGCCAAGAACCAGAATTGTTTTCGTGATTCTGGTAGTTCTTTGATAGTATTTAGTAACTGGGGCAGGAGGATTTTAGAGTTGTGATTTCGTTAATTGGACACAATTGTTGAATTAATAGAAATTTTCGTGTCAGAGAGAGAGCTGGTGACAAATTTTAGTTTTAGTGTCCTGAATGCAAGTCAGGTCATGGAATTGAACTTTCCTATAGACTATAGTGATATGTGACTGGTAAAACAACAATCTATTCCTATACTGACACGGATTGCATCTTTTACGCTTTTGGCACCACTAGGCACTGATGAGAGAAACATTTTCCCGATTTTGTTTGTTCTTCAATATTATTTGGTAACTGGGGCAAGATTCTGCATTCAATTTTTTGGTTAATTGAATACACCAGTTGGATTAATGGGCACTTCTATTTCAGAGAGGGAGCTGGCGACTGCAGTTCATGTGTAGCTGTCATGTTAGAGCTTGCTCGGGGGATATCTCACTGGGCCCATGGTTTCAAGAACAGTGTTATATTTTTATTTAATGTTGGCGAGGAGGATGGTCTGAATGGTGCTCACAGTTTTATAACTCAGGTTTGGAACGTGTAACTTCAGAGATTGATAGTTTTTTTCCCCTCTAATATCAATTCAAGCTTGAAGCTAATTTTCTCATTAAATAGGCTAATGTTTTTAGAAGGAATGCCATGTTTCTGATGTGGACTTAATAACTTCAAATTATAACATGCAGCACCCATGGAGCAGTACTATTCGTATGGCAATTGATTTGGAGGCCATGGGTGTTGGGGGAAAGTCTTCAATATTTCAGGTGCAGTTTTATGTGCCTGCTTTATTTCATTATTTGTATATGTAAATTTTATTTGTTATTAGGTCCTGCCTTAAATTATTAGATGATAGTAGCGCGATGCATAAAAAATTTACCATTAGCTTCATGAATTTAAACTTAAATGATGATTACTATGATTTAGGTCCTAATAGTGGGAAATATAGTCTTTAAAATTTAAAAATGATAAGATATTGGTTGATTTTATTTGCTTCCATGATTAGCTGATAAAATTATTGTGATCGTGAATATCATCTCATGCTAACCCTTTAACTATACAGTAGACAAGATAAAGATTAATGATTCATCTATCTGTCCTGTAAATCTGATTATGATGTAATTAGAGAATCTACTATGATGTACATATTATTCTCTTACCATGTTGATTGATCTCCATTGTTCTAAGCATAATGTTTCCCCTATTTTTGAATTTAAACTTAAATTAACAGGCTGGTCCACATCCTTGGGCTATTGAAAACTTTTCAAAGGTGGCAAAATATCCATCTGGCCAAATCTTGTCACAGGTTTGTGGCTCATCTTTTTCATTGGATGCTTCAGTTTTTCTTCACCTTTGACACATTACAATCATGTATGTGGTTCAATTATTCTGGAGCAAAGCCTTAATCTATGCAAGTTTAGTGCTGCAGGATATTTTCTTATCTGGAGTCATCAAATCTGCCACAGATTTCCAAGTGTACAGAGAAGTTTCTGGCATTTCCGGACTTGATTTTGCATATGTTGACAACAGTGCAGTATATCACACGAAGGTGTGTTCTTCCACACATTGGAGTGTTTATATATACTTTTTTATTGTTTATTTTGGCCTTCTGTCAAACTTGAAGTACATGTACTTACTATATAACTATTCAAATATTTAGAGTTTTAGCTTTTCAAGGTTATTTGATCCGCTACATGGTTATTGTCTTCAAAGCTTTGCAGCAGCAGTTGCCTATTTGTGGCCTCAGGCGGAGTTTGTCATTTTTAAGTTTCCCTGAGGCACAGCTTAATTTGAGGCATCTATTCTGTTAAATTAGGTCATATTGAAACACCTGTGATGGTCATCTTGGACTCTGTGATTGGTGCTTGTTATGGATCTCGTCTTAGAAAGTCTTAAAAGTGTTTTTTCTAGCTATGGTCTCATTGGTGTTCATAGGAAGAGTTTGTTATTTTAAAATTAGATTGTAATAAAACATTTGTCATGTCTTTGGCCTTGTTCCAGTCATGATGTACCAAAATTTTACCCATGCAGAATGACAAGTTAAAGCTCCTTAAACCGGGTTCCATTCAACATTTAGGAGAAAATATGCTCGCTTTTCTCCTTCATACTGCTGTGTCTCAACTTCCAAATGACAAGGAAATGGAAGCAGACGGGAAGGACCCTGCAATATATTTCGACATACTGGTACTTTTAAAATTTCTGAGGCTCATTATCGTTTGTGGCTTAGTATCATTATTTTTCTGTCCCATTGGTGGATATTAAGGTTTGAAATTCAAACTTTCCTTTGATCCCCCCTCTCTATTTATTCTTGTCAATTGGCAATATCCCAGGGAACATATATGATTGTATACCGTCAAAGTTTTGCTGCTATGCTTCATAATTCAGTAATACTGCAAACTCTCTTAATCTGGGCCACATCACTGCTTATGGGTGGTTATCCTGCTATAGTAACACTGGGGTTTTCATTGGTGACCATGGCCCTTATGTGGTTTTTTTCAATAAGCTTCTCTATTATTGTTGCCTTCGTTCTACCGTTCATAACCTCATCACCTGTGCCCTATGTTGCCAGCCCATGGTTGATTGTTGGGCTATTTGCTGCACCTGCTGTTCTTGGGGCATTGACTGGTCAGCATTTGGGTTTCCTTATTCTTCAAAGATATTTGTTGCATTCATACTCTAAAAGAAATCTGCAACAGTCTCTTGTTGCTCAAACTGACAAGATCAAACTTGAGGCTGAAAGATGGCTCTATAAAGCTGGTTTCGTTCAATGGTTTATTCTGCTGATGATTGGAAGCTACTATAAGATCGGATCTTCCTATTTAGCCCTTGTTTGGCTAGTGTCACCGGCCTTTTCTTGTGAGTTTTCATTTAAATTTGAGCGTGTAGATAGCATTGAAATGTTATAATTGGTGACAAACTGACAAGTGACAATGATGTCTGGCAAAGAATAATTGTTCCCAACATTGTTAATAAAAAGTAATTATTCTAATTATAAGTTAGAAACCTAATTTTTGGAGATCTTATAACTATTCCTTTTTACCTTGTTTTTTTAATGCTTAGTTGCATTCTTTCTTTCACTAACTTTATATTCTGGAATATTTAGATGGCTTGCTTGAGGCTACTTTAACACCAGCCCGTTCTCCGAAGCCACTCAAAATTGTGACCTTGCTGCTGGGATTATCTGTACCAATTTTAATGTCGGCTTCCATATTTATTCAATTGGTAGGCACTCTGATAGGGGGAGTAGTTCGATTTGATAGGTAAAATTTGTTGTATTGTTGTTGTTCTTTGAGTTTTGTGAAACCAACTACATCTAAAAGCTTGGATTGTTGTCTGCTGACTTGTGGGCCTTCAATGTAAATGAAACTTTAACAAATTTGAAGACATGATTTTTGTAATGTATTTATTCAATTAACTTTTATTTCAACTTTTCAAGTTTGATATGTTCTATATCATGGAGCATATTGGTTATTGTCTAGTGGATTAGAATCTTCCAGTTACCTAGAGTGTAGACATTATGATAGTTTGTGTAGTTCCTTAGCAATAGGAGGAGCGGTGAAATAATTTCAACACTAAGTTTTGAAATCATTATTTTCCAATTTTCATACCAGGATCCATCTTTTCCTTTCAAATTCATGCATTGTTCTGTTAGAAGAAATTCACCATTATTTGAATCGCTTTATAGAATTCCTAGTTTGCATTTCCCAAGATAGCATCTGTGGCTGCTGTAAAATCTTGTATTCTTTTGTGATTGTCCTTAATGGCATACCATAGAAAGGTTTTACCCTATGTATAGTCCACTCTCCAATAAAACCCAATGAACTGCAATTAAGCACTTCCAAAAGCTTGAATTGAAGGGGTATGGAAGAAATTTGAAGTCTTATAAGTTTTCATGGTGGTCTTCAATATATATCGGTAAATAGAAACTGTTTTATGATCAGATTTTGCCGGCATCAAATTTGACCATGTAAATGAAAACTACATTTTCTAACTTAAAATGAAATTCTGTAAGGCTTCATATTTTTTCAAGCTCCTTCAATCTTTACATCTGGAAGCTCTAAATTTTGAGCCTGCTAGGCTTGGACGTGCAAGTGCACACCATATACGTATAGAACTTCATTGAAAGCACAACTGAACATGTTGTTACTCTGCTAGAAATTCCTTGTGCAGCTGAATCTGCAATATATTCATGCTTCTATTTTCCTTATTGCTTTGGGATTTATCACAATGCTTCCATGCCCCTTGAAGATTCTTTGTAATTTTACATAGTTCTCTTTATAGTTTTTGCATTTTCTCTTTTTTTATCCTGTGTCGAACAATGTTCCATTGACCTTTTTCTAGTGGGTGAGCTGAATTCTGAGATTGTTGTGCTTTTCTGTGTAGGAACCCTGGTAGCTCGCCTGAATGGCTGGGAAATATAATTGTGGCGACTGTTATTGCCATTATTGTTTGCCTAACAACGGTGTATCTCCTCTCATATGTCCATCTTTCAGGTTTCATTCTGCTACTATCTTTATAGTAATATTTTACTTTCTAGTACTTTTTCATGGACCAATGAAGCTCCTCCATAATCATTAGAAAGGTTTATCAAACAAGGAGTTGCTTTTCAAACTATTGTTTGACTAATGTGCTAGGTGATTTGGCTATTTATTTTTTCCCTTTTGTTGATGACATTCTTCTTTCTCATTGGCTCGCAATGAATTTTCAGCAGAAAAATAATGCTTTCATGTTCAGGAGGACTTCAAAAACCTTATGGATTTAAAGGGGATTATCATCATCTACTAGTTCTTGTTCTATCTAATAATGGTGCCCCCATATTGTTCATTTAGCAGTATATTATGATTCAGATCATGAATATTGGTTTCCTTGGGTTAGAGTTGAGAATGGAAGTTTTGGGACTGAGTGGACCTATGACCTTCTCATATGGGGATCCAATCAGAGCACTTCTGAATAGATGAAATTGCTTCATCATAGGCGTGCCTGGTACAATCATCCAGACAAGTAGCCGCACCTGCATTGAAGTCTAAATGAAGCTGGAATCATATTTGATTCACTTCCACTTGACATATTAGTCTTCTTAGCTATGGATATACAGAAATTTGTTAATAGTTTTTTGCAAGATGAAGTTCTGTTTGGCTACTTGCATATTAACCTTAAACCTCCAATGTGTAGGTGCCAAGCAATCATTAATTCTTGCAGCTTGTATCCTGTTTGGCCTTTCAGTTATTGCAACTATATGTATCCCACCGTTTACTGAAGACACTGCACGTGCTGTAAATGTAAGCTATGATCACTGTTGATGCTCCTTTTATGTCACTGTTAGAAAATTCTGTAAATTGAGAAGTGAAGGTCCCCTTGCATTATACTTTTGGTGCTGCTATATAAATGTAATGAGAACATTTTGGAAGAGACGTTTATAAAGCTCGATGATCAATAACCAAGCAGTTGTTTTGCATTAAAAGAATTTCAATCCAGCTGAACCATGCTTGATACAAGTTAGTTTTTCTTCTAAGGGGGCATCTTCCCTGACTCGTGAACAATGCAAATTCTTGGATTATCATTTAAAATTTATAGTTGAAGACAAGAGTTGGACATTGGTGATCAAATAATTTTTGTTTAGCATTATTAGTACTTATTCTT
Organism: Taxillus chinensis; assembly: GCA_023512835.1. Lineage (NCBI taxonomy): Eukaryota > Viridiplantae > Streptophyta > Magnoliopsida > Santalales > Loranthaceae > Taxillus > Taxillus chinensis. The sequence continues at coordinate 41,055,983 of CM042087.1, forward strand.
GCAACATGCATATTACCATTTTTGAAATTAAAGACTGTATGATGCTCAAATAATTTGTGATTTTATTTACAATTTTATCAAAGTAGATTTGTTTATTGACGGATTCCTCATTCGTCAATTTTAAGACTAATGCATGTGTGACAGGACGTAGGAAATCAAAATGAAATGTGCATTCTTAAGCACAGTTGTATAAATTACATGAATTATTAATATATAAATGGTAAATAACTTATGCTTTTTGACAAATATTTATATGTTACATTGTTGATAAAAAACTTTTTTATGATAGATAATAAGTTGTTATGAAAAGAGGTTTAACCTAGTAAGTTGGTTTGTTATTGCTTACTTTGTTGGCTATTTTTTAAAATCTCACCAAGTGCACATTTGGTATGAATGGAATCCAAGGTTCACAAGTCTATTTCTAACTCCATGTTTGGATGTCAGTATACATGGTCATGAATGATTCCCAGGGGAATTTCATTTCCATCCAAATACCCATTTGCAATCGCCTGACAACCCACAATTTGAAAGATTCTTGTATTCATGGGAGGCAAATTTTACTTATCTAGGTTTTTTATATAAATTAACTGTTGACCATGGTGACCGCTGTAGTATTTTTTATCTAGGTTTTTTATATATTGTTTTTTTGTTTTTCTTTGTTGGATGTCAATGAGATAATTTTAGTCATTTGATACAGTTATTTTATTCATATAGTGATTCCTTTGCATACCAAACACGGGATGGTAGTGGCAAAATTTAATTTTCATGGCCTTGTCAAGTATATTCCATTCATGATTGCATTCCAGTCAATTTCATTACGGTGTACCGAACCATATTTGATGTAAAAGTGATTTTTTAGGGCTCGACTCTTCTATTAAAGATCTTATCTTTTTTTCTTTCGGAATTATATATGTTAGATGGTTCGCAGGTTGTGCATGTTGTGGATGCGATGGGAAACTATGGTAAAGATAAAGATCCTATTTCTTATATTTCATTGTTTTCAACAACTCCTGGAAGCTTGATAAATGAAGCAGAAGAGATTAAAGAAGGATTTGTTTGTGGCAGAGATAAGGTTATTGATTTTGTTACTTTTTCTGTCAAATATGGTTGTTGGTCCTACAACGATAGTGGAAGTGGGTGGAGCTATTCAGAGATACCCATGCTTCGTGTTGTGAGAGAGATCAAAAGAGATGTCAGAGTTACCGAAATATTAGTTGATGTGAAAACTTCCTCGCGCTGGTCTCTTGCTATCAATGCCTTGGAAATCGAGGACTTCATATTGAAAGGTATTTTTGATTTTAATTTTAATTTTAATTTTTTTGTAATTCATGTTATTTTTTTGTTTACATATTCCCTCTGTTTCTTTTCGTTTTTGTCTTTTGTTCTGCAATATGGACGAAACAGAAATCAAGAAAGATTTAGGTGAACATCTGGAAGATTTAATGTATACTAACAATCAAGATAACAGAAAAATCACATTTTAAGAAAAATCTCATTATAGATTGAAACATAATTTGATATTAATTTGTAAGTTCTACCAAATTGATTGAAGTCTGGTTGGTTATCAGGAGGGTCTCCTTAGTGCACAGTGGTTCCTTATTGATGCATCTGGTTTGGAAAAATTACTGTTCCAAGTTCTTTGAATTAGTAACTTTCTATTTGCATGCAATTGGATTGGTACTAACATGGTTTGGTCATGGAAGCATAAGCTAGGGATATTTTTGCTGTTATATTTATCTCTCTCTTTCGCGTGTGCGCGCGCGCATGTGCGCATTCTTAGTTGCAGGAAATACTGAGCAGTTGGTTCCGCATGGAAACAAGAACAGTGTAGATGGATGGCACATAATTCAGTTTGCGGGAGGGAAGAATTCCCCAACAAAGTTCAATCTTACGCTTATATGGTTGAAAAACTCGTCTGGGCTGAGTAGCAACACAGATGAAAAGAAAGACAATCAGCGTTCCCTGTTAAAACTAAGGACAGATCTGAATAGATTAACACCGAAAACTGAAAGAATTCTGAGGAAGCTACCTCATTGGTGTTCGTTGTTTGGGAAGTCCACATCTCCCTTTACCCTTGCCTTTTTAAGCAGCCTGCCAGTTTCCATCTAGAGCTGGTTCTATGCTGTGATTTAGAATCCAACGGGTGTACTGAATTTGTATTGAATAATGGTGTTAGTGGGATTTCTTTTTGTTTTTATAAAATGAAACTTGTCTGTTAGCAGTTAAAAATTATGAAAATGAGAACAAGGAAAATAAATAAATAAAAAATTAATCATAGAAGTCATTTTGGTACAAGAGTAAAAGAAAAAATTTGAGAGCTGTGTAATGAAAAGCATGAGTGTATTTATTTATAGGGATAAAAAATTGATATAATCGTTGGGATATAGTGGTTACGTAGTTGCTGGAGTAGCCTTGGAGGAATATGACCGTTGAGATTTTAGGTGATGTATTTGTAAAAAAAATAAGTATTGGTGTATGTGAATATTAATATAATTTATAAAAAAATTAATAAAAAATAAGTATTGGTGTAACAAGTAATCAATATTATTTGTATAGTAAAATGAATAAATAAAAAATTAATGTTACCAGATAAATCTTTCACATGGATTGTTTTCATGTTCCTCGATTAATAAATCTTTTTTCGGGAAAATATGTATAAATTAAAATTCAGAGGCATTTTGGGCCCGAGAAGTCTTTACATATTATCCGAAAATCTTTACAAATTGCTTGTACATAATATATATTATAATATATAATATCAACCACTAAGGTCAATATCTTGTTCATATATATGACATTAAAATTTGCTTAAGCATGACCTTTAAAGTTCTGAAACTTTTAAAGTGATAAGACACTGTGTAATGTAAAACTTTTAGAGTTTATATGCTACACGACCATTTTAGGATTTATATATATATATATAATAAGTGATCATTAAAAATATAATTCTTAATATATGACCTATCATTAGGACAAAACTCCTTTTAGTATATGTCATACTTTTATTACTCCTATAATATTTCTCATTTATATGGTTTTAATCATTTCATACAAAATTTACTATTTATTTGCATATGAACTAGCTATATTATTCAAATACACACCTCTCATTACGTTTTTTTTTTTAAATAATTTTTATTTATATACTTTTCCAAAGCACAACCCTTCCAAACGGCCGGTAAGCCACCCTCTATTTTGAGAAGCGTCATCCATCCATCGACTCCCTCACTTCACAACTGAAGAGGCTACGACGGATCTGCTGCTCATCGGAGCGAGCGAGCGAGAGAGAGAGAGAGGGGAGGCTTCCGCCGCCGCCGCCGCCGGAGATGCCGTCCGTGCCGTTAGGCGTCTCTGTGGCACCGACAACATCGGCCACCTCTTCCATGTCAAAGCCCGTACATAAATCGAAGGCCCCTCTCTGTCAGAGTGTCTACAATTTGATGAATTTCTCCTTCTACCCTTCTAACCTCTCTCCTTCTTCTCACTCCAAATTAGGTAGTGAGATCTTTTCTCCGTAACCGTTTTTTCGTTGATTCAAGTTTCACGCTTCCTGGAAGATCTGTTTATAACGTTTGTGCTCAACCTTTCTCATGTGCAAGGGCTTAGTGATTTACTGATGATGTTTGTGGCTGACTGAGTGTGTTGATAAGTTAGGATTTGATGTAGTCATGTAGTTTGTGCAGATGCCAATGCGGGTTTGTGTAGTTGTTTTTCTTTAGTGTGTAGATATAATTGTAGCTTAGCTCTGCAATAATTTGAAGCACTTTAGAGTATACTATTGCAGATATGCGCAGATTTGAATTTCTTTTTTTCAAATAGTTGTTCGTGGGTGGTTCTGGTATCACTTAGTGAAACTTCGCTGAGTTATTTCCTTTAACATCGCTACGTTAGATGAGAAAAAGTTAAGAGTCGCCCTTGCTATGGGTTAGTTCATCACTGAAAAAAACTTTGGCTTTGGGGAGATGATTCTTCTTGATCAAGGAAACTGAATTAACATAAGCAGTAAATTATGGAGAGTTTTATCAAAAAAATTGTATTTTTTGTGCGCAATGGATTTTATTTATGTCGAAAATTAAAATGACACAAGCTGCAAGATTGTGATTGTTCTTTTCTCTTGCTAATTTTTTCCAGCAACCAAATAGAAGGATTTTGGGGGGATACAATGATAATTTTTCTTTTCAGGTATGTAACAATGTGGGTTCCTTTGGGTGATTCTGGTTTTGGATGTAGGAGTCTGTGCAGCCAGTCAGATGGTTGAACTGTTCCCAACAGTGTCTCCTGATGTTGTTGTCCGCCAGGCTCGAATAGAGGACTGTTGGGAAGTTGCTGAAACCCACTGCAGCTCCTTCTTTCCCAACTACACTTTCCCTTTAGATTTTATGCTCAGGGCTGACAGACTCGTGGCTATGATATCAGGGCTTTACGTACCCAATGGTTGCAGAAGGACATTTTTGGTTGCCATAATGGATAGGTCAGCTAACGAAGCAGTCTGCTATGGTGGTGAAGACTTCAAAATTGGAGGCCTTGAAGGGAAATTTGGTCTGGATAAGGGTTATGTTACTGGCATTTTGACTGTAGACACAGTGGCTGACTTTCTTCCAAGAAAAGGACCACTTCGGCAGAGAAGGTGTGGTTCATTATGAATCTGCTATTACTGTAGTATTTCTGAAATTTTAGACTTAAAATGGGATATTATCTCCACATAGAACTGAAAATTTGGTGGTTGCCAGTATATTGAGAATATCCCTTACTTCTTTCCGCCATTCAGCCTTTGGCTAGTTAGAATTTACAACAGTGGTTGTCTTTTTCATCTATGTACAAACTGCTACCACCCAATTTGAAATATAACCTCCATCCATCCCCCAGCCCGAGGGGGGCCCAAGAGAGAAGAGTAGTGAGAGTGCGACAGGGAGAGCTCAAATGAGTTAAAGACACTGGTTCAAAAAGTTATGATAATATTGGATTCTATAGATGGCACACTATTGATCCAGCTATAACAGTGAGACCAATTTTATGTCCTAAACATGTGGTTGGTTATGTTTGTGTTGATTTGAGCTGCTATGCTTACATCAATGGTTTTTTTTTCTTTTTCTTTTAATGTTTCATAGTCGCAGTTTAAGAAACTACTTCCGCGTATTTTATATATAGAATTGACAAAACCTGGTTGATAAACAAAAATACACATATATATTTTTATGATAAAAAGCAAAAACAGTTTAGGAATTAAATAAAAGAAAAATGAGTGCTGGTTTAAAATTTAAAAACTAAGTTTTTTTTTGTCTTTTTAGACCTTGATAATAATTTTATTTTTGACTTATTAATTAATATTTTTTAAATTATAGTTCATTAAATACTCATTTATTTATTTTTACAGTATTTATTTTCCAACATGTTTAAAATTTCTTTTAAAAACACAATATTACCATAATGTGCCATAGTTTGCTCCCATGGGGTTATATTGTGCACTATTAGTGACAATTTACTGTTTAAATGGTCACTGTTATTGTCCTTCCTTTTTAGGCGAAAAGAGAGTTTATTTGCATGCATTGGTATTGCTACCTATTCAATAATTTTTGGTGATCGATGGGTTTACAGCACTGTTTCTTGCTTAAATTTACCAGATATGAACTTTCTGAAATTTTCTTGTAATAGCGTGAAATGAAAACTGAGTTTCAATTGTTGTATGAACAGGACTGCAATTGCTTATATTTCCAATGTAGCAGTTCGGGAGAAATTTAGAGGAAAAGGGATTGCCAAGAAACTAATAGCTAAAGCAGAAGCAGAAGCAAAGAGCTGGGGATGCCGTGCCATTGCATTGCATTGTGATCTGAACAACCTAGCTGCTACCAAGTTGTACAAGGGGCAGGGTTTCAAGTGTATCAGAGTACCAGAAGGAGCAACTTGGCCTCAACCCAAGACCACTCCAGATGTCAACTTCAGCTTCATGATGAAGCTCTTACACGCCCAAAACAACACTGCGTTGGCTTCTTAGCATTTGAATATCTAGAGACGAGACGAAAAGAGTGGTGGCTGTTGTCAAGGTGTGACCGGGTGGCCCATTTGGCCACCTCCACCCATTCGGTCACATTGTATGTATCGAATATGCATGCACTTAGTTTATTGTAACATGTAATCTTCGCCTCATTAAAATGGCTCTGTAAATAATATTCACGAACGAGCATGTGTGTTTTTTCTAAAATGTATTTTATTATTTTCAAGTATTAAAAAGTAAAAATAAACTTTCGTTATTTTCAGTTTTTAATTTTTTTACTCAATTAGAGAACGAAAACAACAAAAACGACAACGACGATGACACGTAGCTGTATATTCCATTCCGTTCCTGCCAGAAATATTTTAGCTTGTGTCGGCTGTCGGAGCCCCTTGTTGGATATCCATATAGATCCCGACGCAAGAAGCCGCCGCCGTCGCAGATGCAGATCTCGTCACCAGCTGGCGTTGCAGATGCAGACATCGTCACCAGCCGCCGTCGCAAATGCAACTCCTGTCACTGACATATTCACAGATCCCTCAACTCTCGCTGCAGATCCTGTCGTCAACGCTCAATCCTCGCTGTCGCTGCCATTTTCACAGATCCCATTTCCAACCACCTTCGTTGCCTGCTGTGCTGCTTAAGACTGAAGTACAATTTTCTTCTTTAAATGCATACAAAAACAGAGAGGAGTTGGATGGTTGAGTTAGCAACAACTCAGGCCAATTAAATGCTCATTTTATTAAATTGGAGAACGACAATGATAGTATCATTAAGACATTAACAACTGCCACAACAATAACAATGACAATGGTGATAAAATATAATGACGTCAATGCCAACAAGTTTGAAATTGCTATAATGTGTGTGTATATAAGAAAATAATGGGACAACAAGTTTGAAAATGCTATAATTTCTAATTTATAAAAGAAATCCAAAATAGCCCTCCTTAGTGTAAGAGGGTTTCACTCCCCTGTAATATACACACACATTCATATACACGTGTTTGTTTGAGGATTACAATATTTAAGAAAGAATTTAATTAAATCTAACTCAAGGTGAATAAAGTGTAAAAGTATATATTTGTATAATAATGAATGTCCATCCCTTGCACTTTGCTTGGTTGCTATAGAAATAGGACAAAAGTCACCAAAATAGGTGGAAAACAGTACTTCCCTTGCTTGCCATCTATAGAAAACATGCATTAAAAAGTACATGAGAATGTGTGAACCATTTTCCCACCGGATTTGGTGTGAAATACTAGGAAAAACAAATAATGCATTTTATTTTCTAATATATTCTCAATAACTACATCTTTACTTTTAACGAATAAGGATAAAATAGATAATACATACTTAAATATTTTCTTTTCACCTTCTTTTATATCTTACCAACCAATATCTTTTTCATATCTATTTTCTTTCTACCTATTTTCTTTTCAACTTTTTTCACCTTTTTCCCTTCCACCCTCCTTCCTCCGTTGCCAAGCATAGCAGTGGGAAAGTGCATAATCACCGAAATTAATAAACTTGGTCTTGAAAACCAATTTTTCAACTCTTCTGAATTCTAAATTTAAGAAATATTCACTTATATGATAACACAGAACGTTCAAAAACGGAATAGGGGAACAAATGCAATTGGTCTTTTCCTATGAGATGTTTTCATATTATAATTGTTGTCAGCTATATGAAGATTAAGTGATAGTAAAGTGTGAAAGCCAAGAGTATGAAATAACAGTTATACTATTTAATAGGAGTATTTTTTTTGAATTAATAAATTAAAAATATTAAAATAATTTATAAGATAATTTAATTAATAAACTATTTACAATAAATAAATTATTTAAAAAGTAGGAGGCCATTGAGTGGAACAAGAATTCCGACCATTGAGTGGGACATGAACACGAACGCATTCGCACTTTTTCGGAATTGTGACCGCTAGACTAGAAACCAATTTAACTTGTTATAGATAACCATGAATTAATTATACACCATTCGTGTTTTATTTTTTTTTGCCCCCAAAAATATCAGGTTTGATTTAGATTTCAGTGGCATGCCATCGACCCACAAACCGGGATAAAATCGATCCCCTCACACGTAAGTACAAAGGTGGGGAGGACAACTTCACATTCCGATGGCCAACCACACTGCAGCAAAACTTGTGTTTCCAATGAATCTGCATTGCCATGAACCCATAAACCGCGAACAAACAATTCATAATGCTGCAGCAGACGGATTGGCATGCTGGTAAACAGGTAAAGTGCAGTCGTTGAAAGCAGGGTTGCCACCCAGATAGACCTCGGGCTCAATGTACATGAGCAAAATTGTCCAAAGCAGATGTGTCCAGTGCTGGGAACTCATTAACTGCAGCTTGCACAATGCGGCCAAGTTTCACCGCATCATCATTGTTTGGTGCCTGCAATATATGCAATTTAGGCTAGCAGATGAATAGTTGGAGATTACAGCACGTCATGGAGAGCAATGGGCTGACTGAATACTGATCAGTCTGACCTTACCTCAATGTTGAGGGGCAACACAGGGTCATGCAGGGATAGTCTCAAAAGGAACCAACCATGAAACCCAGAAACTCGAACCTATTTCAGGCCATCACAATGATTAATAAAGGAACAGAAACCAACAAGTTGAAAAGAAAACAGCAGATCAAAAGGAAAACAAAGAAAATAACAAATACAAAATTGCAAAACCCACGTGGACGTGAAAAGTTTTACACGGAACTGGAAAGAAGCAACAGTAAATCTGCAAGCAATTTTATTCTGAACCTCATTCTTTGCATCAGGTCAATGAACTCTCATTTAGCAGCAATCAAGCCTCCTTGTTCTTCATTACCAAACACCACGTGGCAAGTACAGTTTTTCCGAGTCAGATATGGTTGATTAAATTGAATATGTTTTTTTGGGGATAAACAGGTAAACAAAGACCAGTGAAATATGGCAAAATCAACTCTAGTGCCTGCAATTTCTGGTAAGGTTCAATTCTTTGTTTGTGAGAGAAGTGGAGCCTATCGTGGACAGGATCCACCTCTGAAGTTTTTTTTCCCTCTTTGATGCCAGCTTGTGTTTCACAATGAAGCAAGGCAGAAAATCAAAAGCTTTTTTCTATATATTCATTGACCTAGACATTACATTACAGACTCTTATGTTATAGGAAAAATAGATACAGCTAATCCCATAAATTAAGGAATTAAAGAGAAAATTCAGGTAATAGAATCCTGTAATTAAAAAACAGAGTCAACCTGACACAATAATGTCATGGTCCAACTAGGCAACCCCGCAAACAATGGTCCAACAAAGCAAAGGTATTACAATGGAATGGCAGTTATACTTGTTAACAAAATACTTGAAGACAGCTCAAATATTAGTGACGGTGACTAGATTGCAACAAAATAAAGGTACAGTAGCCTTTACCTTCATCTTATCAATAAAAAGGCTATGGAAGAGCAAACTATGAGGTAGTAAAAGAGCATCAATGGAAAACAAGCAAGCAAGAAATCACAAGTCCAGTACAGACCGAGCTAATGTCAAAATAGCGTTAATGATGGTGCTAGAAAACATGCATCTACAAATTGATGCATGAAGATATAAGACTACATAGTTTAGTTTTGAACTTACGCCTTCATAGTTAACAGATGCTTTCTGAAGCTTTGGATCTGAAGCTACAAAGTTCTCCAAGTGTTTCAATACTGCTTCTCCATATTCTCGGAAAGATCTGAAACATCATTATGTCAGGAATTCCAAGGAATATAATTACTGAAGTTCAATGTAGAGAACTAAATCCAAAAGAAGAGAAAATACACTCCTGTTTTTTGTGACAATGCAAAGACTTATCCGTATGCTTATAATTCACATTCTTGATGTTTCTTTTTGTCAAATATTTCTGTTTACATCGATGAACTATTACTATCACCAAATAGCTTTTCGAAATATCAGTTTGGCTCAACTTTACTTCTAATAAATCTAGTCCTTAAGTGACCTCATATTAGCAGTAGACCACATTATTTGAGTAGATCATCCTTCTTGTGCAACAATCAAATAGTAAAAGGAAAAGGTAGTACAAGGGTACCTTCCTTCAAGATCCGGATGATTCTGATAAATTTTCAGCCTCAGTTCAACAGCAACAGCAGGTTCCTCCAGACCCTCTACCAAATCAGTCAAAACTTTGCTGCCACCACTTATTCCTAAAGCTCTGGCTGAAGCAAGTTTATTTAAAAGCTTGACCTGCACATCATAAATGAAATGAAAAAAATGAAGGCAGCAAAATATGCCAATGACCGTGCAAGATAGACAATTATTATCTATTTAAATGGGCAGTTATAAGAGAAAACTTTTAAAGATACTGCAAAAAAAAAAAAAAAAACCTACCATAAGGTATGCACCATCATCCAGCCAATGATTCTCCTTGAGAGCTCCATGGCCACTTGTTTCAATAGCTAAATGTGACTCCTCGCCAGCAGAATTCTATAAGAAGAGTTATTCCTTCAGTTTTTTAGTCAAGCCTAATTGTGTTTTACAATATAAAAAATCAGGTTAGCATGTAACTAGGAGAGTATCATCCATCAAGTCAGGTTTAAAAAAGCTGGAGGGTAGCTTTATGTACTCAAGTAAAATATTTCAACACCAGTTAAAAAATTACATACTCTCAGTTATATGCAATAAATAAGTTCAACTAATTTTTGTAGGTTACAATTCTTTAGATTTAATCATAATCATAAACCTAAATGTCTGAGACAAATCACTCATACTAGGTGAGAAACATGACTACTTTGACACAGAAATGTGCTACCCTAGCCAAACAAATTTTACTCTCGACCCGTATTGACATCACAAGCTGGATATGGATTTATAATCCCCAACTGCACATCTGAAACCAAATCAAGTTAAGGAAGTTTTAATTAAAACTCAGAACATAAGGCTTTAACTGGTTGAAACATTAAATGTTTTTAGAGTCTCACTATTTTGAGTGGAAAAAACAACTTCTCCTACAAGTTAAGGAAGTAAGAAATCCCCTACCACACAACTCCACTTGTCTCAGTCTAAAAGACGATCACCAAAGCCAAATCGATCCCCTCTAAATGCTAGGCTCCTAGCCTCTAGACTCACGGAAAAGAAAAAATCAACAAAAATATGAATCAAGAGTTTTCTAAAAAGCCATGAACTCGGAAATGAAACATTTTCCCCTCTTGCTAGTAAGCAGTAGGACATGCCATCACAATTATTATTTCAAGTCACCTCAATATTTATACTATAGCCAAGAAGACAGTTTAAATAGGAGAAAATGACTAGCGCGGCCAGTGGGAAAGAATTAAAGAAATAATGACTATGTTTGACAAAGTCTTATTTTTTTTTGAATTTCTACAAATCATAAATACTTTTAAATTTATCGGACCTACTTTTTTCAAAAACAATCCTATTTTCAAAAATAATACTATCTTACCAAACATGTCCAATAATTCTTTCTTATTGCATATTGAAAGATTACAAATATATATATATATATATATATATAATGAGACCTAATTAAAAAATAATCCTATTTATGAAACTAAATATACACCCAAATAATCACAACTATTTGATAGCTAATTAATTGACAAAACATTCCAATTCAACTTCTAATTTATTGTCAGACTCCGATTAGTGACCTGTCCTTGAAAAAAAAGTCTTATCATAGATGTGACAAGTGTGTCATACCACTCACAAAAACATTTATATCTCTTACTTATAAATAGAGTAAGTAAAGATCAATCCCACAAAAATATTAACAATTTTTCAAATTAAAGAAATAAAACTATCTAAACTACTCTATGAAGTTAATCGGTGATAGGTGTTGTATTGTTTGTACCTCAAGTATTAGAATTTGAATTAAGTGATTTTCTTAAATTAGCTTTGAAATGTTGTAATACTTGTTGTCAACAACATTAGCGTTGGTTGACAAGTAGAAATAGATGAGGATATGCATGATTGAATAATCTCATAGAATGATCTTATTTAAGTGAGATGGAGTTTACATATGTATAAGCCTTAATTTAAAGAGATGAGACCTTAATAGATGTGGCATTCTTTGTACTGCTATGAGTTTTATAAATTGCAATAGATTGAAAGAAAGAATAGAGAGTGAGAAAAACTGATCCATTATAATAGAAGTAGTATATTCACTGATGTGTAATTCAGGGAGAGCAAAAATTTCCTAATGTAGTGAATTTTTTGATAATATCCTCACCACTAGTGGGAGATGTCATGTCATATCTACTGAACCCATGTATATCCTTATATTCTTTCATTTGTGCTTTTTGCTTTTTATTGTTTGATAGATTTGCATAACAAAGTACTCAAGATCAACAAATCATTAGTCAACATATCTAAATAAGACCTGCAGTGGTGATTAGGTAAGTGTAGGTGTGATCAAACCCCAAAGCTTTTTGAATTCAATGTTTTAGCGGGTGATATATAGTCATTGATTGCTGTCAAAAGATTGTATATCATTTATCTTTTTTTTTTTTGGTTAAAAAGAAAAAGATTTGATCAAAGGGGGTGACTAATTCAACCCCACCCCACCCCCCCCATTTTTCCAGTCACTCAAGGTACAACTCGCCCTTTCTTGTGCAGATTCAATTACTATCGAGTAGTTGGAATTTTCATTAAGATTGATTAAATGAATTATATTACCTTGTTATAATTAAAATTCAATTCCCAAATCCATGAACTAGTCTATCTTGAGTGATCTAGTTTGTTTGTCCACTCCAGCTTACGATAGATTACCCATTAAACACCACTTTTGCTTAAACGCAAAATAACTCATTGTAAGGTCACTAGTCCAATTTTGGTTTCATAGGAGAGCGTAGTCTCACAACTTGAATGTTCCCCAATTTGATTATTTTAGTCTTTTGGTCCTTCACAATATACCCTAAGACAATTCGTAGTTAATACACCCCAAGGAACAACTCCAAACAATCAATTAAATCAACAAGAATTCAATACCCAATGCATAAATCAAATCAACAACATATTCATACAAAAGCCTCAAATTATATTTGAAAATTAGTACGCCCAAATATAAGATTAAATGTTAGTATTTAGATAAAAAGGAGAGAAAGAGGAAACCAAGTCACAAGCAAACCCTAGCTTCCTTCTACTCTTCCTTCCTCCTTGAGGGGAATCGCCTGAACCCTAGCAAAGGTAACGCCGAACTCCCTCCCATCTCAACTCTCCCTTTCCCTTACTCCCTTCTAGTATATATAGCAGCAGGCAAGAAAATGTGCAAAATACACATGCCGCAGCATCAAGACCACTATTGCGGCAAAGAGTACCTCTTTCTGCATTCTGCATCAGCAAGACACAGCAAACCACGACACAAAACTCTATCACAACATGACTTCATTGTTCATCTAGGCTTCAGCATGCCACAGCATGGACACATCCTTTCACCTCTTTGCATCATGCAAGCTCTACAAACTGCAGCACAAACCTCTGTTGCCGCAGTATGTAGTCCTGGGGATGGCTGCTGTGGCAGAAAGCACTCGTTGTCACAGCAGGACCTGCTTTTGCCCCTTTCTCTTCTCATTGAATCAAAACAACAATCAAAGTGGGTCTAAAATGATAACATCACGACCGTAAAATACAGTCCGAACAATATGGTACTTCATACACATGAAATAAGGGAAAGAACACAGAGCAACTAGCCCACTTCCTGTTTTCCCTAATGAACATAGCAACAACTGGAGGGAAATTCACAGATCACAAAACAATCAGCATCCATAAGACATCCTATCATTATATATTGTATTTGTATGTATCAGTGTATTAACCACCACTGCTAAAGCACGAGATAAATGCTTTGACAAAGAGATGCCAAGCCACTGATTATACTGTATGCACCTAAACTGGACAACCTATATGTACAAAAGCTTGTGATGCACAGATTGCAGGGTAGAAAAAACAGGATCAAGGTAGAAACACAATAGTTTGTGATGCATGACGGATGATTCTCTTAAAATATGCACCATCTTAGTTGCCTCTTATTATAATATATGCACCTTAGGATGGACAATTTACATGCACCCAGTGAAGTGGTGCTACAAATCAGGTAGAGGGAAAACAATTCATGATTGTTACCAAACGAATAGCTTCATCAATAACATTTTTGTAGCCTCTTTTGAACCGGTGGTGCTTTCCTCCTGTTAACATGTTAAAAATTGAACACAATCACAATGAGAAATGAAATTATTACATTTTTAGATGTGTCCCATACCAAGTTTTTGTTCAATAAATGTGGTCAACCCATCGGAAGTCACACTGTCTGTAACTATAGTTGTTCCTGGATGCTAAGATTAAAAAAAATTATCACAAGAAATTATAAGTGCATTCAGCCCAAACCCATAGAGTAAAACAAAAATACAAAAAAATAAAAATAAATCTATAAGTGAATTAGAATTTAGAAGAACGTTACCTCTTCAAGAATAATAGCCGACATTAAAGCAATAAGGCGATTCCGATTAAACTCCCGACCAGAGGAATCCACAGCAGCAGATCTAAAAAAATAGAGAATCAATAAGTGAAATAACATGATTGGCCTTATTGGAAGTCGTGACACAATAATTACCTGTCAACATCTGTATCAAAAATTATCCCCAAATCAGCCTTGTTATCATGAACTGCCTGGGTGATCGATTTCATTGCAGCCTTGTCCTCCGGATTGGGAATATGGTTTGGAAACAACCCTGACATGGAAATTCAGATTGACCCAAGTAGATTGCAACTACAGCTTATTTAAAACTTCAAAATGAGTTATTACCGTCCGGATCCAAGAACTGGCTGCCAGAAGTAACAGCACCTAAGGGTTCAAGCACCTTTTCCTGATAAATGAATGGAATAAAACGGCAACTACTTGACAGGAAAAATCATGACAACTTCAATATTCCGACACATTAAGATGTGAAAATAAAGTCAAAATAACAGCTATCTGACTGAAAGAGACATGTTATCTGTTCATGTTCAGACTTCAGACCCCATTAAGGGCAAACAAATGCCCCCCTTAAAGTAGCATATTTATCATATCAAAGCCTTAACACAATTTCTCATAGAAATTTTCTGTTAACCTCAAAGGCTGCAACAATCACAAGAAACTCTTGTTGCTCCTCCCCTTGCAACTAACCTTTACCCTAAGCTAAAAAAACCCCATCTATGTCAATCTTAGTGATCAAACAAAGACATCGAGAAATCAAAAGTGAATGCTCTTTGGTATTCTGATTACTTATATACAGCACCTAGTTCAAGCAGATAATGGTCAAATTCATTATGCTTCAGGAAAAGTAGATAATAGGACAGGTGATGCAGCCATGCCCTGCTTGGAAGTAACATAAACAATATTTTAGGAAGACGTAGAATTAAGAATAGCTTTTGGTTTGGGTATCCCCTGATTTATATTGACTAATCTCCTTTGGTAGAAACATTGTTTTTACCAAGTAGTGATTATTAATGTTAATAAAAGTTTAGCAAGTTAGAAACCTGAACAGTGAAACTCAACATGGAGCATTTAGTGGTTTAAATTACCAAAAAAACTATCATAATTTTTTTGACAAGTATCTATTTCAAATAACATCAGAAATGTTACATACAGTGAAAAATCCCCCAGCACCATTTCCAGCATCAACAACTATATGGAACCCCTCCAGTGGCTTCTCTGAGGATCACATACACAGCAGTAACTAGTATAAGAATTAAACTTCTTAGGAATATCAGGTATTTAACTATAACTGACTACAAAAAAAAGGACAAAATGATAAAGAGAAGAAGCAAAAGGAGTAAAAAAGTTAATATAGACTGGCACTAGACAAAAGCACAAGATGCCAGAAAAAGAATTACGTAGCTAGATACATCAGGCAAGGGGAGAGAGAGTTCAATTTTATCAGTCACTAGAAAGGAAACACGAATAATGCCACCTGTATTTCCTGCAGCTCTCCGTACTGCCTCCACAAGATTATTGGTATAGACAGTCATGTAGTCAACTTTCCTTATTGATTCAGAGGCTTTTCTTTGTGAATTCTTCAATACATCTACAGTATAGTTATTATATATATTTGCAGCACGCTCCACAATATTTTTAATGTCAGATTTTCCCAGACCTCCAGCATTTGTGAAAAATTTGAATCCATTCCGGTTGTATGGAAGATGACTTGCTGTTTGTAGAATAAGAATTTTAATAAGAGGAAACATCAGGAATCAGATTGGAAGAAATCACAATTTCTGTCAAAATAGGAACTCCAGATAAACTTGTTATGGAGGGAAACCCATCCCAATATTAGCACGATAACTGAATTTCAAACTCCATGTAAATCAAGGTTCATATTTAGCCATAAGTTGCAACAAGGAAAGAATGCATAGAATACCTGTTATCATAATGGCCCCATCAACTGGACACAAGAACCGATCATCATGGGTGAGTGTACTATTAAACATTGCTGGTGTAGATGCTAATCTGGAAAAGGAAGGGAAATCATACATATCAACATCCCTGCACACAGGTGGTAACATGGGAAATAATACAAGTATAGCTAAAATAATGTGAAATGGAGACGAAATTTGAAGTGGATCATATATACATGAGAAATGTTAATTTGATGAGACACCCAACACAATAATGTGGATGTTCACACCAAAGTGATGTAATTTATTTATATAGTTTTGATTATGGGAAAAGGGGTGGTAGTTAAATTTGGCGTGGTACGTCTATCTTCACCGTCAAATTTCTTTAAAAAAATGGCTTTGATAATCAGATATTAAATAATTAAATTATTTTAGCTGATCAGCTCTTTCTATATATGACCCATTACAGTATACTTGTTTCAAATATTAAATTATCATCAAGTAATTTTATTAGATCAAATATTAACAAAAAAAGTATCTTACTTAAAAATATAATATTTTAGAGATTTTGAAGATGATCCATAGACAATTTAATTGATGAATTATGACTTATGAATTATAAATATATATTTTTATAAGATGTGCTTCACTTTACTAAAGAAAATGTTTTTTTTGCTCATTGTACTTAAAGCGTTTAGACAACCTTGCTCATCACATAAATCGACTTTCCTCCAAAGTCCTGCAAACTCATAGCCTAATGAAGGTACTCTCAATCTTCTATCATAACCTAAGCACTACAATTAATCTTGTTCCTCGCATCTCTAGATGTGTTGCTTTTGTTCACATTCATAGTCAAAATATGAGAGCTAGTGTCATTGCCTCCCAACAAGAAGCCAGTGAAATGTAAATGAGTATATGCTATAAAGTACAGAGAAAATGATTCAATTAAGTGATAAAAAATAAAATTAATAGCCAAAAGCTACACTCAAACCTATGGGATCAATTACACATAAACATTTGCTCTGGTTGCAAAATGAATACCGTTAAATTATTGTCATCTCTTGAAGCTAATTATGGATGGAATTTATGGCAAATTGATATGAAGAATGTCTTTCTAACATGAAAATCTACATGAAAGTTTCACAATGTTATGATGAAAATCTAGCAGCTAACACTATGTCTAGAATAAAAAAAGCCTTATATGATCTTAAACAAGGTTTGCAAAAGCTATGTGGGCCTTAGGATATAAACAAAGCCAAGTAAACCATACACTGTTTATCAAACACTCATATGCATGGGGAGTTACACTTGTGGATGATATAACTGTGACTGGAACGATAATAAGGAGCAGGAACTCTTGGGCATTGTTTGGCCAAGGAGATTGACATTAAAACAATAAGAAAACTGAAGTATTTTTTTAGGATTGAAGTGGTTCATTTTAAACATGGCATATTTATATAACAAAAATATATTATAGATATCCTCAGAGAAACTACAGGAAACCCAAGGAAGCCTATAGGAAACTCATTGGGTGTTATAATATCTAAAAGGAACTCCAGGAAAGAGAATTATGTTTAAACGAAATGGAGGTTTGATTATTGAGGCATATACAGATGCTAATTATGCAAGATTAATTGTTAACCAAAAATCAACAATTGGGTAATGCATTCATCACGTTAGAAATTTAGTAACTACAAATAAAAAATAATAGCCCGATTTAGAGTGAAGCAAAATTCCAAGTAATGACTCATGGTATGTGTGAATTACTTTGAATAAAAATTATCCTAAATGATTTGAAAATTTAGAGAGAATATCCAATGAGAGTCTAAGACTCTACTGTGATAATAAATACATATCTCACAATCCAATATAACACGATTGAATAAAGCACATTGAAATTGATAGACAATTCATTAAGGAGAAGTTGAATAATAGCATTATCTATACCTTATGTGTCTACCCATGGTCATTTGATTAATATTCTCACTAAAAGGTTAAGTAGTCTAATATTTTTGAACAACCTATCCAACTTGAGAATGAAAAATACTTATTTACCAGCTTGAGAGGAAGTTGATTTAAATTTAAATCATTAATATAGATGAATAGACATCTCTTCAGTTATAGTTATTATGTGGTATTTATTATTTATATTTATGTCTTTAATTCCTAGGTATCTAAATTCTTTATAAAGTTAATTATTGTAAGACCAATAGTCGATCTAAAATTTATATATGTATACATCTAGTGTATTATCAATGTGAATGAAAATTCTTATTTCTCACATATATCAAAATATATGACTAAAGAAAGTGAATGCCATTAGAGTTATAATTTCTACAATTGTGCCCCTAATAAACCTATATCTTAACATGATTCTCAAGCATAAAAATTCCATCTGCCATTCTTTTGCAAAAAATATAACAAAATGCGAAAATTATCACAACTCACCCATATTGGACAACATCCACATTAGCACCAGCTATTCCTTGAGAAACTGCATCCTGTGTGTATTATATAGCTGTTAGTAACTTAAAGAAATTAATCAATTCTAACATTTTCCAATAAAATTGGGTCTGCAACCAAAATGACAATGCATTGTGATTTCTCCACACAAGTTTTTTGAGTATTGTTGCATCATGTAGCACTACTAAGTCAGCTACATAACAAAACCTTAAGGACAAAATCCAAACCAAGACAATGTTTGATAGATTCAAAGCTACAAGTGGCTAATTTACAAATGCCACTACTTCAACAGGTAACGGTTGCAGTTTTACCAGTTATGTAAAGTGTAAAACTAAATAGGTGGTACATTAAGATTTCTCCAAATAGTTTCACGCATCATTCCTCATACAACATGCCAAGAGCCCAGTATCAGAAAGCCCAAGTACAAAGCAGGATGCATAAGATCCAGATGTTCAAAGACAAACAAAATAGTGCATGACATTCAAAATTATGCAGTATTTTGTGCAAACAAGAAATGGCTAGTATTCCAAGGTCAGAATATGGAAGTTAATTGCTAGGTAGAAACCTATTAAATAGCAATCGTAGGGTAAGAAAAGTGTGAACCTAAGTTGCCCATAGTAGTCAAAGCATCAATGCGAACCAAAGAGGTTGAGGGAAGCATGGTCGCCTTAGTGATAGAGTGTCAATAAAACAGTCAAAGTGTAGTGTAATAAAAAAATTCAATTATGTCCATATTATTATATAAAAAACATCAATCTAAATATGTTAATTTTGAAATTTTATGCAATATTAAATTAATAATAGATTAATAGTAAAGTAAGAACAATCCGGTATACATAATGATTTTTTTTAGAAAAATATATCAATAATCTACAATAATTATATATATAAAAACATATGTTAGACCTCATTTTATCTGAGCTAGATATATATTTATATATATGTATATACCTTGATTATGCTTGACATGCATATTATTAAAAAACAAACAAACAAATTAAAGCAGAACAAGCAACTGAAGAGCATTTATGAGATAACACATAAAGATTTAAGCTTTAGAGGTTGTTTTCCAGCTAAACAGAAGAATCGTCAATGATATCAATGAGGTTTTAAAGTCTGTCAAATAGCATACAGGAAGGATCAAGTCATCTCAGCTACCAAACATCAAGAATTTGATAGGCAAACCATCTAAGGCAATTGAGGCTTTGATAAATGAGGTTTTTGACCTGGTTGTATTTAAATGGTTAGAACTGTTATACTTTGTTCGCTAGTGCATTTCTTGTGTGTTGGTTTCTAATAAAATATTTTATAAAAAAAAAGATATATTAGAAGCCAAACTATTAAAAAGGTAGACCTTTAAGGAATATGTTTTATGTATAAAAAAATAATTTATTTTTGTGTGGTAAAACATCATTTTCTGCCAAGTTAACTAAAATCAAGTAATGTCTCACAGACTAAAATAGGTACCAACTTTGGCAATTGTGGGGATACCAACCCTTTCTCACGTGCAACTATACTCTCAGACTTAATTTTATGACACAAACCATTTTGTTTCTGCTACCCTTGGTAGCAAGTGTCTAGCCGCCCTATTCTTGGAATGATAACTTTAAACTATGGTGAAATAGAGGCTCTCAACATTAAGAGAGCAAATCAACTAACTAATATGATGACTCATGTGATTACTGTATTTTTTTCCATACATCTTTGTCAAAGTTGATATGTGTGATATTTTTGCACCAACTTGGGATGGAGAGTTAAAATGAGCTATATTTTATTGTATGTTTATACTATAATATTAGCTGTGCATGTATTTAGATTACCTAAATTAGTGTCTTAACCTAGGTCTTCACTAATTTTGTATATATGTGCGTTGTAATAGTTCAACTGAGCTTTTTCCAATGTTCTTTTCTACTATGCACAAGTTGTGTTGCAAATTATTGTCAGTAGAATGTAGCAATTGAGAAACAATACCTGGAGTTTTTGAGCAGATATTCGGGAGTCATGACCAATGGAAACTCTTAGGCGTCGAGGACCAGGCTTCTTCATCTCTAATAACCATGAAACAAAAGCAGCAGCTATAGCTTCTGAAACTAGCTCCGTAAGAGTAACAGGTTCCCCCTCCACACCATCAACAGCAACACCTCGGATATCACTGCAAGAATGAACAATTGATCACATGATATAATATTCACCAATGATCTTTCGTTCAGTCGGTATCAAACTTGTCTCTCAAAGAGGAAAAGGTCAAATATCCCATCACACATTGCCCAGCCAAAAAATTAAAATGAATAAAACTCATAATATGCTTGCTATTCAAACATCCTATACCTACAACTTGATCATATGAGACAACATCAGCATTGTGATTCACTTTGCTATAAAACATAAATAGTCTATGAGGATTAATTTCTACGACCAAAAAGTACCCTGGGAATAAAAATCCAACCCTGGAAAAGGCAGCCAAATTAATGTCAAGCAAATCAGATACCGAATGCAACTTTCCTCTTCTGCCCAAAAACGGTATCCAAAACAAACACAATTAAAGGGAAAAATGGAACATGCAAAAAGAGTTAGATATGATCCTTCCAAGAAAGGGGGGGAGGTATATACACAAGTAAAAGAGCAAAGAACCTCAAGTGCCACTGGGCCTCACCTTCAACTAAATATTGTTAACAGAACTAATAGACCTTATTCCTGTGTGTATATTGCACCATGTAAAGCAATATAATCAAATATTGATCCTTCTATATATTAATCAAAACTTGTCATAAATAGTGGTCATCACAGAAATCATAAAAATGCACTATTATTGTTATTTTTTAAAAACATTGGATTTCTTCATGTGTGGTAGAATGGGCAAATGCTGTACTTACAGGGCTTGCAAACAGAAATACATGCAAAGTTCCCTTGAAATCAATCACAGTTACTATGTGTATGAGAAAGAGATATCCAGCAAACATGGTAAGAATTATGAAAAGCAGTGAGCCAGTGACCAGAGAATGTTGATGTAAAAGATAGTGTTTTCCACACGAACAAGCATTTAACTTTGGATTAAGCCGATACTCATTTTTAATTATTGTTGCAAACATTCGCTCTCAGCATGGCATGTCACAAATTTAATTTTTCTACTGCTCTGCCCACTAAATCCCATAATGACAGTTATTTGGAAAATTTAATATTGCTTTTCTAGAATCTTGGACAAGCCAACCCGAGGGTTGTTACAAGCTCATCAGACATCAATTATATGTGAAATTCAATGCACGCAATTGATGCTACCTATAACTCTTGTCATACAATACCAACACATCCACAAACCAGTTCAGCATCATACTCAAATTACAAGTCACACTGAGACTCAATATGACAACATTAGCAATAAACTGCACAAAAATTCTACAAATTTAAAATCATAAATTCTTTAAATTAAATTGGCAGCTTAAGCAAGCCATTAATCAGATGGTGGCCGTATCTGTGGTCAATATAAATGACAGCAATCGCTAGGGTAAAGCAGAAAATACATAAAGATATATGATGATACCAAAAACAATGTTTTGTCACATTTTAAGAAGAAGAAGAAGAAGAAGAGAAATTTACATTAATCACACGCTGTGTTCAATTTTGAACATGAATTTATAAACCTGATACTCTACCTTCCATTTTGAAGCTTCAAGAAATCACCCTTTTCAAGAGGTGGAACTGAAATAGCTGATGAAACAGCTGCAAAGAAAATGATTTAGTAAAAAAGAGTTGATATTCAGTACTAACCCAATCAAAGCACACTGAAACAGTCCATGTCTGTCCAAAACCTACTTATTGGGGAAGCAAAACAGGAACACATGTTGGAATAGGACAAAAAGTAAACACCCAATGCATAATGAGATGACCAGGTGCATTAAGTATTTCAAGGGTGAAACTCTATGGCTTCTCATAACATTAACCTGGACGGACCATTGCAGAAAATAGATCTTTGCATAAGAAAACCACTCTGGTTTTTTGATAGGAAGCACAATCGCATGGGGGAGAAGCCACTCCATGCCAACTTCCCTTCTTGAAAGGGAAGAAAGTTGTGCCTATTAGGCTTACAACAGTTCCTTCGATATTGACTGCCCAAATGAATATTTTGTTCGCAGCATTGTGCTTGAAAAATATTTTGAATAACCTTCCCTGAAGTTGCTGCATGAAAATTTGCAAATTTATCAGCTACGGGTTTGGTAAGAGTTTAATCCAAAACCTGGAATTACTCTCGTTAAACTTAAACCAACATCAAATGTTTCATTCAAGTTTAAATTTCAGTCTTAGACTTTTGTCAGACACATTTAATTTAAAGGTACATTTTTTAAATCGAATAAGTCTAAACCCTGCATGAATTGTTTACGAATAACTACAAATATGTGCAGCATCAACAATTTTAACGAATGATTTCAATTGGTCCGATTTAATAAGAATATATTAGGAATACTTAAACAAAATAAGTTGTTACAGATAGGCACTATGCCTAATTCAGATAAATGAAACTTGACTGTTTCTAGGAAGATTGTAAGTCCTAAATGCCTTTGAAATAGCCACAATAGCCTTGGCCTCCAGGGTCATTTCCTCCGATCAGCAAGTACTCATTGTAATCCTAGACTCCACACCTCCTAATGTCTCAATGAGCAGGAATCCTTTCCACTTGTCATAAGCCGTGGCTACCATTGTGGTTCACCTCAATCAAAATCTTTCTCATCTCAATGATGTGACTTTATGAACATGTTTGGTGCCTGTATTCAAAATAGTTTCTGTTTTTGAATACAAAAAACACCTACTTTTTTTTTGGTGACTATTTTTCATTTTGGTTTTCAAAAACAACTATTTTCAAATGCAAAAAATTAAAAATACATTTTTGATGTTTTAAATTTTTGTTTTCCATTTTCATCTTCAACCCCTCCCCCGTGACCCCCACGGCAACACTGTTTTCATCTTCGAGGTCTGATACTAACATGATGTGAGACAAAAGTAAGAATTGAAATTTGAGAATAAAAATAAATAATAAAAAAATAAACACAAGATACACTAAGGAGAAATGGGATTGAGATTTAATAATATACATATATAAACTAGAAATTACAACTGCAGAGTGATCCAATCATAAAAGGATCACTACCCCAAGGGTTTTCCACCATCAGAAAGAAAGTGAATATTGATCACAATTCACAACCAACACCATAAATCCACAGATTCAATATTCAGTAATCAGTATTTAAACCATGTCTCCCTCAACTAAAATTATAGGAGAAAACAAACTAAAGGACCTCTTGCAAATACACATTCTAGCAACTCATAAATACATTCTAATTAAAATGATATAATGAAATAACTGCATAAATTATTAAACAATGAAGGAAAAAGGAAAAAAATGGTAGAAGGGACAAAAATGGTAGGACTGTGATCCCCATCAACTTGGAATTCTTTGCAAACGCTATCCATATCATAATTTAGAATACCTTGCAACTCACCTCTAATGGCTTCTCTCACTACCTCGGTGACTCATTATTTAGCATGTCCTCATTAAGTCACTCGTAAACATTTTCCATGGCTAGCTCCACTCGATCCAACTAATTCTCCATGAAAGCTTCGATGTCCTTTGATTTTTCCTTCACGGGAGATTCATTGTTGGTCCATGTTCTCCAAGAAGAAACATTTGCTCAATCATGCTTGAATCTCCAACTAGATCCCTTCCAGAAATCTCTCTCTAGTATAAACTATCTTTTTTTTCTTTTATCATATCTCTAGTACAAACCATCTTGGGTTTATCTCTCTTAAAGCGTACGGCTCTCAAGTTACTCACTCATTCATGCAAGATAATCCTCACTCATTCTTTCAAAGACTATGGATCTTCTCTCGAAAGATAATGTCGAATTAAAATACAAACTTTTAGAGAGAGAAACAGAGAAAATTTTTATTGTTATTCTTTTGGATAGCTTGGGAAAATGATCTTACCCCTATTAATGAAAGTCACTCTGATCTAAGGGCTACAAATGTCAACTACTTGCTTTAATGGCAAGTTGGCAACTACTAGAACCCTTTCATGTACACATCCAAGTGCGCATCAAGTTATCATATGATCCATGCTCAAAGGGTAAAATCACGCCACGCGTATGACACACATGACATATAAGTCTCAAGTTCAAGTTCCAATAGAAAAAAAAATGACTTCTGAAAAGCTTTAATGACCTTGCCAGTTTTTGTTTTCTTTTCTTTTGAAATTTTGTTTTCTGAGTTGAGAATGTTTCTCGAAAATGAGAAAGCTTCGAAACAACATATAGGTAAATTCACTTTTTTGTGTTCAAAGAAACGCCATGTGATTGCTAAATATGTTTTCCGATTTGATATTTTAAAGTCAAAACAACACGACACAAGAACAAAAATTAAAAAAGGAAAACCTTCCTGAACAGAGCATAGGCGTCGCCCACCTCTGATTTACCTAGCCCAACTTTTCAAGCTGGCTATCCAAATCATGGGTTTCCTCCAATGTCCTAAAAAATTGTTGTCCTTTAGTGTTTGGGCCATGCCCATTTGGGTGGTCATAAAATATGGAGTTTAAAAGTTTAGTGGGATTCTATATTCCTAAGAAGACGACAGAAAATGTTAACGGGAAATGGAGTGCAATATTCCAGTTTTCCAGCAGTAGTGCTCAGTTAACTTGCACGCAACATCGAACACCCCTAATACTCTAATCTTCAATTCCCACAGCATCATCGTTGTGCCGTACATTCATGTTTCAGAAACACAAAGGTGACTTACACACGGCAACAACTAAAATCTAGGATGCATTCGGATCAAAAAAAAAACAGCGTAAGTAAAGTGAAAACAACCTAAACACGGCCAGAGAAATGATGATTAGACGAAACGAGACCTAAGATATGGATCTCACCTGCCATTGATTGATTTGGGTTGCAGAAATCACGCAACTGTGATGACGCCCAGGGGTTGAGAGAGAGTGGGGGTTACTGTAGAGGGGTTGGGGAGAACAGACCAAAAATGTCAGAAAGGTGCAGAAGGGGTTAGCTGCTTCCGTTTGCCAGAATGAGAGTTATGTTCGCCATTCGCTTACGGAAAGTCACGTGTCATAACAGGTTAGCTCAGGATCCTGATTCCGGGACTAACAGGGTGGAGAGTCACGTGTCATAACTATGGTTACGGCTACCATTCAGTGCGTTCTACGCGAGTTATACATATTTGAAAAAAAATCAACACATAAATCAATTAAAATTAATTAATTTTTCTGATTTTTTAAAATTAAATTTATACAAATTAATTATTAGATAACTATTACTGATTTTAAAAATAAATATTATACTACGATAGTGATCAAATCCGAATGGCAAATCCAAATTCATTCTACATGGCACTAGGGTGTGCTAGTCCACCAACTCATACTTTGGTCTTGAAAAAATTCATGATTTCATAGAGACATGAGGTATTTCTTTCTAGTTACAAGTATAACATATTTTGTATGATTTTTTCATAACTTGCAATCACTTACTATTGGTAATTCTTGACGGCAACAAACTCAATATTATGATCTATCTTACCCCCTATGTAATCATGTACTATTGGTTGTGCCACCTAAACATGGTTGGACACTAATAGTTATCTCGCGATGTTATATTTATTGAATGCTTTTGACTTTTTATAATATAATGACACATAATTAAAACGATAACTATGTTATCATGTGCCTTATATATTTCAAGTCTCGTAGGGTCTAAGATGAATTGATAGGAGAAAACTCATCACCATAGTAGTGATCTTTTAATTTACAGTGGTAGTAAGCACTTATGAGTCTTGTGATAAATAGACTATTGACAAACACAAGTGTTATAACTATATTAGGTATTCAATTCAAGTATCCATTTGGAGACACTAAAATCGTGGATGCTCTATATTGCCATAATATAATGATGTTCCAAACCTAAGTTGTGGTAGTTTGTCATTCATTGGGTTTGGTGTGACTTTAGTCGAATAAATGGAAATGGGACTTATCATATCATTAATAACATTTTTTTGATATACTGGATGCATTCCACCATATTAGCTATCAAAACATATATTATTGAGATACACAATCAAAATCTTTTGAAAGACGATAGAATTATGGACGCCTTATATATATGACCATAATATGGTAACATTAAAAGTTTGGGTTGTATTGATTGGTTTGTGTTATCATATACCTTACATCTTTCAAATCCGATGGTATGGATCAAACAAGGGGGAGGATACCTATCACTTTAGCTATACATTTTTGATATAAAGAATGCTTGCAGTCCTACAACAACATGAAACGGTGCATTTTATTACAAAAACAATCACTAATGTTTTTTATTAATATTTTGAAAACTTAATAATGGCAAATGGTAAATATTAATAAAGTAATATATAAATAAATAAAAACGCATGCACTTGTTGTTGGCAAGGGAAACAAACAATGCATGCGGGTGTTGAGGGTATCGGGTAGTTGTTACAAAGCGAATATGTTTTTATTGATAAAGAGAAAGTCGAGGTCAAAGTTAAAAAAACTTAATAGCAACGACACACTATCAAGTTTAGCTCATACAACTAAGCAAGAGCTTTAAATCCACAAATATAAATATGAATAATTCACAAATATGAATATGCAAGATAAAAATAAAAAGAAATAAAAAGACCATTTAAGTATATTTTGATGTAAATAAAATTAAAAAAATGTTAGCAAAATGCATAAGCATTTAAAATAAATAAATATGTCACATTTCTAATGACTTCGACTCTATTTTTGTTTTTTTCTATTTTTGATTGATTTGGCGCACTTTTGTTTGCTTTCATTAGTTGTTTGGGTTGACTTAATTTTTTGATGTAAATAAAATTAAAAAAATGTTAGCAAAATGCAAAGCTTTAAAATAAATAAATATGTCACATTTCTAATGACTTCGACTCTATTTTTGTTTTTTTCTATTTTTGATTGATTTGGCGCACTTTTGTTTGCTTTCATTAGTTGTTTGGGTTGACTTAATTTTTTAGTTTTTTTTCAATTGACTAAATTTTTTCTACTTTATTTTTTACAATTTATTTATTTATTTTTTACTTTATTTTGTTCTTTTTTTGAACTTTGCTCATATGATTGGATTATCTCTATCGATTTATCAATTTATTCTTTAATTTATTCTTTAGTTTTATTTTTCTTATCATATATTTATGTTATGACTAATTATATCATTTTTAGAAAATCAAAAGCTTGCATACACGAGCTCTAACTAAAGTTTTTTGTTTTTAATTCATTATATGATAAATAAAAAATAATATGATATTTTACTATGATATTTTAGAAATCAAAAAATAATATGGGCAAAACTTTTATTTTTTATATATAAAAAAAAAAAAAAAAAAAAAAAAAAAAAAAAAAAAAAAAAAAAAAAAAAAAAAAAAAAAAAAAAAAAAAAAAAAAAAAAAAAAAAAAAAAAAAAAAAAAAAAAAAAAAAAAAAAAAAAAAAAAAAAAAAAAAAAAAAAAAAAAAAAAAAAAAAAAAAAAAAAAAAAAAAAAAAAAAAAAAAAAAAAAAAAAAAAAAAAAAAAAAAAAAAAAAAAAAAAAAAAAATAATACATATATAATAGTTATTTAAATTAAATAACGTAAATAATTGAACAACGTGTGTAATTACAAATTTTCCTTAAAGCGTTTGAATCTCCGGCCTCTTGATGGTTAGTTTGTGGTTCAGCATCAGGTTATATATATGAATCCCGGGTAGACACCACGAGGCATATTTTGAGGCATTTTTTAAGTGTATAAATTTCAAATTATTAGGATATCATATAATTAAGAATTCCATCGATCGGGAAGGGAATCAATACCTGCATATTATTAATTACCTTGCCAAATTGGGCATTACTGCTCCGGCCATGGAGCTTGCAGATATTCCCTTGATGGTCATTCCCATCTCAAAGGAGTTGTTAAGAGTAGATAAGTTGGGTCTGCCTCATTTTAGGCAGCATTGATGGGCTTATATACTGTATTGTTTTATTTTATTCACTCTCTTTGACCTGCTAACATTAATTAAAATGGAGTGTGAGGTATTGTCATAAATCTGTAATCAGCTTTGGGTGGGAAAAAAAAAACGCGCGCGCGAGCTGTTAACTTTATTAGGCAGTGTGTGTTTATTTCAAAAAAAAAAAAACATTCATTTTATCTGTTGAATTTTTTATCAGGCAGCAACATATGTTTATTTTTTTTAATTAGTAAGCGATTGTTGATATCAATAGAGATTTGGAGTGGGCACCAGATTGTCGATTTTGTTTAGAAATGTAGTGGCTTCATCTAATATTCTATGAACAACGATGTAGCAATATTGTTGATTGGGGCCATCAAATGACAAGAAAAGGGCGGCCAATAATAGAGATAAGTTGATGTTGGGCCAAGAAAGATTTGGATGAATATAATCACGTACGGATCATATTATAAAATATTTACATAGATTATATAAAATGCATATATATATATATATATGAGAGTACTGATATTTAACTGGCAATTGAATTTGAGGTCGATTACAAAAAAAATATCCGGGCAAAAATATTATTCAGATCAAAATTGAGTTTAACATCCAAATTGAAAAATAAATAGATTAAGATATATTTATATTGGTTCTAATTATCTGTTAAATAATAATTTAAACATGAATTTTTTATGCAAACCGGAGTACGCGCTTGCTAGAAATAGTTAGAAAACGTATATAATATGGTCAAGTCCTGCGCTAATTCAACTTCAAACCAAAAGTCAAATCAATCCAACATATTTGGATCAATTTTGAATTTAATATATTTTTAGCAAGGATTTGAAGGCCAGATATTTTTGGAGCGTCCCCTGTAGTCCTTACAAGGACGTGAGTTTTGGGCTCTCCAATTTGGATGTACGCTCCTATGGCAAATGCCATGAGTTTAGGTGTTCAATCAGCTGTTACTCTACCTGGGAACCTTTTTTTTTTTTTTTTGAAAAAATAGGAAGACATTGATGTTTTATCTGAACCATGTTGTAAGTGGGAATAATAAACCTAGG
Organism: Taxillus chinensis; assembly: GCA_023512835.1. Classification (NCBI taxonomy): domain Eukaryota; kingdom Viridiplantae; phylum Streptophyta; class Magnoliopsida; order Santalales; family Loranthaceae; genus Taxillus; species Taxillus chinensis. Next base: position 41,085,880 of record CM042087.1, read on the forward strand.
ATTTGACTGTAAGGAGAGAAGAAAAACTATATATAGACACACACTTAATACTTTCAAGCAATGAGCCATTAGAAAGTCAGCTCTCTTCTCTTTCACCGACTTCAAAAACACCCCACCAAAAACTTACGTGAGTTAACAAATAAATAAATAAAAAGAAGCCAAAAAAAGAAAAACAGAAAGAGGCAGAAACTTTTTTTTTTTTTTAAGAAAGAGAGAGAGAGTTGACAGCACAAAATTGCGCGTTATTTGGCTGAAGAAGAAAATAAATTGATAATAAATTCAAGAAATGATGTAGACACGTTACATGGATGTTGCAGGGCGGGGTATGTAGTAATGAGGGAGAGGTCAAACGTTAAATCAGCTGCCCCCACGTGACATGTCGAGAGACAGCATGGGACAACGCACGCGTTAGGATTCCTGATGATACAAAAGTCCATGCAGAAGAGATTTGTCTTCTTTTTTCTTAATTATTATTCTAAATGGATCCCAAATGAAAACCTCACAAAATCGACGTCGTTTGACAGTGGGAAAGAACATGGGAGGGGTTTCTCGCGTTATAATAATAATAATAATGTCTTAATTAACATATTTATATATATATATATATATAGAATGACTTTCAAGATACGATCAGTTGATGGTTGACTCTCTATGTATGTGGGCCGGTAATTAATATATGGTTAATGTTTTGTTTTTTTTAATCTACTAGCTGAAGATCTTGGATCTTGGTTTCTTTTTTTAAGATCCCCATGTGGTGTGGCAAGTGTGGCTAGCCACAGGGTCAAACCCATGAAATGATCACCCCTCCCGAGGAAATGACTTTTATTATAATTCAACGCTGTACCCTACATGCAACACAACATTAACATCCTACCATTCCAGTGGAGAAAAAAAATACAAACAAAACACAAAAGATGCGGTAAAACTATAGGTCTCTAGTGACAGTTTTGAGCCAAATATGTTGACAGCTCAATCCGGGCAAGTAGGTAAAGGTGTTGAGTCGGGAATTAATTAAACCCTACTTGTCGGTGAAAAGCTTTAGTAGAACTTGATGGATGCGCGCGGGATTTTTATATATATATATATATATATATATATATATATTCTGGTATTTATTTATTTATTTATTTATAAAGTATATTGTTATTTTAACTTTCAGGGAATTGGGGAAAACGAGGGACATTTGTCTGATACATAACATTTGGTTTATCACCTCTCAACCTTTTATGGGATTGGAAACCATGCATGTGCGGTGTCACTTGCTTGACATGACTGCGGCGCTTTTCCTAATTGTTATGTTTTTTTGAAATTGGTGTTCCCTATTTTGGTACCAATGGAAGAAGCAAAAGCCATCCATTTGACCAACAGCATTACCCATTTCATGCCTTAAAATGAGGAAACACATGCATCTCATCCATTAAACATATATAGATATGAAAAAGGGTTTTTAAGTTTAGATTACAAATTCAAGATGAGGTACAACGCGATTATGCTAGCACTTCAAGCATCAAAATTAGGAGTAGTGGACTTCCTAAACAAACATCAAACCAAAAAAAACAAAAGCAAATGTGTGAATCAAAACAAATGAGTTAGCAATCTGCCTGTACAATTGAACAGAAGCTACAGTTCTCATTTCTTACGCACACATTTGGTGGGTTTTATATGGTACCCTTTCATGGCTGCCACTGATTAAGTCCAGCACGTACGTGTTCGCAAGCAGGCACATCCTCATTACCCAATTAATATTACAGCTCTTTACTCAGCATCTCAGCTCTTTCAGCGCCAAAGACGTCAACCACCTTCCTGTAGAGCTCTTCAAATGACCCGAGGACAGCAAGCTCACGTAGCTGACGACACACACCAATATCCGAACCCATGAACATACCCGTTTCCTGGTAATCTTTGTACCAGCAGGGAGCCACATTATTATTATTGCAGGACTCGGAGGCATTTTCGGTTTTCTTTCCGGAATTCCCATCCGAGGAACTACTCCCGCCGGCCGTGTCACTCGAACCGCTTTGTGAAATCTGCTCCTCAGTGAGAATGGGCTGACCAAACAATAAGAATTGCGGTGTCTTGACACTGCTGTTTCGTGGGGTGGAATTTCCCATTGTCAGCAAGCAGGACACGTTCTCACCCTTTTCGGAATTAGCCACAGCGTCAATATTGCTTGGAGACGGCACCAACCGTTTGTGCAAGTGGAGGCCATGTCGTCCTAGCTGAGCATGCCTGGCTTCCTGTATGCCTGAAGGAATACTGTAACACAAAGCACTGCTGCTGCAGGGACCAAGCATAGGATTGGTGAAGAAGGGAGGCACTGGACTTGGGCCGGGGTGTGGGAAGCCTGGGACTTCTGGAAGCCGCATCTTCTTTCTTGGTGGTGAAAAAGGGTGACAATGCATCGAGGGCATGTTTGATACCAGCTCAACCAACCACGGGCTAACTCGTGCCACATTCTGCAGCAAATCCGGCTCATCCCACGTTACCTGTGCTCAACCATGTTAATTAACCACGCTCGATCGAGAAAACAAAAATACACAATAAATCTAAGACAAGATGCAGGAATATTAATCATGACACAGAAATTTATCGAACGCATATATAAATAGGCCAAACAATATATCGTTAGCAACGCAAAAACCAAGTTTGAGTTCACACACAATATAATATTGGGTATTAATTAATAATGAGTTGGTTATATTATATATATATATATATATATATATAGAGCATGAGACAACCCAATTAATGTTAGCTAGGGAGTGCAAAGATAACATATATACTAGATATATACATATATATATATATATATATATATATATACCTGGAGAAGCCGCCATGGAGAATTAGGCCAATGGACAGGGTCAGCAACCAAAGCGGAAGCAATGGTTCCCATGAACCAGCTGACCCGGGACGAATCCTCGGTCTCAAAAGCCATCTTGAACCTCATTCCAGGGCACCAATGGACCTGCATTGCAGCCCTCACAGTGGAGGCCTTCACACAAAACTCCGGGCTACTCGCCCTCGGGTAGTACACGGTCTCAAAGGGCCGCCCATTGGCTGCAAGAGTCACAGCCTCAACAACCGACTCCGCTGTCACCCTTCCCTTCCCCCCCATACACCAACTAGAATTATTGCTGCTGGCTTGCGATGCAAAGGGATGATGATCAGCTGTAGCTGTTGGCGTCACTGTCGGGTTCCATCCACCAAAGACTCCCCTCTTTGCCCGCCGTATCCCCACGCAAAGCTCCCCACCCTCCGCCCTCAAGAACACAACCGAGTCCCCCGCAACCAGCCTCTTGCGGTTCACGAAATTGCTCCACCCGGTTGTCAGAAGATGGCGGCGAGGGGTACCCCTGTATATGTGCCGGAACTTCCAAGTCTCCCCATGAACATCCTTTGCAAGGATGGTCTGCACAGGAGGGTCCACCCGGTAGTCCAGCCGTGGGAAAATGGTCTCCGCACAGTACCGGGGGACCGAGAACCCGCCGCCGTTATTGGCATCGGACTGTGTCAAGGTCTTGGCAAAAGAAACCGGTTTGTCCAACCCCTCGGTCCCGCTGCCATGACCACCATCATCAATATTATCTGTGTCGCTGCTACTATCAGCAGCGCTCCTCAAAGGCACCAAGCTTAACTTGGCATAAACCTCGTCGGTTAATGGATCTGCCAGGTACTGAATGGCAGATACGCTACATAGTACTTGTGCCGGAATATTATTCCTTACAGAGCTCCCAAACAGTACTACTTTTTCGTGGGTGTGTTCCACATAGCCTTGGGGGAAGAAGAATACCTTGGAATTGAGCGGCGGGATATGGACCATCCCACCGGCGCAGGCATGCCATAGGTGAGAGTCCAAGCACTTCTCGGAACCTTTTACAAGCTCTTTATTTTTCAATACGGAATCCATATTGATGTATATATACCAAGCTAGTGTGACTGCGGCAAATATCAATCAAAGCCTTTGCAGAAAATTAATAAAAGCTAGCTTTTTCCACCCTGCAGTATATACATATATCATTCACCAAATTACAAAGATCCGCGACACCTAGAGAAAAATAAAAAATAAAAAAAAACTCACAAGTGCAATCCCATTAGGGTTTTATAAAATATTACAGACATATGTAGCTAGCTAGAGTAGATCATATACAAAAATTAATTAGAACCCCCACCAAAAATGGAGATCTACATCTATATAGCTACTCAGATGCATGCCAAACGAGGACGTCAAACATCACAAATATCCAAGAACTGATTTAGGTACCTATGTTTTGTTTTTCTGGTGAAGCAAACCAATTAAAAATAGGCCTGCAGCAAAAACATATATATATAGAAACAACAGATTCCTTACCTTTGAAAGCAATCCCAGTACATCAAACAACAAATCGAATCAAATCTTCCTGCATGAGGAAGAACACAGCAATTACATAACGGAGAGAAACCCAAGTGAAAATTTTCTCTCAGGGCCTTTGAGAAATGAAAATTTATGGAAACCCACAATCAGTGATAATATACTACTGAGCCTAGCTAGGAGAATAGTTTTATTATATATTTATTTATTTATTTTGCTGTTTGGACTCGATTTTCCACACGGAGATTTGCTTAAACTACAAGTCTACAACAGTGATGATATGCGGGTCATGAGCTTGCTTTGCGCTGTTGAGCTGGAGCGAGTGTCAGAGACATAAGCTTTTACCAGACAGCAGCACATAGGAAGCTTCCGTTCCCACGACACTGGGATTAAGGGAGCGAGAGGGAGAGTTGGATGGACGAGACCCGCGAAAAATATAATAATAAACAAAGCCCAAAACACGAGATTCTAACAAAGCAGTAATGGCTTTAGCAATAGAGAAAACATTAAAGCAGAGGGTTTTCCTGCGCTTGTTGCGACGGTTTCGGGGGCTCCCATAAAGTTCATGTGATTATTAATTATCTTTGAGATACGACCACTTAATTAATCCATGTCGCTAATACCAAAGCCACTCTCACATCAGGAGCGTGTCTGACAGCTCCTCTGACTTCCTCGCCTTCCCTGCCTGCCTCGGATCATCGCTAACGTTATTTTCCCAAAAAATTTCCTTGTAGAAATCAAATTAATTTCTGGATTTTTTTTTCTTTTGGTATTTAATAAGTTGGTTTTGCTAAATAAAACAAATAAGCTCTCTTCCTGATTCGGAATTCAATTATTTTTAGTTAGGACAAAAAGAACATGACGATCGATTGTGACTTGGTCTGTTTGTCCTCCACCATCAGATCTGTTTGTCCTCCACCATCAGACAACATGCAATCAACCTGGCAACCCTATCTTTTAGTAAGTTTTTGCAATATACATAATGTTGGTAATTAAAACTATTTAGTTAACAAATTTGTATTTCTGGTCGCCTTTGATATTCCTTTTCAAATCCTTGTTTTTACTTAATTATCGCTTCTATATATATTTTTACCAATGGAAACGAGAAATCTGTTTCCATCCTCGAAAATCCTCAACTTTTAGGAGTTTTTTTTTTTTTGGGGGGGGGGGGGGGGATTCCATCTTTTTAAATTTCTTGAACTCATAAAACAAGGGTTTTTAAAATGAAAATTCACTAGTCACCATTTGAAACTTCTTATAACGATAAAGGCATTTGTGGAGAATCGTTTCTAATTTCAATTGCCTTCTAGTCAATCTTCATGTTGTAGTACTGCAAGGGCATGAGATCCATTGATGAACATATCCTCATAGCTAGCCTAAATAAATGAAACAAAACAAAAACAAAAAAACCGAACCAGCTCTCTTCGAATTAGATATTAATTAGTTTTTCCCCCTACATACCTTTCTTTCTCTCTTATTAATTTAAATAATAATACATTTATCTTTCTTTTATTTTATACATATTTTTTGCATTATCTTTATGCTGTAATAGTAATTATGTTTATTTTAATTATTATATATACGATATTTTTTCATGAAAGAAATAAAAGGAGAAAACTCTTGAAGAAAGGGGAGAGCTTTATCAGGACATTCGAGAAAAAAAAAACGGTGTTACAATCGTTAAAGGACCATTGTTGGTTTTTTTAGGGTTGCCATTGCTCTTTGAGTTGGTTTTTATTTAAAAATGATTTCTAATTATATCATGTATCATCATTAAGCACTATCACTATGTTTCTCCTTTCTCTCTTACGAGGAATTGAAAGGCATATTTGTTATTTAACTATTTTTTCATGTAAAAAATTTTCCATGCTTATCCATTTAAATGCTTGTTATGTAAATTGAAAAAACATGCTTGTTTTAAAATCCCGTGTCTGTTATGAAATTATGTATTATGCAAATTCTATGAGATGTGTGCTTACTATATGTGATTATATGCTTAAAAATGTCATAGATTTTTTAAAAAACAAAAAATGTAGATCGGTACAAGTGTTGATTTTTTTTTTAAATAAGTGCAGGGAGATGTCTACAAATGTTTCAAAAAAAATTGAGCATCATATCTTCACTCTAGTTTTCATTTATGTAGAAAAAATAAAAAAAAAAGTGGAGAAAAGCTTCTTTTTTTTCATGATTTGGATGGGTAAGTGTGCAATTATTCACTTATATTTGTATTCATACTCATTTAAACCTAAAATAATTGTGGCAAGTGACTTCTTCAACAAAACGAATTTTTGTTTGCTTCCAAATAACATGGTAAGTAACTGTTTTTAACAAAAAAAAAAAAAACAAAAAGACCAAGATATATTGTTTTGTTTAAAAAAACAAGAGCAAAACTCTTACCCAAAGGATTTTTGCTTTATAGGTGTTTCCCAGAATACATTAACAAAGCATTCTATATTACGGACTTTATAAGAAATAAGTATAAACCTCTTTCCACAAAGGAGTTTTTAGTTATGAGAATTTTCTTGAACGTAACAAAGCATATCTTACATTACAGATTTAAAAAAAGCAAGAAAAACCTTCCAAACTTAAATAGGTATCAATTTTAAACGTAGTAGAGATGCTAAATCCTATCTCCACTTGTAATTGTACTCCTAAAGTAAGACTTTGGGACATAGGTCACTTATATTTGTTTGCTACATTTGGTAATGGATACGTTACACTATATTTTCGGTTGATGGTAACTCTAAAAACATTATTTTATTTTTATCCTTCTACACAAAATTAAAAAAAGTAGTTCCTTGATGCCCACTGGGTCATCAACCATGAGATATTTATTTACCATTTTAATTATTTATTATGATTTTTATATTATTCTATTTATTTAATGTAAAAACTACATAACTTGATAACTTTGATTTTAAGATAGATAAGTTGTAAAGGTATGGTGGATATACAATACATTAAAATCATATAGTGTTCAAAGTGAAATTATATATAATAAAGCATAAATTTTAATGAAAATCTATATTTAGAGGACAATTATATATGGTATTTTAAAAATATTTTTAAAAGGGCATTATTAGATAATTAAAATTTTAAAACTCTGTATATATTTTTCATATGATAATATAAGTGTGTGTTTTAATTTTTAGAAGAAATAATTTTTTAAAAGTTGTCACATTATAGGATTCAGAATTGTATGGTAAGAAGTTGGTTTCTTTTTTCTTTTTTCTTTTCTAAATTTATTTCTCCACATGTAAATAAAAAATATTTGAAATGTTATTTCAAATAATAATAATAATAATAATAATAATAATAATAATAATAATAATAATAATAATAATAATAATTAAATTCCTTGCACGCAAGGTATTAGATTAAAGTCTTTAAATGGAATTCGTTGTTATGTTTTATAATTTTTATGTCACTACAATTCCACCACGTACGAGTAATTAAAAAAAGCAGTGAATTTAAATGCTTAGGTATAACGCATTGCCTCAATTGTTTTGGTTTTAATATAATTATCTGTGAGAATGGAGAAATTCTCAATATAATAAGTAATCACACATTATTAAAAAAATCAATTTTAATGATCAAAATCAAAAACTGAAAAAAAAAACTCTACGCTTCTATTTATAAAAGACAAAATGCTTTATGTGAGTTTCTCGTGCACACATGATGTTACAGTATTTTATGGGTCAGAATTTTTCAAAAAAAAGGTTTGGTAAACCAAAAACCCAATTTAAAGTTGAAAGCTTAGAGATGTTTTTGAAATTTAAATTAGAAAACCTTGGAACCCATATCACCCTGCTGTGATATGCCTTGGCTAAAAAACATGTTGCTCCCTTGATGCTTAGTTTCTCCAAACTAGTTACATATTTATTGCCCTTTCAAAATACTGTTCTTGCTTTTATTTGACACTGATTTTCTGAAAATACTACTGTATATCAATTGTTAGGAAGTTAACTAGATATGAGTAGATTATATTTTAGGCCTTCAACAAATGCTACAAGTATATATAATTGAACCTTTAGTATGGTGTTCTATTTTTTTCTCTTTGATATCACTTAGGTTCCTTTAGTCTCCAGATATATAAAGTGAAGCGATACATATATACACATGCATACAAAAGGGGTCATTTTTCCTTAATTTTGCGGGCACGACACAAGTGAGTTAGTGTATATGCTGCTAGATGGTAAAAACATCAAATTTTTGAGTCAAAATGCCCACATATATTTATAGAGAGAGAGAGAGAGAGAATTTTGCTAAAAATGCGAGGCTATTTCTTATCTTAAGAACTTTAATTTTTATCATTAAATTTTACAACCAATGATTCATATTATATTTTTATTTAACTATAGTTCTACTATAGTGAATATGCTACAGTTATTAGAACTATTAAATTTTGTTATGATAGTCTAGATTAAATATTCTTAGGATAAAAAGTGATATCACATCCACTATTTAGCATGACCCCCTCTCCCTATATATATATAACATAATTTTTTGTATATTTTAGGCCTTATTGTTTAAAAGTGCTAAAAATAGTATAAAATACGTTAAAATATTTTGAATTTGTGTTTGATTGAAGCGTCACCGTCATATCAGACCTATTCACGTTATTTATATATATATATAAGTCAATACACGGAGTCACTATTGTATTAGACTATATAAGTAGAATTTTATTTATTCGAACTTTACTCTATAACAAACTCAATATACAGAACCATTATTATATTAGGATATTAAATTATATGCAACAGGGAAATATTAAGTTTAAAAGGGCGTAAACTCATCAGTACTCGACACCCCAAATGGGTCTATTAAATGAACGGTCGGAGTCGGCAAAATGCAACCGCTTAGGTTTACTTTTAAAATTTTGAGTCCACCTCCAAAATTCAAAACTAAATTCTTATAAATTATATACACCAATAAGAAGCTAACACTACGTGCATGTTGATAGAATATAAAACTACGTACGTCAATAAGATTTATATTTTTCTATAGATAATAATAGGTGATGGGAGAAAAGTACCATCGGATGGTATTTAAATTTCTTAATAATTATGCTTGAGATATGAATCTCACGTGTATAGGATTCTTTTATTGACATTCGCTCCATTGTTGACTTTAATTACCTAATATATATTTGATTTTGATGGCATTTAAGGCACGAAAATATTGAGGGTTTCTTATGACATATTCTAGTTTTTTTTCTAATATATAATTTGCGCGCGCACACACATACTTTTAAATACATGGATATATAGTGGCTATTTGCCAGGTTTTTTTTTTGACAATTTCATATTAATGGGAATAAATGTTTGCCAGAGGACTATATATATATATATATAGTTCCAACGTATGAATGAAGATACCTTGAAAACGTTTTAAAGGACAAATGTGTGCAAGTGAACAATAGCTATTACACTTATGTTCCTGTTATTAAAAAAACTGCAAAACATAAGCCTTTTCGTGTGTGTGTGTGTATATGTTCCAACGTATGAATGAAGATACCTTGAAAACGTTTTAAAGAACAATGTGTGCAAGTGAACATAGCTATTACACTTATGTTCCTGTTATTAAAAAAACTGCAAAACGCCTTTTGTATATATATATATATATATATATATATATATATATATATATATATATATATAGAGAGAGAGAGAGAGAGAGAGAGAGAGAGAGAGAGAGAGAGAGAGAGAGAGAGAGAGAGAGAGATTATGTTCATCCTATTTTCATGGCTGGCGTATTTCCCACATGAAATTATACCACTATCAATATAAAGCAAAAGTCAACTCCAGATTTGTCCCACATTTAGGTGGGTGTGAGTAAAAACTAATTGGGCTAAAGCTTTATCCCAATCTTTTCCCAAGTTAATTATAAATGAAATGCAGGGTTTTGAAATTTGGGGCAAAGGGTATACCCACTAAGGTGAAATTTCAAATTAAACTATCATGAGTCCTCTTGAAATTAAACTATCTTACCCAACGGTAAAACTATTGGAATATTATCATATTGTTACCAGCATTTTTTGAAATTTCCGCTATTTGCCATGGCTAAAGCTTTTTAGTAGCATTTTTACGAACACCAGTAAAAATTCTGGTGTTTGCAGGTGTTAAAATATCGACGATTTAAATATACCTAGAAAAGTAATAAATTTAAAAACGCTAGAAAAAGTGATAAAAATGCAAGTGATAAAAAAAACGCAAGAAAAAGTGATAATTGGGCTAGTCAGATCTGATTTGATGGCACGTTATATGACCCGATGGCATAGCACCAGATTAAGCCGTTCTACAACAAGGGTGTTTAGCTTATTGAGGGTTCTCAAAAAAGGTGTAGATCCAACTAAGTATAGTCATTTTAGTGGAATGATATAAAAAATATTTACAATTAGTGATTCAAAATAGAACTTTCCCGCATGCTTTAGAGTTTTCTCATAATGACAAGTTATAGTAGTATGATGTAAACCCAACCAAGAAGGAGAGGTATTTGATTTATTTTCTGTACAATTAGTTAGGGCAACCTTTGTAACACACAAGTATAATGCAGTGTAAGACCTGTATAAGATCATTATTAGGTAATACACAAGAAGGGGGTCTCAGATTTAGAGTTTATATAAGAGACAAAGAGTAACATACATTCTTTGCATGCTCTTTAACAAAATATACAAAATACTTAAGAGAATATAGATATAGTTCTTAGAGAGTATTTTTGGAACAAGTTGAGGGAGGTAATAGATTGGGCTCAATATAGATACACCCATACTGTCATGTAATAGGTCACAATGGCCTAACCATATAAATTGTTTGTATTATTTATTTTTCAAGCACTTTGCTTTTTCTATATGGTTGACCTATTTAAAGTACCATTATCAACTAATCTTAATATAAAAAAGAAATTTTCTGATAAGACCAATCAATCAATGGGATTAAGAGATGTGACTAAAAGGTAATATTGGGTAAATTTGTAATTAGTAGGTAGCAATTATTATACATTCGTTTGATATATTATATTTTATTTTATTTAAAAAAAGAATTAGATTATATATATATATATGATTGAATCCAAATTTTGTATGTCTAGTATATTTATTAAAAGAAGAAGTTTTGGAAAATAACATATATCAATTCACCCATTCTTTGTTATATATTAGCTAGTGTGTTAGCTCATCTTTTAGAATCACAATCGGTATCAAAGTAAGGTTACACCATAGGCATATATGACTTTATATTTTTGAAGTTTAAGTGTTCAACATATTTGGTAAAGATTCATATTTTAGGTGACATTTTGAGATAATCATTATTTGATTATAAAAATATATAAACGATAATGTAATTATCAATATGAGTGTTTTAATTATACATAATCCCAATTTGAAATTTGGGGCCAAAAGTAATGTTTGGTATTTTGGATGGATTAAAGTGTTTTTTGGTATTATAATTATGTTAAAAGGAAATAAGGAAAAGGGAAAAATATAGTTCAAATATGATATTAAGAACAATGATTTCATGTGAAACAACCGATTAAAAAAAGAGAAATTTAAGAATTTAGAATTTTGGTAAAAACCCCTAATTTTGGATATAATTCCATGTAAGTTAAGCTATGTGATATGTTTGATTTATATGATGGTTGGTAATGGCTTATTTTGATGTTTATGGTGTAAAATTTTGGGTATGGGTGTAAGAATAGATTATATGTACATGTTGGGTTGCACGAAAACAAACGAAGGGCCCCGTTTTGATTTATGGCTGTGATTGGTGGTTGCAGCCGAAGGCCTGCAACCGGGGCACGCGTCTGCGGATGTCAAATAGGTATTGGAGCAGTGGAGGGGTGGGGCATGTTGTGCTGTTGCGGCCACACACGACATGGTTTTGCTTGGGCCAAGCAAGCCGATGGCACCCGGCCACCACGGCCGCAAGGCTAGGCTATTATCACGGGTATTATGGCCAGTCTTGTATTTTTTGTATTGTTTTCTTTGGTTTGCGAGCTCTTTGGGGTTATAATGGTGATATTTAAAACTTGTTTTGATGTTTTATTATAATGTTTGACTGTTTGAAGTTGTTTTGACATTGTATGATATGATGATTACATAGATATGGGTGTGAACCTCATCTTGCATGGTCGTGTTCCTATATGCGACTGGCTGATAGAGGGAGGATAAGTGGACAACTGTGTTTCCACATATGATTGGCTAAAAAATTTCACTGTTGATTGGGGAAAGATGAGCAGTAGGGAATGGGAATGCTGTTAACTAATATATATCTTGATATTGTTTTTTTGGTTGAAGAACAGTAAAATTTTATCCTTTCACTTCCTTAAGTATTGTGTTTTGCAAACGTAGTGTTGATTTTATACATATTAATTTAGTTTCACATCCCAATAATGATGGCGTACTCAGCCGTAATATTATTTTCAATTGGTCATCAACCCCTTGTCATCCGTACATTCCTCTAATTGAACTATTCTCAAATGGAACGTTGAACAAGATCTCTCCTTGTATATTTTATAGCTAGCTTGATCATTAAAACATCACACGACCAGTTACTGAAGTTCGAAATAGAGTTAATATAGGCCAACCATCTTGATCACTTGCGCTAAACAGATCACCACTCCCCCCTTTTATCTTGCAATATCTTGCATACGAATCATGTCCACCAAAAAGGTCTACATTTTCCCGGAAAACATATATGTCTTTTAAATTAATAATTATATGTATATAAGATTTTGTTTCTTCATATCTTTGAGATTGTGTTTCCTTTACCCAGCCAGTGAAAAGAGTCCTGCATATTTTCAGCAGTGAGAAGCACACATCAATTAAAAATCCGTTAGGTCAACCCTCAGATTTGCTGTATATAGATATATGTCACAAGAAATTAAATCCTATCTAACACTTTGGATATAGCCAGGAAAAGAAAGAATAGTTACTCAAGCGGCCATGAATATCGAGCACAATAAACTAAACAAGGATCCCTCTATTTCAACATTTCTTTCATATATATATACACACACCCTCCTTAGCCTAGCTTCCACATATATGATATATATTCAAAAATAAGTCCTGGCCCAAAAAACCTTTGATTATTATTATTATTATTATTATTATTATAGAGTGTTTGATGGATTTGGGGAAAGGACCAACAGATATGCGTACCAAAATGAATGATGATTGGTGTCGGATAGTTTTCATCCATACAATTTAAAACCTTTGATTTTGTGTTTGCATGCAGCCTAATTAATTAGTAACGCATTTTCACAATTAGGTATTTCGGTCTAGTTGCAGGTAAGACTTTAAACGTGGATAACGCGGTTATGACAATATTTGTTTAATTGGTTCCTACGCGTCGATGTGAGGTCCATGATTAGTTTACCCATATATTTATTTAACCCAACAACATATATATGTACACAGTACACCCACACATATGAAGGCAAAACCAGTGTCGGAGGAACGTCGAAGGATGCTATATATCAACCCATTATATATAAATATATATATATATATATGCAATTAATATGACCTCAATATGTAGATTTACGTATGATAGGTCTACCCATTTTAATGTTTTCCCTAGACTATCAATAGCCTTGTATTAAAAATTAGGCTTGCATACACGTACCTTAGCTAGCTATTATGATAATAATTACTAGTTGACCACGTACAAATCTCATTTAATGTTTCAGGTCATTACATCACGTTAGATTAGATGTATATATATTGATATTCATGACCTCTTAGGTTAATTAGATATATATCCTCAACGCGCTGATTCTCATACCCCGCCATCATCTAACCGCGTTAACTGCGTAAGCACGTTTTGAACGCGCACAATACGGCAGAAATTAAATGAGACGATCGAATATTTTTATATATATAACCATTGTCGGAGGAACTGTATAAACATAGGAAGGATCGACCTAACTCCTACACCGAGGGTCGACACATTTTAGCTCCATGCATGAATACCTAATCAGCAATAAAAAAAATAATAAGAGGGTGACCCACAAAAAGATCAGCAATAATAATAATAAAACAATTATTTTACCCTGTATATATAAATATATATATTATAACACACACATGACACATCTCACATCTGATCTGACATCCCATCCCAAGCATTTCTTTCTATTTATCAAAATCATATATAATTAAATTCCTAATAAAATAATATACTCTAATAATATAAACTATATATTATATATATGGTACCATCCAGAAAAGCGACTGGGCAACCTTCCTTAATTCACTGAACCAAACGAAGAGGATGCTCCATGGACAATGACCCGCACTGCAACAGGCCCTGTGCTGGACTCGTGTGACACCCAGGTGTTCGCTGTTGTACGTAGTGAGGGCATGCTGGATCGCCTTGTCGCGATGACAGCCAGCGTCGGCCAGACCCTGTCACCCTGGCCGGCAACGACCTAACGAAGCCTCTGGTCAATTGAACAAAGCCCAAGCCTGACCCGAGAGAACAAAACTTTAGTCAGAACCAGCCCATTAACTTTTTTGCCTGGGCTGGTTTAAATATCATGGGCTTGCTTTGGTAAAGAAACTGTGACTTATTTTTAGGGAAAATGTAAATATATTATCCAAAACTGGGCCTGTTTTAATTTTGGCAATTGTGTCGGAACATTGCGCTTTTGTTTCCACACCCACTTTGTATTTAAAATTTGAACAATTTTACATGCCAACTAATTTGTGCGCTGGCTGATCATGTAGTATACATTATCGAATATTTTTTGTTACCTTATTCATTACTACTACTGCAAAAAGAGAACGACTAAGGCCGATGCTTGGTTGCTTGCTTGTTTGTTTCTTTAGAAAGAAACATAGTTGGGTTTCATTTTTAAAGGCATTGAATGAAGTAGTTGAGACTTACTTGGACTTGGGTATACATGTTGAGACAATAAAACAAATATGAAGTGTAGGCCCTGCAACGTTTTGTGCGTTTCTGGTAAGCCCGCGTAGTCAAGATTGCGTGCATTTCCAAAATGGCACTGCTATTTAATTTAATTCCCAAAGTATAAGAAAGGGTTGGTCTTACATAAGTGTCCACAATTTTTTTTAAAAATTTATAGCTTTAAACTAAATATATATATCACAATAAATTATCTAAATTATTTTCTACATCATTAAAATAATATCTTATTACTTATTTTATTTAATACAAAAAATTATAATTTAATATGAAATAAAAATAAATATTAAAAAATATATATATAATTTAATAATTATATAAAATAAATATTACTTTCTCTCATGCCTTAACCTCTGTCATCATTCTCCTAAACATACTACGTACTCAAGGATAGAAAGACAAGGCACTTTCTTATACAGGCAAACAAACAGGAGCTTATTAGAACTGTTTGATGTTTTAGTTTTAATTTATAAAATTATTAGTTATTTCCAAAACTCCATGTTAAACAAGTTATAGTTATTCACAGAATAATTAAACTGGCATCATAACATCACATCTTTGCTACAAAATATAAAAATCCTAGGAAGAAATTTAAATATGAAATATGTGAAAATAATTTTATGATTTTTTATTTTACAAAATCTGCAAATATATCATTCAACGCCCATGATGTCAATTCATGTGTTTCAAATATATTTGGAACGAGAGTGCCAACATATTCTACAATCATAACATTCAACGCCAATAATTTCAATTCGTGAGTCTAGATCGTCTATGGCACAATTGTAAAGCATTAGCCAGTGAAAGAGAAGGAAGCAGAGAGCAAACAGAGAGAGAATTTATAATCATCCCATAACATTACAAACCCAATACTGACCTAGAGTTCCCCTACAAGCAAGTAAACTGCAAAAAGAATACCCATTACACGGCATTAATTATAAAAGCCAAGGCAACACAGACCATAAAACCTAAATAAGGAATTGAACCACTGACTAAATCCCTTAAACCCCTTAATTGGTAAGGAGCAATCATCTTCCTACCCCTTTCCATCTTTTCTCAATTCAATCTTCTCCTCTCGGCTACCTAAAAATATGGTCATCTACTGCTACTATCCCAACCCGACCCCTGTTTGTACAATAAACAAATGGACGAAGAAAAAACAAAGCATCTAGCAATGGAATAAGACAAGGATGGAAAAAGGGCTAAGTGACTAGAGAGGCCGCTTCAAGCTAGCTAGCCAAAAGGAACCCATCACATCCAATCTGCTTCAACATTGCTATTTGAACCGACTTCAGATTGAGATCCAGCCGCTGAAGTGGCGGTGGCTGCAGTGGCTGTAACGGGTGACATTGTTGCCGCCGGCATCATGGCATTGTCAAGTAGAGGCGTGAATACCTCTCCTGTCTTGGTCCTCATCTCCAGCACCTTCTTGTGGGAATTGGAATGGATGGAAGGCACAAAAGTGGGGCTGGCAGCAGGCCGGTACTCCGGGAAAAGCCGACCAGACTTGTACCGAACACCGCAGGCATTGCAAAGGGTCTTAGGCCCCATTGGCCCTCCTCTCCACTGAGGGGTTTTAGTGATCTCACAATGCAGGCACTTCCTAACCCCTTGTGCTGCAGTAGTATTTGCATCCGTCTCGGCGGGCGAATGAGGACCCAATACCGACAGCTTGATCTTCCTCTTCTTCTTCTCGTGATCGCCCGGCTTTTGATGCTTCTTCTGAGGAAGAGACTCGTCCTCAAGGGACTCCCCGGTGGAGAAGGCAGGGGAGAGGAGGTGGAATGCTGGGCGGGGTTTGAAGGAGGCAGGGCGACCACGCTTGCTGCGGGCGCGGCCAGGTTTGGCGCATGCGAGGACATCAGTGTCAAGCGCACGGCCGCGAGGAAGGGTCTTCCCTGCCATTGAGCAGGAGTTGCTGCTCTCAAGGACGGAGATGGGGCTAGAAGTCCTAAAGCTGCTGCTGTTTTGGGTGGAAGAGTCGTCCTTGGGTGTGATGGTGGTGGGGGCCTGTTTCTCGAGGCGGGTAACACTGCTTTCGCAGGAGAAGGATTCCTCCACGAAGTGGGATAGCCATTCTAGCTGAGCAATGTCTTCAGACTGCAGTACCCAACAAAAATTCCACAAAAATCAATAACCAAATTCACAAACGTATGACTTCATGTCATTATTATTATTATTATTATTATTGTTGCTGTTTTCTTCCGGTGGTTACACACGATTATCACTGCGTGTTTTATTCAAATTATAGTTCAAACATCACGGACAATGGGGTTGGAGAGAGTAAGTTGGAGTTTCAAAACAAAATCAAGTTGGAGGGTTGACATGTCCACATAATTCATTACCTACTACAACCATCCATGCCATGTCCATGCATTAGAGACAGAGCGCACACTTAAAAGCCAAGTTACAATTATGATAACCCAAAAGGAAAAATTAAAGGTTGGGTATGACTTTGAAGCGAAGTAAGAATATATAGATAGTCAATTTACTTTGGAATATGCCACATTAAAGCTAGCCGCGCTGTCTTAACGTTATGCCACTATAATTACAATTTAAAATGACGTGATTAGCCATAATATGATGTTATGGTAAAATAAATAGTGAATAATTACTCATTAACGAGATGTAATTATGAGATCCCGTAATAAGTGGTTAAAAAGACAAGACAACCTATGTAAGTCCCATTCAAAATGAATGTAGACATCGCATTGGCCGTTTCCTTTTTCTTTCTTTCTTTTTTTAAAGAAAAATAACAAATAATTTTGTATTTAGAAAAAGGAAAATTAAAATTCGAGAGGAAATTAACTCGTGACTACAGAACTGACTAAAGAACGTTACCAAAAAAAAAAAAAAAAACTCACCGGAACCGACAGCTCGGCGGAGAGGTCGGAGGCACTGTTGTTGCCGGAGAAGACGGAGTCGCAGCCAAGGAGTCCTTCGGAGGGGTTGTCGAACCACAAGCTGGGGAAAGCGCTGCAGCCCTTCCCTCCGGCGACCGGAGACCCATTCCCGGTAATATCCTCGGTGGGGACATCAAGCAGGTCGTCGATGGTGTCGAAGAAGCTCCCGCATTCTATGTCGTCCATGTAGTTGGCTCCCATAATTTGTTTTTTTTTTCTCGGCCCAGAAATTTTCCTGAGAAACAAACGGAAAAGGAAAAAACAAAATGGGGGGAGGGTGAGTTCAGGAAGACGGGTCACTAGGCTCACACCATGTGCCAAAATTGGGGAGCCGGGTGGGCATATAATGTGACAACACAGCCGTAATTGAATTTAGGCCAGCACAGAGACCGTGTGGCGCATGTTAGCATGGCGAATTTGTGCTATTTTCCTAAATCTTGAGATATTGACATTAAAAGCCCACCCAAGATTTTTGGTATCTATGATATTAATTATATGGGGCGGGCGTATAATATCTATTTACCTAGGAAGGGCAATTTCTAGATTTTAAAAATACCCAAAAGATGCAAAAAATAAATAAATAAATAAATAGAGAATTGGGATTTCAGAATTGGTAAATATGCACATTTTCTAGAGAGATTTTGCTGTTTTTTTAGTAAATTTAGAGAGAGCATGTATGTGTATATGTATTCACAAAAACAGAACGAGGAAGGTGAAGACTGAAGAGAAACTAAAAATATATGGAAAATAAGTAAATAGTAGCAGGCCAAAAGGGATTAAAAGAAGCAAACCTCAATGGGTTCTGGGTAGGGTGATATAATATGGTGCCGATGGAGTCTTATAGGCGAGCCGGACAAAAAGCAGGGAACGCAAAAGTGAGGGGAGACAGAGAGCTTTTGGAGGACAAAGCATGCAATTGACACCACCCAATTAAAGAACCTGCACAAAGAAACACATATCAGCTCATATGGTTGATTCTCATCTAGACCGATAAAGAGGGGAAATGCTAATGCGCTGTTTCGCTCCCCAGAAACCAAAAAGAACATTTTAGAACAACGATTGAGGCTTCCGCCTGTCTTCTTACTTATTATTTTCCAGGCGCGAGCCACCCGACAAAACAAAAATCTAAATCTAAATTTAAAATCTATCGGGTGATGGGGTCATTCAGTACTGGAGAGGACACACTTCTCTTTATATATACCCAAAACCAAACCTGAGCCGACAGGAATAGTGTTGCTCAGATGAACAATTAGAAGTTCAATTTTAAAAAAAAAAAAAACTATTTTTTTGAGTGCCAAATGCATCAATATCTGTCGAGTTTTGTAAATAACAGAAAATACGTTTCTTTTGGGCATAAAATTAGTACCAAAAAACCAAAAAAAACCCATTTTCCGATGTTGAGGTGCTTGACCGCTTGATTGAGGGGTTAGCGAGGAATGAACAACAGGGCATTAATATGTCTGATGAAAGAAAGCCCACAAACCCTCACATAAGAACATGTTTCCCGTCAAAACCCACATCAAATTTTGGGAAAGTTTCTTGGGAGCCGGACAATTAAGCCAAAGACCAAGCACTCACCAATCCTATCATCACCCATTAAACCTCCATTGTGTAGTACACGGCTTCAATGAATTCGAGACCTGACAAGTCACAAGCCAGAGAGAGAGAGAGAGAGTGCGTGTGTGTGTGTGTGTGTGTTGAGACTAGAGAAGATGGGAGGGGAAAGCCGGGGTTGTAAGGAGACAGGGGAGAGATGAGGAGGGCTTAAATGGCTTCGAAAGAAGGGATAGAAGGAGAGTGGTTTTCAGTGACGGTAGGTGTGACCTTGCTCCCCCTCTTCATTGCTAGCTGTCTTTTGCAGTCCCCCCCTCTTACCGTCGTGATGTTGAAGTCTTTCACTAAATCACCTCACTCTCTTTCTCTCTCTGTCTGCAGATTCTCTCTCTCTCTCTCTCTTCCTTATTACCAAACGGGCCCCACGCCCAATTTTCAAAAATTTCTTTATTGTCCCCCCTTCTCTTCCTTCCTCTGTTTGAATTTTTTACCTTTTTCACTCCCCCCCCTTTCCACATTTTTCTTTACCGCTGATTCTGTTCATGAGTTTTCGTAACTGATTGATTTTGTAAAAATTAAAGCATAGAAAATAGCACCAAGAGGAAGCATCAAACATGGAGAGACAGTGATGCATAATGGTTGCTCGGATGGAAGCTATTTAGTTTACCCAAGTTTTATTTTTACTTTTTTAAATAAAATAAGAAAAAAAAAACCTCCATGTTAATTTGCAATGTCAATTTTGATCCGACCCATCCCACCAATTTTTTTTCATAACATGTCATCGAGTTAGGTTCAAATCTTATTCAACTTGTACTAACTTAATATTTTTAAATAAATTTAAAAAAAAAAATTATTATTCTGCCCCAGCTTGAAGTGTTAAAATTAGCAGTTTCAAAAGTGAGTTTGGAGGGGCTTTAAAATTTTCAAATCGTATTCGAACCCGACCCTACCCATTAATATGCCTGATGTTAATCCATGAAGCCGTCGGCTGTCTACAAATTCTAGCACCGACGGCATATATATATATATATATGGGAAACAATAAAAATGTGTGTACGGGTAAACCCAAAATGGCACTGTTTATACCAAATCAACGTGCACGGTGCCCATGTGAGCTAAACACATTTTAGAATTAAAATTAATATTTATCATTCAAGCACTTGACTCTAATCAATTGGGATCATACTAATTTTTGCCTCACGTGGCCAGGCCAGATAAGCAACTGCCAAATTTAAAGTTAATCAAAACCCAATACCCAAGCATTTTAGTATGGCTGTCCTGTCCTATAAGCAAGCCAGCAAAAAAAAAATATCTATAAATTTATGACAAAAAAATATTTCATGTAAACATTGTTGATACGATGCACTTTGGCCAACAAAATAAAAGCTAAATTGTAGACAAAGCTTCCCATTCAAACCCTCCCTAAAGCGCCAGGGTTTCAATTAATTTGTTCATCCCTCACAAAAATCGCTCCCCACTTTTATCGTATTCTTGTTTCTGTAAAATCTACTTATCCTTAAACACACACACACACAAAAACATACGAGTTGCCATGTAATTACAACCTTTTTAAAAACAAAACCTCAGAAATATGTAAAGCCAGGTCGGCCGTGTCGGTTACACTCCAATCCCAAACACGCCGTACGTCATACACCTGCTGCTGCCAGTACGTGCATGGCGCGCGCGTTGTTTTCACGTGTACTATTTGTGGGGAAATATCAAACTTTTTTTATAAAATAAAAGTAATAAGTGAGGTACTAATTACGCCTTAAATTGCGTCTCATTTTGCCACCGATGAATACAGCGTGACATACGACTTTTTTGTTGTATGCTTCTTCATTCTACAAAGACCCACCGGAATTTTATTTTTATGTTTGTTTTTTTCCAATGACTACACGCTAATGCCCAAATTTTCCATGTTAGCTCCCCACAATTTCACATGGGATTGAGACCCCAATAATTTTCTTTCATTAAAACAAAAAGATAATAATATGTACATTGATAAACATATACATTATGAAATTCTATTTATGTAGCCGATAACTCTGACTCTTAAAAATTAGGTTGTTATTTATGTTACATGCAGTGGGGACTAATTAATATAGTTTTCAAAACATGATCCGCTTTCTTTATATAATTAATTAGTAGGAGGTGATGAAAGAACATAACCCAAACTAAATATCAAATAAACGATGATGGTGGTGGTCATGAATAGCAAATGGATTGGTATGAGGCCTGAGATTATTTTTCTTAAAAAAAATTAAATATCTTTCGGTATACAATATAAATCAAAACTCTCTTAAAAATTAGATGTAGAGTTTAATTTTGCATGAGTATTTAATTACAATATAAACCAAAATAGTTGAACTTTTGCATGAGTATTTTCTCGGGTGAACGATCGATCCTATGGAGAGTGTCAACTTTTGCAATTGAACTTTTGTTCCGGAGAATTCTTGAAGTTTGGGTATAAGAGTATTCGGCCTTCGATCAAAATAGTTGCACTTTTCTCGATACCAAATGATCTACTCTGGTGGAAAAACTATAAAAAATTATTTTAGTTATGGAAAAAGTATATAATTTTTTACTGTTTGGTTAACATAGAATCGGTACAATTAAAAGTAAAAATGCCATTAAAAAGTGTAAAAAGTTTCCTCTACCAAATCATTGTGAAATCATATGAAAAATATACAATATTATAGAATTCCAATTATACCCTTTAAAAGGGTATTAAATGATAAATTTATAACAAACATAAAATTTGTAAAAAATATTTTTATACCTTTTTTATCTTTTTTCTACCTTAACCAAACAACTTATGGAAAAGAGTTTTTTCACCCTATTTCTTTCCACCATTTTTTTACCTATTTTTTCCACCCTATTTCTATATTTAGCCAAGCACATGTATAAGGTTATGAGTAGGGGTGTAGAATGAATATCTGCACCCACTAACACATATACTATTCGCTATGTTTCCGCCATGCAGGGCTGATTACCTCGCTTAGGTAAGAGTAGGTGTGTTTTTTAAACATAACACTCCGTTCAGATGAAGACAGAAAGTAGTAATAGGTAGCAGGATATCTCGTCTAGACCCATCAAATTTTAATAATTTTTATTTATAATTTTATAATATTTTTAAATATTATTATTTAATTATTATGTATATTTTTAAATGATATTTATTATTATAAAATTAATTTACTTTTTTGATAATTTTTTGGTTAAAATATTGTAAAAATTTAATTTGAGTCAAATTTATCCATAGAAACAGATCCAATAAAAAGTGATAGCAAGATGCAGGCAAATAAACCTCATTCGCAGACACATTAAAAAACAAAATATTTTGCCTCACCTACATATGGAATGAGGTACAATTTTAGAATTTGATTTACCGCATAAGCGAAGGCAGGAGGTGGTAATAGGTTATTTTTTTCCCCTGATAAGACCCGGAGTCTCTAATAGGCAAATTTGTCTTAAGAGAAATCAATATAGGCCAATAGTGAACGGATGAAGCCTTTTTTGCCAACCTTACCGTATGACGGGATATTCCACCCCGCCTATATATGAGACAAGATATGGTTACAAAATTTTACTATCCGCCTAAGCGGAAGCGAAATACGGTAACATGTAGACTCCGCTCCCGCTAGAGCAGATAGCACTCATAGTTATGAAGATAATATTTTCTCCAGTTTTCACACACACCGGAGGTGATAATGTTTATGACAATTGACAAGTCCGTTAATTCATCTTTACTCTAATCAAATATATATTTTTTGGTATTTTACAACAAATTTATAATATACCCATTTTTCATATTCCGCTGAAAACGAAAATGTGAAAATTTATTTTCCACATACTTATTTCCGTCTAAACAATGAAACCTTAATTTAGATTCTATGCATAGTTTGTTTATTTAGTTATTTATTTTAGCTACTATATATGCTTTGGTGGTGATTCAGGAAAATACAGTTTTACGATTTTAAACAATTTCAAAACATAAATAACTTTTTAGGACTTGAAATTTTTGAGTGCATGTCTTAGATCCTAATATGGTACAAATAATTTTAAATTACAAAGTTATTTAATGAAATTTTTTTCACTATAAAGTATTATTTTATTTAATAGAATAATTATTTTTAAAAAATATTTCAGTTGTTTTTTTAAAATATAAACTCATTCTAATGAGAAACTCAAATTATTTTTGAATCTTTTTCTTTTAATTTTTTAGTAAGCCTATCATATTTTATTTTTTCCATAACTTTAATGGAATCAGATTTTTAAAAGATATACACTTTTTTAAAAAATCTCTCTCTTATTAAACAAATTTTATTTTTAAAATACAGAATTCAAACTCTAATTTTAATAATTATAATTATAAAACCAAAATATCAAAATAAAAATACCTATGGAGAGACTAAACCTATAATATATATTTTTTAAAACAATCAGCATAAGTTCTATTTATTCGTATTTAAGAGAGAAACAAATGTAAAATTAAGTGCATTTGAAACCTTCCCTGGGGCGGTTATTACTATGTATCGACGACAATTTTAATGCATTATTTGTAAGTGAAGTTTATATATGAAGTTAATTTTTGACAAAAATTACTGCCCTACTCTGGAGATGCTTTCCTTGTTTTTGGCATTGAGGCGTTAATGACATGATGGAACATTGGAACTCGTCACTCATCTTCCTTCCCTCCAGCCTTCTAGTTTGAATGCCTTGAACTCTACTCTTTAAATCAGTCCCTTCATATACACTCTAAAGTAGTGGAAAGAGTTGCCCTTTTGTGGACTTTTTTTTTTTTTGTTGGGTTCGAACTTATTCTAAAAGCTTTATTATATGAAAAAGTAACTAATGTGGAGAGAAATGATGGGTCCATGATTTCCATATATAAGGTAATTTATGTGTTCAAATCACGTAAATATCACATAAGCACTTATACTATTCTTATTTTCTTGGGGAATATATAAATATTATTAATTAGAAATACTTTTAAAAAATAGGGGCTGATGATAACTTTTTGTAAAAAAAAAAAACATAGACATATCACAAAAGATGATAATAAGAATGACATGAAAATATAAATGGAATGATTTGTTATTGGTTTAATATTAAACCAGTAAGCATATCGATACATATTAATAAATTTAATTAATTACTTAAATAACCATATGAAAGATAGCACTCCCAAAATAAATTTTAAATTAAGTACAAACACAATGGCTAACATAGTTTATTTCATTCCGCACTCTCTACGGAATGAAATAATTTTATATCAACCTATTAAAAAGTTTAAGAAGTAAAAAGAAAATTTCAAGAAAAACAAATATAAAAGATGAAGGGTTGTAGATTTAAAACAAAACAAAAAAATGCGGACAAAATATATTTTAGATAATTAATTAAAATGCAACTGTGCTAACATTTCCATTTTAATTATTTATTATTATGATATCATAACAAAATAATTTTTAATTAAGTACGACACAATGGTTGACAGTTCTCTTTACCAGATCTAGGGTCGGACTTTTAAATCACTATATATAGTTGGAGAGAGAGAGAGAGTGTGTGTGTGTGAGAGACGGATCTACCAACTAAATACATAGTTGGAGAAATGTTTATATCCATATATAGTTGTTCTAACTAAATACTTAAAAAAATTATACCTCTTATACTAAGAATAGCATTGTTTGTGTTAACTGTGCTTGAAGTAATGACTTTTATGCAATATCAAAAGGGTCCTGATGTAGTGAGGCCATTCGAATTATTATAACCTCTAGCAAATGGTTTGAAATTTATTATAGAAAAAACCTATTTCACAAAGTAGTGCATTTTTTTTTGCACAAATGGCTACAGTGGCTACATTTATGTTAAGTGTATGTGTGTGTGTGTATATATATATATATATATGTGTGTGTGTGTATGTATAATTAGAATTAATTAGTAATGTGATTTACTATTTTTAAATGTTTGTGATAAATATGTTATTAATTTCAATAGCACTAAATAGATTATATGGTTTTTAAAAGATATTTAACTTGATTATATGATAATTTTATAAGCTTTTTATGTTTTCATATCATTATTTAACTGATAATGATTGCAATTTGGGATAACATTTTCTACATGTAAATAACACTAATCTTAACTGTTTGTATTTCGATTCTCCTATTTGAACTTTTTAATTCAGTCCATATATATATTCTAAATAAAATGAGATCTAAGACTTATCATATCAATCTTGAATCAAAATATTTGTTTTTCAATTGAATATATAGTTTTTACCTCATTTAAGAGGAAAATTGCAAATATGGAAGCCCTTTATCAATGCATAGTATTCCATGCAAACAACTCCCCCAAATAAAATTGATCACAAGACAAATTTGTCTCTAAAATTTTTTCTGGTAAGGTTGTAAGTCTCATTTTAATTTGTTAAACCAAATTGAGCACACAAAGGTGACTATCAAAACAAATTGAACAAACTCATGTAGATTATCAAACCCGTTTGAGTGTAATGAAATATTTTTTATACTATGGTTGATATTTTGTGTAGGTGTACTATCCGCCATAAGGGGGGTGGATCTACCGATTATCGTATTTCGCCCCCGCCTAAGTAGATAGTAAAATTTTAAAACCGTATCCCGTTCCATAGTATCTCATCCTATAGCAGGGTTGGCGGGAAGAAGCTTCATCTACCCACTCTCTGTTATCGGCCTCTATTGATCTCTCTTAAAACAAACATGCCGTTAGAGGCTCAATGAAACAGTTGATAGGGATAATTTGGGTCCTATCAAGGGTGGAATCAACTTATTACAGTCTCGCACTCCCACTTAGGCGGTAGATTAAATTTTAAAATTATACCTCATTTCATATTTATATAGGACAAGATATCTCATTTTTTTAATGTGTCTGCAAATAAGGTTCCATCCGCCTGCATGTTGCTATTGTTTTTATTGAATCTGTCTAAATAATTTTGGCTCAAATTAAATTTCTACATCATTTTTAACAAAAAAATTATCAAAAATAATTTAATTTTATAATAATAAATAACATTCAAATATATCAAATTTCATAAATAATGATTAAATAATAATATTTGTTAAATTATAAATAAAAATTATTAAAATTAAACGGTGTGAAAGTAGGCCCAGGGGGATACCTCTCTACATATTATCGCACCCCGCTCTTGCCTAGCCGGGATAACCTGCCCCACATCGCAGGGGCCAAGTGAATAACGGGCGGAATAACGGATGCGATTATTCATTGCGCATCACTCCCTAAATTCGTAAACATATATAAGAAATTAAAAGAATACGAAAATTATGGAAATTTGATAGACTTCTTAAAATTGGTTCCAGTAAATGTTAGAAATGTTCAAGAGAACGTCAAATTAATTAATTGTATAAAAATATTAATTTTTTGTAATTTATAATATAATAAATATTTTATTTTATTTTTGATATTATTTTAAGAATAATATTATAAATAACTTATTATCCCCTACACAGGGACAGGCAAATATTCCTGACGGCCCTGCATCAGTTTTATCCGGATAAATGATAACCGGATAATTCATCAAACATGAAGCTTGAGTTTCATCAGTTTTATTGTCTTCATCCGAGGACATCGACGTAGTATGTTTATTGTAACCGTTTCGCGCGTCCGCGTGGCTTAGTATGTTGTCTGTCAGCTGAGCCGCCGTCCGCGTTTACAGCTCAAGAACGGATGTCAGAGGTTATCTTAAAATGTATATAATTCCATATAACTAATTGGATGAACATGAGATAAACACAACCGCATTGCACACGTTAACGTTGAAAATATATAATTATGAGCTCAGAATTCTTTAAATAATCACTTTACATATTTATTTTAATTTTTGTTTTTTGGTTTTTTCTGCCTCTTTTTTTTCCCTTTTTCTTCTTTTCTTTTCTTATATTATTATTTTTATTACATTTAATAGCTAACTTAATATAAAATCATAAACAATTTTTTAAAATTATAAAAATAATATAATTTCCACGAAACTTTAAAACACAATGATGACTAATTAGACTGCAGTGCTTAGCTGGCCATTTTCTGCTTTGCTGGCCCCTTTTTGACTCCAATATCGTAGAGATAGCGCGTGAACAGCTAACGCATATATGTAAAGTGGAAAATTGATTTTAATTTTTTTATGCGATTATTATTAAAAACTGTGTAAATATTTATTTAAAATTTTTTTATGCTATTATTTAAGTTCAAATGAATTTTTATCAACAGTAAATAATTTTAAATTGATGAAATTATTTAAATCTATGCTCGCAAACCATTCATTGCCATTGTAGATCCTATCACCGATCACCACTGTTGCCTCTGTCAAATCTTCCTGCAGTCTTAGCAATCGCTGCCTCTATTTGTATCTTGTGTGAGAATCAAAATGACATAGTTTTGATGTATTGTATCATACAATTACTGATGATTTGTACTATATTTTGAGGCCCTGAGGGTGAAGAGAGAGATAAGAAAAGTAGGATTAAATTTTGTTTTATTATAAACTTTAAAAATTTAATTAATAGTCCAAGAATTTAAGTAATATTGTATAAAAAAATATATCTACCAAACCAAGTGTGATGCTAAACTTTGTTTTTGATTTTTTTTTATCAATTTTAATTCCTGATTCCATCCTTAAATTGATATTGGGGAACTAGCACTAAGGAGTTTCAAAACGTTTATAAGATTTTCATATTCATTGTACGTAGGGAAATATTTAGTGCAATTTATTGTTCCATCCAAACAAGTGTGATACTCTGCTCAAGTTTAATCAAATTGTTTTAATATTGGAAAACTTTAATGTGTTTCGTTTAAACTAGCAAATTAATGCGAGACAATAATATTTATATATACGTTACCACACTAATCAATTGTTATGATGGAATTTAAATGCATTGATAATAATAATACTAATAATTAGAATATTCACCCCCATTAAATGGACAAACTCAAACATCTTATATAAATAATAAATACCTTTTAACTAATCTAATTAGATTGATACATTCAATTTTAGATACATGATCTTTAGTTGTTCAAGGTGTTTTACATTTGTGTGTGAAACCTTTCGAGTTTAGTAAAGTAACCTTTAATTTGTTTGTTGGAAAGAAATGTGAGTACCATGAGTTTAGGTTAGTCTTACAAAAAGGGTAGTCTATGCGAATCATAAGAATTATAGTTTAAGCTTAACAAAGTAATAATTAAACTTCATAAAAAATCTCATAAAATCACAATCATTATCATATTTTAATACAGTTATATCTTTTTGTTAAACTCACGTTAAAAATAAAACTCGTTTTAATTAAATTTCTACTTGATTAATCATGTAAATTGGTCTTATATATGATACTTTTTAAGTAATGATAGTATTATTAGCTTGTCAGATATAAAAACATGTTTTAGTACTGAAATACACAAAATTTATATATACAAATCAGATTGTATAAAGATTATTATAAATAGCATTTAACTTTCTACTAAAATTGTTGTATTTGACCACTAAATTATTTATTGATATTTGCTTCCTCTAAAAAATATCCAATGGGTTATTGCTCAACTCAAAAAAAAAAACATAGATATGAGATTATTATTTAATTTATAAAAGCAAAAATAAGTTTGTCATTATATTCCAGAGAAAAAATAG
The DNA here is from genome assembly GCA_023512835.1 of Taxillus chinensis. Classification (NCBI taxonomy): domain Eukaryota; kingdom Viridiplantae; phylum Streptophyta; class Magnoliopsida; order Santalales; family Loranthaceae; genus Taxillus; species Taxillus chinensis. The sequence continues at coordinate 41,115,289 of CM042087.1, forward strand.
GGCACTAAATAAATTATGCAGCTTGAAAATGTTTGATAAGATTGTATTATATTTAAATTTTAAAATTTTTATAAACAGTAGACTCAGATAATTTAAAATTATTTATGAGTAATATATTTATTTAAATTCATAAATTTTAAAAATAGTTATATTCCCAAAAACAACCGAATCAAACATAACTTTAATTTTCATATAAAACTCAAACTGCTTGAATGAGTGAAATATGAACCAATAAAATCGTCAAATCACTTTATAAGTATATTCATACTCCCCGCATTATCTTACATTTGTGGTGTAAATGTAATCTATGTGTGAGTTAATGTCCGACTACATTCTACATTGTCGTTGTCTAATACCAAATAATTCACACTGGGATTCTATCTAATCGGTCAATTAACTACTCGGAAGTGGGACGATTATTATTATTTTGGGACTGGATGGTTGACTCGGTCCATTTTTATTTATATTTATTAGAATGCTGAAAATTCATATCAAGGTATACTTTTTTTAAATAACGAGATATTTTTATAAAATCGGAATAGCAGTTCAGTGCCCTATGCAGGCGCTCAAGTAAGATTAGGGTTAATTTCTTGCCGTTAGCAGTGAAAAGTAGTTTACCAAGACTTCAAGCAACGCCTTATCGATCGATGACAAGTCATGTGGGCTAAGTTTTAAAACAAGATGACAATTTACGTGCTTTTTTCTTATTATTTGTTTCTTACTTTGAATTTTTTTAAAAGGTTTTAAATTATAAATTTTGTATCAATTAAATAACAATTGACACGTGACATCTCACCTACAATGGTAAAGTAAATAATAGCTGGACATGAGGTAGTTTTTTAAAACTAGGTATAATAATACATTGAATAATGAAAAGGGGGTCGAAATTGTTACTAAAAAGAAATATTATAAAATATAAACGCGGAATGAAGAGAGCTTTCTATAGGCCGGTCAGAGGCCCTATTCTTCCTTCCATATTTATTTCAAGCGCTATGAAATATGAATGGTTGATATATATATATAGGGTTTGGGGATCGATCGATACAGCCAATAACCAATAACCAAGATGAAATATGAATGGTTGATATATATATATATATATAGATTTTAGACCTAACCAGTAACCATGGTGTTTTTGCGAGTCGGCCAAAATGTACGGTGATATTATGAATGGCTTACAACCAAGATGCCGATGAAGTCCCTACTCGAATCATGTTACTTTTCGAATTTAAATGGTCCATACCGGCCTTTTCAACCAAGTACAATTTGTTTTTGAAAATTTAAAGGCACACCCAACCCACCTATGCCCTTCCCATTCTTTATTTTTTGCATTTTCGTTTTAAATTGAAAAACCACATAAAAACGTACGTAAACATAAAAAATGGTATGGTTTGATACTTGATAGGCACCCACGCAAGAGACGCAACAATCTATCTACCACTACCTACTGCTGGGAATATATGGAAATTGTTCGCGCATGTGTTTTAATATTTTTCGTATGAGTTGAGTTAGTGCGTGACTAATTTATATGTTTAACTCTTTCGTTTTTCTAAAAAAATATTTTTCGACATAGAAGAAGTTTATTTGCAAACATTTTTTTCAAGTTTTCGTGTATAGCTTACGTGATACTGTGATAGTATTTTATTATGTAATATTTTTTTTTAAAAAAACATACTGGAATAATGTGATTCGTACAGATCAAGACTTAAGTGGACCGCCTAGGCTTGAAATAAAACAGAATTTCTAGTGTCTAATTCGCTCCGGTGAATCACTGGTTGGTTTGCGAACCAAGTTCATTTTATACTCCTAATTAATGTATCATATTAATTTTTGATATTTTAATATTTTATTAATATTTATTTCAAAGATCGTCCATTAAATTAAATATTTATGTATTGATAAATATGCATATAAAATTTCAAAATGATCCATCCATTGATTTTTTTTTTTGTAAACTTAACTAAAATAAAGTAATTAGTAGATAAATAAATAAACTGTATTTATTTATTTTGTACAAAAACTATTGAATCTAAGGATAAAGCTATATGAGGACCATGGGTTGTCATGACTTCCCATTTTGTCAGGTTAATCTTTTTATAGTAGGATTTTTTTAAGGTAGTCTACTCATATCGAATTTTTTAGTCATTTAATACATATTCAATTATATATAATTTTAGTAATATAAAAATACATTAAATTTTATTTTATTTGAAGAATACATTGTAATAAATCAAGAATAATTATTTTATATTTTTTCTATGATCAAATTTTTTTTATCTTTCTAATTATTAATGTTTTGAATTTTATTAACAGATGTGTTATGTGCAAGTTAATATATGGCTGCATTAAGAAATTTTGTTGTTATTAATAATATATAAATATTATTTTAAATTTTAAAAATCTCTCTCCATAAAATTTTATAAATATATTTGTTAATATATAAATATTTAATTTAATGATTAATTTATATAGTAAAATATTAAAATATCCTAAGTTTGTACGATTAAAATAATTAGCCGCTCGAAGTTGAATGGATGGAGCCCATTCTATCGTGCTGCGTAGCGTGGCCGTCCATGATTCCAACACGGCAGTCCATCAGATGCTGATGATGTCTATCGACTATCGACACAGAGCCTTACGGTCCACGGGACCGAACATCACGTGACTTAGGTTACTTGGAATGTGCGTGATGTAATAATGTAGGGTCCACATGCAGCCGTACAAAATAAGAATATAATGGAGAGAGAAACCGGATGCAGCCTGTGCCACGCGGCTTTTGACATGAGTCCACGCGCGGTGGAAGTGGGACTGTGGAAGCGGATGCTTGAGTCGGGTCCACAGGCAATGCCAATCAATACAGATGATGCATCGCAACGACCCCACACACACACACACACACACACACACTAGCGCGGGTTTGTTTGTGTCAGGATCCTGCTGTACAGCAGCCGTAATGCTGTACACCAAAATTGATATGTATTCTTAAAAAAAAATCTCAAAATAATATGGTTTTAGAAATTATAATAACACGTAAAATATTTATATTTCATGTCATATAACTATCCTTTAATGATTAAATGAGAGTATTGAAAGTGATAAAAAATATTAAGCTAATAAAACAAATTCAAATAGATTTAGGAGAATTAGGACCACAGGCTCAACAAATTTTAATTTTAATTAAAAATTAGCTGAAAAAATCAAAAATCTGCCCACAATGAATTCATTAATGCTAAAACGTTCATAAATTTAGCTATTAAAATATCTTCAAGTTAAAATGGAAGCTGAAGTATTTAACTTAAATTCTTTAAAATAAAATATATCTATTTAGCTTGAGCATAATTTTAAATTAAATGAGACTAAAATTATAATTCTAGCTAATACTATCACTTTATTCTTTTACCTTCAAATTTTAATTTGTTCTTCACACCAGGCAAACACACAATATTAAAAAGAATATATAGTATTATAGTAGTAATTCAGGAAAAAATAATTAAAATAATTAAAATTAATTATTAACACCAATAAAGTTTTTCTTTGCTAAAACTAAGTTAAACCTTTTACGCATCGTCTAGACTCGTTATCGCTGTCGGTGCGGTTGTTGCGCTCGCTGGTCCCCGCCGCTGAACCTCCAGCTTCTCGAACCTCTCGCCGGTACATCACACGCTTGAAAACTCGCCCGCAGTTACATTACTGTGTAATGTTGCCCTGCAGCTCATCCCACACTGCCGAGGAAATCATGGAACAGCGCACTGTGTACCCCATCCTTCAGCCGTTGCAGTGCATGGACTAGGCGGCGGCGCCGTACAGGGAAGGGGGCCGAGAGCGACCGCCTTTTGGCATGGCTACTAGTACTAGTGGTGTCATGCACACTACTCTAAGGCGTTGCGGAGCGAGCCTTGCTGCTTCTCCTTGGCGAGGTATATATAGGCGGTGGGTGGGGACGCCAAGCTCGAGGAGGAAAGGGGAGCTCCAGTTGTCGTCCTAGGACGCTGCTTTGCTTTTGTGGCGGTGTTGAGTTTCGCCGCTATATGTTGGCGGCGACGTTTTAAGGGTTTTTAGTGGCATTTTCAAAACGCCGCCTAAGTTGAAGATTCTTGTAGTGGCCTGTAGGCTGAAGCTCATGCGCGCTTCGAGCGTTAGTTTTGAACCAGGATCAGAATTAATCATCGCATTTCAGAGGCGAATCAGGGAGGCTGCATGGGCTGCGATGAGGTCAAGGGTGAAGCCGTGCTAGAGATCCAGTCTTCCTGTTGCAGAGAAACAGACATGTAGAAATCGAGTCCACTTGCCGCCACCTATCACGATCGGTATGCAGACCGTCGCCTGCTGTAGAGATTCGGGGAGATCGAAGAGGAAGAAGTGGACGAATAAAATATTAAAAATTTTACTGATGTTATTGTTAGTGTCTTAAAAAGTGAGTAATTAAAATTTGTGGAAATGAGTAATTAAAATTCGTGGAAATGAATTATTTAATTAAATTTTAGATCACCCAACATTGAATCAAACGTGTGTGTGTGAGAGAGGGAGAGGGAGAGGAGAGAGAGAGAGCGAGCCCTCCAATCCTTTACGTTTACGCAAAAATATCGCGAGCCGGTTGCACAAATATTTATTCTTTTACATAATTGTGGTGCTGAATAAAATATTTATTTTTAAAAATAATTTTTAATTATTTTTTAAATAATTAATTTTAATTTTAATTTTTAAAAATTATTTTTTCCTTTCATGAATCCGTTATATTTCATTTATTATCAATTTTTATGAATTCTAATTTTTTTAAAAATATGTATTTTAAAAAATATATTCTCTCAAATATATATAAAAAAATCTACCAAATATCACTATAACATTCATACTTAGTCAAATACGCCTTAGTCCAAAGGAAAACAAACTTCTTGTTCACTACTTAAACCAATTTGCTGGGATTCGATTTCGAGTACTCAACTTTCAATGGGGTAAATATATGTACCAAGGCCTAATAAAATTATTATGGATTAAAAGTAAATCTTTTGCCCGGAAGGGAGAGAGAGCGCCTGAGTGTATGAGTATATTTTAAGCCATTAAAATAATATATTCCTCATGAATTTTTCTACACAGTATTTTTTTCGTCACGGCTTTTTTTTAAAATAAACGGAAGAAGGTAAGATCAATAAATTAAAAGGTTGACAAATTAGGAAATAAACAAACAAAACTTAACTAAGAAATTATTAGGATTCTTTTTGAGTTTTTTCACATGCCATCAAACGCTAATAATAATGATGATTATAGAATCAGTTGTCCCACACACAAACATGATGACTCACCTTCACCTCAGCTCATTATTGGATCATCATAACATGCCTATGCATATAATTCCCCCCTGCGAGATGTTCCGGCAATGGAAGATTCGGGTCACCGAGTTACATTATTTATTGACCGGCGCATGTTGGAGTTTTCGTATGCGAAGCTAAATTTGGTTTTCATATCAACTCAACAAAGTTTTTCTAATGGTATTTATTTAATAAAAATACATAAAAATTATCCTTTCTAAATTTTCTATTGTAAACAGCAATATAGTATTTAGCATAATACTATTTATTCTCTATTTATTAAAATGTTAGATTTTCTTTTATTAAATTTATTTTTCTACTTTTTCTTTTACGATATTCATTTTGTAATTTAACTAATTAAATAAATATTTTAAAAATATTTTAATTCATAAATGATTAAAAAACATAAAAGTGAGCTTTAAAAAGTAAATTGTTAAAATAAAAAAGTGACATTTTTTGTTATTTTAAGAAGACAATTTCAAAGAGTTTTCGGCGGCAAAACTTTTTACAAGTTTATTTTTTATTTGTTCTTGGGCATTTATTTAGGGAGAGAACAACATGAGTGCTAAGGGCCATTTGGTAATTTGGATTTGGAGACCAAGTTAAAAAATTATGAGCCCGTCATAATTTAAAATAAATAAGGCATGTGGTGATTGTTTTTAAAAATGATGTATGAAAGTAAATTTAAAATTATTTAATTTAAAAAAAGATTGATTCTATAATAGTTTTAAAAATTATTTTTTGTCTTCAATTGTAAAACTGAATTTTGACGGGAAAATTATTTTTTTAAAAAATAATACCTACTGTATTTTATTAATGGTGGGTCCTACTATTATTTTTTAAAATTATTTATAAATGTTTTCTGCTTTTAAATTTAAACTTAATTTTATTATGATAGACAGAGTGAAATAATTTTTTTTTTATTTTTTTAGTTTTCTTATATTTTTTAAAAATATTTATAATATTTAACTTGTTTAAAAAAAACACTCTTTTTAAAAACATTTTTTTCTCCTATCATAACAAATTTATTTTCAAATTCATAATTCAACACAAATTCCAATAAATAAATTATAATACATAAAAATACCATAATTTTAAAATAATTTTTGTTTGGTAAGAGAAAGAATGTGTTTTAAAAAGAGTATATTTTTAAAAATTAATTTCTATGTATTTTTAAAAAATATTTGATGTGCTCAAGTAATAAAATTAGATAAATATAATAAATAAAAAATTATTTAAATCTGCCAATAGAATTGAGTTTGATTTTAAAAATAAAAAAAATTAGAAACAGTTATTAAAAATATATATGAGAACTATCTATTTTAAGAACTAAATTATAAAATTATCTATTTTTATGCTCATGTGAACTTATAGTTTTAAAAAATAATTATATTTTTAAAAATAAATATATTAAATTATATTAAATTATAATTATATTTATTTTTAAAAATATAATTATTTTTTAAAAAATACATAAATTTATATAACTCATAAATAATTTTAAATTATTTAAGTTTACTGTTTTTTTAAATAATTTTATTTTTTTAAAATAAACAGCCCCAAAATATTTTAGATTAAACGTTAACATAAGTTGGAAGTTTCGAATGATCAGAGAAATTTTTTTAATTAATGTCTACAGTTGCGATACCTGTTGGAGTTTGTATCTCGAAAATCAAAAGCTTTTTTCCCCTCATGACCTATTCATCTTTATATCACTGTTGGTCAAACGTGTCAAGTTTTTTTTTTAACATTTGTCATTTTTTTTTGGGACCCGTTCAATGGCATAAGAAAAAACACCATCCTGGAATCAAAGTCTAACGAAAGACCAAAAAAAAAAAAAAAAATTGTACTCTTCCCCAATTCTCTATTTTTGACAGTTCGTTCATTAATGGCAAAAGTTAAAGCTAGGTCAAACAACTGTGAAAGGCAAAGCCCGGCCCTCTTTCTCTGCTCCTCCGCGGTGGCGCGATGACCATAAAGACATCATCCATTGCACCAATTTTCTTTGTTTTGAAATTTTTATCCACCCGAGTCTCCATTCAACAACTGTAGTCCATTCAATATCTTTTAACAAACACAGATACACAGGAATCCCAAACTATTACATTATTTCTCACAAATTATCTGAAGAGCCATAACCTTAATTGATTAAATTACACGATAAAGGAGAGACACCCCTTGATTAATTTGTTATGGTATTCAATCCCTGGCCTTTCTCTCTCTAACTGTAATTGATTAATTTTTTACTTAACAAGTAAGACACCATTATTCATAGTTGCCGAGCAAAGAGAAGGGACGGTTTTTTTCTTTTATGGTTGGGGTTTGTCTCGTTTTAACTTTTAATGATGAGAAATTAGGTTGTATAAAATGTTTACTATTATTTTTTAGAGTAATATTATATATCATCGGAGTTACATAGCTTATGAATAACCGTAATAACATATCAGATTATCGGTATAACAATACTCGGGTCAGATACTCCTAACTCATACCATAATTTTTATGTTAATAATTAGGTTCTTCACATCAAACATAAACTAGATGGTATTATTGAACACTTTATGGGGTGTTTTGTGGCTAAAGGTTTTTATTAACATGTGTCTTGAGTATTGTTTTTCATTACAGGTGGAATGTTTGGCAGTTTGATGTTAATATTGCCTTGGTTAGTGGTCATCTTATTAATGAGGTGTATATGAAATAATTTTTTAATATGTATAATTTAATTTTTCTGATTCATATATATTATTTGTAGAAAGTTCTCTATGATCTAAAACTAGTTTTATGAATGTGGTTCCAAAAGTTGAAATCTTTTATTCTCTTGATTTTATCACTTTTATTTGCTGATAAATCCACGATCATACTATTCTAAGGTCCAATAATCATTTATTTTTTGGTCTGATGATTTTATCATTAGAGTCAATGAATTTAATACCACTACACAGATTATTACACAACTTACTCTAGATTTTCAACCAAAGACCTTTCGCATCTTTACTTTTTTTTTTTTTTGTAGTGTTGAAGTCATTCTAACTTTTAATGTTGTTCTTCTCCCCCAATACAATAATGTAGTTGATCTGTTATAGAAACATAATATGCTTGATTCTAAGTATATCTTCACACCCTTGTAGTTAGTATGTTCCTTTTGCTTTATGATGGTGCAAATATGGTTGATGCTACTTTGTATTGTCAGGTTATTAGTGGTTCAGGTTGAATATTGCCTTTTTGTTTTATAATAATTTGTAAACCAATAAGCAACAATAATTAGTGCATTGATGGTATCTTAAATGTTAACTTATTTTACAAGATGGTTTTGCTCTAAAATACATTCCGAAATGATTGAAGGAACAACACATTTAACCACATTCCATATGGATAATTAAAGAATTTATGAGCAAAATAGTTTTAGTCTTTAAAAAATAAAAGTCAAATAATAGTCAATGTGTGAAATAGTACTTTGGATTTGATCCTCACTATTTTTTTTAACCTTTTCATATATATACATATATGATTATAGTACCTGCTGGTCTCAAAAGGGAGATAGATTTAGTTTTTTTTTTGGGGGGGGGGGGGGTTTGGTTTCCATGGTAGTGTTTAAGTTTTAATATTGTAATATATAATATAATATATTAGAAAGTATGAAGAATGTCAAAGCAACAAGAACTTTGGTGTTTATGTTACTAGGACGAATATCTACCTGAAAATTGATAAATATGAAAGTGTGAACAATAATCTTCAACTGGTATTCAAGGGATAATAAATTAGACTAAGGACACCGGTTTGTAAACAAATAAAAATAAATAATCCTTAGGTAACGGCCAAATGCTGTCGCTAAAAATTCTATGAGGTGACGATCAAAGTTGTCACCTGAAATATCATTAGCTATTCGGGTAACTCGTGGACTAAGTTGTTGTTGTTTTTTTTTTTTTTTAAATTTTTGTTTCAAGATATAAAAATTTGATCTTAACAAAAAAGATAACATCACGCATAATTCAAATCTAAGACAAAGGTAGTAATAAAAGATGTTCGGATACTTGGACGGAGCATTCATAACTTTAATTATTCCAAAGAATAAATAAATTAAAATCCATTTTTAGGATCCCGCATTTTCGAAGAAAAAAAAAGCTATCGTTTTTATTTATAAATAGATAAAAAGACCGAAACATTTGAGAATAGAAACAAAATTAACTTGCGGCTAAAAAAATTTATATCTTTTGCCCGACAAAATATTGTAAATTAACTGTGATGTGGACAAAATATGGTAAAAAACCAATTAAGAATATTTGTTTTGCCCGATGTCTCGTGGACGACGAGGTCGGCCGGTGTCCTAGTTTCCAAAATAATAACCAGATTTAATGTTAATTAACTGTCCACCTCACTAGAGTTTTGTTGGCATACGTCCATTATTAATTGAAGAGTGAGACATTTTTGTGTGATGGTAGATTAATTCCACCATGGTAGGGAGGGAATAGGGTATATAGATTTCAAAAGTGTGACAAACTTACGTGGGTAACGGTCGGTAACGGGCGTTATGGGAGGACCTTTAAAAGTCTCAAGCCAACTTCAAAACGTAGAAGGAACGTTACAACTAACGAGCGGGAAGTCACCGGACAGAGTTGCTTAACAAACATGTTAACTTTAAGACTACTATTATATGCTAATTAATTGATGTGACGATATATAATTAAGGATTACGTCACATTAATGATGATGTGTTATTCAATCACGTACTCTTACAAGGCTTATATGGGTTTATAAGAAGATTTTTTCAAACTTTAATCCTATTGCTCGTATAAATTCTAAAATTCCAAAGGAACACACAGGGCAGTGGGACACTTCGCATTCGCATCCCTGTTTTAATTAAAACGTTTAATTAGGCGCACATTTTAGTTTAGAAAAACGAAAAATGGGACGGTAAGGAAAAAAAAACAAAAAACAAAAAACAAAAACTAGGTTGTCGGCTGTCGCGGCCGACACGTATCCGACCGACAGGGGTCACTGGCTAATTCCGGTGGCAGCCACGAACACGTGACAGTTGACCCCTCCAGCAAACTCACCGCCAATCCTCACCGGGAATGTGGACTGCATCTGCATGAGATATATCCAAGTCCTCACCGTCGGTGTTGTGTTTTTTTTTAATAAATAAATAAATAAATAAATAAATAAATAATCTTAATTAATTTGACACCATAAGTTTCGGAATTTTTAAATAAATATACGCGGCTTTTAAATTAGATGTTGAAATGTGAAATTGTGAAATTGTGAATGGCCTTATGCTTGAAGTCGAAGCATGTGCCGATGGAGGCGACGCTGTCTACAATTTTTAAAGCTAACAGCAAACAAATACACACCCCAGATGGCCTATCTCTTCATTGTTTGTATTTTTATTACTATACACTATTGCGGATCCGATCTGAACGTTAGGCAAGCACATGCGAGCCCCGTCTATTTTAGAGGAGAACAACAACAACAACAACAACAACAACAAAAAGAAAAAAAAAGAACTAGTGAGCATTTGTCGTTAGATTCTTTCAATTTTATTTTTTTTGTTTTTTTGGAGTTATACGGAAGAAGGCCTTGATAAGTTGATGAGGAATTAAAAATGCTATATGGTTCCAATTAAAATTAGACTCAAATTCAAATAACAATAAATAGAACAAGCCACTAGTTCTTTACTTGACTCAACTCCATTAATTAATTGGACTCCTACTACAAACAACTACAACGCGATTTTTTTGTGGTTTAATGATAAATAATTCACGGCTCGTGCTCTGTTGCTTTCGATGGGACAATAATTGGCCACTTGCTTTTACAAATGCGAAAGTAGCTTGTATGTTTTCTTTCTTTCTTTTTTTTAGGCCTACCAATGAGTGGCCATGGCCACTCGGTCTCTCTGCGGGTTCCGGTGCCACCAAGCTTTTGCTTTCAAGTTTCGAGAACAGGTGAGGTGTCATATTTTTGCCGTGTTGGACCGATGGTATGCTGCAGGACTGGTTGGACTGCGTTTTTTTAAAATATTAAATTTATAAAATCTGATTCATTTATGTGAGAATTAAAATTTTAGTGTGAATTGTTGAGAATTTAAAAAAAATACTTTTATTTGAGCAAAAGGAAAACCAATTACTCTTTTATTAACTACTAGTAGAATAATTTAATGATGAAATGGGTTTTTTTTTATAATAAATATATTATATATTGGTGCTTTAAAATATTAACATTAGGTTTGAAGGGCCATTATCAGATCATGAGTTAAACTCAAATAACTTATTCATTTAATGATAATTTATTTAACATAACACATTTAATGATTGTATATAATTTTTTTGTCGCTTAAGTTTTCACTATTAATTATGAAATACTGATTAAATTTCAATCAAAAACAGTTCTTATTATAAATTACATATGAATGCTTGACATAAACCTTTATGTCTTTATATCTATTGTCAACCTCGTGTAAAAACTTCCCATCAAGACAGTTACTGCAATGTATTTGGATGTTGTCACATAGAAAAAGAGCACTTAATTGGGTAATGGTTGAAAAAAAGAGAGCCGGTTAAGAAAGTTATTGGGAGATGGATCAAATTGCAGTTATATATCCAAATTAAATGTGGCTTCCTGGTTTTACCACTTAAAATGTGGGATCATTAAAATTTCTTTCACATTTATATTATGTTATTCACATGCCAATCCCCCTTCCCTTCCACAAAGGTAGGAAAATAACCAAAGAACGAAGTGCCATATGCGTACGGCACACTTCATTTGAATATGAGATTTTCATGCTGATTCATAGAAATCTGGTTGAGAAAGAGGCGGGAAAAAGGTGGCAGCTTGGCTGAGAGACAGCGTGGAAAGCCAAGTAACTGGGCTATGCCATCTGGCGCGGGATTTTGTCATCGTTGACTATATATTATGCCTCGAACTATATATATATGATTACCTTCCGAGCGCACACAGATTGGATTGCAGAAGTGGGCTCGTAAGCAATGCATATGGCTCTGACCTATATGTGCGTAAAACTAGATTGGACCTTTGTAGTTGAATGAGATCATTTTTTTCTACGATAGGCCAGTGGTGGTGGTGGAATTGAACCTTACTTGCATTAATGAATGGGTTAGGCACTTAGGCTTATGCCTGTAGTCCAATATTCTTGCTCATCGTTAGAGTTTTATTCTGGTGTATTTACTTGGATTTTATCAAAAAGTCATCGTCTAGTCTAAAACCCTCATCTATATATATTATTGGCCCCTTTATGAATGATGATCTTGAGCCTACCCTTTGTGACATCTTGCGAATCTCAAATAATGCACAAATATATATTATTATTATCATATCGGCCGGGTGTGACTATAAAATAAACAATAAAAAGTTGGTATAATTCCCCATAACATGTAATCGTTGCTGGCATTTGAAACTATTGGGAGGGTTAAGGCAACAATATTGACTCCACGTCTCCACACAGGGGTGATTCTTTTTCATTTGGGTTTCCACTTACCAGACAGTGCAGTTCTATGTGAATATATAGGTTTTAAATTTCAAAAACTTAACTTGGATTGAAATAAAGTTCATGTTATCTCTTATTCGTCATTGAGATCAATTATTTAATTATATATACAATTGAATAGAGTCACAGAGGAAACCTCTTCCGAGAGAGCATTTTGGAGAGATTTCATTTTAACAATAGTTGTAAATATTATTTTTTAATGCAAAAACAACAAATGAGTCATGTACAATTAACTCTACTTCATGCATCCGATTGGACTAGTGAATCGGTGACCCGGACACTTAATCGTTCTGATTTTCCAATTGGACCATTTCTGCAAAAAAATCGGTGAAACCCGGCTAACTCGACTGGTTTTTTGTAACTCAACCAACCCGGCCAGGTTTTACAGAACTGATCGGTTTTTTAAAAAACTATAAAATATTATTTAATTTATTTTATAATGTAATTTAAAATTAAAATTAATAAATAATATTAATATTTCACTTCAATATACTTTCAAACTTTATTCAAATTTTCTTTTACTATGAATTTATGTCACTGAACTTTTAAATTTATTAAGAATTTATGTTAGAAATACATTTTAAAAATATATAGTATTATATTAGAATCATAATTTTAATGTGTTAATTTAAAATATTTATTTTTTATTAATATATATTTACATATAATTATTAATTATATGATCGGTTCGATCACTGATCCGACAGTTGAACCAGTGACCCGATCATCTGGATCGATGTCCGGTCCGGTATTTCCATTATTAAAATTCTAAAGGAGGTCACCGGTATAGTTATAATAAATTAACAATAACCTTTGTTTAAACCTTTTCAACGCTGTAACCAGCAGCATCAAAGACAGGTGCGAGCAGTGACGGATTTAGGGGGGGCCGGCAGGGGCCATGGCCCCCCCAAATTTTAAATTTTTTTATTATATATATATTTATATTAAAATTTTAAAATTTAATTATAATAAAATATATATATTTATATTTATATTTATATGTGTATATATATAAAAATATAATTTTAAATTATAGCTATATATATTAATTAATAATATATATATATATATATGAAAATTTTAGATGGATTTAATTCATTAATTTTGAATTTTTAAAAGTTATAATAATATAAAATAAAAAATACTATGTGTGCCACATTAATACTAATATATATTGAATTTATAATTTTAAAAATCTCAAAATCAAATAACATAGTTCACAAACATAACACATCATGTATTAACAAATCATCTTAAATAAATAAATTAAAAATAAAATAAAAAATGATAATATTGTTCAGTTCGGTTTAATTTAAACCACGATTTTGAAATCCCAAAACAAATCAAACCAATAATATTATTCGGTTTCAAACTCAATCAAACCGATTTTGTTTGGTTTTGACGATTTGATAAATTAAATTAGTGGTTTCGGAAGGTCAGTTTAGTTCGGTTTTAGTGATTTAGAATTTCACCCCTAACTTAGATGATGCTAATCATAGTTTTAGGTAACAGATATAGATTATACAGTTTATATCTCGGCCCCCTAATCAAATTTTCTGGATCCGTCCTGGGTGCGAGATTACTAATATTGCTTCGTACACAGCCTTTCTTCCCCAAGAAGTGAGATCCCAAAGAGATGGAATAACGTTGTAGTTCATGGATAAAACTTGAGTTGAGCATGCACCACAAGCACAGCCAGCAATATAAGAAAAGGAACCTTAATTCATCCCGTTACTGCTCCCGTTTTGTAAAACATCTTAGAATTTTTTTTTAAAAAGAGAAAATATATAATAATAATAATCAAATTAAGTACATATATTACAATTTACAAAGCAAATTCTCAATGTGCCAAAATTAATTTGACGTATAGCAAAGAATAAAGAACGTTTTGGAAAAGAAAAAGAAAAAGATATATATACGTCAATACAAATTGAATTGAATGGGATGAGAAGAAATACATATGCACAAGTGGAAGCAAGAATATGTTGCACCTCACAGGCTTTGGTATCACCTGCTGTTCATGCAGGATCCACTGTGCCTGCAGTGACAAATTTGGACGATGCTACATTGTTGGCGTAAATAATCAAGGCTTTACCAAAACAGATTTGGATGCATCAAGATGATTCAATCTACATGTTCCCAGAAGAAGCTCTGGGAGTTCCTCTTTTGTGTTGGCCTGCAAAAATATATGTTGACAGTTAATGCCTAATAATGAATATTGGATCATTTGATCGGAGAGAAACTTATTTTCCTATATATATATATATTGCCATTCTTATGATGGCACTGGATCTCTACATAGTACATACCTGTATCAAAAATGCCAGTTCTATAACCAGATTGTTCAGATATCCAAGAACAAGATTCACCACACCCCTTGCCACAGTTGATGACCCAACATCAATCCCTAGCTGAGAGTTTCACACAATCCCACACAGAGAGATGTCAAACAAAAATACGTTCACAGTAAATAAATCAATCGATCAAAATTCTTATATTTCCACCCACATTATTTGTTGATTCTAGTTTTAGTTTACCTCCAAATAGTTCTTGCCACGGAAATAGTTCACCTCCAGGGCTTGACCCAACAAGCATGCTTTCTTTCCAACGCTTTGCTTTACTATCCATGATCCCTATGGCAACAAACCACAAGAAACACAAAAATGTGTATAAATGATCCAGATTTATACATTAAAACTGAGCTCAAAATTGTTACAGATGTAAATAAAGTGGATATCTGATGCACACAGACCTGAGATATGTAAGGTATGAGCTTAAATCTTGAATTTCTGTAGGCATTGTCCCCATTAACAAAGCGCTCTAACACAGGATTCTCTTCCAAGGGAGTTTTTATCATATAATATAGCGCCAGACTGTAAGAACTTGTCCCTGGAACCTGATTAATTCATGAGAGTGGATGGTAATAAGAACATTGAAGTGTGGGTAAATAAAAATAAAAATATTCTTCATCTTACAATCAACTTCACCTGCATGTTAATGATTAAGAAAAATTCTGATCCCCCACGTGCTGCAGATTTCTGCACAAGAAAAACACGTATTGGTTGCATGAGAACAGTTATTGAATAACAATAGTTCACGCATGATATTGACCGATTACCTATATCCCAGAGGTTGAATTTTAAAAAGTTAAAAACCAAACCTGAACAATGCCATCACCACGACTCCCAAGATCATCTTCGCGCTTTTCAGATCTTAGCCAATCAGCAGCAACCATTTGCATCAAGGTGTGCTTGGCCTTGACCTAGTGAAAGTTAAATTTAGTTAGTAGCCCAAAGCAAAACAAAACAATAAGGCTACTACATATTTTGCTCCCCCTCCAAAATTGATCGAATATTAGTCCTCTAAACCTCATACAAGCGATTCAGCCCTTCACCTTCAGGTTTTAATTAATTCAGTCCACCTTTCAATGACGACTAAAGTAAATCTTCACTTTAATTTAGTAAGTAATTCTTGTACCATTTTTACAAACAAAAGAAACGGAAAAGGGAAAAAAACATCTTGTGGTGTCTCAAAGGGTACCTTATGATGGTCTTTAAGATAAGTATCTCCACGGATTAGAAATGAAGAAGGGTCAGCTGTTGTCCAACTGCAAGCTAATGTGCAACTTGGGTCCTTTGGAAGAGTGGTTCCATAGCAACATGATCTGCTATCTTCTCCGGTCATCTGTTGCAAGTCCACATAACCTTTCTTCTGAACTGCACCATCCAGTTTCAAATTATTTCAAAATCACAAAAATATTAAAATCAACAAAAAAAACCCTACAAAAGCGCACCTGAAAGGTCATGGAATTTTTTAACTAAACCAGCAGCTGTCGACAATTTAGGCTGGTACATGTCCTGCACTCCCAATGTCCAAGACTACTCCCATTAGAATAATAAAAACAATCCACTAATAAATTTGACACACAAGACAAAATGGTAATCACAGCATCAATGACAAGTAGGAAATTTCTGAAGAAATTTTAGGGTGCTTGCTAGCTAGCTTTCTTGAAAAATGGCAACTTTGGTTCTTCAATGACACAATATGATAAGAAAACTGATACAAAAATATTGAAGTTCCACTAAATTAGTATGGGTCAGGTAAAAATTAAGTACCGGAGAATGCGATTCTGTACTCATATTAGAATGCCACTCATCTTCCAAGTGGTCACAATCCAATGGTTCAGGAACATCAAAAAATTCATCAGCAGCATCATTCAGTCCCGTGAGATTTGCAGTTCTAGAAGGCAAATTTTCTACTTCATCTCGCATTAACTCCTCTTGGATATTCTTGCCATCAATAGTTTCCACTTCTTTCTTAATTTCTTCTTTATCACTTAGTGGTAAGCTAATATATTTTCCGAACTCCTCGGATGATATAATAGAAGAGGGATAGTTTCCTGATTTGGATCTGAATAGTTCCCTTAACGCTGCAAAACAAATTATTAGAGATGATTACCATTTTATACAGCTGTTTCAAAACAAATAACGATGATGATATAACACCAAAAGAATGATAAGCTGACTCATTATTAATTAGCATATGGTACCTGCAAGTCTTTCAAGCATGCGGATGGTTATGGATCTAGCTTTCGAGGCTCGAACATAGGATTTCCAAAACTTCCAATCAATCGCAAGCATGTGTTTCACAACAGATTGTTTTCCTTGATTAATTGGAGTTACAACATATCCTCCACCTGCATGATAGTGTCGAATAGTAACCTTATAAAAATGATATGACCCTAATCATTGGCCTATTCCTTAAGGTATTCACCGGGGAATGATACAGTTTGCCATGAAGAATTAACCTATTACAAAAAAACTAACAGAGGGGTGAATTGGTGAAGAACAAGATTTTATGTCTTCAGAATTCAGTGCGCCAGAAATCCTGAAGAATGTCATTTAATTGGAATTGCTAACAAATAATTGATCTAATTTCCCAAATTCAAAGCATACATTACTTTTAATGCAGGCACGGACGTATCCACTCTGTGGCGGACATTTTTTGTGGAATACCGAATGGTATAGAATTACTGAAAGCAAACCAAAAAGGAGGAAAACAAGTGTCAGATAAACAACAGCTTCAAAGATTCAAAATATTTTATGAGAACTTCTTCAGAGTGCTAATACCATATGTGCCATCGTCTTCTCTTCTCCAGTAACGTCGCAACAACAAATCTCTTCTTTTCATTCCCCTGCATAAACATGACACATTAACAAGAAAAAAAGGACATCAAAGTGACTTTCTGTTATAAGGTTATAAATCTAACCAAGGTAGCCAGTCACTGTATAGCTTCTTGTGAACAATGTCTGTATGACCATCAAGGTGCTCAATCAAATTGCCTTGGAAAAAGCAGAAATCCCATCTACAAACAATTGTCAATAGTAAATTCAGAATGCAAACATGAAATCTGGGAACGAGAAATTGCCAGGAGCCAGCTAAAAGCTTTTCTTTTCTGAGTTAGAGGTTGTGAAAATAAGTATGAGTTTTGAAATGAATCCTCAAGTCCAAATTCCACAATGAAGGCCAGTAGAAAGATTAAAAGGAAATTGCAACGCATCAACAGGATGGGTCTACTATTACAGATAATGGAATTTGAATCCTCGTCCAAATTCCACGGCTGTTTCTTTTTATTTTTGTTTAAAAATAAAAATTACATTTTACGAACATGATGCTATAGGAGTTATGCGAAGCTTCAGTAACATTTGTACAAACTACATGAAAAAATAATAATAGAGCACCAGGTTCAATGTAGGCCAACTGATTGAGCTAAGGTATAAGTTTATGGCAATAAATAATAGCACTATAACCGCCTTTGTAGCTCACATGACCAGCAGATATTATTATAAGGAAATCATATAATTTCTTACAGCATCTTCATACTCTTGAGATTTATAACTAGAATGACAACAGAAAATTATTCAGCAAACGTACTCTGCTCTTGAGGAACCAAGAGACAAAAGAGTTGAGAAAATGGCCTCTGAAGTTCCATCAACCACACCAACCGCCATTATTGCAGGATGATCATCCCAGTGCTGAAAAACAAAAGCGTGTTTCAGAATTTGAAAAAAAAAAAGAAAAAGAAAAAGAAATTATGACCCAAATGTAAAAAATTTCGTGAAGAAAAATATAACCTACCTTCCCACTGATGTCCCCATCCTTTGCTTCTTTAAAAAGTCTTAACCCTGCATGCTTACAAATTTAAGCACGTTCGGATCTAGCAACCCTAAAAGCAGATTGAATTTAGCTCTTAACCTCCTCTTACCATTCTGACAACCAAAAATTTTCCATGGTGAAGGTGCAATAACATCAGACGTCCTTGCATCCAAACACATGGAAGAGCTACGAGTCCAGTCTATGGAGTGGTTGTGGTATAGCCTTTTTGAACCACCCAATCTGTTAAAAAAAAAACTAGTAGAAATGTAAAGGCATATTATACGGTGTGGTACTGAAGAGAGCACTGAGATTAGCACAATTAATATTGGCAGTTTAATTACAAGAATGAGACAAGTAACTAATAGATTAGGCCATATGAAATTTTATATTTTTGTAATACCAGGCTATACAAATTTTACCTGAAAGGCTGCCATCGTCTCTTAGAACAGGCCACAAAATTATTTTCTGGTGTTGGACGCTCCTGCAGGCAGGCAAACAATCAGGATTTTGCTCACAAGTATAGCCATTTGTCTCAAAGGTAAAAATAACGCATAGGTGCAGAGGCAAAAATAAATATAAATAAAAACTATATGTTCTTGGTTGAAAACCTTTATTGCAGTAGCCTGAAAGGAGTGAATCCATCTTGCTGCCTCTTCTGGACTACTTGCTCCCAACTACAAATTTAAATCATTGGAGCAAGTTTTATGCACCATATGGTTTCATTTGTACAATATAATAGGTGAGAAATACACCATACCTTAAGTTGATCATTGGGATTAGATGCATTATAGAGGGTGAAAATGAAAAATACCTGCAAGAAGCCATCATTATAAAATGATTATTAATACTTGCAGGGAAAAACTATTTTTGTAGGCCCACATGAAATTGATCCCTCATGCATAGGAAAAATAGATTGAGCTAGAAATCTTGCCCTCTTATGGAAGCTCTCCCTTCCATTATCTGTAACCCGAAGGCAGGAGTCCATTATTGCGCTTCTAATCGGCTCCTGACCAAAGGAAATGCATTGGTTTTAGAATCCTCGAAGTTTACACTCTGTTTATGCTTTAGATTTTATCGTGACAATAAAAAATGTTAGCAGAAAATACTACAACAACACTATTCTTTATCTCTATATTAGTTTATCCAAAGTTCCACACAAAAGAAAATTGTTCCTCTTCCATGTGTGCGGCCTCTGTTTCTGCCACTGCATATGTCAGTATATTTGGCCAAAAAAAAAAATAAAATAAAATAGGGCCATATTCAAACCGAAAAGGTATCTAAAAGACTACATATATGTGCTCGTATGCCAGTTTGTGTGATTAGTGATTCTCATCAAAACAAATTTTAAGACTCCATTATGTACTTTCTTCCTATCGTAGATGATATTTCAACAAAAGTAGCCTAATCTAAGGAGTACTGATGATTACAATATTGTTTTCTGTTAATATGTTGCATCGTGTTGTTTTTTACATTTTAAAGTTCAAAAAAAAAAGAAATGTATGACTTGTAAAATAAACAAAATATAAATTTCATTTTGAGGTGCTTTCAATCCAGAAAACAAAAACCATGTACTGTAAGAGAGACTAAGACATTGGGGTAAACTAAAACAATTGATCATCATCCTAAACAATACAGAAAAGAAAGGGGTAATGAACCTCCTTCTGGGATGTGGGTATGGACTTGAAGCTGTTGAGGCGGTTGTGTTGGAGAATGAAGTAGCGCTTGCGGGAGTACTGCAACCCGAAACGATTGAAGCGAATGAGGTACAACCACCCTTCCATCCTCTCATCGCCCCCTGAGATTTCCATTAATTCTATTCCCCACCCTGGGGAAAAAAAAAACAACCTTTACCGACCAATACACAACACAACGTAACGCAACCTGACACGACACGACACGACACAGCCTTGTCAACCCATGAAACTTGCTTGTTTGGTTCAACTTTCTGGGGCGCAGGCTGCACACGACAGACGACCCTCTGATCCCAAGAAGAGGAGTCAGAGGATCAATCAATTTGGTTGCTGCGGGGGGGTGGAGGAATGCAGGCGCGAAGAAGGAGGGGCCTCTCCCCCTTACCTGTTTTTCTTTTGTTATTATTATTGTTTTCTTTTTCTGGGACTTTTTGTCTTTCTTTTCCCTCCTCCCTAAATAGTAAATATAACCGATTTGAATTGGCGCCTCCGAGTCACCCCGCCACACCACACGCTACGAATCGGTTCAGGCTAGACTTCTAATCCAATCACACAGCCACCTCTAATCGGATGCGCCTTTAAATGGAATCATACATCGCATTTAAATTCCTTAAAATTAAATCATTTTTACAAATAATTGTGGTGTGGCGTTTTCGGGTAAGTACAAATATTTATGTGATGTGACATGAATTTTGGCTAACTGGTATGAACAAAGGCATATGGAATTCTTTCCATACCTCCTTCCTGCTCTTTATTTGTCGCAAGGTTTTGTTTGGTGCTATTGTTCATATTGAACCTCTCAAGCACTCTTTAAATGTATTGCTCCATTGATACCAATAATTTTTTTTATCTCCTCTCAGTCTATGAATATGAATCCCAAGAATCTGTATTGCTGCCCCCAAGAACTTTATTGCTAACACTCCATGTTAGCAAACTTGTTGGACTTGCTTGTGTCTTTATCTTTATTTTTTGAGCTCTAATTTTACCCTCTTCCTTTCTGTAACCAACACCTATAACCAAGAAGAGGATCTATAAAGACTAGAGTTTTTGAATAGTACTCCCAGTTAATTACTATTTGAAGATAAAAATATCTGAACAAAAATTATTAATATGAATATTTTAATTGTATTTTAGCTAATTTGAATTTCACCATGGTTTCTATATGAACATTTTAACTATTTTATATGAATATTTTAATTGTATTTTGGCTTTGATAAAATATTTTAACTATTTTATAAAATTATGAACTTTTAAAATAATTAAAATAATTAATTAATTGAGGATATATAAAATCGCTAGCGACAGTTTAATAAAGATTCAATCGATATAAACACATTTAGTTCGTACAATATTCTATTTACTTATATTTATATTTATATAAATTAACTGTTTAATCTAATTTCGCATAGTTCAATTGTTTAAAGTTTTCCTTAACTATATACTTACATGTTTTCGACACTAGACTCAATTTTGATCGAGTTGTTTTCATTATTTTATTATAATATTATTATTATCATCATGTATTGATGATTATCCATTTGTAACATTTAGATAACATTCGAATTTGATTTAAATCCATCAAATAAAATTTAAATCTGATATGAAATTAAATATATTAATGTCCGGATAGAACCTATTTACATGCCAAATTTGCTTTAGTCACACACTATATTAGGTTACCTTAACGATATTTATTTCGATGAAGCCAAAAATTAATTTCATACCAATCATGAAATTTATATACGAAAAAGATGGACTACTCTATACTTCCTATCCATTAAAACGACAGAGATTAACATGAGGTATTTACCCATGTTTGACAATGAAATGGTTATGTTTTGGTAATCTAAAAATCACAAATTTATATTAGACAACAACTTAGGATAAAATATCATCAAAATGCTATACTTACCTGATGTCCCTATTCCAACTTCAATCAAAGGACGACTAATACATAACAAAAATTAAAGAAAAAAAACTCTAACGTTCCGTATTAATTTAAGCCTTCTGAAAGGAAAAAGAAAAATAATTTATATATATAAAAGAAATTATATTATAAATATGAAACGTTCTGAAAATAGTTTAAAATTTGAAGCGCTGACAACCTCAAAGTCCAAACAACGCTCATTAGCTGTAACAGCAGCAGCCGATCTCTCTTCACCCTCCTGGATTTTCCCCTGAAGACTCGCAATACCTCTCTCTCTCTCTCTCTCTCTCATATGCAAATTACACAAATGCACACACACACTACCTTAACATCAGAGAGACAGAAACAAACAGAGAGAGATCGGAAGTCATTTTCGCTGCTCTCATTTTGTTACTCAAAGAAAATAATAATAATAATAATAATAATAACACCACTACCACCACATTTTTCTTATATGTAATCATCAACCTGAAACTAACTTTTCTACTTGAATTCAATCTGAACAGTGAGCGAGACATGGGGTCTATGACATTAGGAACCAAACCTGAAGCCTTTCATTTCCATGGCAATACCTGGTACCCTGTTTTCTTTTTTTGTTCTTCTTCTTCTTTTTGGTATCTAGATTTCTGGGTTTCAATCCGTGCCCGGTCGTTTAATTTCCACGTACGTATTATTAAATTCATTTTGGATTGGTTGATTCCCGCAGAGTTTGACTGTCTTCAATGGGGTTTGCTTTTTCGTTGGCATTTGATTCCTCTCACGACTTGCGTTCATGCTGGCCTTATAAAATTCCATTACCTCTTCCCTGTCCCTCTCAAACTGATACATTTAGGGGCGGTTGTAGAATTTGAATTCGCGCCCTATATTGCATTAAAACTTCGAAACACGAGGTTCAAGAATTTGGTATAACAAATCCTTAAACCCCAGGAATTCTGGGTGGGTAACACTACCCAGAACCACGGGTGTTCTTAGAAGTTGCAGAATATGTTATGTGATCACAATTTGAGACTCATCAGAATCGTATACGTGAATCAAATTGTCTTCTTGTTCTTGGTTTCTGGGGCTTGTTATTCATTTTGTAATGTTGTGGACTTTACGAGTTTTTGTCACTCGAATTGGGTTG
This sequence comes from Taxillus chinensis, assembly GCA_023512835.1. Taxonomy (NCBI): domain Eukaryota; kingdom Viridiplantae; phylum Streptophyta; class Magnoliopsida; order Santalales; family Loranthaceae; genus Taxillus; species Taxillus chinensis. The sequence goes on from CM042087.1 coordinate 41,138,990, forward strand.
TGATCACAATGTAGTGATGTGGTAGTATGGGTTAAATAATTCGAGGAAGAACAAGGATAACATTATAGGACGCACCCTGGGCTGGGGTTTGTAGAAAGGTGTATAATATTTCCACAAGGATAAGAGAGTGAAGAAAAAACAAAAAGGAAGGGAGGACCAAATATGCAGTGCTGCAAATGGGCACATGCTTCATCGATTTGTTTTATGGGGTGTATGTCATCCCAGCCCAGTATATATATCTTCCATTTTAGATGCTAACTTTCTTTACTTTTGTTTGACTATAAAGCATTTGTCTAGTCATTCATATCCATACTAGAGACTGGGGCATTTAAATATATATATCTGGTGTATTAAGTATGAAATCCCTTGTTTTGAATTTGCCAGACTATTCATATTATGAACTATGCTTTAAATCTTCTGAATTTCTTGGATTTTGGGTAATTTTTAGACCTTGACTATGCATTCTATTGTTATTGGATATATATATATATATACATATATATATGTATATGCATGTATGTTTTATTTGATGTTAGTCTATTGTTAAGCCTCCATGTACTATGCATTTTTTCCAGGCTTTGCACTACTGGACTTCCGAGTGACGCCATCATTGAAGTTGAAGAAACGTTGTTTCATCTTCACAAGGTGTGTTCACTAGACTTTCCTGGTCAAGTGACTTGAAATTTATTTCGTGGTCTGGTCGTAGTTTTTTTTTTACGCATTGCAAAAAGAATTGACAGCTTTTCCATCCACCCCGTTCTTCATGTGACCATGATAGATATACGTGTAACGTGTGCGTGTGCAATAAATTCTCTTGCTATTCTATTGTGAGTTTGAATATTCAAATCATATTTGCCTTTTTTTTAATACCATTTTGGCATTTTCCCTGTTGTGTCCGCTCTTTAACCGTTTCCTCCCATTCCAACATCTCCAGTTTCCATTGATGTCCAGAAGTGGGGTACTAGAAAACCTTGTTGGAGAGTTATCTGGTGAAAATGACAAAAAATGTGTGCTGCAACTTCACAACATTCCTGGAGGTGCCAAATCGTTTTTGCTTGTGGCCAAGTTCTGTTATGGTATTAAGATGGAACTGACTTCATTAAACGTAGTCAGTCTTCGGTGTGCTGCCGAACATCTCCGAATGAATGAAGACTATGGGGAAGACAACCTCATCTCACGGACAGAAAATTTCCTTAACATGGTGTTTGGCAACTGGGACGACTCATTAAAGGCCCTCAAAACTTGTGAAGAGGTTCTAACACAAGCTGAAGAGCTCCACATTGTTTCGAGGTGCATCAATTCCTTGGCAATGAAAGTTGGCACAGACCCAAGTTTGTTCAGCTGGCCAATCTCCAGATACAGCGATGCTCAGAGTCCGGCAGGGACCATTGCATGGAATGGACCAAACAGTGTAGCCAAGCAGATCTCGGTGAGCGGGGAATGGTGGTATGAGGATGTGTCCTTCCTCAGATTACCACTATACAAAAAAATGATCATGAGTATCAAAGCAACAGGCATGAAGGCAGAAAAAGTTGTGGGATCTATCATGTTGTATGCAAATAAATATCTCCCTCTATTGGGGAGGCATTCCTGCTACCAGAATGGAAACCGGGCTGTCCTAGGACAGGCCTCTTCTACATCAGTGGCAGACCAAAGAACTCTACTGCAAACGATAGTGGAGTTACTACCTGATGAAAAGGGGGCCACCCCAACTAACTTCATGCTTAGGCTTCTTCGGACTTCCATGCTCTTAAATGCAGGCCATTCCTGCCGAGAAAATCTGGAGAAGCGGATTGGTGCGCAGCTGGATCAAGTGGCTCTGGAGGATATTCTAATCCCAACCATGGGGTACTCAGCAGAGACACTTTATGATATTGATTCTGTTCAGCGGATGCTCAATCAATTCTTGCTACTGGAGCAGGATTCGATAGATTCTACCTCAGCTTTTAATTTTATGGTGGAGGCAGAGCAGGTGATGGAAGAAGAGTCTCACTCCCCAATGACCGCGGTGGCTAATCTGGTGGATGAGTATCTTGCTGAGGTGGCACCCGATGTCAATTTGGCTCCAACAAAATTTCAGACTCTTGCTGCTGGTATCCCTGACTATGCTAGGCCACTAGATGATGGACTTTATCGAGCAATTGATATATATCTCAAGGTAAGTTCCAAATTTTTATTTCATTCGAGATCATCATATTTCTTTGAAGACATATAGTAAGTTCTGCATCACGCCATCCATGTGTTAGCTAATGCATGCATTTCGTCAACCAAACCATTTGAATTGCTTCTTTGCTCGAAAGCCACGCCACGCCATATATATATATATATATGCATATGAAATTATGGTAGCTTTGTTAATTTAAAGTCACACTCCCAGGCCATCTTGAGAAATGCTGATGTGCTTCCCAACTTCTGCAGGCACACCCCTGGCTTATAGACTCGGAGAGAGAGCAAATCTGCAGGCTCATCAACTGCCAGAAGCTCTCGGTAGAAGCCAGCACACACGCGGCCCAGAATGAGAGGCTACCACTCAGGGTCATCGTTCAAATCCTCTTCTTCGAGCAGCTTCGGCTCCGGACATCTGTCACCGCCTGGATGTTCCTCTCCAATAACCCCGGTGACCCCCAAAATGTAGACACGGATCTCGCACTCGCTCAAAACTGTTTGCCTGCAGCCCAAGCGGAGGACCACGTTGTAGTAGCGGACAAGAGCGTGAAGGGACATGTCTCTGAGCTAGAAAAGGAGTGCATGGACACGAAGCAAGAGCTTGAGAAGCTGGTGAGTGCAAAGGGGAGCTGGAATGCCTTCTGCAGGAGGTTGGGGTTTCGGATGAAGATGCGGCTCTGTGATACCAAGGCCGGCCGTGATTTCAAAGCGCCGAGACCATCAAGAGCACCACCAAAACGTGTTGTGAATGGAAAACAACCAGCGGTTCTTCAGAATTGTGAGGTGGGAAACTGATTTTTTTTTTTCAATATCTTTGGATTTAGGGACTAGATTGATACTCTCTCTTTTTTTTTTTTTTTAAGGTTTTTAGTTATTGCTGTCGACTTTTTAGGCGTTTTACGTTGGTTTTTATGTTTTCTGCTGTCGGTCGACTTACTTGTCAAATCTTTTTAGTTTTTATAGTAAATTAAACTTCGCCGAATCCGATAGATTTTTTACAATTAATTTTAATTATGAGAGAAAGGTTTGTACATATCGCAATGTGGCCCAATTAGAAACTCCTTTTCCCAATGACTTATGCTCCCTTTTTTCTTGGTTTGTTGTGTAAGTTCTAAATATATTAAAATATAGAAGAAAAAATATATTATTAAAAAAAGATAAATCATTAATCAATTATTAAAATATATTATTAATTTTAAATCATAATATTATCAGATTATCCTGAAACAGTTATCGGAGCGGGCTATAATAGCTTTCATAGCCCCCGCTCCCGCGCTCCGCTATTATATTATATTATATTATATTATTAAAAGCCGTAATTAATCAGGAGCATTTAGCAGATCGGAAGTGGTACTCCGTTCCATTCACTCAAGCACTCCAGCATCGGATCGATGAGCCTCCCGGCGTTGATTGCCTCGAACACCTTATCAAACTCCTCTCCCGGCGACCGGACATTCTCTCCGGTCAGGAACGCCGTCTTTAGCTCCTCCCTCACGAACCGGTACAGCGGAAACGACCTGCAATCCTTAATCCTGTTCCCCACCGCCCATCTCCCATGCTCGTATTCGCTCCTCACGCTCTCCACTTCCTTGGACAACCCCGCCTTCAGGTCCGCCTCGAACGCCTGGATCTCGGGGAAGATGGACGCGTCGCTCTTCGCCAGCGCGTGCTCCACCAGCACTAGCCGGAGCCTCTGCATCAGCGGGTACGCGTCGCTGCACGGATCGTCGGCGTAGGCGAAAACGGGTTCGCGGTCCACCACCTTGAGGAGCTCCTCCCCGGTGGCTCTGACGGTCAACACCCGCTTCGCTGCAGCCTGGCTCACCGTCTTCCTCACCGCGTGCTTCAGGTTCTCCTCCAGATGCCTCAGGTCTATGGCCTGGCACAGCGCCACCAGGTATGTCGCGGACATGAGCTTCAACATCTCCACCGCCTCCGCGGTCTTGCGCGACGAAATCAGCCCCAACGAGTTGACGTCCTGGTTGTGCTGCTCCGCGCTCTGGACGTGGTTGGTCACCGGGTTCGCCAAAAACTGGAGCTCCGAGCAGTACGAAGCCATGGCGATCTCGGCCCCTTTGAAGCCGTAGTCCAGGCTGGGGTTCCGGCTGCCCGAGAGATTCGAAGGCAGGCCGTTGTTGTAGAAATCGTTGACGAGCTCGGAGATCTGGGCGAACATGAGCTTTCCGATGGCGGCGACGGCGAGCCTCGTGTTGTCCATGGAGACCCCGATGGATGTCCCCTGGAAATTGCCGCCGTGGACGGCCTTATTCCTGGAAACGTCGATGAGTGGGTTGTCGTTGACGGAGTTGATCTCGCGCTCGATCGATCTCGTCGCCGCCCGTATCGTCTCGATCAGTGGTCCGAGCCACTGTGGGCTCGTCCGGAGCGCGTACCGGTCCTGCTTAGGCCTCCGCAGCGGGTCCCTTATGTGCAGCTCTTGTGCGGCCTTGGCGTGCGCGCTTCCGTCCAAAATGTGCTCCATTATTGCCGCCGCCTCGATCTGGCCCGGGTGGTGCTTCAGTTTGTGGGTGAGGTGGTCGGTGAACTCCGGCTTCCCCTGCATCACCTCAGCGAAGACGGCCGACAGCACCTCCGACAGTAGGGCGAGGATGTTAGCCTCGAAGAGTACGATGGACGCGAGTCCGGACCCAACGGCGGTGCCGTTCACTAGTGCGAGTCCTTCCTTGGGGTAGAGCTCAAAGAAGCCGGAGTGGATGCCGGCTCGGCGGAAGGCCTCGGCCGGAGACAGGGTCTCGCCGTCGGGGCCAACCGCAGTGGAATTGTGGCGGCCGGTGAGGAGGCCGGCGATGTAGGAGAGGGGGACGAGGTCGCCGGAAGCGGTGATGGTGCCGCGGAGGGGGAGGCAAGGGGTGATGTGGTGGTTGAGGAGCTCTGCCATGGCCTCCAGGATCTCAAATCTTATGCCGGAGTAGCCCTGTAGTAGCGTGTTAATTCGCACCAGCATTGCCGCCCTCGTCGCTGATTGCGGCAGCGTGTTTCCGGCGTCGCCGCCGAAAATGCCGGCGTTCAGGAAGCTGATCCATGAATTAAAACGTGAGTAGGAAGTCAAACAATACGTTATAAACAGAAGCAAAAAATCCTATGTGCTCCACGTATCATTGCTCTAAAAATGTATTCCATGTGGCATGGGTGATATAAATGAGATTTTATTTTATTCCATGGGTGATTCACCTACAATTAAATTAAAAATCAAAACAAACATATTATTTAAATCAGAGAAAAATAAATAACTATATATCGAGTTTTTAATTTCTTAAAATAATTTAAATGAACAAATAAAACATAAAATTTCATTTTCATTAGAGGATTTTTATGTCATCAAACCTTCGATTATAAGGAGACGAATGCAAACAATTATAAATAATTAATAATATACCGAATAAGCTCCTTCTGCAGAGCTCCACCTTCCTTGGTCCTCCTATGCGAGGTTGCCCCAAACCCAGTCGTAACGCCGTAGCTGTCCGTCCCCTTTGCCATGCTGTCTATCACCCATTGGCAGCTGGCCCTAACTCCCGCACGCGCCGCCTCCGACAGCTCCACCTCGGTCCCTCCACCACCCGCGGCCGCAACGGAGGCCACCTGCGCCACCGTCAGGGTCTCGCCCCCCACCCGTACCACCGCCTTCCGGTACTCCCCCACCATGCGCCTCACCTCGTCCACGTGGCTCCCCCTCATCGAGTCCGCCGCCGCGCCCCAGTTCAAGGGGTCCTGCCTGTTGATGCCAACCCTCTGCACGGACCCATTGTCGGTGCAGTGACCGTTGGAGTACTGCTCCATCAACGGTGCTAATTAATTACGGATTAATGGTATATATATCCTACTGTTTGTATAGAGATTGTACGAATTTTCTCAACACAACCCTATATATAGTTATATAGTTATACACACACACACACACACTAATAAATACTGATTTTTTTTTAAATTTCCTTCTTACCCGATTGTATTGGTATATCCATCCACCCCACCCGCCCACTTTGAGGCACTATTTGATTTGAGAGTGTCGGGATGGGCAGGGCAGGGCAGAGCAGTTGGGATTTTGACGTGGACGTTGGATCATCAGATGAATCGCGCGGTCTGTATTCTGCCACGTGACACCCAGGATTGGGCGTGCGTGGGTGGCGGATGCCTCTCCACAGTCCTCGTACTCGACCTAGTTCGTGAGTCGGGAATGACTCGTGACTGTCGATGCCGGCGGCGGCAGTGGTCGGTGGGGGGAGCGAGGGTGGGTCGGTCGGACGGTTCGGGTCCCCTTTTTGTAAGTTACAAAACTGACCCTGATCAGTCAGTCTTGTGGGCCGTGGTATGCCACATCACGTGTGATGTGACGAGGCTCGATCCACGTGAGGGGTGAGCTGGCAAAATAAATGTCCACGTGAACGGGTGGCCATTCGTCAATAATTTAATTTCGACGCATAGTATTTATTGTTGAGGGCCTGCTTTTTCTGTTGCCGTTTATTTCTCTTCCATCTTAATTTCGACGTATAGGATTGATATTAGGTGCCCGCCTAAGTCACGGTTTGATTACCGCTAGAAGCAGTTTATCGCGTAAGTTTTACACGCTTTCTCCTGACGACATATAATTGAATGACACATGTAACGCAAACTTTAATCGTAGTGCATTGGACTCTAAAAAACAACATTTTAAATAATATTACTTTATTAATTTCAAATAAACTATCAAAATATTTTTTTCATCTTTTTTTACTTTTTGTCCTTTTCATCTTTTTTCTTATTACCTTTTTCTATTCTTTACCAAACAAATGATAAATATTTTGTAGTTTGGTTCATATTAACATCAAGATTGTTTATAAATATAATGGAGTCAACATGAGTTTTAAAATTTAAATTTAAAGTTAACTCGTTTAAATAGATTTAAAGTCATTTCAGGTTTTATCGTAAATATTTTATATATTTTTTCAAGCAATTAAACATAAAATCTAGGCAAAAAAAACTTCAAAGCATAAATCATAAGAATAATACATAAATAAATCAAATTGAATCAGACCAACAAGCAGCCAAATTGAAATTCAAAACAATAAATACTTTTTAGGACTTTTAATTCATTTGAATACTCTAAAATAATCCATTTATAGTTTGTAAATGGCAAATCAAGGCATTCCATATTAGAACCATGAATGCAAGACATTGGCTTACAAAATGATTTGAATCAAAAATTTTGATCTCTATCTATAAATTTTATATGATTAAAAATATAAAAAATAAAATTATAGATGCTTCTCGTCCGTTGGGTTTGATAAAGAAATCACACCTTAAATTAAAGCAGTCAGTTAAGTTGATGACAGAGGAGAACTAAGAGTGATCTGGGATTTGAGAGAGTGATAGTGAGGAGGCGTATCATGTCCATGACATTCAATCGCTAGTGATTACTCTAAGTCATTAGTATTAAAAAAATTAAATAGAGAATAATAAGATTGTGTGGACATGAGTTTGTTAACTATTAAGTATGACTATAAAGTACAAACCATTGTTAGCCAAAATTACGAGGAAGAGAAGTGAGAAAAAAATCCACCTAAAATGAATTGATTAAACATCCTCACTTTCAATACGTCGAAAAAAGAAAAAAAAGTGAATCATTTCAATCAAAACGAGTAGAACAAATTGAAATATTAGTTAGAAGTAAACAGGGGTTGCTTTGTACTATTTTACATACTAAGATGAGACATTTTAATCGTTCTAATATAATTGAATGAAATATACAACTATGTTTGAGTTAATTAACAAGTAAAAAAATATTATATTCTTTAGGCAAGCACACTCAAGCTCTCTAAGCTTCCTTTCTTTTTCCAAATACACGATTAAATACCCATGTTAGGAATTAAAAACTAAATACATAAAATAGTCCTCTTTGACCATAAATTCTAATTTGAATCCGATCACAATTATAATAGTCATATTAACGTTTATATTATCATTCAAATATTACCACTATCAATTAATTCTATCTTTTGCTGGATCCTAAATACGAGTATCTACATATACTCATTATCTAACTCAATCACTTAGAGTCTGTTTGATTTCATGTATTTCTAACATATTTATATTTTTAAAAACAAAATTTATTTAGAAAATATATTTGATACACTTATTTTACAAATAGTGTGTTATATTATTCAAATAAATTGGTTGTTTTTGACAAGTTTCATCTGTTTGTTGGTTTTAAATTTAATTTTTATTTGTAAGTTTTCATTGAGAGCAAATTTACTGAGGGCGCATTATGATTTTTTAATCTAATTTTATGTGACATTGTTTTTAAAAAAACATGCTATTTTATTTCTAAAAATTACACTTTAATTCCAATAAATCCTAAACCCAAAACACAATAATGTATTTTCAATTTTTATTGTTAGAAAGTAATAGTTTTTTTTTTCGCAATATAAAATTTATAAAATAAAATTAATAATTCTAAAATACAATTATTCTTTGAAAACTTAAAACATACCAAAACACCTATCAAGCTTCGTCTCACCGCTGTGCAGACAGTGATCCAAGCTCTGACCTTCCTCTTCCTAGCGCCATCGCACCCATCCTGCCAAACCCCTCGACTGGAGTTCCAATCACTCTTTCGACCGAGACCGTGTGGTACTGGTTAACGTGCAAGTCATTCTAAGATGCAGGTATGAGTCGTTCCCTAAATCTGTTTCACCTCTGTTCATTGGGTTGGCCTTCGTCGCCAATTTTGTTTCTAAGATTTGTATGGGTTGTTATGAGAGCTGGACCTGTTCATCAATTTGTGAGTTGTGTGAATGTTTCTTTCTCCTTCCTTCTGCTGTCGTTGTCAATTCTGTTCCTTGGATCGTTAGGTTTTTGTCATCTCTGATACATGGGAATGAAAGACTTGTGCGTGTAATCGGTTCGGTCGTCAGGCCGTTAAGGAATGATGAGCAGCGTATGAACACGCCTAGAGTAATTTCATGTAACGAAGAGAAAACACAAGTCACCGTCTTTCAAAATCTGGCAAACAAGCAAAGCAATTGATAATTATTGATTGGCTTCTATCATCATGATTGCTATCTCCACTGCTAATCTCTGAAAATCGCTACATGCACATTTTGATCTTCTCCGATTGTTCACTTCTCAAAAGTTAATTTGAATGCACATGTTCAGAAGTTAATCTTGTCCTCCACAATTTTATCTGCATTAAATATTCACATGGGGAATATTTCATGTTTGATCTATTTTCGGAGATGATACCATTTGGAATGGAATAGTTTGTTAGGATTTCATTCATTGATAAATGGTGCTGAATGTTCTTCAGGTAATGCCATACTGAAGTCTCTCAAATGCTTAGTTAATTGTAATATTTTGTTCCTGATGTTCTCTATAAGTTTATTTTCTGATAGGATTGCCGGTCATTACTTTTGCGATAAATTTGTTGTGATGTGATGTACCTTATTTTATTTAACTTCATATGAGATGCATAACGTTTGTCTTATATGATTTAGACCTCTTCATTTGCTAGTTTAAATTTGGATAGATAGCAGCCGTATCTATATTTTTTGATACATTCCGTAATTATGTGTTGTTCTATGACAACCTTTCACTCTTGAAAGTTTGAAACACCAGTTAATTAATTTATTGTTGTATAAAGATTTTTATTTCTCTTATTAGATATTAATTTGTTGAACTAAACCTTAACATAACTGGGGTTGATTTACATACTTCATCCTTGCTGCACCAATAACTAGTAGGGAATATTTATTTGAGTTGAATTTCGTGTCTATATTAGTTTTTGCATTAGCCTGTTCTTGATATATGTACACATTTTTCTCCTTTTTTTTTTTGATAATATATGTCTTACTTTCCCATAAATGCCTATTCTTTATTTCCTTGTTCAAAAGATTATTTATTTTTCAAAAGCTTACCATATATTTTTGAATTTCAAAATAGGCATATCAAAGAATAGGCATATTCATACATATTTTTCAAAATGCCTATTTTTCTATATGCCTATTCTGAAAATATATATGAAGAATAGGCAAATTTTTTGTTTGAACTTAAGCTTTTGAGCTGAAGAATATTTACCATATATGCTTATTCATTAATGCTGCAGCATTTGTAGCACATTTACGCAATATGCCTATTTTTTATTTGAGCTGATTTTTCCTAGCATTCTACCTTTACATAATTCATATTTGGAAATTGAAATAAATGGTTCAAATTTTCTTGATAATATATGGTTTACTTTTCCATGATTCATAGTTAGAATTTACATGCTAGTTTAGGGTCCAAAGCAGTTCCTTGACTATTGTTCTCTTATGTATTAATGTTTGTGAATTTCTCTTTTTTTTGGCATTATTAAAAAGAAAAGGGACAACAACCCTCTTCTTTTCATTTACCTATATATCATTTGTTGTCCATCGTTTCTTTCTTTTTTTAAACCTTGTGCTTGACTTATTATTCATTCAAAACCACCACAAACAACACAAAAGGTTCTACATTCGCTATGTTAGGGGGTTAATTCAACAATCATTACAATTGTATCAAAATAAGAGTAAAAACATGTTTATTTCTCATATAATATCCCTTCAATTGACAAGAAAATAATGTTCAATAAACCTCCTAACACATACAATGTATAAAACTACGTCTATGATGTGAACAACTACACATTGACCACATATTCTCTACTATACAATCTAGAATAGCTCACTGTTATTCAAGGTTCACTACCACCTTTTTACACAATTAGAGTTCCTTAGATTCACGACCCTTTTTCAACACAAATAACTCACAAACAACTTATTAGATCTTGATAACCCTTTAAAGGAATTTTGGATTAGTTTAGTCTTAAGGAATTTTGGATTAGTTCAAACGATAAGCATCATAAGGTGTAAGTACTTATTTCTTTTATTCGTGGTCCAATGAACAGGTTGGTGGGCATGACCGTTAGGTGTGCAAATTGTTCCCTTGAAATGGCTGACACCTCATGACACAAAAGACTACACACTTGACTTGCTCAAGAACTTAAAAATTAACGGTCCTCATAACAAGAAACAAAGGCGCCAGATTGTAGTAGAGCTGACCTTCATTCCCTTTCAAGAAGACAGTGGTGGCTTCAGTGGGACCTGTGGAAGGGTACCGGAGGAAAGAAAGTGCAATTGATAGGACATTGGGCGGTAGTTCCATCAATGGTGAAGGATTTCTATTGGTTGATATCTAAGCAGCTGAGAATGTAGAGGGGGAGTGGCACAATAATCCGTATATGCTATGATCTTTTTCAGAGGAGAGGAAAACAAGGGTGAAAACAACCCAGTAAGTGAGGGATCAGATTTATAATCCTTCTTGGATGAGTGCTCATGAACTTGAGATTTTGCAAAAGCACCAGGAGACCCGTGACCCGTGATGTAATAAAGAGTTCCAATTCATGCTGGAAGAGCCACTGGGCAACATGATCCGAACCGATTCTATGGCAATGCAGGTAATGGCTGTCCCTGCAACCTGCACATTAGCGCAACACTTGATCAGAAAAATAAGACGGGGAGAAACTGCTTTCTTGTATTGTATCATTGCCTCATTGGTTTCTTCGCTTTATATTTTTTCTTTTATAGAATCGGTTCTGTACAAAATATTGTTGTTCCAGTGTTCCCTCCTTTTTGTATACAAATGTGAAAATTTTGTTTTAATATTACTTTGAAAATAAGTTATAAATATTGTATTTCATAAAATAGAAATTTGAAGTTTTCTCATTGTATAGTTTTTTCTGCAACTAGAGCTATTACAGGAGGCCAGCTGTGATATTAGGTGGGTGGACCGCACAGGTGTGCATGTTCTGGGTTTGTCAACGCTTTCTTTTACAAAATATAGAGATGAATAATTAATGGTTCTTTTTATCTTGCTTTCGGATAGTGTTCAAAATATAATGTAATTTCATCTGAGCATATGATTGACGTTTGGATGATCTTAGAAATTTTCCTATGAATGAGCAATTTTATAGGAGATTGCCGTAACATATGGTAGACATATTTAGGATTGTGCGACTGAAGGTCATGGATGGCATTTTCGATAATATAAGATATTGTTTTGAGGAGTCAAGGGAAGCTATTTTGGATTTTGATGTATATTATATAGTCTAATTAAATAAAAGGCGTAGGATGATATATATATATATATGGTTTATGTTTTACCTACCAAAATTTTCTAATGAAATTGTTGATTTTGTGCGTCGACACTATATATAGTATCACGTATCAGTAAAAATATACATCTAAGTATAATGTGATTCTATGTGCCAGTGAAAATGTAATTTTATAATATGAGACGGTGCACATCATAGTTCTAAAGTTGTAATCCCAATGCTCACAGCCATATAATCACATGTTGTATGTGTATGTATATATAAAGGCAACCAGAATCCAAGTGGGAATGCACTATGAAAAAAAGAAAGTGGCGTGGTGCATGCCCTTTAATTTTTAAAGGGGAAATCAAAAGCACAGCTTTTTGGTTGACCTGCTACCCCAAGTCATGAAATGCCTCAAAAAGCGTGGCAAATTTTGAGATTAGAAAGGGTATCCAAGCCCCATCCGCCCCCCCATAATACTGAAGGGTATCCAAGCCCCATATTACTGAAGAAAAAAATGAAGAATAGTACACGGATAGATATGTGTTCACCTCTGCAATAACCAATGAATTTCATTATAATATCAATAAATTCATTTTAAACATTTAATTGCGATAAGAAAATTCTTATGTAAACGTGCACACATGTATAGAGAGAGGAGGGGGGACCACAAAAAACAACTATGTTCATAATTTTTTTAAAAAAATAATAAATAAACTCAGTTTTAATGAAATTATTAAGACTCACAGACGTCTCAACTGGCTACCCTCAAACCTTCTTAATAGTTTCTACATGTATTAGGTTAATACTTTCAAATTCTCTTTTTCTTTTTTGGAAATTTTGGTTTTATTTTCGGTTATATATTCTTTCAAGATACTATTTAATTTAGATTGTGAGCAGAGATAACAATTTTAGTCCGATCCATTTCGTTGTTTTTATCTGCTCCAACCCAATTCAAAGAAATAAAAGAGCGGGACATAAATATTGACCGATTCAATATTTTTTAAATATTTTTAAAAAGTTTTAGCTATTTGAAAATATCTAATATTCTAATCTGATATACTTTTTAGACTTAGCTTGAACTCACCTTCGTATTATTCACTATTCAGAACCGACCTACACCGTGACAAGTTATAGGGGCCAAAGTTGACAGAATTTTGCTTGGCTGTGTAGCCCATCAAGTGTTATAAAAATTATATGTTCATTCATACATCCTAACCAGGCGCTCAACCGTGTGTAGCTGTTCAGTTGAGCACCTCATCAACACTAATAAGTGTGCAGTGTACACACACCGTTCACCTCGACTCATGCATGCTTTGATCGGCTCCCGTAAAAGGAAGATCGGCCCGTGCAATTGGTGCTCACCCATATAGATCAACTTAATGAAACATAACACTTTGTAAAATGTGATATAAAAAAAGAGGAAATATAAACTTAGGGGATAAAAAGAGGGTTTAGGCCACAAAGGCAGTGAGTTAGTTTGGAGAGAGCCATGAAGGTGTGCCAAGTGATCAAATTTAACATTCCATACTTTAATTTCCTCGTTCTCATATTTATAAAACCCAAGTACGAAATTTTAAAAATTGAGGAAATTTCACTGGCATCCTACTTGTGATATGCCTTTTATTAAAGTTTCTACATGAGTAGGAATAATTAGAGTGATCAAATGGGGGTGGATAATCTAACTGAAGAGCCCTTAGAAGAACATTGGCCTTATCTCTTGAGCTAATGGAAGAGTTCATTGAGTGAACCCTTGTGCAGCATGAGGTGAGCTTCGTGGATGATGAAACTTTTTGTCAAAAAAAAAAAAAAAACCTAAGCGAGTTATTTGGGTTGTGTTTTATTTTCTTTCGCTCCCAGTTCTCTCTTATCTCTTTTTTTTTTTCTTTTTTGGTGTATGTTTTGTGGGTGTCAATGATACGTAAATGACGCTACATATTTGTTATGTGTGTGTCAAATAAATGATAAATCTTTCACTTGTCACGTTTTCAACCAAAATATATAATTATAGACGTGGGTGACATAAATTCAAAGTTTATGTTTTAAAAAATCAAGTATAAAATATAATAACCATAGACACGTAATGTGCCCAAAAAATTCAACCATCAAAAAGGATTATAAAAGAAAGGCAACGCAAACGCATGCAAGAGAACAGAAGCAAAATACAAAACAGAGCAATATATAATAATGCACGTATGGAGGAGGAGGAGGAGGAAGAGGTTAATTAACGCGGTCACGGACGCATGGGACGCACGCACATCGCCGGTAGAACCGAAAGCTGAGGAATGGTAATGATGTGCACGTGTGGAGTACTGTATCTAAGGTATCATCTTCTGTTTTCCCATACGTATAATATTATCATTAATTACGATGTTGACCTCATTGTCTTTGCCAACAAATATGAAATATGGCACCCCATCCATGATGATGACGGTCATGATAGTGTCAAACCAATATCCACTTCTCACATAAATCATAATAAATGTATAGAAAAAAAAATCTGGATAAGGGAGAGATCAAGAAAATTATGGACTTTAGGATAATCTTTGTAATTTTTTACTTTTTTTTTATTTCTGTACCGATTTTTTTTTAAATAAAATAACCAAACATATTCTCATTTGTCAGATTTCATTAATCTTAAAATTTCAAACATAATTAGAATGTACATTTCATTTTCTTGCGGTACACTCATAAAATGTTTAAATATTATGGCATTAAAAGCAGTTTTTCAATTATTTTTTATAAGTTTAAACATCTAAATATAGATTCTCTTAATTACTTTTTATATTACTAAATTTTATGTTATACTTTTATTTTATTTAATAATAAATTTTTAATAATTTAATATGAATGGATAATAAAAATATGAAAAAAATAAAAAATAAAAATAAAAATTTAATAATCATTGACAATATTATTTTAAATATATTAAAAAATGCTATCTAAATTTCATTAATAAAATTAAATATAATATTCCTGGGACTAATTTTATATATAAGAAAATCTAAATAAAGAAAAATATTTCTATTATTAGTGTTCTTGAAATCTATTCCAATGCGCCAATAATCAAATAAAAATTTTCTGCTAACACTTATGGTTATATTATAAATATCTTATAATATATATATATATATATATATATATATATATATTTCTTATCCTAATTGTTTTGCCTAAGCCTAGCACATGACATGGCGGGTCATTGAAATCTTAGAAGATTGGATGGGATGGGCAAAGCAGTGGGCCATATTATAATGCTACTTTTTTGTGGGTGGAATACAATAATATACCCAATTTTGACCGATGGTCACTTTAGCAGTGGCTGTCCATCACAATAATAATCTTTTAAAAGTATATAATAACATGGAGTGAGCGTGCATAGCACAGTAAGTAGTGAGTTATCTTCCTTTCTTGCGTTTTTATTATTTAATTTAGTGGCAACCACTGTTATTTTTATTTATTTTTTTATTTATTGCAAACGGTCAAGGGGCTGTTGCCCTTAACTTTTTATTTATTTATTGCAAACGGTCAGTGTTTTAATTTTTGTTTTTAAAATTTGCCTTATTATTATTATTATTTACAGGGCCACCGTATTAGTATTATTATTTTAAAAAAATTCAAATCAAATAAAGTAGTTTCCGACAACATCTCACGCAATATTGAACCCTTTGGTCAATTACAACATACGGTAATGGCACAGCGACTCTGCGCAAGAGGTGGGAAAAATTAAAATGATATATTACGGTATTATTGTAAAATTTTAATTTTAATTTTCTTTCTCTAATAAAATAATATGCTATAATATTATCGTGATTACACAATTCGTATTATAATATTACTCATGAAAAAATAATTAATACTCGAAACAAAAACGAAGATAGACGTTCAAAAAGACTCAATGATGTTTTGAGGGTGAGGTGTAATTCATTGGGAACAAAATTTAGTCTACAATGAAGTTTATAAAATTATTTTTTTTTACTCTTAAAAGTAAACTTTATAAAATGATTTTCATTTGAAAATTCTTATCCACTAAATAGAGTCATTAAAATTTGTTATTTTCCAAATGATCCCACGTACCCATTGAATTTGCACATTGTCTCAATCCTAACAGTAGAGTATAACTAATTAAAAATATCGGAAAATTAAGTTTGACGAAGGTTGAACTTAGATAATTTCCTGAGAAATATGTTATTTTCGTAAAAATAATAAATAATCACTTGAATTATCCGCATTAAATGTAATAATTTTATTTCGTGAATGTTATATAATTTTAAAAATATGAAAAAGTAAATTTTATATGGTTACATTAAATGGAACATTTCATATTATTTTTTAATCAGGATTTAACACTAATGATACCAAAACCTTGGGCTGAGGTAGGTATCATTATCATAAAATTAAACTCTTTCTGTATCCTACCGTCATTTTAATATTTTTTTTTTTTATATAAAATCACTATCAGTAATGATGTCTAAAGATTAGTAGATTTGATTTTAATGATGTTAATATATTTATAAATGAAAACTATAGAAATCATGGAGGGAAAAATACTATGTTACATAAAAATTTAGTTGATCCTTGTTACTCGATTTGTGCAATCACATCTACATGATGAGAATTTCAACCTGTATAACATTTTTAGTAACTTATGTGTAAGAAGACTGTCCAAAATAGATTATTGAATGCCATCTGGCCAACGTATGTGGCAATCCAAATCTGGCAGAGTGTAGAGGGCCAACTGGGCAAGACATGTTGTGGCATGCTTCCAGATATGAGAGATGCTGGCATTTGGGTCTAGTGGCGATGGTTGGTGAGTGAAGAGTCGCAAGCTACCGGTGGCAGAATTGAATGAGCCAATGATTGTTGGCGCTTTGGACTTTGGAGTGGCACTCGTCGACGCTCAACGGGCAACTGGGGTCAGGTGGATGGAGACTAGACGACCGTCGTTTGAGAGTAGAGACTAGAGTGCAGATTGAGCGATGGCCTCTGCTCTTGTCGACCTGCTCGTGCGTGGTGAGAGGAGTCGAGCAAGGACGAGGTCACAAGGGGGTGCAGTGCCGTGCTTAAGATATATATGCAACCTTGTTTTTCTCAATAGTTAGACTAAAATTTTATTTAGTTTTAATAATTTTCAAGGAGTCAGGAGGATGTACAACTGCACACTCTCAATTACACGGAGTGCTTGGAACACAAACAAACTGATTTTGTTAGGATAATGTGTAAAAACAGTCCGCATTGACATATTGTATTGTGATGTGTAAAAAATTAATTATAAGAAGTATTTCACTTATTATAATATTTTTGTTGTTGATTATATAAATGTTTGGTTGGTCAATGAATTAAGAGTGTAACTCAAATGACCGCAAATGAGTTTTAATTAGGACACGGGATTGAATAGAGCCAAAACGGAGGTTGAGCTTGATTTAGCAATTAGCACTGAGTTTGAGTTAAAGATTCAATTAATTTTAAAGCAAAAGTGGATTGAGATGAGTCAAAGAACACGGGCAACGTGCGTGCCTCCTCTGCAGGACAACCGTTGACATACACTTGTAAATGGATGGTCCGTCCAACTTGGCGTTTGTTTGTTTGTTTGTTTGTTTGTAAGAAGGAATTAGGATCCACCACTTCTCGTTTGGCATTTTGCCTTTTCCGTGCCTTCACGGGCGGATCATCCGGGGGGGAAATACAAAGTGTAGGGATGGAATAAAATTTCTATAATAATAATAATAATAATAATAATAATAATAATAATAATAATAATAATAACGAGGGTAAAATAGGAAAACTAAAAAATCTCAATTCCGTCCACTTCTCTCACGTCCCCGCGTCGTCATCGTTCAACCAAAACGTGCATTTCTATCAGCCGCCCTTTTACCCCCCCCACCCCCTCCCTCTCTCTCTCCCTCTCTGCAATCAAAACCTCTCACCCACACCAAAGGTCAAACCCTCTCTCTCTCTCTCTCTCTCTCTCTCTCTCTATAATGGCGGCTAGGAATAATAAGAGTGGGTAACGAAGAGGAAGAGCCCATCCCTCGTCTCTCTCCTTCCACCGCCGATTCTGTGGCTTCATTGAACTCGTCCTCTCTGCACGACTATTCTCACCCGTTCCATTTCTATCTACGTCTCTCTGTCTGTGTGTTTCACATAATAGTAAAACTATATATCCTCTCTCTCTCTCTCTCCAATCTTCAATCTTGAATCTTGAATCTTCAGTCATTCCCTCTCTGCAATCCACGCCCCATTCCCTGGTGTCACGCAAATCCCTAAAGGGGAAAAGCAATTCAAGCCCAGACGAAGACCCCTTTCAGATCTGTGCCTGCTTGTTCTGGTGCGTATTTGAAAATTTGCGAGCAAATTAGTGTTGGGTTTTGTCGGGTTGGATCTGGGTTCGCCAAAAATGGTGAGCAACTGGAACAAAGTGAAGGTCGCCCTGGGCCGAAATCTCTGCGTCTACGTTCCCCGGACGTCGTCCGAAGAGCAGCCTCCTCCTCCTCCGGGCGCTGACTCCGCCGATAGATTATCGGACGTTGATCTTCGTTCTAGCCCCAACAGCACCTGGACTGTCCATTCCTCCGGCACGCCCGCCGCTCCGCAGGAGCTCGGCCCTTTTTCCTCTGCTTCTCGATTATCCAAGAGCAGTAGCAGATCTTCCAAGGTTTGTTTTTTTTTTTTTTACCCCCTTCTCATTGTGTTTTTGATTTAAATTAGAATTATGTTCCATATCACTTCAATTGCGCTTGAAGCATGAGATCTAAACATTTTATACATACATACATACATATATATATTAATACCTGTTTTCCTATTTTTGATGAGGATTTACAATCTTATGTTAATTCTTTTTATTTTTATTTTTTTTTTGTTTTTGCTAGTTAATGAGACTAGTTTATTTTCATTAAGGTTATTTTCTTGGTTGAACTACTCCTACTTCCACTTCTTTTAAGGAAAAAAAAAAGTTGTTTGGTTTTATTTTTAATATTATTATCCCTCTTCTCTGGACTAAATATTTTAAACAATCCTTATCAAATTAATCATAAATCTTATCGTGTTGTGTTGTTTTCTGTTTCGTGGATCTTTTTTTTAACCAACGTCTCTTTCAAAAAAGAAGCGTTTCATTTTGGTTAGACAAAAAAGAAAAAAAAAAGAGAAAGAATATACATAATTTTATGACTGGTCATATCTATTGATTAAGGAGTGTGAAAAACAACAAACCAAGATTCAAAAGTGGTTTGTAAAATCTTTTATTCGATTGATTGGTCTATCACTTCTCCGCCCATGGTTGGATTGATTCCTGTTGGTTTGGATTTATGTATCTCTTTATGTCGTTTCTAATTTTTCCTTCAAAAGAGCTCATACTTCTTTGTGCTTTATCATTTATGTACGCTGCATTCACATTGGATTCCTTAACGTTGACTTCTTGTTTGTCCATCATGCCTGTACCAATGAGATCTCATGTTTTTCCCTATTTTGATGTGTGTGGCCATAGGCTGGGGCTGAGCTACTTGGGTAAGCCTTAAGCAAGCACACATGGACACGAAATATATGTGGACAGCTATAATCATATCATCTTAGTAGATGTACCTAATTATTGTTAAGTAACAAGCAACGATTCGAATATTGTGCTATATAAAATTCAATGTCCCTTGCTTCGCAAATGCCTAAACGCTCACGCATATAGTTGGGTATGAAGCGTGAACCCATTTTATCTTTAATATGGCATGCCATCTATTTCTAATTCTAAACATACGGACAACAAAGATATATGACCAGTTTAAATTCAGGCAAAATTGCCAATTAATAACTGTTCTAACTCCTGAATTAAAACAAGGTTTTATTTAATTCTCTCTGGATGCCTCTTATTAATAACTGTTTAAATAAATAAGAATTAGATTTCCCTAATTCGCTAACACAAACAGTATATAACTGTATTTAAACTTTCAATAATCAAATAAAGAATACGTATGTCATTACAATACCTTTTAAGACATTACTCAATCATTTTGCAGGTTTTAAATGTGCGCACTTGTATTTAGAAGTGTTTAGTTTATATTTTACATATCTTGGCTCCTTTAACTGTTATTTATTTTTTAGTTTTTTTTTTGCTCCCCCGACCGGGGAAACTTCAGAACCGGGTAGCCTTTTTTTTTTTTGCTCAGCTTGTTTTAGTGGCCTTTGCATCCTCTAGTACCTTTGACTATAGATATATAATTCATTTCTGCCATTTATTTATTTAATTTCTTTTTTGAGCTGTTTTGTTATTTTGATTGTGATTTTCAACTGTCTAATGTAAAATTTTCTAAACATTGGTTGTGGATACAAAAATAATTATTGAGGGTTCTGTTTAACTTATGTTTAGGAGTCCTTTATTATGAATATAAGATATATCAATACCCGTTAGACCGTTGCAAATTAACTGATGGTCTGTTACTAATGTTTGGTGCTATACTTTTGGATTCTTACTCACTCGCCTCTGTTTTGCACTTTTAGAAGAACTGCTCGATATGTTTAGCTTCAATAAAACAAGGAGATGGGCACGCAATCTTCACTGCAGAATGCTCACATCCCTTCCATTTCCATTGCATTACTTCAAATGTGAAGCATGGAAACCAAACCTGCCCTGTTTGTAGAGCTAAATGGAAGGAAATCCCCTTTCAGAGTCCTTCCTTAGATCCTCCTCTCCGAAGGGCAAGAATCACCTCTGGTACATTGCCTCAAAGCAACGCTTTAATGACAGTGATCCGCCGCCTACCCAACCCACGTCCTGAGTTGAATAGGCAGGTGATGCCACTGCACCAAAGCCCTGAGCCACCTGTGTTTGATGATGATGAAAACTTGGATTGTCAGCTTGAATCAGCAGAGAGATCTGAAGATAAAAACATTAAGACTGTAGATATGAAAGCATATCCAGAAGTTTCAGCGATTCCTCGCTCAAAGACTTGTGATGAATTTATGGTCCTTGTCCACCTCAAAGCTGCTGGTGCATTTCTCGGGAAATATCCACAAGGAAATCAACCTAGTTTGGCACTGCCAAAAAGTCAAAGCCCCCGTGCTTCAGTTGACCTAGTCACAGTGCTTGATGTCAGTGGCAGCATGGCTGGTACTAAGCTTGCATTACTAAAGCGGGCAATGGGGTTCGTGATTCAGAACCTTGGGTCCAATGATCGATTGTCAGTTATTGCATTCTCTTCCACAGCTCGCCGGCTCTTCCCTCTCCGCCGAATGTCTGACACTGGACGACAACAGGCATTGCAAGCCGTTAACTCTCTTGCTGCAAATGGTGGGACCAATATAGCTGAAGGCTTGAAGAAGGGTGTCAAGGTTATGGAACAACGACGGGAAAAGAACTCTGTTGCCAGTTTAATACTTCTCTCTGATGGGCAGGACACTTACTCTGTTAATGGTTCCAGTGGTAGCAACCAGCACCAACCAAACTATCATTTGCTTCTTCCTATGTCTGTTCAAGGAGGTGATGGCAACACTGGGTTCCAGATCCCAGTGCATACTTTTGGCTTTGGGGCAGATCATGATGCCTCATCAATGCACTCAATATCGCATACTTCTGGTGGAACTTTTTCTTTCATTGAAACTGAAGCCGTAATTCAGGATGCCTTTGCACAGTGTATTGGGGGGCTTTTGAGCGTTGTTGTGCAGGAGATGCAGATTGAGGTAGAGTGTGTGCACCCAGGTCTTCTCCTCAGATCCCTAAAAGTAGGAAGCTACCGGAACCGAGTTGATGTTGATGGTCGCACTGGTTTTATTGATGTTGGAGATTTATATGCTGATGAAGAGAGGGATTTCCTAGTTTCTCTTGATGTCCCAGAAGAGTCTGTGGGCGATGAAACATTTTTGTTGAAGGTGAGATGCATTTATAAGGATCCATTCACTAAAGAAACAGCAACCGTGGAGACCGAGGAAGTTAGTATTAAGAGACCTGAAATAGTTGCACAAGAGTTGGTGTCTGTTGAAGTAGATAGACAGCGCAATAGGCTTCAAGCTGCTGATGCAATGGCGAAAGCACGAGCTGCAGCTGAGCAGGGAGATCTCAATGGTGCAGATTTTATCCTTGAAAACTGTCGCAAAGCATTGTTGGAGACCTTGTCAGGAAAATCCAATGACCGCCTCTGCATTGCACTGGATGCCGAGCTCAAGGAGATGCAGGAGAGGTTGGTAAGCAGGCATGTGTATGAGGCATCCGGGAGGGCATATATCCTCTCGGGACTAAGCTCACACTCGTGGCAGAGGGCAACTGCCCGAGGTGACTCCACTGATGGTTCAAGCCTGGTTCAAGCCTATCAGACTCCATTGATGACTGAGATGCTGTATCGGTCTCAGGCTATGTTACTTGGCAGCTCATCAGCTCCGGGACTCAGTCGGCCCTTGTGGTCATCACAACCAAAGCCACGGTAACCTTTATGCCACAAGTAAAATTAGTTTGGGATGCTGTTTTAGAACCAGATTTACTTAAATTCCTCGTTTAAATTTATTCTACGGTGGGGCTGGGTTGGGATGGTACCGGATAGATAAGAAGAGGGTTTTTGAGTTGTATTGTTTGTTCCTCTTTTATGTACGCAAAGATATGTAAATGAATAAGAATTTGGAGTGCATGGCTCTTGTTTTTTTGGGGTGGGTTGTGTTGGAAGGGCAGATAAGCATTCGTGGGTTGTGGTCACTGGCCATTTGTTTTCACGTGTCGTTTTCGTCCTCTAGGCTGTGATGGTTTTTGGTGAAATTCACCAAACTGTGCTAAACTGGCATCTTGAGTTTTCTCTGTATGTGCGTGATGTAAGGCCTGTTCACTTCAAAACACCCAGGGTGAGAATTTAGATGTAGTAGTGGAACTGGCATTTGGCTATTAAAGTGTACATAACGAAAGATTCAGGTGAAAATGAGTGAATTAAAGTGTACATAACAAAGGTATGACTTTTCTTCTTTTACATAAAAAGGGGTAAACCAGTAAAGCTCGACCAAGCTGGAGAAAAAAAACAGTATAAATACTTTTATATTTCCCTTACGCATTTGGCTATTTTAAAATCATTTTGGTAGACGAGTAGTCAGTCAGGTTCGATAACTGAAAAGCAACTAAAGCAGGAAAAACAGTTTACCCAAGCGCCCATGGGGTTTCGATTCTGAAGGCCTTGCGTTGGCCTTATCTTTTTGATAGCTTCCTTTTTTCACCAACCTTTTGCGCCCCCCTGCAACTTTATTGCCTCACATTTTTGCCGCAAAACACTATAATGTGCACTTGCATAATTTATTAGAGGCAACAAAGCCTAACTAGGATTAGTGGAAAATTTTAATAGCAAAAAATCAATTTGCAGCTTAAACGTTTGAGCTGTGAAGAAAAAGATGCAAATTGTAAGAAATATTTCAAAATGGGTTTGGAAGATTTTGCCAGACATCATCTTCAAATCTCATACCACAGTTGACTAAACATGGAAAAATATGTTGATCTTTCAGGGTACTTCATTGCCCCCACTAGAAACCCAGTCAGTATAACTTATAATTAATAAAGTGGGCTACATCAGTATATGCTCACACTTATCCAGACAAAGATTATATCCATTTCTTCCGTTTATAGGGTTAACAACAAACATGAAATCTTCTATGAAAAAATTATGAGAGAGAGACAGAGAGACAGAGATTAAGTTGAAATTCGGGAAAAGGATGATACTAATAAAATTGCTAATGTGAACAAAGTACACAGACCATAATTACAGAACAAGCACCATTCTCTCTTCACCTGCCTTCATTTGGCTTGGGAATTCTCTTGTACTCATAGTTGTTTATGTCTACTTTTTCTTGCATAGCCTGTTTTAACAGTTGAAGTAATTGGCAGGTAAGGTGCAATTTAGGTCAACAGTAATGATTTGGGACACGCAAGTAACAAGGTCATACCTTTAGCTCTTCTTCCAATGAGATAGATTTCGGTTTATACATACGTCCTGCTCTGGATAATGCTTTTCTTGTCTCTAGGATCTCCCATTCTCGATCATCTTTCATTTTAGCTACATCCTTGCTGAATTAGTTAGAATGACCAACATTTTGTGAGGAAAATAATAATAATAATGATACGAAACATGAAATACCATAACTTGATAAAAATACCATAAATACTCACTCTTCTATATTCTCCTTGGTCCTACATCATAGTGCTACAAAACAGGCTGAAAACCTTTTTGCTATGTGTCAAGAAAATGAAATTAGGGCGCTTGCTGTGAGAACCTGAATTCTTTACGAGCTTTTTATAATAAAGTTGATTCATTTCCACACAATTCTTAATCTAAGACCTCATTTCCATGTTCCCCAGAACATCCTTAAGGTCTGATAAACAATGAAAAACTAATAAATCGGTGTAGCCCGTTAGGTGAACCACAGCATATCTTCAGCTTAACAACATAGAAAGATAACAGACAAATTGTAGGGTTCTACTTGTACCATGGTGTTAGAATTCTTACCGAAGAAACTAAGCCTGCCTACTAAAGCCATATTGGCATTAGTATACGGCACCAATCTGGAGTATGAATGCAGTGAGATCAGATGAGAAGTCCAGTCACATTAGTGATTTCAGTTAACGTAAAAACTGGTGTGTTAATGCAAGATTTTAACCCTTACACCAAGAAAGCTAATAAGAAATTTCAAACTTCGACATACAATAGTTAGCAAATCTTGCTACGATTTGTTTTCATATTGATAGCACATACATCATATATTTTCAACTCACACAAACAGGTACCTATTTGACTCTAAAATTCATTTATGGTTAATCCATTAAACTATTCAAAGTTTAAAGTGTCAACCATTTAATTGTAATATGGATTATATTATCATTTAATTTATTTTAGCCAATGATAGCATTTCGTTAAAGAAGCCTTAGAGCATTAGGTGCAGCCTCTTCAAATTTTTAGCTAAATTTGTCGACATGGAGCAATATGAGCTACAAATTATACTCGAGATCTGTGTTTTTAATACAAACTTTATTAAAACCCAAACATCGAGACACCGGCTATTTAAATTTAACCAAATTTAGATAGTTGGTGTCTTGATGTTTGAGTTTTAATAAAATTTGTATTGAAAATACAGATCTCGAGTATAATTTGTGGCTCATATTGCTCCATATAAGCAAATTTAACTAAAAATTTGAAGAGGCTGCACCTGATGCTCTTACGCCGTATGAGATTATAAAGGTAGTAGGCCAAGATGTAATTCCTATTGACATTTAAAAATGTCTTGATTAGTTTGAGATTTAGTGGTTGATAGAACAATAAAATGCTTAAAGAATGAAGAAAAAGTACCAAGGTGCCTTTATATGCAAACAAAATTGACATCCAAGTTTGCTCAAATCATAGAGAAATAAAACTAATAAGTCATACTATAAAGTTATGAAAAATGATTATTGAGCATCGTTTAAAAGTGCATGCTAGCTAGGATGTATAAAACCAATTTAATTTCATGCTATAAATCTACCATGGAAGCGATTCATATATTAAGAATACTTATTGAAAGGTTTAAAATGACAAAAAAGAATTATATATAATCTTCATAGAAAAAACCTATGACAAAGTATTTAGAGATCTACTCTGGTGGGCTTTGAAAAATAAGACAGTTCCTATTAAATATGTAAGTTTCATAAATAATATGTATATTGAAGATAATCAATGTTAGAACTAGTAATGGATTAACACAGGACTTTCCTATTATACTATAAGTGCATCAAGGATCGGCCTTCACTCATTTCCTCTGTGTAATAGTACTGAATGAGATAATCAAAAATATTCATAAGAATTGATCATGATGTATGTTATTTACTGATGATATTGTTTTGATTGATGAGAGTAAGAAGAGATTAACCAAAAACTAGAGTTATGACAATAAAATCTGAATGCTTTTGGATTAAGTAGATCGAAGACTGAATATATATAATGTAAATTTTAAAAACGAAAAATAACGAACAAAGTGTTATTACACTTGATGACTAATAGATATCAGTCACAAAATGTGTTAAATATCTAAGATCAATAATTTAGCGACAGATGATGTCAATCATAGAATTAAAGTCAGGTGACTTAAGTAGAGAAATACAATGAAATTTTTATGCGACCAAAATATGCAACTACGTTTAAAAGGAAAACTTTATAGGACGGGTATTAAACCTTCTTTGTTATATGGGACGTAATGTTAGTCTATCGTTGAAATATGAATGTTAAAATAAAAATATGATAAAACTAGAATGCATAAGATTAGAAATGAGAATAATCATCGTGTGGTTGGAGTAGCTTTGATAGATAAAATGAGAGAATCAATTATGTTAGTTTGATCATTTAAGATGTAAGTCAATGGCTGTGCTAGGAGAGTGGATCATATTGACAGTGAACGCGGTAGAATACTGAAAATACCAAAAATAACTTGAAGTTGATAACAAAAGATTTAAAATTGTTAGATTTGAAAGGAATATACAACTAACTTGCCTTGCAATATACAACTTACATGTGAGTTAGTAAAACTCAATAGCAATATACAACTAACCTGCCTTGCAAGAGATGACCAAGGCCGAGAGCCCCAAACACAGTGATTGAAATCATGGGAAGCCCGTATCTAACAACTGGGTATTTCCTGCCCCATCTCTTGAAACCCAAACTCAAACTCTTTATCTTAGCAGCAACTGTGGCCACTGCAGTGCTGTTGTTAGCCTTCTGAGACCCATTTTGCATCACTCGATTGAGGGCTTCCATTCAATTACTGCAAAAATTTGAAAAATTGTCAACACCACGGCCTTAATTGCATGCGAAATAGCTGGAAAAAACAACAACCTTAATTTAAGGTGGAATGGCTGATTGAAGTATTTATGCATTAAAAATGTGTAACCATGCAACAAAATGAACACGCAAATAGACTTCTAACAAAATCAGCCATGATTTTAAAAGAATGCAAACAGATCAGCATACTAACAAGCCTAAAAAACTCAATGATTATGTGCACTATTCGCATATGAAAAGGGCAGGTCAGTGAGCAATGAAACCAATTCACAAATTTTCAGAAGTAAGCATGCAAGGAGGGAAATGTACAGAGGCTGCCCTCTCTTGCTAACAGCCACATCCAATTAAGGGTTGCCAATAATTATGAAAAGACAAGAAATACTGAAACAACCAAAGATGCCAGTAAGTTGCATTCTAGATGTGTTGGTGATGCAGAATGAGCAAAACAAACAGCATCAGAAAAAAATCAGCATTTGTGCCAGCTAAAGCAGTAAAGCTGTAAATTTCCTACACCTTTCTTTGAGATTTGATCCATAATAAAATGTATTTAGAAAACATGCTAAAACCGTAATCCACCAGCCTCAACATTTGAATAAAATATGGCTTTACCATCATCTTCTAAAATAATTAGAAAGGGAACTGTGCAGTTAGAGGTGTTAAACGGGAGCGCCAGGCCAGGCCTGTTTAGGCCCACTTCTAAACAGTTCAATTTTTTAGGGCCCGGCCTGGCCCGCATGTGGGGTTAGCCTGTGTGCCAGGACATTTAAAAATATATATATGTAAGATGCAAACACAACAGTTCACTGACTAGCCCATATAGCCCACTGGCCAGTCCAGATAGCTCACTGCACTCACTGCCCAGGTAGCCCACTAATAATATGAAACCCAAAAATGAAAAGATTCCAATATTCCATCCAGAAAAATAAAGCTCTATCACAATTTAAAAAAAAAATCTATAACGACGACGACTTAAACGAACTCCAAAGTCCAAACAAATTAACTCATGATAATAATGAAGGCTTAAACAATAGCAGCACCAGCCACCAGTGCAGCACAACCAAAAGAACAATAGCAGAAGTGCAGCACCAGCCACCAGTCCAACACGTCCAAAAGAAAGCAATAATGCTGTTAAAGTACACCAGCACTTCCAAACAAATAACAGCAGCAATGCTGCTGCAGCACACCAGCACGTCCAAAAAAAAAAACAGTGACAGCATCAGTCAAGCACATCCCAAAAAAAAACAAAACAAAAAACAGCAGCAATGCTGCTACAGGCAGCAGCACATCAACACGTCCAAATGTCCAAACAAACTCCAGGCAGCGACATCCATTTGATCTTTTTTGCGTTTATCATGAAGTGATAGTTCAACTACATCGTCATTATCATTATGAGACCTTAAATCAACATCATGCTGACCTTGCTTAGACGGCATGCTTTAATCTAAACAGCAACGAAAATTCAATGATCAAAAAAAACATAGCAGTGCCCGAAACATCAACTCAATGGGGAATAAAATGAGATCACTACAGCATAGCAGTGCCCAAAACGTGGAATAAAAACATTACAGGCTTACAGCAACAGCAATTCATGGTTAAGCACTAAACAGAACCAATTGCAAACATCAACCACACTACCATACACAAACCGATGTTTGGGGGATTGGGGGAAGTGACGAATTACCCAAAGCTGGGATTTCGGGAGTATGTGAGGGGTCGACGGCTTGACGGTGTCGGATGTCGGATGTCGCTCACTTGCGAAGATCGCGCCGGCGTCCGCTGTCTGCTATCGGGAGATCGCACCCGCAGATTTGGTGGAGATGAATTTCTCTCGATTTCTGTTAGTGACAAGCCAGCTTTATTTTTCTTTAATTAAAATGTAAAAAAATAAATAAATTAAAAACTACTTTTAAAAACAGGGGGAGGAGGAGCATGATCTCTCAATTGACTTAAAAAAAAAATAGACTTAAAGATTATATATGCGTAATTTTAAAAAAATTATTTATAAATAATTTATTATAATATTAATAAAAATTAAATCAATAGAGACTTTTAATTTTATATGAATACTAATATATAATCTTAAAATGTCTAAGATAGGCGTGAAATAATAAATTATATAATTATAATTAATTAATTGATCTATATTAATGTGAGTCATCGAATTAGATGATTTAATATCATAATTATTAATCTATTTTATATCAGATCTAAAAATATATAATATAAAATTAATAAGTTAATTAATTAAGTTATATAAATATAAAATCTGATATATATATATATATATATATATATATATATATATATATCAATAGTCATATAAAGCATGATGTTATTCATATAAAGTGTGACTTTTGATAATTGGCCAATAAAAAATTTCTATTATACAATCATAAATGTGGTATGATTTAAGAGTTATTACTAAATTAACTAACTACCATATATCAACATATTTCTAATATGTGTGTGTGTGTATATATATATATAATTATAATTATTAAACAAAAGTTATAAATAATAATGTTCTAACAAAAAATGGTATACATTTGGTATATATAAATGAAGTTATGTTTTCATTCCACCACTCCAATATATATACATACAATCAACATCCTCTTATAGGTATATATACATACATTATGTGTGTGTACGATGCGTGTTTTTAACTTTCATCAATATTTAGATTTAATTAATAATACGTCTTATTGTTTAATGTATTAGCGATAAAGATGTTGTCAACTATGACAGTGTTAAATTCATTATATATTTTTTAAAAAATCATATAAGATTTAGTTATAAGAGAATTTGATAAACTTTTAATATTTTTATGTCACTACTCTTAACTATTTGTATATCATCACCCCCCCCTAATTATTATTATTTTATTTATCTATGTATATAATTTTACAATGCCCCATTGGTGCACAAATTCAAACATATAAAAGTAAACTATTAGATAAATAAATAAATTATAATTATTTATTTATTTACTAATTACTTTCTTTAAGTTCAACTTATGCAGAAATCAACGGATATATAAAAATAAAAAATATATTGATATATTTATTAATATGTCAATATTTAATACAATAGTTTATTTTAAAAAAGTTAAATATCAATAAAATATTAAAAATACTTAAATAGTATTGCTAACTTTTAGTATTAATATTTTAATACTAAAATATTAAAATACTAATATAACCTATGACCGCTTTCGTGATTGTCCAGTAAGAAATACTCACAGGGAGATGTGTATTAGTTATTAAACTAGAATGATAATTAAGTAGTTAACAAAGAACAATACGTTGGGAGTAAGGTTGTAAATGAACCAACGTTCATGAACAAGTTCACATTTAACTCAGTAAAAGATTTTTTATATTCAGTCGTTAAGGAATTGTAATGTTTACGAAAAATTATATTTAAATTATTGGCTCAATAAAGTTATTTATAAACAAAAAATTAACAAATCAATTAATATATATAAAAATATTTTATTAAATATAATTTAATAGACATATAATCTTATAATATTATAAAATAATATATATATATATTATTATTACTATTATTATAATATTCCCGTGAATTATGTATAGTAATTATTTAAGCATATTAAATAAAATAATACAATATAATAATTAATTAATTATACTTTTTGAATAAGTTTATAGCTGAATTTTTATATTTATTTTTATAATTTTATAATTATATCATAAATATTTATAAACAAGCTTTTCAACACATAGCTGTGAACCTTTGTAAAAATTATAATTTAAGACTTATATTTTGTTCATTGATGAATATGTTCGATCAAACTTACTATTATTGATAAGTTGAAAAATCGTTTACCGTTATTAGAACGACACCTGTTCGGTTGTACGCCCTTCCCACCCATTAACGATGAAGGCAAATTCATATATATATAGTGTGAGAGAGAGAGAGAGAGAGAGAGAGAGAGAGAGGTTAGAAACATTCAAACATTATCGCCTCCAATTCTCCACGTTTCGCTCTTATCCACCAATTGCTTCTCCTCACAAGTCCTTTTTGACCCAAACGGTCCATAAATATATGCTATCCAACAAACAGTATATATCTTTGTTAAAAAAACAAAATAAATCCCACCAAACAGAGATCAGTCATGATCAACAGGGGACCCCCACCACCACTACCAGCTGCGCGGGTGGTGTTGATATGCGCGGTGACGGCCCTGCTGGTGTTGTTCTCCGGCGTGACCGAGGCGGTGTCCGACTGCGCCAAGCAATGCATGCCTGTCTGCCTGAAGATGGACGGCTCTACCGTGGCTTCCTGCGAGACGGGCTGTGAAGATTACTGCCAGCAGGCCGCAGGCCACGACGGAAAAGCTCCATTCGATCGCTCCAAGTTCAAATTTTAATTCTATAGTCAAACTGAAATTATATATTAACACTTTTAATATACTGTGTACGTGTTTCATTCATTCATTCATTCATATACCAGCCCTGCCCTGCCCTGATCTGTTCGTAATAAATAATAAATGTGCTCCTACACGCAAGCAGGTGCCAATTAATTAATTATCATACATTCATACTCATACATTCCCTCTTTGTTTGTTTATTTTTCGGGCTTCGATCTTAACTTTTGATATTAATTTTAATTACCCCTTTTCTTTTCATTTTTTTTTTCGATTATTGGTTTTACCCATTTTATCGACCGACTTAAAAAAAAAACAATAAAAAAAATTGGTGCGCGTAGCAGCCCTGATCGTGGGAAAATTCGTGTGCGCGCGCGCACCGCCCGCACAGAGATGACACTGAGTCATACATATGACTGTTGCGGCATGAACGGCGAATGAGTGAAAGTAAAAATATTATTTGTATTTAGGGAAAAAAATTTGTGGTGCATCCCGGGGGGATGGGGATGAACGCCCTGTCCTTCTGCAATCAAAACCGGAAGTATTTGACTTAATTTATGAACTTTATTTTTTTTTAATATTATTTTGTGAGATTAATAATATATTTATTTTTTTATTTAAAAAATGTATATCTCATTTTTCATTCTTACTCCTATCATTTAAAATAAAATTTTATTTATTAATTTTCCCTGTGTAAAAATATATATTTAAAAGTATAAGAATAGTATTTGAAAATAAACGATACATTTCCTACCTATATGAATTTACTGTTTATTTACTATTTACATATCTCATTGTAGAACATTTGGCATCACAAATTTTCTTTATAATTTACGAAAATATTTTATAAATTTATTTTTAAAAAATATTTTTCTAAAATAATATATAGAAATAGAAACTAAACAGTAAATTAATATTCATTTATAAATACTTTATAAATATTTTTTAATATATATTTTTATACCTGTAAACTTTTAAAAAATAGTAAATAAAATTTTTTTAAAAAAATATTATTTAAAAAATAGAAATAAAAATTGAGAAGTACTTTTTTTTAAAGATAAACAAGAAATAAATGTACTATTAATTCATAAAATAAGAATGGATAAGTCAAATTCGATATGAATGCTTGTAAAAAATAAAGTATTTTTAAAAAATAGTTACAAATATATTTCATAAATTATAAAAAAAATAATTATATCAAATATATGCACACCGGCTTGCATATTAGAGCATCTCCAACACTGCTCTTTACATTTTATCTACATGTAAAGAATTTTATAAGTATAAAGAATCATTTTATACATATAACTCCAACACTACTCTTCATTTATTATTTTTTAATATTTAATTATTTTATTTTAATTTTTAAAAAATATCATCAATAATCACTTTATACCTACATCCGTCTCCGCCTTTGTCGCCGGCTACTCCTTCCCCACCATCCGTGATTTATTCCTTTTCACAAATTAAATCAAAAACACGGTAGATTCCTTTCCACCATCCTTTTATTTATGAAGTGGCCGGAGAGGGCATTGTTTTTTTTATTCTTTTAATTTTGGTGTCTTGGCATGGAGGATGGGCATGCGGGGGATGGGAGAGAGAGCGAGTGATGAAGAACGAGAAAAGGGGGACGAAGACGGCAAGATCTCCCACCGAGATTTCTCGAAGTTGCTCGCCTGAGTCAAGCCCGATCGGCCTCGCAGTGACGTCGTGGGGCGGTGGTGGGTGGGGGGAGGGGGTGCAGGGGAGAGAGAGTGCAGGTGGGGAGCAGGTAAGAGAGAGATGCAGAGGGGGGGAGGGATCTAAGCCCTAGATGTCTAGATCCGGCGAAATCATCAACTTTCCAGTCGACCAGCGCCGATGAACACCAGCACAGTTGCGCCAATTGCGACTTGGATCACGCCTCGCTACTGTCTCCGTAATTAAAACCCAGCGTGAGAGAGGAGAGAGAAATAGCAACAAATAATATAATATTATGTAGATAACATACAGTGACTCTTTATTTGTAAAGAGTTACTGTAGCATTATGTAAATGTAAAGAAACTCTTTATTTGTAAAGAGTTACTGTAGCATTATGTAAATGTAAAGAGTCAAATAAAGAGTCTGTTGGAACTCATTTTCAGCATTTGACTCTCTATTTATAAATAATAGAAAGCCTGTTGGAGTTGCTCTTAATTATGTCAAATACACGAGAACAAAAATATAAAATGTAGAGGGCAAAGATATGCACACCGGCTTGCACGTGTTTAAATATTTTATTAAAAACGTTTAATCAGAACCAAATTGGGTCCATTTTCAATAAAAAAAATAGTAATAATAAGATAAACTTTTCATTTTTTAAAAAATGAACACACATATATATATATAAACGGAAGATTAGCTGACTGATAGACACGCTCTTCCGGTCTTCCCCCAGTCATTTCTCATTTAGGGTTGGGTTTCACTCAAGACACACACAACAACAATGGCCGCAGCCGCTCCCCCGCCGCCACCCGCCCCGACGCCGAAGGCACCGGACGGGCTTCCGGAGACAGAGACCCCCATCGGAAACCCTGTCTTCGTCCGAATCCGGCTGGGGACCCCCTCCGACGTCCCCCACCTCCACAAGCTCATCAACCAGTTGGCCGTCTTCGAGCGCCTCGCCCACCACTGCTCCGCCACCGAGGCCTCCCTCGCCGCCACCCTCTTCAACCGCCCTCCTTTCGAATCCTTCACCGTCTTCATTCTCGAGGTCTCCGCC
Source organism: Taxillus chinensis (assembly GCA_023512835.1). NCBI lineage: Eukaryota > Viridiplantae > Streptophyta > Magnoliopsida > Santalales > Loranthaceae > Taxillus > Taxillus chinensis. Next base: position 41,173,141 of record CM042087.1, read on the forward strand.
GTCCCCTTCCCCGACCCTCCCTCTGGGCCTTCCTCCGCCTCGGCGTACCCCCCGGTGGTGAGGACGGTGATCCTGGATTCACCGATCACGGATCCGGAGGCGGCGGAGTACGGAAGCGGAGGCGCAGAGGGGGCGACGGTGGCCGGGTTCGTCCTCTTTTTCCCGAATTATTCGACGTTTTTGGCGAAGCCGGGGTTTTACGTGGAGGATCTGTTCGTGAGGGAGTGTTATAGGAGCAAAGGGCTTGGGAGGATGCTGCTGTCGGCGGTGGCGGCTGCGGCGGCGAGGATGGGGTACGGGAGGGTGGAATGGGTGGTGCTGGATTGGAATGTCAATGCCATCAGGTTTTACCAGGAGATGGGCGCTGAAGTCTTGCAGGATTGGAGGATCTGCAGGTTGGCTGGTGATGCTCTTCAGGCTTTTGCTCCATCTAATTAGTTGCTGCCCTTGTCTTATCACCAGTCTTGTTATTGTGGGAATATGAATTTGGGTTTTCTTTTTATTTTACTTTTGTCCTGTTTTTAATTCTAGTATTTCGTTTGGTCGCTGTGAGGTTTGAGGGATGTTTTGATGTGTTTGGCACCCCAAATGCAAATGCAACCCTGACTTTTCATGCAAATGGAATGCTACTTTGCTTCCAAAATGTGGTATGCATGAATTGCTACTACTTGGTACGGTAGTCTAAAACAAGGTTCTAAAAATCTCTATCATTTCAACTATCATTTCAAAATGTGGTAAAGTTTTTGCATAATAACTATCATTTCAGCTTAGTTTTATGAAATAAAGTTATGATATATTATATTGGACTATATAAAATGAAATTCTTAGAGCAAGTTTCAATAAATTTGTCCGAAATAATATAATATTGGTTGTAAATTTAATTTGAAATATTAGTTAGCCAAAAATATAGATATTTTAGTTGAATTTATGATTAATATTATTTTATATTGGAACTAAAATTTAGCTTTTAAAAAAAATACTTTTACACACCCGCATTTTACACCATCAAATAAAATAGCATCGATAGTTTTTTCAATATTTTAAATAATAGCCTCAAAACCATTACACAACTTCTCCTTGTAAATCTTGTTGGACGCCAAATAATAGCACAACTTGTTCCACTAATCCACTCCTTCAATAGCGGTGGCAAAGGCTCCTTCAACGTTGGCAGAGGCGGAGGCTCCTTCAACAGCGGCAGCGGCTTGTCTATCTCCCTCGATAGCCTTGTACTCCGCATTCCCCGCCACGAGGTCTATACCCAACGATAAGCGGGATCTCACCGCCACAGCGAGATCTAGACTAAATTGATCTAGCAATTGCAGTCCGGCTAAGCTCATTTCTAATCTTTCTTTGCTAAATTGAGTAGTATGAAAGTAAATTCAAATTTCAATAAATGTGAATAAAAGATGATAATAGTTTGTCTGGTGGATCGAACTTGACCTTCATCATCATTTGTCACCTGGGTGTGTGTATTCAAAGAAAAAAACTTTGGTGTAAAATAATATCAGTTTGCAAAGGTCTTCTATAAACTCAGTGTATGCAATAGGCTTTATGTTGTTGAATTTGGCAAAAGAAAAGTTCAGATAAGAAATTTTGTAAATTTGTAACAAATCAAAATTATAAATGAGAGTTGTTGCAATGGCAATCCCAAAAGCCATTAACATTGATTGAGTGATGACGTACGATCCAATGGAATGATATGCAACTAATTCTTTTTGCTTATAAACCAATTTAAAACTAAGGATAGAAATGACAATTTTGACCCGACTCAACTTGACCTTTTTTAATGTTTTAAAATAATTTTAGCTTAAAATACTCACTCCAATCCATCACGCTCTTTAGTCTAAAATTATATTTGGTTTGTTACAGTATTACTTTTAACTAATGTTAAGGGCAGCTGTCGTGCGATAGGGCCGCCATCATGGGAGTAGGGACAAGGGGGTGAGGGGCGCGACTGAGAGTGGCTGTGTGGCGAAGGGGGAGCTGCTTTTGGGGGTAGGTGGGTTGCGACGAGGGGAGGGACAAATGAGGGGAGGGTGATGTAGACTAAAATTGAAATTTCTTCCAATTTGCTGAACTGACATCATCAACAAAAGCAAAAGCTAAAGTCATATTTAGCTTTTTTTTTCTTTTGCTAATTATTTAGCTAATGGATTGAAGCTGATTATTAGTTAAATATTAATATTACTGTTGCTTTTGCTTTTGCTTGTGGGTTGGAGATAGCCTAATAGGGTTTGGAGGAGAAGTCATTGCTACATGCTCTACACCGTGAAATTTAAGGTATTCAAAGTGATTATTAAATTTAGGGTCATCTCTTATATATTTTAAAATAATAATAATATTTATATCTACATATTAAACTATTAATTTTTTATTATTAATATTACTTTACTATAATTATAAGAATAACATAAAATTTAAAAACATATATCATCGAAATTTATAAATCAAATGAAAATATAATAATAAAAATAAAATATATAACATAACATGATAAAAATTATTATTTTCATAAATAAGTAAATAAACCCTTAATTTCATTTGTGTTAGGTTGTGTTAGTTTACTTACTTAGCTAGAGGAGTGATCTGTTAGCTGTTGTTAGAGGTTAAGTTAATTAATGAGATGGGGCTGAAAGCTCTAAATTTACTGCCTAAAGCCTAGGCCTTGGCTTTGGGGGCAACCCTGATCTACACTCAACGGCCGACTGGGCCAATGGTTGCAGTAGTCCAGGATGATGACTTGGAAGCAGCAGTCAAGGTTGTGTGTGATGGAAAAGAAGGAAATAAAAAAAATAATATTAGTTAGTAGCGTTAGCTTGTTAAATTTAAAAAGTCAAGATAAATTTTGAGGGCTTGTTTGGTATTGGCTTTTGTATTTTTTTAAATTTTATTAAAGTTCGTATGAAATTATAATTTAAAAATAATTTATATTTTATTGAATAATGTGTATTTTAAAAAGTGTGTATATTTTTTAAAATTAAATTTAATATATTTTTTTAAAAAAATTATTTGACAAAGTTCAAGTAATAAAAATGAAAAAATATCTCTCAACGAAATTAAATGATGATGAGTCCATACAGGGTTCACCATCTTCTTAAACAATACAAAACCATGAAAATATCAAAGAGTGTAAATTTGAGAGCAATAACTTTTTAAGGGTAGCCCACTGATATCGCCCCTATAGTATATATTAATTATAAATTATGTTAGTAATGTGAAAATACACAATTTTTTGTTTATTTTTTGAAAAATATATTGTAAGAAATTTAGAATATTTTTTTTAAAAAATATTTATATAATTAGGTATTTTGTATCTTTATAGTTATTAATAATTAAAAAAAATTGTTACATGCAAGCGGACGTGTGCGCACATCGACATCTTAGTCATTTATTTGTTTTTTTTTTTAAAGTAATTCGGGATACTCATATGTGCATACATCGACTTAGATTAAAAAAATTTCTTTTGTTAATACTATATAAATACTATTTTAGATTTTTCACGGAAAAAAAAAGATGATATATTGCTCTCTCCTATCTAAAATCCTGACCAGGTCTCTAGTGAACGGTAATGAAGTTACTATTTATTTGATATTATAATATTTGTAAATCTCTTATCACTTCATTTTTTCACGTGTATTGACAAAGTGATATAAAAAAGTTAAAATAAAATTTTAATTAAAATAAATATAATATAGATAAAAACGTTGAATTTAAAATTATAAAACTAGTAAAAACCTTTTTTAAATAAAAAATAAAATAAAGAGTCTACTCGATTTAATATTAACTAATTAAATTCAGAGAGTGCTATCATTAAAAGTTTAATTTCGTATAACAGTAGACCCGTATGCAGGCAATTTTGGTACCATTGACTATTTTTGGTGCTAAAAGGTGAATGCTTTAAATTAATCTTTCATTTTATTATTTTAGTTAGAGTTTATGAGCTTACTTTTTAAAACTGTTGGTACGGGGAGATTGAAACAATTGAATATAGATGAAGACAAAATAAATTGATGGGCTAAAAGCAGAGAGACGAATCAGACGATAAAGGAGAAGAAGAACCAATGGGTAGACAAGGACAGAAGATTCGTTCTACACGATTCGTAGACAGCTAAATGGATATTCATGCGGATTTTTAGAAACGACAAAGATATGTATACATTTGTTTTATTTTTTAATGCAACAATTCGTATTATAAAAAGATAAGTTAATTTTTATCATTTTTTTTTAAATTCTAATTTTAAAATTACAATTAAAATTTTATATTTTGAAATGTTTATTTTAAAAATTAATAAATTTAGAGTTTGAATATTAATTTATAATTTAATAACGATAAGGGTGAGTAATGGTTTAAAAAAAAAAAAAACCATCCGTGTCCGTGCAGATCGGTCTGAAAATTCTATGGTCGGACAATTAATGCGGCTCGCAAGTTAATCTGCCGACTAGTGATTTATTCTATACCGCTACCGCCTACCGGTGGTATGTGGTTTGTTTGTGGATTGCATATATGGTTGACTTTATCTCATTGTTGTATTAAATTATTTCCGAGGCATGAGTATCCTAATTAATGCAGGTCAGTGGTGTCTACACCTATCTCAGAGGAGATATTATTGATTATGGACTATTGATGCTGACGGTGCGACAATGAATTATGGTAATGGCCAAAGCTAGCGATGCCTATCATGTAAAAGTTAATTTTAAATACTATTGATGAATGTTATGTTAGTTGTGTTTGCTTACAATGGAATTGGAAGGGCATTTGCAAATTTGTTTTAATTCTCATTACATTTCATTCCATTCCACCGTGTTTTCATTCATTCAAGTATATGAAGTGTGATTTTGGAACATTTTTGCAAAACTCGTGAGCCAAATGTAGAGTTGTTGCGGGTGCCGAATATCTTTGCAGACAGAAAGAATGTGGCAGACGAAAGGATGTAAGTAAAAGTTAGCAGGCACCAAATGCCAATGGCAGAGAGAAGATAGAGATATATGAGTTTAGACTATAGACATAGGGTTTAAGTCTGATGACACCAAATTTAACCATCCAATCAGTGAACACCTCCAGATTAGTCAACAAATCGAGTCGATTAAAATTATATTAGTTTTTTTGACCTTTTGAAAAGATGGTCAGCGACTGATTTTCTTAACACGGACGCCTTTTTCTGTGAGTAGCATCGCTGGTTGCTGTGAATTGATTCGTGTAAATAAAATAATATACGAGCATATCTAATCACAACATAGTCAATATAATAATAATGGTATATGTTTTTTTAAATAGTAATGAAGACCAAAAAAAAAAAACAAGATCAACACGCCGACGGAGAGAGAGACCTCTATTTTGAATTCACACAACAAAATCACTATTGTTTAGTGTAATAATAATAATAATTATTATATATCATCTTAACCTTTGTTTCGTGTAACCACGTGCGATTTTATCTATGTCAATTTGAATCGCCTCTCCCTGCGACTCTTTCGAGTCTCGCCACGCACCCAAACAAGCAAACCCCAAACCGGGGGGTGGGCGTGGGCGTGACAGACAGACAGGGACAGGCACAGACGCAAGACGCAGTCACACAGGACGCAGGAAGCAACCAAATAAGCTATGAGCCTATATGACACGCCACGCCCACACCAGCGCGCCTCTTAACATCGTCGACCGCAACCGCGAGCGGTAGTGGGTGGTGGTGGTGGAAGACGGTCCCCGAAATCACCATTCACTTATGTGCAAATCCAGGAGGAGCGTGGGCGTGACCGAACCGATACCCATCACCGCCCAGAATTCGCGAGCGTCGCGATCGGCCAAGTCGTCGTCGAGCAGCTTCCCCGGCAGCGGCAGCGGCAGCGGCAACCACACCGGCAGCGGCGGCGATGCTTCCAATACCAGCTCCAAGGACAGGGACCGAGATTGGTCGCTCTCGTCCACCACCACCCAGGTCGCTCTCTCCAGCATCAAGGAGTCCCTGGGCGACACCAACGCCCACATCTACGACTTCTCCGAGATCTGCTCCGCCACCAACAACCTCCACGCCGCCAAGCGCTTCTCCCCTAAGTCGTGGCGCTGCGTCGTCCGCCGCCGCGACGTCGTCGTGTTCCAGCGCAAGTTCCGACGCCCGATCGGCCTCCCAGAGCTCCGCCACCTCCTATCCGCCATCTGTCGGAGCCACCATACCAGCGTCGTTAAGCTCCTCGGCGCCTCCGTCGCCGGGAACTACATCTACCTCGTGTACGACTACGTCTCCGGCGCCAACCTCGCCGACTGCCTCCGCAACCCGAAGAACCCTAGCTTCACCGTCCTCTCCACCTGGCTCTCCCGGATGCAGGTCGCGGCCGCCCTCGCCGACGGCCTCGACTACGTCCACCACAGCACCGGACTCGGCCTCCGCTTCGTCCACAACCACATCAGCAGCGCCAGCGTCGTCGTCTCCGAGACGTCCCTCAACGCCAAGATCTGCCATTTCGGGACCGCGGTGCTGTGTGGCGAGATCGGGGACCCAGATCCGGGCGGCGGCGGGGGAGAGATCGAAATGCAGCGATCGAGGAGTCGGGTGGTGAGGATTGAGGGGACCAAGGGGTACATGGCGCCGGAGTTTCAGGCGACGGGGGTGGCGAGCCAGAAGACGGACGTGTACGCGTTCGGGGTGGTGCTCCTGGAGCTTCTGTCCGGGAAGGAGGCGCTGAGGTACCGTGTGGATGAGGAGACCGGCGCTTACGAGAGGGAGAGCGTGATCGAGGGGGCGATGGCGGCGGCGGCCGAGGAAGGTGGGGTCCGGCGCTGGATGGACCGGAGGCTCCGGGACTCGTTCCCGCTGGAGGTTGCGGAGAGGATGACCCAGATCGGGTTGGACTGTGTGGATGAGGATCCGAGTAGGAGGCCCGATATGGGCCGGGTCGCGGGCGCGGTTTCGAGGCTCTATTTGGAGTCAACCCGCTGGGCGGAGAAAATGAGAATACCCGCCGATTTTTCCGTCTCCTTCGCCCCCCGGTGATGAGTGACGTCACCATTTTTTTTTTTTTTTTGAGCTGTGATTAAATTACCCATTATTCTAATACTTTTTTTTCGATAATTTTTTCACCTTTACTTTTTTTTTTGCCCCCTTCTTTTTACCGTGGAGGATTCTCGAATTTACGGTACACTAGAAAAGAGATCTTTTATTTAGTGGCTGGCGCGATGATTTCGTGCTTTTCTGACACGTCTATAGTTTTTAATACAAATCCTAATGAATTTACATCGCACTTCATTGTTTAGCGTTTAATTGAAGGCGTAAGTGGTGGAGAGCCTAAAGCGATAGGGTTGCTGTTTTTTTTTTTTTAAACCTTTTTTTTTTTGCTTATTTGTGTTGTGTGGATTTGTGGATGTCGCTCCTGTTAAATTAATTTCGATAGCTATAATATTATTTGACACTAATCTTTTCTCTAAAACAAAGTGAGATAGCAATGTCCATATTGTTGCTACTTACGAAGAAGAAGAAAAAAGTCCTTGTTGCAATTTTCAATGGAGGATGATGGAACTAGGAGTTGGATTGGGCTGATAGTGGGCGGTGATGGTGGAGTTCGGAAGAATGAAAGGATATTTTGGGAGTAGAAATGGCAAAATCAATCTAATTCGGATGAATCTAATTCGATTTGATTTGAGGTTTTAGAGAAATTTAATGTAAAAAATGATATTCAACTTTAGGGGTGAAATCGGTTCGGTTTGGATTGGTTTAAGTCATTTTTCAAATCAATTTGATATGTTTCGGTTTGGACAAAATCAAACCAAACCAAACCTATTGCTTGGACCAAACCAAACCGGATCGAATTGATTCGGTTTGAACCAGCGGTTTGAATTATTATCAATTTGGATCGGTTTGAGTCGGTTTAGTTCATAAAATTTTAAATTCTTGAACTTAAAATGATGTAAAATAAAAAAATAGTATGTAAGCATATCAATATTAATATATATTAAATTTATATTTATAAGTCTCAAAATTTGATAATATAATTTACAAATATAACATATCAAGTCTTCACAAATAATCTTAAATAAATAAATTCAAAACATAAAATAAAAATATAAAATCAGTAAATAACAACATTATTCGGTTCGATTTGGTTTAAACCGCGGTTTTAAAATCTCAAATCAAACAAACCGATATATTATTCGGTTTCAAACCAAATCAAACCGATTTTTGTTTGGTTTCAACGGTTAGATAAATTAGCGGTTATGGCGGATCGGTTTAGATCGGTTTCGGCGGTTTAGAGTTACACCCCTATTCAACCCAATCCATTTCGACTTGTCCAAATTCACAGGGCAAGTCGGGTCTGATTGGAATATACATTTTCACATTGAACAGTTATGACTGTCTTGAAAATAGAAAATGACTATGACTGTCTTGATATAAAAGTAATTAAGGAATTTATTATGGTATATTTATACAGAAAAATAAAAATCAATTTAAATATATAAAATATAAAAATCAGTAGGGTAGTAGATACAATTATAATTTTATATATATTTAGATAAAATTATAGCATATTCAAATTTATTTAATATAATAATTAGATTTTTTAATTAAATATATACTTAATCTATTGAATTTGTTCTAATTAGACCCCGGTGGTTTAACAAGTGATTTTGGGTTCATTATTTTTCTGGCCGTTGATGTGGCTATTTGTATTCGGTGGCATTAATCATTTCAGATTTTTCCTTACGATTATTATAAAAACAATTAAGAAAATCTTAAAAATATTTTTAAACGTGAATTTAGGAGATTTATTTTTATTTTTAAATTTATAGTTATTGTTCGCCACAATGAAATAGCCAAAATTTAAAAAGAGTTATTATCACGTGCTATTAATTTTATTAAAATTTTAGACTTGAGGTATTAATTAATTAAATTTAATTAAATTTGACTAATGCCTTTAAATTTAAAATTTTAATAAAATTTATAGTTAAAATATTAATTTTAAATATAACTTATTGTTTGAATAAATTTATTGAAATTATTAGTTAGTTTATGTTTTATCTATATATATATATATATATTTGTAAAAGTATTATTTTATTTCAATAATAAAAGTTTTTAATAGGGTTTTCATTAGAGTGGGGTGGGCGGGGGACAGCTTTTGAGAAGCGGAAGCTGCCAAGCTCCGAATCGATTCTTCAATGGCGGCGGCGGCGGCCAGGCAACTTCAGAGGCGACTCCTTTCACTTCTGGCTTCTGATTCGCATCTCTCCGCTCACCATCGGAGTAAGCTCTCTCTCTCTCTCTCTCTCTCTCTCTCTCTCTCATTTCACAGCGACCATTGTCGGGTTCATGTAACTTTGTCGGTTTATTAAATTGAAATTGAACCGTAGTATTCCGTATCCTGATGGTGATACATACGATACGATGAATCCTGCCATGGTCGGGGGCACATGTTTTTCGGTCCAAAGCTGTAATCTTTTCGTAGGTTATGACTGGAAGCCTGCCCAGAGAAACTGGCAATCTCCCACTAAACTGGTTGGTGGACAGATTCAATTCTTTCAACAGCTGAAGATTCCCCATTGAATTTGGAATCTGACCTGAGTATTTGTTTCCAGAAAGATCAAGATCCTCCAGGCCTCCCATTCCTCCAATCCAATCAAGCATTTGACCCTCCAGTGAGTTGAGTTCCCCTCTAATCTTAGAGAAGAACAAGCCCCGAAGCTCTGCATTGATTGTGGGAGACGCCCAGTTAGAGAATTGTCACTAAAATAATAATAAAATAATATAGCACGGCTGGCTTAATCTAGCAGCAACTCGCTATATGTTGCGAGACAATTGGTCATTTGCTAAAATTCCTATAGCAGTGGCGAGCCCGTTGTGGGCTAGTTTTTAGCTAAATTTTATATTTGTCCAGCCCGTAGCGAATGCCCTTAGCTAAGCCTTCTCTAAAATCCACTGGTATTTAGTGCTAGAATGTTGCATTATAATAATACATGATGAAATGGCCAGGGCCACTTCACAAACATTTCTGGACCTCTAATGCATTGTTACTGTTGAATGGTTGATAAGTTCGCAAATTGTCATGGATGCTGAAAAAGGATGTGCTAATCTTGCATCTTTGCCCCATCTTCAGATGAGTTATTTACACTGCAGTAAAGTTATGTGGCAGAGTCTGAATTCAATGGAATCAGTACAATGATTGATAAATAAATTATTACTTTAGGGTACCTTGTGATTTCACGTTGAATATAATAAGATTCCCAAATCAATTGTGTATAAATTCATCTGTAGCCCTTCAAGTAGCTAAGAAACTAGTAGGGCAAAACTAGTCAAGCTGTCTAGCTGGTGGCCATTATTGCTGTTTTGCAGTTTTATACACTCAGATTAAGTGAATGGGCTTGCTCATTCTTTCTGCAAAATTCCCTCCACCTGTGCTGTTGTTGTTTAAAGTTTTGTTTTGTTTTTTTGCTTAATTTATAAAGAATCTGTTTATCCATTTTGTTACTCGTAGCACTTGGTTCCTAAACGATGGCATGGTTTTGAAACTTCTGTTTACTGCATTTTAGGTTGTACTTTTAGAAAGTATTGCTTTATTTCTTGCTGAACCATAATTGCGACTAGCATACTGCATACTATAGCTAAAGTTGATGTCTTGTCAGACTAGAAATGTCCATAGTGTCCATCACCTGCAGGAAAATGAAGATTAATGAATACCCATACTGCGTTGTTCTAAAGAACTGCAATAGTGTACGTTAGGCTTGACTATTTTTATTATGAGCCAACCATTGCAGCATTTTCTTTTTCTTTTTTTAATGATAAAGTTTTGCTTACAACAACATTTTCCCTCACTTATGCCGTTATTTGTTTGTTTACCACAATTAGTAAATATAACTCTTTTTTCATTTAGCAGTATGTGTTCACGAACAACATTGAACATGGTGTGATCTTAGGAAACCCTGCAATTTTTGCCTTCTGCAAATGCAGATTTTGGATTCGTTCAAAGGGGCATCCAGAGTCTGACAGAACCAAACATTCAGCTCAAGGAGGAGGTAGCAAAACATGAAGATGAGAAATCAAACCTCAACTCCAACTCAGATAGAGTTGCTTCCCAAATGAGTAGCACCGCCGCAAGCATGAAGATTTCGCCTCGGCATGATCTTGCCATGATCTTCACTTGCAAAGTCTGTAATACAAGGTCCATGAAGACATGTTCCCGTGAATCCTACGAAAAAGGTGTGGTAGTGGTACGGTGTGCTAATTGCAATAATCTTCACCTCATTGCAGACCGGCTGGGGATGTTTGGGAAACCCGGTAGTGTGGAGGACTTCTTGGCTGCTAGGGGTGAGGAAGTCAAGAAAGGTTCCACGGAAGCTCTAAACCTGACACTGGAAGATTTGGCGGGATCAGAGGCTTTTAAAGACAAAGATTGTTGAAGAGTGCATTTGCTTCTTCCTAGAGATATTGTGTGAAATGCAAACTCGCATCCCGTCTGTATCTGTATGTATCTACTCACATTTTGGTGATTTGAAAGGAAGTGAACTTGCGATAGTGGAATGTGAACACTATAATCAACTGCCCTCAATGCGAACGCAAGTTTTTTTTTTCCCTTTTGAAGGCAAGTTTTTTTAAGTAATTAGACACCGGGTATTACATTATGACTTTTAACTATTAATGTGAATTCAGGTTATAATTTCACTCTAAGTATCATGGGGGCGTTTTCATTTTTTAATATTTATTTCTATTATTTGAATTTGATATAAGTTTTTATTTTTGTTTTTCGAATTTCATTGAAGTTTGTATTGTTGTGTATAACAGTATTTTAAAAAGAGTATATATTTTTAAAAATTAAGTTTGAAGAAAATTTAAAATAATAATATTTGATAAATTTAAGTAATAAAATAAGAAAAAATTTAAAAATTAATTTGAATTTTTAAAAATTAAATTAAATTTTGAAAATAAAAAATGATTATAACTAATTTTTAAAAATAATTTTTAAATTAAGATGAGCTCACACTGAACTATATGATATGTGAGCCCATTGTTTTCAAAATAAGATGAGCTCATTATTTTTAAAAATGGTATGTGATTTTGTGCGTATCAAATGCGTCCTAATTTTTATATTTTGGAAATGAATATATAAAAATTATATATAAAAAAATGGGGGCTTGACAATAAAATAGAGTAACGAGAGAAGTCTTTTCTAAAAAAATTGAGTCTTACACAAAATTTAAGTTTAAATTTTAAAATAAAAACATAAAAAGATGTTTTAAATTTTTTTTTATTCAAATTATAATTTCAATACAGAAAAAAAAGTGTCTCAAACACATTGTTGGACTGATTCTGTTTTTGAAAACCGAAACTTGTTTTAAAAATAGATTAAAAATGGACTTAAAAATGGGCTTTATTAAAACCTGTTTCAAACATTTCGCATTTTGAAAATTGTTTTCTAGATTAAAAAAATGGCTTTATTAAACGAAAATGTTTGGTAGGTTATTTTTAAATCCCGATTCGAATTTGAGCTTAAATAAAGTGTGCTGCTTTTGAAACACTTGTGGTTCTATTTTTAAATTGGAACTTAATTTTTGTTGATGTAGGATCTAAATTTTCTTTTCTCAATTTTACTAGGTTACTATTTGCTTCTTCTTTTTTTGAGAATTGATTTTTAAAAAATCACATTTTTAAAAATTATAATTTCAATCAAAAAATTACAAATTATAATATCAAACATAGTTTCTTTTATAAAAATTAAAATTAAAATTTTACTCCAATAAAATAAAAACTCATGAAATCAAATCAACATATATCAAACATTTTATATGTGTTTCTTGATGCAAATATGACATATTTTTAATAAATAATAATAAAATATTATTCAAGCTACTTTTAATTGCTAAACTAAATTAAAGAATGATATCAAAATGAACTATTTTCTTACATGATATATTTTATCCATCGTTGTAGCCTGTAGGATATTTTCAGTCGTCTCCCAAAATCCTTATTTATCTTCTAAATTTTCTTTTCAATTTTAAATAGTTTAATAAAGTATATAGTATGTTTTATTTTTGAAAAACTATTATATACTTTTTAAAAGTTTAAAAATTAATATTTTTGATAAAGTGGTAGCATTTATGGTGAGGAATAATGAAAAATGTAGCTTTATATAAAAACGATAGGATTGTGAGTTGTGACACATTTTTTTTGAAGTAGAGTTGTGATTTTTCACACTTATTATCAAAAGTGTGTACATATATAGAGGTTATGTACTAATTCTTAGTACATTTCAATAACTTAATATGTACATTTCAGAAGTGTGTACATTTAATATGTACTATCAAAAAGTGTGTACATTTCAGAAAATGTGAAATTCTTATTTACTATTGAATGTTGCAACTAATAGATCAAATTAAAATTTTATTTAATCATAACTATACTATCATGAATCATTTTAGTGAAATTATCTTTAAATAAAAATTTAATTTAAACTATTAGTTGTAATATTTAATGATTCAAATTAAAGGTTTTATGATAAAAATTAATCACGTGTTTTCATTTTAATAAAAATATATATATGAGAAATATTTTTCGCCTTCCATGCGTCATCTTTGCATAGTTGGATAATTTAATATAAGAGTGAAATCAGTTTGATTCGAGTCGGTTTAAGTCAAATTTTAAACTAGTTTGATCAGTTTTAGTTCAGACGAAATTAAATCAAACTAAACTTATTGCTTGGACCAAACCAAACCGAACCAAACTGATATGGTTTGGTTCGGTTCGGTTTAAATTGACGGTTTGAATTATTGTTAGTTTATATCGCTTTGAGTTGATTTAGTTTATCAATTTTGTAGTTCTTAAAATTAAAATAATACAAAATAAAAAAAAGTAAATAGCGTGTAAGCATATTAATACTAATATATATTAAATTAATAATTATAAGTCTCAAAATTTTACAATATAATTTACAAATATAACGTATCAACTATTAATAAATAATCTTAAATAAATAAATCACAAAACATAAAAATATAAAAAAATTAAGTAAATAATAATATTATTCGATTTGGTTTGATTAAAACCGTAATTTTAAAATCTAAAATCAAACTAAACCGATATATTATTTGTTTTCAAATCAAATCAAATAGACTTTTATTCGATTTTAATCAAATAGGCGGGTAAATTTGGGCCTCTAATTTAATATATATATATATTGAATACAATAAAATAAATTACGTTAAAACATATAAATTAATAAATACAGCCAAGAACGCGCGAATTCGTTAATAAAACTTTACACACACATAAAATTTTTATCAAGCCGTTTTCATAATAAATTTATAACAAGTAGATTTTAACTATTTAAATTAGATATCTTAATAAATCATATTGATTTATTAAAAAAATAAACCATTGTCTCTGTGATTTATTCTCATGCTCAAGCCTCAAATAAGGAACGGAAGATGGCTGGGAACTCTGGAGTCTGAAACCCTCTCCGTTGTTGCTTGCTGTTGCTGCTGTTTTTTTTTTGGGTGTTGGGGTCGGAGGACAGATAGATGGAGACTCTATTTGTTCCTCGTATGGCTGCGAACATGTGTTTTCTCTCTTACTCATCCAGCTCCACTGCTTCTGCACCCAATAATTCTCTTTGGAAATACCCCCCTCCACCTACCTTCTCCTCGCTCTCCATCTCCAAACCCCCTCACAGAAAATCATTACTGGGTATTGTTTTTTTTTTTTTCATTGTGTGTGTGTGTGTGTGTGTGTGTATATATAGCTTGAATATCTATCTGAATATAGTTTTATATATGTATAGATTTGGTAGTGCCGTTGCTCTCTATTCGTCTCTCATAGAATAGTTTATTTATCTAAGCTTGTGTAAATTTAGGAAACAAACACTACTTTATATACGATTCAAGTACTCACTTTCTGGGATTAAGGGTTCATTTTATATGGTTTTTTCAGCGTATATTTTATGTCGGGCTAATGCTCTATTATTATTATTATTATTATTATTATTACACCGGATGAGGTATTTTACATTTCCATTCTGAAATTCAATGAGATTTTTGAGTTGAAAAAGGTGCACGGCAAAAAAAGAAAAAGAAAAAGTCGGATAGATAAAGATGATTGGCAAAGTTTGATTTTATATATATATATATATATATATATGAGGTTTGATTGGTTTGCTGGCAGTGAGATCAGTGGCAGCTCCTGCAGAAGCTGTGGTCGTGTTTGATGATATGGCTTCTGGAACTCAGAGGAAGTATTACATGTTAGGTGGAAAGGGCGGGGTTGGAAAGACAAGTTGTGCGGCATCTCTTGCTGTTAAATTTTCCAATAATGGACACCCCACCTTGGTGGTTTCAACCGATCCCGCTCACTCTTTGAGTGATTCTTTTGCACAGGTTTTGTGTTGTTTTAAAGTGTCTCGTATTAGTTTGTTTATCTTGGCTCATACAATTTTTCCGTGTCATGTTACAACTTATACCTCAAATCATATTATGATTACATGCTTGCTTACGTACGCCTTCATAAAAATGTTTCCTAGGATTTGAGTGGCGGATCCCTTACACCAATTGAAGGACTTGAATCACCACTATTTGCTCTTGAGGTGCGTGGAAAAGCTCCTATGGCCTTATCTTGTTATTTCTATTGACCTCGAGTCAGGAGGAATCAACAAACTTATGTCTGCTACACCTGTTTTTCATGATGCCATTCTTACCATTGCACCATCTGATTGGTATGACTATAACAGATAAATCCAGAGAAGGCTAGGGAGGAATTTCGTAGTGCCAGTCAAAAAAATGGGGGAACCGGCATCAAGGACTTCATGGATGGCATGGGCCTTGGGATGCTCATAGAGCAGGTGAAATTTTATCTGTATGTATATGTACTGGGTGAAAATTTATTACAATATTTTACCATCCCATTTTAGAATCCTAGACAATAATGTATTACATCTATAGTATTTCAAAAGTCCCAGTTCACAATTGAAAAGCACTCAGTATCGTACTTTATCAGGCTACAAAATTTGAAATTTAAGTCAAAGTGCAGTCTTGAGTAGTAGAATGTTGGCTTGATTTTTCTTTAAGGTGTAAGTTTTGCATGGGCATCAAGGACTTAATGGATGGCATGGGCCTTGGGATGGTCATAGAGCAGGTGAAATCTTATCTGTATGTATATGTACTGGGTGAAAATTTATTACAATATTTTACCTTCCCATTTTAGAATCCTAGACAATACTGTATTACTTCTATAGTATTTCAAAAGCCCCAGTTCACGATTGAAAAGCACTCAGTATCTCACTTTATCAGGCTACAAAATTTGAAATTTAAGTCAAAGTGCAGTCTTGAGTAGTAGAATGTTGGCTTGAATTTTCTTTGAGGTGTAAGTTTTGCTCTCTGTTTGTGTGTAGGGTGCATACATTGATGTTTATTAACAATGAAATTCTATTTTTCGCTTTCCTTATCACAATTTCTTCTTGTCTTTGGTTGGTCCTATATCACTTTAAACACAAAGTTGGGAGAGTTAAAACTGGGAGAGCTACTGGACACCCCTCCTCCTGGTTTGGATGAAGCCATTGCAATCTCCAAGGCATGTACAATGTTGAACTACATTGAGTTCAGAATTTCTACCATACGTTCTTCTATCAATAATTATTACAAAGTCTTTTGGCAGGTGATACAATTTCTTGAGTCACAAGAATATAGCATGTTTACTCGAATAGTTTTTGACACTGCACCAACGGTGAGTAAAAATCCACTTATTTTGTCTGTTAATCTTTTTTGGTGGATGATGGCCCATTAAACTAAACTTTCATCGACAGGGCCATACACTACGGCTTTTGTCCCTTCCAGATTTCTTGGATGCATCCATTGGGAAGATATTAAAGGTTTGAATCTCAGAATTATAGAGGTTATTTCCCAGATGCATTAATGTGGTATAATGGAATATGAATTCTTCCTATTGGTACAAGGCTAATTGGCCTTTAAAATATAATTACGTCATTGTGTTTGTGGGGCTATTTTTATATCGTTTGCACTCTTACTCTGGCAGCTTAAACAGAAGCTAGATTCAGCTACTACAGCAATTAAATCAGTTTTTGGGCAACAGGAAACCCGACAGGATTCGGTAAAATTGATGCCATTTTTTATTGTCATGCTGCATCCTAAACTGATTGTATCTAGAATTCTTTGTAATCGTTTTTAGGCTGACAAGTTGGAGAAACTTAGGGAGAGGATGATAAGAGTGCGAGAACTTTTCCGTGATACGGAATCAACAGAGTTTGTTATAGTAACAATTCCCACGGTAATTTTGAGTGCGGTATTTTATTTTTACCCTTCCGTGTAAAAGTTACGTTTTTTTTTGAATAACTTATATCTATCTGAAAAACTAAATGCATTTGTTGAATGCTTACGCTCATGCTCACCATAATAACCAAACAGAATATAATTTTTGTTAAAAACTGAGAAATCTCTTATATTTGTTCATTGAAGTGTACATTAGAAGTAAATATAGACAGGGGTCCAAGCCTTAGAAATACAAGTCTATGAACTACAAGGAATAAATACAGGGAAATGACAAAAGTGTATTCTCAAGTAGAAAAAAATGAAAAAAATAATATTCCTTCTAATTGCATAATTGAGTGATTGCAATATATATATATATATATATATATATATATATAAAAGATCAGAGAAAGACTAATTAAGTAAGAAACTCAATTTACGTCTATATTTGACAACTATTTATAGTACAACTAATTATATATTTCAATTTATTATGTATTCCATCAAATTGCACAGAGCAAACTTGCATGGCTTAAAATAGTTACTGATTACATAGCATAGGCTTTCTGTGGTTATCGATAGCTTCCTCTGATGCATTTTTATCTAATTTATTTCTCCAAGGTAATGGCAGTGTGTGAATCATCAAGGTTGCATGCTTCTTTGAAAAAGGAAAATGTTCCTGTCAAGAGGCTTATTGTTAATCAGATTCTTCCGCCATCTATCTCGGACTGTAAATTTTGCGCAATGAAAAGAAAGGTATAATTTATTCCGTGGGTATTTTTTTGCCAAACTATGGGTAATAATTAATGGGATCATGTTTCATTATGCAAGAGAATATTTCAGTCATTATGATGATGTATTTTATGATTGAATAAGAATGTTGTGATTAAACATTATTTGAGATATTAGATGTATACTTCGGGTGGATTTCGTTTTTCTTTCATTTGTGATATTAATGGCTGTTCTTTTTAGCTGGTTATTGTCTTTTTGTTGTAATTTTACATTTCGCACACTTGTGCAAATTCTTCTAATAAAGTCTTACTTTTCAACAAAAAAGAATATTGTGATTTAATCTTTTAAAGACAAATAGTCAGGTTGTGGCCATGGAGCAGAGTTTGTTGTTGTTACCATCATCATCATTGAAATGGCTGTTATTCTGTTCCTAGAACCAAACATAACTATGAACTAAAATTTTCCAGATTCACTGTGGGACTTGAGCTAATGGTGTTTTGGATGCTTGCCCCATCATCCCATTTGGGTGGTGGGTTAGGACAACGATCCAATCACATTCAAAAGGTTGGTTAGTGCATGATGAAGGTCCAGTTAAAGACCTTTTCTGCCTCGCCATTGATACACATGCTTTTATAGAAAAGAAGTTTGGAAAGCACATCCAAATTATAGTTCAGGGCTTATGTTAGCATACTATTCTGGGGCTTATTTTTACAATATTGTGCTTACCTTAGATTTTGATTCTTCTTTCCCGAACTACTGCTGCTTCGCCTTTAAATGAACAATAAATTTAATGATTCTATGCTTTTCAAAAATTCCAGGATCAGGCTCGTGCCCTCGACATGATTATGACTGATCCAGAACTCTCCAGCTTGACACTAATCCAGGCACCCCTAGTTGATGTAGAAATCAGAGGCGTTCCAGCTCTCAAATTTATGGGTGATATTGTTTGGAAGTGAATCATTCCATGACGTCAGCATCACTGAGTATCATTTTTGCTCCAACTCTCTTAATTGAATGTTCACTTTCCATTTTCAAAAATTAAATAAATTGAAAGCTCACTTTCACTTCCTAAAATTGTGTTTAATGTTGAATTATATATATATTTCTTATAGTTCAAGTAATTTAGCCGCAAACCCAAGCCTAGTGGCCATTTTGAATTTTCTAATGTGCAATTGAATGTGAGAATCTGAGCAGACATTTTTCTCTTGTTTAACAGCTCCACCATAGGACGGCCCTGATTGTCTGCATGGATGGATATTTTATGTGAACAGTGCCAATATACTACGTTGGCATTGGTATTCTATTTGGGTGCAGAACACTTTTGATATGAAAGTTCTAAGGTGAAGATTCAAGTTATACCATATATGCATGAAAAGATACTTGTTAAGCTAATGGCAGCCATAAGTAGTAACCCAGGTATTGCCGAGATATTGAATGTAGAAAACAGGCTTTTGTTTGCTGTTTTAGCAAATGGTGCTATACTCCTAAATGGCTGTTTATGGAGAATGGGAGGTAGACTCAATTTGGAAAGTGTGGAAGCTCTACTGCGATACAGACTATGGTCAACGACTGCAGCACGCTGATGAATTTTTAGCTAGTTCCCGTAATGTAGGTTTATAATTTATTGTTTTCTGATGGATGATGCTGTGAAATTTTGTATTGATATTTTTTTTAAAAACTGATCAGCTAATGCATTGTGTTTTTAATTTAAGAGCATATCTACGTTCTGTATTTTATTTATTTCGACATGAAAAAAATTTCAAATGTGAATAATTATTTTTTAAGTTTGATTTTATCTGTATTTTTATTAAACTGATGTATTTTTATTAAACTGACAATTTGGGTTATATATCACAATGACCACCGGGAGTGATTCACCTTATTAAATAAAATTTAATTTATTCCATCCTATTTTAAAATCTCAAAAGTGATTAATTGCGCTTGCGCACTATAAATATTAAAACTTTGCTATATGCGCTCAAGGATAATATAAAGCATAAAAACAATTATATAACTTTTAAAAAATGAATAGAAACAATTTTTTACATTTAAATTTAATACCGGATACGTTAATTATTATTATTTTAATAAAAATCACATTCCAACAGGGGAAAAAATAATTTATACTTATTACAGCATAAACAACCTTACAGTCCAGTGACCATTATGAAGTCGTATCACTTTTCGTCCTACTTGTCTCACCGTGTAGTATTAGTAGATTACTCACGTCAAACAGCCCCTTAAATGTTCAATGCCAAGGCAGTATTGTAGTCACAAAATTTAAAACTGAAGAAAAAAACACTTTTTTTTTGTTCATATGTTTGACTTCCAGTGTCCTGAAGTATTTATCTATATAAATTACAAAATTGTTCGAACGGAGAAGAAACAATATAAATCCCAATGCTAATCCAAACAATCTGCCCACCTGTAGATAACTCTATGCATTAACAACTTATCACGTGTATATTAGCCGCCGCGAAACCATGTTCTTTACCATGGACTGCTCATGACAAAATGTAAGTTTCCACTTTGTTGGCATCAAAAATCCAAAATAACTTGAAATTACCTCCTTTGCAAGGTTATCATACCAAAGAAAGCTATAGCACGACTAACTATACCATAGATAATGAGGATGAATATACAGAGAGTCCAATTTTGGAGGTTGTAACCACTTTTCAGTAGGAAACCACAGCGTGTTATCAGCCAAACTCCATAGTACCTGCAAAAAAATCATTAAAAACATGACACATCAAATTTGAAAAAGTGTTTCCAACGAAAATCATGTTTGTGGTTTTGAGTACTTTTTTTTCTTAATAAAATAACATATCAAAAAGGTTTTCCTATGAAAACCATATTTTGTGGTTTTGAGTACTCATGTCTACATATATCTTCACTTTTTTTAATAAACAAACACATTAATAAGTTTTTCTTATGAAAACCGTGTTTATGGTTTTGAATACTCATGTTATATATATCATTTAGGTCATCTGACTTTAATATTATGGCTGATATCACGCCATTTTTTTTATTTTGTTGAATTATCAACTCTAAGTAAAGTGTAATAATACTTGACTCGATATTTTTTTGTTTCCTAAACTCATACTCTATATATTCAATCTTCGATCTATTTAATATAAATTCCTAAGCCTCTAGTGTTTGCCTTCACAACTCTAACTCTAATTTTTTATTATCTTTTTAAGTCTCATCAATTAAAACAATATCATCAATGAACAACATGTACCACGATCTATCCTCACGAATATTTTTAGTTATCTTATCTATTACTATTGCAAAGAGAAAAGGACTCAATGCTGATTATTGATGTACCCTTATTATAATTGAAAACCTATCCGCTAGTCTACTACTAGTTTTAATATTAGTTACAACTCTCTCGTATATATTATTAATTAAACTAACATATTTGATAAAAACTGCTTTTTCTTGCAAAATCCACTAGATCAAATCTTTAGGTACTCTATTATAAGTTTTCTCCAAATCTATAAAAATCACATCTAAATTCTTTTTTACCACTCTAAACCACTCAATTAGTCTTCTTACTATATAAATCATTTTTATAAGCATGAAACGAAATTGGTTTCCATAATTTTAGTATGTTCTCTTAAACGATGCCCAATAATTATTTTCCATAACTTTATACTTTATTCCTTACTAATTTGAGTTATCTTGTATGTCATTTTTATTTTTGTACGAAGACACTAAAGTACTCTTCTTTCATTTGATGTTTGAGAGCATTTCTAAAACTCTTAAATGAGGGTACTTGTCTATAATACTGGTTATAGTTACAAACTCATCCAAAACTATCTTATGTTGCATGTCCTTGTCTATGGTGCATTTAATCTCATTGAATTGATCCATGACAGACCTGTTATCAATCATTCTAGAATTGAAGAAATGTGAAACAATAAATCTCTTATAGCATCGTCAGTCAGGTAGCATCTCTTAAGTAGCATCTCTTAAGTTGGTTCCACAATTCTTTCACCATACTCATGGTATGATAAACACCAAATAATGTATTAAACATTCTGTTCAGGATGACCGTGACAAATCTCATCATTTTGATCCCACTTAATTCTTTCTTGGGTTTGAGTAATGATTTCATCTTGACCATCAATGGGTTGCCGATTTTTAGTATATGATAACATAATGGTTTTTTACGAAAATAATAAAAAATGCATCTTTTTCTACAAGCATATAAACTCCCCACCATCAAACTGCAGTAAGTGTTAGAAATTTGTTGCCATGTCCTTCATAATCACATACAACACCATAACTAAATTAACTTAAGATTGTTGGAGTAATTTGTGTTTCGTGAATTTGCTCCAACTCAAACCAAATAAAAAAGCTTTTCTTAATATTTGCCCTTACCACAAAGCTAATTGTTGAATAACGATCTAAACCCGCAGAATAACTTTATGAATTTCAAAATAATGGAAATTTGATAAAATTATACTACAAAATAATTTTACCAAAATATCTTTGTAGAAGAGAAAAAATTGAGTTTGCAATTTTCAAGATTGCAGAAATGTGTTCTGCAACCGACCCAAAGGCCTTCTTATATAGACGGTACTATCTTGGTAGCAATGGGTGCAGTTGTTGGAACAAATGTGTTCCAAAGCACATAGACACCTTTTGTTAATAGTTGCCCCTAACTGACCCCTTGTTAATGAACCTCTGCAACATTTTTTTTTGATAAGAAATGAACCTCTGCAACATATTAAAGCTGTAAACCCATTCATTTAATTCAATCACTGGCCCTGCAGGTGACTCTTGGCAAAATAATAGCTGACCCGTACTACTTTGCAAAAGAAACCCACTGACTATGTATTCTATCCTTTGACTTTCCACCTTATTAAAATAAAAATAAAAACAATTTTTGCAAATACAAAAAACACCAACATAATTGACTCTAACTGGATATTTGACCCATCCGTTCTCTGCTCATTAAGGCACTGGAAATTTGAATAGTGCTGAGGCTTTAACCGAAAGGTCTAGCCTTATCCTGATGTGGGATAGATGCAGTGAACCATCATAGACAATCCAACAAACTCATAACAATGGGCCAACACCCTTTGCTTTCATTCAATTTTGTCCTCCAGGTAATATTGTAAATGGGTCGGGTATAAAGGATTTCAGAATATTTTTAAACCAACTTATACCACCAAGGTAATCTTGAGCTGAAAATTTCCATTGTGTAGATTTGTGGGGGTAGATTTAGTCATTTAAAATTTAACTAATGTTACTTCAATTGTGAAATCATTCATGTGGGTAATGAATAGTGGTTACATACCTTTCAGCATTTGAAATTACAAATGCTTCGAGAGCCCACTTGGGATAGCAGAATTTGGCTAAAGTCTTCAAAACTTTGCTGTCTTTAGGCTCAGTTGCAATGAGAGTAAGAACAACAGGAAGAAGCACCGATGACTGACAGAACCAGAATCAACCCGTTAGTGGAAACCTGTATGTGAAATTTCAATGGAGAAGTAGAAGATTTGTTGAAAGTGATCTCCATTTACTCACCAGCTGAGCGGGACCAGGTTCAAGGAAGATGGCAAAGGCATAAGCAATACCAGTCACACAGTACACCAGAGAGACCAAAACTATGTAATTATCTTGAAACGGGGATCTGGGGTTGTTGAAGAAATAAAACATAGAAAGATATACAACAGGTTTAATGAATGTATTAAAATGGTCAATTGTATCCTTGGAAAGAAAGTAAGCAAGGCTGCTCATGCCAGAAGCACTCTCCCTCCAGTAATGTAGTTTGTCTAGAGAAAAGGATCTCAAAGCCGCAATTTTGCATAGGAGAGCTGATATCAAAAATGTAGAAACTGTTAACATGTGACACAGGAAAAAATTGCTCGTGGGCGCACAGACATCTATGTTTAACGTGAGAAACTAAACTAGTTATGCTGATTCAAAGTTGCATTACAAAACATTTGCAGAACTTACAAACTGCAATTATAGTATACGTGTAAGCAGGTGCCCCAAAGGTTTGATCACTCATTTTAGTCAGAGACCCCAGGCAGATTCCGGCAAGTAATAAGATTAAATAATCTACAGCTTGCATTCTAGCTTCTCGTAGCCTCTGCTTACCAGCCCTGAAACGATCAAAATGTGATCACCAGTCAGAAATTTATGGATTGATTATGTCTTAAAACATCAATCAGGTTTTTTTTTTTGCAAAGCACAGCCAAAGGAGCTGTGAGATCTTATTTAGAGTAACTTATCCGCGATATATATATATATATATATATATATATATATATATATGAAAGTCATGTTTCCCATTAGGTCAGTTTAAATTATTTTGCCCGTGTTTGTAATCCAAAATTGGATTAAACGTTATCTTGATCGGCGTCAATCAATTTATTAGTTGGCTGGGCTACAAGTTAAAAGCAAGTATTGAGTCTTAATACGTATTGTGAATCCAATACCTGATAATTTAAGCTTCAATAAAACAAATAAGTAAGTAAATATACAAGATATGAATATACCAAGAAAGATTAATTTAAGGAACTACCTCCCAAGGAAGAATTTGAACTGCTGAAATATACCAGGAGTTTTCCTGTTAGACAAATCCTTGAAATTCAAGAAATTATGCTGTATATTATCCCGCCTCGGCTGCACAGCACACTTCACGTTCTGCCAGAGTTTTCTGGAATAAGATCTCTCCTGAGTTTCAGAATCATGTGTCTGAATTTCACTGCCAGAAAAATTAGTTCCATTAATGGATCCTACATCCAGTGGAGATGGAGCAAGTTCAGTGGCAAACTGCTGCATATCAAGGTGGACTGCGTAACCTTTATGAAGCATCCATCGCAAGGGGAGATCTTGGTAGCTCACACCTGTACTTGTGCTTGATTTCACTATCCCCTCCAGAATATCAATAAAGTGGTCTGGAGGGTTTACCCGGTCAGGGACATGAATCCCAAGGGTTGCAAAGTATTCTTCAGCTTGCTTTGCTGGTCCATGATACACAGTAAGGCCGCCTTTTGCTAGAAGTAATAAATCATCAAACATCTGATACAAAGCATAGCTGGGAAAAAGAAAAAAAACACTATTAGTATTAAGCAGACCTACGGACAGCTAAAATTATATTCAATAATTACAGTTGCATTATAGTTTGGTCATCATTTTAATCCATTTTCACCAAAAAAAAAAAAAACTGGAAGTTGAAGATAAAGAATCCCATGAAGGTAAAAATGACCTTGGCTGGTGAACCACCATGCAGATGTTTACCCCTTCAAGAGTTTCATGTCTAAGTGCTCGGATAAGTAGGTGAGAAGATGCACTGTCCAGGCCAGATGTGGGTTCATCTAAAAACAAGAGTGAGGGTTCCATGACCATTTCAAGGCCAACATTTACTCGCTTCCGCTGGCCTCCAGAGATTCCTCTCTTCTCAACTGTCCCAACAACAGAATCCCGCACTGCCTCTAGCCCCAAAGATTTAATTACTCTTTCAACAATAAGAACCTTATCCTCCACAGGAAAATCAGCAGGAAGTCTTCAGAAATTCATTATCGATAGAGAACATCACTGAATTAGATGAATAGTGAATAAATGAAACAGCATGCAAGATGTAAAATGAGGAAGAACATGCAAACCATTTCAACAGCACCCAAAAAAAAAAAGAACAGAGATATTCTAAATATCTTAGATTAATCCTATCATACTGTAATCACAGCAAAATTAACATACCAAGTTGAGCTTTGATTGATTAGTTACCCACAAAATATCACTAACATTACTTACCCTGTGTTATATATATGAAATAAATATAATGTGCCATACCTGCACCTTGCGCTAAACCAGATGTTCTCTGCAACTGTCAAATTTCCATGAACAATATCATCTTGTGGAACAAATCCAACTATCTTCTTATATGAGTGTATTGATTCAGCTTTCCCATTTATAAGGATTAAACCTGATGTCCTGCATCCAGATGCTTTTCCTGCCAGAGTTGATAGAAATGTTGTTTTCCCAGCCCCAGAAGGCCCCATGACAGCCGTAATATGTCCAGGTTTAATATTCCCAGTTACACATCTCAAAACAAATCTGTTTTTCCCTTTTAAAATAACTGTAAGGTCTGTAAAAGAAACCTCCATTATTGGTCTCTTTCTGATTCCTTGAGGAGCTGCCATTGAAACTACTTCTGAAAAGGTGAGGTCTTTGTTCTGCTGCTCCAAAGCTTTTTCTTTTTCAAGTTGAGCATATGCATGCCTGAAAATTTGGCTATGAGTATGCCTTTGCTTTTCCTTTGGGAAAGTGCTTATAGAACTTCCGTCTCCAATATCCACATTGAAGCCTTCAAAACTCTCGCCATCATCCTCAAGTTTATGCATCATTTTCATGAGATCAATTGGTTCCTTTCTCTTACCTTCCACAGGAAAAGGTGATTGCTGATAGAAACTTGGAGATTCTTCAGTTTTAGATTCAGCATGACCCAGAATTGGTAGCTGACGTGATTGCATAGGAGATCTTGTAAGAGAAAGTTTGCCTGATAGTTGAGTTTGGAGCTGAAATGCATGCTTCTTGGCAGCATTCATTGCAGACTTCCACTTCTCATGTGCTCGAGCTGTCTCTTTCGCACTTCTTGCTGCTGCTTCCCTGGTTTTTGCCTGTTTTCTTGCCCTGGTGGTTATTGCTTGGTCAGAAAAGTTATAAATAATGAGTAACAAAGTACCCAAAGCAGCCTGTGCAAATGGAGTATGTCAGTTTCTGTTGGTTTGGTTGCAAAAAAGAGGAGCTATGACCATATTTCCAGAAATTCAACAAAGGGGCAAGATCAAACAATCACATCACAAATCAATTGGGAGATACAATATGCAAAGATACACTGCACGTTTCCAAAGCGTTAGCCACATATAAGAAGTGAAGGGAATGAAAATAAAATGAAACAATTAAAAATGAATAGAAATATGACTAAGGAAACACTTGATTTGGGTTGCTGGTGTTAATTTATTATCATACGCATGCTATTCTTGTTATTACTATTTCTGAGACTTGATTAACCAAGATATCTTTCCATTGCTAATGGCTTCTCTTCCGTCTCATGAACTCACAATCTAATGCCCGTTCAACCACAGTCGAATAAATTTACATGTTAGCCACACTGGAATGGTTATTTGGATACCCTACAACCTGTAAATGAGCAAACCAGTTTTGAGGCTCTTACACTTCACTAAACTGTCAGTATTGAGGCATAATCTATAGTTGTTACTGTATGGATGTGCATCTCTGTCCAAATATTGTATTATAGAACTTCCAAAATATAAGAAAATAAAACATAGAATGGGTCTTTACCTCAACAATGCAGTGGACTTAAATGTGTACTAACCCAATACACTCCCAATTTCCTAAGCAGAAACTGCTTCGCTTCAGTTAACTTTTGAGTTGAGACAAAAAAAATACAGAGTATGGAGCATAGCTTAAAGCATAGCCTGGAAATTTGGTGTTACGGGAAGATATTCTAGGTGGCAGCATAAAGTTAAGTAACAAACCTCGATGTCAAAGGGATGCTTAAAGTATAGAGAAATGCAGGGTTTCTCTAAGTTTATAAAAAATAACTTTACTAAATAGTTCTTTTTTCAAACAACAATTAGCAAATGATGAAGCCAATAAAAATTGAATAAAGTTTACAATTAGAGGAAAACAAAATAACTTACTGTAATCATAGCCCCGTAGGCATGCATATATTGATTAGAGGTATTTGGATTGCATGAAGTCAATTTGAAGCACCCTGTAAGTTAATAGATAGAGGTCAAAAGCTATCCATAGGTCACATACAGAGACATTAAATCCAGCCTCATAAATGAATAAATTTCAAAATTTCTCTTGTTGATACTAATATACAAAATTTTGGATAGGGATGGAACAACTAACGGTCAATAATCAAAATTCATAAAAACTTACGTTTTTCAGATGTAGATCCCATCCTGCAATAATGTCTGAAAATGCATAAAAAAAGAAGAAGAAGCCGAATATCATAAATAATGAATGAAAGGGCAGCACAGTCATGGCAATCATTGGAAGTATGAATGAAGGGCAGCGAAGACTAAAATAGTTAGACACAAAGTGTCTAATAATTGTGTTTCAAACAACTTTTTACAATCCCCGGGGCATGTCAATGTAACAAATAACAGCCAGACAAAACACTAAAACAGAAACAGAACCTGCTGTCTGAAAAGTCCATACCCGCTACTGCAAGGAATTTTTTTAGTTGTTGTTGGACAGTATGATCCTGCTGAACAAAATAACTCACTATTCCTGCCAACATCAGCCCAGGTATTTGCTCCACCACAAGTATGGTTTAGCTGTTTGGGAGGTAATTGATAATTGTATCTGCAGAAACCATCATCAACTAATCATACATATAGAAGGCCAGTCAAAATCATGAGAGAGAAAAGAAACTTGCAAACAGAACCTGAACTTACGGTTCACAAATACCAGTTGTTCTGTTAAGTGTTGCGATTGGGCAATAAGAACCTAAGGGACAAGCTTCAAGGAAAAATGATAAAAATGAAATAAACCAGAAATGGTTAGTCACACATTTCCATCTAATCAACAATCTCAGAAGTTAAAAAGAGACTTTTAAATTTCAATATACTTACGAATCATGCATGTAATACCATGAGGACAGAAGAAGCCCTCACAGCAAACCCGACAGTTGTATTTTCTAATAGGCATGTCCTGTGAATTTTTTAGGTCGACATTTTGATTTGGACCAACACTACAACCCCATCCTGGTTCACATCCAGAAACCCAGGAAGTTAAATTACAGTTCTTGTTGGGTTTTAAATAATTGCTGCCCGATCCCCCTTCAAATAAATTACTGAAGTAAAACTTTACTTCAGCTGCTGTACACAAGCGCTGTGTGACATCTCCTGTTGAACCAATTAAAATTGTCATTAGATAGAACAACAGACTAGAAACATGATTAAAACAGATTTTATATGGTACCTAACAGTTGGTTCAGTGTTTGTAAGTAAATCTTAAACTCAAATTAATATTGGAAACTATCAGATACTATTTTATAACACTGTCATTAGAACAACAGTCATTTCTGAGCCATAACATTAAAATTTGTTGCTCTTTCGTTTTAGTTTTTACAGATTAGCATGCCATTTTCCAGAAACAAGGCTAGTTTACCAGCTTCCATGGCCAGTTTTAACGAATCTGTTAATAGAAGAATAGAAATTTAATTACCCAATGATGCTACTCTCAGAGTAAAAACAGAACTTCACTTGAGAGTTTCTAAAATTAGTTACCAAGGAAAAGAAAATGATGTGAAGAGATGGATCTATAATTCAAAAAATTCGTTTTTGACTGTCTAGACATTTTCTCTTGTAGCTCAGTCCTGCTTACCATTCATTATTTCAAAAACCAGTTCTACACCTTCAGAAAGCAATGCAAAAGGAAGTGTGTGATACTGTGATACTGTGATACTGTAAGAAATTGCAGCTCTTCTTGTCATCGAGCTATAAGTCAATGAAATCAAATGCTCATTGGGTAAATAATGCATACAATTATTATATTAAATACTTTTCTATTTTAAGGTGATTCCTTTCATCAAATAATATGGTCCGTTGACAAATAATATCCACAATTTCTTTTTGCCACTAACAAATAAATCAAGAGTTAAATCTAACCGAGAGTACAAATATATAGGCTTAAGGTACAGTTAAGTCTAATCATGCTAACAACTAAAATTACAAGGTAATCAACAACAGGCCCCATAACACGATACTTTCAGCATCCCCTTCACTTCCTCTCATTTTCTATTTGGAACATGAAATATTATAACTTTCCAAAAAAAAAAAAAAAACTCAATTACACCATACTATTTGCACTTCCCCTCACTTAATAGATCATTCGTGACTGTCTTTATTTTCACATACAAAAGGTTCACAATCATGCAAATTGCAATAATCCAAAATAACAATAACAGTGTACTCCACATATGGTGGGTCCCATGCCAGCCCCAACTCAAATGTAGCTTCACGAAAACTATAAATATTAGTTTATCATTCCAGCTCCAGTTCAGATGTAGTCAATGGGATAAATAACACAACAAAAAAAATCCTAGGATATCAAACCAATCTAGCCAACTATCATACCAACATGTCAGCACATACACATTACAAACAGAAACCATATCCTCCGGCTCAAGTTGATGTATCATGCTATTTACACTTCCTCTTAAGTCTTACCTAATAAATCATTCACAATTGCATTCATTTTCACATATAAAATGTCTGCAATCATACAATAATTCAAAATAACAATACCCATAAACTCTTCTACATATCATGGCAATCATGCTGGATCCAACTCAAATGTACCTTCACAAAAAATTATACGTCCTAGTCTATCATTTCAGATCTAGTTCAAACACAAACAGGTGAGCTCAAAACATCTAGATATCAAAGTGATCTAGCCAGTCATCATACCAACACGTTTATGCACACACATTACTAACAAAAATCATATACTCTCCCTCAAGTTAATAACAACATAAAAAATAAAAATGATCAACATGAAGACTAATAGGTATCAAATGAGAGCAATAAATTACATGCAGATCTCACTAGTGACACTAACAACACAATATGCAAGCCTCATATTGGTAGTTATAGCAGAACCATCCATTAGTAGGGTAGCAGGCACACCAACAAATGAATGACCAAAACTAGATCAATTAAGAAAAATTCTAGTTGCCACATCCAAAATCAGATCTCAAAACATTCATGGCAAAAATAACATTAAAATCCAAATCTTGCCAAGTAAAACCCAAAATTGCCCTATGTGCTCTCTACAACCACCACTAGCAACAAAAGTGTTCCTCACATGATCGTCACTTAATATAGAAAAGTAGCTCTGATACTAGAAGAATGGAAATAAATATTGTATTGTTGATGGACTTAACATTTGGAGGGCAAACGTTGAAATGCTTGAGTTATTGTCTTGTGACCTGAAGGTCGTAATTAAAAGTGTGAGAAAAGTTACGTCCATATTGACCCTTATAGCTCAATCCCTTCCCGGACCTCGGCATCCACAGGAGCTTCATACACAAGTTTGATGGACTTAAGATTTGGTTAGGTATTACCATACCAACAACTATTATTACAAGTCATGGACATTAGACCAATAACTCAATACTTAAAACAAAGATAACATGAGCAAGAAATAGGTTTGAACATTTCCCTAAAAAAAAAAAAAAAACTTAAGAATGAGAAAATTGCTGTGTTTTCACCTTGGGATGGGCTGGGGATTAATCATACTTGGAACTTGCAGAGTACCTAATACATGTGCTTCCATTCACTCTAGATATCCTACCCACAAATTTCTAATCTCATCTACGGTCTTCATACTTTGCTTTGCTGCCATATTTTCAGTTTTAAATGTCCAATTTTTTTAAAACGTCCGTCTTGTTGTTAGCTAAACCTTGAATCGGGATTAGAGGTTTCAAATTTGGGCAGTCTTACTTAGGCAGAGATGATGTGGGGCTGCAAATTAGAGAGAAAAAGCGAACCCCACAAGTTGTTTGAGTCTTAACCATAATTGATGAGAGTTATGGAGTTTACTTGACAAAGCAGCATTCAAACAATTTAAAATTTAGGGGAGGACACGCTTTAAAAATTAATTGAAAATAAGGCACTTTAGTGAAGACCAAGATTACATATTGGGGGTAGGAGATGGGGGCGGCAGAATTAAAAATTGACTCCTTGGCCTTGGGGGCTCCTAGCTAATTTCGTACCGCGAGTTTTCTGAATGCAAGAGGTCAAAAAGTCCAGATTAGACGAGAAATTGAAGGCCCGACCCCAATCTGCTTCCCTGAAACACGACCAGACTTTTATATTAACATCAATTTACAAGAACCAAAAAACAGAATGCGCGGATTGGTCAATGGTCACTCAAAAAGTGAAGTGTAGAACAGCAAACAAAATCAGTATATATACATATATATGTATATATATATATATAAATGTATGCATATACATATTGATTTTTCATTCAGAATCAATTGATTTGAGTGGGAACAATAACAGTGGAAAATCATAGGCATTCAATCTCGAAAAACAATCAATTTTCCAGTGATGAACGAAATAGCAGAGCGAAAAAAGAAAGACTGACGGGTCCTTAATGCAGGGCTCGGATCGGTGGCGCAAATCTGTGCTCATGAAGGTGGTGAGGTTGGTGAGGCGGGTGTAAAGCGCCTCCGTCAACAGCTCCAGGACCGCAGGGTTGCTGTAGTCGGCTCCATCCAGCTGGCACTGCACGAACCGCGAGGAGCTAAACAGGACCATGGCTATGACGGTCGCGGCGGCGGCGGCGGCCGCGGTCCTCGTCCTCATCCTCTTCGGTCGCGCCATGTAGTGAAGCACAAGGAGGAAGGTTCTAACTTCTAAGAGAAAGAAAGTACTGCTCTGCAAGAATAGAGTACTAGAGTGTAGTCCCGCGTGTTACGCCCCGATTTTCGGGTCCGCTTGGCGGTACTGTTACTTGGAGGAGAGGGCAGTTTGGAAGTTGGTGTGGAGCGGCAAGGCTTTATACGAGCATCTTTGATGTTTACTAGTTTGGCTTTATTTTTTCTATCGGACGGAGGAAAAAAAAGGAAAAATTACAGCTGTTCATATCTTTTGCATAAAATATTTTTTAAAATTTTAATATTTGATTAAGATATTATTTTTTAAATATTTTAATTTTCTGTACTGTCGTTTATTGCAGTTTCACCGCAATAAACGTATTGAGCACATTGTAAGCTTGTAGTTAAAGTTTTAGCTTATAATGTGGTCGCTTAATTTTAATTTTACTTAGTCCAAATGGGAATATCTTTAGGGAAAAAAAATATGATAATTGCTTGGAAAGAAACATGAGTCTTACCAAAAAAAAAAAACAGAATTATTTTAATTTTCACAAACTCAAGTTTAAAACTCAAAATAAATTTTTGAAAACAGTTTGACCCATAATTATTCTATTCCTAGCAGACCCCAGCAAGCTTGATCACAAAAAAATGTAAAAAAATTATTTTGCACAAATCATCAACGTGGCATAATGAAAAACCACACAAATTAGACATATTAATATTTTGAAAAATAATATTTGTCCCGAATTTATTTATCTCATTTTTTTTTTATCATAAAATGTTCTACCTCACCTTTGGCTGGCATATACAACTTTTAAAAACTAATAATGTATTTTTTAAATATTACTATTAAATAAATTATTTAAATTTAAAAGAAAACGTTCTACCTCACCTTTGGCGCGCATGGTGGTCATAAACGACAACTGAAAATGATTTTGGCAAAATTATTTTTAAATACAAGAACATTTTAATAAAATCATTTTATCAAATAATGGTATATGTTAAATAATCGCACAACTGTTACTGTTATTTTGTTTAAAAAAAAAAGGGTA
Organism: Taxillus chinensis; assembly: GCA_023512835.1. NCBI lineage: Eukaryota > Viridiplantae > Streptophyta > Magnoliopsida > Santalales > Loranthaceae > Taxillus > Taxillus chinensis. The sequence goes on from CM042087.1 coordinate 41,206,541, forward strand.
TATCTGTTTCAAAAGAACGGCAAACAAGAGAGGTATACAGAAATATTAACTATAAAACTCCATTATAAACCCAAAAAAAAAAGTGCCTAGCAATACCATGCCGCTGACTCTTCTCCTCCAATCTCCACTTTCTGCCCGTTAATGAGTAAACTATTTCCATGAAAAGCAACCCAAATAGATATGGACATCACATGTGAATGAAGTGCTCAGGTTCCACAAAGAAGCACAAGCACTCCCACTCACTGCATTATAGGCTTTCTTCATCTACTGAAAAAGTGACTGAACTAGTTTTCTTTATTTATATGGCCTCGAATTTTATTTGTGAGATTTTTTCACGTAGCCCTCACGAGCTTTTGCCTCCAGGATGGGCAACCCAACCACCCGTTTTCTCCAATTATGGGATCCACAAGCCTCCTCTTCAGTGATTCGCTTTTGGATATCTCATTTTCATTAAGAGCAAAGCTCTTGGCAGAGACAGGGACTGGGACTGTCTTGGTTTCTTCTTCCTCCACGACCCTACTCACCAACTCCAATACTTCACTCATTTTGGGGCGTGTTTTCGGGAGGCGTGCTAGGCACCTGTTGGCTATGGCTGCCAGCTTCTGCACTGTCCGGAGTGAGTACTTACCCTCCAGCCTTGGGTCTATGATCAGTTGGAATTTTTTCATGTCTGTACTGAGGTGGGGTTTGATCCAGTCCAGAAGCTTTTGCTCATTCTTGGGGAGGTTGCGGTTCACCGGGCACCTTCCAGTGATGAGTTCATAAAGGAATACTCCATAGCTCCAAACATCACTTTTGTATGTGAGACGTCCAGTTTGAACATATTCAGGAGCTGCATACCCAATGGTTCCTACTACCTGTCACGGATTAGGATTTTGTTACTACATTTCTACAACCTAGCTACAGAAATATTAAGACAGGCCACATTTTTGTTGGACTAATAATTTCAGCCAAATTTAGTGGATAATTACATTTTTATTTTTTAAAATTTTGTAATTACTACAAAATACCATCAAAGGGAAACCATAGTCAATAATAATGATTTTGCGCAATTATCAGGGGTGATAAAAATTAACAAGCTCAGTCACAAACTTTCAAAGGAGCATTTGTAAAAATATACCGCAGTTGAAACGTGGCTCAATCCATCTGCTGGACCCAATCTGGCCAATCCGAAGTCTGATAGCTTTGCATTCCATTCATCATCCAAGAGGATATTTGAAGACTTGAAATCCCTAAAGATAATCTGTGCAAATCACAATTTTTTATTTTTTTCAGCAGGACTTATGAAGACTGAGTTTCTTAGGATCCATAGATTTATTACTCTTCAATTGTCTGACATAACAGAGTATATTGCCTCAAGCAGTAATATCTTAAGATTACACGACTATGATATGTCACGAACGATGCATGATAACTAGCTGTCACTTCATTTCCAATCCAACAGTCAACACAGAAAAGCTTGAGAAAGACTTGTAAAAGTTTGGACAAGAATCAGTTAAGAAAAAAAAATCCTAAATGCAGTACCATAAAATTTCAGGGGATCTCCTGACATATAAATTGATTTGTCAAGCTAAAAATTCCATACATACATACTAAACTACATCCATTGCCTAATGTCAAGCAAAAACTGCTATTATACGTCTGAACCAAGGCAATGTGGCAGAAAGTAAGTACCTGAAAATCCATTTCCTCGTGAAGGTAGGCTAAACCTCGAGCTGCATCTTGAGCAATTCTCAGCCTTGAGATCCACGAGAGGGGTGTTTGGCATCTACTTGACAGGTGGTCATGCACACTCTTGTTGGGCATGTATTCATATATCAACAGCCTCTGGATCCCTCTCTCATCGTCCTCAGCACAGTAGCCAATTAGTTTGACGAGATTTGGATGTTCAACAACACCCAGGACATTGACTTCCGTCACCCATTCCTTATGCCCCTGGGAGAATCAAGGTAGGAATCGGGTTCATAAATCAAAAGCAAAGCTAAAGTCTTCTACTTTGAAATGAAGAAAGCTTTTGAATAATTTTTTTTATAACTTCTTCTTGGGCCTTTATATACTGAGAAGACTGAATGGTTATTTTTACTCGGTCCAGGTACAGAAAACTTAGTAAGGCCAAATTATGCAGAACAAACCTTGATGTTTTTTTTTAATAAAAAAACTTGATGAATTTAAATAAACATTAGCATCAAGTAAAGTAATTATCTACTTGGCAAGAAGGATGTATCTCTGCCAAAACATCAGTAATGAGCATTTAAAATTCTAGAATCCCAATATAAAACAGTAAAAAGTGGGGTTTCTATAATGAAACTGATATGAACATTATCCAAGTAGAACTTTCGAATAATAGTACTAAGATGTATCAATCTCCAGCCAAGCTTTCCTACTTATCATTCCTTGTACCCAATGTTATCATGCAATAATAATAAAAAGCAGAGCTTGCCTGCAATCCAGTTTTGCTGAGTTGCTTAACTGCAATATCAATTTTCTTCTCCGGATCTACAGCGCTTGGCATAACACCCCTAAACACACCTCCAAATCCACCTTCCCCAACCTTGACTGAGCGGTTAAAATTTCTGGTGGATGCCTTCAGCTCCGATAATTTGAAAGCTCTGAGATTAGTGGACCTTCCGGAAAAGCTGGTAAATGAGGTCGTCGTCCCAGAGGATTCTGTGCTAATTTCCGAGACATTCTGAGAATTGAGTTCAGAACCCACTCTCCTCACATCATGGTCGGTCGATAGAGATGTGGAGGAGGAGCGAAGCGACCTAGACTTTGAAGTCTTGGGTCCACCACATTTGTCACCATTTTTGAATGAAAAACACTTCATAGCGCGTATGTATACCACTGCACCCCTCCACACGTTCAATTCCCTGAATAATAGCGTGCATCAGAATGAATGAGATCGATCTAAAACCGAGAAAAACAACACCTGCTATTATCAGATTTTCTGCATACACACAAACTTAAGACCCTCGATACATGTCCTGGATTTATCAAAAACTATAGCACACAAATAAAATCAGATCCAGACCGAAAACTGAGAAACCCAGATTTCTAATAAGATTTACAGTAATAACCCAGATGTATACGTGGCTTACAAGCGCAAAAACCTTGGAACATTGGTTTTGTACAATATATATATATATAAAGACGGTAGCAGAGGAACAACGTAAGATTAATCTGCAAACAGCCCGTGAATGATATTTAAAACCGAACCCACTAGGCCTGTTGATGAGATATTTAATTTGCACAAGTGGGGCACAAGTAAATTTAACGCAGGTAGCACCATGCCTCTATGTAGCCGCAAACAAACAATAGCCAGTAATATCGTACCGATTATACTCCAAGTTGGCAGTGTGTCTGATTGATTGTAGGATCAGATTGGTTGGTTAAATTTTAATTTCCGGAATGAAAGATACAGATAATGGAGCAGGCTTGCATGTTGATCGGAGACGGAGTCAACACGAGGCAGCTGCTACCACTGCTACTAAGGCACTCGCATTCTCTTTATGTGGATGGCCAACTCAACCCAACCATATAATAAAGTTGATAAACAAAAAAATGAAGTATAGTGGAAACTGGAGAGAGGTAAAAATTGGGGACCATTACAATTTGTTATGGGGGTGGATGGGGACAGACTGATTTTGAGGACCCCAAAAAGCGCGTAGGAATTGGAAGGTGGCACGCTCTTCCCCCCTAATAAGTGGTCGTTGGGACTCTGTGCATACATAGAAATATAAATAATGAAAATTTAATATAGTTGGATACTGATATTATGATTATTTTTTAATTTGTCGCGTTGTCAGATAATGAGAATCTCCGTTTAGCCCCTTTACGTCATCTTGACGTAAGCAGATCCTATAAATTAATTTAAAATTTTGAACAATTATTTAAAAAAAATGACTTGTAATTTCTTACTTTCTATATGAAAATTTCCAAACTAGCATATTTATGTGATGTTTTTTTATAACATATGTCATTTCCCTTAGAGGATCACAATAGTTTCATCTTCTTTATCTTTATTTTAATAGATGTACGATAAAAATTTGAAGATATTTAAAAAATTACATACATCAGCTTTTTCATCTCTATCTCTATATAATAAATTATAATTTTTATTTTTTATTTAATATTTTTTAATTTCATCTATTTATTACAATCAATCAAGAATTCACATATAACAATAAATATATTAAAAAAATATTTAGAGGATGAATAGTAAGCCTCTAAATATGGAGATTCTCTCTCTAATTTTTATTTTTATTTTCTAAATTTTAGAGTTTGAAGAACCTGATGTAGGATATTTTTTTTCAAAATTTAAATTTTTTTCTAAATTTTAAAGTTTGAAGGACCTAGTGTGAATGCTCTTAGTACATGTGTGTATATCCAAACAAAGAGAGAAAATTGAAAGTGTAAATGGGAGAAGAGTGTGAATTTGATTTCTTACGTTAGTGTACGTGATTTTTCTTAGTTTTAAATTTTTATGCAAATATCTTATTTTTATTTTTTATGCAAATTATTATTATTTGCTATCGGTGATTGTTGTTAGCGATAGGATTGGAAAATTCCAACAACAATATCATACCCTGTCATTCTTTAAGGGGCATTAGCCTGCTATATATAAGTTTTGATGATGATATAATATTGGATTACATGCACTGCATGAAAATTTTAAAATGTTTACCATCTACGAAAACTTATTACTAAAACAGAAATGTCTATTTCGTATTATTTTTTCAATAACAACATGCCATATATCTAACAAATAATTCCAAAAACTAGCTATAATATTTTTAATAAAATTACTATTATAATTTATCTGTTTTTTTCTTCAATAATATGATATGTTTCATATTATTACGATTACTTACCAATTATGTAACCCAATGGTATGTATGTTATTTTGGTTATATTGGGTCTTTAAACTGAAACTGATCAAGAGTGTGAGACTCTTAAGTAATAAATTTGTTTCCAATTATAAGTTTTATCATAGTTTTTCTTTCTTGAACAGTACCAATACTAAAGTCTAAAATATTCAAGGAAATGACTGACATTTTTTCTAATTATCTTATTTGATAATAGATTCTTCTGTTGTAAGATGTACATATTTTTCCTGGTTTTGGTGTTGATGTCAGAAGTGCAGTTTAATTTTGATAGCAATTTTTGGAGATGTAAACAGGATAAGAGCCGTACTGAGCTGGCTGCTTTGAATGAAATGTGCGAAGTACTTGGTGGAGGGATGTCTTGCTATCTATAATCAATTTGCAGAACCTCCTCTGGTGTGAGGTTGAATAATATGTATTTCAATATTTGCTTTCTGTAACTGCAGACATTAAAGAACTTTGAGAAAAGTATGAAAACGATTCTTCCTTGGAGGCTAACCTCGTTAAGGATTTTGACAAAATATGCACTTAATTGATTTCACCCGGAATATTAAAAGAAGTTTTGTTGATCAGTGAACATTGTGTTTTAGCCCTTGATTCACCATAAATGAAAGTCTTGTTATTGATGTTTATGAGTAATGGTCCTTCTCTCAGGCACCAAAAAGCCTAGGTGCCTAGAAGTTAAAGGCACGCAGCATCTAGTATGCATAACAGGAAGAACTGAATTAAGCACTTTAAGCATTGTCTTCATTGATATAACCCTCCTTGCGGCCTTCAAAACCAGGCCGCATGAGTTTCTTCTCTCTTTTAGCAATCTTCCTCATCTTCTTCTGCTGAATCCTCTCTGCTATATTACCTGCTCTTGCCTGCTGCTTTTCTTCCCTCATCTTATCCCTCGTCTCAACTCTGTCCTTCCACTTACCTGCGTTCTTCTCATGCCTCTTCTTCTCCTTCTGCATGCTAACCTTCAGCAACTTTACGTCATCATGCACCTTTATGCCTGCTGCACGGCTTGTAGCTGCCTTCCACGAATGCTTCTTCGCCACAATCTCCCCTCTTTCTGGGTCCTTCTTCGCCTCCTCCAATCTCTTTGCCCTCTCAAGCTCCTTCTCCTTTGAAATCTTTTTCTTTTTCTTCATCTGCCCATCCTCGTTGTCAAGCTTCACAATCCCAAATGCAAGTTCCTTTGCAGCCTCAGACGCATCTTTCCTCACTATATTCTCTTCCTTGGCCTTATTTTTTGTTTCCTCAAACTTGCCATCTCTTTTTCGCTTCTTTTGCTGGTTATCCCTCTTCACATTTCTATCATTCTTTCCAATCTTCATGTTTTTATCAGAACCCCCTCGACCTGCTCGTAACTCGTCGAGCTTCTTGCGAAGTCGCTGCCGAAGATCCTCAAACGTTGTGGATCGATCACCACCTTCCATATCAAGAACAGGTTTGATCATGACTTCATCCTTGCGGTCATCATCTTCTTCATTTCCAGACGTTTCATTCTTCAAACTTTCTTTTAGCAAATCCAAGGTCGAGGCAGTTGACTTCTCCGGATCCAAGCGATTGTGCCGAGCTTTCTTAATGTTATCCCGCGACTTTTGCTTCAATGAATCTTTTTCAGCGATACTTAGCCCTTGATATGATGGCTTTTCAGTATCATCAGTGGGCAAGTAAAATCTAGCAGGTATAAGCTCAATAAGCTTGTCAAAGAATATAGAGTGTCCACGAATAACCGACTTCAAATCCAGGTCCAGAATATGAGAGGATTTCTGCTGCTGCTTCTGCTTCTTCTTCATCTGCACACAGCAGATCACAGTGAAGTCAAAATAACCAGGCAAGAGGCATTTTAAATTAGACAGCACAATTATCCATAAAATTTATATCTTAAGATACTGAAATAAAATGAATACTTATTACAAAAAAAAAAAAAAAAGGAAAACATCCAAGAAAAGAGAGAGAGGTGCAGGATATTAATGTGCTGTTTTGTAGGTTGGATCAAATAGTATATGCTATGATCTGACCCAAAGTGTCATTCTTTGAAGGATTCACCAATCAACAAAGAGTGCTGGATTATCAGTTAGTAGTAGAATTAAACAAGCTACAAATTACTGGAAAACTGTTTGGACTGCAACCCCAAACACAAGATGGAACACATAGGGATTACATCATCCCACCCAGCTCTTATATCTAGCCAGTCAAACACAACAGGAACCTAATCAAAGCCAAAGCTACCAAGAAGTTGAAAATTGGAATCCAATCATATCATTATAACATGCTTTTAACCTCATGACAAAAGATTGAGGTCAGATTTAAAATTTCTTCCAAAAAAGAGGGACGAGGGATTCAAGCATATTCAGAGACCATTTTGAACAGTGAATCTGGAAAAATTTCTTTTGCTGCAGCAAAACATTATGAAAGCACAATTCTTCGCAAAAATGGCTTCCAAATTATTTTGATATACAAAGTTAACCGTACAGTGAACTGAAATTTGGAGGAAAACCAAATTGTAGTTTAATAACAAATGCAAACAAAATAAGAAAGGAACGGAATAGTGTTGATCATATGTTCTCTCGTGAACAATGATTTTTTAAAAAAGATGCATGAAATACAGCTTACAAAGAATATGAAATTTTGTAAATGCAACTGCTGGGTTTTGGTGGTTCTTGGTGATCCTTAGGGATACATCATACATGGGCTACATTGCAATGATGCCATTTTTCAGAATAAGCTAGTCACTCTCACCAAATTCTTATTATTTTGTTTCATCAACATGTTCTTTGCAGGCCACAGTATATTTCAGATTTTCCTGGGTTTCATAGGGATATTCTAATTGCACAATAACCAACTCACAAATCAGAAATCTCAAAACAGAACTCACAAGAGAGATCAAATGATTGCACTCTTCCTCCGTGAGAAAACCGTTGTACACAAAAGCTCTGTGCCGATGATAAATTTAAAAAAAAAAAATCAGACACGCGGTTCTTGGAAGCACAAATCTATCCACAAAATTGGGAAAAGGGGAAATTAAAATGCTTTTTCAGCTATATGGTTTCAGGAGCATTAGAGGTTCTCTCACCCTCCTTTTCCCTTGGTTTTCTGGGTTATTATTTTTGTTTGTAAGATGCTGGTCCCCTTCTCTCTCTCCCATATCAATAATAGTCTTCTCATTATATCAAATAATAATAATAACATCCGTACCTCCGACAGTCTCTTGACATTTTTGAAAATCCAAAACTGAACCATTTTTTTAGTATATTTTAAATACACAAAATTAAATTACACAGGATGCCAAAACTAATGAACAATGAAGTTAAGAAACCTGGGAGACTGGAAAACTCAAAGATATCGTGATCAGGAGAGAATTTCAAATGGAGGATGGTGGACTGATTGACAATTTGACAGATGAGAGTTCTAAAATTCTCAGAAGAGGATATAAAATTGGGTGTGATTAACTAAATTAACGGTAAGCCACAGAAACTGCACAAATTAACTAAATTTCTCAAACCATATAAATACCTCCCCCTGTTAGATTTTACAAAGCTTCCCAGCTCGCCATCCAAGCTATGCTTTAATTGCTCAGGCATGAAATGGACACCATAATATCTAACAATTGTTTTCACAGCGCCATGGCGACCCGGGCGCTTGAGGGTCCAGCCTAGGCGATGCCTATGCGGTCAAGACGTTTCTAATATATATACTTTTATATAAGAATTTGTACTGCAAATCTGAACAGCTATCATTCCTACTACTATCAACAACATGTTTATTGGCAGCCATTCCCTACAACCGTCACAGTATCACAAAAGCAACAAAATTCACATTTCACACCTTGGATATAATGATAGAATTATTACGCCACAGAGACGGACTGCCAGAGGCTCAGATATAATGATTAAAACAAAGTAAAAAAATTAAAATGTATTTAATAATTAATATTTTAAATTCGCTTCACAGCCTTCACTTACTGCCAGAGACGTCGAGACTGGCGTGGAGCAGAGAGCAGTCGAGACTCGAGCGTCGATTGCAAGGGAAAAAGAGAGAGAGTAGCGACCGGCGAGCAGCGACGGCGACAGAGACAGCGACGGAACAAGAGAAGAGTGAAGGGACGGCCGACAGCGATGTCGACGGTGATGTCGGCGTCGCGGCGAACGTTCGCTTATTTTACCTCTCTCTGATGTCTGATCCGCGGAAGAGGGCGAAGATGGATAGCAGCGCAGCGGAACAAAAAACGAAAACGACGGTGCGTTGCGGTGCGCTAGGGTTTTATGAACCAGGAATGTTTAGGGCTAATTGTTTTCTTTTTGAAAATATTTTTAAAAACTGCTTAAGATGAATTTTTTATTATTTATAAAGGCTGACTATCATAACTTTTTTTTAAAAAAAAAAAAAAATTATTTTTAAAAATTATGAGTCAAATAAATTTTTACCCATCAAATAATTTTAAATTTAATGATTTACTGTTTTAAACTTAATTATATTTTTAAAAATAATATCATATATTATTTTTAACTTAATGCATTGATCATATAACTTATTTGGTAGATTTATTTTTTAAAATAATATTATTTTTAAATACTTTTAAAAACAAATAAATTTATAATACTCATAAATAATTTTAAATTATCTAAATATATTATTTTTAAAAATAATTTTATTTTAAAAAAATTAGAATTTGGGAAGGCTTGATTCATTGCATCATGAAAGCTCGGCCCATTCAACTCTCTCATCATCAAGTCTAGACAAACGGCCCAATGACACAATTTCTTTTTTTTTTTTTTTAAATTTAGTTATTTGCATACGGCACGTTTTGTGTGTATCGTACATATGATGGACCCGTAGCCTGGTAGGTAGTGTACTGACGTGGGAAACCGCCGCGCCGTCCGGCGACGTGGCGCGCGATAGGTTTTTGTCTACTGACGCAACACGGGTTATTATTATTTTTTATTTTATTCTATTTTTACTTTTATTCATGGGCGCTCTTCTTGCCCGATCGGTTTCTTTCGCATATTCATTTCCCACCCTCTCCCACTCCCGCCCTCTGATATTTCGTTTGGTCTCTGATGTTCATTCGCGCTTTGAATTGAAGGTTCGTGATTCATTTTTTAAAATTCTCGACAGAGATTACGATTTTTTGTATCATAAGTTTACAACATAAGTCATCGATTTGAGGATGTTGTGTTTGATTTCTGTAAAATTTTTTAATAGAATCGATTTGTTCGAGGTTTATGTTTGTTTGTTTGTTTGCTAGCTTTTAAAATTTGTTTTGCCTGTCTCGATTAATCCGAGCTTCTGGGTTGGGTTTAGTCGATTAAAATTTCGTAATACTTAACTCTGCAATTTTTTTCATGTGATTTGGCCTTTGACGACTGTAGTTATTGATAATAATGGTCTTTACTGATTTTTTGGTGATGAATATAATAAAAAACATTGTAGGATTTCATATCTGGAACATAGTATAACCTGGTTCTAGTTGATACGGACAGTGATTTTTTGATTCCTTTTGTACTGGTTTACCCAAGGAATATGATGTCTTGCTTCTTCTATTATAAATAAAGATGGCGTGCGAACCATTCTTGGGTATGTAGTCTAATGGATTTCCCCAGTTCTGTTTCTTTTTTCCCTTTATTGTTGTTGCTGAGTATCAAGTATTTGTTCTTCTCTTTGTTGCAAATGGACTCGTGGATGAATGACAATGCATCATTTCTTCTGGTAAAATATCAGTTTGCAACTTCTTTTTCATGAATAGATTGATTAAGCCCCCTTATAACTTAATTTGTTTTTTAAAATCTCCTTCTGGAATCTGGATACCATGTGGCCTTTTATTCTATTGGATTTTAGGGCTCTTTGTTTTGTAGTTGAGAACTGGTGTTGCATCCCCACTTTAACATTTCCTTTTCTCTTTTTGATCCAACTATAGGCTACGCTGAAACAAGATATCTGTGGTAGTAGAGGGAATTTCCATGGGCAGGTGTAATCAAGTTCTAGACCCTGATGTGGTTCGGTGGGGTCTTCATTTTCTGGACATTTGCTCTCCTTCCGATTCTGGTCCTCCCAGCACTGTTACTTACTATGCAGAAGAATCAGGCCCGGTTGGGTATGTTAGAGAAGGTTATTGTGAAAATTGTGATTCAGACGATAGTGTAGAAAATGATGAGGTCATTGCCCACACACTTCAAGAAGAGTTATCTGCACCCTCTGATGCTCAGAGAGCACATGAGGAAGCGTATATCCATAGACAGAATTGGATTGATCCTACAAGTGGACATTGTAGTACGGGTAAGGGGAGAAAATGTATTCGTTTTGATTAATTTCTTCTTTTGTTTACTGTGAACTCTTGATAGTTTCTTTTATAACAAATGGTAGGGCATATGAGCTGCGAGGAAGACGCAAGTCATGAAATTGAAACTTCTCATTCATCTAGTAGTCCAAGAGCAATGTCAGCTAATGGAGATGAATTCTTGCCTAGCCTTGTCATAACAGATGAGTATACTCTAGATGGTGAATCAGGCAAGTGGCTGGATGAGATGACTCCTGTTCCTGTAAGTTCCCTTAACAAAATAATCCTGTTCCTGTTGTTTGTTGATTACATTGATGCAAATTAAACGATGGCATGCATGATGCTCCATGAATTTATTTGTATTTCAAGGTAGTGGATCCTTGAAGTTTATTTTATTGATAGAATTTACTGACATGTATTGTTTACAGCATCACAATCCCCAAGATTGATGCTCCTTTGGCAGCATGTTATCTGAATAACTAAACTGAGTGGAAGTGATATTATTTGTCTTTTTACATATGCCATGATTGGATATTAGTGAGAACTTTTCTTGCATTGAAAAAATGTTCCTTTATATATGTGTGCGCGTGCGTGCGTGCTCTTTCACTTCATTCTTTTTTATTCTTTTTATTTTCTACTTGACTAATGGGCTAAGCCCATATTGGATGTATTAAAAACTATTATAAATAGAAGAAGTTGTGAATCTCGAAGAGGTTAACATTTTTTCTACCCATGTGTTCCTCTCTTTCTCCCTATTCTTATCCTAACCCTAATTTTACATGGTACCAAAGCCAGTGGGTCCTCCCTGGGTTTTGATCAGCCCTCATCTCTTTCTCTCTCTTTTATAATGGTTTTCTAGTTATATATGATAGTTAGGTCAATTCTGTAAATCACAGTCTATCTTCCTGTTGTTTTCCGACCCAGAGGTTTCGGTCAATTGGTTTTTTGTTTCCAGTTCAGAGTTGCCGGTAATTCTGTTGTCAGTAGCCAAGCAAGTGCTTCTATCTTTATTGTGACAATGACTAAGGAAGGGATTCATGCCAGGAGGAGACTTCCAAGGTACAATCTCCCCTTAATCTAAAACATGTTATAAGAGCTGGCAATGTGATTTCTTTCTCTACAAGGTTGTCTGATGAGAAGTTGAAGGAGCTACGAATTATCAGATTTGTCATAAGACTGTTCTTGTTTCTTTGAAGGGCTTTGGCAAAGTAAAGTACTTATCAGATTTAGCACCAGCTATTACAAATCCAGTCTACTTGAGTCGGGAAGTTAAAGAATATTGTCTTTTTTGGCTCCTCTTAAACTCTATAGATCAAAAAGTTAAGGTCATGATAGCTAATTTCCCCACTCTTCATGATATGTGGAATCTTAATATTGTATATGATATTTTAAAGAAATAGTCTAGTCAGGAAATCTATTCAAGGACATTTTATTGAGTTTCAAACCTTGTTTGATGAGCTCGATGTATCATGGCCAATTCCCACTAATCCAGAGGAGATGATAGCACAACGAGAGTAATTGGGTGTTATGTGTTTCTTATCTTCTTTTCATCCAAAACTAGAGCCAATAAAAAATCAGATCTTGTCCAAGTACCTTACAATATTCTAGAAGGGTACAATTGGTTAAGCAATGTTACTATTGGGGGCACATGTACAACCTAAACAAGATGATTTGAGTGACAAATTGGCTTTATTCTTGTATCGTGGAGTCAGATTTCATGGGGGCTGTGGAGGTTGCTGCAGTTGAGAAGGCCATGGTAGTGGTGGTTGTGGAGAAGTAAATGGGAGGAACAATGGCACTGTCATCACTGTGGGATGGTTCGTCACTTCATCAACAATTGTTATAAGTTGCATGTCTATCCAAGAAATAATAAAGTAACTAATGTTACTGTTCCTAAAATGAAGAGTAACTCAATGATATGGAGTTGGTTATTTTGAGACTTTCTCTAGTTGCTAAAATGACCTAAGGCTATTTATTTATCTAGTTGCACCTCATGGATAGTCACTTCACTGGTTAGATGTCAAGAATGACTTTCCAAAGGGTTATCTTGATAAAGAAGTGTATATGGACTATGGAGTAGCAATCGCTTGGCTTTATTGCTCAGGGGCGTCCAAGAAGGTTTGTTGACTTTGACATTCTCTCTAAGACCTTAAACAGTCTTCTTATGTGTGGCATGGAAGGTTTATTACTACAATTATTTAGGACTTTGGTCTGAAGCAATGTCAAGGATTAAGGATAGGTCAACGTTTTATCATTCTTCTTGTAACGGATGTATATATGATTGTTTATGTTGATGACATTGTTGACATTGTCATTACAGGGAGCAATTCAGTTTGGATTTCCAAGCTTAAAAAATTCTTATGTGCTCAATTTCAAATAAAGAATTTGTGATAATCAATTAGCTATGCATTTAAGGGATAATCCAGTTTTTCATGAACGGATCAAATATATTGAAGTGGATGGTCAAATATATACTGAAAAATGTCTTGATTTTATTTGAAATAAGCTGCACGTGATAGATATTTATGCTCTACCTTGAGGGGGCATGTATGAGAAGTGTGCTCTTTCTCTTCATTCTTTTTTGTTCTTTTTATTTTCTGCTAGAATAATGAGTTAGGCCTATATTCAATGTATTGCAACCTATTATAAATAAAAGGAGATGTGGACCTAGAAGAGGTTAACACGTCTTCTCTCCATCTCTTCCTCTCCCGCCACTCTCCCTCTCTCTCCCTATTCTTTTTCTAACCCTAAATTTACATTTTTAATATGTGTTAGCTGTTGAAGAGATGCAGATATACTTTGGCCTGACATTCATCTTATGTTAAGTAACTGGTTGTATGTTAACAAAATCATGTTTGCTATGACAATCTGTTGATGTTGATGAGGTGACTTATTAATTTCTTTTTTGGGTGTTATACATGTTGTACCAAAAATTAAGAAGTATCTAATTCTCGTAGCGTAGAGTGGCTTCTCTGATTGTTGTCTGGACTGTTGCTTGTTATGTGGGTGGGAATAGTTGGCAGCTAATCTTTCATGGGATTCTGTACAGCATGTTCCAAAAATCAACGGGGAGATACCCTCGGTGGATGAAGCAACATCAGACCATCAAATATTGCTGAACAGGTCATTTTGATTTGCACTTGTGAATAAATTGGTAAATAGATGACCTCATAGGCTGATAGGCAGTGAAGAAATGGCGCGCTATTTATTTAGGACCATAAAATTTGGAGGGTATTGAGTCTATGTTGCTCGTGTGTGAATGCTGGCTTTAATAACCATGGATTTGATTTGAGGCTAGGATTAACTACAGGATAGTTTAACAGTGGTATTTATAATTGCTTGAGATGACTTAGGTTTTGTAGAGGAGATATTTGGTATAGGAGTGGCATAGAATAGAAAGATCACTATCTAGGAAACAAGTTGATTTCATGTTTTGGTTGTGTATAGACGACCCAAAACTCTTGGATCAAGGCTTAAATATTTTATTGTTTGATATTATGCAACATCTGGTGATTTCAGATTGCAGCTTTACGAGTTGACTGAGGTCAAGATTAAAGGAGACGGTAACTGTCAGGTTAGCGCTTCATTTTGAATTGTGTAAATTTATGTCCTGACTAAACAAAAAATTGTCTCTTATTGTTCAGTATTTTTGCAGTTTAGTTCTTTATCAGATCAAATCTATCGGACACCTGACCATCATGATTTTGTGAGGGGGCAAGTGGTCAATCAGGTTCATTGAAACTTACAAATTTATTATAATTACTTGAATTTGCCAATATAATATTGAACATAATATTTTATTTTTATTTTGCAATATATCGATTTAACAGCTCAAGCTTCACCCAGAAATGTATGACAGTTATGTTACTATGGCATATAGCGAGTATACGGACAGAATGAGCAAGTGCTGTACATTTTCCATATTTCTTTTTCCCTTTTTCTCTTTCATTTTGTCTAGTTTTTCCTCTTGCTTCGGTGTACTAATGCATGGATATAAATAGGAATGGAGAATGGGGTGATCATGTCACATTGCAGGCTGCTGCTGATACGGTAATATCCTTTGGCTCTCTTCTTTTACATCATGTTTGCTTTCCCAAATGAAATAATGGAATAGCTAATTTCACAGATAAGATTGAGTTTAGCTAATTGAGCAAAATCCTCTGTATGGAATAAGTCATGAATGCCTACTCTGTTCCAAATAATGAATCAAACAAAGGAATAGACAATTCCTGTGGAAGAGAGTTGGAATATAATTAGAATGACCATTCTGGTGAACCATAAATGTTAGTATCTTGTTTTTGGATCCTAAACATATATTAGGAGTGTGAAAGTTTAAAAATTAGCAGGCAATAGTTTCCGGTTGAAATTGTAGATTTATCCTTGATTAAAAATTCTGATCTGAAGTGTCATCAGAATATATTGAAGTTTTAGAATTATTAAATAAATTTGATGCCTTCATGCCTTGTACTTATCTCTGTCCAAATTTTGCATCAAGAGTTGCACTGATCAGGAAGTGGATTTAATGCACTGTTGCCATATTATTGCAGTATGGTGTTAGGGTGTGTGTCTTCACATCATATAAGGATACCTGTTACATTGAGATACTTCCGCAACTCGAAAAAACAAAAAAAGGTAAGTTCCTTTTTTCTCTGTTAAATTTTTTTGATGGATAATGAATTTGTAGTGAATATATCCAAGGTTTATGGGAGAGCGTTGAAAGGTGCATTGTAAGTGAAACGGCCCCATTTTGAGGCTGCGTTATTTTACTTTATATTGAATTAAAAAAATAAGAAATATTGACATGTTCTGCTCTGCTCTATCTTTAGGCATGACTTCCAAACACCCCATCCCTCTCCTTTTTCAGCGTATTGCTAGAAATTTCCCCTCCAGTTTCTGCTGCCTCGAGCCCTCTCCTTTGGCAACAACTCCATCAACTCCACTCCCCTCCTGACATCTCCGCCTACTGCACCGTCAATCATCTTGACTTCCCTGGGAATTTTCTTGTCAAATCTCTGTTGGACACCTTGCCCGACCTCTTGGTACCTTGAGGCAGCAGAGGGCAGAGGGAAAAGGTCCAGCAACACTGACAGTGCCAGTGGCTGGAATGCTGGATTGCAAGTGATGCCTTCCCCTGTGTTGTGGGTTTTGTTGCAGTCGTTCTAGGTGGCGAGCACGTTGTCTGGGTCGGTGAGGCCGAGTTTGACTCAATGTTGGGGAAAACCTGTTAATGTTCATGAAGAAGACAAGATGCGCAGGGTGTTCACTAAGTCATGCCCAAAGCAAAGTGAATTTTGTTTTTAATTCGACAAAGTAAAATAAAATGGAACCAAAACAGGGTTGTCTCACTTATTGCGCTCTTATAAAAGTGCCCTGTCGATGCATCTCCCGTAAACCCATATATCAAATATTATTGTAAGATACCGAGGAAGGTTGGATAGAAAACAGCACAAGATGAGGGGACATTTGCGCTCTGCGGAGCACTGACAGTTGAATTTCTTGTTTTGTGCAGTTATTTACTTGAGTTTTTGGGCTGAGGTGCATTACAACTCAATTTATCCTCGAGGAGGTAACTATCTTTTATAGTGATGCAACACTGTCAAATCAAAGGCATTTGTCCGGTAAAAGTTTGTTGAACAGAAACGTAGACACTATTGAACCAGGAAATTATGTAGCCTGGGTTTGTAAGTTCACTAAATGAAAGTCCCATGTCTTTAATAAATTTTTAAGAGTTGTGCGAAAGGCTAATCGAAGCACTCCTATTTTCCATAAATATAATATATTTTGATCGTGTGTTTGTAATGATTCTTTTCCCTTGCATCCCAAGTCCAGATTTTCCTTCTAACGGAGAAAAGAAAAAGAAGAAATGGTGGAACTTCTGAAAGCAAGGCTTTAGTTGAGTTTTTCAGTCCAGACTCTTTTATGAGGATACAACCCTTGTTCCCCGATGGCCGATGCCATTGGTGAGACCGGCACAGTTGTTGACTAGCTGGACTATAGTGGGAGAGATAGACACACTGCAATATATTTGTTTTGATTTGACATCAAATTCTCTGTTAACAGATTCATTTGCAGCTTGTATGGCCTGTATTGTATATATACACCCGTAGTTGTACTTTTTCAAACCGATTTGGCTGATTAGATGACGTGTTTTTGACTCGGAGGCCATTTGGCATGTATTTTTATTTTTTGTGTTTTGATTTTATGATTTAAATTTGATATTTGAATTAAGAATTTTAAAAATAAATTTATTTAGTAATTCTTTGTTTTAAAAAACAAATAATGTGTTTATTTATTTCATGAAATTAAAATATAAAAATAATAATATAGAATGTCTTTGAAAAGTTATGTTTTTTAAAATTAAATTATATATATGTGGTGAGTCTAGGTAGTTGAGAAAGTAGAGAAAAAAATTAAAAATTAATTTGGATTTTATGATAAAATGATTTTAGTTTTGAAAATAAAAAATAAACAAGAAGTTTTAAAAATAGATATTTTATTTAAATAGTGATTTAAATAAAATAATATTTTATTTATAAAATATTGTATCAAGTATTATTAAAATTTTACATATTTTTAAAAATATAAACCTATTTTTAAAAGTAAAAAAGTTGATGTATCAATAGGCTTTAATGTATGAATTTATTTTCAAATGGAGTACATCCCTAAGGAATTGAGATTTGAGAAGGTAGAACTAAAGCCATTAATTGGGTGGCTTCATGTAAGTTGCCAAAACTAATTGGTTTCATAATGCAAAGTGATTATACAATTGTCTTGCATGTATGTACATTCTGTTTTGAACTAGTTGAAGGGTTTCTTGCTCTATAAGCCTACGATTTTAGGCATTAGAGGATTAACAATTGGAAGACGACAATAAAAGATGTTAAATTTTTAATTTTTAAAGTATTTGATTGTGTCTCTTATGAGTATATTAACGATAATATTAAAAATAAACTTGATGTTAAATTACTTAAATGCATATTTGTTGATTATGACAGTGATGAATTTGGTTATAAATGTTGAGATAACAAAAGTAAGAAAATAATTAAAAGTTAAGATGTTCTTAATAAAAAAAGTCATGTATATGTATAGAGACACAATGAGTATGCGAGTCTAACGAATCTTGAACCTGTTTACTTTGAACTTTATGATATTTTAGATAATAAAGTGAGAAAGTTACAAGACAAATTAGTGAAGTGAATATCAATAGGATCAAGTTCTAACATTATGAAGATTCAATCGACTGCATTTACTAAATAGAAATTAATCAAATTATTTACTACTAATATATGAAGGAGAATAAAGCATGTGAGGTAGAGCATATGAGCAAGTGAGAGCCTGCAATAGAAGATGAAATGAAATATCTTATATCCAATCAGACATAGGAATTAGCAAATCTATTAGTAACAAAAAAGCTTTTTAAAACAAATGAATATACCGAGTCAATGAGATGCATGATGGCTTCATAAGACATAAAACAAGATTGGTAATTAAAAGCTTTCATCAAAAGGAAGATATTAACTACACTAAAATTCTTTTTAGTTGTTAAACTATCATTTTGTTAGTTTTTAATATTATAGCTCATATGATTTGAAACATGTACCCAACATTGATATAAGGAATTTGATTATTTATGCAAAATAATAACTACCTGATACGCAATGCTAATCATCACTGTTACTTTAAGAAGCTTGATTTTAATTTTATTATTTTATATTGATATATATTAAAGTCATAGCCAACAACCGATAGAATCACACTATCAAATATTATAGCTTTCTGCCATGTTTCTCCAACTATTGCAAGCCTTGCAATCCGATACCACAAACCTATAAATGGGCATCCCCAAGGCAAGTAATCTCATCCCAACAAGAGTATCCCCAGTTGGGAGGGAAGAGTTGAAAATTATGTAAGTGGAGAGAAAGAGTTGTGTAAAAATTATTGATAAACTTTTTTGAATGTAATTGAATTTTGAGATAAAGAATTGAAAGTTTTTGAATTTAATATATATTTTGTCATAATAAAATATTTTTCATAATTTTTTTTTCTTGTAACATAAAGAAATTTATCAAATGAATAATTTTTTTTACCTTTCCTTAAATTTGTATTGGCCCATTTAACCTCTCTTGATATTCACTTGTTCTCTTCCCTTCAAAATATTTATCTTGCAGTTGTAGCGAAAAAGATTCATAAAAAAGATATATAGGAGAAGGATATTACATCGGGAGTTCAGATCCTCTACCGTAGTTATATGGTACAATACATTAAAATTATGTCGTGTTGATGTATTTTTTAAAAATTACATACCAAAGCAGTATAGTTTTAATATAAAAAATATTAAAATAATATAATTTTGATGAATTGTATGCAATAGTTCTCAATTTAAAAAATATTATAGAAATACTGCAAAAACGAACTATTTTTAACATATAAATAAAAGCTTAGAATTAAATAATATTAAAAAACGGTGCGGGTCACTAGCCCCGGTTTGGCCCACGAGGCTCCATAAGAAAGCCCTAGTGAGGTTTCGGTATTCAGCGGCGCCGAAGAGAAAGAGGAAGGGAAGAGCAGAGGGAGAGGGAGAGGATGCCGGCGGGACATGGACTAAGGGCAAGGACACGGGACCTGTTCTCCCGCGGGTTCCGTCAGAAAGGAACGATTCATTTGACCACGTACCTCAGAACTTACAAGATCGGACAATATGTCGATGTTAAGGTTAACGGGGCTGTCCAAAAGGGCATGCCCCATAAATTCTACCATGGCCGCACTGGCAAGGTGTGGAACGTCACCAAGCGCGCTATCGGCGTCGAGATGAACAAACAGGTCTCGTTTTTTTTTTTTTTGTTTTTGTTTTTTTCTTTTTTCCTTTTACTCCTTTTCCGTTTGTTTCTTCCACCAGGACATGTTAGTTTTGAATATGGTATCTATGCTTTATTTATTTATTGTTTGGTGTCGTTTTTTCGACCCCTTGATTTGATTCGTATCTGGGTTTATTAATTAATATATTTTTATATTTTTTTGTTCATGAACTGTACCGAGTTCCTAGGACTGACTGTGTGTCTCTTGTGTTCATTGAGCTGATCCATGTCTCCTTGTGTCGATGTGTTTGTTATGTTGTGTTATTATTGGATTAACTTTTGTTTTGAAAATAGGAGTGTTTTAGTTAGTCTAAACTAAACTAGCTCGTGATGTTCTTCACTGCCGTCTGATTTCTCCCCTTCCCTTAAAGCTCATCTGGATCCTTTGTTTTTTTTTTTTTTTTTTTTCTGTTTTGCTTTAAAACAAAGAAAATGCTCTTCTGGGTGCTCGAGTTTTAATAGCTCTATATAGGCTTGAGTGGCTTTGGGTCATTTAGAATTGGGAAGATGATCCTCCCACATCCCTACCTAGTTGTGTCACTTGCTTTTTTGTTATATTTTTTTCGGCCTATATGACTCATTAATGATTGTCACCAAGCAGTGTGAAATGTTCCCCCTCTTCTTTGAGCTGATGTTCATCCATATGATGTAATGTTCATCGTGTTTGATCTGGTGTGGTTTGTTTTTTTTTGGGAGATGCATTTCCTTTTTGGTATCATATATTTATTAGCAGAAGGGAACTGCTTTTGGGTACTTGTGTAGTTCAGTAGTACACAGGCCCTAACAGGATATGCCTGATGTTAATCAAATACGTGCAATGCAGGTACGTGGCAAGATAATTAAGAAGAGGATCCATGTTCGCGTGGAGCACGTGCAGCCATCTAGGTGTGCGGAAGAATTCAAACAAAGAAAGCTTCAGAATGACAAACTGAAGGCACAGGCCAAGGCAAGGGGTGAGATTATTAGCACCAAGAGGCAGCCTGCTGGCCCCAAACCCGGTTTTATGGTCGAAGGGGCCACACTAGAAACAGTGACTCCAATCCCCTATGATGTCGTCAATGATCTCAAAGGCGGCTACTAGTATGTCTTATTGTTGGCTTCATCTATTTTCCTTGTTTGTTGCAAATCAGCTACCAACTTTTGTTCCAGTTTTTGTTTTTCATATGAGACATCAACTCGGCACTCAGCATATTGTTCGAGTTATTGTGTATTTTCTACTCAGGGCACCTTGATTCCTTGGTTCTGTTTTTTTTTTTTTTTTTTTTTTTTTTGCAAAATTTAAGCGACATATGGTACATGCCAAATTACAAAACGAACTCAAGTTTGATTGGTGAAAACTCAAATTTTACCTAAATTGATAGTGTGTGTATATATGTATATGCATATACAAAATATGATCATTATGGAGCTTATTGAATTGAGAATGGAATTTGGTTTTTAAGTTTTAATAATATATGATTTTGTTTTTAAAAACGTAATTTGGTTGTTTGATATATCTATTTATTTGTTTGCCTGCAATACCTATCGAACACTAGATCCACTCATAAGCGCTACTGCCAAATCTCGGCACTATAGGTCCCAATCCAGTCGCCGGCCACACTGCCGCACACGATTGGCGACCAGATCCCCTCCCGTAGTCACCCTTCACATCACCAATGAAAAATGAAAATTGCAACCCAAACCGTCATCGCCCTCTACAAAGCAAATTCCTCAAATCATCCATCCATCCATCATCGCTCCCAAAGCACTTTGATTTTCGTTCAAGTTGTTTGTGTGCCTCTTTATGAATTATGGGATAAAGATATTTTTGTCTTTTAAAATCTCTATATCAATTTTATTTTCATGTTATCAAATATTTTTATCAAAGTTTTAAATTCATAATTTATTAAATACTTGTTCATTTTGAGTCACCTTTTGTTAAGCATAAATAAAAACTTCTTCCTGAAGCGTGGTCTGGTTTGGTGAGCCGGGAGGTTTCTTAAGGCTTTCCTCCAGCATTCCAGCGCGATGAGAAGCATGTGGATGTCGTGGGATATTTTATATTTTTAATTTAAGGTTGTACTTGTCCATTAAAGTTATTGTTTGTGACATTAGAGTGGCCAAGGGCATCAAGCATTGATGCAGCGAAAACGTTGTTAGATGTTGTGATGTCCATTTCATGTCTGAGCAATTACAGCGTAGCTTGGATGGCGAGCTGAGAAACTGGTAAAATCGAACAGGGGGGGCAGTATTTATAAGGTTCGAGAAATCTAGTTAATTTGTGCAGTTTCTATCACTTAACGTTTAAGATGGGATTGGGTTTGTTATGAACTCTTATCAAAGGGAGAGGTGTTTCTGAGCAAGGACGAGAAACCCCTATGGAAAAACCCTACACATGTCGCAGTATTTTCTTTCATCTTCCAGTCAGTCCACCCTCCATAAGAAATTGCTTTGCTGGTCCATCTATTTAAAAACATTAATTGTTTATGTCAAAGTTGACGTAAAGGGGGGGTATAACCGATGATTCTCAACATCTAACGAGGGGACAAAATAATAATTCATAATATCGGTCAGCATCAAACCATATTGAATTTTCATTATTTATTTTTCCATGCATACACACACAATCCTGACGGCCATTTACCAGTGGCAAGGAGCGAGCCACCAACCAATTCCAACTCCCTTTTTCTGGGGTCCTCAAAAATCAAAAGCAGTCTGTCCCCATAATAAATTCTAATTGTCCCCAAATTCTTCACGTCTCCACTATCCTTAATTTTTGTTTTATTATATGGCTGGGTCATCCACATAGATAGAATGCTAGTGCCTAGTAGTGGTAGCACCTCGTGTTGACTCCGTCTCCGGTCAACATGTATGCCTGTTTCCATTCTCTGTGTCCTCCTCCATTCCAGAAGTTAAAATTTAGCAGACCATTCTGATCCTACAATCAATGCTAGTGCCTAGTAGTAGTGGTAGCAGCTGCCTCGTGTTGACTCCGTCTCCGGTCAACATGTATGCCTGTTTCCATTCTCTGTGTCCTCCTCCATTCCAGAAATTAAAATTTAGCAAACCATTCTGATCCTACAATCAATCAGACACACTGCAGTGTAATCGGTACGATATTACTGGCTATTGTTTGTTTGCCGCTACATAGAGGCATGGTACCTACGTTAAAATTACTTGTGCCCCACTTGTGCAAGTTAAATATCTCATCAACAGGCCTTGTGGGTTTGGTTTTGAATATCATTCACGGGCTGTTTGCAGATTAATCTTATGTTGTTCCTCAGCTTTGGGCTAATCTTACGTTGTTCCTCTGCTACCGTCTTTATATATTTTTGTCCAAAACAAATGCTCCAGGGTTTTGCGCTTGTAAGCCACGTAAACATCTGGGTTATTACTGTAAATCTTATTAGAAATCTGGGTTTCTCAGTTTTCGCTCTGGATCTGATTTTATTTGTGTGCTATAGTTTTTGATAAATCTGATAATAGCAGGTTTTGTTTTTCTCGGTTTTAGATCAATCTCATTCATTCTGATGCACGCGATTATTCAGGGAATTGAACGTGTGGAGGGGTGCAGTGGTATACATACGCGCTATGAAGTGTTTTTCATTCAAAAATGGAGACAAATGTGGTGGACCCAAGACTTCAAAGTCTAGGTCGCTTCGCTCCTCCTCCACATCTCTATCGACCGACCATGATGTGAGGAGAGTGGGTTCTGAACTCAATTCTCAGAATGTCTCGGAAATTAGCACAGAATCCTCTGGGACGACGACCTCATTTACCAGCTTTTCCGGAAGGTCCACTAATCTCAGAGCTTTCAAATTATCGGAGCTGAAGGCATCCACCAGAAATTTTAACCGCTCAGTCAAGGTTGGGGAAGGTGGATTTGGAGGTGTGTTTAGGGGTGTCATGCCAAGCGCGGTAGATCCGGAGAAGAAAATTGATATTGCAGTTAAGCAACTCAGCAAAACTGGATTGCAGGCAAGCTCTGCTTTTTATTATTATTGCATGATAACATTGGGTACAAAGGAATGATAAGTAGGAAAGCTTGGCTGGAGATCGATACATCTTAGTACTATTATTCGAAAGTTCTACTTGGATAATGTTCATATCAGTTTCATTATAGAAACCACCCCACTTTTTACTGTTTTATATTGGGATTCTAGAATTTTAAATGCTCATTACTGATGTTTTGGCAGAGATACATCCTTCTTGCCAAGTAGATAATTACTTTACTTGATGCTAATGTTTATTTAAATTCATCAAGTTTTTTTATTTAAAAAAAAATCAAGGTTTGTTCTGCATAATTTGGCCTTACTAATTTTTCTGTACCTAGACCGAGTAAAAATAACCATTCAGTCTTCTCAGTATATAAAGGCCCAAGAAGAAGTAACAAAAAAAATTATTCAAAAGCTTTCTTCATTTCAAAGTAGAAGACTTTAGCTTTGTTTTTGATTTATGAACCCGATTCCTACCTTGATTCTCCCAGGGGCATAAGGAATGGGTGACGGAAGTAAATGTCCTGGGTGTAGTCGAACATCCAAATCTTGTCAAACTAATTGGCTACTGTGCTGAGGACGATGAGAGAGGGATCCAGAGGCTGTTAATATATGAATACATGCCCAACAAGAGTGTGCATGACCACCTGTCAAGTAGATGCCAAATACCCCTCTCGTGGATCTCAAGGCTGAGAATAGCTCAAGATGCAGCTCGAGGTTTAGCCTACCTTCACGAGGAAATGGATTTTCAGGTACTTAATTTATGCTTGCCCTAGTTCAGATGCATAGCAGCAGTTTTTGCTTAACTTTAGGCAATGGATGTAGTTTAGTATGTATGTATGGAATTTTTAGCTTGACAGATCAATTAATCTGTCAGGAGATCCCCTGAATTTTTATGGTACTGCATTTAGGATTTATTTTTTCTTAACTGATTCTTGTCCAAACTTTTACAATAATGGGAAGGGTAATTATTATAATTTTTCTTTGCTGTTATATGGTTGTCTTTCTCAAGCTTTTCTGTGGTGACTGTTGGATTAGAAATGAACATGAAGTGACAGCTAGTTATCATGCATCCTTGATGACATATCATAGTCGTGTGATCTTAAGATCGTACTGCTTGAGGCAATATCCTCTGTTATGTCAGACAATTGAAGACTACTAAATCTATGGATCCTAACAAACTCAGTCCTCATAAGTCCTGCTGAAAAAAATAAAAAAAATTGTGATTTGCACAGATTATCTTTAGGGATTTCAAGTCTTCAAATATCCTCTTGGATGACGAATGGAATGCAAAGTTATCAGATTTCGGGTTGGCCAGATTGGGTCCTGCAGATGGATTAAGCCACATCTCAACTGCGGTATTTTTACGAATGCTCCTTTGATTGATTGTGACTGAGTTTATTAATTTTGTTACTCCTGATAATTATGGAAGATCATTTAATTTGATTATGGTTTTCCTTTGATAGTATTGTGTAGAAGTTACAAAATAATAACAAAATAAAAATGTAATTATCCACTAAATTTGGCTGAAATTGTTAGTCCAACAAAAATATGGGCCTGTATTAATATTTTTGTAGCTAGGCTGTGGAAATGTAGTGACAAAATCCTAATCCGTGACAGGCAGTAGGAACCATCGGATATGCAGCTCCTGAATATGTTCAAACTGGGCGTCTCACATACAAAAGTGATGTTTGGAGCTATGGAGTATTCCTCTATGAACTCATCACTGGAAGGTGCCCGGTGAACCATAACCGTCCCAAGAATGAGCAAAAGCTTCTGGACTGGATCAAACCCCACCTCAGTACAGACATGAAAAAGTTCCAACTGATCATAGACCCAAGGCTGGAGGGTAAGTACTCACTCTGGGCAGTGCAGAAGCTGGCAGCCATAGCCAACAGATGCCTAGCACGCATCCCGAAAACACGCCCCAAAATGAGTGAGGTATTGGAGTTGGTGAGTAGGGTCGTGGAAAAAGAAGAAACCAAGACAGTCCCAGTCCCGTTCTCTGCCAAGAGCTTTGCTCTTAATGAAAATGAGATATCCAAAAGCAAATCACTGAAGAGGAGGCTTGTGGATCCCATAATTGGAGAAAATGGGTGGTTGGGTTGCCCATCCTGGAGGCAAAAGCTCGTGAGGGCTTGGTGAAATATCAAAAATAAAATTCGAGGCTATATAAATAAAGAAAACTAGTTCAGTGACTTTTTCAGTAGATGAAGAAGCCTATGATGCAGTGAGTTGGAGTGCTCCTTTGTGGAACCTTAGCACTTCATTCACAGCTAATGTCCATATTTATTCGGCTGCTTTTCATTGAAATAGTTAATTCATTAACAGGCAGAAAGTGGAGATTGTAGGAGACGAGACTCAGCTGCATGGTATTGTTAGGCGCAATTTTTTGGGGTTCCATAATGGAGTTTCATAGTTGATGTATGCCACTTGTTTGCTGGTTCTTTTGAAACAGATTTAGTCTTTTTTTTAAATAATAATAATAACAGTTGTGAGATAATATGGTCGTCCTGTTTTGTATATATATATATATATATATATATATATATTTGTTTTTGTGTTTTGTTTTGTATATATATTTGTTTTTGTGTTTTTGTACGTTGAATTTTTATTGAAATTTGATTTTGAAATTTAAATTTTAAAAATAAATTTGTTTGATGGTAGGAGAGAAAATATATTTTAAAAAGAATATTTTTTGTAATTAATGTTCATAAAAATTGTTAAAAAAAAATATAATGTTGTGAGTCCGAAAAATGAAGTATAGGAAAAAATAATAATAAAATGGATCAAAAATAAAAGAAACATGTATTTTTGTTTTGATTTTTTTTGTTGGTTTTCTAGGGTTTAAACTTTTTTGTTTTATTTGTTTTAAAGTCCCTTTTTTTGTTTCTAATGTTCTAGAGTTTGTTTAAAATTTCTATAGTTTTCTAAGTCCAAAGCTTAAAGTCATTATATTTTTTTCAGTTTTGGTTTCTATAAAAAAGTTTGAAGTTTTTTTATTTATCCTTTTTATTTATCTTAAAGTCATTATATTTATATATTTTTACTAGGCCCTTTTTATTTTGAATTTTAAAAGTTTTTTTTATACATTTGAAGTAAAATTTTATTTCTAGGATTTTCTATTTCTTGGGTTATTATTATTATTATTATTTTGATATTTAAAAAAATTTAACTCTTTTTTATTTAAAGTTTTTTAAAAACCAATGTTTACTTTTTTATTTATTAATTAATTTTTAGAATATTTTATTCTTATTTTCAAAAAAAAAAAACCTTAAGGTGTAAAGATTTTGATATTTTAAAATTATTTACTCTTGTTTTTATTTTTTTTGTTTTTATTTGATCTAAAATGGGTGTAAAGAGTTTAGAACATTTTCTACATTTTTTAAAATTTTTAACGAATAATACCTAAATTTCAACAAATACTAATATAACATGACTATTAGTATCTACATCTTAAGAGTTGCTAGATTAAAAGTTTACATCTTTATAAACAAGTAGCAATTTTACCAATGTTAATCATTATTCATATATATACACACTTTTTTTAAAGAGATGAGGAAGATAGTAACCTAGTAAAATATTATATGGAGCTTGTAATTATGAAAACCAGTTGATCACGCTCCTTTTTTTTGTCTCGAGCTCCTTTTTTGCTAATTTTATTCATACTCATCATTTTAAATCGTGCAATGGAGGCTCCCTGATATATAAGTTCATGTGAGCTTAAAGAAGAGTCACTGAGTGTTTGTTTTTTTCTTAATCCGTAATAAATGATTTCCAATTTTCGGGAAGCAAGGTTTTTTCATTCTTAAGTGTCATAAGAGTTATTGTAGCTTGCTATAAATTGTTGATATATAAAGTGGTGTGTCATTGTAATTATGTAAAAACTATTTTTGATTAAATAAAAAATAGTTTATTTAAGTACTTACTAGATTACATTATTATGATTTCTTATGTGGCTAAGTATTATGACATTTCGTTACTTATTAAAGTTTATTAATAGGTATATGTGAGACACATACAATATAGATGTAAAGACTCGTATTTGGGTAGTTTTGAGAGATAGTCATTCTATGGGAATGTAACTATTAGGACGGTAGTGTAGCCGTCAATGTGAGCATTTTGACTGTACTTGGGCCCGATTCCGAGTCGGGGCCCCGTTTGACCCGATTGTTGACTTTTCGGGGTCTATTGGTTGACTTTGCATTTGAGCGGTCATTTGGGTGTACTAATATCTGTGTAGTATTGTGCTCGTCATTTCGAGCGTTTTGACTGTAGTTTGACTCAATTTGGAGTTCGGGACCTTGGAGGTTAATTATTGACTGGGTCAATGGTTGACTAGGTCGGTTGGCAGCAAAAATATAAATAGGGAAAAGAGAGCTTCCACGTTACGTTTCGGCGTTTCAAGTTTTGCGTTGGAGAGCTTAGAGAGAGAAAGAGAGAAGGAAGCTTGGAGGCCTTGGCGATTTGGGGCGTTTTGAGCTCGTTCAAGCATCAAGAATCATTCCAGGTAGGTGTTCCCTTGATTCTTCACCCTTTTCTTGATGTTTTTTTGGATTAACATGTAAGAATTTGATGAAATCATGCAAATTCGTGTTGAACCCTAGAATTTGGGGAAAAACCAATTTTGGGTTGAATCTTGTATTTAAATGCGTTTGAGGGGTAAGACGTGATTTAAAACCTAATATATAGTATTAGGTATGAGTTTTATGAGATTTCGGGTTGAATCCAGACGAGAAACAAGTGAAAAACGATGATGAACATGAATGTCATGAATAGGTAGAAACGGCCGATGAGATCGATCGGAAATTGGAAATTTCGAATGTGCGATTTCGAAGGTTCAAAGGTTCGAAGGTAGGTTCGATGTAGTGTAATTTCGAGTGTCGAATGTGAAATTTTCGAGTGTCGTTTCGAAGGTTCGAAGGTACTTCGAAGGGAGTTTCAAGGCGGTTCATGGGTACTTCGAAGGTAGTTTTCGAAGGTAGTTCGAGTGTAGGTTCGAGAGTCGAAGGCAGTCCGAAAAGAGATTCGAAAATACTGATTCGAAATGCGATTCGAAATGCAGATTCGAAAATGTAGTTTCACCGTGATTCGAAATACAGTTTGACTGGACTGGACCTATTTACATTGCAACCTATACCCATCTACACATTTAAGTATTATATAAGTTACAATGTAAATAACGAAATACCCCCCATTTGGATTCAAAGAAAAATACTAGAAAAATTAATTCCCATTATTTCAAAATGTGAAATTTGGGATTTAGTGTAAAATCTCGGAAAAACCCAAAAGTTCGTAGTGGTGAATTTTTGGAAAGTGGGGTTAGACATCTCAGAAAAATCCCCAAAAATCGGATTATCTTATTTATGCTATGGGAACCCAATGCCGGGACTTTTGATTTCAAGAAAATAGGCTGCTATGGGTACTTCCTTCATAAATCAAGGATTGAGGATTTACTTGTGAAGACTGGCTACAGTTCCAAAGGAAATGTCGAGAATGACATGCCATACTCATGTTAGTATGTTGATGTGAGGTATTGGGGCACGGACTCCATGACTTGTTTGGGTTCTCACCGTGATGCACCGATGGTGCTATGTGGTTGACATGGCGGCATATGCACCGATGGCAGGCCGGTGTGGCGACCGTGTCCGGGCATATAAGCGGCGTGGTAGGGCCGAGTGCCCTGAGTGGGATCCTAGTGAGGATCGTGGACAAGCCGTGTCTGTGTGGGCAGGCTAGGTCCTGATGTTTGTTTGCAGGCGAGTCCCTGATGATTGTGCACACTACACAACGGCACGAGTACACGAGCATGTAGTATAGACTTGTATGTTTGCATGATGTGGAGTGTCGGGGTCACCTACTGAGCTTGTCGCTCACCCCTACTTGTTGTTTACCTTTTTCAGGTGTGACCCGAGACTAGTGGAGGACTTTCTTCCAAGAGGACGTGCCCACTACTCGATGTATGATGCGATGATCGTATTCGTATTCGTATTGTGTATTGTATTATGTTTGTATCCCAGGACATGGGTCCGTGGATAGTTGTATTTGCATCTTGTTTGTGATGTGATGTCGGTATGATTGTTTGACTTAATGTGTGCATGATGATATATGGGAAAGTACAGGATTACCCTTGATGTATGACTGTACAGGGTTGCATATTTGGGACAGCACCCGCGGTGTAGTCTCTTTTGGTGCTAGTCACCAACCCCTTGACCTTTCGGGTGCGGGCAAGGGGAAGTCATGTACCCGGTTCCGGGTTCCCTGGAATTCGGGGACGTGACAATAGATCTCTCATCGGGAAAGAAATCATTACACTACACGCAATGCCAAGGCAAAAATTGACGATGGACTAGATTGCAATGGCAAATGAGCTCTCTTTCAGGGTTGGATTCTTAGGCCACAATGGCCATTTCAGGCTCCAACCCTTTGCGTCTATGAACAGCTAGTGTCTTGAAATATTATATATGCAGGTGAGGTGATATAAGTAAAAGGAATATTATGTAGACTATTAGTAGAATTTAGTGTAATGGGTTGGAGAAGTAACAGAGAATTTATTATATTTTAGTGTAAACATTGAACTAAAATGAAATATTAGGTTAAAGATGATCTAAGGTGCCTTTTTGTTCAAATTTTTATTTGTACTTACACTTGCAAGAACAAAATTCTCATAGAGCAGGCAACATGACCGCAATAAAAAAAAGTCAATTTTAAATTGGGTAAAAAGTTGTTATAATAAAGCTAGCAAGACAATATTGTATCGCATGCCACCAACAACTACCCTCTCTCCTCGGCATCTCCGGTCGGCGGTGAGTATGATCTCTCTCTTGTATAAAACAAACAAATATATATATATATATATATATATATCATATTGTGAAACATTGGTAAATAAAATAGGTTGACCATACAATTCCTCAATTTTTTGTTGTTATCAATAAGCTTATCAGAACCTGTTTGGGTCATACGCTTTAATTTACATGTATAAGAGTATCTCCAATAGTTTTATCAAAATGTTATTAGTTAAAGTAATAAATATTTAAACAAATATAGTTTTAGCTAATATCATATCCATCAGTACATTTTAAAATTTTTTGTTTAATTTTAATTTTCCTAGTTTACCCTTACCACATATCTCACCAAATACCTAATTACAACATATTTGGTTGATTAGGGTAATGCAGAGATGCAGGGTGTGCGAGCACAGAGAGGCAATGCAGGGAGGACTAAGGTGACACACAGGGAGATAGGGATAGGGGCGGCGGGTGGAGTGCGGGCGAGAGTGGGATCGCGTTGCAAGGAGGGGTAACGACTTCAATCAGATGATGTCGGTACATAAGCGACCATGTTTGAGTAGTTAATCTATTGGAGTAAATTATTAGTTAAATTTAGCTTTAGTTAAAACTAAACCGTAACATTCCTCGATTTTGAAAACACAAGAAAAAGGAAAAAAACATAAAGAAAAAGATATTTTTATCAATAACTACATTTAAGCTATAAACAAACAAGTAACTACTAGAAATAAACTGCACTTTATTATTTATAACATAAATAAGGAATAAAGTATTTTTAAAACTAATAATTAGCCTGACCCTTGTGACAGTTGACTAGCTCTTCCTTAGAACAAAAAAATAAATCTTCTCAATTGTCCCAAGTAGGACATTACTTCTTCATCTTCCTCCCTTTATTAGTTACTAAAGAATTAAATCTTCTGGATTAATTGTCTCAAGTGGAACCTTGCTTCTTCTTCTTCCTTTTCCTCCTTGTATCTTTTCCTTCGCCATTGCCTGATATTTTTAATGAGAAGGAATTAGAATAACTAAAAGAGAAAGAAAAAAGTGTGCAATTAATAACACAACTACTATCTTCATTCATGCATATGAGCCTGTGGAAGCTGTGGTTCATATTGTGAGTATATAATAAGTTCCTCCCTCTAAAGTCATCAATGAATGAAAATTAATTTATTTGCCGACTTATAATTTTAAAGCTAATAAAACAACAGTGGTCATGTTGTTTTCACGTTATAGCTAGAGGAAACATATATACACGTTCGCTTCATTCTTCATTCACGTACATTATATATATATATATATATATATATATATATATATATATATATATATATATATATGACTAGAGGAACAGTAGGTAGTTATAAACTTATAATCTCCGATCGACGCGCGACAATTATCGTGGAATGAAAATTAATTATTTTTAATTACTTTTCACCGTTTTGAAGTAAAGTTTATGTACTCACGAAAACAATGAACAACACAAATCATCCAAATTAATTAACAGAGCTGATCAAAGGTAAGGAAAAAAAGAAAAACACAAGCTAGGTAGTAGTTGAAGCATATGGGCGCATTAATTAATTACCGCTAGTATAAGAAGCTGAGGGAGCCTCATTATTGTTCTTCATCTTCGGCTGCGAAGCCTTATCATCCATATGCTGCTGCTGCTTTTGATTCTTCCTGGCCGAACCGGCTAGAGCCTCGATAAGACCCTGTGCGTCCTCGCCATTGTAGTCACTCAGGAGAGCGAAGGAATTCTTAAAGTTGGGTGCCATCGATCGATCGATCGAGTGAGAGACAGAGAGAGAGAGAGAGAGAGAGAGAGAGAGAGAGAGAGGCCAATTGATCGACGCGACAAATTTTTTGGAATGAGACTATATGATCACCTCGTCGCTCGCCTTTTATTATATATATGAAGAAGTTGGGTAGTGGAGTTCAAGTAGGTAGGAAATTGGGGTTGTTTCCTTTTTTTTTTTTTTTAATTCTTGTAATTCATGCTTTCCATATCTTTGTCTTGCACAAATTAAGGTAGTTTCCTTTATATATATATATATATATAAATAAATTTCAAAACTTTGGTTTTCACGTGGGGTTATCCGATCCAATTAGTCACATTTTCGTGTTCAAGTGAACACTTAATTTTTAAAAAAATTTACCTGAAACATAATAAAACTCACTGATTGGCATGCCTTCCTTCGTCTTCCTCACTATCCGGAGCCTGTGGACGCTGTTCTTGAGTTGAGCATGTCGCTGATCTCACGACAGGACAGAACAATACCCAACTCATTGCCTAATTTGGTTGCATGCAAAGGCTTAGAACATCGGTACTGGAACTGGGCTCGCTTAAGTTTAGGCTAAAATAGCTCACCAATTTTCAAGTTTAGCCGGCCATTATTTTTGATTGAAATAACAGGGGAGGCCCAATTAAGCGGTGGCCCACGCTACGGTCCACCACGCATCCACGCTGTATCGTCTTCGACAGTCCGAGTTCGAATAGGGTACTCCGGCCACTCCCGCCCGCTCCGCGCCGCTCCAACGCCTGACAGGTCACCGGCTTCTCTCCAACGGTCCAACCCCTCCGGCTCCGGCGACGACGTCTCTCCAACCCACCTATCTGGGTCACAGCCTCACAGGTCACTGCCAGTCTGCCACGGCTGACGGCCCACTCCCACTGGGAGTGGTATTCTGTTCTGTCTGGTGCGTGTCAGGCTATCAAGTATCAGCGTATTTGTTTCCCCCCTCTCATCCTCTGTCAGAGTGTTAGTTTTTGCTATTGTGCTGTTATGCTTCAGAAATTTGCTATTTATGTCATCAATTCCTGCCCGAGATTTACCAAATTACAGTGTTATCTTCCAATGAGTGATTTAGGGAAACGAATTGCACAAATGTTTTGATTTTGTATGGAAAAGGGTTCCCGTTCCTCTTACTGATACAACAGTAGCTGTGGAAGGGGCAGGCCGCCATCCGTCTAAGACATTTTCTTCATTTATACGGCAGAATTAACTTGATGGGAACCATTGTAGAGAAGGATTAAAACTCTTATGATCATATTTTTTTTTTTCCTATTTTCGTTATTTGATTCTGACTATGTAGATAACTAGATATTAATTATCAATTCACATTGTTGGTTACTTCAGCAAGATTCCCAATACCAAGAGGCCATTATCATTCTGACTATGTTTTCCTATTTTAAAATCAGTCTCAAAAACTGCTTGAACATAGTCTTAATGCCACTGCTGCTGAGGATTGTAAATATTCCATAGTCATAATGCCACTGCTGCCACAGGCACGAACACTGCTTGAACACTGAAGCAAAATTGGAAAATCATCACACAAATTTCAAATAACTTCTTATATTTCAAGTAGACACTAAGGACCTGTTGTGAACCACTTACCTTGACATTGCAATGAAGAATATGGTTAGAGTGCAAGTAATCCAAAGCCAGCTGAAGTTGTACTAACCATGTACAGAGTTTCTGCATCACTGCATGGGACCACCATTCATTTATGCAAAATAACCTGGAAGTGTGTTTCTGTGAGTGGGTGTATCTTAGGCTTCTATACAAGTCATTGAAAAGCATAAAGATTGAACTTTTTTGTTGTGGACGCAGCCTCCTCAGCAAAGTGAATGCCATTTGAAGTTAACTGGCACTGCTAGGTCTTTCTGATTTCTCCCCCTTTTATTTATTGATTTTGGTATTGTTTTTTAGTTGGAAATAATTGAAGATATCAGGATGAGGTTGATTATGCTATACAATTTACAAGCATAGCCTCATGAAATATAAATATTTGTTGTTTTTTTTTTTAATTTACTTTTTAAATTTTGTATTGTAATTAAAATCTTTTTTTGATAAGTATATTTTAATTTTAATTAAAATCTTGTAGGGGTTTTAAGGAAATGGGTACACTTTCAAAGCGATCAAGACAAGTTCAAGACAACAGTAGTGATTCAGAAGAGGACAATTATGATGAAACTGAGAAACTAGCAAGTAGCGAGAGGGAGGAAGTAGACAAGTTGGTAGAAGAAGGGAAGGAGGGGGAAGAAGAAGAAGAACACAGTTATGATGAAACCGAGAAATTAGCGAGCAGTGAGGGGAAGGAAGAAGAGGAGTTAGTAGAAGATGCAGAGGAGGATCATAAGGAAGGAGATGGCTATGGGCCAGAAGATGATGAAATGGCTGAGCTTGAAAAAGAATATATGGGTCTTCGTCATCGAGAGCAGTAAGGCTTCTTGTAACACTTATATTGTAAATCCTTCATTTTCTATTTCAAAGGCGACACCTTGGAAAAGATTGTCCCCTGATTCTTCATCTTCCAAGACTTTAAATTCTCTGCTGGAACTGCAGGAGGTATTATTGATTTGTCAGAAATAGATTTTCATATTATGCTTCAAATCTTCTTAGTGTTATACTCACTTGGCCATTAGATAGTATATCTTATCTTTATTTCTTATGTGAATAGGCTTTACTTGAAAAGAACCCATCCATTAAGCAAGCTGCCAATGGTACTGCCCAGATTTCCCTCCAGTCTTCATGTGCATAATTTCAGCTTTATGATTTTTACCATGTTGTATTTATGTGTCACTACATGCATTGAGGAAACTTTCAGGGATGCTACTTCCCTTTAGTTCATCCAATATAATGTTTAGATTTTGTTGTTTCTTTTTTCCCCAAAAATGTGAAATTCTCATTGGTGATATCTCTCTAGTTTGTCATCATCACTGCATCTCGAGTAGATGCCTGTAGCTCATAAAAAGGAACCAGGTCGACTCCTACCAGGTTGGATTTCTGGGTAATGAAAAATACCTTAGCTGTAGATCTTTGTTCCTATAAAATTCTTTAGGAGGAAGGAATGCCAGAAACATACAATTTCATATGAAGAGGTAATGAAAGCTTATGATTATTGCTTGTTTGCTAATTTTCTTATGAATTACAGTCCTTTTATTTTTAGATTTCCATAGCAATCTTCTTTGATCACTCTAGAGGGTGAAGCAGCGATATAATAGATGAAAATAACATGCCGAATTGGATTGTCGTACCTTTGGTTTCCTTCTGTGGAATGTATATAGCTCGTCTGATTACTTTTCATCTCTTAAAGGTAATTCTACACAAACCTCCATGGAGGCAGATGTTTCTAAGAGCAGCGAACTTGAAGAAGATTGGAAGCGTGAAAGTCAAATTCTGTAAGCCACACAAAGGAAGCTTGAGAGGAATAGCTCATGGACGCAGTCAAGAAATTTGTTTTGGCAAATATGCTCTCCAGGCAATTCAACCCGCTCGGATCTCATCTAGGCAAGTAGAGGCCGAGCAATTTCACGTACTGTGCATTGCAGTGGAAAAGTCTGGGTGCGTGTATTTCCAGACAAACCAGTTACAGCAAAGCCAGCATAAACTCGTATGGGTTCGGGAAAAGGAGCCCCTCAATATTTTGTGGCATACGTCAAACCGGGTAAAGTACTTTATGAAATGGGTGGAGTAACTGAAAATATAGCCAGAGAGGCCATTTCACTTGCAGCGGCCAAAATGCCCATACGAACTAGATTCATTAGTAGTTTTTCGTGAAAATGGGACACTCGGGACCAGTTCTACCATGTCTCTGGACACAATAATTTAGCTAAAAAGTGCTTTGATTGCTCTTATGTCATAATAAGCTTGAGTGTAGACATTTGAATTTTGCTTTGAGCATACTGAGGTGCAGACATTGTCAACTTTGTGAATTTTTGCCTCTACCTATGGTATCATCTTACGAAGTGTTTTTTGGCTGCTTTCTTCTTCTTGTTTAAAATGCTGGTCTCTCCCCAGACGACCTCTTGAGAATTAACTCTCGTCTCGAGGGTATCACACAATGGAGGCTGAACCTGTAATTGTAAATGCATTATTTTCTGGTTTGATAAATCTTTGAGGTTTGAAACCTGAATTAGTGGTTCAGGTTTGAATTGACCAAGACTTGAAACTAGGAATTATTATTAATTTTTAATTAACTTAAGATTTGATCAATAATTAAGTTTTTTACAAATTTTTATGTAGTTTCAAAAGAAAAAAATTTGGCAGTTTTTTTAAATTTTCAGTAAATTTTTTGGTTGAAAAATTGTCTTTGCTTATTACGCTAGTTCTTATATCAAAGACTTGGTAGGTAAAGCCTTTTCTGGGAACGTTATGCGTTGCAAGTAAAAAAGAACTGCGTTTTCTAAGCATTGACCAGTACCATGACGCTGTAAATCATGTTTCATAATTAAACTTTTATCCTAATATCTGGCAGGTCATTGATTTTTTTTATTCTCATTTAAATCACTATACTAATGATGGGAGACTAGAGGGTGAGGAGTGGGTAAAAAAAAATAGGAAAAAAAGGACTTCCAGGGCTGGCAATGACACTGCTAGGACTAGAAAGTACCCCAAACTTTCCCTGGCTGACTGACATTCTGATTTTACCCGCCACGATCCAAAGCCTCACGGAATATGCTCAGGCCTGTTAGGCTAATCTTTTTTTTTTTTTTTATATATAGTAAGATTATTTTTAAAATCTGTAACTCAAATAAATTTAGATAATTCATAATTATTTTAGAATTTGTTTAAAAAAAATATTTTAAAAAATAATACTATTACATCAAACGGAACAAGACTTGTGTAATGATATAAACCAATTTCTTTTTCCGATTCCGACCCATCTCATTGCCGTACCATGTCACAATTTAGGTGAAAAGACCAAAAAAAGGCTATAGGCCTATAGCTTCCACGGACTTGTGTGATGATCTAAACCAATTTTTCAACAAATTTTGAAGAAAATTTGCAAAACTGCTACATTTTTTTAAAAACTAAATCAAAATTTGTAGACAAAAAAAAGATTTATTGCTTCAACATAAAGTTTCACATTTTAATTTTATTTAAAATTAATAATAATTTCTAATTTCAAGTCCAGGTTGGTCAATTCAAACCTGAAACACTAATTCAAGCTTCAAGGCTTACAAAATTTTCCATTTATAATTACGGATTACGGGTTCAGCCCCTACTTGTTCGAGCCCATCGAGGCTAGAGTTTATTCTCAAGTAGTCATATGGGGAGAGGCCAACATTTTAAACAAAAAGAAAGCACCCAAATAACACTTCACAAGATGATACAATAGAGGCGGCAAAAATTCACAACGTTGACAACGTCCGCACCTCGATATGTTCAGAGAAAAATTCAAATGTCTACACTGGTGCTCATGACATAGATAAATCAATGCACTTCTTAGTTAAACAACTATGTCCAAAGACATGGTCCGAGCACACCCAATCTGCTTCTTTTTCGGCATGCTGGTCCAGGGTGTCTCCCATTTCTACGGAGTAGTAGTAGTAGTAGAAGTAATGAATTTAGTTCGAACAGGCATTTTAGACGCTGCAACTCTAATGGCCTCTCTAGCTATATTTTCTGTTACTCCACCCATTTCATAAAGGATTCGACCGGGTTTAACAACTGCTACAGAATATTCAGGGGATCCTTTTCCCGAACCCATTCGAGTTTCTGCTGGTTTTGCTGTAATTGGCTTATCTGGAAATATGCGCACCCATACTTTTCCACCCCGACGTGCACTTCGTGACATTGCTCGGCGTCCTGCTTCTATTTGCCTAGATGTGATCCACGCGGGTTCAAGTGCTTGAAGAGCATATTTTCCAAAACTAATACGGTTGCCTCCATAAGATATTCCCGTCATTCTTCCTCTATGTGGTTTACGGAATTTGGCATTTAAGCCTGAACAGGCTAAACAGATAAAGGATAATGCGTGGTTCATGGATGCCATGGATGTAAGGGCAGGGTCAATTCCACAGCACGAGGATTGTGGTATAGTATACTTAAAAATTTATCTGAAAGGAAACGTGAATCAGATATGTGCTGCAGAAAACAAAAGGCTAGTTATATCTTTCAATCAATCATAATCCTAAAGCAATATAATTCAACAAGAAAATGACCACAACTTTGAATTTGATAACAACAAGGTGTATGTTGGTTTAGTTTATGCTTGAAATATAACCGTATGTTTTCTTAATTGTGTGTAAAATTTTGTCATATTATCATGTATTCAGGTTTATATTTATATAATAAAAAATGTTAAAATTAAAATACAAAAAACAACCTAATTGCCATCTAAGCAACACCCAAGAACAGTGCCCTCCGAGGAGTATTTACAGCATACTCGTGTCTTCTTCCCACTTATTTAGTCAAAAATCACAGTACAGCAAAGATGAAACCTATGAATTGGGGTACCATACTGTTACGTGGTTGTTCCAGCTAAGGCATTCCAGGGACTTACCCTAAACAGCTATTCAGAGGTTTCCATCCCCATTGAATGAAAAATTTCTACCTTGGGTCTTTTTCTCATAACATAAACATGATATAGAAATCAAAGAACGTGCGATGCGATCCCATGGAAATTAAAGAAATTTGATAATAACATAACCCATAAAAAATTATATATACAAACATATAGATCGATAAACCTTTGCAATCAAGAACAGTGCAGTGGTGATGTACGGCCGTTCGTTGTGGCTGGATCGTACAGGCGGCGGTGGAGCTCTATGCTTTATTTGGCGAGAGAGAGATGGGCATCGGATGGAGAGTGTGTGGGAGCAATGGATCTGGCAGTATATACATATGGATGGATGGATCGAGAGAGAGAGAGACAGAGTGAGAGGCGCAGGTTTCGGCCTCATCTACAACCCTATCTTCTTTTCTACCCGCTAGTTTTGTTTTTCTCTTTTAATTTAATTAATATTAATAGAGAAAAACATTGTACGGTGTGTGCACTCCGAGTCCGACTGGGTAACTGTTCAACTTTTTTAACGATCAGTAAGCGCCGGTGCACGTGTATGTAGAAGGCCTCATATTAATATTAGTATATTACTACTTGTTTAACTTTTTTTTAATAAATATTGTTTTATTCAAAAACGTAAAAATATTACTTGTAAAAACAATTTTGTGAAAACTTACTACAAACACGTGTAACTTGTGTCCCACTCTATTGAGTTTTCCCCAAATTTAATTTAGGACCAAATAAAAATTGAATCCAAAGATTTAATATGAATTTGGTATTGAGTTTAAGTTTATGAGTATCTAACTCATGCACAATTATAATTTAATTAAAAATTCAAAGAATTTAATCCTCATTCTGCCTCGAAAGAATATTTATTTTATTAATAATTACCGTATTAAATACTTTATATATAATTTTATGAGTTATTACTTTTAAAAGGCTCTCTGTTATCTACAAATAGAAAATTAAATAATATTATATTAATTTTTTTTACTTTCTATATATAAATAGTAAAAAAATATGTTCTTTAGTTGTAAAGAGTAATAAACTCACTCTTTATTTAATATTATATTTTTTTTTATTTTTTTAATTTTTAATTTTTATTCTATTCACATGTATTAATAAATATAGATTAAAATCTTAAATTAAAAATTTAAATATTATTTTAATCAAAATAAATATAAAATAGATAAAATTATTCTATAAATATAGAAATAAAATAAAGAGCATCTTCGAGTAATTAAAATTTTTATATTTTATTTATAAACTTATAAAATTTCTTAGAATTTAATATTAAAAATATTATTTTACTTTATGAAATATTATTTTGATATGTTATACTTTTTTTTTTGTTTTAAAAATATTTTATAAATTATTAATTAGAATGAGTGAATCAAATTTATTGAATTACTCTAATTAAGGCAATTCAAAATTCAATTTGGCTAAATTTTAAATTAGTTGTTAGCTTCTTTGCATAATAAAAAAAGTCTCAACTTGGAACTGAAATTCAGAGGCTAACGTGTCAACATGTGAAGATAATATTTTTTAAGTTTTTCATATTAATTATCTACGGGTATGATTGTTGCACGTCAACATCCAGTTGCCAACCCGAATGAAATCATTCAGCAAAGTTTTGTTTCCCTTAAAAGAAAGTCACTCATAAAAACTTATGGACAAACATCTTATTTAAAAAAAATAATTACAAAATTTAATAGATATCTTAAAATATAAAATGAACTGATGGTCGATCGGACAGAACTATTTAAATTTAATTCATTTGAATTACGAGCTTAAACGGGTTAATCCGTTTAACCCGTCATCCGTGCAGATCAAAACTAGGCGAACCCAAATCGGTCAGCGGATCCAACCCCAAACTCAGCCCTTGCCCGTGACAGCCCGTCTCTGTCTCCCCAACCCCAAGGCCCAAGTTAACATTTTAAATTTTTAACATTATATTATTGTGCATTACCCATTTACCCTTAGTCCCTTAGCCTAATATAATTCCCAATTTCCTATCCCATATTCCCATATCATCACATCGAGACAGAGAGGCAGAGGCCAACCGCGCCGCCTATCTGCAAGGTGAAGGCGCAATGCAGACCGCAAGCTGAAGGCACAGCGCAGCGGCCAAGCCACGCCGCCCGTCCGCCGATCTGTTCCCCGCGCCGCCCGTCCGCCGATCTGTTCCCTGCACCGCTCATCCGTCGATCAGCTCCCCGTGCCGCCCGTCCTCCGATCTGCTCCCCGCGCCGTTCTTCTGCGAATTGCTCCCGCAAGGCGAGAAAACCGAAGAACTGCTTCCAGCGTCGTGAGTTAATTTTGTTTTTTTGCTAAATTTGTTTTTTGTAACTGGAAATACTGGACGGGTGTGGTTTATGTATTTGGTTATCTGGTACACTGGCTTACCCACAATAATTCACGGGTTTAATTGTTACTGGCTTACTGCTTAGACTAGTTTAATTGTTTACTGATATAATTGTTAAAAAAACGGATTGGTCCGCTGATCGGTTCGGTCCAGACGGTACCGGACCAATAAATTTCTGATCCATATAAACTGTGGGCCGGACTAATCGGACTGGTTTGTTTTACACTCTTACAAAAAATGATAGATTTAAATTTGACCCTTTTCCAGTCCACCACATTTTAGTCGACCACCTTTATTGTCCCCCTTCCTTTTAGCGATTTTGGCTGAAATAACCCAAAAATATAGTTTCTCTGACCCCATACCCAAACTCCCCTAGAATGTTTTAGCATTAGTATCTCAACTTTAAACACATTAAAACTCAAAAATCCCTAGTTCAAACTCATTTGGGTTATTCCACCCATATGAACTAAAATCCAAGAATTTGGAGTTAAGGAACATGTTAGTTTTTCCCTGGTGGTAATAAATAGGCTAATATAGATGAGGAGATTAAATCCCTATCTTGAATTCAGTTGAACTTGGCTGAGATTAGGAATTCCTCTTATTGCCCCTTTGAAAGCATTAATACAGCTCCCTCCTCAAGAATGCTTGGTCAAAAAAATTAAGGTTCTTCATTCCCTTGTCCTCCTTATATATTTTATGTCATTCATTAATTAAAATATCATAAATACCCTCATAGGATCTTGACTCTAAATCGAATTCAAATACTGTCAAAACGTTTTATTTGATGAGTATATTACCACTCAGATGTTTTGATCATTAAATAATAACTCATACACGAGGTCACCCAACGATATTACAAAAATTCCAAAAATTGGCCTTTCGGGCCTCCAACTCTAAATCGTGCCCACTCATAGTCAAAAGTCTCTATTAAATGCATATGTCATTGTACTGATATTCATATTCCTAAATGTTAAAATTTAATATAAATATAAATTTGAATTAATGGAGGGCTTTCTAGTATTTTATAAGAATAATGCTAGGTACAATCGGGGTTGAGTAATCTTTGGGTAACCATGACGACGTGATACCCTATCAATTCATCGGAGGGGGAGAGAAAAAAAGAAGAAGAAATCATAGCCGTCCAATTCCTCACAGTTACGCAAAGATGTCGCGAGTCGGTTTCACAAATATTTATTCATTTTATAATGGTTTAAAATAAGAGTTTTAGTACAATTAGGAAATTTGGCATAAGGTGGTTATTTAATGTGCAAGAAATCAAAGTCAACGCCGACTATACCAACTGTCGTCGCCTCAACCCCCACGATGCTTCCAGGCTAACCTACTAGTGTCGAGCCCCAATAATGTAGCAGAACCGTTGTTGTCGTATCCATGTTGCTGCCTCGACAATGCCTCTGGTTGTACCCAGAGCGGCAGTTCCTTGCCGGTGTTGCGGCTGTCCACCTTGTCCCACCGTCTTCGGCGCGCAAGGAAGCCAGAAGAAGCCGGCTGGGTTTATGAGATTGGAGAACGACAGAGTCAGAAGCACCAAAGACCCGACATTGGTTTGTCCTTGGATGTTCACGTTTCATGCTTTGATCTTAGTTCTCATGCATTGATAATTGCGTTTTTTTGTTTGTCTAGATCTTTGTTTAACTATGCATTTAGCTATGACTTGTGTCTTGTTTGATCATGCCCTTGCTTGAGTTTTTGATCCTAAGCTTTGGTTTATGGTTTCATGCGTGCTAGTCAGTCTCAATCTTCACTTATCTGAACACTCTTGTTTGCAAAATGGTTATAAACATCTGGGTTTTGACTTCAGATTAAAGGATCCATAGTTGCATGCCACTGGTATTGTTTCTGGTCATTTGTGGCATGTAGTTTTGTTTTACAGTTAGTTCTAGTTCGTAGTTTCTGCACATTCATTTGCCAACCACGGTCTGTGTTGTCCACTGCAAAATATATTGTATAACATTCATGTTATCGGAGCACAGTTCTATCTAGATCCTTTGGATACAAGTAGGTATTAATTTCAACAGAGAACGCAAGAAAGAGTCGCAGATAATTATTTGTTTTAATGGTTATTAGTTTGTTTTTTGGTTTGCATGTCATTCCTCTTTCTTTTTTTCTTTAATGGTTATTTGTCTTTTTTGGTCTTAGTCGTTATACCAGTAGGTCTTAGTTTCTGTTCTTATTTTTTCTTTTCTGGTTTGTCACGTCATTTGTTTATTTGGGTGATACTGCAACGTTTTTTTTTTCGAACTTTTATTTTGCGGGGAGTAAATAGCTTACTTTACTTTGAATGTCATTTTGTAAATCTCTTTCCCTTCCCTCTGTGGTTGTAATAAGGTCGTTTGTGGCCTCTCTTTTTGTATTTTGTAAATAACGCACATAGCGAAAAAAAGAAAGAAAAAAAGAACATAAAAGAAATGAGTGAAAAAAAAGAATGAGATAAAAATGAAAAAAAAAAGAAAAGTAAAATAAAAAAGGGGAAGTGAAAAAAACGGGAGTTTTATTTTTTTTGTGGATGAGACCTGCACATACAACACTCAAATTGTGCCCTTTTAAGATTTTGTTCAAAATTAAAATGTTTGTCTAAAAATGTTTTTTTTACAATGTTCTCTTAAAATTTCTTACACAAAAAAATCTTCAAAATTAACAAAAAATGAATGTACTTTTAATAAAATATTAGAAGTTCCTTAGAATTTTTTTAGAACTTTATGTTTGTTTCATTTTAAAGGTTAATTTATAATTTTCTTAGGATTATTCTTTTAAATTTTACTTTTAATTCTTTTGAAAATGATTTTTAGGATGTAGCCCTTTTAGGATAATTGGATTTAATTTAGTATCAACAAATAATTTAGAAAAAAAAAGTATAGATTTTAAGACTTTAGAAAAATAAAAATAAGCTTAGTTTAGACGATCTAAAATCAAAATAAATGGCTAAAACAATTTATAAACTTTTCAACTCCTAAAATAGGTACCGAAATGGCGTTATGAGGGTGCTAGTTCTTAAACTCCTAAATCTAGCTCTAGCGATGTTGACTATTTTTTTAGGTGACTAATTTCATCTCAAAAATAGTTGGTGGTGATTCTGTTTTTTTTATTACCATTCAGGTGAAGGATGAGAGAATCGCATCTTCGAAAGCACGGTTTTTTTCGGATGAAATCCGGTGATGACAAGTTACATATAACTTGAGATGCGACGAGTTGGCCACGATCATAATGTTCGTGACTGCGACACGACGATGTTTGCGATTGTGACTTGGAGTAGTCGTGTTCCTGGCGCCGAGTCTCTTGGAGTTACGGGTGTGACACTAATTATAGGTTGTAGGTTGCTGCACCCATGCCATTTGTTTTGGACAAAATAATGAGCCACATTCATTCCAGATGGCGCCACAACTATTGACAAAGGGGGCTGCATTTTTTCCTTGTTCTTTCTTTTCAACTTTGAAAAGTACAGCCATCATTCTTGACAAGGAAG
Source organism: Taxillus chinensis (assembly GCA_023512835.1). Classification (NCBI taxonomy): domain Eukaryota; kingdom Viridiplantae; phylum Streptophyta; class Magnoliopsida; order Santalales; family Loranthaceae; genus Taxillus; species Taxillus chinensis. The sequence continues at coordinate 41,251,447 of CM042087.1, forward strand.
ACATTGAAAATTATAGATATGGAGGCATAAGAGAATCTTGAAGAAGAAGATCTTTTGAATTGAAGTAGAATGTGCCATCATTATATTGAGTGATTTGTTGAAGATTAGAGTTGGAGGTGGTAGTGGAGGAACTGCACTCCGTCTAGTAACCATTCTTGGGGGAGATTGACATTTTCCCATTGGATTGTTTTTTGAATAATAATATTAGATTTTGAAAAATCAGTTTGAAGAAAAAAGATTTATCCTTTTTTACTTTGTAATCGATGTTTAGTTGTAAATGCATAAATCATGGTTTTATAATGAATTTTAAATATTAAGGTGATAGTTATAGATCGTTTAAGCATTTTGTAATTGTGGGTTTTTATTTGAAAAGTAAGAGATTTTACAACATATTTATCATTTATAGAAAGAGTAAGGTTTGAATAACAATCAAAGAGAATGATCTACTACATAAGCTAAATTTAACTGAGCTTAAAAGGAAATCATCAAAATTTGTAAACAAGAACACAAAGAATGAACATATTTAAACTTTCATTTGTGAGTGGTTTGATACCTATTTGAATTAAACCATTATGTATGTATTTGAGGTTCTTTGAAATATGGTGGTGGATAAATTTGGGAGAGAGAATCTGAATAGATTCAAAAGGTTTTGTTATTTGGATATCATGTTTCTCTGTTTTAATTGTAAAATCATATTTAAAACAAGAGAAAAGAGATTGTTTATAAATTTGAACCTCATGAACTTTTGGAAATTTTCAATTATCAATATATATTTTAAACTTTTCCATAATGTTTTCTTTTGAATTAATAGGAAAGGAGGAAAAAGACGGGTGAGATGGGGACTCCATGGAAAGGGAAAAACTAAAGGAAAAAGAAAGGTCAGGACAATAAAAATAATAACGAAAAAAATTTACAATAACTAACTAGAGTGATAATAAAAGTCACGATGAGAATGGAATGAGGTAGTAGCTATTGGAGATGGTGAGCGTCGATGGTTAGGATAGGAAGTTAGAGCACTTCGTTAGCTTAACTCATATTACTGTCCTAACACGCCTATCTGTCTACTTCAATAGAAACTTACTTTCTTGAATTTGCTGCTTATCTTATGACACTTGCAATTAACAAACTCTGATACCAAATTATATATATATATATATATATTTATAATGTTGTGTAATTGTCTTTACCACAACCGCAAACAAAACTACTGTTGTAGACACTATTTTAAACAAACAATAACCGTTTTAAAAAGTCATTGGAAAACATTAAAAAAAGGTGGCGGTTCACTTACTAGTTTACTTTAAATGTGTTACATGCAGTTTGAACCATTTTACAAGGACGTGGGGTGACATAGTCTCCACGAGAACGTGTGAAATGTTTGACTAGTCTTGTAGCACATCCTACATGAGAGCAAAAATTACCCTTATTTTAAGCATACCTCTGCTCCTATAAATAGAAGATTAAAATTTGGTGCAAGGGATCTAATTTAGAAGAATAAAAAGTATTTCCGGCTTATCTTGTTCTTCCCTTTATCTTGTTTTGGCTTCAGGAATTCAACCACATTGGATCCCAAAAAATCTTATATGTGAAATCTACCGATTGTACCATACATTGCATACCAAATTCTCTATCCTAAAAAATTTGGAAAAAAAGTTGTCAACTGCTTCAGATAAATGGTCATTATACTCTTACTGGGGCTGGCTTTTATTATTTATTATTATTATTTTGCATACAAGGCTTACAAGCAACTTAATCAATTTCACACAAAGCTATAAATAAATCAAACGTTCATAAACAAACTTGCTTTCAATTTGATAAAAGAATTGTTTATATTTATTTACTAAGAAATAGTACCGTTCGCGAACAATTCGCAAATATCATTGTTATATTCCTGAATATATTTGCAAACGTTCACAAATAAGTATTGACAAACAGTTTAAAAATATCATTCGTATTCATAAAAATAATTAAATATAAATATATATTTTTATATTTATTTTATTATTATTACTATTATTATAATATTTTCATAAACTACATATAATAATTATTTAAACATATTAAACAAAAATAATATAACCTAACAATTAATTAATTATACTTTTTTTAATAAGTTTACTATATAAATTTTTTTTGCAAATTTTTATAATTTTATAATTGTATTCGTAAAAATTCATGAACAGAATAACGATCACAAACAGTTCACAAATATTATAGTTTAAGGCTCCTATTCAGTTTGATTCATTAATAAATAGTAATAAACACATTAAAACACTTTACTACCCGACTCAACTTGGTTTGTTTATAACCCTAATTCCACAATCCACCTATTGTAAATATTCAACTGGAGAGTTCCATAATAAAAGAAAGTATGCCACTCCTTTTCCCTTCTTAAGGGCACAACCTCACAAGGGTTAAAATGCTCATTCCATCTCATTGAGTTACCTTTACGCTTGGTAATGGCACATGAACTAAACAACCAGAGAACTCAAAAGCCTGTTCTATCAGCTTATTACATGAAAATCAAATTGCTAGGAGCCATCCTTCCGAAATACAACCCAAGTTTATGCAACAGAGCAAAACGACAGTTACTTCTTACGTTTGGTTGCTTGCTTTCCTTGGCCCTTTTTAGGTGCCCCTTTACCACGGCGCTTCAGACTTTCAACTTTGTTCAGACGCCTAACAAGATTAAAGGCTTGGTTAATAAACAAATTAATCTTACTGTCAACACTTCTACCATATACAGTGATCACACAGCCAGCTACTAATGCATAAGCAGTAAATAAGAAGAATTTAATATCATCATGAATCCTCATTGCTACAAATGGTTTGACAGGCATGAGAGTCATGTAACTAAATGCATAAACGTTTATAGACAAACTACTTGGGTTTTATCTTACAGGAGTATTATGCAGGCAAGTTCAAAGCTACTTGACAAAACACACCTAGAAGAGGTGATGAATGGTGCGATAATGAAATCTTTCTAACCATCTAAAAGAACACAGAAAGGAAATCCAATGAATATCCATTTCTTTGATAAGGTTAGACTTTATTTGCCGCTACAATTGAGAAGTGCATATCAAACTGCCTAGTGCCTATACTACATATTGGTAAATGGGAATTCAAAGATACATTTCATCAACTAACATATTTTATCGTGTTGGAACTTATTACAGAACAGAAACCAAAAAGGTATTTTTTTTCTTGAACTCGTCTGGTAGATGAAATCTCACATTCTGCCCTGTTTCATATGCACATGCACTATGAAGAATGTAAGTTTTCTATAGACTATTCTAAAAACTATCTGTCTATACAATTAACACTTTTTTTATAAGTAGCAATTAACACTGTTATCATCTATAAACATAAAACAACAGTAAAAACTTGAAAGAATTTTATTAGAAATCAAATGTTTCTTCTTACAAAGTAAGTTTGCCACCAATAGAAAGATATAACTGCTTCCAACCAGCCAAACGACGCCCCAAAGAAGCAATCATCAGGGCCCAAATAGCAGAGGATTTGAACCGAGCGCCTAGTGAAAGACCCCAATAAGTCAAAGGTAAAGTGGAGAGCCTGCAGCCAAGGATCCCCACCAACATCGCCGCCCCAGGGACCTCGCTCACCAGAAACGAGACATATTTACCCAAATTAATCCTCAACCCAGATGCAGCCTCAAACCACACCAAAACAGCCCATAAGTGGAACTACATAAGATAAGAGTGTCGTCTGCAAAGAGTAAGTGAGAGATAATCATGGGACCATACTCTACAATGCCAACCGAGAAACCTGAGAGCAGACCACATGCCAACACCCGATCAAGTAAGTGGCTAAAAGCCCCCATCACAATAACAAACAAGGGAGAGAGAGGGCCCCCTTGCTGAAGCCCGCAAGAACTAGAAAAGAAACCACCCGAACAGCCATTTACCAACATGGAGCTAAAAGCACAACATTACCAAACTAATTGCTGTTTCAATGGTGCCATGAAACTTTAAAGTTCTATAGAAGTGTATGACAAATAAATTACACTAATTAAATTGCAATAGCAAATGCACTCCAGTCGCATTTTGTAGAAATATATTGACATCAATCCTTTCCCTTTTATCATTTTTACTTTTAATTGGTGCCAATGATGCAATATACAAACATTTTCTCAAACCTCCGCTATCCAAGAAATTGCTTCAAAAGGTTTACTGTAATGTTAGACATACCATCGTTCGAAAATACGGGCTGAGGCGGCACCTTGAGGCGCCGCCTCGCCCGCCTCAGCGTCAACCCAAATGGAGGCGCCGCGTCAGATCCCGCCTCCGCCGACATCGGCCTCGTACGGGCGAGGCGGACTGAGGCGGCCCGTATCGCCGCCTCAACCCGTACAAGGTGCGAGGCGCCCGCGACACAGCGACTTCGAGGATATAAATTGGGTAAAAAAAAACGTTGCGCTAACCTAATATAGCCTCCAGCGTCGTCGTCGTCCTCTGCTGTGTCGAAGGGAAGTCGATCGGTCGTCGTCGTCATCCTCTGCCGTCGAAGGGATGTCGATCTGTCGGCATCGTCAGTAGCAGCGTCGTCGTCCGTCAACGATCGTCCCAGCATCGTCGTCCCAGTCGTGATCGTCGTACAGCGTCACCATGCATCCAGCTTCCAGCGTGATCGTGCATCCAGCGTCCAGCATCAGTGAGGTAAGCTAATTAATTTTAACTCACGATATTATTTATGTATTTTGATTAATAGTTAATTAATTAATTTAATTCATAATTTTAAATTATAATTATATTTATTATTTATTTAAGTTATTGAATTTTTATGCCTGATGTATAACTAGACTTAAATTTAGATTTTAATGAGTGTGAGACTTCATTTCATATTTGTAATATGATTTTATTATTTTAAAACTAAATTTGCTTATTTAATTTTATATATTTTGTATATATTTAAAAAAAATTGTCATCGGTGATTGAGGTGCCCGCCTCGAGGCGCCCGCCTCGCCGTACAGCATCGAGTCCGTACCATACCGCGTTCCGTATTTTTGAACCTTGAGACATACTAAAGCGGCCCACACTTGGGGTAAACCTACAATTATTTGGTACATCAAGAAATTATCTCCTATCAAAATTATTACTTAGAAACAATAAATGATGAAAGTAATATATATTCTTATTAACTAAATTCCCTTACAAGTCACACACAAAATGAACCTCATGTATATAATAAAGTTGACTCTTGGTAGAAACAAAAAAAAATATTTAGATTTGTGAGGAAGTTGCTAGTATCTATGGCTCAAAATACCAACATACAATACAACAGAAGCCCAAACAAGCATCTCAATAAGCAGAGCCAAATAGACGAACAGTAGGCAGGCAAGCATGCATGATATAAGTACACAAATGAGGATGAGAGAATAGATTGTTTACTCTTTCTCCTTCAGAGCTTTCATGCGAGGGTCATAGTCATTCACGTTAGTCTCGTACCACGAAGCAACTTTTTCATTAATGAGCTTCTTTTGAAGTATCTTGGTACGTGACCCTTTGGGGTTCAGCACACGGTCAAATATCTCAGCCCCCACCTCATCCCTCATAATGGTGATCACATTATCCAATATTCCTTTCAATCCCCCTTTGTTCATCCTTTTCTCGCTCTCTATCACGCAGTCCCTCAACACACAAACAACAATGGATTGCGACAGCTACTAGAGACAAATCCAAAATGTTTGATTAGGAGACTGACATACAAAGTCAAAATATATAAATAATATATAAACACAAATTAACATTCAATTCAGTTTTAACAGAAAGATAAATATTTAAATAAAAGAATATATAGATAGTTGTTTCACAATACATTTTATATAAACTTATTAGTTATAATAATCAGCAAGTCATTAGAAAAAACATTTGAAACATGATAGTAACAAAAAAATACATAACGGTATTTTAAAAATTTATTAAAAATGATTTGTAACATTTATTTATATTTACTCTTTGCCCCTCCATAACATTTATTTGTAGAGAATGCTCCCTCAATTGTGATAATGAATTTTTTTAATCTTTCCTTGTCCATGCTTGGTAGCATTTATTTGTCGTGTCATTTATAATGGGCATATAGAATTTTCTTATTCATATCCAATGCTAACATCCTTCTTTGAATACAACCCACAAACTACAACATGATAACACATTGCATCAAACCATAAAAGGCTCTCAAATCATCATGTAAAATGACCACAAAATAAACGTGCAAATAGCAACCCAACTGACATAAAAGAAAATCTCAAAATAACATTTTAACAGTATGTTCCCATTTGAACACAATAAATCAACAAACACAATTTTTCTTCCAAAGTGGACTCATATATATAAACTATCCAATTCAATGCTGGCAGCTTTCTCCTGGAAACAAGTGACAGGTGATAATTGATGAGTTCAGAATTTTAGGATAGAATAATAATGAAAAAACATGTGAAATTATGAAAAATTTGAAATTTGTGGTCGGATAGTTTAAAAGTGGATAAATTAAAGCTTATTTGACTGCATAAAGGAGCCAAACCCCAAGGCACATTCCTTATCACCTAGTTTCCATGGTTCGCAATATCATCCAAGTCCGAAAAGTCTCGCACGATTCGTCACGGTATCGGACGTCCCCGATACGAGATCCAAGGTGGGTACAAAGTTTTTGCGTTTTTTTTGCATCCCGTCAATCTCGGCTAAGACGCAACGAGTCCACTAAGATCTCAGCCGAGATTTTCGGGATTAATCTAGGTAAATCGTACTTACAGTCGGTCTCGTTCTTCTTCTTCTTTTGTCTTCTCGTTCTTCTTCTCGACGGTCAATGGAGGACAGTCGACGGTCGCTGACAGCACGCAAAGTTTGATGTTGTCTGCCGACACCAAGATTTGCAAGCAGAGAGTTGACGCATTTTTTCCGCTATTTTTTTCTTTCTTCCTCTTTAGGAGATAGGAAAATGAATTAATACATTATTTCTTCCTCTTTAGGAGATAGGAAAAAAAACATTATTGAGCATTTTTTTCGCTCCATTATTTCTTCCACTTTTCTTTTACCAATTTTTTTAGTATTTAATTTGTTTTATTAGTTTTTTATGTTTTGTTTTTTCATTTTTTTTGTTTATTTATTTTTAAGCAATTAATATTTTGTCACTCAAATAAAAATATTAACAAATTTATAAGTAATTAATACATTTTTTTACAAATTAAAATAAATATCTATAATAAATAATTTAAAACTATTTTCTCTTAAAAATATTATATTAATTTGATAAAAACTAATATATACATATAAACATTAATAATTATAGATCTTTTTTTATATGATTAATAATTCATTTACATGATTACTAATTATATTCTGTATTAAATATTTTTAATAAATTTATAAATTTAGTATATTTTATACATTTACTATTTTTTAAATTTATATAATTTATTAAATATTTTAAATCTATTATATTTAATAGAGTTATTACTATTTTTACATGTGTTAAGAATCTTGTTTTACCATATTTTATACTTTTGCATTTACTACATCTTATTTAAATGCTGAAAATACTTGCCTAAAATTTAATATCATAATTTTTTAAAGGAGATAAATTAAAAGAAACTATTAAAGGAGTTATTAAGGAGATCTCGAATCTTAACTCCTTTAATACTATGTTTTTAAATTTAATAGCTCCTTAAATTATAAATTTGAGGATGGGGAATGACAATTTGCCGTGATAAATTATAAATAATGCAAAACATAATAATATGTTTATAAGAAGAGAGTGAGGTGGGTAGAGATGACAATGTGGCGGGGCGGATATTGCATTGCCCCGCTCCCATCCCCGTTTCCTGTCCCGTCCCCGCCCCGCCAGGGGAATTATATTCCTCCCGCGATATAAATTACGAAATATAAATCCTATATAGATACCACAACTCACGGATCACCAAATATAAATTATGAAATATCAATTACCTAATATAAAAACAAATATAAATTAACAGATCAAATAGAAAGTAACAAAAAACTCACAGATCGTGGTTCGTGGAGCAGATCTACAGATACCGTGGCGGTGGCGGTGGCCGGTGGTTAGACGAGAGGGCGACCGACAGCGGTGGACAAAAGCGTAGCCGAGCAGGCCGGGCGGTGCGCCGGTGGCTATGGCGGGAGATCGGCAAGCGTCTAGGTGTCTGGGAGAGGGAACGGGTCGGAGGGGAAGGGGAGCGGACCGAGCAGCGACGGCGGCTCTGTAGATGGACCGCGGAGCAGCGGCGGGGAAGGGGAGGGGAGGGAGCGGACGCTGCGCGGCTGCGGAGACGGAGTGCGGACTGTGTTTTGCGACTTGTGAGTTGAGATAAGAGAAAGAGATAAATAAGAGATTAGGTTTAGGGATTTCCGGATTTGGCAGGCAGCCCGAGCGGCGGAAAGTATTACTAAATAATAATATCGGTTAATAACTTAATATCATTAATATAAATACTTATATTAATATATTAATATAAGAATTTATATTAATAAATATAAATACTGATATAGGAGAACAAGGAAACTTTATAATAAATATAAATACTTATATTCTCAAACAATGAATAAGAGAACAATAATTTGACTGCATTAATTTGACTTAGTTTTTTTGTGTAGGGTTTCTACCTACGTTTCTGCTTTTATTTTATTCTTTTATTATTAGATTTAATAGTAATAATAATAATAATAACTCATTATAATAATTAACCCAAAATATGATAATTATATTAATAATAATTAATTAATTAGATTAATAATAATAACATTACAATATTAACAAGGTCTAAATATTAAAATACTTATATTAATAATAATGACATATGATAATAAACTCGAAATATAATAATAATAACTTAAATATTTAAATAATTATATTAAAAATAATATTAACGTAAACTCAAAATCTCAAAATAATTATAATAATAATGATAATAACTCAAAACACTCACGTTAAAGGTCACGCTACTGAATAGATATTTCTCACTCTAATTAAGGGGCTAATTTCAATATCACACGGGTATGGGTCTTTACACTATTTCCCTAAAATGTTTCTCTTTTTAGACTAATAGTTAGAGTTGTGTATTAATGTATCAAACGAAAACTGTACTAAGCTTTGTCTGTAAGAAAAGCTCATGAAGAAGCACTCATAAATGATGCTTCACAGACCATTACAGACCATTTCTAAGCTTCCTATTATTTACAGTTTTTTGTTATCTAGAGAAACAGCCTTTATGCTTTGAAAAAAATTCCATACTAAGAAAAGAAAAATAGTGGACTGTCGTGCCTCAAAGAGCCGGAAGATCAGGTTCTTTATAATATTTGATATCTTTGCATTACGTTATTATTATGGTTATGGATGATGATGAACCAAATATTTGCGTTGGAATATTTTGCAGGTATAACGATCATGAAAAGATTGTGTGTTTCATGGCGCCGCATCCCTTGAACCTTCCTCCTGTGACTCTCAAGTTGTTTGAGAATCTGTTTGAACTGGGTGAATAGTTGTGTTGGGCAAGTAAAATATGTTACGGTTCAAAAAAAATTGTTGTTTAATGAGGATTTTAAAACTTATTAGTAATAATTTTTGATATTTTTAAGTAGTTTCTCAACGAACATGTATGGTTGGCCATGACAAAAAACACCAAAGCAAAATGTAGCGATGTAGCCTTGGAAACAATATTGTTCAGGGGCGGAACATGGATGGATATGTATCATTGCAAATATATCATGACATGCATTTTTTTAAAAAATAATTTATAGTTTTATTAGCTCACGTACTTGCAATTTTAAAAATTAATGAAATTTTGGAGCCATTAATTACTTTACTTGCATTACTTGTATGCCTTGAAGAAGTGATTTTTTGTTATGCAGGTGTTCTCACCACCAGTGTTTGCTTGATTCAGTAATTTTACTGTGCTTGAGCAGCCGAGTTTGCTGCTCTTTCTTTTTGATATTAGTTACTTTTAGGTTTTATAATTTTTTTCGCTTACTATTCTGAATTCTAAGGAAGGGAACGATCGGTCCAAATATTTTGATGTTTAGTGAGCGAGGAACATAGAACCAAAGTTGCAAGCATATAAAGAGAATTTATATGCTCTACCATTTGAGCTACCATATGATAGTTGCTCTACCATTTGAGCTACACTTCCAACTAGGCAAACAATTTAATTTTAAATTTATACAAAGCATATAAAGAGAATCAATTTGACGACAAAATACAGTATAACGTACTCGTTTGGTAGCTGTTAGTTGTCAATTTAATATGATAAGAAAGCTGCTTGATTTTAAACTGACTTTGTCATAAGTTTAGTTTCTTTTTATATATAAAATATATAATAAATATATATATATATATATATATATATATATATGTATAAAACCCAAGAATAGGGCCGATTGGGTTACAGCAGCTATACGTGGGATAAGGAGGTGATGCATTGGTGATAATGATGAGTTGTAATCAAAATCAAAAAAAAAATATAAACATAAAACTAAATTCGAACGGTATAATAAACTGAAAGTGGTCTCATGTTATTAAGGTACTTGAAATTGTTCTACTACTTTTCATTACATAATGAATTAATGATCCTAAAAGTAAGTAAAAAATAAGAAGATTCAACATAGTAAAGAATCAATATTAAGGTAGGCATCGTCGTCATTGAAGATCATCAAGCGGTCCCACATATCATAATCAACATTCGGATTGTCGTAGTCCTCCACTTGACCAACGCCAGTAGTAGTACCCTGTATCAATGTACTCCAGCCACCGCCATCCAGTGACGAAGACTCTGCCCCTTGTCCCGCCTGCGGATGATCTTCAAATTCATCAGTTGTCGATGAGGTTAGCAGACGATGATCAGTAGTAGCGACGGTTGCGAGTGGCTCCGGACCCACGGAGGTGGTGGCGGCGGTGATAGTTGAGGAAGACGAAGAAGACAGCAGGCTCTGTTGGATGACGTCACCCATTCTGAGAAGGAGGTCCCTTTTGGCGATCATCTTGTCCAGGGTGTCGCAATCCGTAAGGCTCAACCACTCCAAGTCCTGGTACAATATCTTCTCTGTCCCCTTATTATTGTTGTACGTCTCCTGCGCAAATGGTGTGCCGCCACTGCCACTGCCGCCACCGACGGCAAATGAATATGATGATGGTGGACGGACGGTGTCGGGGGCTGGGGCGGAGGCGCGGAGAAAGGAATCAAAGAGGGAGTCAGGGTGGCCGGGTGGGTAGCCGAAGACGTAGGGTTTGCCGCCGGGAGAGAAGACAATCGCGGCAACAGAGACTTGGGATTGAGGGAGTGCCTCGCAGAGCTTCTGGGATTTCTTGAAGAGTGTCTTGCGACGCTTGGTGAAGGTGGTTTTAATGGCGTTTTTCTTCTCTAACTTCTGATCAAGCCGGATTTTCCTTTTGGTCCCTCCCATGGTGGTTGGTGTGGGTTTGGGAATTCAGATCCGTGACTCAAATTTGATTGTTGTTTCAGGATCGATGAGCACTATAGAGTATAGTGAGGCAGAGTAGTGCAGAGCCTTACACGCGCATATATATAGAGAGAGAGTTTCCTGTTTTGGTTTCCTAATATATAATTTTGGTTTCCTGTTTTTGTTTTTGTTTTTCGGTTTCCTAAAATTGGATTAAGGAGGAGAAGGAGAGAGGCAGGGGAGTGCAGTTTGAAATTGTCGATCCAGTGGGGGAGAGAGAGAGAGAGAGACAGAGCGCGCACACGAAACAGGAAACCAATACGTAAAAACAGGAAACTTTATATATGCGTGTAAGGCCTCTCATGCACTCACTCTCTCTCTCACTACTCAGCCGATAGTACTCATCGATTCTGAAACGACAATTAAATTCGAGTTTTTGTTGGATCTAATTTTTAACGCACACAGCTGGTATTAAATTATCTTTTGTAATATTGTAAATTACAACTGGCTTTGGATCGACAGTTGGCTACGTCAGTGAGTGCGCTCTCTCTCTCTCTCTCTCTCTCTCTCTCTCTCTCTCTCTCTCCACCGGATCGACAATTTGAAACCCCGCCTCTCCTTCTCCTTAGTCCAATTTTAGGAAGCCGAAAAGCAAAAAAAAAAAAAATGAAAAGTAAAAAGATGAGAACAATTTACTATGTAATATTGATTATTTACTATGTTGAATCTTCTTATTTTTTACTTACTTTTAGATCATTATGTAATGAAAAGTAGGTATAACAATTTCAAGTACCTTAATAAGATATTTGTTTTTAAAGTGGCAAAGATGGCCTGCTGAACAGATTAGTCCCCTGCATTCATATCTTCGAAATATTCTTTTTACTCACTTCTCTTTTTTTCATAAATTTCCTGGGCATGACAGACCATCTCTACGCTTCCTATTATTTATAGTTTTTTTTCTTATCTACAGAAATGGCCTTTTATGCTTTAAAAAAAATTTCATATTAAGAAAAGAAAAATAGTGGACTGCCATACTTCAAAGAGCTGGGAGATCAGGGGTTCTTTATAATATTTGATATCTCTGCGTTACGTTGTTATTGTGGTTATGGATGATGGTGAACCAGATACTTGCAGGTATAACTATCATGAAAAGATTGTGTGTTTCATGGCGCCGCATCCCTTGAACCTTCCTCCCATGGCTCCCAAGTTGTTTGAGAATCTGTTTGGATTGAGAACACAAAAACTAGTTCATGGGTAAATAGTTGTGTGTTGGGCAAATAAAATATGTTATGGTTCAAAAAAAGTTTGTAACAAAGAATTTGTGGTTTAATGATAATTTTAAATCTTATTGTTAATAATTTTTAATATTTTTAAGTTGTTTCTCATGTATGTATTGTTGGCCATGACAAAAAAACAGTAAAGTAAAATGTAGCAACGTAGCCTTGGAAACAATATTGTTCAGGGGTGGATCATAAATGAATATGTATTATTACAAATAAATCATGATATGCATTTTTTTTTTTAAAAATAATTTATAATTTTACTAGCCCACGTATCTACTTGCAATTTTAAAAATCAATGAAATTTTGACGCCATTAATTACCCTACACGTTTGGAGTAAGCTGTCCATTGGTGGGTCTTCCGCATTTTCCACATTGTCTGAAAGCCATGTTCCATCTCTCATCTTCTTAATAATAAAAGCATGATCTTCATTGCCCCTGCTCCCCTACAGGAAGCCCTTTAGCGCCAATCATATTCTTGTAGCTCATTGTGAGAATTCTTTTCTTCGATGGTAAAGCTTAAGCTCGTCATATGGTCTTGCCTGGTAGCCCATTCTCCCTATATAACATCTCCTCATATGGTTTTGCTTGCTCGATCAATTTGACTGTGTATAATTGGACGACTGCAAACATGGTGTACGCAACTTCAATAACTCTCCCCCATCTTCATTATAGATGCAAAGATTTTTATTCTATCAAAATATCCATGACATAATTGAGACAGCCGCTAATGAAATTTTTCCCCAGCGAAATAATATATATTGATTAAAAGCAAATATGTGGAATGAGATAGGAGCAATGAGCAATCCATAGACATAGAGAGAGGCAGTGGGATGAGATCCCTTCCTTTGTTTTCATACATTGACGGTTCGAATCATAAAAACTTTGTCTCCATATCATAAGTCAATTAAAGTAGTTCAAGCTCTCCTGCGTCCATTTGTGGACTTTCTTCCAATGTCATCAAAGCATATCCTCTTCCTCCCACAAACACAAAAAAAGAAACCTCCAGAGAAATCCCATTCGTTGCATTAATTCTTTGAAACAATTTAATTTCTTCATTTACTTGTTTGGATTTCTAATTCTCAAAAAAAAAAAAAAAAACAACCAGAATACATACCAAAAATCATGTATATTTTGGGTTGATCCAATGTTAAAAGTTTTAAAAATATATTGTATCATCCCAAATGATATCAAATAAGAAAAAAATGGTAATAAAGTTTTAAATAGATAAATATTATAAGGGTAAGGATAAATGTACCCACCATAAGGATTAATACACTCACTTTAAAATATAAATGTAAAAAAATCATTTAATATTATAGGTAAATAACATAAATAACCTTTATAAGTAATATATTACACCAGTATTTTCTTCATCTTCTATTGAATCTCTTTCCATTGTCTTAAAATTAGGATTTTTCTTGGATGGAATATATATATACACGGTGGGTGAACTGTTATTTATTTATTTTTTCTTATAATGACTTTAGGTCTTTTTTATAAATGTACGTGTATTGATCATTATGGGAGGAGCATGGGAGGGGTGTGCGCATCCCTTTCCATATTATAATGGATAAATATGATATACATATGGTGACACAAAAACATGTATCACAATAGAAAAAATTTAACTATACCAAAAATTGTAACCGATACATCACAATAATAATAGAGAATCGGGTGAGCCCCTTTTCGTCATTTCATAAATAAACAATTTGGTCATTTTATAAAATGCAGCATCCTCTTTAAAAAACTAATACAAAATTTCCCATAAAAATTAATTGCCACGCTAATTTGTTTGCAAAAGCATTGGTGGTACTGTAAATGTAATCTATCGCGTAGGACGAGACTGTATCGCACCGACGCAGGACGACACCACCAGCCACCGCTGTCTTCCCGTCATCTCCGGCCGCCGGTGATTATGATCTCTCTATCTCTCTCTGCACGCAGATCTTCTCTTGATCTCTCTCCCACTACCTCTGCACCATCCGACACCACCTTCGTTTATGTCTAACCAGCCGCGCCAATTCTTAAACTCAAATCAATTTCGTTATAATTCGATGAACATGTACCGACATTCATACACACACACACACAGATATATATATATATATATATATATATATATATATATATATATATATCTAGAAATTTGGGTGCAAAAACTTGTTTCCAATTCTACGAAAACCTGGTTTCAAATACAAAATTTAAATATAGTTTTTGAAAACAAATACAGTTTGGGATTTCTTATTCTTATCTGATCTTGACAGTTTGGGGATTTATTTCGTAATTCGTAGTTGTGGTTTTTTTTTTTTTTTCTGTTCTCTAAAATTTTAATGCATAGATAAAGGTCAATTCCACTTCGATAAATCGAACAAATCTTATGGTATTTGGGTATTTTAGAACACAATTCCTTTGCCATTCCATTTCATTCATGTTTTGTTTTCTGTTTTTATTTGGACTGACAAAATTAGGATTCTTTTCATTCGAATTGCATTTACATTCCAGTGAAGCCAAAGGCTAAAAAACTGTCCCGGGTCCCAACGATGTCTTATACTGTTTGTTTCCCTTGTCGATTCCTTGTACATTTCTTATGTTTCACCCCCCTTATTTGGTTTTTGTAGTGGGTTTGGAGCTGAGCTGAAAATACATTTCAATGGATCGTTCTGAGCTTACTACTGAAGAGGTGATTGGCCATACATTTAATACCTTGATACACTAATGTTTCTAGCACATTTAAGAGTGAACTAATTCTTTTTCCTTAGGTCATTACTCATTAGTTGCATTTACCGTCTCCATAACTAAAAAAAGGGCAAAAACATTTACAAAAAAAAGATCATGTCTTGTAAACATGCTTTAATTTTTTTTCCTGGGAAAAAATGTCATTAGCTTTTAGACATGTCTTTTATTCAGGGGTACCTTCATACGTAAAGTTAAAGTGGAATACCCTTCTTGGTTTGAAAGTTTCATGTTATGAAGTGCCTTCTTTTCACTTTCCATATATGTCGTTAAAATCTCCTGATTTCATTGAGAAACTTAATTGAATTTATGACTTTCACCTGACACTTGGTTACTAGGACCATGGTATCCGAATGTTATAACCTCTCCCAAGCACCAAGTTATGGTTAATAAAATAACTCATTTGTTGATTATATTGTAATCATGTGTAAATTCTGTATTTGACCACTGGGCTATACGCAGAAACAAACACCAAATCTTCGTGACCAATATTACTTTCAGGAAATCTATACAAATAATTCTGGTCACCGTTGCCAAATGATACTGCTGGGGCTTCAAAACTATTAAGACTGTTGTGGTAATGAACCTGGTTTAGATACTTAGAATGCAGTCCCTATCATAATTAAGTAGGATTTTGGCCAATTTTTTAGGGCTCAATCAATCAGGGGTGGGCTAACTCAATTTGAATGTTGAGTGCATTCTCCAGATTCAGCTTTGCCTGTTAGTGTTCTTTATTGAGTTGCAAATTGTATTAAACTTTAGCTTTGGCTATCTTCACTTACAGTGTAATATCAATTGTTTTGTGGCTTATGTATATTTGTAGTGTCTTCGTATCACAACTGACATTATACTAAAGTATATTCTATTATGTTATCAAGGTTTTAAATAGGGACATACCATGGGAGACTTACGTGGCAACTAAGCTAATTACTGGGTCATCACTACAACTTTTAAGGCGGTACGAAAAGAAATCAATGAACCACCGAGCAGCCTTGCTGGATGATGTAAAGTTCATCTCTATTTCCTTATTTTGCTTTTTAAATATCGCAGTGTAACTTTCTGTTTGATCTGTTCTACACTTTACCTAAAAAGATTTCATTCTGTGATGGGAAGTTTATATTTGTAAATTTTGAATTAGTTGATCTGTTGACTTTGAATTAGTAGCTTCAGGTATTTATATTTGTAAATTTTTATGGACTTACTTTCTGCGATGGAAAGTTTTTCATTTAGTGGAAGACAATTGGGCTGTGCTCTGAGACAGGCTTGATAAATTGTGAACTTAAGACCCCAATTGTTTTTCTTTCAATCTCATTTTTGATCCTCAAAACAAGATCCTATTTCACTTATTCCCATTCCCAATTAAATGGTTCATAAGTAAAACAGGAATGTATTTAGTTTTAAAAATATCATTTTTTCCAAAAAAACAAAACAAAAAACAAACCAATGTTTGCGGAGAATGATGATGGACGTGGAGATCCAACATGGCAGCAGATCCGGCATCTTTGGTTGTAGATCCAGCATTGTTGGTGGTCATGGTAAACAGTAGAGCTTGTAGCTACAGTTGGCCGTGGATTGTGGTCGTCTGGTTGCACTAGGAACGGCAGTTGGTGCACGACTGCAGTCGGGTGTGGGTCTTGGGGTTGCTCTTGCAATGATGGTCCTCAGTGGTATGATGTCAACGGGGATCGTGGTTATGGGGTCAAGCTTGCAGTGGCTGTTGGTAGTGTTACAGCAGTGTGGTTTCTTGTTCATGGGATTGAGCTTGTAGCAGCTGCTGGTCAGTGGCGTGATGACAGCGTGAGTCATGATCTCAGGGTGAATCTTGCTGCAGGGGTTGGTGGCTCGATGGCAGACGAGTGTGGAGGGGATGGTAGTGATGATTGGTTGAGATGTGGATGAGCGTGGATGGGAAGGGGGTTTAGGAGCATTCTTGAAAAATGAAGGAATGGTATTTTTACAATCCTACTATTTTAGGGATTATTGTACCTTTTCTATAATGGTTGGGAATGGAACAAATAAATCAAATGGTTTGTCATTCTCATTTTGGAAAAAAAAGGAAACTGGAGCAGGAAATAAGGAACTAGAACAAAATCAAACAGACCCTAAGGATTTCAAAATTTCACTGAGGTAATATGGAAATGGTTTAAAAATGCTGCTGTGAGAATTCTCAAAACATTTGCACCTTTAATTACAATCAAGCTTATTGGATGAGATAGATCCTACTTTGGGAAAAGCTTTTGTTTATTGATCAAGTTCTACTTTCTTACACCAGCTGTAAAATTGTTTATCCTTTAATTTTAGTGATTATACTTGTCACAAATTGTATTCATAATTCAAATGGCCTATTAACTAGGATTTCAGAAGAGATAAGATTGAATTAGAAAAGGAATATTTTGAATGCTTACATAAAGAGGCACTCTGACAGGATGGTGCAGCTTATGTTGGAGTATTCCTAAGCATTTTACATGACGTTTTCAAGGAGGATACAGTAGAGTATGTTTTAGCCATAATTGATGAAATGCTTACAGGTAACTCTGAATTGCTTTAAGCCTTTTCATTACATATGGTGCAATTAACTTGCTTATGTTTTCCTGTACTTTGGCAGAAAATATAAAGAGAGCTAGACTCTTCCATGACAAATCTGTTGGCAATGATGCTTTTGAACCTTTCTTAAGGTTTGGTTCTAAGAAAATAACTTTAAGATTCTTTCTATAATTGTGAGGTGCTTCAAACATTCTAATTTATGAATATTCCATATTGTTGTTGTTTCTATTTAGATTGCTTTGGAATGGTAATTGGTATATACAGGAGAAGAGCTGTAAGATTCTTTCTATAATTGTGAGGTACTACAAACATGACATTGTTACTTCGAAAAAATTTATCAGAATTTTGTTTAAATTTACATCCTAATTCCTATTCATTTATTCTTTTTTCTTTCAAAATATCAGTGCTCGACCTAAAACTCAGGAAGATGCTGCAGCAGATGGAGAAGCCTCCAATTCAAAGAAAACTACCATTAACGATGTGCTAGAAGGGCTGGTGGAATGGCTCTGCATGCAGGTGCATATATAATGCAACTAGCTATGTACATTTCTTCTCAAGTCTCAATTCTCATTCACTTTGAAAATTTATTGTTTGATATTTTTAGGATTCTGGATACCCATTCACTTCAAAAATTTATTTATGGACACTGCTCAGGATTATAAACTTACTACTCTTTTTTGCACTTGGAAATCTCTTTTTTGCATCTTAAAACAACAGCAATAACTGAGCTTTGATCCCAACAACAACAATAGAATTTCAGCATCTTAAACAATTTAATTTTGGACATAATAATTTTTTCTTGACAGTTGGTCTTAAGGCTGTGAAAAATGTTTTACATTTTTTTTATCTTTCCCAAATTCTATTGCCCCACAGCCAGGATTAGCAAAGCCCTTGCCTTGGTCAGCTCAGTTAATGGAGCTTGACTTATGGTGGCTGTAAATCAGAGGTACTTCAGGTGTTGGAGAATTAAACTCAAAAAAAGCATAACAAAACAAAAGGCAAACCTGAAATGTGGCAGAAAAGTCTATGCTAGGAATAGTCAAGAAGACATTTCATAATATCATGATGGGTATGGAGATCAGATTTCCCAATTAGTGTGTGTGTGTGTGTGTGTATATATTTCTGTGTGTATACATATAAATATTGGCTTACCATTTCATTTTTTTCTGTCTTGCATTGACAAAATTTGTGGGACTGGACTTGGTCCCATCCAACTCCTTTGACTGCAATATAGCAGATATTGGTAATGTATCTTGTGAATTTGAAATTATTAAATATTCAATCATGTGTTCAATTCTTCTTGGTTACTTCTCTAGGTTTAAGATAATGGTCGTTTAGGGTCTGATCTCATTTCAGGTTGGTAATTCAGTGAGTCTTAAATTAGCAATCAGCCATTATAGGAAATTGGGAATACAGTCACTCCTTTTTCATTTTGGTGCACAGTCTATTTTATAGAAATCTGTTGACAGTTCGTGCATGTAGCTTAGCTGTTATATCATTGGGTACCATCATGATTTACATGTAAATTAGGAAATACTTGCTATTTGCATGTAATGAAATAAAAAATACTACAAAATGAAAAACCAAATGTGGATAAGAAACCAGCTCTTCCTTTCAAATCAAAATTGCAAAATTTTGTCGGGTTTGAGAATGGATTTTACCATAACACTTGACAATTTCTGAAATCAATTTAAAAATTTTGGAATCCAAGTGTGGTGATATCCCTCTGAGATACTGATGTATTCTAGAAGTAATAGAAATAAAGCTATGGGGAAATTTATATTGAAAATGGACTTCAACCCCTTTTGATTAACTGGATTACGATACTTAATTGATTTTAGATATTGTCAGTTTTAAAATTTGTTTAGATGAAATTTCAAAATATTAGTTTACTTTAAGGAATGTTAGATATTGTCAGTTTTAAAATTTGATTGTAGATATTGACAGTTTTAAAATTTGTTTAGATGAATCTTTACAAATTTTTCAAAATTTTAGTTTACTGTAAGGAATGCAATTTTAATAATTTTCAGTGATTATGGCATGCTTGAAGTTCAAGTAATTGAATTCACCTGCACGGCTACCATTTAAGAAAAATTCAGTTCTAAAATTTGGTAAAATCTTTACAAATATTTCAAAATCTTAGTTTAAGGGATGCAATTTTGATCATTTTCAGTGATCGTGGCATGCTTGACATTCAAATAATTAAATTCACCTGCATGTTAGTGAGGATCTTCTATTGAACTAATTAAAATATTGTGTTATGTAGTTTATGATTCAAAAAAGATGCATATTTCGTTTGAGTTATGCAAAATACAACACATATATTTTTTTTTTGCAAATAGAATATATATATTTTTTAGAAATAAATATAAATGTATTTTCCTTGTATAGGATTATGCAGCTGCTGCTTCGTTTACATTCTCCTTTTAAGTTATGCCATCTTTAGTTTTGACTTCATACCTGAAATATCTTTCTCTATCCGTAGACTAAATGGACTTTCCCTGATCGTTACAATAATTTTTCTTTATCCCAGACGCTTTTGCTCACATTGTCTGTCTGATGTCCATTATCATGTAGATGAAGAAGCCTTCGCATCCTAGCTGTGCCATCCCAACTGCTGTTAATTGCCTTGCAGCTTTGCTGAAGGAACCTAAGGTTCGATCTTCTTTTGTTCAAGCAGATGGGGTCAAGCTGTTAGTTCCTTTAATTGTGCCAGCATCCACTCAGCAGTCTATACAGGTAAGTTTTTGTCTCTTTGGAGGGGTAATTAGTGAATCCACTCTATTCATCTCAATCTTTTCAGTCAAATCACATATTTGCTGCATATAAAATTTTGTTCTACAGATAAAATTACTTAAAATATAGTGAGATGTGGACATTGATACTCTAAAACCATAAATTAGAAAAATTTAAAAAAAAACTGGGATAAAAATCATATTGGATGGCAAATATTATAGAGAGTTTGTTAGGCCTGAAGTACGGGTATAATATATTGTGGGACCCCCCCAAAAGTCATGGCCATCCCCCCCAACAAAAATTATTTTTTAAATATAAAAAATGTTTTAATTTTTTTTTTTTCCCCCCTAAAAAAAAAAAAAAACAAAAAAAAAAAAAAATATTTTTTTGGATTCATTTCATAGTCATACTAAATTCAAAATTATATATCCTCATGTACAGCTCCTCTATGAAACATGTCTCTGTGTTTGGCTTCTATCATACTATGAACCTGCTATCCAATACCTGGCCACATCCATGACCCTTCCTCGACTAATCGATGTTGTCAAAAGCTCTACAAAAGAGAAGGTGCAGTTAAAGCTGTTTTTATGTTAAAACTGATTTTGATTTCGTATCTAGTAAACTATCATATCTGAATGATTATATATTTTGTTCTTCCATTAAATATTTATATATTTCTGCTTCCGCTTTTGCCTCTTATCATGTTTTTATTTTTTCTTTGCCTATTATCAGCATTTATTCCCTTTACTTGATGTTTCTAGTGTGTTCATGCAAGATATAATTGCCACTTCTAGGTTGTTAGGGTTGTTGTCTTGAGCCTTAAGAACCTTCTTTCGAAAGGGACGCTTGGTGCACAAATGGTAGACCTTGGATTGCCACAAATTGTACAAAGTTTGAAAGCTCAAGCATGGAGTGATGAGGTGACTTGATTTAAAAGCGTTGATAATATATATATATATGTTAATGTCTTTAGTTTTTTAATGAACTATCAAAGAAAGATATTTGATAGTTAAATTTGAGTCCCTCTGTATATGGTAAGGATTTACTTTAAGCATTTTAAATATTTCATCAACTTGTTCCGTATTAATAGTTATGCAAATTTAATAGTTAAATTTGAATCCCTCTGTATGTGGGAAGGAATTTATTTTGAATTTATATTGTTTATACTTGAAAGAATTGGAGAGGTTGTCCTGAACTCATTTTTAGGACATGACTATGTTTTAGGCATTTGTCCCATGCACAATCATGTGTTGTTCATAATTTGCTGTTTTTTCTGTTATTACGAGTGATTAATATAGTTGTTTAATTGGTGGCTTGAAAAGCATCTATTCTTGCCGGTAAATGCTAGTTTTAGGGTATGTTTATTTTGTTTGTTTTTTGTTTTTATTTTTAAAATGTGATAGTTATTTTTTTTTATATAAAGATAAATTTTATTAAAAAAACATCGCATACAAGAAGTGTACGAAGAGAAAAATTACAACAATCAGATCAAAAGGAACAACTATTTATAATATCTCACATGAAAGAAAAACGTAATTGGTAACAAAGAGCTCGCAGCAGTCTGCAATAGTTATTGTTAATTATAGAAAACTAAAATTAAGAGAAGATTATTTTTACTTTTTAAGTCTCAAAGAATAAAAATAATATTTTTTTATTTTTTATTTTTATACTCAAAAATAATTATTATATTTTAAAATGAAAAAAAGGGTAAAATAAATATGTTCTTATAGTTTTAAGGCATGGGCTTTGAGATGAAGGGATTCACAAGTTGCAAAGTGATCTGAAGTGAATTTACATATTTATTTGTTAGAATAATGAGTGAAGAATTGTTTTAACATTTAGTTTGTGAAGGGTTACATCTGATACCAAAATAATTTTACTATATTTGAATTTTAAAATCTTTAATAGGATCTGCTGGAGGCTCTAAATCAATTGGAAAGCGGTTTGACGGATAACATAAAGAAATTGAGTTCTTTTGAGATGTACAAGCAACAAGTCCAACTTGGCCATCTTGAGTGGTCCCCCATGCATAAAGATCCTATATTTTGGTCGGAGAACATAACAAAATTTGAAGAAAATGATTTCCAGGTATTTTCTCCGTTTTCTCTTTTTGCAAGATGTTCTGTGACGCAGGTTATGATTATATTGCTGATATACGTGAAATGATAATCTGACTTCGTTCCCCAGATATTGTGCTTATAGATGCCCCTCTGAAATTAATCTGGTTGCACTTGCAGATTTTAAAGATCCTCCTCACTATTTTGGAGACATCAAGTGACCCAAGGACCCTGGCCGTTGCTTGCTTTGATCTGTCACAGTTCGTCCAGTACCATCCAGCTGGGCGGGTGATCGTGACGAACCTCAAAGCCAAGGAGGGGGTAATGAAATTGATGAACCATGAAAATGTGGAGGTCACAAAAAATGCGTTGCTTTGTATCCAGAGACTTTTCTTAGGCGCCAAGTATGCGAGCTTCCTTCAGGTTTAAGTTGTCAAATGCAGTGGCTGTGGTTTGTTATGATTGACAGTATCGCGAGGTTTTTCATAAAAGAAGATAGAGGCCTCTGCTTCCATGATCGTTTGTAAACTGATGGATAAAATTCAATGTTTTCAAGTGCCTACTTCATGACCTTCTATTTCATTAATTTATATTTGTAAAAGCACATGGTTGGCCTTTTCTTGTCAGCTTAGCTGCAAGTTTTTTTTTGTTTTGCACATTTATTTAATTTCATTGATTAGCCAGGTGCAGGATTTTGCGGGACAAAGACAACTCCCCGCAATTTAGATGCAATTTAGATTCAGCAGGATGTTTGGTTGGTGTTTTTAAAAATTATTTTTTGTATTTAAATACATAAAATAGTTATTTTTGCTTGTTTGATAACTGTTTTTATTTTTAATTTTAAAAATAAATTATTTTCAAATGCAAACAACATCAAATATATTCTTCTTAGAAGGAGAAAAATAATAATTTTGCTGAAAAAAATATTTAAATAAAATAATTTATTTTAAATTTTATTAAAAATTATTTCTAGTATAAAATTAGAATATGATTTTTAAAAATAAAGTACCAAAAACAACATGGAAGTGCTTTTGGTATGTCTCGACCATATAATCTTTTTGGAATCAGATTTTGAGATTTTTATTGCAGTTTGTGCCAGGTAAACTAAAGGTATACACTTTTGATTTGGGATTCTTCTTTTTAAATTATCTCAAGTAGAGAGCTTTTCACATAATTATGCGTACGAAACATGAGTTGTGAAGGTGCACACAGATTGACTGACCATAATAAATAACGATTGGATTTTTATTTTTTTTTTAATGTCATATATGGTATTGATTGATTTACTTTGAATTATGGGAGGTAATATTTTTGAAGGTGCACTATTTTTTAGGATGATTCTGATGTGTAATGGCTTATTTTAGATATTAACATCCTCATAAAATTTTGTTTTGAAAATAAAAAAATAAAAACTTGGATGACAGACACACACACAGTTAATCAAATCAAAAACCATAGGACTTGGGAGTGTTTTGTTTTGTTTGTTTGTTTGTTTGTTTTCCATTCCACCATGTAATTATATTTATATCGGCGCTGTACCACCAACATTTGATGAGCTTCAGCCCTCCTCCATCTACTATACTAGTCTCGTCTCGGTCTCGCCATCATCATCTTCATCCCCCGATCACCACTCAGTCCAGTCCACCTTGCGAACCCTAAAACAAAACAAAACAAATAATTATGCCGCTACATCTCCTCCACAAATACAACAGGTTAATAAGTAGTCTAAGTCTCCGCATTACAGAACCAGCTGCAGGGTTCTTCTCGCATTTCGTTGGCAAGGCCAAGGCCGAGGCCGAGGCCGAGGCGGTGGCGGCGTCGCAGAAGCGCACGTACGTGAAAGTGTACATGAAATGGAAGAAAGACAAGAACTACGACTCCATCGAGGCCATCCACGACTCCATCCCCCTCAGGCCCTTGATCACCATCAAAAACCGCATCCTCGCCCTCGACCCCAGCGGGGCCTCCATCCCAGTCTCCGCCGTGTCCAAGGAGGGACGACGGCTGGGCCTCGCGCCGTCGATGAAGGTCGCCGTGTTCCTCAGGAAGTACCCTACCGTGTTCCAAGAGTTCACGGGGCCTCTGTACAACCATCCGTGGTTCCGGCTCACCCCGGAGGCCATGGCGCTCCACCGGGAGGAGTGCGCGGTCTACGCCGATAGGGGGCCCGAAATCTGGGACCGGCTGAGGAGGGTGATGCTGATGAGCAAGGAGAAGCAGCTCCCCGTGAAGGTGGTTCAGGGACTGAGGTGGGTCTTGGGCTTGCCTGAAGATTTTCTCTCAAATTTGGATGTGGGTTTTCGGGTTGTGGGGACGGAGGATGAGATGAAGGGGTTGGCTATTGTTGATGATGATGACAACGAACACTGCTCTGGAGGGGATCGTAGGGTTCTGTCTGCAGTTCAGAGAGGAAGTCGTAATTGTAATGGTAATGGGATTGAATTCCGTCTTTTCCCGTCCCCAGGATTGAAGCTGAAGAGGGAGATTGCGAATTGGTTGGCCGAGTTTCAGAAGCTTCCATACGTTTCCCCGTATGAGGATTCCTCACATCTGGATCCGAACAGTGATGTGGCGGAGAAGCGGGTGGTTGGCGTGGCTCACGAGCTGCTCAGCCTCTTTGTCGAGCATTCCGTGGAGCGGAAGAGGCTCCTGATCCTGAAAAAGTATCTGGGTCTGCCTCAGAAATTTCATAAAGTGTTCGAGCGACATCCTCATATGTTCTACATGTCCCTGAGGAATGACACCTGTACCGTGATTCTCAAGGAGGCTTTCAATCTCAAAACCAGTGAGGGTGGGTCGGGCATAGAAGCTCATCCACTGTCTGAGGTGAGGAGGAAGTACCTGGAGTTGATGAAGCAATCGAAAGATATTTTGATAAACAGACGGATGAGGAATCCTTCTCCTCATACTGATCCTGGAAATAAGGATCTAGATTTGGACTTGGATTCAAGGAGGATAAGCAAGATTGAACAACTTCCTTTATAAATATGTAGTTGGAAGCTTAAGCTGCGCAGCTCTATATGGAAAAAGGTTACAAGGTGTTTTTTTTTTTTTCTATCTTTTTTTTTTAAATTCCCCTCCCCACCCCACCCACCCCATACCCGCTGCTGGCGACTTAACCCTGAAGTCACTGGTCCAACCACCCAACAAGCCCTGAATTGATTTATGCTATTTTTACTTGTATTTCTTAGGCTTCAGGTGATTGATTGATGCAGTTTAAAATTAGTTTTGGCAGTGGTGCAATTTTTGTAATAAACTACTCATAATTTCTTAAGGTCAATGGATTTCTTGTTACTGAAAATTTTCGTGAAAATTTTGCTGATGCATATTATAGTCTGGCATCATGATGTTTTCCTTATTAGTGATTGAATCCATATAGCGACGCCTATGGCATAACATGGATTAGAACAAGGAGAGTAAAGGAGAATTTTGTTGAGAAGGCTGGCTTAACCTAATGTTCTGTACTGCAGGACTGGTCTCTAGGTTGTCTGACAAGGGTTGAGTAATAAATATGTTTTATGGCGGGGAGATGTAAATTTTACTTATTATGACCATCAGGGTCGAGGGAGGAGAGGTCCTCCACCATTTTAGAACATGTATCCTGTGCGCAAAGATATAATTTGTTTTGGCAAATATAACTTTTGATCCATGGGCTCTAATCAAAGCCACATGACATGTCCTTAAGATTATATTACGATACAAAATAGATAAAAGCAAAGCATAATTCAAGGTTTGTTTGTTTGTTGTAATGCACATCTGGTTTATATTAAGCTTCTGTTTTTGACTGTTAGAAATGGTAAATAGTCTTTCGAAGGCTGCGATCATTCTATGTGAAATAGTATATTCATTAATTATGTTCTGATCTTTTAAAGCCTGGAGATATTCCCATTTTTCCACCGTTCCTGATTAAACAGTGTTCAATTTCTACGGCGTTTGAGAATGTCCCTTCTTAATCCTAGTTATTTCTTATGTCAATATTTATTATTTTATGAAAAAAGTCTATTCATAGGTAGATTGTGTAGGTAATCTGTGCAAGAATATTATTTCTAATATTGAATTGGTATAAAAAATAAATTAAGAAAAAAATTAATATCAATCAAGGGTGTTACTGAACGGATTACTTGTCCAAACCTACCTGAATATATTATTATTCTTATCTTATTTACTGTGTGCCACTCTAATTTCCACTAATTGCATGACTGGCATAGGGAATGTGATGTGTATTTATTACAAGTGTTTAAGATCTTTGTGGCCCAAAAGAGCTTAAACATTGTTATTTAATGATGTATGCATAAATAAAGACTTTTTTTTGTAACCATATCTGGATTTTGTGTTCATTATTTTAGTTCCTATGTACTGGGGGAAGGATTGGACCCACCTCCTTTATTAGCAAGTTAAAATACCTCGCCCCGCTAGTTCTAATGCTGTGCTTTTCTGATTCGCATGACAGATTTATGTAATGGAAGGGGCTTTCATTCCAGGGCAACTGCCCCTGGATGGTGTGACAATTTCTAATTCTTTTGCATCTGCTGTCAGCACATCTTTGTCGAGGAGCACTACCCTTGAAGCTCAAATAGGTGAAGGCTTATCTTGTACAAGTCTACCTCCTGTAGGTGGCGGGGTTTGCTACTTTGCTCCATTGAGAAGAACAATCCTGTGGTTCAAACCCTCAAAATGATTTTCCTTCGGGTACGCCCAAACTTGACGATATGGAAGCCACTCTATCTAACGTAAGCTCTATCAGGAAATAACACCATGGTATTGGTAGAAGATGCCTATACAGTCCTTGCTGCAGCAAGGATTTGATAACCAAACTGGTTTCATTTTCAGTATAACCAATGTTCATGATCAGAGTTTGAACATGATGTCCTGATCACTTAGTACATTTCAAAGTCATGGGTTATGGCATGGATTGTTGCATTTATATTTTGAAATTTGAACACTGCCAGTGTTATTGGGTTGGGTGTAGCAGAGGGCTGAAAAATGTAATAGGGCAGTGTATGCTTGCAAATGCCTATTTTATAAATGATGTGGCTGTTTTGCAGCTCTGATCTGACTGTTCCAAGCCAAAATAAAAGCCAAATTATTATTATTATTATTATTATTATTATTATTATTATTTCTAAATTCTGAAAACTGCAGGTATGGAGAAATTGGAATGTCTCAAAAATGGGAAAATTGTCCTGCAGCCTCACTTCGTTTTTTGTTGCATTCCCAACTGTTTCTAAGTTTTTGGCTAAAAATACCTTGTTTTGGAAGACTTGTTGTGAACCTATCGAAAAGGTGAGTGTAAGAAACGGTTCACATACATATTTTTTAAAATTATGTATGTATATATATACTTAAATATTAATCATATATATAACTATAAAATATTATCAAAATATAGTTATAAGCTTTAACAAATTATATCGTTTATTTCATTAGTTTCCTAAATTTATCATGTGTTGAGTCCTCTTATGTCCCTATCGGACTCCACTTTCATCATCCATCCTTGCTCTATGAAATATTAAGGCGATCATGAATTTTTATTCATATGGCATCATCTTTTCCGCACCCTATCAAATATCAAGGCTATCAATTTATTTATTTATTTTAACCATGAACGTGCAAGGCTCTATTCATCATCTTATCTTTTCAAATATCAAAGCTGTCAAAATACACTTTATTGAACCATATATGTGCATTTATGGCTTAACAAAAACAAAACAGATAAATTTGGACTACTGATCATCAATGCATTCATGGTTTGTTTTGCAATTTTACCTACTATTTTATCATTTTGCTAGTTCCAATTTTAACAGCTTACTAGCAGTCTTAACATCATGTATTCTATTATTTGCAATAGGATGAAAGGCATAGCAAAAAGTCCCATGACATAAAATAATAGTTGCCTATGACGAAAGTACTTTGATTTTAAGTTGGAAAAGCACTCACGTGTATCTATATTGAAAATATTATACTAATCCAATCTCATCATTTTTTCAGGAAGCATAACAAAAGCTTAAAAAGAGGTAAAAGACGTAACAACAATGCAGCAAAAAGAACAGACATATTACATCCTTATGAAAATAGCATATAATATTTATTTATATGTAAAGAGAGACTGGTTTTCAACTTTGCCCGAAACCAAAATTGCACTAAAGAACTACCAAATCGTTTACAAACAGGAATGGAAGGGAAAATAATAAAGACATAGCGTAGGAAGACACCTTCTGCAACCATACATGTGAAGAATTAGAGGTAAGACACGGCCAGTAAGTTAGCTAGCCAAATCCATTTTCTCGCACATGAGGAACAATTTTTGGAAATATCTTGTTTTTCTCTTCTAAAGTGTCAGTGTCTAGTTTTGATCCCTTCTGATGTAAAAACACAAGTGAAAAACTCAATATTCGTAGCTAATCAAGCACTGGATTAGTGAAACAAAACACCAAAAAACACACAACAATCATACCTGAATTCAACTAAATGATCGACAGAGAGCTAGAAAGATTTGGTCTTGTTGCTCTTGAACTCTTCCAATAAGGATGAAGCAATTCTTTTATCCACATTACTAAAAAAATCCGGAGTCCATGACCCAACAGATCCTTTCACTGAATTCCTACCTGTAGAAGTAAAATGAGATGACCTTTGATTCTAAAACATCAACCCTCCAGGTGCATCGGAAGAATTTGGCAACACATTTTGAAACGGTATGTTACAATTATAAGAAATATTTGGATAATATCTATGGTTCATGCCACCAAATCTACTCAACCGTAGGAACTCAACTCATGTGGATGTTCCTGTTGGGCAAACAATGCGCCATAATATGTATTTTGCAGTCCTACCAAATCACGTTGTGAAGTCCCAAATTAGCTGCTCGCTCAAGGAGGATTTCCCAACTTAGCTATAGCAAGTGGTTCACAATCAGAACTTCGCTGTGAGTACTGAGTGCTGTTAAAAAAATATCCACTATGCACATGCCCTCTGCCGTCCATCTCTGGGATTTTTTTTTTGCAAATTAGATCCTTCAAACTTATCTTAGAATTATTCTGCTCTGTTAGAATAAGTCTGTCAGATGATATAATGCTCGCCTAGGGAAGTTCGTTGGGCCATCCAAACTTATCTTAGAATTATTCTGCTCTGTTACCATTCTAGTTTTTTCTTCTTCTTTTTGCTAAATCAGAGAAGTTTGTAGGCAGTCCCAACTTTTCAATTCAGTTCTTAATGAACCGTTGCTACAAACTCCAATTATGAACATTGGGCATACTAAAAAGGAAATTAGTTTGGTTATCAAATCATTGCTGCAGCTGAGACTGTGTATGATTATCTTCTGCCAAGATGTTGTTTCCTGATAGGCTTAAACCGGACAGAGTAGCTTCCAAATCGTCAAGTTTGGGGGCACTGGATGGAAAACCATTTTGAGCATCAATGTCCACCACATTCGTTTTCTGCATAGAGCAAACTCAACCACCTACAGGAGGTAGACCTATAGACGAGGAACCTCCAACTATCTGAGCTTCAGGGGTAGTGCTTCTCAAAAAAGATGAGTCTACAGCAGAAGCAAAAGAATTTGCCGCGCCAAGATTCTGAACTCTGAATCAGACAGTGGTTGCACTGGAAATTAGAATGGAAGGCATTCGTTGATTCCTTTCCATTACATAAATCTATTCAGAAAAAACTGTTCCATTCATAGTTTCACAAACAGGCTAACATTTTTGTTGGGTATTGAGACAGATTAATTAGAACATTCAGTTCTATCTTTTTTATTTCTATTTAGAAGATATACAGCAAAAATTTAAAAATATTTAAAAAGTTACATATATCAGTGGAAACTGATCAGTCCGCGGAAGTACCGATTCCTCTTTAAAAAGCACCCCGTCTCTCAAGGCAGTGGCTTCCTCGCCCCCTCCTCTGCCTACATCCGTCGTCCACAATCATCATAATAATACGTGATGTTGTTGCCTTGCTTGACGTCAAACGAGGCACGGTCCACTTTTGTAGACCAACCCAAACCGCCTACTTCTGGACTCCCCTTGACACCAGCAATACGTCGGGCCTCCTGAACACCAGATGGTTCCTTGACATTGCGATGGGTTAAGATGCCATAGATGTGTTGGTGGGAAGAGATCGTAGTGCTCCAGAGGGTACGACAACCCGTTTGGTTTATGGAGAAAACACTGACCAGAGGATCTCGGCATCTGTGGTACCCCCTTCTTGGAGGGAGACTGCTCAAGTGAGCCTAGTTTTAACATTTTTGGTTTTTGTGCTGCCTTCCAGTTTTCTTGTAAAAGATTCAGCACGACACATCAGCTCCCTATATATTGCCTAAATTTGAAAGTTCGGCGGCTAACTTGATCTATCTAATTATGATTTGATTTCAATCCTATACATCACATCCAAAGAAAAAACAAAAACTATGTTGGGATATAATGTATCTTGATCCAACTGGACCAAAAACATATGGTAGCTTTCAATTTGCGTGCATGCTAAGATACATAATTGGCAAGACATTTCTTTGAGATTTTAGTAATATGGTTAAATCCAAAACAGTAAGTTAACACTGCCACTAATCAAAAATCTTAGTTTTAGTAAGCATGTTGCAAGCCTTCTACATACCTAGCTACCTTCAATAATTTAGGAACTTTTTAGTTCATGTGATTCAAAACTTATTCTGTTTTCAAAAACATAATTTGACCAACAAAATGCATACCATACCTATTTTTCAAATAAATTATGACTTTAATCAAATAATTTAGCTATTTTCGAAAATAAATTTTATTTATTATTTATTTTCAAATTCAAATTCTTTTCTTTGTGATCCAATTAAATTTTTTTCTTTTTTTCCCTACTTTATTGTTCAATTTCATGGGACTCAATTTAAAAAAAAATCAGAACATATTCTCCCTCCAATCAAATAGAATTTATTTTTAAATTTTAAATTTCAAACTCTAATTCAATAAAAATTCAAATAATGAAGCCAAGACAAAAAACGAAAATACGTACAAAACCAACTCCTTAAAATCTTTGTTCCTGTCTTTCAAAATCGCAGCCAAGAAAGGGGATGAAATGACTTTAATTTTCCATATTAAACTTCTAAACCATGTAATAACTCAAAATAACTAGCCTACAGCAAATTATATAGAAAGTAATGATGAAGCATGAAGTTTTCATACTGACATCTAAAATTAAATCAAACATAAACCAGCAATTTGTGATTCATAATTATTCAACAGAACACCATTGTACTTAATTAACAACATGAGGCTCCTTGGCCACCAACGGAAAAGTAAGGGTATCATTACCACATTCTGCATTCTATTGTCCTTGCAGAAAACTGATTTTTTGTGTTCTCGAAAAGCAGACCAAGTAGTAAAACTATGGCTGGGCGCAATGTGTGGCCTTGTCAGTTAACAAGCCTCTCGAAACATACTTCTTAATGGGCAAAAACAGTGTCATTGCGCCTGGGAGGTCTGTCAGGAACTGTTCCTGGCTTAAATTTAGAGGCTTCATGCCTTGCCAGTTCAGGGGGCACAAGAGAGTTGCTCTGAATAAGCATCTGTTTCAGATCATAGAAGACATCAGTGTCCTGCATAGTCAGGAAAGTGGTGGCAATACCTGTTTTCCCAGCGCGACCAGTACGTCCAATGCGATGCGTGTATTGTTCGATATTAGTGGGCATATCATAGTTTATCACATGGGCAACATCAGGTATATCAATCCCACGCCCCAAAACATCTGTTGCAACAAGAACATTGTATCTCTTGGCCCTAAAACCTTCGAGACTGATTTCTCTAGTCTCCTGAGATTTCCCGCCATGCACAGCCGTAACGCGGTATCCTTCCTTTTCCAGATTTTTAGAAAGAAAATCAGATGACTTCTTAGTATTGATGAACACAATAGCCGTCTTATCTCCAAGTTCATTCAGCAATTTATGTAACCTGGACATTTTTTCTGATTCCTTTGTCATTATCACATGCTGAGTGATGAGGTCAGTAGTTTTTCCAGCAGTGCCAATTGTGACTACAACTGGATTTCTTAAATACTTCCTTGCAAGTCGTTCAACAGCCGGAGGCATGGTCGCACTGAACATATAAGTGGTCCTATAAATTTTTTTCTCATCCAGTTCTTCATCTTCATTTTCTGGTTTCAGATTGCTGGAGGGCATAGCATCCAGGACACCCATCACCTGCGGCTCGAAACCCATATCTATCATGCGATCAGCCTCATCAAGAACAACATAGTTACACTGGTTCAGAACAGCATAACGCCTCTCCAGGCAGTCAATGAGCCGCCCGGGAGTAGCAATCACTACCTCACACCCCTGCCTGATCTTAAATCCCTGCTCTTCAATGGACTGCCCACCAACAATGGACACCACTTTGATACCCAGGTAATGCGCAAACTTGACAGTCTCATCCTCAATCTGCTGGGCTAGTTCGCGCGTAGGCGCCATGACCACCGCATAAGGACCCTCTGCCTCATTCTCCTCGGTCATCGGGGGGAGCCTAGAAATATAAGTCAACATGGGGAGGACAAATGCGGCAGTCTTACCTGAACCGGTCTCGGCAATGCCAATGACATCGCGCTGTTGCAGCCCTAATGGGATGGCAGCCATCTGAATTGGAGACGGGGTTTTATATCCTGCTCTATCCACGGCCTTTAGCAGCTCCGTAGTCAATTTACTCTCAACCCAACTCCTCATCGGCCGAGGGATTTTGGATCCCTTGTAAGATATATTAAAATCCTCCCTAAAAATCCTCCAATCCCGCTCCGTCATTTCTTCGAGTTTCTTGTCGGTCCAATGGCGATCCACCCTCATGTCAAAAGCATCGTACGAATTAGCTGCTTCTTCCTTGAGCCTCTGTGCCGCAGCCTCCTCCGGCCTCTCTTCAACCCCCTCCTTCTTCCGAATCTCATCCCTCAAATCCTTTTCATTCTTGGCAGCCAGCTTCTTCTGCTCCCGGCGATCCATTCCCGCACGAAACCCTCGCCCGAAGAGGAGGCGAGCCTCGTGAGGGTTTTGGTAGAGGGAGTTCATATCACGGGAAGTATCTTCGGTGTTCTCCCAATCAAAGGAGAAGCGGAACTTCTCACTGGGCTTGATTACCCGTTTCTTGGGTTTTTTGGATCCAAGATACTGCTCTTTAATGGCTTCCAGTTCTTTGTCTCGGTCTCTGTCCGCAAGCTTCTCTACACGAGCCCGCTCACGAGCCCTCGACTCTTCTTCCCGTTCTTTTTCGCGGTTGCGACGATCAGACTCCCGACGTTCCCGATCGCGGTCCCTGTCTCGGTCTCGGTCTCGGTCCCTGTCCCTGTCCCTGTCCCGGTCCCGGTCACGGAAAGAGCGGTGGTGGTGGCGGGCATCAGTAGCAGCAGCAGCAGGATCAGATGATCTATTGGCGGCGGGGGCGGGTGCGGATACGGGTGGAACAGAAGATCGGTTCTCAGACTGGCGTCTTTGTTGGGCTACATCTTGGTGGCGACGCTGAAGGGCTAATTGCTCCCGCTGTGCCTTGGTAAGGAACACAGGCTTAGTGGTTGTGGCCGCCGCCGGGGTGGGATCGATTTCATCACCAGGTCGCATCGTGGATGGTGGATGGTGACTGGTGAGAGATCAATGAAGAAAGCAAAGCACTGCTTCACCTCCAATGATATGCAATACGAACATACAATTTGTCAGCTCCTTCAGGGCGGTCACGCGTCGGGTTGCCGTCCACGGAGCTGCCTTCCCCAGTCTGATGCAGTGGACACACCCTCCACGTTACTTGTTCAATCTTGAACTCGATCCACCTCCATAACTCGGCGTACAGGTCTCTCTCACCCTCCTTTATCCTTTAGGATGGTAAAAGTGACAGAACGCGAAAACAAGCATCGGTGCGCTCTCACTTCTCTATCTATAAACCCTAACATGCTCTTTTTATTTATTTATTTATAGACAACCATTTTCCATTAAATAAAAAGATAATTATAACCCAAAATAATGCCAAAATACTAGTATAGCCGATGTATTTTATTTTTGAATTTTAATAGAGTTTATATTGAATTATAATTTAAACATTTTTGTATGTTTTATAAGAAAGAAAATGTATTTTAAAAAGAGATTATATTTTTAAAATTTGAGTCTAAAAAATAATTTTAAAAAATAATATTTGATGGGTTCAATTAATAAAATAAATAAAAAGTAAAAATAAAAAAAAATATATTTAGATATCTCGAAATTAAGTTTAAATTAAAAAAAAAAATTAAAAAACAGCTACGAGACTTCTTTATAATGCAAGAGGTACTTTTAAAAGAACCATACATTTTTGGTTTATTACAGCTAATATAAATAGGAATACCCACATTTCTTTTTGGATAACTAGATAGGAAACAAATATTGGATTGGAGTTCAAGTGTGGAACTATTGCAAAAGATTTATGATTTTATGCTAAGGTGTGGAACTATTGCAATAGATTTCATCTCTGCACTTCAACTTTTATTTTTTATTTCTATTGTTCTGCATTTATTGAGTTCAAGTGATCATCGCGTGAGTTCATGTCATACCGTATTCCAGGGTGGTAGAACAAATCTTTCCCATCTGAATTATCTTTGTTAAGATCGAACTTAGTTATTGACGGATAAAAAGTTTTAAGAAATAAACTGCTAGCCCGGTGAATTATACAAAACTTAGTGCTGAATGATTA
Organism: Taxillus chinensis; assembly: GCA_023512835.1. Lineage (NCBI taxonomy): Eukaryota > Viridiplantae > Streptophyta > Magnoliopsida > Santalales > Loranthaceae > Taxillus > Taxillus chinensis. The sequence goes on from CM042087.1 coordinate 41,286,897, forward strand.
AAGTCAATCGAAAGAAACTGCTGGACACTATATAACTTCAAATTTCGTACAGCTTTTAAAGCAAATCATATGTATATATGATTGGCTATAACTCCAAAATATGTGCTTTACATTCTTCGGATATGATGAAACCTGAATTGAGGAGGAATCCGTCACTCAATTAGTAACCTATTTACAATAGTTCCCACAAAAATTATTAAAAAAAAATAAAAATAAAATAAGATCCTGAATGGTTCAATCTTAGGAACACACAGCCGCAAACATTTTTAAGCATATCGATCATGCAAAGAAGATTGAAGGCCATAGTTTCATCCAGAGAACCGTAGAACTAATACTGTCGTGTCAAAAATACCTCAGCCAATCCACATTTCTGGCAACTTCTCGGCAACAAGAGCATGGATTGGTCTTCTAACAAAAAAAGAACAGACCATTCTCTGACGTAACCATCCTTTTTGCGGCGGCAGTACCAACAACCCTCTCCAACTAACCATCATAAAAAAAGATTAGTTAGTATTATACACTGCGTCTGATGTAACCATCCGTTTTGCTGGGGCAGTACTAACCATCATAAAAGAGATCTTGTCACCATAAAAACCATGCAAAATTAATTCAAGTTCTATGGACCAATCAATCATTATTATGGATAATGTCCATAATAACCTCACATCTGCACATCGCAGTGTAGCGGATTCCAAATAAAAGTAACGTGCAGTACCATGTTTTTCATCCACTTATCCATAATAATGATTGATTGGTCCACTGCACTGTAATGTGCACTGTGCAGTACCCTTTCTCATATAAATATCCACTTTACAAATTTCTGCCAAAACAGTAATCAGTTTATAATTAATAAAAAAATAGCATAATTAGACACAAGCCTAAGGCTGCCTCAAGAAATTTTTAATAAACTGGCTAATCAGTGCATTTAGGTAATTATGCCAAATTTGGAGACATTTCAATTTATCAAATTAGGCAATACTGGCAATGCAACAACAATATGAATTTACGAAGGTTTTCAATCCTCGAAAAGAAAATGAATCCTAATGAAGCTGCCCACATAGTTTGATTTTACACAATGTATTGGATAGAGTTAATATAAAATAATCATAATGAAAAAAGGAAAAAAAACTTTTGTCATGTTTGATTGTTATTTGGAATGTGATAAAAAAGATCCAATAAATGAAATATTAAATGAAAAAATAGGTGGTCATTTTTATTTTATAAGATTTCCCGAAACAACACAATTTTTCCTATAACATATTTTTAACAGGTCTTTTTTATTGATGACAAGTGCAATTTATTCTTAAAATTATTTAATGGATAATACTTAATTGCAAGAAATTTATATAGAATTGAATGATGTATTTTTGTAAGAATAAAATATATTATCCTTTGCATATTCTATCGTGTTATAATATGAATAATCACATATATTGTATTGCTTGGATTTGTAAATTCCAGTTCAAAATTGGGCGGAATTTTCTTTTTCTTTTTAAATGACATCATTATGTGTTTATATGCAAGTGTAAATAAATAAGTATACTAAGGGGAGGGGAGCCAAAACAATTATGTATGTGGCACGAAAGGTTGCAAAATGTCAAAGACCCTTCCCACCAGGTCCCTCTGTGGGTAGGATCCTAATACGATCGACACCATGTAAGGAAGGTTACAATTTGGATGCACTGTCATATCCTTTCCAGCTTAATAAAAAAAATGAAAGAAAGAAATAGAGGCATATAAATCTTACCCGGAGCTGATCAAAGCGGGAGAATAGCACTGTGCAAGTGATGTTTTGGGACACTTCAAGCATATTAACAATCTGTTATATAAAAAGAAAATATCAGATAGATTTTCTTAGTGAGGGATAAATCATAAATGAATTTGCCTTTAGCTTCCGCAACAATGTCATCTGGGCAAATGCTCACCTCAGGGTAAAATTCCTTCCTCTCAGGTAGAGAATATATGATTAAATTTTGAATACCACGGATCTGTAAGAGATAAGAAACCAGACGCTATTACTTAGGCAAATGTTTTCATAACAGAATTCTAGTCAACAGAATGAGAGCATGTGGCCCCAGTATCCCATTATCCATAAAAGAGTAATCACACACATAACAAGATGAACAAAAGGTCAAGATCTTCAAACTCGATTTGCAGCAGATTGGTTTTTGCAAATAATATACTCTTAGTAGATCTACCATTGCACACTTTCCTTGTCTAAGAGACCTGTGTACCAAATGAAGCTTCCAAAATGAACTGAAGACCTGTTTCTCTATGTAATTTATTGATTAAAAAAAGCAAGCCTATAGTTAATTCTGTTCCACCGTGGGGAGGAAAGCAAAAAGGAGAAAAGAACACCAACCATTAAACTGAATCCACTGATTCAGACTTCCATTGTAAGAAGGGGGATTACAAAAAAAGTACTCCAGTGTGTTCATGAGATGCGTTAACTTATTTAATTGGTATCCAATACTAGTGGTGACTGTAATTATTTTATTTCCTAACTAAAGGGATTCTGTCGATGTAGTATATATTGTACAGAACAAGAAATGGAACGAGTGAAAAACTTCTTTCAATAATCCCAATGGCTAGGGTTTTTGGAATCCCTAATCAGCCTCTGGCCTTCATTGCCAGGATTTCCTTTCACTGTCCATAAGCCGAAATTTCATTGCTGGTTTTTTTTCCCTGGATATCGTCGTTGGTTCACACATGCAATCAGTCCTGGCGAAATCAGTGTGCCCAAAATGAAAAGACTTGCTTAGATAAGCCTTCTCTCACAAGGCGACTAAACGTCGCACAAGTTGAAATTCTCATCTCTTGGCAATCTCTGCTAGGCACTGATATAGAAAAAGGAGAGGCTAGCTTCTAGGCATGGGATGAAGAGGATTCCATCATAATGTCATGGTTGTGGAATTCAATGAATCCAGAAATTAGTGATACTTGTATGTTACTACCCAGGCTATTTGGGAGGCGTTATATCAGACCTACTCCAAGGTGAACGGTGCAGCCCTTATCAAAGCAAAAACCACTGCAACAAAACAAGTGAACAAATCTGTAACAGAGTATGCAAATTTCTTTCAGAATAAATGGCAAGAGTTGGATTGTTATAGAACAATTGATTTGAACTGCAGTGATTGTACAATGGCTATAAAGGTAGTCTCTGATTTCCTTGCTGGATTAAATCCAGAATTTGACCTGGTGCATATTCAGATTTTCGGAAAATCTGAGGTTCCATCCCTTAATGAAACTGTGTCCTTGATTAGGGCTGAGGAAAGTTGCTGAGGAATCATGCTAGAATGACCTCTACAAGATACTGTCTGCAATTAATTCCAGCTAGCTGTCAGCAATTAATTGGAGCTAGCCGTTTTTGTAATCCCAGATGTAGATGTGCCAGATGTTTATTAATGTGTAGCTGTAATTATCATATAACTGTAACTATTTATAGCTGTAATTATTTATAGTTGTAGTTATTTTATTACCATATAACTTACAGAACAAGTAATGGAATGAGTGAAAAACATCCTTCAATAATTATTCAGTTTTTACGTTCCCTGAGAAGTATGACTAAATGCTAAGGTTACCCATGCCACCATGTCCATAATATTCTGTTGGTCCCAGGGGTTCGATCCAACAATATCTATATCCCAGAAGCATTTCACATAAAATAGCTTTAAAAAAATAAAGAAGCATTTAACAACAGAATAACCTTGTATCGGTGGAAGAAGTGAGCTCTCTCAGTATATAGCATGATCTTCTGCCTGCCTTCAAAGAACGAGAGGCGCGCACGAGAAATATCACTCTGTTTGGTGTAGCTGAATGTAGGGGACAAAGGTGGAAAAAGACTAAATCTAGGAAGAAATAAAATACAAGTCATTGAATAAAAGGAAATCTGGAAATGCAGCAACATACTCCCCCAGTAGACAGAAAGCTGCATTCTGCGATTTCAAGAAATTTCGAAGGCGAACAAACTCGAAGTAAGAGCTGACAAATAGCATATATCCACCCTACACACAAAAAAGGGAAACAAATCCACTTATTAAGCAATCCAACTTAACTACTAAAATGCAAGCAATTTAGAACTGTATAAATACCTGAACAGAATCTTTTATCTTGGGGAATACCTATAAGAAACAAATACCAGCATCAATATTGCAACTCCACAAAGACAACAATTGGGAAAAAAAACTGAAACAAAGACAACAATCTACAAACCTTGCTGGAAAAATAATCAAGCCGAGCATCATTGGCATTCGAAATAGAATCAACTTCAAAACGCTCAAATATCTGCAGAAATGTAATGTACCAATTAATTTGTATATAAATAACAAAAGACACAAATTCCATCCACAGAGATAACATCAGTAAGGCAAAATTGGCATAGAAAGATTATAATATTAGTTGACTGCATGATTTAATTCAAGCAGAAAAAACACACAATTTTTTGTTCACTGTAAATAATGGATCTTAATGAATCCCAGAATGCAGGAGAAAAATATAAAAACACAACCCGATGCAAAAGTCATATCTCACATTACAAAATACATTTCAACTATATAATACAAGTCTCCCTATATAAAGATGATAATGACCCTCATAACTACACATGCATATGTGTCCGGTCAGGACAAAATCACAGTTCAATTATAAGTATAGCATCTATTTATAGCCAAAACAAAAATAGCTAGTTTTAATGAAACTAGGAAATCTTAAGGGGGTATTTGTTACGTATTTTCATTTTTTTATTTTAATTTCATGATTTTTTATTTTATAGAAGCTTAAGTTTAAATTCCAATTTTAAAAAAATACATGTTTGGTAAGATAAAGAATGTGTTTCAAAAATAATATATTATTTTAAAATCGAAACCTACAAAAAAATTAAAAAATAATGGACTCAGTTAATAAAATAAATAAATAAATTATATCTTATAAAAAATTAAATTTAAATTTAAAAACAAAAAACACGCGTTTTGAAAAACTGCTATCAATCTTACACTATTTAAGTCAGGATTTAAAAAAATGACTTCAAAAATATGTGCGCCAAATAGAATTTGTATTGTATTTTTTTATTTTGAAAACAAAATCGCAATGAGAATTAGTAGTACCAAACATGTTGTAAGTATTTTACAACATGGGAAACTAGTGTAAAAAATCGAACATATGTATATATGTATGAAGATGTACAAACAACAAAAGATTTGCATCACACGTGATAAAGGAATTGAATTTATCATAAAATGCCACAAATTTAAGACATTATTACAACATAAATGCAAACGGGCAAAAATAAATAAACGTCAAAGTCTAAGGCACCGCTAAAGGCCATTTAGACAAAGGTAAAAATGCATTTATTCCCCCTTAAGTTTGCTCCGGCAATTATCCACCTTACAATACCTGTCGTACTTGAAGTAAAACTTTTGGGAGAATTCCTTTATAATCACAAGTCATCTTCACCTATAGTAAAACAAAAAATAATGAATACAAAGCTCCAAAATATATTTGTATAATTTACTGAAGTCCCAATTGACTGCAATAGCTCTTTCTAATGTCAAAACAATAAAGTGGGGATAAATGTGAAGCTACCAAACATGTTTCATATATATTATTTAGATAGAAATATATAAAAATGTCTTGGGATCATAAAAGACAAATGTAATTAGAGCGTCCACATCAAGATCATAAAAGATAAACTTATAAGGATCATAAAAACAAATGTGGCTAGATCATGGGAAGACTTGGGTAGAAAGTCTACTTTCGGATATTAGTCATTTGTAGTAAGTAATTTGATAACTTGGAGAAATAAAAAATAAAATGTTGTTTCATCATGCTATTACAAAGCTTACTTTGGCTATGTTTTTTTCTTATAAGACCTTGATTATGGCTCTCAAAAGCCATCGATATTTTTTGTGATAACACAACTACCACCAAAATAACTAATAATATAGTACAATACGATCGAATCAAGCATATTACACTCGAAAAAAGTACATTAAGAATAATCTAAATTTTGGTATAACAAAGGTTTTCTGCATTAAGAAAACGGATCAACAAGTTAACATAATGACTTATGTAGTTCCTACAGTTCTTGATGTCCTTTTACACATCTTTGTTTAGGTTGGACATGCATAATATATATACACTAACTTGTGGGAAAGAGTTGAAATGAATTATCATTAATTGTACTTTTATGTTGTATTATAGCAGTCAATTATAGTTGTAAATTAGATTGTTACCTAAAAAGGATTCTTACTTAATTAAGTTTTTCCCAACCTTGTGTATAAATACAGTTGTATTCTCTTAATGGAAAAGAAAGAATTCATTCTTTCTACATTGTGTATGTGTGTGTGAATCAGCTCAATTGAATGCCTAAGAGCATCTCCAATCTTGGCAAGCTAAATTGACTAGCTAAAGTCATATTTAGCTTGCTACAGTAATGCTTTAACTAATGACACTCCAATCTTGCACTATCTATTTTATTATTTAATACTTATTTTTCCCAACCTACCCTTGCATTTCCTTTCCTAAAATCGAAATCCCTAATCCCTAATGACGATGGCAGAGCATGGTTGATTGGGCAGATGGCCAATGCAGAGACTAAAATGGGCGGGGGGCGTTTGACGGGGCGCCATCGCACGGGGGTGGATTTGTGGGACGTAGGGGGGCGTAGGGACATGACGGAGGGAGGCGGGGTGGGGGCGCAGTGGGACGGGTCGAGGTCGCGTGCGTAGGGAAACACCTGCGGGGGGGGTGGGCTAAACGGGGCGTCGCGCGCGGGGGAGGGGGGGGAGGGGGAGCAGCACAGAGGGAGGTGGCTGATGGGGGGAGGGGAGCGATGCAGAGGTGGCTTAAGGGGGGAGGGGAGCAACGCAGAGGGAGGTGGCTGACGGGGGAGGGGGCGACGCAGAGAGAGGTGGGCTGTGGAGGGGGGAGGATGAGTTGAGTTGGTGGGGATAGATGTTAGAATGATTATTGTTTGATGACATGACATCTCCAGCTAAAGCAAAAGCAAAAGTCAAATTTGGCTTTTTTTATTGCTTTAGCTGTGCATTCAACTAATGCATTGGAGTGAGTTTTTAGCCAAATATACATTTGGCTTTTACTTTTGCTAATGGATTGGAGATGCTCTAAAAAATGCTTAAGTCGACAAAAAGTTATATTACTTTTATAAAATAAGCAAATCAAGTTAACCAGTACCAACAGACCTTTCCCTCGAAGTTGAAACAATGGCGATTGAACAAAGCATTTATATCTGAGACAAGTAAAAAAAAAAGTAATTAAAACAAATAAATTGATTACTGAAAGAAAATTTTAAAAAATATTTAGCCAAATTATAACATTTCATACTGCTTACTACTTCTCATGATATGCTCAACACATTGCTTTTCTCTCTTTTTTTAAGAGAGACTATGATTAATAACCCTTTCACCTTTTTTTATAATATTAGTTTGTTTATATCTAGTTTAGAAATAATATTAGTTAATATCCATTATTTTGAACTGACATGTTTCATACTATACTCTTAACATACAGGTTTTGTACTCTTGATATATCCATTATTTTGTTGTTTCTCTCCCATTATACAATGCACAAAATGAAATCATTTAATGGTGACACTAGTTAACCAAAAAAAAAAAAAAACCAAGGCAGCATAGGAAAGTAATATTGAGGCTATCACTGATGTAACTTGTAAAAAGCATCCATAATATCTATTTTTATCCATAATATCAACTTTAATAACATCATTTTCAAAATGTTAGTCCATGGGAAATTTTCAAGGCTGGAAATATTTAAATGGCTTACAATATCAAAAGAATTATAAAATGATAAACCCTAACTATGCATGAATATTAAATTCTCATTACCTGGGTTTGAATAAAAACCTAAAATTATTGTTTGCCGATAAAACGATGCATGTCCATCTAGGTACCTATATATGAAAATTCACACATCATATAAGTTTTCAATAAATAAAAAACCAAGATATGGGGACTCATAATAAATAAATATGAAATTAACATAAGAGCAATCCAAGAAAGTCTTTATTTTATTTCTACATTTGAATAATATTTTTACTTATTTACAATTTCAACCCCAACAATCATCTCTATTTTATCTCTATCTTAATTAAAATAATAATTATTTTATTTTATTTTATTTTAACTTTTTTTAATCTTTCTTTAGTAATACATGTGAAGAGAATGAAGAGAGATGAGAGATAAAAAATATTATAATATTAAATAAAAAGTCATTTTATTACTTTTCACAAACAAAGAATAGACTTTTTATTCTCTACATGTAGAGAGTAAAAAAAATAATATAATATTATTTGACTCTTTATTTGTAAATAATAGAAAACTTCTTGGAGTTGCTCTAAGTAGTGAGACATGATAGGACCTTGATTAGTAGCATTTGTGAATTATTATAAATTTCTAAACAATTCCATTTTAAGGGGTCTCTTTTTTTCCGAAAAACGAATGAAGTTTTCACATATAACAGAACCTAAATTTCAAAACACTTCAATTCATTACTAAAGGTTGCATAATCTTTGGCAAAAATTTAGCAAATAACAAAAGAGATTAAAGATAGTCCCCTCTCATAGGAATGTTTTCCTACACAGCACCTCTATCCTCATGCAAAGGAACACTGAATGAAACCATATAAAAATAACACATACACACAAAAACAAAAACAATTCATAGTCCCAACTGCCACTACACACACAAGGTATGACATACCATGGTCTGATGCGCATGACATTAGTTCCATGCTGATTAACTGGTAAGTGATTCAATCGTTGCACGATTGTATCCACATGGGACCAATTCTGTATAATTTTTCAGGAATTATAAATAGAACCATATGATATATGTATATACACATGCCAAAGAAAAATCAATCTCACAGTATACCTGCATTGCTATGACGTCTGCATGATCAATAATTAGAACCTGATATGATAAAAACATATCCTCTAAATTAAGTTAATGGAAATTTGACATGCCCAATCAAGAAATAAAATAAGAGGAACCCCTGAAAAATAAAATAAGTTTCTGGTACCTCTATAGAAGAAAGATAATCAACATCTTTTCCCTTTACTCTCTGCATCTCAATAAGTTTCTGGTACATAAAACAGAAAAGTTACAATTAGAAAACCAACTGCATTACTAGTGATGAATTCAATTGTGTAATAATCCTAAAAGAATAAACCAATAGAATTGGCAAAATAGGCAGGACTTTTGGACTCACTATTAAAACAACGCACAGAATAGAGAAGAATAAGGAGAAAGTACCTCTAAGCCTCTAAACTATAAAGTAAGCCCAAATTTTTTGAATGATAATTATATCCATTTGTCTCCAAAAGCCAAAATCATAATCCCCTCTAAAGAGCTACAATTCCTGGACACCAATATCTTCGCACTGTAAAGATTTGAAATTGGAACACTCAATCTTACAGATGACTCTGCACTTCCAACTCATGAAAATGAGATTTGAAGTCATCATATTCCTAGCAAATTATTAATTTCTCATGCAATAATGTTCTCAATGCTTGATATTTCAACCCAGTAGAACTAAAGAGTCAACATCATCAGACACGTTTTGTTATTTCACATGTAAAATTATTATGAATATCTTCCCTAACTATCCACTCATCATCGGAAGGCACATCAATAGAACTATAGGGTCAACATCATTGGGCATGTTCTATTCATATGTCCTCTATTCACTCTTTGAGTTACACCATTACTAGTTGATCCCATTGTAGATCTACTATTTAATGTTGTATTTTTATCGATCATCTCCTCCCTAACCATTTGATGCATTCTCTTTAACTTTCTTAATTCCTAAAAAAAAAAAAAAATCATCTCTAGCTTCCAGTATAACTTTCGGACATGAAAAACATTTTCTCTTTTACCGGCCATATGTTCTTAATATTCTCCCCATAATTTCTTTTTCACAAAATATGCAACAAACATACTTATATCCTTTCTTCTTATCCTATTCCATTTCATTTTCATATTTCCAAGCCAAATATCTACTACAAGAATAAATGATATCTACAAGAATAAATATAATAAAATAAATTAATTATAGACAATAAGAGTAAGACAGTATATTATCCAAATAAAATTAATTAAAGATTTACTTAAAAGTTGAAATAAATCGTGAGTTAACATTTGAGTCAACATCAGAACTCAAAAGTAAGATGTTTTAGTTATTTTTGGACAGTTAAATGACCAAACACACCAAGAGACAGAAGATACTGAAGAAGAAAAGAAAATGCTTAACTTGAACCAAACCAGCTGGAGAAGCAACAATAATGTCTGATGAATAGAAGTCACTGTACAACTTAATGCTCCCCCTGAAAAAATTAATATGAAAAAACAGGATGAACTTCAACAAATCAAAGAAAATGAATGTAAAGTTTGAAGATAACAAGCAACAATTATTCAAAATTTTAGCAATACATTTTAGATAAGCGACAGTGACAATTTCTTTAATGACATGCCTGATTTTTTTGTCATGTTGTCTGGCGGAAGGAAACTAGAGCTTTTATTTTTTCCTCTAGATAGGAAAATGATTGCAGATTTTAAAGGAAGCAGCCGGACCTAGCATGGCCATGTGCAATGTTCATGTCTAAAAAAGAATTCTCTCTAGGTTGGCTTTGAATTTGCTCTTATAGAAGTAGGAGAACCACAAATGAAGACAGAATTATATGGGAGAGCACAAAGCAAACGAAGACGCAGATGGCATAAAGGGAGACAAGATGCAAGAAGGCAAGTTCTCAGTTGCCAGATATAACAACATACAAATAATGAAAAATAAAAATTCAACATTAATCTATGTGTCAAATAATCTGAATCAAACACAGTACATAACAAATAAATATAATCTGTGCAGGCTTAGGGACTCATTTCATAAACTCGTAAAAAAGAATGAGTTCACTTAGACTGCTTGTCATTGTATATCAACTATTAAAATTAGCAAAAAAAAAAAAAAAGTAAGATACATACCTGGTAAATTTAATGCCTACCATAAAAGAATCATTGTTATCCCCCTGAAAGAGAACTTGGAAATCAGACGGCTTGGAAGACTTTTGGGATTTCAAATTTTCAGGATTCTGATCCTTGATTTCTTCATCTACTCCAAACATCTTGCAAAAACGATCCCAATGCTCGACATTGACCTTGGACAACTGAAGCCCCCACCACAACAAAAAAAAATACAGATTTAAACATCAATACAGACAATGACACCACAAAGTTTACTCTGACATAGTTGAACCATTTTATTACTTAAACATAACCAAGAATTTAATTTAAGATCTTAGGTAGTGTTGTCCTTGCACAGTATCAGCGGTGATTCTGTTAGGAGATAATCCAAGTTTTGAAGAGTTGTCTGAACATCCTAAATAACTTGAAATGAGAAGACCAGCTAACATGTGAATTTTAAGTTTAATCACATCCAGTTAAAACACGACAGAAATTGTCTGATGCAGATGCACAGCCCATATACAACATATAATAAAATACAGTTCCATACAATATCTCCTACTACATATTACCTAGTAGTAACTTATCCTTAGAGTTTTCTAGTTTCATTATTCTTTCTTAGAAGTGTCTTAGTTTCATAATAGTATTTCTTATTTCCTAGTATGGCAATGAATCAAGCCTGATGCATGTACCTGTGGTGAGGTTGAGTTGATGGATAAATTTACGATGTATAGACTACATTCTACTCTCCCTATTCTCCCTTCCTTTCATTTTTTTCTTCTTCTGATTCCTTTTTCAGTATCTTTACTCTTCATATGAGCACCATTTCGATCCACATAATTCAAAACTTAGTTGGTCCATATTATCTATGGAATTTTAATCCCTCTATGCCAGCTTCTCAGGGCTGCTCCAATTACTAATTACTTAATTTAGCTAGATTATACTATTCCTTAGGTCCACCCTCGAAAAAACATTCAGCTGCAGTCTCAATTTCTAATATCTCAATAGTTCCCACCACCCAAAGTGAAATGCAAACAAACCATTAGAAGAAGAAGAGGAGCTACATTGAGAAAAAATATTTTTAAAAAAATTACACAAGATACCAGATCTACCTTGTGGGGGGTAAGTTGTATTAGCCTCTTAACAAAACGAAATGCAATACTTCCAAGTGGCAGCATGATTAGAACCTGATTCACAAAAATAAAAAATAATCACTGAAAATGAGATTGAATCCATGACAGCACTGGAGCTACGAAACTTATACACAAAAGTAGATAAGCCCTATTTTCAGTGAAATAATCTTAAAAGCTACTATCTCTTTTTAACAACAAACATGCAGCTTGTTTTTCACTATGAATTCCATTAAGATGGGATATAGGCAGCAATTCAGTAAGTAGAGAGGCCATTAGCCTGCTAGGTATTCTGCAATGATGAAAAATCTCTTCACTTTGTTGTAACAACAATTGAACAAATGTTTTCACTATGAATTCCATTAAGATGGGATATAGGCTGCAATTCAGTAAGTAGAGAGGCCATTAGCCTGCTAGGTATTCTGCAATGATGAAAAATCTCTTCACTTTGTTGTAACAACAATTGAACAAATGGTCTGCAATGAGCACAATCTTACCAAGCACAAATATGCTTCTCATTCTTTCTTCCATACACTTACTAATTGCAAATCTTATACACTTACAAATAAATGTAGAACATCTAGTGAGATCTTGCTTAATGAGAAAGTTACAGAAAGACAAAATTGGATTTTCAGTATCCCATATTACGAGAATATATTACAAATATCTTCAAATAAATGTAGAATATTTTACGAGATCAGGTTGTAGTTGTAATCATTCTTGCAATAAGAATTTTGCTCTTTTCTATTCTTCTAGTTCTAAATAATCAAGAGCATATAATGTGAAGACAAAATAGGATTGCTCCATGATATATAGCTTCACAAAATAAGGCAAATAAATAACTACTGAATTATCCACGACAACATTGTCTCATCGATCAATTCTTATCAAGTGGACAATAGGAGTCAACACCGGCCAATATTGGTCAAACCTAGTAAATGGTGGTTAGCTATGGTTCACGGTGGTCAACAAATGTAAATCATCAATTTATAAAATAAAGGCATGGTCAAATTTTATTTACATAGACATGCCAATCATCACAACTTTGGTTTGATAAGAATGAAAAATGAGGTTTTCAGGGGAATCTATTCCCAAGTGACCGAATGATTTTCATCATGAACCAAATGTGGGTATTAGAATAATGTGCACGACACTTCAGTTTCATTCCATTGCCATGAATCAAGCATGGAAACCTTAGATCTCATTCCATTATGGCACACCGAACATACAGTAATTTTTCAAGCACCAGCAACAGGTCACTCAATCATGCAATCTCTTTATTTCGATAATTCACAACCATTTTCATCCATTAGGACACCCAATATACATTTACAATAGAACTGTTGTATACAGTTTTAAGTCAAGAAATAAATGTTTACAAAGAATTTATGGAAGAGTGAAAATAGTGTACATAAATTAGTTAAAGAGGCAATTCATAAACTTGTATGGACATAAACTTATGAAAGGGTTGTCGATTCAACAGAAAATTGAGTGTAAACATGACGTAGCAACAAGATTTATGAGCGACCTTCCACATTACCTTTGGACGAGTAAATCCATGATCAATGAAACCACCACTCACAAGAACTTCATCTGCAACTTCTGAATGCTTACCAAGCTTCGCATCATTCTTTTTTACAAGATAGCTAGTTCTTAAAACATGATTCAGCTGCATAAAAACAGCAATTACTCAGCCAACACAACTACAACCTCAATGCAAGGTATGTCAAAAACTAAAGAAAAATTCAAAAAAAATCAACAAAAGTTGGAATGACACAAACTCACAGAATGAATAATGTATGCATCCATGACAGTTGATTCTTCTTCAGAACCTTTCAGATAAAATGGCTTCTTGTTACAGTGCAATATATCACGGTAGCTATTGCCTGGGAAAGCATATGAGCAAAAACAAGTAAATAGACAAAGAAACAAATATATGCAGAACAATAATTAAGTAGCAGAGCAGAAAACAATGTTTAAGGACCAATATCCAACAAAAAATTCATCCAGAATCCACCCAATCTCTATTTAGCACTCTTCTTTAAGAAAAGTCAGCACATAATAAGACTATCATGAAGCAAGAACAGAGGCCTTTCAAAAATTTCAGCTTCCAATGAAGCGACAACAATTGCAGAGTTCTGGAAAGGGAGGCCTTGAAAAGTCTCGTTCACCCCAAATGCTCGAGGACTGGAAGGTTGAAGGTTTCTAAGATTTTTTTTGATATTGTATAGCAGCAAGCTAGAGGATGACAACCCAATAAAGTTAAGGTCCCGGGAGGGACAACAGGGACAAAGATTTCTCTGCGACAAGTTTCTTTGAGGTCATCAATGACTGAAGGGCCCAAGAAAGTGATAGCAACTAGTAGTGGCCAACCATATAAACTGCAAAAATACCCTTTAGGATGGCTTTCTTCACTTAGGAGGCAACCTGGGGCAGGATTTTGACTCTTGGCCAGCTACAGAGAAGGGGCATCCCAATGAGTAGATGCTTGTTGTGCAAGAAAACAGGAGAACAGGGTGAATCTCTTGTTCTATTGTTGCTAGACACGCCACCTTTTGAACTAGAGAGGGGTGAAAGCAAGGGAGGGAGGGTAGGAGATCTCATTATTGAGCCATGTATGGTAGTTTTTTTTATTCACTTGGTGGGAATAAAATTGTCAGATTTTTGAGAACCTTGAGAGTGGGCTCCAAAAAGTGAAAGGAGAGTTTTGGCCCTTGATCTTAGATGTATTTTCTTATTGAAATCTGCGTTGTCCCGAGGGGGTCATTCATCTCTTTTTATTTTGAGGCTTCTTGTTTAACTGTGATACCAGTTTGGTGTCTTGCTCAATAAATTTCTTCTTTTGATTATAATAAAAATTAGCTTCAAAGAACTGATCCCATAGACACAAACATTCCTTCCCAACCAGATGCAGAAGAAAATAGAAAGTGTGCATAGAAAAATCCAAAATCCCCTAAAACTTGTTGAGCTTATCGTTGATTATTGGCATTAAGCAGATAAAACCAGATTCTTCCATAAAGGAAACCCAAGAGAGAAGGCAACATCACCAGCCTCCTTACCAAAAAGATTTCTAATGAAATGGAAGTGTTCCAAGTTAAGGATTATTTAAATTCGTAGAGAAAAATTTAGCCAAAAAAGAACTATGAGGGGAGGAGAGATGACATAGATGTTAAAAGCATCAAAAAGGGAAGTATCTGTCCTTCCAATAGAGAATGCCATGCATGTCCACCCTTCTCATGACCCAACTAAACAGGACAATAAAGATATAGCCATCATGTAAAATATTTGTATGTCACTGATTAAAATGTTTTAACTGTAAACCTTGCCTTAATCCCGGTGGGGAAATAACTTGGAACAGATGCAATGCCAACATTAATTGAAACACCTTAACTTACAGAGGAAGAAGAAAGAACTCTGCTTGGATGACAGAAAACCGTTACTTCCAGATTTTTGGAATACATCCAACAAGTGTTTATATAGCTTTGGCTGGAGAGCATGATGAAAATCCCTGTCAACATCCTGCGAAGTAAAAAAAATAGTGTGAAATACCACAGGCGAGGAGGAGGGAAACAACAAGGTAAATCAGGAATGAAGTTAAGGAAGGCTCAAACAAGTAGGAAAGGAAAATAAATCAAATTTTCAGTGCTAATGATAACAGATTGATTCACGTAGACAACCAAGAATAACATTTATATGCAGACGATAATAGGAATTCTAAGAACAACATTAATGCAAGTGCAAGTTATACTAAAAAGGAATTTTTTGCACCATCCTTTACATTTTAACAAAACAAGTGAACAACACACTTCTATGATCAATGGTATTTCGAAGAATAGGTTCAATGAAGACTAATCTGGCAACATTTATCACTCTGTAACAGTTCCTAGGCATTTATCACACGTAGATTCATTAAACATGTAACCTACTCATTTATCACTCTGTCATAGTCCCTAGACATTTATCACATGTAGATTCATTGAACTTGTAGCGTAGGTATGAACTTCATTGTAATGACCAAACACCAGGTGTATATATATATTTTCCTAATGTACAAACAAAAATAAAAAAAAAAGTAGAAAGAAGAGGTGAAATTCATATCTTCACATGGTATCAAAGCTAGGTTTGTCCAAAACTTGATCTCAACCTTCATTTTTGTTTCTTTGTGGCCTTTATTGCCAATTAACTTGTCTTTCAGCCTTAATCGCTAACCTTTGTACCTATAAGAATATCAAACATTTCTTAAACTCCCTCTAATCCAACTGCCACTTAGGAAGTACTCGCCCAAATCCAACTAGGCGAGTTACCACTGTTCCAAACAACTTACAAGTTGGATGGAAAGAACTACCTCACCTAATCTCAACTAGTTCGCACAATCATTGAAGGGAGAGTGAAGATTGACCACTTTACGGGAACTGAACGACCCAATGCTGACAATCCCAAATTGGAGTGTGGGATGAAACAGATTCCATAATCATGGCATGGTTATGGAACTCCATGCTCCTTGATGTCAGTCAAACATGCTTGTTCTTGGCTACTGCCAAGGATATATGGGACTTTCTCCAACAAACATACTCCAAAGCCAATGACGATACCCAAGTCTATGACATTAAGGTGAAAACTATGGCAACTAAACAAGGAGGTAAGTCAGTTACCGAGTACACAAACCGCCTTTTGTCCTTGTGGAAAGAACTCGATCATTATTGAGTGATTGAAACACATTGCTTTAGAGACGCTGGTGTACTCAAGAAGTATATTGAGAAGGATCGAATCTATGACTTTCTAGTTGGACTCAATCCAGAATTCGATCAAGTAAATGTCCAAATCCTTGGAAAATCAATATCTAGTCCCGATGAAGTAGTGGCACTGGTTAGGGGTGAAGAAAGTCAGCGGAACTTAATGTTAGAATCATCACACACAAATGAATCTGCCCTTGCAGCGTGAACAGGACATTAAGTACAATATTTCTACCATTGGACAGGTTCTACAAACCAACACTCAAGGGTCAAAGCCCCAGAATCGTGACCAGTTGTGGTGCACCTATTGCAAAAAGGCATGCTATACATGGGAGAAATGTTGGAAACTCCATGGCAAAACTCCAAAGGAGAGTCCTCATGGAATCACAGTCAAGCCCATATGACAGCAAGACAACATAAAGAAAGACCTTCATCCTTGGAGGGTTTGAACCAAGGGGAAATTGAGGAGGTAGGATCTTTTCTTGGCACATTAAGGACGAACTTTGGTGCATGTTCCTAGCATCCTCAGGTACATGTCTCCATTCCGTCAGGTTAGCAATCGTAGGCTTACCAACCACCACTTCCTGAGTCTTGGACTCTGAGAGCATGTAACCATATGACATATAACCCAACATGTTCTCAACTTACACTCCAAGCCCCAGAACCAAAAAGATAGCTGCAACTACCCACCTCACTATGGCTGGTTTTGGCAAAGTAATCCATAGTCTGTCCATAATCTTGCAAAATGTTCTCCATGTTCTTAAACTAATTACTAATCTTATTTCTATTCAAAAGCTCACATCTGATCTATTCTGTTAAGTTGTTTTCTACTCTGATTGCTATAAATTTCAGGACAAACACTCAGAGAGAACGATTGGTCATGCTAAGGAACGGGATGGACTATATACCTTGAAGCCTCTGCTCAACCTGACCAAGTGGAAAACACACAGTCAAACACCATTTTATCCTCATGTTTGTTAACTAATAAAGAATAGGTCTAGCTCTATCACTGCCGACTTGGACATCCTTCCTTTACTACCATTCAAACTATGTTTTCAGATCTTTTTAAAACAATAAATGCCTTTCACTGTGATGTTTGTGAATTTGCCTAACATAATCGTATATCGTATCCACTTAGTTCCTCACAGAGTTCTATTCCGTTTGACCTCGTGCACAGTGACATTTGGGGACCATCACCAATTCCAACTATCAATGGAGCAAAGTGGTTTGTCTCTTTCATTGATGACTGCACTCATGTCACTTGATTATTTCTTCTTAAACAAAAATCTGATTTTAACACTATTATACCATCTTTGTTCTCTATGATTTAGGACTGATAATGCACGATTACTTCAATCAAACTCTTTTCCCATATTTCCAAAAAAGAAGGCATTGTTCATGAGTCTTCATGTGCATATATGCCCCAACAAAATGACATAGCAGAAAGAAAGAATGATTATTTACTTGAGTGTGCCTGAGCCCTTATGTTCCAAACAACTTTTCCTAAATTCTTATGGGGCAAGGTTGTTGTTACTGCGACATACCTTATTAATCGAATGCCTTCCCAGGTACTCATCCAACAAAGTCCTATCAGTGTGTTAGCTCAATTCCTTCCTAACTTACACATTCAAGGACATCTCTCTCCCAAAATCTTTCGGTGTGTAGCTTTTGTGCACCTTCCTACCTCAACTCGCGACAAACTTGAGCCAAGAGCCCTGAAATGCATCTTTGTTGGAAACCCACTTACTCAAAAGAGTTATAAATGTTAATATCCTCCAACTAGAAGATGCATATTTCTTATTTCAGCCGATGTTTCCTTCCATGAGGCTGAATCTTATTACACCGTCTCTCATCATTGGGGGGAGAAATCTATAAGGTAAGATGAGAGTAGTGATTTTCTCTCTAGCCATGACCTCAACATCCTTGTGTCCCCTTCACATCACCATATCTCTCTTCAGTAGCAAGTTACTCAGTCCCCACAAAACCAACCTACACAACAAACAGTCACCTAACCTGTATAGCCCCTTAACACTGTTAACCAGCAGCCGCTGCAACAAGTTATCCAATCCCCACAACAGTCGCCACAGTCAGTCCGCCTTGATAAGAAGTTTAACAGAGTATATTCAAGGAACACAGCAAAAATCATGAACCTGGTGCATGACCACGACTCCAACCTCAGTAGTCTTGGAAAGGCGGTAAGTTCTAACTATGCCTGAGGCCTTATCCCAAAAGGAATAGAAACAAGCCATGGATGTGAAAATGGAAGCACCGGAAAGATTAATACCTAGAAATTAGCAACGTAGCCTAGGGATAAGAAGCCAATGGGCTGCAAATGGGTATACACTGTAAAGTACAAGGCAGATGGCTCTATATAGAGATATAAGGCAAGATTGTTGCCAAAGGATATACCCCGAACATATGAAATTGATTACCTGGATACCTTTGCTCCGATAGCTAAGATGAATATAGTCCGATTGCTACTTTGTCTTGCGGCAAATTGTGCTTGAGACTTATAACAATTTAATGTGAAGAATGCATTTCTAGAGATCAGAAAGAAGAGATTTATATGATAGTTCCACCAGGTTATGGAAAGAGTTTGACGATGACCATTGTGTATGCTAAAAAAGGCCTTATATGGTCTTAAACAGTCACCAAGGACATTATTTGAAAGGCTTGCTAGAGTTATGTGGATCATGGGCTACGAGCAAAGTCAAAGAGACCATACGTTATTCATTAAACATTCACCTTCAGGGGGGTTTATAGCTCTCCTTCTATATGTGGATAACATTATTATGACAGGGAATCATTTCGAAGAACAACAATAGGTACATCATTATCAAAGAACTCGAGACTAAAATGTTAGGAAGGTTGAAATACTTCCTTGGGATTGAGATTGCTCATTCCAAACAATGTATCTTCATATCTCAACAAAAATACATTCCAAACCTTATAAGAGAAACTGGAAAAACAACCTCAGAACCAATTAGTACTCCAATAGATCCAAATATTAAAATTGAATTAGTAAAAGAGAATATAAAAAACATAAAGTGATTCATTTTTCATTTTTTTAGTGAAAAAAGTTCTTAAAGTTCATTAATCCAAAATCATCAACGTTGAATTGTGCAAAATGATATGTAGGCATAACCTCAAATATAACACAAAAAATGGGAGATGTCCCCTTCACAAATTTTGGCCCTCTCTCTCTCTCTCTCTCTCTATATATATATATATATATAACCATATTTGGAGTACCAAAAGTCGCAAAACATAGGAGGCAAAAATGGAAATACAAATGAAGTACCTTAAAGAAACACTCTCCAGTCCCTATCCACTTGCAGTTATGCATACCAACAACAGGCTCCTCCCATACATATCTCTGCTTCCTCTCTGTGATATTATCGATCTCTTCCTTTGTTAACTTGTGCTCAAGATGAAAATCAAATGAGCTGAGTAAAAGCCAATAATCCATCACAAAGTTGAATCAGTGGAATTGACACCAGACATACAAACGATGCAAGTTAAAGAGACTGATACCCCAAATTTAGTAAATTATAATATAACATTCTTCAAAAATTTAAAAGAAGCAAGCACAGCATATTACTACAAAAAATCTCAAATATCCTAAAAAGACCAAGCCAACATTTCAGAATGTCAAATCTTATGAGTTAGTAAACCATTAAACAGCTTTGGAGAAAAATAACTTAACATCCAAGGATTAAAGTTTATTCTTCTACGGCAATGAAAATGCAAGTAATAAGAAACTAACTTTTTAGATAATATTTTAAACATTCAGAATGACCATAAGGGGACCATAAGGGGACCTGTATTTTAAACATTCAGAAAGACCTTCAAACTCTTGACAATCACTTTTCATTATAAATATAAATCCCATTAAAATATAAATAGTACCTTTGGCTTTTCTTTATATAATAATCTTTGACTCTATAAAATTTCTCATGTGGGTATCTCCATCTTTGTAGAAAGTAAATCAAACCAAACCATTCAGCCATAATCCCAATAATATGGGATTGGATATATGAACCAAGCCATACATAAAGTTTATAATCGATCTAATAAAGAGATCCTTAGCTTCCAAACATTTCTTTTTTTATAGGTAACTTCCAAACATTTCTATCAACCACAATCCTTTCTTTCGGATCTAATAATTCCATATCCACTGTTGTCACCTCCATTCAAATCATTTTTAAGCTTTTCGTAAATTTTTATCTTATTCAATATCAATTTTCTTCACCCTCCTAATAGCTACATCCATTATTCTACATTCTTAATGGCCAAACAAACGTTAATGATTCTCTCACATCTTATTTTCAATCGGAGCTACCCCAATAATATTATGAATATCTTCACTTTAAATCTTTTCTATCCAAGGCTTACCACATATCCATCCAAACATTTGCATCTAAGCTACATGGAGCTTTCATGCATGTTGTTTCATGTTAATCTAATACTCTATTTCATGTAACAAAGGAGGTCAAATAGTCATCCTTAAAAATTTTTATTTTAAACTCAATAGCACATTCCAGTTACGCAAAACTCTCATCATATTTTTTCACTTAAATCATCTAACTTTAATCTTATTGTTGACATCACCATAAATCTCTATATTTTGTTGAATTATTCACTTTAGGTACACTAACCATCGAGTGTAATAACTCTTTGCTCATTATTCTTTCTTTTCTTAAATTTCACACATATATTTGGTCTTTCATTTACTTAATTTAAATTTTCAAACTTTCAAAGTTTGTCTCTATAACTCTAATTTTTTGTTAACCTCTTCTTTAAATATACACCACAGTATATCCTCACGAATATTTTTTGTTATCTCATCTATTACTATTATACAGATGAAAGGATTCAAAATTGATCCTTAATACATCTCTATTGTAATTAGAAATTCATCCATTAATTTACCACCATCTCTGAAATTAGTTATAAGTTATAACTTCATCATACATATCCTTTATTATATTTACATATTCAATAGGAACTGCCTTCAAACTCTACTAGAGCACATCTCTACATACTCATTCATAGGCTTTTTTCAGATCTATGAAAACCATGTGAAAGTAAAATCTGCAATAAAATTAGCTCATAATAGGCAATGCTTTTTTATGAAAACTCATGATGAAATATTTTAGTTAATTCTTCCAAATTTTATTTGCAAGTTGCAACTTCCAATCACATTGAGAAATACTTCTAGTTTTATTTGTAAATATATTTTAAAAAATCAAAGATGCTTTCGTCTCTTCGTGCGTTGTTTGTCAGTTGGCTGGGTGGTGTGGGGCAGCATTCAACGATGTGACAGGCCATCTCTCGTTACATTCTTTGGAGTATTTGGCGGAAGCAGAATGCGCAAGTTTTTGAGGATCGGGAGAGGCCCGCTGCCGAGCTCTATTATACATTTTTTCGTTCTTTAGGTGATTGGTTGTATGCTTCGGGCGAGTTGCGTTTTTCTTCCATCTAATTTGTTATGAATGTCTGTTCTTTATGATTGAGTTGTTGTCTTCGTTTTTGTAATCTTGCTTCTCGTGCACTTCTTGTGTGCGTTTTGATTCTCATAAATAAGATGTGTGCTATCTACCAAACATTTGCTTATTAAAAAAGGAGAAATTTCATTGAGGCCATCAAGAAAGCGACAAAGGATTACAACAACCATGAATGATAAAAACAACTAACCCACCCTAGCAAAACAAATGACACAAATTGAATGTCAATGCCATGAGAATTTCTGCAAAGCAACGTACAAAATGATACATAGTCACACAAAAGAGCAAAACAATCAACAGTGAATAAAGTCAGAAAGTTTAAGATCACCTTTTGATTTTTGATGCCTCAATAGTAGATAGGCCCGTAACTGTAAATTCATGCTCTTGGTCCAAATTGGAAATCTCCATCTCATTTTCACTTTTACCTTTTTCATCCTCCATATCCCCAGGCAAGACATGATTTCCTATATATAAATTTATTTATAAAATTAAAATAAAATAAAAACAAAAAAACTTTAAGCACTCATTTAAGTGAGAAGACCAACAAAATATGAATGATAAAAGTCAACACATAACAAAGAAAATAATCTGCTTTAAAAATTACACACGCTACATGGCATGGTGAAACAGAATCATAGCACTTTTTAGACATTTGCTTCATAGACAAAGAAACAGCATATTAATAGTACTAAAAAAACAGGCAAACTGTACGTCATTGGCAGACTGGCAGTGTATTTCGGTAGAGTTTTCTTTTCTTTTCTTTTTTCAGCATCAGAATTGGGGTAGAGTAATTAAAGAGCAAATTTCACTTTGAAAAGGGATTTTCCAGAATTTAGAAATACACTGTCTGGGTACTTGGAAATACAAGGTAATTGGAAGGAGTATTTGTCCTATTATAAAATAAGATCAAAATACCACCTAACCATATGATGATTACAAACACTCACGCCCCTGGTTTCCTGAACCTCCCAATCATCTTCTACCTCCCAGTCATCTTCTTCGCCACATGGATCATGGATCATATTCTCCATCTTTGTCTTCATCCTCATCTCGATCTATGGTCACCAAGGTTTGTTCACCATGTCTCCAATGCTTTGCCTTTCAGTGTCAGAGGCATGCCAAAAAACTCAATTGCAGTGGCCACATCTGTCATCAAAGAGCCTCTTGCTGTCACAAAAGATCTCTTCATTCTCAAAGCAACCTCCGTAGGCCTTCTATGTGATCTGGCGCTTGATGCATCTAACAGTCTAGTGATAATTCATGTGGAGTCAAAGCTCCTCACTGGAATCAGTACAAATGGTGACAGTGGAGATAGGAGATGCAGAGGACAAGGTGGCATAGGTTTCTGGTGCGCATGCCAGTCTTTGATCAGGGAGTTCTGTGAGAGCTCTCGGTATCTCGAGACAAACCTCTGGTTCTTCCAAACAAGTCCCTTGCACGTTTGCATCCACAGCTTCACCACTGAGATCGGATCCAACTCAGAGATGAGACCAACCTCTTGTTTTTCCAAATGAGTCCCTTGCACTTCTAGATCCACAACTTCACCACCAGATCGGATCCGAATACAAGACACATATTGGCACGATCACCCTAGTGATTTCCTTTCGGATATTGCATAATTTTGTGTTTTTTACTCTTGTTTTTTTAAATAATCCACATTGGATATATCTAATTTGATGTAAGAATGTATATATCTTCTTTATAAAATCATATATGAATAATCGAGTTTGGGCTTTAAAATTCCTTCTACAATTATCCAAACACACTGAGGGTGTTTTAAAGATTATCTCAAAATTCAGGTTTCAAATATCAATGTTATCCAAACAAAAAATATATATAAATCCAGAATTTTAAAATCTCATCAGTTGTCAAATCTTTATAATTTATAAATACCTTATACAAACCCAGCTTGAAAGAAATAGTGTACCATAAAAAAATCATTTTTAAGCTAGAAGGTGTAAATTTCATATTAAAAAAAAAGGTTATCTAGGCCATGAGCAGATTTATATCAGAATTCTTAAAGTTCCAACCACCCTAAACCGTTAACTTTATCTCAAAAAGTAACCACATTCCAAAATTTATCCCTCTTGTTCCTAACCAAGTTTCATTTCTCCCACCGAGTTAACAAACACCAATAATTAATTGGTCACATTTGTTTTGTTTTTTTTTTATAAGTAATTGATTTTGATTGGTCACATTTCTAAATCAATCCTTAAAATAAGCCCCCATTCCAAGTCAAGTTTGTGGAATCAAAGAAAATGATTCCAATATCATACACTTGGAATTAAAAAATGTGTTTTAAATCAATGTTGGGCACAAAAGTAACACATCCATAGAACAATCAGTTTGGAGCATTCAATCATTGCCTTTACACAATATCCAAATTGAAGCGAGTGTCTCAGATTTGAAAAGGCTGGCATGATTCAAAATTTAAGTGCATGATGTAGAATGTAGATAATCAGAGCTCAAGATCATAGAAGGGCCATATTATTTTCCAATTTTAAACTATTCTCAAATAGTTTATCATAGAATGTATATATCATAGAGTAATTCTAAGAGCCAGAACAGGTGGCTTCAATAATAAATAAATAAAAATTGAAGTTCTAATATTAACAAATATTTGAACATTTCAACTATCCTTTGTGAGTTCATGTACGTCATACTTTTATAAGCATTGATTAAAAAAATTAAGGAGAATTTATCAAAAAAATAATAATAAGGTGAAAATAAGGTTAAGAAAACGTTCAAACCTGACAAAGGTTTGTGCTTACCATTATCATAAGCATCCTCTTCTTCAGATGTGCTATGAGATGCATACCCACCATCTACATCTTGCTCATCTTCGTCCCCTTCTTCTTCTTCTTCTTCTTCTTCTTCTTCTTCTTCTTCAGACCCACTTTTGCCTTCTACTTCTCTTTGATTATTCAAATAAAAGCAAATAAAACAAGCAAGGAATTAGGTTTTGTTTTTTAAAATTAATTATAGACAGCATGCAGACAAAAAATATCATAAAATCAACAAATAGTAGGCCCACGAAAGAATAATGTTTTCTATAGTTATATACATGCAAAAGGACCTGCCAATGATTATTCTTAGATATTACGTGCCATGGTATAAAGCAAAGCCACAAAATAAGGCCCAAAGTAGAAGTAAGGACTGCAAAGTCTATGGTAGGCCAGCAACAACCCAACAAGCTAGCCTGCATGCAGACATGCACCACAAATAGGTCTGCTTCTTCTATTTAAAGAGGTATGATTTCATAATTAAAACAACCTGGCCTGACGAGCTAAATTTAGTTCCCAAAAGATGTGGACGTTCATAATTAAAATAATTATGAATTATCAAATTAAAATCATAGTATAACATTTTATACTATTTCAAATCGTAATGCAGAAATTCAGAGGGGACTTGGGTAAAGTTCGAGTAGAAGCTTGGAATGGGAATCCAGCAGGGACTCATTTGTGAATCTTCCATTCTGATCCATAAGTGCCTTTAGATTATAAAATCCGATTACGAGGGAAAAAGAGAGAAGAGAGTCACAACCTCTTATACACATTTGCAAGAGATTCACTGCCAGACCCTAAGGTCCTTAATAAATTATCATACATTGATGGCTCCTTATAAACCACCGCCTCTTGATCTTCTTCCTCTCCGCTAGTGGATTGTTTATCAGATGAATCACCTACATAAATTTGCCTAAACCAATATTAGTCGATGGGAAAAGAGAGAAAAAAATACAAAAGATTTACATAGCATTTGAGTAATGAGAGTCAACACCACATGCCTAAAGACCCAGAAGAGGGGCTATCATGTAGCTTTTCTCGATTGTAGAAATTCTTTTTTGTTTTCTTGCGTGCTAGAGATGATGCCACAGATGATTTTGTTCTCTCTAACCCTGCATGCAAGAAAATATTTATATGTGTAAATATATATATATATATATGTAAGGATATTGTGATGCAAAGTAAAGATATTTTAAGCCAAGCAGTGAAAGCACACAAAGAAGTACAAAGAGACTGAGGCGCCAATAATTGCATTCTGTTTTGTTGTTTTCATTGTACTATTGTCTGTTTGTTTTGTTTGGTTTCGTTTTGTTTTGCGTTGCATTGTTGTGATTCTAAAGTTTAAAAAAAAAAAAAAAAAAAAAAAAACTAAACATTCTAGAGAGATGCAAATAAATTTAATCACATTGACATTATTCACATAAAGATGTTGAAGAGAGTGCAGTACCTCTTTTCCTACCACGCCACTTCGCCATGGAGGAGAGGACTAACCGGCGATGGGGAAGAAGGGGTAGTAAAGTATCGCCGTTGCTCGCCGAGTCGCGAGATCAGGCTGCCGATCGCGCCGTCACTTCAGGTCCGTCGCGGCTGCCGCTGCTCCAACCTACAACTGACTGACTCCTTAAAATTATGTTCAGGTACAAATAACGAGTGTCAACAATTAACCGGGTTGGTCTCAGCAGGAAGGTGCTGGGCTATTGGCGGGCGGCGGGAGGAGGCGTTGGGCGATGGTTGCCGGCAGGTGGCGCGGCGTTGGGCGGCTCACGGCTGATATGCCTCGCAGCTTCTGTATCGCTGTGTGGGAAGGCGTAAGGCGTAAGGCGTAACGTAAAGACGAAACGCGGCGGCTAGGTTAGGGTGCAGATTTGTCTTTTTCCAATATTTTAATTAAATATTATTATTTAAAAAAAAAAAAAAAAAAGAATCGACAGCGCCGCCCCTGCCTGCCTATGTGATCTGGCGCTTGAGGCATTTTTACAGTCTAGTGATAATTCATGTGGAGTCAAAGCTCCTCACTGGAATCAGTAGAAATGGTGACGAAGTGGAGATGGGAGATGCAGTGGACAAGGTGGCATAGTCTTTGACCATGTGAGAGCTCTGCTCTGGGTATCTCCAGACCAACCTCTGGTTCTGGTTCTTCCAAACAAGTCCCTTGCACGTTTGGATCCACAGCTTCACCAACCACTGAGATCGGATCCGGAGCTTTGATTAATTAAAATCCGATTACAATTACAACCCGTTTTTGCTCAATGGATACAAAACATACAAAACATACAAAATAGGAAAGAAGGAGTCGCCGACATCCCCGGTTTGTATCGCAACTTTACTTACTATTTTATCATTTTGCTTGATCCAATTTTAACCGCTTACTATCAGTCTTAACATTATATATTCTATGACTTGCAATTGGATAAAAAAAAACGCAGAATATTTATTTATATGTAAAAAGAGAGACTGGTTCTCTAATTTGCTCCAAACCATTTACACTCAAAATTGCAATATACAACTATCAAATTGCTTACAATTCTTGCCAGAAAAGATACAACCTACAAAAAATGATGACCCTCCTTCACCAACTCTAACTAGGAAATTAAATTGAATATACAGGCGACGAGATTGGACAACAAAAATTCTTGTTCGTCCAAGGCAAGCTAAATTATGTGTTTATTTACACTAAGAAATACTCAAACTCAGAAAGATCAGCTCACCATTTATGCTATAGCCAGTGTTTGCTTGAAATACCGAACATGTTGTCTCCAACCTGCTTATATAGACAATACAAATATAACACATAATCAAATTCAATTTGAAATTGATTTGATTCAAATATTACTTCTTATAACTAATTCTAGCATATTAGATGTATATTAATGATGACCACCAATTAATGAATTTTGAGCTTAGCTCATCATGGTCCATGTTGGATTTTTACCTGCTATCCAGCTCTAGCATGTAATACTCAGGTCAACTATTATATATATATATGATATTTAAATAATACCTAACAAATTGTACTGGAATTTGGTGTTCCCAAGGTGAATCAGGGGAACACTTGATCTAATACCTCAAGAAGAAAATGATGATGACATCGCCATGTGCCTTTCTGTACATAAAATGGAAGAGCTGAGAGTATTGGGGGTGTGGGAACTAATAGTCAAAAGCTCACAATGAGAAGCAATCTAGGCTTTTTGGGGGGAATTCTTACCTCCAGTAGTGATCAGCTTTTCAACACGGGAAACAATGTGTTTACCATAAGTATACTTCTTCAGGGTATTCAAATGGACCTTGATTCGGGAAAGAATCAACTCGCGACTCTGATCATTGTAGGTCTCAAGAACCTTCTGCACTACATAATTTCCAAAGGGGTCTTTCATCATGGCCTGCGACGTTGCATTTTATCAGTTTTGGCCATTTGACAAGCACTGGTAGGTAGATGCACAAAGAAGATATACCTGTTCTTTATCTTCTTTACAGTTTAAAAATGAATCATCTTCAATTTTTCTTATACAAGTCTAGAAAATTCCCACCCACTTTTCAAATCCCTCCTGCCCACCCACCGACTGCTCATTTTGTTTTAAAACCTTCTACACCACTGGTTATCTCAAACTCTTGCACAACTAGCAGATCACAACTGTATTAAGATAAAACATGCCATAAAAAAAAAAGTTCAAAACTACGACATAGCCACGGAGGGGAAAGATAAGGGGCTGTTAATATTTTGTCTGTCCCACGTTAATAGATACTAGGGAACAAGTCTAATGCCTAAACCTCTTGCATATGACCCTGCCTGAGCTTCACAGTTCAAGAATTTAATGCTATCTTCTGACAACTATACATTCGCATTGGACCCGCAGTGAAATATCACACAGATGCAGCATTAATCACATAATAACAAAGGATGCTGAAATAACGAATCAGCATACAAATGCCAGTGTGGGCCCTTCTATTTATGAAAAAAAAAACAGATGACAAACTGATAAGGATGGATAAATGTTTATTTGCACCAAAATGTAACATAACATCGGGCTCAAACACTGCAGGAAAGTATCGGCAAACCTGCAAGGGCTCATTATCATCACTGTAACCAAGCATCTCAGTCACCAGTAATTGACGCTCTTCTGGACCCCCAAAAGTTAAGCACTTTTCTACAACATTAGAAGCAAATTTTTGCTGACTCATCTTAACTATTTGTCCTGCTAGCTTGCTTATAATAGCAGTGCGTTCGTCTGCTTTACCATGTTGTAGAATATGCTGCCCATAAAAAGGTAATATATAACCAGACAACAACAGTGGTAGCATTAGATCAGAAACTATCCTTCAAAAAATGAAACAAAACTTAGGGAAAGATAAAAATAACAATATAGAACAGGAGGCTGGTTGCGAAATCTGAAGTAAGTAATAAAACATTAGGTACAATGAAAAAAGACAGATTGTACACTACAAAAGAAAACACAGACTGCACACGCATCAAAATAAAAACCTATAGAAATTTTCATGACATGGTTGAAGAGAAATCCATTGCAAACAGAAAACATAAATTCAGAAACTCATTGGCATGTCCACATGATAAATATTATTAATTTCTAATTCTAATAAGAAGCTAAAAGTTCCTGTGTAGGACCGTGCCAAGGTGCGAGTTCACACCTGCGTGTTATGATACTGCTACTCGGGCATGCCATATTGGCATGCATGGGTTTAAAATAGTCTCGATATTGAAGCTTTGCACTCACCTTAAATAACACCTAGGCTTCCCCATTTTCCTTGAGGTGGGACAAATCTCAACACTGAATCTTCCCAGAAGATAAACAAATTTAGTAGGTGGAAATGGGAAAGCAAGTGATCCAAATTTTTATTTTTATTTTTCAGAACAGACATTATATCCTAGACATCATTGACATCTTATCATGGATTCCAGAACGATCTCACTTGAAAAATCGTTTTGTTAAAATCATTAAAACGTTTTTATTTTTCTACATTAGAAGATATGAAAATTTTACCTCTGTTTATTCAAATTCTTGTTTCTTTTTCGCATCTTATTTTGCATCATAGTAACAAAAGCATCACTTTTTAGACAAAGAAAAATATTTCATTGTAAATGACACTGGGGATTTACCCCTTTACCATTTCCTAAACAAAAACCATAAAAAAATAAGAAAATAATCCTAGAAAGCAAGAAAATTATCAAACCCAAAAAAAAAAAACCTTAAAAGTTAAAACAGAGATCTGAAACCTAAACCACTTTAAAAGAATGAGAGACACCAGAGAACCTGAATAACATAATTTCCATATTGGTCCTGAGCCAAGTTGCAAACAGACTGCATGATTTCGTCCATGATAATTTGCTGTGCATTTAAATCGCAGCAGTGCTCTAGGACCCTCTGGCAAAGAAAAAGAAACAAAAGTTAATTTCCCTTCGATAAATAAATTAATATATACCAAGAGAAAACTAAAAGTCAAACCTGGATGACACGACAACCATAAGGGTGGGTTGAAAGCGAGACAACTTGCCCATAAAAGGCTGAGATAATAAATTGAATTCGATCTTGAGGAACACACTCTATAGACTTCTGAATAACATGATTACCATTTTGATCACGGACACATTTCATGACTGAACCATCAAGCTCTGACACCATGAGAGTTTGCTGATCTACATCAACTACCTCCAAGGCCTGTATAACAAGAATTTACATTAAAAAAACAAATTATGATATGCTAGCAATTAACTTCTCATGTCATACGCTCTCTCACCAACTCAATGGATATATCTTTACAAAATTCTAATAGGTTGTGAAAGTCATGGCATTAGCTGCATTCAGGCATGGAGAACCCAGCTGAATGAGTAAGTCTAAAGTGAAAACAATTGCAACATTATTCCACTTCCCTGCAACTCATCTGAACACAAAAGACAAGTACTCACAATGAGACTCGCAGCCTTATTCACACAGAATGTTAGCAGTTTCTCCTTCTCCCATGCGACTTTTATAGGAAACATATGACCTCATATGCTAAACATTTTAATTAAGGAAACACACAATCACAATTTCAATTTAAAAATTAGCTGCAAAGAGAATTATGCCAGATATGAAGCAAAACACTAGCATTCAAGATGATTAAAAGAATAATATAAACATACATAAGGAGTTACATAAAGCTCCAATTACCTTCTTAATTTTCTAATGAATCTCAGGAGACCTCTCCATGGAATGACATAAATGTTTCATAAGGCCAAAGCGTTATCTTACTTCTTGAATAAGTTAAAGATATGAAGAGATAAAAGAATAATATTACAAACCTCAATAATAAACAGATTGAAAAGAGCAGACAATCAAGAAACCAAGATAAATCGATAGCGAAACACAAAGGGAAAGGAAAAGAAAGAAACTACAGAAACCATCAATAAATGTTAAAAAACTACAGATAAATGTTTCATTGATAGGAATATTCCAAGTGTTTAAAAACTACAGAAACCATTTCTAGAAACACAAAGGGAAAAGAATCAAGAAATAAAGCGTAGGAAAACACCTTCTGAATAACTCTGCAACCATACATTTGAAGACTAAGAGGTAAGACATGGCCACTCAGTTGGCTAGCTAAATCCATTATCTCGCTATCTCTACCGTGCTCAAAAAACTGAAATTTGAATTTCAACAAATAATTAATATTTAATAAACTCAGAATGCATAAGCAACACTTTGATTCAATATTAACTTAGAAACAAAAACACCATACTTTCTGTATAACATAATTCCCAAAGACATCAGTCATTAATGTCCGCGCATGTGGAACAATTTCTGGAAATATCTTGTTTTTCTCTTCTATGGTGGCAGTTTCTAGTTTCTGTTGAATGAATCGACTCCCGAATTGATCCCTACTGTAATAAAAACATAAGTGAAGAACTCAATATTCTTCGCTAATCTAGCGCTGGATGAGTTAAATAAAACACTAAAAAACACACAATAATCAGACCTGAATTCAACTAAATGATCAACAATGTCAGAGAGCTCAAAAGATTTGGTCTTGTTGCTCTTGAACTCTTCTAATAAGGATGATGCAATTCTTCCATCCACATTACTAATAAAATCTGGGTTCCATGGCCCAACAAATCCTTCTACCGAATTCCTCCCCGTAGAAGTAAAATGAGATGATCTTCCATTCTGAAACATCAAGCCTCCAGGTGCATCAGAAGAATTTGGCGACACATTTTGAAACTGTTTGTCACGATTACACGAAATATTTGGATAATATCTATCGTTAATGCCACCAGATCTACTCAACTGTAGCAACTCATACTGATGTTTCTGTTGAGCAAGCAATGTGCCATAATATTCATTTTGCAGTCCTACTAAATCACGTTGTGAAGTGCAAAAGTAGTTCCTCGCCGCTGGAGAAGGATTTCCCAAGTTAGCTGTAGCACGTGGTTCATAACCAGAACTTCGCTGTGAGTACTGAGTGCAGTCCATAACCGAAGAATGAAGGTCAACCCCAATATGACCCTTGCTTCTATTAGAACCCCGTCCATCACCACCACCAGACAAAACTGAATTAAAAGCAGAGCAGCATCATATGTCAAATTATATATACATATCAAGTGTTAGGTGATAATGACCAAAAATTGCAGGGAATATATTTCTAAAATACAACCTGTATCAAGATGACAGCGGCCCACTGAAGAAAGCTTATTATTAAAAAAATATCCACTATGCACATGCCCACTGCCGTCCATGTTTGGGATATTTTTGTTTTGCAAATTAGATCCTTCAAAGCCTCCAAACCCTGAAGAATTCATTCCAGAATAAAGATTGTCAGATGATAATGCTCGCCTGGGGAAGTTCGCTGGGCCATCCAAACTTGTCTTAGAATTATTCTGCTCTGTTACCAATCCTTTTTTTTTTCCTAAATCAGAGAAGTCTGTAGGCAGTCCCAACTTTTCAACTCTGGAATTGTTAATGAACTGTTGCTGCAAGCTCTGATTATGAACACTGGGCATACTGAAAAAGAAATTAGTTTGGGTACCAAATCTTTGCTGCAGCTGAGACTGTATATGATTGTCTTCTGCCAAGAGGTTATTTCCAGATAGGCTTAGACCAGACAGAGTAGCTTCCACATCGTCAAGTTTGGGTGCACTGGAAGGAAAACCATTGTGAGCATTTCGACCACCTACGGGAGGTAGGCCTGTAGATGAGGTACCTCCAACTATCTGAGCTTCAGGGGTTGTGCTTCTCGAGAAAGATGAGCCCGCAGCATGACCCTGAACTCTGAATCGGTCAGTGGCAGTTGCCCTGGAATGGAAGGCATCCATTGATTCCCTTTCATTACATAAATCTTCCAGATGGGATTCAGAAAAGCATGTTCCATTCCTAGTTTCACAAACAGCCTTATGACTAGATGGGCGAGACAATTGACCTGCTAATGACGAAGGTGGGCTCAGTCGTGCCTGCAGCAGCATGTAGGAACTTCAATAATCAACACAAAATCCAGATATGAGAACACAAATTATTAAATGACAATATTTAGGTAGGTTCTTTTGGGCCAGAATACAACAGCAACAGGTAACTAGGATTAAAAAAAGGATATTGCCAAACATTTATACACAATGTTAAAATCCAGAGACTTCCATTCCAAAAATTCCCAATATGAGATAATAAATCTCAACAACATTAAAGAAAATTAAACATTGATTATAATATCTTTCGGCTTTAAATGATCATAAATAAACTATTTCACAAGGAATGATTGCAGCCTTCCAAAGAGTATTTTCTATTTATGACCATAAAAACAGATGCATAATACAAATCACTGATATCATATATACATTAAAACAGTGACTATGTCATGAATTTAAGATCTATGGTTCATTTTTATCTATTTTGTATCTTAATATAATATTAAGAACATATCGAGCAGCTTTAATTAGAGCTCATGGATCAACCAAATGGATGTTCTAACATTTTCAAGGATTTCCTCCAGGGTCAAGGCCGAATTAATAAAATTTACCCCTCCACCATAAAACAGATTAGTCAAACCTTATCAGACAACGTAGAGACCACTACAAAACATTGGGCTATGTATAGCTTCTCGACCAAAATTTCTTTTCATCTACTCTACTTTTTATATAACACGTTTGGCCATAGGCTGCATTTACAGAATCAAACTGGCACTTGAGAAAGTAAAAATTTGTCACTCATTGAACGGATATAACAGAATTGGATAATCAATACACCCACTATTAAGATTCGCCATAAGCAAAACATCACCATTGCCAAACTACAACATGGATCAGCAAAATTGTAATGGAAAGTTTCAGCAAGAAGAAATCCATTGCCAGATTAAATCAATCACTCACCTGAAGAATGTCTGCAAAGCTCTTCCTCCTTGCACCCAGTCCAGCAGCCGGCAGCCCAACAAAACAATTAGGGCCCCTCTCATGCCATTCAGCAGAAGTCTGCTGCATAAGACTACTTGGAGTTGGAGTTGCCTTACTTGGGTCTGGAAATTCATTCTCCCGCCTCTGTAAAGGCAGTCTAGGCGGCATTGAAAACAGTGAAGAATTATCTCCATCATCAACCAAGTTCTTCCTCCTCCAATCCCCAATTCTACCAACCAAAGATCCCCCACCTTCCTGAAACCTCTGTGTAACACGCCAATCCTCCTTCGACAGCAATGGTGGAGGAAGCCTAGGATTAACATTCTCATGCGAGTAGTAATACGAAAGATAAGCAGGGTGAGAGCGAATATTGTCTTCCTCCGAAAACACTCCATTGGTGGCGCTTCCCGTACCACCACTACTGCTATTAAATTCAGAAAAATTGGACTTCCCAAATAAACTTCCCACCGCTGTTAATGACCCCTCCACTGTGGGAGGGGCACTGCCACTTCTGTACATATTAAGGTCCCTCTCTCGCTCCCCCCAATTGCCTCTACTGCGCTGCTCTTGCAACATCAATTGAAGTTCACTGGCCAAACTGCTTTCAAAATTCCCATTGGACCCTCCTCTCCGACCACCTTCCACGGTTGTCTGTACAAGTTCGTTAGGCAACATATCTAATTCACTCCCTAACACCATCCCTAAACCAATACCGATACAGATTCAAAAACCAATATATGAACAACAATTGTATGGAATAATACCCCCCATATTTGAAAAAAACAAACAAACGTCAAAATCTGAAAATTTAACAACCGCACAAGTCATCAGCATCCGCATCTTCACCTGAATCTCCACCACACATATTTGAAGAAACTGCAAAATTCAACTCTTCAGCCAATGAATTACCAAAAAAACAAACACACATACCAATGTTTTGCCAAAAAAAAAAAAAAAAAAAACCTTCCCTCGCAATTAATTAATTGCAAGGGCACTTGATTCGTAAAGATCACCGAGAACTTGATTTTAGGGCTTATGATCATGTAAATACGGATGTGGGTGGTCTGAGTATATATTTCAGGTTCAGGTTTGAATCCTTAATTATGAACTCTAGTGTTGAATTTTATGTTAGGATTCCTTCTTTTTTCTTTTTCTTTTCTAATTGCAGGGTTTTAGGTTGAAAAAGGAAGACTGAACCGGTAGGGTGAGTACCAGAAGCCTCCTTATGTTTTTCCATCTTAAGAGATGCTGTTGAAGGGTGTGTTGGGTGAGCTGCTTAGTCTCTTCATTGAGCATTTGGGAAGCAGCAGAAGAGGCCTGTTGTGGATGAAAAAGTTGTGAAATTTTGGCTCAAAGTCCTCCCAAAGAATGTCGCCGTCCGGTGCCAGTTTTTGGCCCAAGTAGTAGCTGGGTTGGCCACTTTGGGATCTGCAAAGTCTGGTTAGGCTACCAGTTTTTCATTTGTCTGTGAACTCATCTGTATCATAGTGAAAATCTGTTCCGCCCGTGGATATCTGCCTGCCTTTGAAGGACAGAAGTTGTACGGTGGGTATCAGGGAGGCTGAGTCCAGTGTCTGATGAATGAAGGAATTAATGAGCTGGGGTGGGTGAGGAGGAGGCAGAACATCAAGTTGATGAATGAAGGAATGAGTGAGGTGAGGGACTAATTGGAGGACTAAGTGGAGGAAGAATAGGCCGCCTCCATTCATTGGTTGGTCCAGGGCGAGGCAGCAAGGATAGAGATCTGGACATCCTGCGTCATCCCAATATTGCCTACTACTGCTCTCTTGGGTTTAGAGTAAGTGAAACATTGTCCTTTTGTTGTTCTCAATGTTTGATGATCTGCATTGACTTGGAATTGCATTCAGAAAGAAGCAGCATAGGTGAAGGATTTTATCAACAAATGTTTCCCTACCATAAAATTGGTGTCCTTATTTTCATTTTTATGTTAATAATAAATTTTATTTTAAATAAAAATTGGTGCTGTTACATGTGTGTGTGTGTGTGTGTGTGTTCATACATATATATATAATATGAAGCAGGGTTGGGTTAATGTATATGCTTGTGAACCAAGTTCTTGTTCTTTATCACCTAGCAGACTACAATGTATTGGATTGCTTGATTTTGAAATGAATAATTACACGCAACAATAAACAAACAAAGAAACAGACAAAACAACAAACCAATTAACAACAACAAAAAGGAAAAAAGTAAGTAGAAAGGTTACAATCGTGATTGAAATATATAGAAAGTAAATAGGATCGGGTGGAGAGACTTACGGGGGTGTTGAGAAATGGGAATGGAGGGAACAACAGATTAACGCTAAGCCTGCGCGCGCATCAATAAATAAATAAATAAATAAATGTGGGATCAATTGTGTTGAATTGAAGGTACGAACGCAGGTTGATAGGAGAGGGGGGAGAGAGGGGTCTAGAAATGGTGGGTTAGAAGCAGAGAGAGAGAGAGAGAGAGAGAGAGAGAGAGAGCGGTTGATGGGATGGGAGAATGAATGGAGGGTGTGATTGAGGGAGATGGGTACAGGTAGAGTGCACCCCCCGACACACTGATTGGCGATGCGTGCATGGTCCGGTTGGTTTTTATAACGTAACAAGTTTTTTTTTTATTTAACTAAAACGTTAACAAATTATGGCTTTTAGTATGCATTTGTAAAAACTTTAGTAAACTATGAGAGGAGAAAGGGATATCCAAGTACACATTTTAGCTAAATTATGCATATGTAGTTTCTCATAATTATTTTTATAAATTATTTTTAAATTTAAATTTAATTCTCTCAAAAGTTTTAAATAGTTTTTTTACTTTTTATCTATTTTATTATTTGAGTCTACCAATTTTTTTCTTAATTTTTATAAAATATAATTTTTAAAAATACATGCTTTTTAAAATACAATCTGATAAACTTTAATAGAATTCAGAAAATAAAATATAAAAACTAAAACTCATATTAAACATGTCTCAAATGCTTGAAATAAATTATAGAAAAATTTATCTTTTGTTTTTTTTTCTTAATCTTAATATCTAATGAAATAAATTAAATATTTGAATTAACTATAATCCTATTTAGTTTATACTTATTTTAAAAAGGAAAATATTTTTTAATTAAAACCGACTCACGCCAATGCCACGAAACTATGGCCGATGTATATAATTTTATTTTATTTTATTATTATTTTTCGTATGATCTAGTATGTTAAAACATCAGTTAGTCATACAATAACGATTATATATAGCATTTATATCACCAAGGGAATGACATAATTCAATCATTTGATTTAATGCTATGTTATGATTTCAAGCCATTAAAATAAAACTGCTACATTAATATGAAATTGGATAAAAACTCAATGCAACCCAGTTCTGTGAAACAAAGGAGAAATTTTTGATAGGAAATCCCAACACACACGCAAGCCAATATTGGAATAGGACAAAATTGATTTAGAAAGCACAGATCGCATTGTCAAAATCTGCTTAAATGTCATAGAGCACGCGTAGTTGCTTTCATGGTAGAGCATTTGTTCCCCGAAGTAGCCTCACCTCAACCCAAACTCTCAATAATTTTAGATAATGCCGAGTATGTTCCGAAGGTGGATGATAGCACTCCTATTGCAATTATTAATACACAGACTAACGCCTGCAAAATTAGCACACATATAAGCCACACGATTCACAAATTCTTGCTTTCTGAAGTTGTTGAAAACGTGTCACATTTGGACTATTGTTGGCCTTGTGAATAGACGACGGTTGTTATTATGTCGTCATACGACAGCGAGCATATTAATTGTCATAAGATCTATCGGCGATACCTGAGAACGGGTTACTTTTCCCTTCAAGATTCTCAGAGAACAAGCACAAGGCAGTATCAGTGACTGCAATAAGAGATGATATCTTGTTTCAGTAAGATGTAAATCTTTTATGGCCCAAATCCTAAAGAAAAGAAATGGGAGGTCTCAAGACAACTCACTATCAGCATTGTAAGTAAAGATCCAATCAATGCCATCACCAGACCTACAAATTAATGATGTAGAGACTTGTTGGATACAAGGATCAAAGAAATATCCAGGAAAAAAAGGGGGGAGGATGCATGACAGAATGACTGAAGTAGAGGGGGAGAGAATTATCTCACCGAAAAACGGGATGGTTAGGCCTACAATCAACGTGGATATCACCAATGTTGTTCTGATGAGGATGGAGTAGATGTGGGATTTGTTTCTCGGTATCAACTCTTCCATACTCATAGACACTGGGATCATGGTCAAAGCATACGTAATTCTAAGTTAAGAAAACAAAAGTTCTGGAATAGTTAATGAATATGCAATTCTAAGTTAACAGTATGTCAAGGAGGACTATGTATCTAGCTCTTTTATAAATGTGATTGCAAATTATATAATGCCATCAATTCAAACATAAGGATATTTGGTTAATGGATTGACGACCTGCAAATGAAACAAATTGAACAACGTAAAGACAAGATTCCCAATATGCACAAAAACAGCTGCGGCATACCAAGAAAGAAAAAACATGAAAAGTCGATTGGAAAGGAAAGTAACCAACCAACTAGCAATGAACAAGGAAACATTTTGGGCATACCGTAGTCCAGACGGCA
The DNA here is from genome assembly GCA_023512835.1 of Taxillus chinensis. Taxonomy (NCBI): domain Eukaryota; kingdom Viridiplantae; phylum Streptophyta; class Magnoliopsida; order Santalales; family Loranthaceae; genus Taxillus; species Taxillus chinensis. The sequence continues at coordinate 41,326,026 of CM042087.1, forward strand.
ATCTTTGAAGCAACCAAATTATGGGGCATGTTTAAAGTGAATTGGGACCGCGTGAATTCACCGAACATCTTGTAGCCGGTCACAGCAACTCCAGCATACATCAACGTACAAATACCAAAACTGCAGAAGGAAAAGCTTTTATTAGAAGCCAAAAAAAAACGTACATACCAAATATTGACAATTCCATGTATTTGAGGCAAGGTTAGCATGCAGTCCACAGAGTGTACGGTCAAATGTATGAAATTGTAGACAAGAGCATGGTGCAAATTGGGTTATCAATGACTTCACTATAGATTCTCACCACCGTTACCTGCTTTCACTCCAAACATTGAGACAGAGAGAGTTGGAGTGGATGCACCCAAAAAGTTAAATTAAGAATATAAAATGGGTTTTAATCCTACCATACTGTAAAACAAAAATACATTCCTGGTCTCACCACAATGCACGTGTCTATGACTATAACATACCAAGTGAAAAGCACCAATGGGAATTGGCTGGGTTTTTCCATTGAAGAATAAATGTTTGGGAGAACGGCATGTCCGGCATAGCAGTATCCATAGAGACCAATAGCAACGGGTAGAGTGGAGAGGTTTAGAGCGGTCCCTTCGTTGTGAAAGCCAACATCATCTATGAGGCCAGCCCAGATCAAGCAGAGGAATGCCGTTGCTGATGCAAGGACTCCACCAGCTGCAAGCACGAGGAACAACAATGATAGTTTCTGCGAGCAAATCAGGAGGAGTCTCGAGATTTCATTTGACAAAAACATTCACTACACCCACCGGATATGTAACTGAGAACACTGAGGTCTCGGAGCCAAACGGTAGGAAGAACAACAAGAGTGGCAAGTAGTGCAAATAAATGGTGTGAGTTTAGATGAACTCCTGCCAGACTAAAATGTGCATTTGGAAATAACGACGAGAGATTGTCACCCTCCAGTATAATATATTCGATACAACAAGCCTGCAGAGACAAATGTTAGAATAGTTGGTAAAATTAAGAAGCTACGAAACTCGAAATCTTTGCTTTCAACTATGCCAATTAATTAATTTTTTTCCTGGAAAATGAAACAATTACAAAAGTTGTTGATTATTTAAGGAAAAGATCATGCATGCAGGTAATTATATGCATGGAACTTTCAAACTGATATGGCGGCGGCAGTGGTATTACAATATTGAAGCATATAATATATAAGAGAAACGATGCTGGTTTACTTACATATAGTTCCACGTATAATATTATCTGCGAACAAAAGAAACAGGACATGATCAGTAGCCCATAAATTAAAAAATATAACCAAGGCCACGCATAGGCTCTTTAATTATTAACAATATTTAGGCTTTTTAATATATATATATATATAATAGTCTTATGTATATAACATTTAGTAATTGTACCGAAATCACAATTCTTCCGGCAGGACCAAATGCAGCTTGGCCAATGTCTGGATAGGTCTCAAGGCCCGGTTGACTGTCCAAGCAGTCGCGCAAGAGGACTCCGGTGTAGAAAGAGAGCAACGCAAACGTTACCAGTACAGACAACCCAACCCATCCACCTTCTTTCGCGGCATAAGGGGTCGATAGAATTCCAACCCCACACAGAACATTCATTCCTGCACAACACATATATTAACCAACGTTTTATATATAACCCATGATTTTTATTCTATTCTAGTCGCTTTCAGGCTAAAATCACACTTTTTTTTCCCATTAGTAATTTTTGTTAAAATTGACAAGGAAAATATGAAATTGTTTGTTACATGTTTTTGTCTTAGTTTCATAATATGAGTGTGACAAGACATAGAATGCTTAGGTCCACAACGTGGTGCCATATGGTATAATGTGGATAGCCCAACTACGGGCCAGGCCCAGATGACCCCTGGTCAGATGCAAGTACAGACAGCGGCACAAAAAGAGACAAAACATTCCCCACATGATTGTCCAAAAAAATATTTAAGAATTGCCCCGGGCTGGTCCACTGGAAGCGGGCAACGACCGACAGGGCGGCTTCCTTCCTACTCCAAACTCCAAACACATACATTAAAATTAAAAATAAATCAAAATTGACGCCAATAATTTATTTTCCTTTAAAAAAAAGGTACAAAATTACTTGTTGTTGGGCCGCTAGTAATAAGAAAAAGGGGAAAATAAATAAATAAAAGAGAAACGCCTCATTTGATCCAATTAAACATAGGGTTCATTTATTTGGCGAAAAATAATTACTATGATATTTTTAAATTTTCAGAAAAATGATTAATATGATATTTATTATTTAAGATGATTCATAGAAAAAAATATTCGAACAATGTCATGATGAAAGAAAATATTTTTTACAAACTCAAATATCTTCTTCTACAAAATTTAAAAAAAATAAAAATGTATAAGACTATATGCTAAATTATGGCGTGGTTAATGTCATCAAATTAAAATAGTCTTGGTCAATAAATACAATACTGTTGTTACAGTTTTAAGTTCATTAAAAACATATTTTATATTAAAAACTCACATAAAATGTCATTATTAATTCATTGTGTATTTTTCTATTCCAATATTATTTTCATTATTGAGATGAAAGATCGATCGTTCTAGTGTTAGAAGTGCAGCTTATTAATGCAATTTCAAATCTTACGTCTCAACAATTTCATGATACGTATTCAATTTTTAATCTGTACGCACTTTAAATGTATACGATCTTTGACCAAATATTGTTAGATTAAGAAAACCTCAAGGACCAAGCCATATAGCCCAAAAAACCAGGGGAAAAGACGAGAGAAGAAGAAGAAGAAGAAGAAGAAGAAGAAGAAACTAAAACGCATTTGCATAGTAATTAAGTCAGAAGGGAAGGGGAAAAAAGTGATGATTTACTCACCGTTTATCACAGACTGCCCAAAGGAACATTTACTAGTGGTTTGAAGCCCATGAGAAACTTTGGAGCCAGGCTTATGACCCTTCCGCAGATTGGATGACCCTCTTTCCAGGATTGAATGAACCAAAGTGTGAGAACTCCGTCTCTGTTGTTGTAGTTGTTCATCTCCTCCTACAGCCGTTGCTGGTAAGAATGGTTGTGCCAAACAAGTATTACTACTACTACCACCACCACTACTTAGTATCTCTGGTGTATGCCTCCTTGTCAGCGTTGATGACAGAAACGAACTGCTTAATCTTGACAATGTGGGACTCCCCAAAAACCCAACATTCGGAGACGGCACGCTAGTGTATGCGTCCATAGACTGCCTGAAAAATAAAATAACCAAATATGAAGATGAAAAGAACACATCGGTTCCATGGTGTCCTACTAGGAGCAGTTGACCCATATAACCTGTAACTTTGAGGCCAGGAAGTGTTGTAAGAGTTGGTTTTGCTCTGCTGCCGATTCTCAGCCGAAAAATCGGAAGAATCCGAGTCACTACCACCATGATTCTTGACCACGAATCCATTTTCCCGGTCTTCCTCTTCACTCTCCGGGTACAAGTTCTGATCCGAAACAGAGCTCTTCATTGTTCTTCGATAAATTGAGCTTTACAAGTATATCTGGGGTTTCAATTAACCACACCAATTAATAAGCACTGAATAGATTAGACAAAGCTCTAAGGAGAAAAAAATGGTTAATTATTAAAGTCAATGATTTATTTGTACACATACTTATTGGGCCTACGCACTCTCTACTCTACAACTGATGGTAGAAGGGTGGTATCAGATTAAGAAACTGTATCAGTGTATCATGTAGCTACTAGCTAGGCTCGTGTACAAACAAAAAATGAATCCAAATTCAAGGCTATATAATATATATATATATATATATATATATATTAGTAGCATCAATCTCTATGAGGAATGCAGACTGTAACGGAGATTCTAGATATAAAATTGCGCACCTTGGGTGGAAGAAGAGAAATAAAATATTATGGAATCGCTGGGAGTTGAGAAGATACATAAAACCTGCTATATTATTTATATTTTATACATATATAGAAACAGGTGAGAGCTCCCTGCAGGCTACAACTCCTGAACATGGAGGATGAATGCATGATGGCGACAGATTCTTCGGTATAAACCACCAAGTCTCAGTCAAGTCACAAGATACATAAAAATATTTAATGGTAAGCGCCATTTTTTTTTTTTTTTTTTTTGCTGGGAGCCACGACCGAACAGATAGCATTTTGCCGGGGGCCACGAACAGCGAGTTGAAATGATAATATATATAAATATGAACACGAAACAATATTAAAACGGATACTTTTTAGGGATAATAACTATATATATATATATCTTAATGATGCCTGGTTACAAAAGGGGATGGTGCAATCTCACGGCGCCACCTCAGCCCGCCATTTTGCTGAGTTAGTTGGAAAAACAAACACATTTTGCAACCGCTCTCTATGGTTGCGTGACCCATATAGCAAAGCTCATTACAAAATAGGTAGAACAAAAATCCTATTTTCCCCCATGTATAGAGTCTCACCGATGGGACATCAACGTGTTGATGAGCGGTGGCAGGTGGCGCCACCAAGCTCTCCGTGATCTCTCTCCTTACCTCCATCTCAAATTCTTATCACATAGGTTGTCTAATTTATTTTATTTTTTAAAATATAATTATTTTTAAAAATTATAAATTCAAAGAAATTTACATCACTCGGAAATATTAAAAATTTTATTGAATTTACTGTTTTAAAAAATAATTATATTTTTAAAAATAATACACTTAAACCAATCAAGCCCATAGCCATCACATTTAAATATTAACTTATTTTATTTTAAATTTATTTCTTATTTTATTCTGTGTCATGTTTCTTTAGGTTTTCTTATTTACGTGGCATTTCAGCTTGGCCACATCACCGCCACTTCATCACTCTTGGCTCATTTTTTGCTTAGTTATTCCTCTTGTCTGTTTCTAATTTGCCACGTCATTTTCCAGGTCATCACCAAAATCTCATAATTGCCATGTCATCAGAGTAGCACCAATCCTGGCCTGTCATGTTGTAACTTGAATTTTTGTATTGTCAGATTGTTGCAAGACTTTCAGATATACCTCGTCATTAAAATATTTAAATGTCAATATCGAACTTCTATGAGCATCCATTTTTTTTGTTTAGTTGGTAATGGAGAAAGCTCTATTATATGTGTGTGTGTGTGTGTGTGTGTATAGAGAGAGATTCAAAATGAACAAAAAAACCAAACTCATTAAAACAAAAAATAATTTTTTGAGTAAATTTAAAAATTCATAATTCTTTCCATAAAACTTTCATTGAAGTCAATATGTATTAAGCATTATGAAAGTGTTAATTTTTTTCATGTGTAATTGTATTCAAACCTAATAAAGCACTTTTTTTACCTTTTTTTGTTCAAATATACCTTTTTTGTTGGTATTGACTATATTTTCATTATTGTTTTCATTACTTTTAACCATTTAAGTCAAACTTGTCGCAATAAGTCTCGTGAGTCCAAAGCTAATAATAAGTTCAAACAAAAATGAATTATGACATGATAATCCATACAAAACAAGAACTCAACAACCCAAATGAAACGTAACTCTAATTCAAAACACAAATGTATTAGATCAACACAACTAACAAAAAAGAGAGCGCACACACTTCATTGTATCTTCTTGAACATAGATTAATCCAAATTCATAAGTTAACGCTTACTAGAGTCATAAAACACAATTAACTCGTTTGGTACGCAAAAATGAATTTAAAAGAAATAAAATAAGTAAAGATATAAGATTGACATAAGGATCAAAATAAAAAAAATCATTACTTTCACTGTATTTAATATACATGATGTTGGGAAATTATGTCTCATATCAGGAGAAAAAAAGAGAAGCCAAGAAGCTTATATGGTGAAGTAGACCCAAAATGTCACAACGCGTTTCAAAGCCGTGCGGACCGATGTGGCGAGCCCAAAGCAGATAATATTGTGACGTGCGGGTGGGTCTGCGCCTTGACCAGATCCTAACAAACTAGTATCAGAGCCTGATTGTCTCCGTCAGGTATTCCGTTATATCGAAAGTCTTTTCGGTGTAATCTGTGGCCGAGCAGCGTGTCCCGTAGTGTGCGGCGGTATCAGATTGGAATACAAATCCTTGTCTTCAGCTGATCGAATCTGTCTGCTCTCAATCAGAATGTACATTGAGGGAGAGCTCCCATGACAGCCCACATGGTGGTAGCTCATCAGTTTCATAGGTGCGTCTCTAGCCTATGCTGTAGTTCGATATGTGACAAGGGAGAGATTGTTGGGAAATTATGTCTCATATCGGAAGAAAAAAGGAGAAGTCAATAAGCTTATATGGTGAAGCAGGCCCAAAATGTCACAACGCGTTTTAAAGCCGTGCGGGCCGATATGACGAGCCCAAAACGGATAATATTGTGACATGCGGGTGGGCCTGCGCCTTGACTAGATCCTAACACATAATAATTAAAAGAAATTAACTAATATAACTACAAAAATATCCTCATGACTGTCCATCCACACTAACCCTTCCTCCCTTATTCAAGACGTTGTAGTTGTAACGTGTTGCATTGATTGAGTATGTAACGCCCCCAAATCTGGACTTCCAGACCGGGTGCGTTAGATAAATAAAATATTACAATTATATGAATAGTAATCTATTACTCAACATAAATTCGATGGTTTATTTATTACATCAAGACTCATCACAAGATCTCTAAGGTTTAGCGTTTAGAGACTAGGTGTTGATAACCCATTATAGTTTTACATGACATAAATACTACATGCATAATCTTCTTATGATTTTATTCCAAGCACTCTGGACACCATTATCCTAGTATCCTTGCTTTCTCCTAGTTCCCTGGGGTTTGAAACAAAACATGAAAGGAAATGAGCTCAAATAGCCCAGTAAGGTTAAAAGTAAGGGATAATATATGGAGAATAATCAACTCATGGAAAAATAAGAATATCTACTCATATAGGTTCACCACCTAGATATCTTGCATAACTTGTTATCAACTGGATTGACACTCTCCAGTGATGTTCTTTACCCAATGCATTGGAGGTCTTCCTGGAACCACCCATAAACATATTGCCAAATATAAAACATATCTTCACAAACTTTCAAACAATCACATCAATGGTAAATTTCAACGTAAAGGAAGATCTTGCGATAATAGCCCCGATAAGTAAAAGGGGTATTCACCATTCAATAAATTAGATTACCAATTTTCCAAGAAGTGCCAAAGAAAGTTAATTCTTCTTAAAATAATATTATAAGAAAAAAAAATCTTGAGATATAAATATAGAGAAGAAATAGAAAATGAATTTCCACGTCGGAGATCGTGGTAAGGAAAGAAGAGGGGATCCTTACTATCTTTTTGTCTTCCGCGTTTATAAACCTTGAAACAAAATTTAAAAGTTAATATTTTAGTTTGAATAAGAATAGTATATTCATAAATAATATATTGAGAGACATATATAAGTATATTATGGTGGAAAAACTTCTCATGATAATAATAATAATCTATACGTATACATATACATATATAATATACATATATACTATACAATATACATATATATATTGAGGGGCAAAGCCATCCATAATATATATATGTATGAGGAGACTTAGCCTTCCATGGAATAATAATAATCTATATACTCATATATACATATCATATACATATATATATTGAGGGGCAAAGCCATCTATAATATATATATGTATGAGGAGGCTTAGCCTTCCATGGAATAATAATAATTTATATATATACATATACGTATTGTTTAATAAATATACATATATATATTGAGGGGCAAGGTCATCCATAATATATATATATGTATGAGGAGGAAGAACATGATTAATATATGCTTGAAATATTTACCTCTTGGAACTTCCAACAAGTGAGAGGAAGATTGAGAGAAGAGAAGGCTTGGAGGGCTATTGGGGTGTTAATAGAACTTTTTGGGAAGTATTTGGAGGAGAGTTTTGTGGCTTATTTGAATGGAGAGAGTGCTTGAGAAGGGAAGTGAGGCATGCTATTTATAGGTAAGGTGGTAGGTGTAATAGTGTGAAAAATAGTGTACGAATTTGACTTTGGCATTAAATTAAATTATTTAAAAAATATATAATACTTTATTTTCCTCATATTATCTCTTATTAAAAACGTGGTTATCTCCTCCTATCATTTAAAAATGTTTTAAGACTTTTAAACCTAGAAGGTTCCTTTGGCATCAAAAGTCCACATTGGTGTACTCCCTACTAATTCAATTATAACGTTTTTAATTTTGTAGTTTTTGACAAATGGCCAATTGTATTGCATTAGTAACTCAAATATCTACAAATGGGTACCAATTTTATAATTTTCACATGTGTATAACAAAAGTTATTGAATTTTAAAGTCATACTAAAATGTTTACCCGTTCACACTGAACCTATGTGTAGTATTTTAACTTCTGGAATTGATTGGCTTCATATTAAATTCTGAAATTTTTACACGTTTTAGCTAAGTGATAAAGGAACAAATGGGCTTTGGTTTCATGTCAATTGGATCTGTATAACTCAAGTTATGAATTTTTGAATGGGACCTCCAGAATCTGCCTTATTCAAATTTTTGGGTCTTACCTATGTTTCATACTTTTGGTAAAGTTAAGGCTTGTAATACTTACTTACCCATAGTAATTTGGTTTAAGAAACTAAATGACATAATATATAGCATCTAAACTTTTTATGACGTATAAGAAATTATTTTATTTTTATAACGTATTTAATATTAACGCGGATAAAATAATATAATTGCGTAATCAATAAATAATAAAGTAAGATAACATTATATTCCATGACTTCTTACTTTATAAACTTATAAAGTATAATATTATAAAACATTATTACATACACATACCTATTTATAACAATTCAAACAGATACTATTCATAACGGTTAGTTACTATTCTAACTGCTAGTTACTATTCTAACAGCTACTTACTAGTCACATGCTACTTAAATGACTATATTGGGTACTTATTTTTATTTTGATAATATTTAAAATATTCTTTCTAACTATTTTTTAGTAATGACATTATTATTATTACTATTTAAGGAAGGGCTTAAATTTTTGCGGGTCTTACAGAGTAGGTGTTTTGTATCTCAGCAATTTCAATAGAAATCTTCAACTCTCCATTTAGTCATCTTGATTCCCATTCAAGTTCAAGTTAAATCTTGCACGTAGATTCCTTTGAGGTTTTGAAGTTTTCAAAGCTTCCTAATTCATCGAACCCAAAAACGTAATCCACACAATTGCAAAATGATGGTTTTAGTAGGAGTGTCATCAATGATGGTGTAGGCATGTAATAGTTGGATAAGGAAAGATGGTTGATATGAGGAAAAAGATAATAAAAAAAAGATTCATTACGTAAATAAACTTTTTTAAACATGGTATATGGAAAATAGATTTATTCTTGCGCGATGGATATAATATTTTATGAAGAATGATTGATTTCTTTCATATTTATGTGTAAATTAATACGGGGAAAAAATAAAAGTTGATTTTTTTATCGTATGATCGTATTTTATTAAATTTATTTATAAGAAAAAAACTTTTTTTTATGGATGTCAGTAAATTTTGCTAGGATGAATTATAGTTTATCCCACAACTGTTTAAAATGTTACACATATAATCCACAATTTGTTTTTTCTAAAACCTCAAAAATCCAAAAGGGGTGATCATCAATCATCACGGATTCACGGTCTCTCTAATCTTATTTTAAAAAAAAAAAAAAAGTCTCACTGGAGAGCGTAGTTAATTATTGGCTAACAATTGTTATAAAATTCAGTGGGACACCCATAGACGGTGATATGCAAAGGCGATTATATTATATAATTTACAAGGCTGGTTGAACAGTTGATCTGTTTATGTATGCAAACATGCATGCAGGGTTTTTTTTTTTTTTTTTTTTGTACAAAAACCTGCTGGCCGGGCTTATCAAAACCCAATTCGATGATGATGGATTGATGAGCCCTTAATTATTATTTTTATCTTGACTACGGCCGACACCTTCACGTCGTCTCAAATGAATTTGTTCGCCACAATCAAACAATGCCACAATAAATAAATACGAGCCCGGAAATTAAGAAAATTAAATTAATTTATTATATATTTATTTTATTATTTTAATTGTGAATTAATATTTACCTTGACTTCTTATTTAGAAATTAGAATCATCCAGGAAAGTCGTTACGTCTCACCTTTCAGCCCAATATTTTTATAATATTTATTATTAAGAAATAAATTTTGTTAATTCATTTACCGTATTAATTTGATAAATAACTATTATGAAAGAAAGATTAAGGACATAATTTAAAATAACAAGTGAAGTAATATGTTCTTTAAAAATATCAGTCATTAATCTTCAGATGAACAATTAAGATAGTTATGAGTTTTTAAAAATTATCTACTAATAATTATGGTGGGAGTTAAAATCCATAATTAATTAGTTTCAATTTGTCGTCAAAAAGTTAAACTTTAAAATAAACAAGATGGTTCCACAATAAACAAGTACGTTCTCGAAATTTGTTGAATTTTTTAAATAAAATTTTGTGAGATATTGTAATTCTTTTAAAAGATAATGCAACTGCATTGGGCGCAATGAAAAAGTATTGATAAATTGTGTACTAAAATATTAAATAGAAGATAAGATCAAAAGAATGTGTGATGCGTTTGTGTTTATCGAATACGAATGAAGGAGGGGGTATGAATGGTTTACACGACCGGAAGCCGCATCTCATGAGTGTGACTGTGACACGCGACGACTGACGAGTGACGGCGACGGGTAGGAACGTGTGGCGCCATGGACGAATGGAGACGTATTACAGTACCGCTTCGGTATTCATCGACCACAAATTTAAACTTAACAAAAAGAGAAAAAGAAGAAAAAAAAACATAAGTTAATTTATATATAAAAAAAATACGAATGCCGAATGATAAATATATCATACAATCAATCAGGTACTGAAAGAGATGCAATTAGGTGCACCAATCTTAATCCATTTTTTTTATATTTTTAAATAAACATTACTTTTTAAAAAAATACTAAAAAAATAATTAATATATAACTTCGATTATAATTAATGTTCATACTTGCGGAGTATCAACTTTAACACAATTAAATTCAATTTAATTACATGTTTTAATCAAACTTTTGTGAAATCTTAACTAATGTAACTCTTTATCCTGTAAAAAACGTGTCAGTGGCCAGAATTCCACGTTATCAAAAATAAAAAAAATAAAAAAAATAACGCCACTTCACCCCGGCCTACTTGACCAATTAGCAGATTAGGCTAATTTTTAGAACAAAGCAACCAATGAACATGATATAGATGAGTATTATTTACTCCAATTAAAAATGGAAGGTTATTTACTTTTACACTCATAAGTTAAAATTGCATGGCAACACCCTTATCATGTCATCATCACTCCTATTTAAGTTCATTAGGTATTTATTCTTTATCGATATTTTATCACTTACACTTACTATACAACGGCTTATAAAACTTTAAAACACATCGTGCGATATATGATTATATTTTTTAAAATAAGTTAATTCTATAATGCCTACGACAATGAGGATTCAGAAAGTTTAATTAAAAAACTTGAGCCCCTTAATAAGATTTGGAAGGCCATGCATGAGCTCAACCAGTTCTTAAAAGCACATGCCGGAAGTAGAGGGAGAGATCGAAGGGCTACAGATTGAGAAAGAGAGGGTTAGAAAAATATGATTAATAAATGAATTTACATAATTTAATAATTTATAATAGTGGCCTTGATCTTTCCCTGTCTGGTGTACGTCCTTGCCCTGCCCTCCTATATAATATATAGCCACCACAACCTTGGTTGCCTCATGCCTGGTATATCACGAGCGCGGGAAGCATTTTCGTAGCCCTCTACAATTCGGAACCGAGACAGGCTCAGTTCAAAATTGGGAATTAAGCACGGAAAATTATTTTTTGATGCACGTACAACACATTGGATTCAATATAAACTTTTTATTCATATAACCATTGAGATTAAGCCGGTTTATTTGGTTTTGGAACGTGTAATCAGTAACATTACGTACTAATTGATCGGGTCTAACCTCAAAATGCAGCCGTTAAATTAAACTTGATGTCCTTGATTAATTACACGAGACACTAGCCTTTTACATAAAAGAGTAAGACATACCAAATGAGAACGTGAGCTAAAGTTATTATTGTAAAAACTTTTAATTTGACCAAACGACATGTTTTAAACTTTTATTTAATTATAACTGAAGTTATAATTAAATAAAAATTTAATATATACCGTTATAATATCCATGCTAAAGTTATTACAATAAAAACTTATTAGGTTCACAATTTACATGTATACATATGCATGCTTTCCTATGCTACTGGAAGGCTACTGGGAGGCATACTGATGGTAACATTTGGGTGGGGTTCGTTTTGCTGATGTTCAATCTTGTTTCTGAGTTGGGCTTGCTTGATCTCTCCATAAAAGTAGGACATGAAGCCCCAGAGGGAGAGGGTGAGAGCTATCCCCTTTTCTGGCTCAAACTTTTCCTTGAAGAAGATGACCGACAATACTTGAGTCACTGGGAGGAACACTGCCTGCAGGATGGCAGAGAACAAGGAGGAGGTACACAAGATCATCCCAGCAGCCCCAACGGAACACATCTGCCACAGTATTGCCGTCCACACCAGCACCGCGTAGTACTTGGTTTCACCCAGCGTGTATTCCCTTGCTTCGCTCGGAATTGCCTGCGCGGGAGTAAAACCAGAAAGTATGTAAATCAACTAACTCGTGCGTTGTCATGTCATATATGGAAAGGCAATCAATTAATAATAATGGGATTTTTAATTAATTTTAGCCATTTTGCTGCTGACCTTGAAGTCATGGTTGACCCACATGCCAACGGTGCTACAGGCAGTGGCCACCAAGCCCATGACCATCTGAATCTCCAGCAGCAGTGAAGAGCACACTCTCTGCTTCGCTTTCTGAAACGTGAGCTCCAGCAGAGGTTGCCCCAGGCCGGTAAGAACCGCAGAGGCCACCGACATGATGAACCCCAAGTTGTACGCCTTGGCGGACTCACCAGCAGGGAGGTCGCCACCGGACCGCACGGCCAGAACCACCTCTGATATGGTCAGCAAAATGATCGCGTTCACCGAAGAAGCGGTGAACCGCTGCTTCACGAGAAGGAAGGCAAACCCGGCGGTGAAGATGAGGCCGGTGGGGAGGATGAGGGCGGAGGTAGAAGCAGGGAGGCGCGCGACGCCGTAGGCGTAGAGGTAGTTGGATATGCTGGTGAGGATACCTAGGACGGTGGAGGCACCGAGCGTGGTGCGCTCGATGATGAGGAGCTTGGCGGATGGTCCTTGGTCGGTGCGGCGGCGGACGTAGGAGAAGAGGAGAGGGGGGAGTAGGATGGGAAAGGCGGCGCTCTGAAGCCAGCTGGAGAACCAAATGCGTTTGCCGCCATGGAGGAAGTAGAGCCGGGTGATGAGTGGTGAGCCGGAGTTTCCTACGGCCACCAGGAGCACGCAGGGCAGGAGCAGGTGGACCATGTTCCGGCTGCCGCCCATGTCGCACGTCATGGCATCGCGGTGGTTGTGAGCAGCAGCAAGACCATCGTCGGTTTGAAGCGTGTTCATGTTTATGTTACATATGTTCCTCACCACTCTCTCCCTTGTCGCTGCTGGTGTGTCTTGTTTTATAAGTGGGTGGTTAGGTTAGTCGTGGTTGGTGACGGACACATATTAAAAGAGAAAGTGTACCTGCTGCCGCTGCAAGTACATATATTAAAAGAGAGAGTGTACCTGCAAGCGCTTGTTCTTTTTTCTTTTCCTTTTTGCTAATCGTGGAAAGAATTGTACATTTGCAAGCTACCCAAGCTGCCACACTTCCTAAGTCAAAGCTTTATACACTTGCAAAATAAGTTTAGTATTTGTGAAATGGTCTAAACTTTTGAAGGCCCTAGTGTTCTAGAAGAAGAAAATTTTAATTTTTTTATATAAACATTTAGCATATATATGCTTTGTGACATATTTAAATCAAACTCATATATATACATAAGATTGCGGGTAATAAAACTCGTGTATTATAATATTGCTTGTTTTATGTTTGTGGTTTTACAATTTTAAAATGCACTGTAACATTATCAATGTATTCCAGGGATAACACTTTTAATAATTTTTTCTTTTCTCACATATTAAATCACATGGGTGAGAAGCACACTTATGAAATCACTATAATATTTCTTTTATGGATTGAGCCACCATATCAAATCACACATTATACGATAAAAACACATTTATAGAACAATTATAACTTATTTTTTAGTTATTGAGTTGTCATTGTGTAAAATTATCAATGTCATTTTTTCAGCTTTTCCTCAATTGAAATTTTAAATTAAGTTTTCAACATGTAGGATCACTGATTTGATATCCTACCGACATGACAATGAATATTCATATTTTGTTATCCGATATTATTACACTAATGTATTTACAATTTGCTAGTACAAGAGTTTAATATTCAAACAACTCTATCATTGATTCAGCAACATTCCAATCATCTAGATCATTTTTTCCTTCAAGAAAGCATCAACATCCTTTTTATTAACATTATAATAAACATGAGCATACTCTTACTATATGCTTCCAAATTCATGGTTTTCCAAAAAACAATTGAAGAAATCAAGCCACCTTCATCTACTTCGGCAATTTTTGCTACTTAATTAATGCTTGAATAATACAACAAGCTTTTTGTGCCTGTATCTAAAGATGGTTGATCATCAATCTGTTTGGCAGGTACAATTCTCACTTGTTAATTGTTGAATTATTGATTGGGGTGCTTCTAACATATGTACATCTATTTCATTTTTTTCTTCATATTTTAATGTTCATAAAAATATGCCAATTCAATTGTCCGATAGTTCTCATGCATACATGACAAACATAGGGACAATTCATTCTTCATCATTACTTATTTCAATAGCCTCTTTCACATTCTTTCCTTTCAATTTGTTATCTATTTCACAATTCACAAATCCAATAAAATGTAATGTATCCTTTTCATATATCCTCTTAATGTATTTGTTTGGACCGAGTAACAAAGTTGGGGTAGTGCTCAAAATCGTATTTTTTTTATTTGATGCTAATTTAGTTTTTAATTATATTTTTTCTTTCTATAATTATCATTAATAAATTTGATTTATGGTCATCTTAGTCATGTATCTAGGTCTCGTTTAGTTTTATTATCAATAACTTTTCAGGTGTTATTTCAAATAAAGTTTTTTGTTTTTTATTTATCTAGGAGTTTATATTGAATTGTAATTTAAAAATAATGTATATTTAATAGAAAAGAAAATGTATTTTAAAAAGAATATATATTTTTTATAATTAATTCAAAAAAATTTTAAAAATAATATTTAATGGGTTAAAGTAATAAAATAAAGTAAACTAAAAAAAATTGATCTCCTAACAGAATTGAATTATATTTAAAAATAGAAAACAGTTTATAAAATTTATTATAAAAATTACTATTTTTTTAAAAATAGTGTTATTATTAATTTTGAATTGACATGTGACCCACTATTTTTTAAGTTAACATTCAATCCCATTTGTACCAATCACACTGTATTTGATATAGTTTGATAATATTATACTTTTAATAAAAGTTGTTTTTAGTTATGCTGGGAAAAAAAAATTACGAAAATAAGCAAGTGAGTATTTAATAAATGATAATTTTAAAAGTGCAGTAGATTTTAAAGTATGTAATAGATGTGTGTCAAATTTAAATGAAATTTATTGTGAAGGCTTAAAAGGTAAAATTATCATTAATTTTAAATATATATTTCTTTTACTTTTACTTTTAATTTTAAATAAATTTAAAATTCTTTTCTAAAAAAACATTTTTGAAAAACCTTTAAACTAATTTCCCAAAGCAAAAACCCTTTTATATATTTTTTAAAATTTATCAATTTTATCGCTTTACTTCCAATTCGCAAAAACATCTTCGAATTCTGGGTCTCATGCGGGCACACTATCGCAGGGGAATGTCCGGCGCTGATACATTGGCCGGAGACGGAGGGGGCTGATGTCCTCAAGACCTTCAATCAATTCCCATGATGGTTTCTGGGCTATATTAACTTTTTAATTATATTTAAATAAAATTATAATTATAGATAAATTTAATTAATATGATAACAAAGCTATTTAAAAATTTTTAATCAATGTTTAGCTAAGCTATCGCTAGAGCTAACCCATTGAACTGAATTTTGACAGTGAAATCGATCAGAGTACGACATAAGTAGAATATATTGACCCAACATATGTACGGTATAATTTATATTTTGCTAGTTTTACGTATGTATTTATCCAATGGAAAAGAAAAGGGCGGTAACGGAAATGAAGGTGATTAAATCAAATGAGGATGGCCATATCAAAAATGCTATTTGTAGCTGGGGTTGTGTTTTTTTCCGTTGTCAATTGACATATTATTAAAAATACTTAAAACTTAACTTGTAGCGCAACAAAGAAGGGCAGCGGATAGAGGGAGAAAGTTCGTTGTAAATCTTGATAGAAAGATATAGAAATATGACATAAAATTAGATTTTATAAGCGATAGAGTTTTTTTTTGAAAATCTTATAGCGTAAAATTTTCAGAGATTTTGACACATTTTGATATTTATAAATAAATAAAAATATAAAAATTTTGTTTTTTTTAAAATAAACCTAAATAATCAAACTTAATTATTGCGTTGTATCTTTTCTTTTTTCCTTTTTTCGGTTCTTCTGGTTTAATTGGATAGTACGTGCGTGCGTTTGCCTGCCCACTTTTATTATATATCTGATCATCTAGTCGATTTGAGATGCTGTGCTTCTTCTTCTTCTCGTCCTTTAACATAGCCAACATGTTTTGGGTTGGTTGTGTAGGATCGGAGTTCTTCGATGGGGCCTAATTGATTCCAGTACTGCAGTTAGTGCAGTAGTGCTGTTCACGTACGTGATTGAAATTCAAACGCGCGCGATATTGCCCACCAAGAAACTAGATATTTTGACTAACGCAGATAAATATAATTTGATCAGTTAACTTCCTGAAATATTTCATTGATTAGTTCATTACAAATTTGGAGTCAATGTGAGCATTAAAAGACTGCGGATAGCTTTCATCAAGAGACCACGTTAGTAGCTCTACCATTCAACCACCAGACCATAAATATATATATGATCGATGACTCACTCGTATACGTATATATGTATGTATATATATATGTACACACACGTACGGGTAATCCTGCGCCATATAGACATTAACAGAGAAAAACTCAGAAACACAGACCAGTAGGATGGCTTCGGTCATTTTTATGTCTGTGGGTCTTGCTTTCGTTTTCCTCTTATTGTCAATGTCCGCAAAGATGGAGTTGGCGGTAGCTAGTAGGGTAGTGTGGTGGAGGTGGCCGTTCGATGCCTCCGGCAGTGCAAGTACTGCTGATCCCACCGATGGTTTTACTGATATCCCATTGAACGAATCCAACTTCGTCCTCCACAAGCCGTACGACCTACCTCCCAGCGCCCGCTACAACTTTGACGGCGCCACCCACAAGTTCTGGTTGCATGATACAGACAAGCCTCTCTCCCGCAGCAGTCCCACCAAGCCCCGCAGCGAAATGCGCATCAAAGTAATCAATAACTTACATCTTCAACTCCCTATCTACAAACACACACACACACA
This sequence comes from Taxillus chinensis, assembly GCA_023512835.1. Lineage (NCBI taxonomy): Eukaryota > Viridiplantae > Streptophyta > Magnoliopsida > Santalales > Loranthaceae > Taxillus > Taxillus chinensis. The sequence goes on from CM042087.1 coordinate 41,343,745, forward strand.
CTTCATATTAATTGCATGAACCAAAACTTGTCCTAATGGATCATTAATAAACAACATGTTGTTGTTTCCCCCCGATCTCTCTCTGTCTCTCTCTCGATCGATGTAGCTAGACCTTTATCCAACACTTTATAGAGCATATGAACGATAAACGCTCAATTTGTATAACTATTGTGCAGGGACTGGAGTACAGTTCGGGGATATGGCAATTTGAGGGATATGGGTGGGTGAAGAAGGGCACTGAGGGGGTTTGCGTGATGCAGGTGTTCGGGGCGGAAGGACACCCAACAACGCTGATGATCAAGTTCTACAATGATGCGCTGACCTACTATACTGCTCCGGTGTTGGCGAGCAACATTAGCGAGAGGTGGTTCCGGCTTAATGTGATTCACGACGCTAACATGCAGATCATTCAGATCTTCGTTAATGGGTCGCCAGTGATGCATGTGACCAACAGAACCATTGCCCTGCACTGGTTCCAGTTCGGACTCTACATGCAAGATGATCTCACCGATTACATGGAGGTTCATTGGAAAGGCATCAAAGTTTTTCACAAAATCCAACACTAATTGATATCTCTCGGTGGCAAAGCAAGGATTTGAGGAATTTGTCCGGATAACTCAATCAAGTTGCGTGTGGAAGCATTTCATTTTAATATTCTTAATATTAAAACAATGTTCCGTCAAAGTAAATCGGTGAGATATTGTTAATTTCATATATTGTCTATATGTATATATATGGATCAAACTACCTCAAACACAATTAAATATCAACCGATCTATATCAAATTATAACCATTATATATGATTATAATGGTTATAATCATATATTAAACCATCGCCCTAATTCTCAATTTTTTAAAATTTTAATACCTTTGATCAATTATTTAATATGAAACCAACGTAAAAAAAACTTGAAATATCATTCTAAAACTCTTACAACCCTTCGTTTAACTAATTAACATAAATTTTACATTTTTTTATAATTTTGAAGGTTTATCTAAATTCTTAAAATTCAAGTATATTTGATTAATAGAAAAATATAGAATGATGAAAACACTTGAAGATATTTTATGGATTGAATTAACTAAAATCATAGGTCCTCCCATCTCCCCTTACTTCAATTTTTGTTCGAATAATATGAAATGTTATCTTCTAGTTGTCTTATTTATATTTTAATTTTTTTTAAAATTTCATAATTTCATCAAATAGTCTTTTAAGATTCTAAACTTCAAATCGAGTTTATGAATAATTAAAATATTCATATCAATAATCAGGTCACCGTTTAAATATTTTTATCCCAAATAATGATCTCAAAATGTCACATGAAATATGAATCCTTACCCTGAAGTCTTCCATGTGATAGAGCCTCGTCTCTTAGTACCACGCCTAGTGATTTACTTGATGAGAATGTCTCAAGGAAGATAAAAGGCAGGATATATAAGCATAATACAAAAGCAAAGACCAGACGTTAATTAATTACTTGGCTTATGAGATATATAGTGAAGCATTACCAAGGGAAATAACACCATTTATATTAGCAAAGTTGGTATACCTTAGTGAGGAAGGTATGAAATACTTAGCATTAAATGTTATGTGGGCTATGGCGCTAGAGTTTAGTAGCTATCCACCACATTAAGCATTACCAAGTGAACTAAATTAAACAGACTCAGCCAAGATTACTTGAGTAATTAGGAGAAGAAGGAAAGTTTGAACCATGAGAAACTAGTAGCGTAAACGACAGGTGAGCAGGGTCACTACATGCCCTTCAGAAAATGCACGAGGCCTCTGCTTCCCATTGGCATGCCCAAGTCGCAGTCCTTTGATGGCAAGAACATTGCTAGGAATGGCGTCTATGTTTTTGACTGATATATTAGGGCATGTTTGGTTGGGGTGTTTTCCGTTTTTGTTTTCAAAATGTAATAGCTGTTTTTGGGTACAAAAAATTAAAAATTAAAAACAACAAAAACTTATTTTCATTTTTTATGTCCTAAAGAATGAAAATAATATTTTATTGTTTTTAGTTTTATGTTTTTTTATACTCGAAAACAGTTATAACATTTTGAAAACAAAAACAGAAAACAGGTGAAACAAACATGTGCATAGTTGTTTATTTTATTTTTTAAAATAATAATAAAACGGCATCGTATGATTGGCGATCGCGTAAGAAAACGGTGCCCTTTTCCGTAATTACCACTTTTTGGCGGACTTCGGATAAATCAAAGCAGAATAAAAGGAAAAAGAAAACTGAAAGTGCGTCCATCTTCCCCCCCTTCAACCAAATCTCCCACTGCCGATGTTAGGTGTTGCCTCTGAGTCTTCCCTGAATCGATTTATCAACACAATTTGAGACCTCAGAAGACATTTTCTGCATCGAGGCACGAAAATTCACAGGTACCACCTACCTCCAAGCTCGGATCCAGTTTTCAAACCCCAAATGTTCTAATTACCTTTAGTATTCATTGCTTTTTTAATGCGTTTATAGCTCAACGTCAAACTATCCGAGCCGGTTAGGGTTCTTGATTTTGGAAGCAAATCAATTATTTAGGGGGAAAACAATCACACGCGAATTTTTTTTTCAGACCAGAGAACAAGGTTTTTATTGGTGTTTACTTGTTTTTGCATAAGATCCGACAGTCGGTCTATCTCGTAATGATCGCACTCATCTCAAGTACTGTATTTTGTCTGAATATATTTTAAAATTGTGATGTGATGATGTTTTAATCTATATTTGTATTTTAAAATTTTTATTTCGCCTTTCCTGTAATCAATCCTGAAGTCCAATTGTTGTAATTTTGTGATCTTGCTAGCATATCTTAAAGAATCTCCCTGTCCGTGGTTCCGTTCAGTCTTGGACCACTTTTTATTTGTTATGTTTTGTCGGTGGTCTGTAAGCTTCCCGCACCGGCCCTTTTGTCTCAAACACTTCTCATTGGGATGTTGTAGTGCTGTCATCTCTATTTTTTGAAGACCATTATTGGTTTGTCCAAGCATTTTACGAAATGAAAATCGACTGAAATTACAGATCTGTCGCCTTTGATAAAGATCCGTTCTTAAATTTTATTTTGTCTGCCGCCGACTGTAGTGGGGGAACTGGCTTTAGATGGGGGGTTTTTGATTAATTATTTGTGCATCAAGAGAAAACAGCAAGTATTACCATGTAATAAATTATGCATTTTTTGGGCTTAGAATCCAATGTTTCATTGTTACGGTCCATATTACCACTACCTTGTTGCTTAAAAAAGTTCTTTTTCCCAATAAAAAAGGTTGTAACGAAGTGATCCCTATATTGTAAAAACACTATTGGGTAGTTGATGCATTTAAGGGAAATTTCATTTCTTTTGATACAGCTCGATACTAATGTATTGTTTTGTCTGCTGCTGCTTGTAGTTGGGCCATTGGCTTAAGATGGGAATTTTTAATGGATTGCCAGTGCCTCCAGAGAAAGCTGTAAGTATCATCAGATAACATGTGTAAGTATCCTCAATGCTTGTTGCTGAATTGTGTTTCATTTCTTATATTTGATTTTGTCCAGGGTTTGATTAATTATTTGTGCATCAAATAATTAATAAATTATACATTTTTTGGGCTTAGAATCCAATGTTTCATTGTTATGGTCTCTATGTTAGATGATTATGCATCCTCTTTTGCAATATTATCTTTTTTTAACCTTTAAAAAATAATATGATAAAGCCACCAAGAAGGTGACATAAGCTTTCAGAAGATGGCAGACATTAAGAAGGTCATAGATGTTGCGATGACGGGAAGTGTTACAATACACCTTTAAATCTAAAGACAAGTCCCATAAATCCTCTTTCACTTGATGCATACAACATTTTATATTCATAAAAATATGCTGGTTAGGTTTCTTCCAAAGTACCCAAAAAATAACTAATTGAATTGCATGCAGAAAAGCAGGTGCCGTTCTACTCCCTGAAAACCACTTCAAGCCACGAGCTTAGGGCTCACTTGGGCCCTTCGCATCCACTAAAGATCAAGCATGATAAACACCAAACCCCACACGTGTGTTACTCGTGGGCAATTGAGAAGATGGTTGATGTGTGATGTGAACATACTTGGACTCGTGAGGGATGATTGTTTCTACAACGGTTTCTAAGACTGTGATCCTAAAGTCGATGAGAATTTAGAGCTTTGGTATGATATAAACCTCAATTCAGAACCTGACAAGGAGTTAAAACCTTGATATAAACAAATTTGCCTTATATAAGGCAATTTGCCTTGACCCACAACCACTATATAGTATGTAAGGCAATTTGCCTTGACCCACAACCTGACTAGGAGTTAACCTTGATATAGATGAGACCCGTGTCTGGTAACATTATAGCCTGTAATCAAGCTTGCAACACTCGACTGCATTGCATGTATGCATAAGAAGAGATCTCTCTCTCAAGTTTCTCTGTTGATAAAAATCAATCTCAATAATTCATTAGTTAACCTTTTTACATACTATGCATTACATCTCATATAGGACGTCACAAGATCGTGCATTTAAATCCTAACCACTGTAGGGGCAGAATGTTGTTAAAGAAAACATAAAATAAATTACATAAGAAATAAGTATTTAATCAACACCAAATCTTCTTAAATCCTGGGTTTCAAGGAGAGAATTGTTGAGGTGGGTCAAAGTGCTTGGAGCACACATAAGCAGAACGCTTGTCCAAAGGCGTATCTAAATGCCTGGCCAAAAGTCTTCCTTCCTTTATTTCGAAAGCTCATCCACAAGGGCTTTCTAATGCTTGGATATGTGTAGCATCTTCATTCCCCTTTAATCCTGGAAGTTCGCCCAAGTGCTCTTTTGAATGTTTGCAGCCTTGAGTCTTATTCGGAATGTTCAGATTCTCAATTTCTGTTGACTCCAAACTCATTGGCACATTTTAGCGAAAACTTTGCAAGCTTGAAAATGTCATCTCCATCTCATTCGAAGCTTCATCTCTAGATGACCTAACGGAAAACAATCCCGTGGTGCGCTAGAATTGTTTAGCTCAAGAACAAGTCATTACTGACTAGATCTGATGGAAAGCATAATTCATCTTGTGTGCCTCCTCCTTTGTTGGTTGTGTCCTTGATGACTTCATCAATGTTTCCCTCGCGCACTCACACAATGGTCACCATCTTACTAATGGTTAACCATGATGTTGGAGCTGTTCCATACTAAGAACCTTGCCCCAGCAAAAAAACACAATTTTGTTGGACCCTTTGCCTTTGAGATATCTCTTCAGTAGTTCTCCCAATTAGTACTCACATTGACCCCCTCATTTTGGGTTGCAACAGCCCTTTTTACTGTGAATTGCCCGTGTATTGTGCCCCACCACAGCATATTGTCCAGCTGCCCCTGCTCATAACGGTACTGATAAGTAGTGAAAAATTCATGGAACTCTTCGATATTCCAATCTTGAGCATGTTGAATAAAAGTAACATTACAACACTCCCCAGCCTTGAACTTGGCAACTGACTCGCGTAGCAAAGAAGTGAGCCCAAAAACTGTAGGAAATGCTGAATGAAGAGACTGATCCCCTCTCCAAACTTCATCCCAAAAATTGGAGGAGTGCTTGCTAGGCTTCCAAGATACCCAACGAAAAAAAAAATCCACCCACCCTTGCCCTAGGCCTTTCCACAAGCCAACCCCTTGAGGGTCTCGTATCTGTCTCAATGTCCATTTGAAGAAACATGTTGAATTAAAATTTGTTGAAATTAGTGAAAATTTGGATAGTCCCATAATGATCTAAATGACAATACTAAAAGAAATAGGTGAACTATAAATATTATTAATTTGGTGATGGAGTGATCAAACGTCTTCTGGTCTGGATTGTTGATCCGGGTGGGGCTACAAAGGTTAGGTCACACCATGTAAATTTTCTTGTGTGGAGGATATAGTCCAATTGGTATTGTATTGTCATTGTATGAGAGTTTTGGCGGCTTTCCTCATTGTAATTACTTTCAAAGTGTTGTTGTTTAATTACTGGAATATTGTGGATTTAGATTAGTGAAGGATAAGCTCAATCACATTAAATAATATAATACCTTGTGAAAATATTTATTTTAATATTATTTTTATATTTTAAGCTCTCTCCTCACAAATTAATTGGGTTGGTGAAAATATTTATCTTAATATTAAAATAAATTTTTGTTAGTGAAACTTGCTCAATAAATTTGGGCGATCATTGCATTGTTGAGTTTATTGTAGGATTTTTTTTAATTTAATTTATTTTAGCTATTGTTTGGCTATATTTTATTGAGTCTACTATTAGTGCTTTTACATGTTCAATTTGGTCCAACTATATCTAATTTTATCAATTTAGTGGTTTTTTTTTAAATTTCTTTTTTCTTCCTTGCACTTCTTAGGTGATTGTTTTTTAATAAAATCTTTTATCTATAAAAAAAAAGTTTCTTTTTTTGTTATTGTAAATTAGCAATCCTGACTACTATACTTTATTACCTTTGTATGTGTGATGCCGCTGCTTAACCACCTGCCTTGGTTTCTCTTGTCCTGTGTTATCATCTTATGTGTTATTATCTTAATAGGACATAGCTAATAGCACACGCAACTTTCACTTGGCCATTATATGTGCTAAAATGCTTGTAGGTTACAGGTTTATGCTTAAGTTGATATCCTGGATGCACTTTTTCCCCTGAATAAGTCACTTCTTACACTTTGTTTTGTGTTTCTTCAAGACATAAAATACCCTTGCATAATTGAGTTTGTGATCAACTAGACAAAACTAGAATCCACTCATCAACAGAAACGAGACCTTGTATTTTCAAATGACTGTTGGTCTCCTAGTTATATTAAGATGTAAGAGCGAGAGAACATATTAAGTGATGAAGCATGAGACAGAAAATTATTGGTTTAAACATTTAATGGAGGGTCCACGTGACTTACGCATGGTTTAAAGTTTAGCCTTTTCCTGCTGAGATGTTTCAGGGACTTCCACTCTTCCGTTGTCCTTTAGAGAATTATGTCATAAGCATGGTTGTTTTTCATTTAAAGGAATTTACGGAATTATATCATTAGGCATGGTTGTCCTTCATTTTAAAGGAAGTTAAAATGTTCAAAAAAGTGTTTTTAGCTTCATTATTAATAAGGGCCTACATTTCCATTTGGCCATTGTTAGGTCCCTTGCATGGTGTAGAATCGTTGTTCTACTTGGCAAGACATGCAAGTAAGGGGAATTGAAATAAAACTTTGCTGCTTGTGTTTTTATTTTGCAGATATCAAATTGTTATGTTCCTTATGTTGTACATTGTTTGGGCTAATTTAGTGAGTTTTGATTTATAATAGAGATGTTGCATGAAACTGTCGGACTAATTAGATTTTTTTCCCATCACCTTCCTCCACAGACATGCAAAATGGTAGTTCCCTTTTTATCAGGGGGACGAATTCCATGATGAGCTGCCATATGCCTTCAAGATGAATGGATTCTCCACTGTTGACGGCTTTGTGGAGATAACTGAATCCTTCGGGGAAATGATAAAGTACGTGGCAAATGAACCCTCGGTTGGACTTTTCTATGTCCAACAGCATGCTCAGAATGCTGTGCCCAACCTCGTTGCTCTCAACAATAATGTCACTGAGAAGTCTCGCATAACCACCTTGCACGCCCAAGATTTAGATGATTCCGTTACCGTGGTGAGGTCTATGAAAGAACATGGGCTGCCCATTGCTGGTGATATGATCAAAGATATTAAGAGCTCTCTACTTTTAATGTCAAGTAAACAACCACAAACTCCAAGTTTAGGCCTTATGACAGGAAGAAGAGGATCATGGGGACCATCTGCGTGGGGCCAGACTGCAGTTAATGTCTCGCACGATAACGAGAAAAGCAGTAGCTATTTGTCGACTGTTTTTAAGTCAGCAAAACAGAAGGCCAGCAAGTTGAAGTGGCCACAACTCGATTCCATTGAAGCGGTGCAAAAAACAAATGGAAGGCCTTTACCTCGTCCACCAGATCTAGCAGAAGCAATTGAGCCGTGGCAGAGAAAAGAAGAAATGCCATTTTTTTCTCCTCCTCTGACAGAAACAGTTGCCGCTGCTGCTGTGTCACCCGAGGTGGAGGTGGAATTTGAAGAATTGCCTCCGTCAAGCGAGATATTAGACGCACAACAGGAGCACATACCATATGATGGAATCGCATGGAAATGTAAGGTGTCTCCGGAGTTGGAAAACTATGATGTGTTCAGGGCCAATAAAGAGGCCAAACTGAAAATGTGGTTGGAAGGTACTGGTAATGTGGATTGTAAAAAAGCAAATGTTATAGAAGAGCCTTAATACTATTTATGTGCTTTATATTATAAATTTTTAGGTAAACTATAGGAAAGTACTGTGGTTTTCACTATTTGAGCGTTGGTATCCCCACATTTAGCGCGTGTAGCGGCATTCATCTCTGTTAACTAAAATTACTTTTCACCAAACTATCCTTCATACTTGCAATTGTGTATTATTTTTCATTTCTTGAGAATGGTCCAAGGTGGATGGGCAGTGTGGGATGAAGATGCAGCAACAATTGCTTATTCGGACGACAACTATAATAGGTGGCTGAGGGTGATGGAGGTAGTTGATGAAGATCGTGTCGTCTTGGATCTTAATTACACCCGAATAAGTTGATTATGTTGAAAAAAATCAAAATATCATTTTATTCTTCTTTATGTATTTGAAATAGTTATTACATTTTGAAGGTGATAACAGAAAATATTATACCGAACTAAAATTTGTTACTATTTTGGGGGTTTGATGTTTTTTTTTTTTTAAATTAGATGGATGCATGTCACAGTGTTAGTTTGAATAAAAATAATTAAACTAAAACAAGAGTCAGAGGTATTTAAATCTTGATTAGAATAAAGTTATTGTTTTGAAAATATTTTTCATATGTTCTCTTTCCAAATCTAAATTTAATTTTTAAGTGAGATCTAACTTATTTTAAAAATAAAAACTCTTTCCTACACTTTATTACCTAAACCCACTATATATAATTAATTTTTATGGGATTCAATTTTATTTTTCAAAAAAAAAAACTTTTAAAAAAAATATAATTTTTTAAAACACATTATCCCTCTCCTACCAAAACAAATTTATTTTAAAATTTTAAAATTTAAAATCTAACTCCAATAAAGTTACAAATTATTAAACAAAAAAAAAAACATACCCAATGCTCCATATATTACTTGTTTTATGTTGTATACTTATATACACCAACCTTTTTCTGTCAACCCCCACTCTCCTTCTTTAAAGATGTTTAATAAAGTAGAATTTACCCTTTTTATTTGTCTTATACATATTGACTTAATAATATTTTAGTTATTCTTAAATTGTAATATAGGTAGTAATTTTGGGCTATTATCAATCATTTTTTACACATAACTTTATGTAAATATAGTCCAAATGCACTTCTTTTTTAAGAGCAAGTGTCCAAATGCACTTCTTTTTTATTGGTGGTGACTTTAAATTAATTTTCATCATATTAAATTTAACTTAAGAGCTCGTCGCAATCAAAAATTTTTTTTTTTTAACAATTTAAAAGTAGTGGTGAGCCCATCTAAAAATGAATGATAACACTTATCACACAGTTAATAATTATGTAAAATATTATCTAACTACAAAAATAGTAAATGAAATAGGCTACAAAGACAAAGTATCATTTCTCACTGTTTTACCTTTCTTGTTATTTTCAAACATAATAATGGGGTTTTTTTTGTTCCACACAATCTGTTAATAATGAACTATATCATGTCATGTGTCTACTTAAACACCCATTACTTGCATATCACTTACTTTCTTTGACTTTGTTTTTGAAGTGAACTTCCTTTTAGCCTTTGTGGTTGTTCTTGTAAAAAAAATATTCTATGTTTTTGTTCCCAAACTTGTTTGAATTTATTAGGATAAGAACAAATATCCAATTTATTTGGTTTTCCATCATTCACTGTAGTCCTATTCTTAGGTAACCAAACCTACTTATATTTGCTAGCAGTCACTCACAATTTATTCTTAGGTTCTTGAGTCTTTTTCCTATACAATTTTCTTTTTGGATCCCAAAAACTCCTATTGTGATTATACTAGTAGTTATAATAATTTCTATAACTTGTTATACATGTTATATGTAACCCACAACCTCTTCATATAGCTTTAACACTCGTAATAGTAGCATCTTATTGTAATAGGTGTCATATAAAGTAACATTTTATCATAATTATATGAATATACTTATAAAATAAAAAATAAAATTATTGAGCATTTGCCAGATTCCATGACATATTGAGAAGTTAAAAGTGACAAAAAGGCTTCCACATAATTTTCATAGATTTGGATAAAACTTATAACATAGTACCTAAAGATATTCTTTAGTGGACTTTGAAAAAGAATGCATCCTCTATCAAATATTTGAGTTTAATTAATGATATGTATGTTAAAGTTGTAACAAATGTTAGAACTAGTGGTAGATTAATATATTAGTTTTTTTTATTATAATAGGGGTGCATCAGGTTCAGTCTTGAGTTTTTTCCTCTTTGCAATAGCAATAGACGTGATAAAAAATACTTGTAAGGATATCTCGAAATGTATGCTAATTGCTGATGATATTATTTTAAATGATGAGACCAAATAATGAGTTAACAAAAAATTAGACTTGTAATGACAAACTTTGGAGGATTGAAATTTTATATTAAACTAACTAAAAACCTAACACATGGAAGGTAACTTTATAAAACGAATGAATAACGAACAAAATTTTAATATACTTGATAACGAATAGATACCAGTCACATAATGTTTTATGGTCAATAATTCAACACAAAAAAGAGTTTGATGGTGATATTAACCATATGGTTAAAACTGGTGGCTTAAATGAATAAGTGCAGTGAAAGTTTTGTGTGAATTGCATTTAAATCGAAAGTTTTAGATGACAAGTGTTAGATCTTATTTGTTATATGAAATAGTGTTAGGCTAATTAAAAATAATATATAAAAAAACTTAGAGTCATTGAGATGTGAATATTATGATAGATATATAGTAAGACTATAATAGATAAGATTTGAAATAAGAATTTTCATTGTATCATTAGAGTAGCTCCGATTATAAATAAAATAAAATAAAATTACTTATGATGGTTTAAACATCTAGAACATAGGCTAATAAATGCACATGTTAAAAAAGCAGAGAAAATTAACATTGAACAAAATAAAAAATTAAGAAAAAAGAGAGACTTGAATAAAAGTAATCACAAAAGATTTAAAATTAACAGATTTGGAAGAAAACATTATAATCGCTGGGAAGAAAAAGAAGAAAAAAAAACATAAGTTAATTTATATATAAAAAAAATACGAATGCCGAATGATAAATATATCATACAATCAATCAGGTACTGAAAGAGATGCAATTAGGTGCACCAATCTTAATCCATTTTTTTTATATTTTTAAATAAACATTACTTTTTAAAAAAATACTAAAAAAATAATTAATATATAACTTCGATTATAATTAATGTTCATACTTGCGGAGTATCAACTTTAACACAATTAAATTCAATTTAATTACATGTTTTAATCAAACTTTTGTGAAATCTTAACTAATGTAACTCTTTATCCTGTAAAAAACGTGTCAGTGGCCAGAATTCCACGTTATCAAAAATAAAAAAAATAAAAAAAATAACGCCACTTCACCCCGGCCTACTTGACCAATTAGCAGATTAGGCTAATTTTTAGAACAAAGCAACCAATGAACATGATATAGATGAGTATTATTTACTCCAATTAAAAATGGAAGGTTATTTACTTTTACACTCATAAGTTAAAATTGCATGGCAACACCCTTATCATGTCATCATCACTCCTATTTAAGTTCATTAGGTATTTATTCTTTATCGATATTTTATCACTTACACTTACTATACAACGGCTTATAAAACTTTAAAACACATCGTGCGATATATGATTATATTTTTTTAAAATAAGTTAATTCTATAATGCCTACGACAATGAGGATTCAGAAAGTTTAATTAAAAAACTTGAGCCCCTTAATAAGATTTGGAAGGCCATGCATGAGCTCAACCAGTTCTTAAAAGCACATGCCGGAAGTAGAGGGAGAGATCGAAGGGCTACAGATTGAGAAAGAGAGGGTTAGAAAAATATGATTAATAAATGAATTTACATAATTTAATAATTTATAATAGTGGCCTTGATCTTTCCCTGTCTGGTGTACGTCCTTGCCCTGCCCTCCTATATAATATATAGCCACCACAACCTTGGTTGCCTCATGCCTGGTATATCACGAGCGCGGGAAGCATTTTCGTAGCCCTCTACAATTCGGAACCGAGACAGGCTCAGTTCAAAATTGGGAATTAAGCACGGAAAATTATTTTTTGATGCACGTACAACACATTGGATTCAATATAAACTTTTTATTCATATAACCATTGAGATTAAGCCGGTTTATTTGGTTTTGGAACGTGTAATCAGTAACATTACGTACTAATTGATCGGGTCTAACCTCAAAATGCAGCCGTTAAATTAAACTTGATGTCCTTGATTAATTACACGAGACACTAGCCTTTTACATAAAAGAGTAAGACATACCAAATGAGAACGTGAGCTAAAGTTATTATTGTAAAAACTTTTAATTTGACCAAACGACATGTTTTAAACTTTTATTTAATTATAACTGAAGTTATAATTAAATAAAAATTTAATATATACCGTTATAATATCCATGCTAAAGTTATTACAATAAAAACTTATTAGGTTCACAATTTACATGTATACATATGCATGCTTTCCTATGCTACTGGAAGGCTACTGGGAGGCATACTGATGGTAACATTTGGGTGGGGTTCGTTTTGCTGATGTTCAATCTTGTTTCTGAGTTGGGCTTGCTTGATCTCTCCATAAAAGTAGGACATGAAGCCCCAGAGGGAGAGGGTGAGAGCTATCCCCTTTTCTGGCTCAAACTTTTCCTTGAAGAAGATGACCGACAATACTTGAGTCACTGGGAGGAACACTGCCTGCAGGATGGCAGAGAACAAGGAGGAGGTACACAAGATCATCCCAGCAGCCCCAACGGAACACATCTGCCACAGTATTGCCGTCCACACCAGCACCGCGTAGTACTTGGTTTCACCCAGCGTGTATTCCCTTGCTTCGCTCGGAATTGCCTGCGCGGGAGTAAAACCAGAAAGTATGTAAATCAACTAACTCGTGCGTTGTCATGTCATATATGGAAAGGCAATCAATTAATAATAATGGGATTTTTAATTAATTTTAGCCATTTTGCTGCTGACCTTGAAGTCATGGTTGACCCACATGCCAACGGTGCTACAGGCAGTGGCCACCAAGCCCATGACCATCTGAATCTCCAGCAGCAGTGAAGAGCACACTCTCTGCTTCGCTTTCTGAAACGTGAGCTCCAGCAGAGGCTGCCCCAGGCCGGTAAGAACCGCAGAGGCCACCGACATGATGAACCCCAAGTTGTACGCCTTGGCGGACTCACCAGCAGGGAGGTCGCCACCGGACCGCACGGCCAGAACCACCTCTGATATGGTCAGCAAAATGATCGCGTTCACCGAAGAAGCGGTGAACCGCTGCTTCACGAGAAGGAAGGCAAACCCGGCGGTGAAGATGAGGCCGGTGGGGAGGATGAGGGCGGAGGTAGAAGCAGGGAGGCGCGCGACGCCGTAGGCGTAGAGGTAGTTGGATATGCTGGTGAGGATACCTAGGACGGTGGAGGCACCGAGCGTGGTGCGCTCGATGATGAGGAGCTTGGCGGATGGTCCTTGGTCGGTGCGGCGGCGGACGTAGGAGAAGAGGAGAGGGGGAGTAGGATGGGAAAGGCGGCGCTCTGAAGCCAGCTGGAGAACCAAATGCGTTTGCCGCCATGGAGGAAGTAGAGCCGGGTGATGAGTGGTGAGCCGGAGTTTCCTACGGCCACCAGGAGCACGCAGGGCAGGAGCAGGTGGACCATGTTCCGGCTGCCGCCCATGTCGCACGTCATGGCATCGCGGTGGTTGTGAGCAGCAGCAAGACCATCGTCGGTTTGAAGCGTGTTCATGTTTATGTTACATATGTTCCTCACCACTCTCTCCCTTGTCGCTGCTGGTGTGTCTTGTTTTATAAGTGGGTGGTTAGGTTAGTCGTGGTTGGTGACGGACACATATTAAAAGAGAAAGTGTACCTGCTGCCGCTGCAAGTACATATATTAAAAGAGAGAGTGTACCTGCAAGCGCTTGTTCTTTTTTCTTTTCCTTTTTTGCTAATCGTGGAAAGAATTGTACATTTGCAAGCTACCCAAGCTGCCACACTTCCTAAGTCAAAGCTTTATACACTTGCAGAATAAGTTTAGTATTTGTGAAATGGTCTAAACTTTTGAAGGCCCTAGTGTTCTAGAAGAAGAAAATTTTAATTTTTTTTATATAAACATTTAGCATATATATGCTTTGTGACATATTTAAATCAAACTCATATACATACATAAGATTGTGGGTAATAAAACTCGTGTATTATAATATTGCTTGTTTTATGTTTGCGGTTTTATAATTTTAAAATGCACTGTAACATTATCATCAATGTATTTCAGGGATAACACTTTTAATAATTTTTTTCTTTTCTCACATATTAAATCACATGGGTGAGAAGCACACTTATGAAATCACTGTAACATTTCTTTTATGGATTGAGCCACCGTATCAAATCACACATTATACGATAAAAACACATTTATAGAACAATTATAACTTATTTTTTAGTTATTGAGTTATCATTGTGCAAAATTATCAATGTCATTTTTTCAGCTTTTCCTCAATTGAAATTTTAAATTAAGTTTTCAACATGTAGGATCACTGATTTGATATCCTACCGACATGACAATGAATATTCATATTTTGTTATCCGATATTATTACACTAATGTATTTACAATTTGCTAGTACAAGAGTTTAATATTCAAACAACTCTATCATTGATTCAGCAACATTCCAATCATCTAGATCATTTTTTCCTTCAAGAAAGCATCAACATCCTTTTTATTAACATTATAATAAACATGAGCATACTCTTACTATATGCTTCCAAATTCATGGTTTTCCAAAAAACAATTGAAGAAATCAAGCCACCTTCATCTACTTCGGCAATTTTTGCTACTTAATTAATGCTTGAATAATACAACAAGCTTTTTGTGCCTGTATCTAAAGATGGTTGATCATCAATCTGTTTGGCAGGTACAATTCTCCTGTATTATTATGGCTTCTAACATATGTACATCTATTTCATTTTTTTCTTCATATTTTAATGTTCATAAAAATATGCCAATTCAATTGTCCGATAGTTCTCATGCATACATGACAAACATAGGGACAATTCATTGTTCATCATTACTTATTTCAATAGCCTCTTTCACATTCTTTCCTTTCAATTTGTTATCTATTTCACAATTCACAAATCCAATAAAATGTAATGTATCCTTTTCATATATCCTCTTAATGTATTTGTTTGGACCGAGTAACAAAGTTGGGGTAGTGCTCAAAATCGTTTTTTTTTATTTGATGCTAATTTAGTTTTTAATTATATTTTTTCTTTCTATAATTATCATTAATTAATTTTGATTAATGGTCATCTTAGTCATGTATCTAGGTCTCGTTTAATTTTATTATCAATAACTTTTCAGGTGTTATTTCAAATAAAGTTTTTTGTTTTTTTATTTATCTAGGAGTTATATTGAATTGTAATTTAAAAATAATGTATATTGTAATAGAAAAGAAAATGTATTTAAAAAAATATATATTTTTTATAATTTCATTTAAAAAAATATAATACAGTAATAAAATAAAGTAAAATAAAAAAATTTATCCCCCAAAAAAATTAATTATAAAAACGTTATATAAATTTATTAAAAAAATTACTATTTTTTAAAAAATAGTGTTATTATTAATTTTGAATTGGCGTGTGACCCACTATTTTTTAAATTAACATTCAATCCCATTTGTACCAATCACACTGTATTTGATATAGTTTGATAATATTATACTTTTAATAAAAGCTGTGTTTTTAGTTATACTAGAAAAAAAAATTATGAAAATAAGCAAGTGAGTATTTAATAAATGATAATTTTAAAAGTGCAATAGATTTTAAAGTATGTAATAGATGTGTGTCAAATTTAAATGAAATTTATTGTGAAGGCTTAAAAGGTAAAATTATCATTAATTTTAAATACATATTTTTTTTACTTTTACTTTTAATTTTAAATAAATTTAATATTAATATTTTATAAAAATTTAAAATTCTTTTCTAAAAAAAACATTTTTGAAAAACAACCTTTAAACTAATTTCCCAAAGCAAAAACCCTTTTATATTTTTTTTTAAAATTTATCAATTTTATCGCTTTACTTCCAATTCGCAAAAACATCTTCGAATTCTGGGTCTCATGCGGGCACACTATCGCAGGGGAATGTTCGGCGCTGATACATTGGCCGGAGACGGAGGGGCCTGATGTCTCCTTCAAGACCTTCCATCAGGATTCTGGGCTATAATAACTTTTTAATCATATTTAAATAAAATTATAATTATAGATAAATTTAATTAATATGATAACTAAGCTATTTAAAAATTATTAATCAAACATTGTTTAGCTAAGCTATCGCTAGAGCTAACCCATTGAACTGAATTTTGACAGTGAAATCGATCAGAGTACGACATAAGTAGAATATATTGACCCAACATATGTACGGTATAATTTATATTTTGCTAGTTTTACGTATGTATTTATCCAATGGAAAAGAAAAGGGCGGTAACGGAAATGAAGGTGATTAAATCAAATGAGGATGGCCATATCAAAAATGCTATTTGTATTTGGGGTTGTGTTTTTTTTCGGTTGTCAATTGACATGTTATTAAAAATACTTAAAACTTTGTAGCGCACAAAGAGGGCAGCGGATAGAGGGAGAAAGTTCTTGTAGATCTTGAAAGAAAGGTATAAAAATATGATATAAAATTAGATTTTATAAGTGATAGAGTTTTTTTTTTGAAAATCTTATAGCGTAAAATTTTCGGAGATTTTAGATATTTATAAATAAAAAAAATAAACCTAAATAATCAAACTTAATTATTGCGTTGTATCTTTTCTTTTTTCCTTTTTTCGGTTCTTCTGGTTTAATTGGATAGTACGTGCGTGCGTTTGCCTGCCCACTTTTATTATATATCTGATCATCTAGTCGATTTGAGATGCTGTGCTTCTTCTTCTTCTCGTCCTTTAACATAGCCAACATGTTTTGGGTTGGTTGTGTAGGATCGGAGTTCTTCGATGGGGCCTAATTGATTCCAGTACTGCGTCAGTAGTGCTGTTCACGTACGTGATTGAAATTCAAACGCGCGCGATATTGCCCACCAAGAAACTAGATATTTTGACTAACGCAGATAAATATAATTTGATCAGTTAACTTCCTGAAATATTTCATTGATTAGTTCATTACAAATTTGGAGTCAATGTGAGCATTAAAAGACTGCGGATAGCTTTCATCAAGAGACCACGTTAGTAGCTCTACCATTCAACCACCAGACCATAAATATATATATGATCGATGACTCACTCGTATACGTATATATGTATGTATATATATATGTACACACACGTACGGGTAATCCTGCGCCATATAGACATTAACAGAGAAAAACTCAGAAACACAGACCAGTAGGATGGCTTCGGTCATTTTTATGTCTGTGGGTCTTGCTTTCGTTTTCCTCTTATTGTCAATGTCCGCAAAGATGGAGTTGGCGGTAGCTAGTAGGGTAGTGTGGTGGAGGTGGCCGTTCGATGCCTCCGGCAGTGCAAGTACTGCTGATCCCACCGATGGTTTTACTGATATCCCATTGAACGAATCCAACTTCGTCCTCCACAAGCCGTACGACCTACCTCCCAGCGCCCGCTACAACTTTGACGGCGCCACCCACAAGTTCTGGTTGCATGATACAGACAAGCCTCTCTCCCGCAGCAGTCCCACCAAGCCCCGCAGCGAAATGCGCATCAAAGTAATCAATAACTTACATCTTCAACTCCCTATCTACAAACACACACACACACACTTCATATTAATTGCATGAACCAAAACTTGTCCTAATGGATCATTAATAAACAACATGTTGTTGTTTCCCCCCGATCTCTCTCTGTCTCTCTCTCGATCGATGTAGCTAGACCTTTATCCAACACTTTATAGAGCATATGAACGATAAACGCTCAATTTGTATAACTATTGTGCAGGGACTGGAGTACAGTTCGGGGATATGGCAATTTGAGGGATATGGGTGGGTGAAGAAGGGCACTGAGGGGGTTTGCGTGATGCAGGTGTTCGGGGCGGAAGGACACCCAACAACGCTGATGATCAAGTTCTACAATGATGCGCTGACCTACTATACTGCTCCGGTGTTGGCGAGCAACATTAGCGAGAGGTGGTTCCGGCTTAATGTGATTCACGACGCTAACATGCAGATCATTCAGATCTTCGTTAATGGGTCGCCAGTGATGCATGTGACCAACAGAACCATTGCCCTGCACTGGTTCCAGTTCGGACTCTACATGCAAGATGATCTCACCGATTACATGGAGGTTCATTGGAAAGGCATCAAAGTTTTTCACAAAATCCAACACTAATTGATATCTCTCGGTGGCAAAGCAAGGATTTGAGGAATTTGTCCGGATAACTCAATCAAGTTGCGTGTGGAAGCATTTCATTTTAATATTCTTAATATTAAAACAATGTTCCGTCAAAGTAAATCGGTGAGATATTGTTAATTTCATATATTGTCTATATGTATATATATGGATCAAACTACCTCAAACACAATTAAATATCAACCGATCTATATCAAATTATAACCATTATATATGATTATAATGGTTATAATCATATATTAAACCATCGCCCTAATTCTCAATTTTTTAAAATTTTAATACCTTTGATCAATTATTTAATATGAAACCAACGTAAAAAAAACTTGAAATATCATTCTAAAACTCTTACAACCCTTCGTTTAACTAATTAACATAAATTTTACATTTTTTTATAATTTTGAAGGTTTATCTAAATTCTTAAAATTCAAGTATATTTGATTAATAGAAGAAATAGAATGATGAAAACAATGATGAGATATTTTATGGATTGAATTAACTAAAATCATAGGTCCTCCCATCTCCCCTTACTTCAATTTTTGTTCGAATAATATGAAATGTTATCTTCTAGTTGTCTTATTTATATTTTAATTTTTTTTAAAATTTCATAATTTCATCAAATAGTCTTTTAAGATTCTAAACTTCAAATCGAGTTTATGAATAATTAAAATATTCATATCAATAATCAGGTCACCGTTTAAATATTTTTATCCCAAATAATGATCTCAAAATGTCACATGAAATATGAATCCTTACCCTGAAGTCTTCCATGTGATAGAGCCTCGTCTCTTAGTACCACGCCTAGTGATTTACTTGATGAGAATGTCTCAAGGAAGATAAAAGACAGGATATATAAGCATAATACAAAAGCAAAGACCAGACGTTAATTAATTACTTGGCTTATGAGATATATAGTGAAGCATTACCAAGGGAAATAACACCATTTATATTAGCAAAGTTGGTATACCTTAGTGAGGAAGGTATGAAATACTTAGCATTAAATGTTATGTGGGCTATGACGCTAGAGTTTAGTAGCTATCCACCACATTAAGCATTACCAAGTGAACTAAATTAAACAGACTCAGCCAAGATTACTTGAGTAATTAGGAGAAGAATGAAAGTTTGAACCATAAGAAACTAGTAGCGTAAACGACAGTGGCAGGGGTCACTACATGCCCTTCGGAAAATGCACGAGGCCTCTGCTTCCCATTGGCATGCCCAAGTCGCAATCCTTTGATGGCAAGAACATTGCTAGGAATGGCGTCTATGTTTTTGACTGATATATTAGGGCATGTTTGGTTGGGGTGTTTTAGTTTTTGTTTTCAAAATGTAATAATTGTTTTTGGGTAAAAAAAATTAAAAATTAAAAACAACAAAAAACTTATTTTCATTTTTTATGTCCTAAAGAATGAAAATAATATTTTATTGTTTTTAATTTTATGTTTTTTTATACTCAAAAACGGTTATAATATTTCAAAACAAAAACAAAACAGGTGAAACAAACATGTCCATAGTTGTTTATTTTATTTTTTAAAATAATAATAAAACGGCATCGTATGATTGGCGATCGCGTAAGAAAACGGTGCCCTTTTCCGTAATTACCACTTTTTGGCGGACTTCGGATAAATCAAAGCAGAATAAAAGGAAAAAGAAAACTGAAAGTGCGTCCATCTTCCCCCCCTTCAACCAAATCTCCCACTGCCGATGTTAGGTGTTGCCTCTGAGTCTTCCCTGAATCGATTTATCAACACAATTTGAGACCTCAGAAGACATTTTCTGCATCGAGGCACGAAAATTCACAGGTACCACCTACCTCCAAGCTCGGATCCAGTTTTCAAACCCCAAATGTTCTAATTACCTTTAGTATTCATTGCTTTTTTAATGCGTTTATAGCTCAACGTCAAACTATCCGAGCCGGTTAGGGTTCTTGATTTTGGAAGCAAATCAATTATTTAGGGGGAAAACAATCACACGCGAAATTTTTTTTTCAGACCAGAGAACAAGGTTTTTATTGGTGTTTACTTGTTTTTGCATAAGATCCGACAGTCGGTCTATCTCGTAATGATCGCACTCATCTCAAGTACTGTATTTTGTCTGAATATATTTTAAAATTGTGATGTGATGATGTTTTAATCTATATTTGTATTTTAAAATTTTTATTTCGCCTTTCCTGTAATCAATCCTGAAGTCCAATTGTTGTAATTTTGTGATCTTGCTAGCATATCTTAAAGAATCTCCCTGTCCGTGGTTCCGTTCAGTCTTGGACCACTTTTTATTTGTTATGTTTTGTCGGTGGTCTGTAAGCTTCCCGCACCGGCCCTTTTGTCTCAAACACTTCTCATTGGGATGTTGTAGTGCTGTCATCTCTATTTTTTGAAGACCATTATTGGTTTGTCCAAGCATTTTACGAAATGAAAATCGACTGAAATTACAGATCTGTCGCCTTTGATAAAGATCCGTTCTTAAATTTTATTTTGTCTGCCGCCGACTGTAGTGGGGGAACTGGCTTTAGATGGGGGGGTTTTTGATTAATTATTTGTGCATCAAGAGAAAACAGCAAGTATTACCATGTAATAAATTATGCATTTTGTGGGCTTAGAATCCAATGTTTCATTGTTACGGTCCATATTACCACTACCTTGTTGCTTAAAAAAGTTCTTTTTCCCAATAAAAAAGGTTGTAACGAAGTGATCCCTATATTGTAAAAACACTATTGGGTAGTTGATGCATTTAAGGGAAATTTCATTTCTTTTGATACAGCTCGATACTAATGTATTGTTTTGTCTGCTGCTGCTTGTAGTTGGGCCATTGGCTTAAGATGGGAATTTTTAATGGATTGCCAGTGCCTCCAGAGAAAGCTGTAAGTATCATCAGATAACATGTGTAAGTATCCTCAATGCTTGTTGCTGAATTGTGTTTCATTTCTTATATTTGATTTTGTCCAGGGTTTGATTAATTATTTGTGCATCAAATAATTAATAAATTATACATTTTTTGGGCTTAGAATCCAATGTTTCATTGTTATGGTCTCTATGTTAGATGATTATGCATCCTCTTTTGCAATATTATCTTTTTTTAACCTTTAAAAAATAATATGATAAAGCCACCAAGAAGGTGACATAAGCTTTCAGAAGATGGCAGACATTAAGAAGGTCATAGATGTTGCGATGACAGGAAGTGTTACAATACACCTTTAAATCTAAAGACAAGTCCCATAAATCCTCTTTCACTTGATGCATACAACATTTTATATTCATAAAAATATGCTGGTTAGGTTTCTTCCAAAGTACCCAAAAAATAACTAATTGAATTGCATGCAGAAAAGCAGGTGCCGTTCTACTCCCTGAAAACCACTTCAAGCCATGAGCTTAGGGCTCACTTGGGCCCTTCGCATCCACTAAAGATCAAGCATGATAAACACCAAACCCCACATGTATGTTACTCGTGGGCAATTGAGAAGATGGTCGATGTGTGATGTGAACATACTTGGACTCGTGAGGGATGATTGTTTCTACAACAGTTTCTAAGACTGTGATCCTAAAGTCGACGAGAATTTAGAGCTTTGGTATGATATAAACCTCAATTCAGAACCTGACAAGGAGTTAAAACCTTGATATAAACAAATTTGCCTTATATAAGGCAATTTGCCTTGACCCACAACCTCTATATAGTATGTAAGGCAATTTGCCTTGACCCACAACCTGACTAGGATTTAACCTTGATATAGATGAGACCTGTGTCTAGTAAAGAGGAAAAAATCAACATTATAGCCTGTAATCAAGCTTGCAACACTCGACTGCATTGCATGTATGCATAAGAAGAGATCTCTCTCTCAAGTTTCTCTGTTGATAAAAATCAATCTCAATAATTCATTAGTTAACCTTTTCACATGTATGCATTACATCTCATATAGGACGTCACAAGATCGTGCATTTAAATCCTAACCACTGTAGGGGCAGAATGTTGTTAAAGAAAACATAAAATAAATTACATAAGAAATAAGTATTTAATCAACACCAAATCTTCTTAAATCCTGGGTTTCAAGGAGAGAATTGTTGAGGTGGGTCAAAGTGCTTGGAGCACACATAAGCAGAACGCTTGTCCAAAGGCGTATCTAAATGCCTGGCCAAAAGTCTTCCTTCCTTTATTTCGAAAGCTCATCCACAAGGGCTTTCTAATGCTTGGATATGTGTAGTATCTTCATTCCCCTTTAATCCTGAAAGTTTGCCCAAGCACTCTTTTGAACGTTTGCAGCCTTGAGTCTTATTCCGAATGTTCAGATTCTCAATTTCTGTTGACTCCAAACTCATTGGCACATTTTAGCGAAAACTTTGCAAGCTTGAAAATATCATCTCCATCTCATTCGAAGCTTCATCTCTAGATGACCTAACAGAAAACAATCCCGGGGCGCGCTAGAATTGTTTAGCTCAAGAACAAGTCATTACTGACTAGATCTGATGGAAAGCGTAATTCATCTTGTGTGCCTCCTCCTTTGTTGGTTGTGTCCTTGATGACTTCATCAATGTTTCCCTCGCGCACTCACACAATGGTCACCATCTTACTAATGGTTAACCATGATGTTGGAGCTGTTCCATATTAAGAACCTTGCCCCAAGCTGACTGCAAAGCAAAAAAACACGATTTTGTTGGACCCTTTGCCTTTGAGATATCTCTTCAGTAGTTCTCCCAATTAGTACTCACATTGACCCCCTCATTTTGGGTTGCAACAGCCCTTTTTACTGTGAATTGCCCGTGTCTTGTGCCCCACCACAGCATATTGTCCAGCTGCCCCTGCTCATAACGGTACTGATAAGTAGTGAAAAATTCATGGAACTCTTCGATATTCCAATCTTGAGCATGTTGAATAAAAGTAACATTACAACACTCCCCAGCCTTGAACTTGGCAACTGACTCGCGTAGCAAAGAAGTGAGCCCAAAAACTGTAGGAAATGCTGAATGAAGAGACTGATCCCCTCTCCAAACTTCATCCCAAAAATTGGAGGAGTGCTTGCTAGGCTTCCAAGATACCCAACGAAAAAAAAATTCCACCCATCCTTGCCCTAGGCCTTTCCACAAGCCAACCCCTTGAGGATCTCATATCTGTCTCAATGTCCATTTGAAGAAACATGTTGAATTAAAATTTGTTGAAATTAGTGAAAATTTGGATAGTCCCATAATGATCTAAATGACAATACTAAAAGAAATAGGTGAACTATAAATATTATTAATCTGGTGATGGAGTGATCAAACGTCTTCTGGTCTGGATTGTTGATCCGGGTGGGGCTACAAAGGTTAGGTCACACCATGTAAATTTTCTTGTGTGGAGGATATAGTCCCATTGCTATTGTATTGTCATTGTATGAGAGTTTTGGCGGCTTTCCTCATTGTAATTACTTTCAAAGTGTTGTTGTTTAATTATTGGAATATTGTGGATTTAGATTAGTGAAGGATAAGCGTAATCACATTAAATAATATATTACCTTGTGAAAATATTTATTTTAATATTATTTTTATATTTTAAACTCTCTCCACACAAATTAATTGGGTTGGTGAAAATATTTATTTTAATATTAAAATAAATTTTTGTTAGTGAAATTTGCTCAATAAATTTGGGCAATCATTGCATTGTTGAGTTTATTGTAGGATTTTTTTTAATTTAATTTATTTTAGCTATTGTTTGGCTATATTTTATTGAGTCTACTATTAGTGCTTTTACATGTTCAATTTGGTCCAACTATATCTAATTTTATCAATTTAGTGGTTTATTTTAAAATTTCTTTTTTCTTCCTTGCACTTCTTATGTGCTTGGTTTTTAATAAAATCTTTTATCTATAAAAAAAAGTTTCTTTTTTTGTTATTGTAAATTGGCAATCCTGACTACTATACTTTATTACCTTTGTATGTGTGATGC
Source organism: Taxillus chinensis (assembly GCA_023512835.1). Classification (NCBI taxonomy): domain Eukaryota; kingdom Viridiplantae; phylum Streptophyta; class Magnoliopsida; order Santalales; family Loranthaceae; genus Taxillus; species Taxillus chinensis. Next base: position 41,368,304 of record CM042087.1, read on the forward strand.
CGCTGCTTAACCACCTGCCTTGGTTTCTCTTGTCCTGTGTTATCATCGTATGTGTTATTATCTTATTAGGACATAGCTAATAGCACACGCAACTTTCACTTGGCCATTATATGTGCTAAAATGCTTGTAGGTTACAGGTTTATGCTTAAGTTGATATCCTGGATTTTTCCCCTGAATAAATCACTTCTTACACTTCGTTTTGTGTTTCTTCAAGACATAAAATACCCTTGCATGATTGAGTTTGTGATCAACTAGACAAAACTAGAATCCACTCATCAACAGAAACGAGACCTTGTATTTTCAAATGACTGTTGGTCTCCTAGTTATATTAAGATGTAAGAGCTAGAGAACATATTAAGTGATGAAGCATGAGACTGAAAATTATTGGTTTAAACATTTAATGGAGGGTCCACGTGACTTATGCATGGTTTAAAGTTTAGCCTTTTCCTGCTGAGATGTTTCAGGGCCTTCCACTCTTCCGTTGTCCTTTAGAGAATTATGTCATAAGGCATGGTTGTTTTTCATTTAAAGGAATTTACGGAATTATATCATTAGGCATGGTTGTTTTTCATTTTAAAGGAAGTTAAAATGTTCAAAAAAGTGTTTTTAGCTTCATTATTAAAAAGGGCCTACATTTCCATTTGGCCATTGTTAGGTCCCTTGCATGGTGTAGAATCGTTGTTCTACTTGGCAAGACATGCAAGTAAGGGGAATTGAAATAAAACTTTGCTGCTTGTGTTTTTATTTTGCAGATATCAAATTGTTATGTTCCTTATGTTGTACATTGTTTGGGCTAATTTAGTGAGTTTTGATTTATAATAGAGATGTTGCATGAAACTGTCGGACTAATTAGATTTTTTTCCCATCACCTTCCTCCACAGACATGCAAAATGGTAGTTCCCTTTTTATCAGGGGGACGAATTCCATGATGAGCTGCCATATGCCTTCAAGATGAATGGATTCTCCACTGTTGACGGCTTTGTGGAGATAACTGAATCCTTCGGGGAAATGATAAAGTACGTGGCAAATGAACCCTCGGTTGGACTTTTCTATGTGCAACAGCATGCTCAGAATGCTGTGCCCAACCTCGTTGCTCTCAACAATAATGTCACTGAGAAGTCTCGCATAACCACCTTGCACGCCCAAGATTTAGATGATTCCGTTACCGTGGTGAGGTCTATGAAAGAACATGGGCTGCCCATTGCTGGTGATATGATCAAAGATATTAAGAGCTCTCTACTTTTAATGTCAAGTAAACAACCACAAACTCCAAGTTCAGGCCTTATGACAGGAAGAAGAGGATCATGGGGACCATCTGCGTGGGGCCAGACTGCAGTTAATGTCTCGCACGATAACGAGAAAAGCAGTAGCTATTTGTCGACTGTTTTTAAGTCAGCAAAACAGAAGGCCAGCAAGTTAAAGTGGCCACAACTCGATTCCATTGAAGCGGTGCAAAAAACAAATGGAAGGCCTTTACCTCGTCCGCCAGATGTAGCAGAAGCAATTGAGCCGTGGCAGAGAAAAGAAGAAATGCCATTTTCTTCTCCTCTGACAGAAACAGTTGCCGCTTCGGCTGTGTCACCCGAGGTGGAGGTGGAATTTGAAGAATTGCCTCCGTCAAGCGAGATATTAGACGCACAACAGGAGCACATACCATGTGATGGAATCGCATGGAAATGTAAGGTGTCTCCGGAGTTGGAAAACTATGATGTGTTCAGGGCCAATAAAGAGGCCAAACTGAAAATGTGGTTGGAAGGTACTGGTAATGTGGATTGTAAAAAAGCAAATGTTATAGAAGAGCCTTAATACTATTTATGTGCTTTATATTATAAATTTTTAGGTAAACTATAGGAAAGTACTGTGGTTTTCACTATTTGAGCGTTGGTATCCCCACATTTAGCGCGTGTAGCGGCATTCATCTCTGTTAACTAAAATTACTTTTCACCAAACTATCCTTCATACTTGCAATTGTGTATTATTTTTCATTTCTTGAGAATGGTCCAAGGTGGATGGGCAGTGTGGGATGAAGATGCAGCAACAATTGCTTATTCGGACGACAACTATAATAGGTGGCTGAGGGTGATGGAGGTAGTTGATGAAGATCGTGTCGTCTTGGATCTTAATTACACCCGAATAAGTTGATTATGTTGAATAAAATCAAAATATCATTTTATTCTTCTTTATGTATTTGAAATAGTTATTACATTTTGAAGGTGATAACAGAAAATATTATACCGAACTAAAATTTGTTACTATTTTGGGGGTTTGATGTTTTTTTTAAGTAGTTATTACATTTTGAATAAAAATAATTAAACTAAAACAAGAGTCAGAGGTATTTAAATCTTGATTAGAATAAAGTTATTGTTTTGAAAATATTTTTCATATATTCTCTTTCCAAATCTAAATTTAATTTTTAAGTGAGATCTAACTTATTTTAAAAATAAAAACTCTTTCCTACACTTTATTACCTAAACCCACTATATAGAATTAATTTTTATGGGATTCAATTTTATTTTTCAAAAAAAAAAAACTTTTAAAAAAAAATATAATTTTTTAAAACACATTATCCCTCTCCTACCAAAACAATTATTTAAAATTTTAAAATTTAAAACCTACCTCTTAAAATTATTAAACAAAAAAAAAAAAAAAACACAATGCTCCATATATTACTTGTTTTATGTTGTATACTTATATACGCCAACCTTTTTCTGTCAACCCTCACTCTCCTTCTTTAAAGATGTTTAATAAAGTAGAATTTATCCTTTTTATTTGTCTTATACATATTGACTTAATAATATTTTAGTTATTCTTAAATTGTAATATAGGTAGTAATTTTGGGCTATTATCAATCATTTTTTACACATAACTTTATGTAAATATAGTCCAAATGCACTTCTTTTTTAAGAGCAAGTGTCCAAATGCACTTCTTTTTTATTGGTGGTGACTTTAAATTAATTTTCATCATATTAAATTTAACTTAAGAGCTCGTCGCAATCAAAAATTTTTTTTTTTAACAATTTAAAAGTAGTGGTGAGCCCATCTAAAAATGAATGATAACACTTATCACACAGTTAATAATTATGTAAAATATTATCTAACTACAAAAATAGTAAATGAAATAGGCTACAAAGACAAAGTATCATTTCTCACTGTTTTACCTTTCTTGTTATTTTCAAACATAATAATGGGGTTTTTTTTGTTCCACACAATCTGTTAATAATGAACTATATCATGTCATGTGTCTACTTAAACACCCATTACTTGCATATCGCTTACTTTCTTTGACTTTGTTTTTGAAGTGAACTTCCTTTTAGCCTTTGTGGATGTTCTTGTAAAAAAATATTCTATGTTTTTGTTCCCAAACTTGTTTGAATTTATTAGGATAAGAACAAATATCCAATTTATTTGGTTTTCCATCATTCACTGTAGTCCTATTCTTAGGTAACCAAACCTACTTATATTTGCTAGCAGTCACTCACAATTTATTCTTAGGTTCTTGAGTCTTTTTCCTATACAATTTTCTTTTTGGATCCCAAAAACTCCTATTGTGATTATACTAGTAGTTATAATAATTTCTATAACTTGTTATACATGTTATATGTAACCCACAACCTCTTCATATAGCTTTAACACTCGTAATAGTAGCATCTTATTGTAATAGGTGTTATATAAAGTAACATTTTATCATAATTATATGAATATACTTATAAAATAAAAAATAAAATTATTGAGCATTTGCCAGATTCCATGACATATTGAGAAGTTAAGAGTGACAAAAAGGCTTCCACATAATTTTCATAGATTTGGATAAAACTTATAACATAGTACCTAAAGATATTCTTTGGTGGACTTTGAAAAAGAATGCATCCTCTATCAAATATTTGAGTTTAATTAATGATATGTATGTTAAAGTTGTAACAAATGTTAGAACTAGTGGTAGATTAATATATTAGTTTTTTTTATTATAATAGGGGTGCATCAGGTTCAGTCTTGAGTTTTTTCCTCTTTGCAATAGCAATAGACGTGATAAAAAATACTTGTAAGGATATCTCGAAATGTATGCTAATTGCTGATGATATTATTTTAAATGATGAGACCAAATAATGAGTTAACAAAAAATTAGACTTGTAATGACAAACTTTTGGAGGATTGAAATTTTATATTAAACTAACTAAAAACCTAACACATGGAAGGTAACTTTATAAAACGAATGAATAATGAACAAAATTTTAATATACTTGATGACGAATAGATACCAGTCACATAATGTTTTATGGTCAATAATTCAGCACAAAAAGAGTTTGATGGTGATATTAACCATATGGTTAAAACTGGTGGCTTAAATGAATAAGTGCAGTGAAAGTTTTGTGTGACAGGAATATGATATTGCATTTAAATCGAAAGTTTTAGATGACAAGTGTTAGATCTTATTTGTTATATGAAATAGTGTTAGGCTAATTAAAAATAATATATAAAAAAACTTAGAGTCATTGAGATGTGAATATTATGATAGATATATGGTAAGACTATAATAAATAAGATTTGAAATAAGAATATTCATTGTATCATTAGAGTAGCTCCGATTATAAATAAAATAAAATAAAATTACTTATGATGGTTTAAACATCTAGAACATAGGCTAATGAATGCACATGTTAAAAAAGCAGAGAAAATTAACATTGAACAAAATAAAAAATTAAGAAAAAAGAGAGACTTGAATAAAAGTAATCACAAAAGATTTAAAATTAACAGATTTGGAAGAAAACATTATAATCGCTGGGAGAATGTAAAAGATTTTTTTTGAGTTAAATATAAATTTTATATTTATTTTGATTTATTTAAATATTTTATTAAAATTAAAATTTATTGATTTAGTTTAGTATTGAAATAATAACAATAATCATAAAAAATTTTCCTTCCTGTTTTCCCTCACTTTTACCCGTGTCAAAGGACTGTTAATGGCTAAAATTTAAGTAATACCAAATATGTAAAAAAGAGAGAAAGAAAAGTAAACGAAACACATAAACAGAAGAACACTTCGCTCGCTCTCTTCGTCTTCCTCTCTCCATCGTTTACACAATCACACCATTTTTCTCTCTCTCTTTCTCTCTCTCTCTACAGGCCTGGGACTATCTCTGCGTCTTCTTTCGTTGAATTGATCTTTCAACACGTATTGAGACCTCAGAATAACTCGCTCCCTAAGACATTGTTTCTGCATCCAAGCACACAAATCCACAGGTACTTCCAAGCTGTATTCAATTTTCAAACGCCAAATGTTTAAATTAATCTTGTTACTCATTGCATTTTTGATGCGTTTATATCCAAAAAGTATCGGAGGTGATTAGGCTTGTTGGTTTGGTATGAAATTCGGCCCCTATTCAATCTGAATCTGGGAACAAGTCAATTATTTGGGGTAGTTAGGGTTTTCTCTGGATAGAAATGGATGAATGAAGGAAAAATTGATATCAAATTCGAGATAGTTGTTGAATTTTACAATTTTCAGACCGAACTTGTTCTTGCTTGAGATCCGACAATCTATTCAATATAAGAAGTACTGTCTTGATAGAACTTCTTTCAATGTTGTAATGTGTTGTTCTATCTATATTTAATGAGGCTCCAATTGTCAGTTTCAGCTTCCCATATTCAACTCGAAAGTGCTACCGTTGTAAGGCTATGCTAGTATATCTGAAAGAAACCAGCCACCTCGATCAATCTTTCATAATTTTGTTTTGTTGTGTTCATAGTTTTCAAAGCGATGCCTAGGTGACAAGGCGCTTTCTAGCAGACTGGGTGTTGGGTCGCCTCGCCTAGACAGAGAAAGGCGTATGCCCCTGCAATCTGGACGAAGGCGATGCATGGGCGTTGATCTTTTGTCATTATGTGATGTTTGCAAATATATATATTAGAAATGCCTGAACCGCCTAGGCACTGCTTAGCACGGACCCTCAAACGCCCGGGCCCCCTTGGGCCTTAAAAAAAATTGTTTTTTTTCTTTTTTTCCCTTGTTTTTTTAAAAAATTTTTTTTTTTTTTTTTTTTTTTCCCCGGGTCTTAAATTTTTAAATTTTTTTTTTTTTTTTTTTTTTTTTTTTTTTTTTTATATATTTTTTTTTTGAAAAAAAAATTTAAATTTATATATTTTTTTTTATTTTTTTTTTTTTTTTTTTTGACTGGTTTCGGAGAGCTATCCCCTTGGCAGTGTTCTGGGTGCTTTGGGCTCAGCAGAATCTCCAGTATTTTCGATGACTTAAAGAGTTTCACTCAGGCAGTGAGAGCGATTGTGGCCTATGCTTTTAGATATTGTGGTGTGTTGCAATGTTTCTTGTTCGGACTGGATTTTAGACATCCTAGCCTTTTGTACTATTTAATTTTACCACTACCTTGTTGCTTAATAAAGTTCTTTTTCCCAATAAAAAAGGTTGTCACGAAGTGATCCCTATATTGTAAAAACACTATTGGGTAGTTGATGCATTTAAGGGAAATTTCATTTTTTTGATACAGCCCGATACTAATGTATTGTTTTGTCTGCTGCTGCTTGTAGTTGGGCCATTGGCTTAAGATGGGAATTTTTGATGGATTGCCAGTGCCTCCTGAGAAAGCTGTAAGTATCATCCGATAACATGTGTATTTTTTTTTTTGCAGTTAAAGTTCTTTCAATATTTTTTAATAAATTATTCTTACCTATCAAAAAAAAAATGTTTTTTTTATTGATTTATATGTAGGAAAATTCATACAGTGATTATGCATCCTCTTTTACAATAATCACCCTTACTATTTTATTGATGCAACATATTGAACGAGTGAGCTGCATAGTTAATGAACATGGTGAGCAGAATGTTGTTAAAAGTGTAATGTGTCCATTTGAATTGGAATTCAAATCAGTATGACACCGTGGTCTATGTATCCCAGCTGAATGATTTTCAATTATTATTATTTAAATATAATTTTAATAATGCAGTTTTTTTTTTAATTTTTTTTATTTATCCTTTAATGTATTTAAATATTTGGAATAGAATAGATTAAAATAGGTGGATGTTTGGATGTTTGTACTATATAGTCTCGTCATGATGTAATTGACAATAGCAAAGGATACAGGTCAGCTGAATTTTGATAGTTTCTTAATGATAACATGATGCATGTAGTGGGTAATATTAGGTAGGTATGAGTTTTTGGATAGGTGAAGTCTATTTGCTAAATATGCAGTGCCATTTATGTCCCTATAAAAAAGTAAACTGTATGGTGCCTAGCTGTTCATTTTGTGCTGGACTAGTTTTGCCTTTTTCTGTTGCATTCATGTTGACAGAAAATTGATTTAAATTGACAAGGGGTTGAAATGCCATATAATACTTTGAAAAGCATCTATATAGATATCCTTATTTTTATACAACTGTATTTGACAGATGTAAAGTCAAATGGCAGATTACATTTGACCTCCCTGTGGTTACATCTTTGTGCAAATCGATCCCAATGGTTCAAATATAAGTATTTAAATTGCTTGTAGTTTGAACAAATGTGCAGTAGTTACACTTTTCATCCAAAAAATTGCAGCATTCCCTTAGTCTCCCTCTTCATGTGAATAGGTCAAAATTTACATGTAATAAAAAATCTTGGAACAGCATAAATGCCCTTGCCTCTGTTGGGAAGATAGTGTTCATCTTCGCTTTCTTCTTCAAAAATAAAATAAATAAAATAAAAGGGCTTGACCATTTGCTTGCAAAAGGAGTTGAGATGCAGTTAGGGGATGATTGTGCACAAGAAAGGGTCAATGTGTTCTGGAGATTGTGGGGCATCATGTTCAAAGTTGTGGTTATATCAGATAATTTTATGGCTGAATTACATTAATACTACAAAAGGTTATATCAAATAATTTTAGAGGGACAATAATCTAAATTACATTAATGCCAATGACCTTTCGCTTTTATTTCATCCCTCCAAATCCTAATCTAAAATCAACATAGCTATTACTTTTCCAATATTTGGATTAACAAATGATTATGACATTTAATTACAAATAGAGCATTTTGGTAAGGCAATGTTTTACATAAATGCATGTTTTGATTATTAGGTCAATGATGCAAATTTTGAAAACTTGTTCAAAACAATGCTTGCACTATGAAGGATTTTATACCTCATTTTGTCTGAGTTGTGTGTTTTGCAACTAGCTTGTAATTCCTATTTTCTTTCTTTTTAGAACAGTTAAAAAAATCTATATTACATGTAAAAATTTATTTTAATAAATTGTGTCAATATTATTATTACACTATAAATGCCCTTTCTCATTAATATTATTGGGTATTATTATTTTACACTAAATTGTTTCATGATAACAATACACTAAAACAACCAAAAAACAAAAGGAAAAAAAGCAAACCATTTTTTTAACATTAAGAAAAAAAAATCCAAAAAAAAAAAGTGTGAACCTTAAAAAAGTGAGAACTAAAAAAAGAAAAATAGGAAAAAAAACAAACAAAAACATTTTATAAATAAAAATGTATCAATTTTGGGCGTCATAGATATATTAATCATTTCACACGTAACTATACCCTCAAACCTGCATCTTTGGTAGCATCGACCTTAGTTTTCACTATTTTTAGCAGTTGGTGGCCAACCATACTTAATTGGTTGGTGTTGTCTCCAAATTTTGGAATTATTTTTATTTTCAACGAGGAGCCTGGACAAAAACAGGTAATGACAAATGACATTGAAGATATTTTTGTACAATTTTTTTTTATTTTTTTCACATACAGATCATTCTTGACATTTAGAAACATTATATCTGGTATTCCCTGTGCCAAGGTTCCTGCTTTTTAAGCTTATAATTGTAGACCAATACTAGTAAATGTCAAGTATGTAAAGTATATTATGATTTTATTCAGACAATGCAACATCCTTTTTGATAAAAAAGATAGTTGATTAGAAACATCACCAAGAAGGTGGAAGAAATTTCAACATACTGCAGTCCCCTAAAAAATTGAAACCATCATAATTGGTGACAAAAGATACCATAACACTGTAATACCTTTCAACAAAGTCCGTAACTCCCTTTTCACCTTTTGAGAAATATAATACTATAAAAGGTTATAATTTTATCTTTTTTACTGTTGGACTTTTTCATTTATGCCAATGCTGAAATGAAATGAAAGAAAGTTTTTAACTGAAACTTTTGCACTTTGTTAAAACAATTTGGGCCAGTGCCCTACACTACAAAAATTGCATAAAGTAATGTGTAGAATCTAATAATAATCAACCATTTTTAACATATCCCTTACATCAAAAAAGAAAAGAAAAGAAAAGAATAAGACAAGTCTAAAGCACCATGCCGGCCTTCCTTTGTGTTTCCCTTTCTATGGGTTCAACGATTTTTTGGTTACTGAAAAAGGAATAGTAAATTTTCATGTGAGTTTACATCCTGAACCTTAGCAGTTATTATAGGCTGGGTTGTGTCATGTTTTTGTGTTTGTTTATTTTTATATTTTGTTTCTTGACCTTTTCAACGATTTTTTTATGGTGAATGCAGTACCTACGAAAAGAGCTTTTAAGAGTTGATGAGGGTTGGGTGGCTGCACGCTTTGACTCATTGCCCCATGTTGTTCATATCTTAACATCCAAAGATCGTGATGGAGAGGCTCAATTTTTGAAGGAGCAGAGTGATGTTATTGAAGAAGTTGTGGATGAAGTTGTCCATGCATATCATGGTGGCTTCAACAAAGCCATTCAGAATTATTCCCAGGTTATTTGATTTGATTTTATATTTTTGTTTTTGTTTATATTTTTATGTTATTTCCCTTGGCTTTCTTCTTTTCAATTTTTGAAGTACTATATGGTTGGCCATCATTGTTCAATCCTTGTTGATTCTTTCTTCCGTTACGTAATGTTAGAGAAAAAATTTTCTTCTATCTTTTACCTTGTAAGAGTTTCTTCTGGATAGGGTTTTTTATGAGCCAAGAATTAAGTGAACCTAAGCCCGTGCTGAGCTTTGGGGGATTAACTTTGATGATTATTAGACTTAGGCTGAGGCTCATTTCAGCCCGACTTGGACTCGGACTCATTTCAGCTTGTTTGAACTCAGTCCTCCAATCTCTTTTAAGCTTAAAATATGCTCATTTTACTAAAATTAGCCAAAAATTATAAAATTCATATATTCATCATCAAATCATTCAATATAATATTACTATTAATTTAATAATATTATTCCAAATTTATATGTATAAGCAAATTGATTTATATAAAAATATAGGCCCGTTATGTTTGTAAGCTTAAACTTAGGTTCTGGCTCATCTAAATTAAGTAAGTAGTTGAACTTTTTCCAAGTTGATCCTGAGTAGCTAGGCTCATTGACAACCCTAGTCTTGGATCAAACTCTTATTGATATAATTATCTCCTATTGCCTTAATACCTCCTATGCCTTCTTGATTTACCCATTTGGTTCTTAAGCTAATGCTTATATATCTTGTTAAAAGAAGAAAGAGAAGGAATATCAAATGCTGTTTCATCTCTTCTGTTTCTGGGCTACAAGATTTTCTTCATTATTAGCTGGGCTTTCAAATCATTTGGTTTCTTTTTCCCACTTTACATTCTCCCTGTGATTCTTTTTATTGGAACAACAGTTCTTTGTAGATAGGATCATTGTCAACTATATTTCACTACCATTTCAGTATTCTGGATATGTTTTTGATTCCTGCCTCTGCTTCGTTATAGTATATCATACATTTTTGTTAGCGGGTCACCTTAATGTCCTCTGGAACAATTCTTTGCTCTGAATAATTTTGTTCTATTTCTGCTTTCCCGCCATTCTTATCCAACTCTGCAGTAATGTAAGAATTGTAGTTTCTTAACCTTTACTCAGAAATATTTGTACGAGCTGCTGCTCATTGAACATTTGATACATTTCTTTGTAGAAGGTTTATAGCTCTTTAAATACTTTATTTACTTTAGATGGCCTACAAAAATGTTTTTATTTTGTTTTTGCCCTCTCATTAATCTGTGTACTTTCAGATCTTGCGGTTATTCAGCGAATCAACTGAAAGTATCGGTGCCTTGAAAGTTGACTTAGCTGAGGCAAAGAAGCTTCTTGGTGCGCGAAATAAACAATTGCATCACTTATGGTATCGGTCTGTTACATTGCGACATATAATCTCATTATTAGATCAAATTGAGAATATTGCTAAGGTGGGTATATTCTTTTGTTTGCCTTTGCTTCACATATAAATCACCTGACACTGTTTTATTTAGCTGGTAATTTTTAAATAAAACTTGCAATAATTGCAGGTTCCTTAGTGCAGTGCATGGCACAATTAAGTGAGGCCCACATATAATTTTTTAATAAATAAAAATGTAGGGCCCATACAAGTAGTTCATGTCTTGCAGTGCACGAAGGAACCTTCAATCACTGCCGGTTCCCTTTACACTTTTTAAATTTTGGAGTTAAGTATGCCTTTCTTCCATAAAAGTGTGTAGGGCTCATGAGTTTTATGCACTTCCATATTTTTCTGTTATGTGCAATTATTGTACATTGCCCGACTGCCATATGTTTCTGTTTCGTCAAGTTCATGGATTACTTTTTTTTCTTTTTCTTTTTATATGGTAATCAAGTTCGCAGATCACTTGTTTAGATAATCATAATATTATACGGGATGGGTTACCTTTATTAAATTCAAGATCCAAAATCAACAGAGGTTACAAAATAGTGCAGAATCCCTTTGTTATATGCCTATATTATCCCCTAATCATCTTGCAGATTTCTAATGAAGGTGGATGGTTGCTCAAACGACAACAATACCCAAAAAAAAAAGCACTAAAAAAGTTTATTTTGGTTAAAAGGAGAGAAAAGAAGAAGGCTTTTATAACGGGGTGTGCTTAAGCAAGGGAAAAAATGTCGAGTGAAAGAAATCAGGGCTTGGGATTAAGCATGAGAACCTGATTGTATAAGTAAATAACAGTTTTGAGGAGAAAAGTTGCATTTTATTACTTCATCACATTGCTATATTCGATCAAACAAATATTGAATGTTTTGTATTGCCTTTATAAACCTATGCCTCTAATCCCAAGAGCAACTTAGATGAGACATTGAGACATTACCTTATGAGCTGCCCAAGTCTTTTGACTCAGATTTAAGTCCAATAAATTTTATTCAAGTTTAGTTTCTAGTGCAGTATGGTTTGCCTAAATCTACTTGTCTCAGAGAGTTTAATTTATCTTAGTTTATCAGTCCTCAAGTTGATATTTTGTTTATGGTCCAAATCACCTCGTATTGTGTTGTTTTAAATACAAGTTTATGCAACCATGTTAATTCTGGTGCATCAAGGGGGTAGAGAATATAGAAATGTAACATTTTATATGACCTGTGGTTGCTAATCCTGCTGTAACTCTTTATGGTTTGCTGGTTTAATATGGACCTGTTTGTTTCCAATGCTGTGCAGGTCCCAGCTCACATTGAGAAGCTTATTGCGGAGAAACAGTTTTATGCTGCAGTTCAGTTGCATGTTCAGTCTGCTTTAATGCTTGAAAGGGAGGGCCTTCAAATGGTTGGGGCCTCACCCCTCTAGCATTCGTAAATCACCTTACATAGCTACACAAGCATTTGTTTTTCTGGTCCCCTTTCTTTTATTTTTGTTTAGCTTCATGATTTTTGCTCATTCTGTCATCTGCATGAACCCGAAATGAATTTTCTTTTGGGTTAAAAAGCTAATAGCTCGTTTGTTCTATTTTCAGAAATAAAACGTTTTTGTTACACCCAATTTCAGTGCTGCCTCTCTTCTTGATAAAGATCTTTGAGTTATATGCTTTGATAATTTGGGAAGATTTGTTTCATGTCATTTATATGTTACATTATCATCCACAGCTCATTTGTCAGGCTTAACGAGTTAAAATATAGCAGCTTCCTAGCACAAAAATCTGCTGGTTTCAATTTTATCTTGAGTTATGAACAATGCTAGTTCTAATGTTAAATTTTATCTTCCAGGTTGGTGCCCTACAAGATGTGCGATCTGAGTTAACGAAGTTGCGAGGGGTTCTTTTTTATAAAATCTTGGAGGATCTGCATGCTCATCTTTATAATAAGGGGGAATACAGGTGCTCATGATTTTTGTATTCGATTTAACAGTTCTTCAATTTCAATGTTTTTTTTGGGGGGGGGGGGGATTTATTTAGCCTTTTTTTGGGAGTGGGGGGAGGGGTGAGCATTCCATTTTACTGGACCATAAAATTGATCTCAATGGAATTCTCTATGGCCATGGTTGCAGTATCTTGTCATTTTGTTTTCATCCATTTCTTAATTGCTTTTGTTCATTCATTTACATGGCATATAAATTAATTAAATTTACCATCCCTCTTTTGGAAGAGAAAAAATGGGGCGGTTCTGGTTCCTTTATGAAAGAGAAAAGTTGGGCTTTTTTGTTTTTCAATGCAGAGGATCCTATGTCTTGCAGTTTCAAGCTCATATTCACTATATACAATAGAACACATATCTTGGTAATCCTCTTTATGAGGCATATTTTTCTTTCCTAGTCACCATTGGCAAAGAAGCTTCTCATACATTTGATACCTTTCCCGTCTAGAGGTTTATATAAGATAATTTACTTCTCGGGTGAAGATGGGAAAGTCAATCTTAAAAAATATTTGAACATTGTTACTTTTGATTGTTCAATTCGGTAAAATACTCTGATATTTCAAGCAATCTTAAAGTTGTACTCAAATGTTTCCCAATCCCTCCTACTATTTTTATGAAATCTTTCTGTCACAAAAGTTCCCATTATTATGTTGATTATACTGTGCAGCCCAGTCACTTCAAGCTCAGATGAAAGGGATGATGAGGTGCCGACTACCACAGCAGCATTTTCGATTAACAACCCACAGCCTCTTTCTCGAAGAACCAGGTCAATGAAAGGTGAAAATTCTGCAGCTTATGGACTTGGAGATGGATCATTTAGGACAAGTTCTGTCGATGGAGGGTGAGACTAAAAGGATCTTTCTCAACTTATTTCCTGCAACCAGTCTTTCTTTTCCCAATACCTATTTGTTTTTACATCATGAAACATGTTTAGTGCTAGGTTCACCATTAATTATGTAAAATTTGCCTTTCTGTGGTTGCTGCAAGAGCGGCCATTCTTTGGTTGCCCCAGGGGCATTGTATGGCTGCTTTATGTTTTCGGTGTCTCCTTTGTTCGAAGGAAAGGTCCCCTAATTCACGTGTCCTTGTTTCCTTATGTCTTCTTTGAATAAATATATATTCCTTTATCACAAAAGATGAAAGTGAGTGGGGAAACGACATTCTGCACAGTTACCTATAAGAATTTATATTTAATTTTCTTTCAAATGTTCACTGTTAGCGAGTTTCTTGAATATCAGAACATTGTTCCATCCATTTAATACATAAAATTGATATTTGTTTCTCTCCATTAAATTGTGAGGGGCAACTTGTCTTGCTTTAAGTTGTGGCTACTTTTTTCTTATCAAATTATTGATTCCTATAACAATAAGAACATGTTAACTATGGTTTGCTTTAGTGCATTTTGATGGTTACAACATTAGCTTCCAAAAAAAGCATTGTCTTTTCTGTTTTCCCTTTTACACACAAGATTGAAGCCCGATGGGTCTGAATCTGCCAAGCCACAGTGTGGCACCCAATCCCACATCAAACCCAAGAGTATCGCTTTAGCCAGCCTTTTCAGGCGAAGATTCTACCTAGTCTGTGTGCCTGGCCTGAAATCCTGGATTGTTGTGGTTGGTATCAAAATTGTCTGCCTTCCAGTAAACTTTGGCCTTAGCACAAGCCAATGGCTCTGCAGAGTGAGTGTGAGTGTGCACTACACGTGTGCAGCTCGACTCACTGATTGCTCTCTAGACTGGGTGCACAGTTGAAAAAGGGAGAAATTGGCATTTGGATTTTTTCGGAGGGACAGGGTTGTGGCTCATATCCGCTTGGGGTGAGAGGAATGTAATATCTCAAAATTTGCCCCACATTGAAATATAAGGAATTAATGTAATATATTATTATTTCAAGCCAATAGACCCAAGAGCACCTTCTTGGCTAAATCTTTTTGATGAAGATTTGTTGGGCCCATGTCTCTGGAAAACCCTAGGCTGTTTTACACACTGCCCAGGAAAATTCCTGAAGTTAATTAGGGATCTTATCAAAACTTTATATTCCATGTGGAAAACAGCAGCACATGTCTCAGCATTCCCACATGTAATTAGCTAGTAATAAATGTTCATGTAATTCTCATTTATTGAATGTTGCTAATAGTCAGAATCTTTTTCCATTGCTTCTGGTAGAAGCAACTTTGGCCGTCACATGTTTTTGCCTGGCAAACCAAGTGAAATAGCTTTTTCCCTTGCTTGCATGCAGTTGTTTTTTTTTTTTTTTTTGGTTTTATCCTTAAACAAGTGCAGACATAGTGTCTGTATAGGTACAGGAGGAAAGAGTGATAATGCGGGGTGATGTTCAACGTGAAAATTAATCCAAGTTTGTAACACAAATACAATATAAAGATTGGATGAGAGATGTAAATGCAAAGTGGTTTGACCACATGCCTACTTAACTTTTCAAGCACACTACCTGGAATCCACTACTGTTTTACCTGGCTAAACGACAACTATTCTAGCTTTCACTGGGTTGAGTAAGGAATCTCACATTTGCTTTTTTCGATCTACAAACAAATGCTCGCTTTCATTGGGATTAATAAGTAATCACTACAAATATATTTCATCAGGTAAAGTAGTAACCACCAATTAATCATATGGATAATCTTGAATGATATTTATGAGTGTATTTTTAGTTCTTAAGTTTCACTTTCATTGCTAACCATCTTGTAAGTACCTAGGCTATTCGAATTAGACTTAAAGATACATGGACATTGAAACGATAAACCATTATTTTATGGTCCACACAAGTCTCCTTTGTTCTTTTGTAAACAATGAAGGATTTTTACTTTCATTTTAATATTGAACAAGCATACATATTCTGGAAGCTTTATTGGGCGACCAATTTATGCTTCATTTTCCCCCACATCTTGCCAATATAAGTACATGAATTTTTAATGTGTGTTCTTCAGTTCATCATTTGAGGGTCATGATCAGGAGGGCAATATAGAAATTCATGATGAAGCTACATTGGATGGATATGGTGCATCTAGTAGAGTTGGAATTGGTGATGGCAGTGGAAGGGATGTAAAAGTTTCTTCTTGTCAAATTCCAATGTGGCTTACAGATTCCACTCCAGATGAATTTCTTGTAGGAGCTTCACAATCACATTTGTCAGCTTTTTTATTGTGTTCTGTTCTTGTAATTGAATGTTCATATGTCTATATCTGATTTAGGAGGCTATTAAGAAGAGTGATGCGCCTCTTCATGTGAAGTATCTGCAGACCATGGTTGAGTGTCTGTGCATGCTTGGAAAGGTTGCGGCTGCTGGTGCTATTATTTGGTATGCCCTTCATTATATTTACTTTAATTTGTATTGACAAATGACATTTTAAAATAGTTAGTATCATTTTGTCACAATTTTTTCTTTCTTTAGGAAATTGACCCTACGTACCACTATTGTGTGTACGTCTCTCTTTTCCCCAGTTCCTTGACCTTGACCCATTAGTATAATAAAGAGAGATAATAATTTACCTTTTCTCAATACCTTTTTTCATTGTAGCTTTCATTTTCCTTAATTTTTCAAGTTCTTTTTTTCAGTTGCGTTGTGTACCTTTCCAAATTTCTAGTTCTCTTAAAGCGAAACATTACTTAAGCTATTGATCGTGACTTATGAGTAGAGAAAGTCAGTTTACATTAAATGCACATCGTGAGACAAGGGTTTTTGCCCTCAGATACAATAGTTTTAACTGTCCTGCACATTCCCAAAATGTATTACAGCCTTGCTTTTGGCATAGGTATCTTAGGCCCTATTTGGTAATGTTCAATTCCATATTTTTGCCCCCATTCTTAACTTATAAGGAATTGAGAATGAAACATGTTTGGCAATATACACACATATGCACACATATACATACATATATATACACATATATACATTTATATATTTGAAATGCAGGGAACAACTTCAATAAAAAATAGGCACGATAAATAGAAGCTGCAACGTGCTTCCGTCTATTTTTGAAAATAACTTTTCATTCACTGTATAAAAAACAAAATTTTATAAACAGAAGCTTTTTCCTAGAAATCAAATTGCAGTCTTTCAGGATTAAGTATTGCTCTTCTTTTTCCAAGAGTAATATCGGGATTAAAGTATATTGGCTCATGGGAGAGGAACCCATTTTGAATCTCCATCATCATCCGAACAGAGCACAGAAATCTCTGCCAGCAGCACATCCTCAGTCCTCCATTGCCTCATTGCAACAGCTCCCCAGGACCATCTCACAGCAGCAACTTAAACTCCCCTTTTGCACAATCCGGTGACCCTACCTCAACCACATCCAACGTTCATCACTCCAGCCTTGCCTGTCTTCCTCGTCACCAGAAAGTCACAACACTCTCCCAACCATCAAACACATCAGCCCTGAAACATTCCATCCCAAATTATCCTCCACCAGCCAGTCCACTCACATCACACTGGCCACAGTCTCACTGCTTCAAAGTCCAGCGAACTACACCTTCATACTAAAGCCTCATTTTGTCCGCTGAAGTTACCAATGTTGTGCCAACCCATTGTACTACCACCCTGCCGGAATCTGATGACTTGCCACTGTACAGAACGTTTGATAAAAAAGTATACAGATTGTATTTGATTGCACCCTTCAATCTGCTTTTAATACCTGTGAATGACAAGGACATTACTTCTTCCAGCGAAACTTTTGAAGATCCGTACAAATTGATTTTCTATTGGAAATCTTGATTACTGTTGAGTAAGAAATTAATATTACTAAGCGGCCTTATAATCTAATTAGAATTCAACAGACTAATTGTTAAACATCTTAGGTTTATTTTATTTCTTAATTTTTTATCCTAGAGCTACTTTCTGATTTGTATTTAAGATGAGAGTAACTTGATTATTTTCTTTAACAGCCAAAGATTACGGCCCACAATTCATGACATTATCACATCGAAGATTAAAACTCAGGCAGAAGCTGTTAATTCTTCAAGGGCTGGAATTGATCTGGCAACTCAAACTGCTGCTACAGGTCTCCACTATATAAAGGGACGGCTAGAAAGCTTCCAGTCCCCGAAACAGAGACGTCAGAATGGGATATTGGTGGCTGGAGCACTGTTTTCAGTTAGTCCTGTCTCGTCTGTTATGGGTCCCTTGGGAACAGCGCAGGAGGTGGCAAAAGAACTTCTTGATTCAATTTTGGATACTGTATTTCGTATATTTGGTGAGAACTGGTGTGTACTTTGTGTTTGCCTTATTATTTGCTTGGGTTTTCGCTTCTAATTTTGATGCCGAATCACAACAATAACCATTCAGAGAACCATATCATTGTTGGGGAGCTTCTGGAATCAAAATACTTTCAACAAATCGACATGAACACACCAAAATCAGTGCCACGAGATTTGAACTGGAATCCTGATTCTGAAGCTTCTCAAGTTACTGGAGGCTACAGTATTGGTTTCTCATTGACAGTTTTGCAGGTTGTTTACCTGCTCCAGTTTTATCTTTATAGTCTGTTGATCCTCCCATCAGAGATATTTTGAATTGCACAAAAAAAACATAAGGCATTGTTCTTTAGGCCTATTTTTGGCTTTTCGTTATTCTTTTCATGTCCAAATATGGGGGAAAGTGAGTGCAAACAACTCATTTGTCTATGTGCTACAGTTTTATCATTATAGTCTGCTGATCCTGCCATCAATGATATTTTGAACTGCACTATGTGAAATAAGAGTTTAGGCATTGGTCTTTTTGACGTTTCCTTATTCTTTTCATTTCCAAATGCTGGAAAGAGTGAGTGCCAACAACTCATTTGTGAGATTCTTCGAGCAACTCCTGAAGCTGCCTCTGCTGATGTTGCTGTACAAACATCTAGACTTTCCAGTAAAGTCCCTTCTGAAGATAAAAGGCAGGTTTTTCTATTTAATATATTTCCGTACAATATGATTACCCTTGGATTGGAATTTTATGGTTTTGTATTGTACCTTTTTTTGGTTGTTATGACTTTTTCTGAAATTTTGGGAAAGATACGGGTGGTTTGAATGATTATATAATCGAACTTTTGGATCTAGAATTTGAAAGCCAGTGACGTCTTTGATTACAAGAGATGTGGTGAGGGTGGTAATGCTGTGATGATTACATGTCATTGACGATGGTGTATATGTGACCACATAGATAAGATTATGTTGGTTCTAGACTAAGGTCTTTGTTTTTTTTTTTTTGGTAATTCTTGTATTTAGGCTTTGCAACCTCTTCAAAAAAAAAAAAAAAACTTTCTTGTTGTGCTTGTCAGGGGTTGGGTACTTAGGGCTATCCTTATCGATGCAGTAGTTGCAAATTTGCTTCCCTGAATCTTGATATCAGGGCAATTTAATCACATGTAATGCTGAGTCTGTTTTCCTCTTTTTTTTTTTAATCTTCCTCATGACATATTTACTTTCTGTGGTTTTGAAAAGTTAGAAAGCATGTTGTATTTGAAGTTCTTGTCTGATGTGGCTTTTAAGAGCATAATATGTCGGTGGCCTCCAAAATTGAATAGCATGAATAAATATTTGTTCCTCCTAACTATTATTCCTAGCTTAACTTGTTAATTGTAACAATAGAGTTGTATGTATACCTGAAAGTGGCTTATTAGTTTTTGTTGGAAGTTAGTTTGGATCTGAGTCATTAATGTGGGGTGAACGGAAAGTTATCTCTTAGGTTTCTTATACTATAGTTATTATGCTTTATTTATTATTTATATTTATTAAACTTATCCTGGTTTCTATACACTAGTTATTATTTGTACTTATGTGTTTGTGTTCATCTAGTGTATTATCAGAGTGAATGAGATATTCCTATTTCTCACAGTTTTTTTGAATATTTTGTTATTTATTAATATTTTCTATTTTTTCTATTTTTTCCCTTCCTGTGTTTACAACTGCTTAACACTCATCATATTAATTCTAATTGGCTGCAGGGATGGGTCAGAAGATGGTCTTACCTTTGCATTTCGCTTCACAGATGTCAGTATATCAATGCCTAACCAGGGTGAGCCAAGGCTATGCTATTTTAGGCATGCTTTTCCTGTATATTTATAAAAAAAGGATGCAGTTCTACAACTTGGACTGTCATTATGGTATGCTAAAGTATGCAAGTACTTACCCTAGTTGGGTTTATTTACTTATAGTATAAGGATAGCCTATAACATGAAAACATAGTAAGTATTCTAAAATAATTACATCCGTGCTTCATATCCCTATCCTCAATTTTGCCATCATAATTAATGGAGGGGGGTCCTCGTTTTTTGGTTTCTAAAGGGCTGAGACGAGGGGATCCATTATCCTTTCTCTTGTTTGTCTTTGTAATGAAGGTTTTTAGTAAGATGGTGGGTCTTGCGGTTGAGAATTGTTTGTGAAAGGGTTTCTCAATGGGGTGAAAGGTTACTTCTCTCCTCATTCCTCTTGTTTGCAAATCATACATTGTTTTCCTTTTTTTTTTTGGACACCGGGCAGAAAAGTATCATTAACCTTAGGGCTGTTTTATTGTGCTTTAGGGTGGTTTTAGGGTTGTGGGTTAACCTGGAAAATAGTAAGTTGGTGGCCTTAGAAGGAGTGGAAGGAGACTGTAGTGTGGTTGCTTAGGTGTTGGATTGGAAGCTTGCCTATTGCTTATCTTGAGTTACCATTGGGAGCTGCGGTTAAGGCCTAATCCTTGTGGGATCCAATGGTGGAAAAGTTGAGAGGATGCTGGTGACAATGTGTTTGTCTAAGGAGGGTTTCCTTAACTTTCTTTAAGAGCAAGGTTCAAAAATACGGAAGGTGGTATGGACGATGCTACTTTGAGTTTGACGATCGCTATTGCATTTTCTTCGACGATCGATGATGATAGCGGAGGAGGTGACTTCAATGCTGAGATAGGAGGCTGAGATCGGGAAAGGTTAGCCCTTTTTTGAAAAAAATCTATTTAAAGCCTTAGATGTTGCCTGTGTCTATGTGGCCGCCTCATCCCGTATTCAGGATGATGCATCGAAACAGGCTGCCTCAGCTTGCCTCACCTGAATGAGGCGGGTGGCGAAAAATATAGGTTGAAGCATTGCCTCCAGGTGGGTTAGCGTCGAGACGGGCGATGCGACGCCTTTGCCCATTCTTTGAACCATGTTGAAGAGTACTCCTTCAAACCCTCCAATGTATTTTATATCCTTCTTCCACATTCTTAGGTCTATGGCAAAGAGAATAGAGGGCGTCTAGAGGTTTTTCGTATGGGGGGGTGATAGCAGTATTTCTATTTCTACCGCTAAACCGCAACGCAGCAGCGTCAATGTAATATAGTCAATGATTGCGGGTCGATCCCACAAGGACAAGGGTTAGGAATCCTTAAAATTCTCACACGTTAATTGTCTAGGCAATTAATTTTTAAGATTTTGATGAACTAATTATTAAAGAAAAGAAAGTAAATTAATTAAATTAAAATTCAGAAAATATCTTTTTAAATGGAGAAAAATTCAATGGGACTAATTTCATGGTTTCACCGATTTCCAATTTCCTATTTTTTTGCATTAAAACATAATTGTAACAATTCTCTCTTTATTCTTTAAGGTGATTTATCCGTTAGCAATCGTCAACTACTTTCGTAAGAATAACGACGTATTTGAATTTAACAACGCCCTACTTTCGTGGTACACTGTAATAAAATCAAACCCATTAAAATCATGTGATAATCAAATTTACCATTAGGATGATGGTCTACTTTCGTGACACACTAAGCCCAATTCTCCCTCCGGGGTTCTAACAATCAATTTTCATCTTTCGATCCTTCAATTAATTATTTGAGAAATGCAATTTGTTTATTTAAACGAATCACAATAATAATTTCATGCCAGAAGGAGATAAAGAATTAGAGAGAATAATTTTCCAATCACATTATCATTGCAAAGAATATTCAATTGGGATTGGGCTACTCCCAATCCCTAAGCAAGAAGACTAGCCACACATTGCAAAGGATCGTCACACACGAATTGCCAATGTCCTTCCTTTGATCTTCAAGAAATTAATCCTCTTTTCAATATCCACCTATTTTTCCTCCTCTTTTTCTCTCTAAGACGTTTTTAGATTGTATTTCTTGAGTTTTTCGATGTCAAACCACGGATTGCACAGGTCTTTTTAATGCCAAACGCGTTGCCAAAAATGGTAGAATATTAATCAGAAATAAATAAGAAACCGTCAAAGCCACTAAAATCCGTGGCCACGGCGATAAGATCCGGAATGTTTATGAAGGTCGGAGGCTACTAATTTTACGGCCACGGTGAGAACTTCGACGTGAACAGTGAAAGACGCCTGCCATGGTCAGGCACTGCGTCGCCATGGCCTATGTAAAATGCTTTTTAGCTATCCAACATTATTAGATGCCCGTTTCGTCTTTTTTTCAACTCTGTTTGGGCCAGAACCGATGAAAACCTATAAAAACACACCAAACACACAAAACAACATATATTTATACAAATGACATCTAATTATATTAGAATTTGCTATAAAAATGGATAAAAGAAGGGGAATATATATATATATATATAAATTGTTCTCATGGGGGGGGAGGGATGATGTCTTTAATTTCCATTTATCCAGTGGGAATGCCTTTCAAAAGTTAGGAGGATTGAGAATTACGTATCTGTGGGTTTTCATTGAAAATTTACTTGTTAATGCTCTATTTGTTTAATGAAAAATGAGCTATGTTTGATTTATTTTTTTAGAAACTGTTTCATCGAAATATATATTTTATCTTCCATTTGGCTATGTTATAAACCCTTTGATTTTTTTTGAAAATATTAGAAAAATAATTTATTGAAGGTTGGAAAAGTGCGTTGGAGGGAATTTGGAAGCATGACTTTCGGATTTAAAATAACATTCTCTCTTTATTTTGTAACTTTACTTAATACCAGAAAATAAACAATTTATTTTTTAGAACTTATTTTTCGTGTAACAGATGGACGCTAAATGGAAGTGTTATCTCATGTTGAAGAAGAGTTGTTTATAGAGGGTGATTAAGGCCATTTTTGGAGTTAACCATTTTGGTTGGATTTTGGAGCCCTCATATCTGCCTCATGGGCTAGGCCCTTGGAAGGAATGGGGGATGGATTGGTAGCGGTTCCTTTGCCTTGTGACTTTGAAGCCAGGAGAGGGGTCTACTATATTGTTTTTGGCATGACAGGAGACCCATTGATTGGTATTGTGTGGTTTATGTGTGAGATGTCACTAGACTCAAGATTGGGAGGCTAAGGAGTTCTTAGCATTCTACTGGAAGTTGTATAAGTGCGATATAGTGAAGTGGCAGTAGGACACTGCTTTAGAGGTATTCTATAGGTGAAGTCTTCTTCGTCCGAGGCAATTCGAAATTCCAAGTATCTGCAAAATGGGACCACAATATGAGGACTGGGGCGATGTGGCTAGAAAAATTCAGAGGACTAAAGTTTGCATGAAGCTGATTTGGTGGTTGTTCGCACTTCCTATTCTATTAATAATCTTGTCCTCCTCTATCAATTTTGTTGATAAACAAAATACGGATTCGGAGTTGGATAAATCCTCACATCAAATAAACACCTCTTTCGTGCGCGGCGAGTTCCAACACAATCTCTAATTAAACATTCAATGTAGGTGGAAGCAACGGAAAGGTGAGTTGTCACCAATAGCCCATCATAACTCAAGCATGAAAAACCGAGTGAATCGCATAAGAAGGTGGCAACTGCAAATGATAAGTCACTTCGCCATTACATTCAATAATCTCATATGGCCTGAAATTGCAAGGGAGCAACTTCTCATTCCTCACTGTGCTAGAGTCTGCTGCTGGTACGTCTGTAGCTTCAAGTACACGTAGCCTCTCATGGCAAACTGCACGTGCCTCTGATGCCATGTGTCAGCAGCTGGACAATAAAAATGGTTGGAGGGTTTTGTTGGAACTCCCCCAACTTTTTGGAACATGGCTTCCAAAATTGAGAACTGTTGTTTGGTGGCATCAAATCGCTTGTCGATATTGGCCTTGATGGAGTTGACCTTCGCGTCCAATCTCTCTTCTGAAACTTTGACTTTCTTTGCTGTCATGGGTAGCAAAACTTGCTATAATACCAATTTTATAGGAGCTAGGACAATAGAACAATTTTATTAATAAATGAAATGAAGAAACTCAGATAGCTGGTCTGCTATTTGAGAGGTAACCATCTCTTTTGTCATTAAACTACGACTATTTGTATCCAAATTCAACATAACCCTCAATCATCCCCTCATACGCTATTTAAACTAAAACTCCTTAACCCCCAATTAAAAAGACTAACCTAACCCCTTGCCTCGCACCTAACATAAGAATGCATGGGCATGGGTCTAACAAGTTACGTTGCACAATTGTAGCCTCTCAAGCAGTTGAGATTTTCTTACAGTTTTGAATTTACACTGTCTAGAGTTTCTAAATCATTTTGCATTAAACCCATTTTGTTGATGCATTAATTGGCCCTACCAGTTTTAGTTATTTGGTCATGTTCCCTTTCATGGGGAGAACTGGAAAATCAGAAAGATAACTTTATGATGAACTCCCTAAGGGTTAGAAACATATATTAATTGACACAGGCATGACTTAAAATAAAGACCCTGCAACCATAGTGCTAATTCTAATTTAGTCATCCCTAAAGTAGAGGCTTGAATTGGTTAATACCACAGCTACTATGTATATCATGGCTTCATTGTCATGTAGAAATTGTAAAACCTTATTTCAAAATGGAGAAAATGGTTGTTGCTACAGTTACACCAGATGATTCTAGGTTGCTAAAACGATTTTTTTAACTGAAAAAATGGTTCTGGTTACATATCTTCAATGACTTCCGTTCTCAAAGCATTGAGTACTAGGTGGCATGACTGGCATCCTTTATCCCTTATTCAGGTGTTGATTTCATACGGCAAGGATGGAGTAGAAGGGGTTCTATTGTGTTACAAGAAGGTTATGGTTCTGCAGCTGTCTTACCTGAACAAGGCATTTATCTTGCAGCTGCTACTTATCGGCCAGTTCTTCAGGTTTATGCAGTTTTCTACATCCATGTTATCTATATTGATCGCTTGTGACCTTTGTTGTGGTGATTGCCTAGTTAATTTTCACGTGATGTGATTTTCAGTTCACGGATAAGGTTGCTTCAATGCTCCCAAAAAAGTATTCTCAGCTCAGGTTAGCTTAAAAGTTACCCTTTTATTTTCCAACGTCACACGTCTATGAAACTGTTAGAGGGTTGCCTTTTGTTTTGCTTCTTTGCATAACTGAAATCAGCAAATGTTAGAAAAGAATATAAACAAAATAATTGGCTTTTATACTGTATTATCCTAAGCTAGATACTAAATAGTTTTCCACAACATCGAACTCCTACAAAGGAATATTAGTCTACCGTATCTTTGTGATTTTTCAAATTTATTTATTATCTTCTGTATTGTCCACTCCAATATGCTTTCACTTGATATATTATTTTGCATTTTTTTCCTTGCAAAATTATGGTATATGATAGTTTTTTTTAAAGGAATTTTATTTAACCACCAAGGTGGTGGGATGACTTTTTTTGTTTGATAGTTGAAAGATAGTTTATTAAGAAAGCCCCCAAGAAAGTGACTTACAGAGATATCGGGATATCAAATAGCTTAAATAAACCTTTTGATATTCTTTTTAACTTCTTTTATGGTGGCCATGCAAATTGGGATCAGTTTGCTATATCACACCTGTGGGATGGCCAATCCCAGATGGAAGGGTTGGGGCTAGCCTAATTTCAAAATCAATAAGCAGCTTGGCAATCAAATGACACAAAAAACCTGCGTACACGTTTATATGCCATTAATATCATAAGTAGGACCTTCCCTCAGATACTTCCAATCCTTTTCCGATCTCAGTCTCATTTGCTCGTCTCTCATTGTCGTCGATCATTGAAGAAGATCGTCATCGTTACATCACTTGTTCCTCCGGTAGCAGTGATCGGAAGACCATCATCGTCATAGACCAAAGAAAGTTATGATAATATGGCTATATATAAATGTAATCTATATAAATATAAACTACAATTACTAATTATTATATAAATATAATATATAAATGTAAACTATAATAACTAATTATTATATATAGTTATAATTAGAATTTTTATATATACATATTGATATATATTACTATAATTAAAATTTATAATTTTAATAAATTATAAAAATATATTAAATGTTAACATAAATATAATTTATTCTTGAGTAATAGCAAATAATCAAAGAAGAAATCTTGCTTAAAAAGATGATAAATAATATAAAAGTGAGACTTCATTTGATAATTATAGTATGATTTTATTATTTTAGAATTAAGTTTGGATAATTTTTATTTTATTTTACATATTTTGTATTTTTTTTTTAAAATGTTCGATGGTTGAGGCACCTACCTTAATTGTATTTTTTACACAGAACCGTAGCATATTGCATTTCATATTTTCAAACCTTGGGATGTACTCATGGAATGAGTCTTTACTCTCTTCAGTTATCTTGCCAACTGTGCCACACTTGCCCACTTGTCTATTTATTCCTTCATTTTGTCGAAGAAGAAAGATCACTACTATGTTGTAAGAAAAAAAAAAAAAAAAGATTTGTTATAGTGCTTTGCTGCTTCCCAGTGGTCGTAGTTTGATTTGTGGCAAAGCCCCTCATTCACTTCATTGGTAGCAAGAAAAGTGAGGTTCATGCCAATATTGGGAGAAATTTGCTCATTCACATCTTTCACTGTAATAAGATGGTAGTACATTTGCAAGGGCTTCTGGATGAATACAACGCAATCGAAGGAAACATATTGAACTTGACATAAATGTTATCAAGGATAATCTAAATTTTGGTATAGTAATGATTTCCTATATTAAGAGAGCGGATCAAAGTTTAATATTTATAATTATTTGATGTATATTCAGTTTCATACTGCTATGCTTACAATAGTAATTATACACAACTCCTCTAGAGTTTAAGTGGCCATACTCAGGTTGATGGAATGTTTGTTCAGGCTCATAAGTATGTCATCGAAACTCATAATAATTTGCTCGCATTGTTTTTATTGAATCTTTGTGTTAGAGCTAATAGGCAACACATTAACTCTTCATAAGTATTCTTAAAAGACGTGAAATAAATCATTAGAGACTAATCTTGTTTCCCAACTTGATAAAATGCTTTATAGACCTCGTACGTGTGAGTAAGATTTTCTATATAAGAAATTCAAGTATTCCATCATCGAAGTACATGCGAGGCATATATGTCATGGTTGGTCTCATGCAAAGTGTTGATGGACAAAGAGGCTATATAATAGACGACTAGCAGAGAGGAAGACGACAACGAACATTCTACCATGATACAAACTAATGAAAATGATATTATTTCATTGAGATGTCTTCATACAATATAGATATTAGATATTATATATATATATAAAGAGAAAACTGTATATGATAATCTAGATATTAGAATATCTATTCTAATTATACCGTATCCGGTAATACTACACTAATTAATATCATTCTAATTACAATAGCATATTGCAAATTTGTCATCAATTGTGGCTCTCAATTAATTATAGCATCTTGATTTTACTCTGCTTGGTAGCCTACTACTATGGGGCTCTAGTGTCAACTGTATATATGAGACATGCACTTGGCTTATTTTTATAGGCGATTTCTGGCCATTATTTATTTTTCTCAAGATTTTTATTGTGGACATGGTGTACCCTCTCCTTCAATGTGATGCAAGTGTTTGAATTTGCAGTAGCGATGGATTGCTGGCATTCGTGGAGAACTTTGTGAAGGACCATTTCTTACCAACAATGTTTGTGGACTATCGGAAAGGCGTACAGCAAGCCATATCAAGCAAGTTCCCTAAACGTTTACTGAATTGCTACATATGGATTGTTTGAGATTTTATACCTCAACTATTTTTTCTGTTGTGAAATTGACAATTATTTTTTTCAAGTTGCGTTAGTACTAATGTATTATTTTTGGTCATTTCAAATTGATTTGCTGGGTGGTTTCTGACTGAGGGTGTGTATTTGGTGTGGTTGCTGTTGCTTTTTTTTTTTTTGGTATTCCTTTGAAGTATACAATTTATTTACATGCGGTGTATATTATCAAAAAAATATTTGGTTAGTTTCAGTATGTTGAATATACACATTAAATTGAGTTCAATTTCATGCTTTATCTAGGATTCTGAATATAAGTTACTCCTCCGGACACAGCTAAACACATGCTTGTTAGGCTCCTTCTTCGCAAGTTTTAGCTATTTATTTTCTGTGTGTCAGGTTCTGCTGCGTTTCGGCCACGAGCGAACACCTCTGCTACATATACTCCATTAATTGAGAAGGGTCGTCCTGTTTTACATGGGCTTCTGGCTATTGATTTTTTAATAAAGGAGGTGATTTCATGCTGAATATATGTACAAAAATGCCATTTGACATCCTTATTTTACTACTTTTTGCATTCAAATCTCACATACGCTTTCAATTTAATTAGGTGCTTGATTGGGCCCAGACAATGCCTAAGTTTGCTGGTGAGCTAGTGAAGTATGTGCAGACTTTCCTCGAACGCACATATGAAAGATGTCGAACTTCATATATGGAGGTGTAGATGTTTCTCTATTTTCTTCATAGAATATCATTGCTCAAATTCACCATTTATATGTGATCATAATGTTCTGCACGCCTTTTGACTGATCAATATTTCTGATTTAATTTAGCAATGTGTTGAAAAATAGATAAATACAAGACAGTGAGACAGTATATTTGCTGTTTCACTGCACATATATATCTGGTAATGATGAATATATTTTCTAGTATTACATCAGCATAACAGGCTTAAATCCGATGAGCACAATTAACTGCAGGCCTGAGGTATCACACCACTGATTGACCAGAGATGCATCCGATGCACTTTCTAAGAAGATTATTTCTTGGATTGCTACTATCTCATTTGAATGTTTGGCTGGGTTTGGACTCACATATGTTATTGATATTATATTTGTATGAGTCAAAGACAAAAGTTTGTTTTCTATTTGTGATAAACCTTTGGATTTTTTAAATTAGAGAATCATGATATTTTATTCACAACATATTTGGTTTGGACTTGCATCGCTGCTTTTAACATTACTTGGAATATGAGTAAAGCTTAAAAGAGGTTGATTAAGGATGAAGAAGAGAGATATACCCATAATTAAATTATTTTAGCAACCTTAATCTGATATTGTATAAATATTTTAGTAAAAAATGTCTAACCAAATCTGCAACAAACTCTGGCCACTTCTCATTTTCTTTTCTGACGCTGTCTCATCTCTCATTTTCTGGCCCTAATCCACAACACAAATTCCAGCCATTTATGCCACCACGCTCCTCTATCAATATACTCTCCATCTACAGAAACGCCCATCACCATTGGACTAGCAAGCTAGATAGACACGACAACCCCAACAATAGATCTTAGATCTGCCACATATCTCCCGCATGCTACCCCTACTCCATAACCTTTTTGGATGTTGTTTGGTGTGGGGATAGGCCACTGCAGTTGGCCTTCCTTATGCTTTAATTAATGGCCTCTTACAAAAGAGGTCTGATTTCTGCGTATAGGAATAGGGTTAGATGGAATGTTAAGTTTGTCTGGAATGTTCGACAGCTAGGAATGATGTTTTCACAGTCAAGGGTTGCTTTGAGTATAATAGGTTGGGAGGCACGGGCAGCGATGGGGAGGCTTGGTGGAGACTTATGTGGAGGCTTGGTGGAGACTTATGTGGAGGCTTAAGACTCCTCCTAGGTTTGTTTTTTTCATGTGGTAGGCAGCTTGGGAAAAGACCTTATGCTGGAGTGGCTTCAGCATGGAGGTTTACTAGTGGTGTGTGGGCGCTGGCCTTAAAAATGTGCTGGTTTTGTGTTCTCTCTATTGGATGTGGTGTGGTTACCACAAGATGGTTGGGCCCATCGCTTGTTGTTTTGAATCGGTTGTGGGCGAAGGGAAGGGTGAAGTGGCTTGTACATGCTCTCCCACTAACTATCTTTTTATCACCTTGTGTAATTTGACACCTTGGTGTCTTTTTAGTAAACTTCTTTTACAAATGTTGACTATGTATTTCTTAGATTTAGTGTTCATCTAGATGCTTGGTGGTCAAGGACTGTCTAGCATAGTGGTCAGTGCCCCTGGGTTGTCATGCCCTTCTTGCTGCTAGCTCCCTCCAATCCATCGGCACCGGCACCTTCCTCGACGGCCTCTTCAACCCTGCCCTTGCCCTCAAGGAAAACCTTCCCTGCCCTTGCCTACTTGCTCAGTTTGGGCCACCTCCACCACAACATCAAGGCCGGCAGTGTGCCCATCCATTCCACTGCTTCCTCCTGCTGTTGCTGCATCCCTTGCTACAGTAACAATATATCTCTCTTCTTGTTGCTGACCTCTCCTCCCTTGGTTATGGCCTGGAGATACAGGAAAATTGCAGGTTTAAGGAAGGAGCACAATTAAAAAACAATTAAAAAAAACAAATTGATGGCTATCATCTTATCTTGAGGGTGGAGGGATAAAAATTTTTGATGGTTTGGTGGTAATGGGGTTGGGATAGGGAATCAATTAGTTGACTTCATTCCCATCCCATCTTTCATGGAACTAGAGATTTTGTGATTTAGAAAAAGAAAAAAAATTGAACCAAGTGACATAGGACAATGTACAGGGGACTAGGGGTGTAAAATGGATTAGTGGTTCGCGGACTGTACGGACTGGACCAAACTAATAAAAATTCGGTCCGTTTAGGCCCGGTCCGCGCCAACCAAATCTGTGCGGACAAGAACCGGTCCACGGAATGGTTTTTATTTTATTTTATTTTTAAACCTATTACTCATTCTACCTAATTTTAAACCTAAGTTTAGTTTACAAACCATTTTCTGTAATTATATGAAGCATATGAGATAAGATTTAGAAAATCAACGGAACCAGATATACAAGTGTTGTTTTGGAACCACGGCAGATATACTTGCTACACTGATTATAATGAATCTATTTCTAAATTTTTGTGTACCATCTTGCTGATTTCAAACTTTACAATATTTGATTGAAATACTTTTCCTGTGCTGTCATTTTCATTATAGTTTTCTTAACTGTTCAGGCTGTCCTTGAGAAGCAGAGTTATATGCTCATTGGGAGGCATGACGTTGAGAAACTGATGCAACAAGATCCAGCCAGTGCATGTTTACCGAATGCTCTGGGCCAGTCAAACATTGGGTACGATTCTTCTGATGCGTGCAGTGTTGAAACAGAATTCAGTGATCTATTATTGAGTTGTCGGCCAATCAAACAGGTGCGGATATTATTTAGGGCAACAAGGGCTAAAGTATGTAAATAAAAAGTTAGCAAGTAACCATGTCAGGTTCTTCTAAGCAGCACATTGTAAAATTTGGATATATCATGTGAATTGATTTGTGTCATTAGTTGTTGTTGATGTTTTGATTGTTACTATATAAAATTTATTTGTAATATTAGTGATAGCATGTTGTCCTTATTTTTTGTACAGGATAATCTTATTCATGATGATAGCAAACTGATTTTGCTAGCATCCCTTAGTGATTCATTGGAGTATGTTGCAGAATCAATTGAAAGGTGAATTCTACTATCTAGAGTCTTTGATATTTGCAGAATCAGTTATTGAAATTTTAATTTTCACTTGAAGTAATCTGACAAAATGACATTTGAAATTTTTGGCCATTTATGGTTTAAATCTTTTTAAGCATCAAGGTGGTGTTATATGATATATATATATATATATATATATATATGTTCCGATAAGGATTATTTTTCCATTTGCCCAGTGTGCGTAATTACCTATGACCCTGCTTTATGATGAATATGGTTTTAGGGCTACTTTGGTGTGGCTGTTACCCACTATTGATTCTGTTTATGTATTCTATAATATAAGAATGAATAGTTTAACGTATAACAATAATTTCAAAACAATTTCTAAAAAAATGGAAAAAGGAAACACTGAAATAGAATTGACGGTAGGACATTGTTCTTTCCTTAAATTTTTTGTTTAAAATAAATAAAGTATTATTAAATAATGGAAGAAAAAAATAACAATTGTGGCATTGGCATTGGGAAAAACGCCAAACGCCATGACAAATTCAAACAAGGCTTTAGTTTATACCTTGTCTGTCGATTGGGTTCAACTTTGATAAATTCAGTACATATGAAAGCCTTAGATTTTGTAACTTGTTGAAGATGTACAATTAATGTCATTAACTTATTTGGGCATTGCTTTTGTGATATAGGCTTGGAAATTCATCCTTTACAGCATCTCAAGTAGAAGGAATGACAAAGCGAAAAATGAAGTATCACACTAAAACAAATGGTGAAACTCAAAAAGATCTTGGATCATTTGCTGAAGAGTATAGGAAGCTGGCAATTGATTGCCTTAAGGTTTTACGAGTGGAGATGCAGTTGGAGACGATTTTCCATATGCAGGTCAAGTATTTTATTATCTAGACAAGAAATCAGAATTCTGAGAGCTTTTCAGCAAAATAACTTTAAAGTTAAAGAACCTTTTAATTTTAGCAGGAAATGATGAGTAGGGATTACTTGGAGGACCAGGATGCCGAAGAGCCAGATGATTTTATTATTTCACTAACTGCACAGGTCAGTGTTTGCATTTCTGGTTAGTGAGTTTCATAACATTATAGCTCCAGAAGACATACTTTACATGAAGTACTGAGTTGGTGTGGGTGCTTTTTTCTAGACTTCGTGGCAGCTTATTATATTATTTCTCCCATCCTTGTTAATAATCAACAATGAAATATTGACTTAATTTCCCATCGGATGAATTTTTATTTGTATCCATAATTTTCCTGTAGCTTGTTTTTCATTAATGTTGGAATACTAAATGTTATTATATTGACCGTGGACTTAAACCATCAGGTTAAGTGTGACCCATAACAGGGAGGATATCATATTATGCCTATAAATATGTAATAGCAATAATGTAGCATTGACTTAGAACTACAATGTTGAATGTGGTGACAACTAATTATAGAATTCTAATGAACCAGCCCTACTTTCAAACTAATTTTTTAGGTGATCCGTTTGAAATCAAGCTTTGAAGAAGCCTTTCAATTTAGAAATTCTCACAACTAAAAGGATGAGACCACCATCTGATTGCTTGTAGAACACTAAATGGTCAATCTCACTCTTAATCATACTCATGTTTCAATAGCCTTATTAAATTTGTCAAACTAAGCACGAGGACTCTATTTGAAATCATATAAAAACCTCTGAAGTCGACAAACACACCTAGATTCTCCCTACGCATCAAAATTAGGAGGTTGCTCCATATATACCTTGTCATGGATCAACATGAAGAAGAACATTCTCGATATACAGTTGATGTAAAGTCTAATGGTAAGTAGTGTCATATACAGAGGCCAGTTTGACAACAAGAGAAATAGTATTAGAATAGTTCACGCCATATGTTTAAGCATAGCCCTTAATATTGAGGTGGGCTTTTAAGTGAGCAACAAACCCATCTTTATTGACCTTAATTGTGAACATCCACTTGCAGGCAATTGCCTGTTTGACTGAAGGTAAATCAACCACGTGCTAAGTATCATTTTCATCTAAAGCTTTCATTTCATCGAGCATTGCTTTGGTAGGGTGTGAGAGGGCTTTACGAACAATTTTTGAAATAGTAGTAGAATCAAGGAAGACAATAAAAGAACAAAAAAAAAAAAACAATTATAACAAATAATATAAGAAATAGGATATGTGTAACTTCATTTACTTTACGCAATGCAATAGGAAGATGACGAACAAATGTATGAAAGGAGATAGTGTGGGTGTGTCAAACCCATGAACACAAGATGATAAATCATCTTGTGGTATTGGAAATTAAAAAACATACTAGAATTACCTATCATGTGATCTGTGACATTAAAATTAATGATTCATTTGAAATATGAGGAAAGAAGGCACTTTTTTGGAGTACCTGAATCAGTAATAGCATTAATAAGGAGATGAAGGCTTTAATGATTTCTAATACTATGAAAACTTGACAAATTCATTTACAATGATATGAACCAATAGTTTTTTTACCTGAATCAGCCTGGTTTATGATAGTAATTACACAACTCCATAATTTTGTGATTCTGCTTGGTGGTCCTCCTTTGTTTCTAGGATGATGGAGTGACCATCCGTGTTCATAGGTATGTCGTTGACTCACTAAAGCACTCTTAGGTTGACCTAGTTGTGGAACTTCTGTGTGGAATACCCGACTAAAAACTTCGGGGAGCTCAAAACCACAAAGAACTTATGACTTCACAATCTCAAAGTCAAAGGGGAGTCTAGGTAAAAAAAAACTCATGATAACCATTTTCTTGTGTCATTGTTGAACTTTTACACCTAGGCTAAAAGGCAATAATGTAGTAAGCTCTTTATAAGTCTTCGTAAAAGTCATAAAGTAGCGAGAGAATGATCTTGTAGCTATGCATGTAAGACTCCATCAGTCCTTTGAAATTACTAGGATTTTCATATCTTAATTTTTTTGACGCTAGACCTAAATTGATTTCTGATCATTGAACAGAAGTTTGAGAGAATGGTGTTAACACCTAATATATGTTTAAGCAAAAAAAATAAGATAACACGAGTGCAATCATCAATAAATGATACAAACTATCGAGCTCCAGACATATTGAAAATATTAAAAGATCCCCAAATATCACTATTAATGTAGGCAAAAGGAATAGAGCTCTTTATGTTTCTAATTGGAAATTAAGCATGTTTATACTTTGCAAGTTCGCATGTATCACAATGAAAATGTTTGATATTTAAATTTTAGAACATGAAAATAGAATTTTGGACTCTGAACGAAGGATGTCCAAGTCGGTAATGGTGGGGCTAGATCTTGTCTTTATTCAATGAAACATGTTTAGATATAAGAGATTGAGATATTTTGTCATAAATAATATTTAACTGGTTCGATGCTTCAAGATAGTAGAGTTTATCTTGTTCTCTAGCACATCTAATCATCCTCCTGAAATCCTTGTATTTAAATACATAGCAATCATGATAGATATTACTTTACAAGATATGTCTTAAATGAATTTTTGAATGGAGATAAAATTGTTGGATAATTTAGGAGCATGGAGAACATTGCTTAAAACTAGTGAAGGGCTTAAGGTGATATTTCCCATACCAGCTATAGTAGTTTAGGAACCATCGACGGTGGCTATCTTTTTAATTCTGGGACATGGACAATATGCGATGAAGACATTTGATGAGTGAGTCATATGATTTGTAGCACCTGGAGTCAACAATTCAAAAAGTGATAAGAGACTTATCCGAGACATTAAACCCAAGGGAGGAAGGAAACACACCTAAATATGCCAATGGACAGGAACTTCGGGTTTTGTCAAGATTGATAAAAAGAGTTCGCACTTTCTTGACTTCTTCTTGGTTGAAACCACTTAACTCTTGTGATCCTATGTCATTTTGCCTTGTAGCTCCAACCATGGTTCATAGTAGCGTATGTTGTTGCGGACGTCGCGATCGCAGGCAATTCGTTGCGTCTTGGGCAAGATGCAACTTTAGGTATAAAGTAATTTTTAATTTTTAAAAAAAATCATCAAAAATCAAACAATCAGATTGAAACTATTAAACAAGCAAAATAAATGGTATAATGTTAAAACTTACATCAAAAATCAAATAATCATGATATGGCTTCAAATTTTTTTAAAAAGGCATTAAAGGCTACTATAGCATTAAAATAAATATATAGCTTTTGATATATTCATACAATGTTCCCAATTAACATCTAGACATCCTTAAAAATAAAATAACAAAAAAAATAATTAATTAAAATAAAATCAATGGTCATTTCAAAAAAAAAATCTATAATTATTAATCAAATTAGTTTATATGTATACAATAATTTTTATCAAATTAGTATAATATTTTTTAAAAAAAAAGTCAAATTATTAAATATAGATATTTATTTTGATTTGTGAAAATATTGTATTATTTACTTGCAAATCTGTTTGTATTTTTACTTGAGTGACAAAATATTAATTACTTAAAAATAAATAAACAGAAAAATAGTTAAAAAACTAATAAATAAAATTAAATACTGAAAAGAACCTGGAAAAAGAAAAGAGGAAGAAAAAAAACGTGTCAACTCTCTGCATGCAAATTTTGGTGTCGTTAGTAGAGGTGTAAAATGGACCGTTAGTCCGCGGACCGGTCCATGGACCGGGCGGACCGGACCGGACTGGACTATTCTAAACCTGGTCCATTTGAATCACGGGCTTAAACGGGCTGGTTTGTTTGGCCCGTGATCCGTGCGGACCAATGCTCGACGGACCCGGACCGGTCCGCGGATCCAACTCTAGGTCCCTAGGCCCCCGAGCCCCCACCCGAGTCGTCCAACCCCGTCTCCCCTGGCCCGTGTCGTGACCACTTCTGTTTAGTGGCCCTCGTTGATCATTTATGATTTATAAAATTATATTACATTTACATTATTTGTTACATACAGGGACTGCCGACACACTTGGATCATCCGACCAACGTGTAGCTGCTGTTTCATGGACCACGATGTGATCGACGCCAGCGGTGGGTTCATGGATTTGGACTGGAACGACGTGTCCCACGAGAAGAAAAGCAACCTAATTGCAGTCCTTGTGATATCCTGCCACGATGCAGACTCGTCATCCGACGAGTTGGACGAGGCCCTACACCGAGCGCTATCACTGATCTGGATTGAGGAATGCGTTGTGTGCACCCCCGCCTCATCTACTACCTTACGCAAACCTACCATGCCTGGACCATCGCTTCCCGGAGGAAGGGTCTGCCTCGGAAGCGCATGGCGGTTCCTCTGTCCTGCGGCTTGCCGGGCGGCACCGTCGGAGGAGGAGCTTACCACGAAAAGGCAGCGGATTCGTATGAAGGGCGCAGAAAATTGGCCGGTGGCGAACTTGTTGCCAGAGTTCGACGGAGTCGCAACGACGTCCGCAACGGTGAGGAAACCCAAACCTTCATCGTCATAACTTCTTGATGGCAAGCAGGCACTAGTGTGGCAGATGTACACAATAAGGACGGTATTAAAAAACGGACTGGTCCGGTCCATACGTGGACCGGACTGGACCAATATGTTTTTGGTCCGTATAAATTACGGGCCTAAACGGGCTAACCCGTTTAGGCCCGCTCCATGATGGATCGGACCGGACCGGTCTGTTTTACACCCCTAGTGCCTAGACACAGCGTTGACTTTGCGTGCTGTGCGGTGGAAGAAGAAAAAGAAGAAAAAATTAGTGAAGAAGAGCAGGAATTTTGGCATGGAAGCGACAGCAAGTTATCTGGCAGCGTGTGTAGAAAAGAAGAAGAAAAAAAATAAACTAAAAAAGAGAAGAAGGCAACATTGTTGACTGTCGACTGTTGAAAAGAAAAAGAACAAGAAAACAAAAGAAAAGGAAGAGGAACAAAAGGAGACTCAATCGACTGTAGGTATGACTTATCTCAATTAATTACGAAAATCGTGGACGAGATATTGGCGGACTCGTTGCCTCTTGGTTCAAGTTATCTCAAATTCATCCAATACTTTGAACCATGGCACCAACATGAACCTGGTTATTATACTTAAGAGGTTCTCCTCTCGAACCCCACTCTTGGCTCAGAGGTTTGCTATGAAGTTTCCAGCATCGTTCATAGGTATGGCATATTATACCTTGGAGGTTCTCCTTTTGAATACCACTCTCGGCTTAGAGGTATGCCATGGGGTTTCAAAAATTCTTAACCTCGATTTATTTTTATTGGCCATTGTGTACTTTGGGTTTGTGGATAGATTCTTACCAAAGTTGTAAAATTCACTAGGCGGGACATCGTCTTGTGCCTTGGCAGATTGCTTTGGTGGTTTGTTTCTCTGTTATAAAATAATACTGGACAAAATCACAACAATAGTAGAAGATTTAGAACACTATTAGCCTGGCAGTTTTATGCATATTTGTTGGAGCCTAGGAGGCTGTGTAGACCTTTTTTTTTTTGCAACAAGTAAACTGGATAATATTCTCATCCTTTTTATCTGCAGATAACACGTAGGGATGAAGAGATGGCACCTTTCGTTGCAGAGATAAAGCGAAATTATATTTTTGGTGGAATATGTGGCGCTGCAGCAAATACATCCACCAAGGTTACATTTATGTACATTCTCAGTTACCCAAAAAAACTGTTGCCTCTAGTTGCTGAACATGTTTACTTTTCCATTTCGATAACATCAATTATATTTACGCTTTTTGTTTCCATGAATTATGAAAGTGCTGATTATTTTTTTAGGCATTGAATGACATGAAGTGCATCAATCTTTTTGGAGTTCAGCAGATATGTCGGAACTCAATTGCCCTGGAGCAGGTAAAATTAGTGCTCGAAGAGATCATTATTTGTGAAGGATTAAATTACTTTGCTTTTTGCTAATCAAATTCATTTATAATATTCCATAAATTTAAGCTAGGAAAGTGAAGATAAACAGATACTTGATAGCGTGCTGAAGTAGGATGTTTTCTGTTGGGCTCAGTTCTTGACATTGTCACTAGGTTCTGCTTTTTGTTATGCGATGTGGCATGATTCCCTCCAGCAAACTTAAAACAGCTTGATATGGACTCCCCGCTGGGTGAACCAGTCCAATTAGCATTGGTATAAGCCTTCAGCCTCAAATGATTATTGGGGGCAGTAGGATGCCCTTTCCCGAAGCTAGTTTTAGTCTTTTAGATGATGAAAAAATATGAATGGCACCCATATCAGATTTTAGGATCATGCATTAATTGACTACCAAACTCACATCAACTTCAATGTCTGGTCAAGTATGGGATAGGTAAATGGGCTTCCATACCAAATACTCATATATACTTTTTTCAATAGGTGGGGGATTCTGCTAAAAAAGGCTTCCAATTGAAAAGAATATCTGTTATTCTGGTGCAAAACCATCGAGCAAATCAAGTTTGATTGTCATTGCTTTGTTTATAGTCAAAAAAAATCATGTAGTTTCCATCCAAGATCCACTGCACATGACAGCAGTATCCTGACTGTGTTGAGCTTAGCAACATGAACAAATGTATCTTGGTAATCATTATCATATGTTTGTGTGATCGCTTTAGGCACAAGTTGGATTTTGTACTTGCTCTAATGGCTGTCTGTATGAAGCGTAGGGACAGCAAGTGAAGAGGTTTCATCTTGACTATGAGTAGGGATGCCTGAGGTACTAGAGACAGAAGGATACGGGCAATTGTTGGTGACTCTGTGGGGTTGATAATAACTCAATCCTAGGAGTAGACTCCTTTACTGACCTCCTCTCTGTTTTTCTCTGCAAATTTAGAAAGCATCAATAATCTTTATAAATTTAAAATCGGAAAGTCAAGATGCACTTAGATTCTTCCTAGCCATCCCTAGTTTACTAATATGATTCGCTCATTAGAAAAACAATTGAAAAACAATCTTCTCATCTACAATTAGAATATTACAACAAACTTATACAAGGTTATAGAAGAGTAATTAGGAAGGAATTAATTATAGCTAATTGCAACTAATATTACAATTTATTTCAATTCTCACACTCAAATTGTTGTATAGATATCACACGTCTAACTTAGACAATGATGTATGAAAAGGAACAATACTAACTACATGAGATATCATATTAACTAGTTAATATGTTATCTTAATGGAAGAAATTTTTATTATATCAAAATTTAAATTATCATTTATGTAATTATTGTCAAGTTTAATATGCTTGGTTCAATGATGCTATATTCATTTATTAACGATTTTGATGGCAGTTGTGTTATCACAAAAGAGTTTCATTGGATTTTAAAAGCCATAACTAAGTTCTTATAAGAGAATATATAACCAAGTAAGCTTTGTAATAGTATGATGAAGTACAAGATATTTAATTTTTGCATTGGACAAGGAAATTATATTTTGTCTCTTTCTCCAAGTCCATAAATTATCACTCACAAATGATATATATCCAATAGA
The DNA here is from genome assembly GCA_023512835.1 of Taxillus chinensis. Taxonomy (NCBI): domain Eukaryota; kingdom Viridiplantae; phylum Streptophyta; class Magnoliopsida; order Santalales; family Loranthaceae; genus Taxillus; species Taxillus chinensis. Next base: position 41,408,424 of record CM042087.1, read on the forward strand.
ATTTCTGTCCAAATTGGATTTAGTAAAATCAGAATCAATATATTCCATAATATCTTAGTGTCCATGATTGAAAAATATAATTTCTTTCCCTATTGAGGGCTTTAGATATGCGAGAAGTTTCACAATACTCATGTGTTAGAATGACTTAACACAAGTGTGCAAGCTTTGGATCACTTGGATTATGTATGAACTGTGATAACGTTCTCATAGGAGTTTGATAATTGATGACACGAGGAGGCATTCAATTAATAAAATAGGTAACAATCATCTCCGCATCAGGCTACCAGTGATGTTTAGGGACCTACAAGTGAAATACAATGCTTGAGCTACCTCGCAAAGATGTCGGTTTTTACATTCTTATGTTTCGTTCTATTATGATGTATGAGAATACTTGGTTTGATGAATGATGCCATGTTTTGTGAAAGAAATCAACTAGGGAGTGATTCACAAGCTCACAATCGTTATCGGAATGAAATATCCAAATTGAGAGACGGAATTATGTGATAACCACGTGATAGAATTGGAGAATGACATTCGTAACATTACTTTTTGATTTCATTAAATATATCCAACGTGATGGTGCATAGAATATTAGGATTGAGTGAGAATACCAAAGTGCCATTAATGATCCACAAATATTATCATCAACGAACAATATATACCGTGGTAAATTCTAACAAATATTTTTAGTTATCTCGTTTAATACTATTGTAACGACAAAAGGATTCAACTGATTCTTGATCCACCTTTATTATAATAGGAAATTCATTTATTAATCCAAAACTAGTTCTAACATTAGTTATAATATTAACATACATATCCTTTATTAAACTCTTTTATTTGAGTGGTAATACATTTTTTTTCAAAGCCCACTAAAGCATATCTTTAGTTTTGTAAATCTCTCAATAAATCTTTAATATATAAATTGCTTTCATAATAGATTTATCACTAATAAAATCAAAATAGTTTTTTGTAATTTTAGCTTAGTCTTAAATGTTCAATAATTAATTTTTATAATTTCATAATATGATTTATCGGTTTTATTTCTCTATAATTTGAGCAATAATGTATGTCACTTTTATTTTTATACAAAAGTATCATGTACTCTTCATCTATTCATTAGACATAATCTAATGAGCAATAATCTATTTTTTATCCTTGAAATCATGATTTAATTCTTCTGGCACTACATTTACATTGCCAACATCTTAGACATAGTGTCCGTTGAAGAGCTGATCAAAATATGCTCCCCATCTTTCTTTAATATCGGTATCGTCTACTAAAAATCTTGTGTTTGGCATCCCTAATACAGTAAAACCTTGTGATTGCAGGCGCTTGCAGCCATCCCATCTATTGACAGCGAATGTGTACAGCAGAGATTGGATCGTGTCCGCACATACTATGAACTTCTAAATATGCCATTTGAGGCAAGTTATTTTACATAAACTACTTGCATTTGTTAGTTATTCCTTGTCCAAGGCAATTTATTTTGTTCCTCTTTGCAGGCTTTGCTTGCCTTCATTACAGAGCATGAGCACTTGTTTAGTGCCACAGAGTGAGCTTGATCAACCTACCTGTATTTTTTCAAGGGGTGTGATGGTGAATGAAAATGCTGCATTTTACTTAACTATCCTCATTATCATTATCAGGTACTATAATCTTTTGAAGGTCCAGGTCCCAGGAAGGGAGATTCCTGCTGATGCTTTGGATCGGATATCTGAGATTTTATCCCATTAGTTATGTCAAATGTGGATTTTGTTGGTCTATTATAAGTGAAATCCAAGGGACCCTCATGCTGGACGCAGGAGGATGTGTTCATTGATAGTTGGTTATCCCTCCGAGATGGTGGGGACTTGAACGGAACTTGTATATCATTTGTAAGTCCCTCGTCACTACTCGATACATTCCACCCATTGATGGTTATTTTTTGTGATCTGTTATTGTGACTATGTTATGTAATTTATTTACTCGTATAAATCTTGCGTTATGGTTTTTATGAAGACAGAACTCTTTTTGGCATTAGGAGGTGTATAATATTGAACTTTATCTGGCCCACTGAACGCTGGTGTTCATTATCTGGATTCTGGACTGTCTTCTTGTAGAAAGTAATCATTGAGGAACTACCAAAGTCCAAGAATGAATTCAGAGCTGCACCAGGAATGTTGCTAGGGACTTTGGAAAAAAAAAAAAAACAGTAATTGTTCTTTTCTGAGTGGGGAATTACGGCTTGAAACGTGATTATGATTTGTATGTAGTTTTTATTTTTTATTCTAAACCTTTGCCATTACACAATACTGGTAAGTTCCCATTATCTCTTTATGCTCATGATTGGCCAATAGAAGTCATTCCTCGTTTGTAACTGCTTTTATTTAAACAGTTTCTTTAGTGCTGCTTGAGGGTTCTGGGTGGCTGATTTAGTCGCAATCACTAAAACTGAAATGTAACATAATTGGGTAGATATGACATCACATTGAATTCGTTTCAAACTCCTGAAATAAATGCTGCTTAAGTTTTACGAACAAAATTGATGCCTGAAGCTCTGGTTGAAGGTTGGTTATTAAGTTCAAGTAATAGCAAGTTGTGGTCGTTTCAATATGACCAAGGCCTTGTTTCAATATATATTTTTAAAAATGAAACCTTAACGGGAAATTAAATCATATAGAAGTATGGACGTTGGTATACAACCAAACGACCAGATTACTCCAGTAAACTGCGAAGGCCGTGCAGTTGCCAACTACAGTTGTAAACTGCAGTTTTCTTTATTTTCTTTTTTCTGCCAATATCTAGCAAGTCAACAATGACTTGTGGAGATGTTTTTTGAGTACGAACGAATTCCAGTAACGGGATAATGCAAGCAGTGATGCACAAATATAAGCCGAAGAAAACACTAAAAGGAGGGGTCGAAAAATAAAGGCCACAGTCCAAATACTATCCAAATGTGTGGGCCAATAATATGATCATATCATTTGGTCTCGTTACCACTAACCAATTAGATTCAAGTCAATATACAATTAATTATAGAAAGGTTAGTTATTATAATTTTTAATTTCAAGTGATATATATTATTACATATATAATATATATTAATATACTATATACGTAAGATAATCATATTTATCAACTATAGTTACTTTCTTCTTTTTGTTTTAGTAATATATTAACAATTATATTATATAAATTTAGAAATTAAATAAATTATTTTGTAAGCATAGAATTAACATAATTTGTCAAAATTATAAAAAAAAAAAAAATAGGCTTGCAAATTACCCGAGCAAGCTCAGCTTAGGTTCGGTTTGATCCAATTACTATATAAGCTCAGTTTAGCTTGGCTTGATTACCGTATAAGCTTAGTTTAAACTAAGTTTAACCCAATTAATATACAAGTTTCGGCCCGATGAATCATTTACAGGCATAGACTATCAGATTCCTTAGAGGATTATGTTTCTTTTTAATTAATAAAAAGTAAAAAAAAAAAGGTCATAAAATTACACCCTTATCCATAAGTTTGTGCAATATTTTATAATATATTAAAAAATATTATTTAGTTACTTTAATTACTAAATTATAAAAAATTTATTATTCTCACATCTTTCCTTCATATTGAAACTATAAATTAAGAAAATATATTGTAATTTATATTGTATATAAAGCAAAAAGTATTTTGGATAAGAAAAATATTTGAAAAGGGAAAATAATATTTATATGAATTGAAACAACAGAGGGAATTTTAAATTTTTAAGCATGGGAGTCGAGTCAAACATTAAACTATATTAATGGGTCGTGATTTTGTATAAATATATAAATTGTTGAAATTTTATCCTTAATCATTTATGTATAGTCATGGTGTTCTTCTGACACATATGAAAAGTTAATCGGGCGTTAGCCGGGTCGTACTCGGACTTTATAAAGTCCCGGGATTTTTATTTTATTTTATTTTATTCGTAACTTTTGTTTAACAAAAAACATGAGAGTTGTATTACTAATAAACGGAAGGTACAAGGAAAATGGACATATACCCAAATAAATAACCCAATACAGACATTGGGCTAAGTACAAAGGACCTAGCAGCCCATAGTAGGAAAACCCAAACAAGAGGGATAGACCAAAGCCCAAAGGGCCAACTGGCTGGGCGAGAACAGCAAAGAGCCAGCATCAATCCTGCCCAGAAGGCCACAAAAAATAGCAAATGGATGGGGAAGCAATGCTCAAATCCGGCCCATAGAAGCAAATGGCAAATCCGAAACGGGCCACAATAATAAAAGAAAGGCCCATGAATTGGCCGAGAAAGCAAAAAACCAAAGGCCCCAGATCAACCCCAGCCCAGAAAAAGACCCAAAAAGAACCATACATGCAAATGACCAACACGGGCTTGATCAACAAATAGCCAACACCGCCCTTACATGACAAAAAAAAAAAACAAATTACACACTGGGCCGGAGTAGCTGGGCTGAAAAATCGGCAGAAAAGGTTACACATTTAATAGTCACCTACTACTTACCATCACATGGTTAGGATCCTCTTTTTTCTTTTTTTTTTTCTTTTTTTATTCTGGTTACTTTATTTAAAAGCAGGACCAATTCCCTCCCTTTCAATGAAAAACAAATTCTCGTCTTCCGTTACTGTCATCGTTAAATCTATGCATAGACAATCCAAGGACATTGTTGTGTTTTAATTTCGTATTTTTTTCCCTTTATTAAAAAAATAAAAATTGAATCTTTGAACACAAGATAAAAAAAATGATTCACACGTTAATTTCGATTTTATGATTAAAATTATTATTTTTATATTTCAATTCAAAGATACTATTTAAAAACAAGATAAAGAATAGACAAATAATTCCTACCAAACAAGCCCATAAACCGTTAAAATTTTATCATCATTTATATGTTGTCGTGGTGTCCTACTCGGGCTCCATGAAGCCCCCTGACCACCATGAGGTCTCTGAATGACACCTTTGCCGATTACGTTACACAGTTATTTTTATTATTTGCTTTTTATTTTAACAAAAAAATATTATTATTGATAAGTACAAAAGGCCTAACAGCTCATAGCACGAAAACCCATACAAGGGGGATTGAGCAAAGCCCATGCGGCCCAACAGACCAAACACTCAACGGGCTGGGCGAGAACAGCAAAGGGCCAGTATCGAACCTGCCCAGAAAACAAAGCAGCAAATGCTCGGCTCGGACAAGCAAATTGCAAGTCATAAACGGGCTCCTATAATTTAAATGGCCCAGCATTCGGCCCACATAAGAAAAAAATCAAAGTGGCAATGTATTGGGGAACAATAGATCAACCCAGTCCAAACAAAAGGCCCACAACGAGCCATACAAACAATGTCCAACACGGGCCTAATAAACAAATGGCCAAGACAGGCCTTACATGACAATAGAAACAAGTTAGACACTGGACCGGATGAGCTGGGCTCAAACCCCGACCCAAAAGGTCTTACAGTTATTCACTAACTATTTATGATCACATGGTTTGGATCCTCTTTTTTTTTTTGGTTACTTTTTTACCGACGGATTTAGTGAGGCGATGCATTCTAAATTTTAATCATTCGGCCTCATTATAATTAATTTGTCTTTCTTTTCCTAGTTAACTATTGTTGCGAGAATGTACTAGTCCATGTCTTCCTTTTCATTTAATAGTACAAACCAACTCCCTCCTTCGATGAAAAACAAATTCTTGTCTCGCAATACTGTTATCGTTACATTGACAGTATTAATTGTTTTTAATTAAATAGCATTTCTACTATTATTAATATTTTAATTTCACAACTTTTTTACTCTACTAAAATAAAACTTTGAATAATTGATACATAATTTTAATTTTATGATTGAAATTATTACTTTTACATTTTAATTCAAGATATTGTTTTAAAAAATGAAATTTTTTAAAGCTGGTTCAAAAATAAACTAAAAAAAAGTGATAAGACAAAATAATAAAATAGAGGAGAAAGAGAAAAAAATAATAAATTGAATCATAAAATTATCAATTTTAAAGTAGAAAAACTGAATGTATCAATTTTTATTTTTCATTTTAAATTAAATTTATTATTGGCTGAATTTTTCTTCTTTTTCAATTATAGTTCCTGCCTGCTGTGTTCTAAACATCCTCTTATTCATCCTTTCATTAATTATCGGCAAGGGAGGGATATTAAAAAAAGGAAAAAAATTCTGAAGTAATTTTGAATTATTATTTTCTCATTCCTTTTGATTTTACACGTATCAAACAAGAGTTGGAAATTACTTTTTATTCCATTAATGTATATATCAAAGGATTGCAATATTTGAATATTATTCTCATTCACTTAATAATTCTATTACCCCTAATTTATTTTCACATATCGAGCCCTTAATTATAATCTTCTAACTTTTTTTAAATATTTTTTCTCTATTTCCTTATGTCTTAAACTTTTCTAAAGTCACTTCAAAAAAAAAAAAAAAAACTCCCAAAATTCCTTTTTTAAAAATTCCTTCCAACCACATTGTAGGCATGTTGAAGCGTTTAATACATATTATACATATTTCTTCTAAAACCTTTAATCTATAAATTTCTTTTTAAACTCCTCTCTAAATTTTAAAAAATGCACAAAAACATTTTGTCATCGTATCTTTAAAACCTTTTTTTTCTTCTTCTAATTTAATATTTATTTTTAATTATTTAAATGTTATTTTAAGCAATCAAGTCAAAAAAAAAAACTTTTTAATCCTAATTAAGTATATTCTTTGAATGTAGTAAAGTACCTAACACTTTTCCCACTCAAAACCAATCCCCAATCCATTATACTCTTGTATGCAAACAATAACCCAATCGCTAAATCATTATCATTCCCTCAGCGCCCGACCAGATCCGAATGCAACACATGAGCTCAATGAACCAAGGCAAAGTAATAAACAAGACTAATTTCAATATGTAAACTTTTAAATAAGTGCGTTTAAGGCTCGTGAGCCAAATGTTTACAAGTCCAACACAAAATTACTTGAGCAGCTTGACTCATTTGTAACTTCAAAGACAATATACAAACTTTTATTAAGATTGAAAATAACTTGTAGTATAAATTTAAAATGCTAGACCTGTGTACTTTATGATTTTAATTTTGAGTTTTCTCTAACGAAGCAAGTAATTTATTAATCATAAAATAATATCAGGGAACAATAATCATGATAACCACACTTCAGTCCGAAGTGTCCCTTGGTAACATTCAAAAGCAAGTCACTGGCATACAAACAAAAATCAACGAAATACAACAAGTTCCTCCAACCGTGTTCCCTCGTTAGTTTAGCGGCCCTCAAAAGGTTCTTGATCCCGCTCAATCCAAATTAACTGAATAATCACCAAAGGCAGTATCTCAACATTCTTCTTTTACGCCCGTATAGTCAACAAAGGAATTCTTTAATTAATAATTTAGTTTAGTTGTTTGAGTTCAATAATAAAATAAAATAAGCTTAATATTTCAATACTTTCCCAACCGTCATCTTTAATCAACAAGTTTAACATTGACTTTAAACCGCAACTTATATTAATAATAGTAACCACATACTAAAACGTAAGGTTTATTTTATATTCGGAGTTTATTTTATAAACAAAAGAAGTTGTATTGAAAGGCAAAGTTTGCTAAATAAAAGGTCAAACCATAACTTCATAGTAGCAAATTGCAGACTAAAAGTCCGGATTACGAAGTTAAAACCTTAAGTATCCATGTACATTAAACCGCAAGTTACTCTTCACAGAAGCAAAAGATTGAAAAATAGGATAGATTTAAAACCCGGAGGGCAAAACTTATTGATTAAAGGCTGCACAACACGAGATAAAGTTTAAAATGCTTATTGATTAAAGAGTATTAATTTAAATTATTCCAAATCGGGAGAGTGATTGAGTTACAGATCAAAGAGCCCTCAATGAAGGAGCAAATACATGTCATTATTTAATTATTCCTAATTTATTCTTTTAATTGAGGTGTCAACAGTGGCAAATAATAATACAATTCAGCCAAAATTATTGGAGGATGAAGTCAAAACTGAATGGGAAAAAATATAAGAGCAAAATTAATTCTTTTACCAGAATATAGAGAGAAATATAATTTAATAATAAAACAATAATAACATAACTTTCCCTCAAATGGCAAGCCAAACTAAAAAAAGAAAAAGAAAAAAAGAACAATCATACGTACAACATTGCAATTTCTTTTCTCCAAATATCACTATAATGCATACAAAATTTCAATTTTTCCCCCAAATATCACTCTAAAAGTATTCAACAAATAACACCATTGCTAAAATTTAAGGCATTGGAGACCGATTCTCATTCGGTTATTTGCTTTCTGCCCAAAAGTGGGTAAATTATTTTGGTAAAACATATGGCGCATTCATGTCCAACTACATTGTACTCTTCAAATTTTACATCACAATCTCGATTAACATTTCATACCATTGTAACGTATAAATTATAAAATTTAAGTTTATTATAATGCTAGCCTTTCTTAAAAATGAATATATTACTATTTTACAAGTAAATGGCCTCTAGTTACAAATCATTAAATTTAATATTATACAAGTTATTTAAAATCTTTTACACAAAGAAGACGAGTTTTGGAGCAGCTCGGTTAATAAAGATGAACACCCTTTAATCGCCTTTCTTCTTCTTCTTCTTTTTATAACTTTTCGGCTACGATTACATTTTTAAATTTTATACGAGACAAAATAGCGTTATCATGGTGGTATTTGAGAAACAAATTTGAGGAAAAAAATTATTGGGAAAAAAGAGAAGCCCAAACCGTGGTATAACAGGAATCGTCAAGCAAATGCGTGTATGCCATTTGGAACGCATTTGCCATACACATGAGAGCATCGACTCCCAGGCTGAAAAAACAAGAAGAGAAATAGGAATTTTTAATTTTGGCTGATAAAAAAAAAGGAAGAGAATTTTAATATCTACAGCCATACTTCCTAATTTTTCCAACCCAGCGCCTTGAGATGACTGTCCTTCAGTTCAACATGCTTCCCTATCCTGAAATTAGATGTAGCTTACACTTCAGTGGAGTACATTGATAATTTGATACAAATTATAGTTAAGTTGACATAAATCATGTGCATTTTTATCATTTTAAGGTTATAATTCTACACATTAAATGTAGCTTATATATTATATTTTTTATATTTCATTAGAATTCATATTGAATTCTAATTTGAGAACAATTTATATTTAATAAGAAATAAAATATATTTTAAAAAAATTAAATCCGACAAAAAAAATTAAAATAAAATAAAATAAAATATGATAAAACAAGGTAATAAATAGGAAAAAGTTAAAAAAAAATATTGAAATTTCCTGCCAAAATCAAGCTTACATTTGAAAACATAAAATAATTTAAAATAATTTTTAAAAACAATTATAAGACTTATTTATTTTGAAAACTAAATTTTAAAATTAAATAATTTTAAATTTATATAGATCTATTATTTTTAAAAACAATCACCTAGATTGTGTATATCAAATATAACCTTAGTGTTTGCATCCAATGATTGATAACTAGTATATATAAAATGGTTAGATTTTCCATAAAAATTAGCAAGTGAATAGCTTATACATATTATAAGGCTATTTTTAATGAGTACAATGAGCACAATCTTTTAAAAAATAAAAGCATTTATAAACACAAACAAACTCTCCCCAAGAAAGCTCATAAAAATATAAATATACAGAATATTAAAGCATTTACCCAAGATCTGATGGAAGCCTAAAACCACCAATGCGTATGCGTTTTAAAGAATAAATCTGCAACTTCAAAAAAGAAAATTAAAATAGAACCCAAGAAAAAGAAAATTAAAATAGAACCCAAGACCGACCGAATATTCCAAGATTTCATAATTTCAAGTTATAACAATTAAACACCATAAATCATTTCTTCGGTTTTAGCAAGAACATGGGCAAAACTATTTTGATGATCATATTAATAATTCTTTTTTAGAATTATCAACAACTAGTTTTAATATAATAATTGAAATAAAATAAACCTATAAAATAAGAGCATCCACATTATCTCCTCCAAATATATATTTTCCTGAAGATTCTTCAAATTTTAAAATTTAGAATTTAAAAATAAAATTGCTACAGTGAACTTTCATATTTAGAGATTCACCGTTCATATGCAAATCATATCTCTATTTTTTAAAATATACCCATTGCACATTAATTATGATAGTTATTTATAAATTCAAAGTACAAGAAAAAGTAATTGAGAGAAAATAATAATAAATAATTATTTAAGAAATATTTTTTATTATATAGGAATAAAAATAGAATGTATATTCTGTAAAATAAAAATAGAGAAAAAAGATATGGTGTGGATGCTGTAATAGATTATTATTTTTTTAGGTTTAATCAAATTGAACCATCAAATACAACTGTGTCAAGAAGCACGTAAACATTCGGTTCGAATGGAAAAAGGGGGTTTTAAAAGCTGACCTGAAGTCCAGCATTTTTCACAAGTTCACGAACTTCATGATTTCGGCCCTCATGAACCTATATCAATTCAATTTAAGAATGCCAGAGTTAGCAATGCGCCACTGAATCAAACACATCTGATGGAACTAGCGAAGCTATATAGGCTTGAAGATCTTGCCATCGTATTCAACCGTGAGTAACAAATACCGAACCATTAAAAGCAAACAAAAATCTTCACCAGTCACGTAACAAAAACAAGCACGCAAAGGGCATGTGATAGTTTAAATGATAGCAGCCTTCCCATCTTCATTTACCTCAAGTGGTCTGCCTGCATTTCCTAGCTAAAAGAAAGGGAACAACTTACTGTGCCTAAGTATACAAAAATTTAAAAAACACAGTTGCTATATATTTAACACTGATTATTGTAACCTGCTGATTTTTTCCTAATGAATTTTACAACCCACATCTTCATTTACTTCAAGGGGACACGTAAGTCTGAAAAAAAGATAAAAAATTTGTTTTGTATGTAATTTAAAGAATGAAAGCAATTAAAACTAATACCACAATACGAAGTCGAGGTCTCAATATATCTGGCTGTTTCGGTAGTAATTCTACAGAATCTGGGGTGCAATGGATACCATCAATAACTGTTCCCTCGCTGATGGAAATTAAATGCCTCTTATTCACAGTGCCGTCAATAGTAGCAATATATCTACAGCCAAAAGCATGAATAATTGCATGAGAATGGAATAATTATACTCAACTCCAACAGTTTGAGGCCATCCTAAAAATGCTACAGAAACAGTAAGAAAGGCATGCACTCTACATAATTACCTACAAATTTTCACAAAGCATACATCTCTGAAATGGCATACCAACTCATGGCCTATTTCAAAATAACTACACATGTAATGCATATATTCTAAATATAGACCATAAACAATGTAAATTCTATTTAACCATGAAAAAAAAATCAAACATAGCCTTACTCTTTAGATAAATTTGATGAAGGATGTGAAATTTGTTGAGCAAACTCCCCTGAAAAAATGTAGTCGTTCAATAATTAAAAGTCTCATTGTTGTACTATAGGGGTATGAAGTTGATATTTGGCGATGTGCATACCATGATTGGTCACAATAATCAACCCTGTGGTCGCAACATCCAGACGACCAACAGTGAATAACCGTGGTTTTGGAACTCCAGGACTCCTTTTCCCCTGAGCATCCAAATAAATTCATAGCTGAATTTTGACTAAAACTAACCTACTAAAAAAACTCTGGGAAAAAAACTTTATCTTTATTGCTTCTATTTGCAACTATTTTCTATATCCCTCTGCAAATGAAAAATAAAACTAAAAAACCGTGTTATAAGAGGAATATCGACTAAGCATACCCAACTCTTCATATAATCTTCAAATAGATCCATGACAGACTTATATTCTTTCTCCCCAGTAGAGCAGATATATCTGTCATAGAATAATTGAATTTACCCCAAATATACATGCAACATTCAAAGCCTAAACTTCAAGTACAACTGTAATGCCTGAAAGGAACATATGCAAAGAATATATCAGTGGCACACCCTTTTGGCTTGTTCAGGGCAAGATAGACTTTGGGAGGCAATTTTTTTGAGATGCGATTTCCATTAACATAGATAGCATCCCTTGCAATATCAACTCTAGTCTGCAAACAATGACAAAACTATTTTCATTTTATTACCTGAGCAGTTGAGAGAGAGAGAGAGAGACTACTCTATCTTTAAATAAATAAACAAGAATTTAGCACTCAAAATTTAAAATCGATCTGTGCAGTCATAAAAGATTAGATTGCCTCTTTATTTTCAACAAATATGAAAACGAAACACAGAAAAGGGGGGTTGTAACAGCTGACCTGAGGAGTGTTACAGACAGAGCCATTGACAGTGACCCGACCATCAGCAATAAGCTCCTCACTGCTCCGTCTTGATGCCACTACCAACAAAAGCATTCTTGGAAAGATAAGATACATATCAACAGCTAGAGTGGAAAGAAAAACAAAAATCAGAAATGAAAGAGATTTGTAGGCCCTAATGTGTGGCGGAGGGCGTTTTGAAGTCCCTATCTGTTTTATTATACAGCATCAACACCGAGTGTCTAAAACATCAGGCCTCTTCCTTCAGTAAATCCAGGTGTAGAGAGGAAAAAGATAATGCGTCGGATTTTAATTAAGTAAAACATCATCAACAAGTAACAACAAAGTGAGAATGAAGTCCAGGGAACTTCAAATTGGTTATAAACCTAAAAGTTAAAGTATTGATGCAAATCCTCCAATTTCATTCATTCCTATACAAAACTATGACATATTTTTACTAGATTGTCCATTAATTTGCTTAACCTACACCCATATCCAAACTCCTCAAACAGAAACTTGAACTAATGACTAACACCACATCAAGGTGCCACTCCACTGCTAAATTATAGCTCCGCCCCCCATCTAGAGACTAATCTTAAGTCAAAGGACCAAGAAAAAAAACACCACTGTTCTTGGAAAACTAGGACCCAAGTTTTTTTATCGCACTAGCCCCCGCACGTTGAATTAATCACTCGGCATCTTTTAACTAGTGTCCATTTTAGAAACGACATTCAGATGCCTTCTTTATTATTGTTATTATTATCTTATCATCTACCAAAATTAGATGTAACTTTGGATGGACCTATAAATTTATCCATAATAATGTCCCCCAATAACCTAATTATCGTGTAAAACAAATTCCAGGGTGTTAACGTGTCTCAAACAAGTATTTCCACTAAATTACAAACAACTCATTAGCAACGAAGTACGAGCCCGTCACCCCGAATCTCTTCCTAAGAACAGCATTTCACTACACCCAATTCAATGCCGCTGCAAGTAGTCTCACCTCCGGCAGCTGCAAGCACCTTACTGAGCCGCTGCTCCGAATCACGGAAACTCTGGTTGTAAAACCTCCGGGCAGCCTTTGAATACTTTGGACGTGCCGCCCCCGCCAAAACAGCCGTCTTGGAGTTGGAAGCGCTCTCCCTCTTCTTCTTCTTCTTATTCTTCTTCACGGAGGAGGGTTGAGAGTTGGGGTCGGCGATCGCGTGGAGGAGATGCGCCGGCGGGGAGGTCTGGAGGGTGAAGTTTCCGCTCTCATCGCGCACGATCCATGGGATGAACATCGTTTCTGGTTGATTTGATGGAGAGCCATCGTCCGAGGAACCCACCGGAGTAGTAGGGTTTCTGAGGGGTTTGGCGGGGGAGGAGGATGTCGCAAAGGAAATATTGAATTCGGAGGCGGCGCGTGGAACCACCGCTAGGAAGGGCCGACGGGAAATGTGCAGCGACGAAATTGCGACCGAGGCGGCGGCCGCTGCGGCTGCCAACGCCATGGACGAGGTTTGTCTTCGGACTTGGGTTATGAGAAGTGTTTTGGGGACTTTAGAAGGTCTGCTTTAGATTAAGTTGAATTATGAAAGGAGTGATTGGGCTGGGCCTTTATCTCAATAATGGGCCTCGATTTAAAGACTTTTTTCGCACTAGACTAGAAAAGGGTAAAGGAAAAATAGTGAAGTAATAATGATTTATCTAGTAATAGGTATCTACCGCTCAATCTTACCAAAATTTATTCATGTTAAATAAAAATTATATAAATGAATGTGTTTGTTGATTTTTTTTTATGGTCGGTAAGTTAATGAAAATATTCAAATCCGTTACTAATCTAACCTACTACACTTATCATAAAATTAAAATAAATTCTATTATCTAATCATTAAATATTAATTCACTATTATCTCTTCCATTGTAAAAGACTGAAAGCTTCACAATACATCGCTTGTGATTGTAAGTTTGTAACTCTTCGATTCATAAATATCATATTTTTCCTCATATGTAGTTAATAAAATAATATACTTTTGATTATAATTGCTTTATATTTTATACATTTAATTTTTCTAATATATATCATTTAATTATAGATTAGTAAATAGAGGTTGACACCCACTCCATCCATCATACCCGTTAGTAAACACCTGCCACAAAATTTAACAAACCTGTCATTATCGAGGTTGGCAGATTGGTTGAAAGGTGAAAGAATTAGTTTTTCATTAGGGGTAAGTCAATTGATGATTTAACTTTTCACTCGACTCCACCCCCAACCCATACACATTCCTAAATTTACCCCACTCAGGTTCGGCTTGTGATGAGTTTAATTTATTATTTTTTACAATAATACTCCCGATAATTTGTACACCCTATTTATACATAAATTTTCCCAACTATACTCTAATTATATTAAATTCACTAAATAAACCTCATTGAGAAATACATTAGCATCAACCCATATTAAGGACATTCTAATCACATTAACGTGTAAAAATTAAACTAAAAGCATGAATATTTTTCAAAAATAACAAATAGTTCATTAAAATAAGGTTGTGCCAAGTGAGATTCTATTAAATTTAAATAATAAGATTAATAATAACTTGAAGAAATATTTACATTAGGCTGTTTAAAATTAGCCTTTTTAAACAACAAAAAGTATTATTTTCGTTATTTAATAACTTACTTTTATGTGGCACTCAAACAAGTCAAAAAGTCTAGAATCAAGAGGTATAATCTAGAAATAAAAGAATGGTATAACCTATTTGGAAATGTAAAAATTAAAAGAAAAGAAAAGTCTACTTTGCATGTAGATTGTGTAGGAAATCTATGTAGGAACACTTTTTATGCCGTTGAATTAGTATGAATAAAAAGTTTTAAAAAATAATAATATCAATCCAACGATAATAAAGATGCCCCTACGCGAATTACTTATACAATCTATCTGTACGTAACATTATTCTAAAAGAAATTTCTTTCTACCTTGTTTTCTTCTTTCCCATCAAAATTTGGTTTTAATATTACTATCAATATATATCCATAGCAACAAAATAAACACAAGTAACTTAACCCATCTACCTCACCCTTATGTTAATTTTATTAGCAATGCAATCACCTAATTTAAGGGCACTAGTAATTGACTCAACATTCATTAGTTAAAATTCAACAAAATAATTAACTTTCTAAAATTTTAGCTAGATAAGTTTTACAACACCAAATAGTAAATTTAACAATTTTGTTTACTAATCCAATAAAATTTTAATTTTAATTTTTAATGAAATATTTAAAATAATAGTGGGCTGTCCCCATACATAGAGACACACTCGACTCAATTCAGCCAAGATTCACATATGCGGAAGAAGAATGCAATGACCAAGAAGTCAAAGCAAAAGAATGATACGGCCTTTGCTGCCACCGTTACATCTACCAAAGATAATACTCTGCCTTCCAAAGCCGCCACAAATCTGAGCGGCAAAGTGAAAGGTGAAAAGGCCACAGATCATGAAGATTCATTGCTATAGCCCTTGAGAGTTGAGGAATCCAATTACCCATACGAACCAACAATAGCAATCAATGTATGAGGACTAATGGTGTGCGATTGTATATTTTAATTACAATAATGTTTAGCTAATAAAATCTAATTAGTCGTTTTATTAAAAGCCAAACTCACTATAATTTTATTAAATTTATTATAATAATATTTTATATATTTTAGCTATTTTTTATTTATATTTTTACTTTATTAAAATCACTATCACCATTCGGGTGAAAACTCATATCCATGGCCCTGCTTTGTTTCTTGTTTTTTAAGTTTTGGACGTTTTGGGTCAGGGACGGGCTAGAGTTTTCGTTTTCTTGGTTGGGATCGGCCCAAAAAAATAAAGTGCGGATTGACATAAACAGTAACCGAGCTGGATTGCCAGAGCCTGGGCTGGGCCACGACCTAGACTAACGTGACGTCGTCTACACGTCTCAAATCACCCCCCGCATAAGTTCCATATGCCGAAAATGACCAAGTTGATTGGAACTTTGGAAGAGGAAAAAGCTGACCGGAGAGAATATGGAAAACAGGAAAAACAAAAAAACAAAAAGAAGTCCCAAAGAGTGTCCAGTCAACCTTTCAACTAATGGTAAGGTAGGGTAGGGCAATCAGTGTAAAATACATAAAATGTTGCCTACAATCAGAAAATTAAACTCAATCAAAATTAATGGTTACACCTTGATCTTCCCAACTAACAAGCAACAAAAAAATGTTTCTGATTAAACCTAGGTTCAAATAACATGGACTGGGATGAATTGTAGGCGTTTTCCTTCCTACCTTAACAGGGAATCCATATTGCTTAACTAAAATGATATATTACCATTGTGTTACCAATCGAAGAGGCCTTCGTCTTGCCAAATGTCAACTAAAAAATCTACCATTTCCTGCAAAATCACAAAATCCAGTTAAATTTGATGAAATGCATGCACCCAATATTAGTAGCAAAAGAGCATTCGAAAACTAGTTATACCACCCGCTTGATTATAGTGCGCAAAAGCTATTCCAAACCACAAATGAAAAAAATTATTTCCTCACAATGAAATATGAACTATGGTGCCATTATATATATAACTATTGGCCTAAATTTTCTTTCACAAATTATACTTCATTACTTTACCATTTCAAAGGAAATGAATATATTTATTTTGAAAAAAGTATAATAGGGACCGTAATAATAAAATCTTAGTAAATGATAACGATACTAAACAAAGTTGTAACTAGTGATAGATTAATAGATATATTTCCGGTCACAATAGGAGTGCATCAATGATTACAATTGTAATAGACAAGATAGATTTATCAAGGATTACAATTGTAATTTTTTGTGAGCATATATTATGATTTATATTGTTTTGATCAATGATTTCGGATTGACAAAAAATTAAAATTGTGATGACAAACTCTAAATGCTTGAATATTTAGATTAAGTATATAAAAGATTGAATATGTTTAGAAAACGAAAAAATAATGAGTAAAATCTTATTACAATAGATGACTAACTTATACCCTCACAAAATATTTTAAGTATCTGTGATCGATAATTTAGCGAATCATAAAACTAAATGGTGATGTCAAACACATGATTAAAGTCAAGTAGTTAAGTGGAGAAGTCCAACTTAAATTTTGTATGACCGTAATATATCACTAGGTTAAAAAAAAGTCTATTAATTATACCTTCTATGTTATATAAAACGGAGTGTTAGACTAACAAAAAAATAACGTACACAAAAACTAAATGTCACTGAGATACAAATGTTAAGATAAATATATGATAACACTATGATAGACAAGATTCGAAATAAAGATATTCATTATGCCGTCAAAGTACCTTTGATTATAGATAAATGAAAGAAAATTATTTGTATTGGTTTGGTCATTTAAGATGTAATCCAATGGATATACCCATTAGAAGACAAGAGAGAGTGACATTGAATGAAAAAAAAAAAAATTAAAGGGAAGATAAAAAAAATAACTTAGATGAGATAGTAACAAAAGATTTAAAATTATTATATTTAAAATAAAAATTGACTGATAAAAATATTTAGAAGAAAATTTAGTATTTTGAATCAAATATAAGCTTTGCCAATCTTGATTCATATAACTGACCCTATATTATTGAAATTAAAGCTTGTTGGTTTAATTTGGTTTTATTTGAAAAAGAAAGCCTAGTAGTATTTGCTGGCAACATTTCCACACAAACAATATCCAATCAGATGCAAAGAAAAAGGTCATTTTCAACAATATCCAATCATAGTTATTTGGAAAAAGAAAGACTAGTAGTATTTGGTTTAAATACTCATTTTTAACAATATCCAATCAGATGCAAAGATCATTAAAAAAATCAGTACAATCATAGTTATTCATATGATTTGGAAATGTGGAGACCCTTTATCAAAGCATTGAAAAACAAACACAATCTTGAAGGGCATAAATTCACATATTGTTTTGAAAAAAACAAAGTTAATTCCAAATTTTCAAAGCACATGAACATTTGCCAGTCATCATGTATTTTCCTATTACTTTCATTAATATGAATAAATAATTTTTAAAATATTTTAAAGTATAAGGTGTTTATGTGGACAGATAGACCATGCAAATGCTCCTTTCCCGACCATTCATTCACAAACTTCAAAAATAATTCCAAAAGGCAATGTTTTTTTTATTATTATTGTGTTAAAAAAGCTTACCGTTAAAGGAATTGGCTCAGAAAAAGGTTCATGCGTTGAAAGCAGATCTTCATAAGTCATTGACCAGCTGCAGGAGAATCAATCAAATATCAATTTTAGAGGAAAAAGAGTGATATACAAATATAGCTTTGTGGCAGATACACAAACCAAAAGTGACTTTAAAAGTCAGAACGAAAGAGTAACATCTAGAGAAATTTGGATTGTGATGAACATAAACCTTATAATGGGATCTTTTTGTATCCTTTCAGATCTTTGAGTTTGATCTCCAACCCATTCTCTTCTGCTCTTATGCCAAGCAATTGCAGCTATATAACCAATATTAGGTTATGAAATAACCATGATTAACACATATCAACAGGGCTTGATACAAAGGAATGATGTATGTGCAAACATAGTCAACTGATGATAACCTGGACTGTAGAA
The DNA here is from genome assembly GCA_023512835.1 of Taxillus chinensis. Taxonomy (NCBI): domain Eukaryota; kingdom Viridiplantae; phylum Streptophyta; class Magnoliopsida; order Santalales; family Loranthaceae; genus Taxillus; species Taxillus chinensis. The sequence goes on from CM042087.1 coordinate 41,427,398, forward strand.
GGCATTTCCTCAACTATACTCCAACTAAACCTTAAGTTAGAAAGATTTAAGGCCCTGTTTTACCAGTATCCTCTTGTGATCTCAGTATATACATCTAAATACCATGTACCAGAAAACACGAGTCCAACCCACCATATTCCTTTGTTTTTACTCTCCTTTGCAAGTCTTTATTTTACAACTTTACTCAGTGAAGCACATAGTTTATGAGATACAGTCCATTCCTTTTGCAAAAATCAAGGTAGGAAAAACAGAAAAGTAGCAAATAACCACTAAAATACAGAATTGTCAATGAACAGTTCCACCGTAGAAGCATTTATAAAAGAGGTGTTTTTAGAGGGTGTAACAGGGTATGTGACAGCCATATAACCTGCCCCATACCCATAAGCAAGTATAATAGCAGAACCAGAGGGGGGGGGGGGGGGTATCATTATCTATACATCAATCAGTACTAAAACACACTATCCTCAAGCCTTTTACTATAATTCAAAAGCAAGAGCTTTACCATTATTGACAAAGTCAACCGCGCTCAAATCCAGTGCTGTGCAATTTTTTTCTTCTTGAATGGCAGATGACGAGCACTCCAGAAGTTTCTTTTCCTTTGGACAAGAATTCGGAGTATTGACTTCCATCTCGTTGAGCTACATAACCGTAATGACAATGTACCCCTTTTGCAATACACTATAGTTTTGGAATTGTGCTCCTCTTCTGATGCTCCCTATTAGTGCAACTACTAAAGAGAAACTAGGCACCAACAGAAGTACGGAGCTACAGGCCTGCATTAGAAATAGCACGTCTGCGTGATTAACATACAAGTAACGAAAATCATATCAGACCCAAAATGGGGATATACTGGTATGATAGATGCCTATATGTATTGATATGACCCAAAATGAGTGTTTTCTGTTTTTCTTTTTAAAATATAATAGTTATTTTCAGGTACAAAAAATAAAATAAAAAACTAAAAATAACCAAAATATATTTTAGGGTTCCTCTAAATTAAAAATAACTTTTGTTATTTTTAGTTTTAATTTTTTATACCCGAAAACAGTTATCACTTTTTTTAAAACGAAAACAAAAAACACTCGAACCAAACATACTCTAAACACTACTGCCATAAAACCAAACAAGAGTTCAAAGGAGATAAATTGGAAGGGAAAAATACCTCTTCCGGTTTAAAAAATTTTTAAAATCATTATATTGACTCCAATGTATTATAGGCTTCATTGTTGTCTTAAAATAAGCTTATAGGGCACATATAAACGAATATATGCATATGTCACGAGAGAAACTTAGATTTTAGCTCCACAAATTTAGTTAACAAATCAACAAATATTTATAGTACGGTAAAATAGAATCAAAAAAAAAAAAAAAAAATCAAAAAAATAAAAAAAAGAGCCGCAAGCATAACAATTACATGTTCAAACTACATTGTCAAAGAAATTCCCTAAAACCCGAACAATATTATAAAAATAAAAATAAGCTCGTTGAAAACCCCATACAGATTCACCGGTGGGATAAAAAAAAACCCATCCGATTGCATTCGATCATATTCCTCAAAAACAGCAACATATATAATCCTAAGTAGATTTTAAAAAAAAAACAGGAACAGCGTAAAGAAAGAAGAACGAGCTGCGAATATGATGATAGCTTGTGCTTACGAAATGCATACACGGAGACAATCTTTTTAAGATTGTTGGCGAAATACGCGGGATCGATCGAAGGTGTGTAATAGAAAGAAACAGAGATTACGAACTCCGCTTGTCTTTGATCAACTCGCCGGAGGGTTCTTGGTTTTGTTCGCACCCGGTTTTTATTTCCCCCCCTCTCTCTCCCTCTCTTGATAATGACGTGGACTCTTTTGCTTGCTTGGATATTGAAAAGAGATAAGATGTTGATGACATAAATACCCTTCACCTGCCTCCGGCCATTGGGAGAACCTAGCGACGAACAGGAGGGCAATTATGTCAAATATGTTTTCCTTGATAATTATTGTATTTATATATTAATATTTTAATTAACTCTCTTTTACAAACTGTTATATTCATTGTTTATTAAAACGTAGATTTGGTTCAGGCATTTCTATTTCTTTTCTTCATGAGTAGGCAACCGTGTGTTGGGTTTAAAATATTAAAATTTTGAATGTTTTAACCTTTTAATTAATTTATTTGAAAAAATTAATTTTCTAATTTGGATATCCAAATTTTATGTATTTTAAATATCCATTGGATTGGATATGGATATATTTTTAAGGTTTGGATATGGAATATCTTCAAACATCCAAATATAGTATTATCGAAAATCCGAAATTCATATATATTTATTTTGAGAGTAATTGCTCTTCAGAATCATTCAACTTTACTCTTTTAAGTACAGTTCATTGATTATATTTAATTTAGATTTTAATTCTTTTTTCCCTTTATGTATTATATATATTATTAGCTAACTTCATTTAATAAAAAAATCGTTATAAAAACTATATTGCAGGGTTTTTATATTTTTATCAAATGATGTTGTTTTGATTATTATATGTTTATTAAAATAATATTATTTTAATTATTGTATTTAAAATTAAAACAATCTTTTTTAGATTAAAAAATTAAATACATAATTTATTATTTTAAAAACTGTATGTGATATTACTCATAATAATACTAATAATAATAATAAACCAGAAGAAACGAAAGATGGATAATGATTGTTTAACCCTGGGGAAACAAGGTTTGGTGAGTTGGGGATAGTTTGGGTCGGCGTCCGAGACGGAGATGGCAACGCTGGTCGGTGTGACTTGTAAGCTTCGTTCGTAGGAGTCAATGCACGTGGGGTTGGTGGGGTTGCTTAATCACCAAGGGATCAAGATCAACGGGGCAGTTTGGTGATCCACATTTTAATAGCAACCCAAAATCAAAAAATAAAAATAAAAATAGACACTTCCACAACGACTTGTCGAGAAAGTAGAAAGGGTAGGTATCATTTCCCAGTCTCTCTCACACAAAAAAAAAAAAAAACAAAAAACAAAAAACAAATCCGTGGTGAGAGAAATGGTCTATATGAACTATGGTCCAAATGTATTGAGAATTAAGTAATTATTATAACATTTTTTATTTAATCATCAATAATTTATTTTATTACAATATAAATGATAAATAATTTATCATATTTTATGAAAAATATTTAATTCGGTCAATGATTAAAAAAAATATTTAAAATTTATCATGTTTTATATATCTCCCGCTTCTCTCATGCTAGCTAATCAGGAGTTATGATACTTTGGTCTATTTGATATGTATTATTTTAAAAATATTATTATTATTTTGGAAAATAAAGACTCCAGTGAATTTAGAATTATTTATAAGTAATAAAAATTCATTGGGGTTTATAATTTTTAAAAATAATATTATTTTAAAAAATAATTTTCTCTTGTCAAAAGTAGTAAAAGGTTATGTTTTTAGGAGCCATGTTTACGTGATTTTCAGGCATTATAAACTATATTATAGCATGTATTAGTCAGTGATATATGAATTTAAGGAACAACAAAGAACCACGAGATTAAAGAAGTAGAGACCAAAGAAAACCTATAAGAGCACTCACAGTGGGCTCAATGAATCTAAATTTTTGTTAAATTTTAGCTAAAAAGCATTAAAAGACCTTTGCAGCAGACTCAATAAAATAGCCACAAAAGTAGCTAGTTATGTTTTACTGGCCAAATTTAGTGAAGCATTTCTTGTTAGCTATTTTTTTATAAAATAATATGCTTTCTCTCTCCTCTCTTCTATCTCTTGGCCAAATTTGTGGCGTGGTGAGCTGTCATCATGACATGAAATTAATATTTTAATATAAATATTAAAATTTTATTGAGCTTATAAATACTAATATAAATTTTAACTGGTCAAATTTTATAAAAATTAAATTTGTAGCTAAATTTTGACTAACATTTATGGAGCCCACTGTGAATGCTCTAATGGGTGACCTCCGAAAAGACTATACAATTAGATAATAATGCAACCCAAGCCTCTATCAATATAGCACCAGCACACGAGAGAGGAAGTCAAGGGAATTGTTAGGGATAGGTAAAAAAAGATATGAATTTTGAGGGAATTGGTAATTCTTCACATATTAAACGAATTAGCTCAAATTAACCAAGTAAATATGAAAATGTGAGCGTAAAAAAATAATTTAACTGTTGTTGCCATTGAACCCAGTTTAACCATTTGTGATAAATTTCACAATTGTTGCTGTCATCCATCAATAGTTATCTTGGAACCAATTTCACTTGTCGCTATTGAAAGCTTATCAAATACACCACAATTTAAGATCAGTAATGTAATAATGATTACAAGATAGGTTTGAACTCGTAGCAATAATAACTTTATGAATATTAATGCATTCCCATGGTCCAAAGCATACAAGTCTCAACTGCCCTAACTGAAATTAGGTTATGACAAACATGTAGTCACTTGATTGGATCACGTGTCACAAACTCCAATCATGTGACAATATATCAACAACAACTACAAAATAAAAGAGAGTGTGTATGTTTGTTTTATATTTAATGTCACGAATACAAATATATAATTTATTTATTGATTTATATTTCATATAACCAATTTCGATCGATTTGCTTTCATTTAAAATCCTCTTTCCAATTTTCCACAAAAGCCTTTTGACATGTTAAAAAAACGTCAATGTTTTTAGCTAAAACAAAAATTTAAGTTAAAATTAACTTAAATTTTATATTTTTGTTCAATAGTGTAGCTATAATATAAGCTATATTTAACTTTAAAATAAACTAAAGTTAAATTTAACTGATATTATCAGTTATTCTCTTACTCCAAAACCCATAGTACTTGTCCTTTTATGCAAAACACATAATATTAAAAAGAAAACATAGTATTTTAATAGTAAATTAAAAAATGATTTAAGTAATAATAATTAGTTAAAACTATTAAATTTGTTATTAGTTAAAAATATATATAAGGAGTTAAAAAATAAAATGTAATTAGGTAATTGGTGTAAGAATAATTTCTCAAGCAAAAACAAATTAATAAAAAAATAACATTGCTCTTAACGAAGTGAAGGATCACATATATTGGAGGGATCTACCATCGATAGTGGGCTGTAAAGAAATTAATATCATTGGATTCACATTAATATTGTTTTAAAGCTAATTAAATTTTCCTATATTAACTAATAATTATAGTGTCCACATAAATTAATCTCCAATCTCCTCGCATTAATTAGAGTATTTTCGACATGTCGGGATATGTCGGGCAGTTAGCCTCACGACGGGGGCAGGGGATACATGTATTAAAAAATAAAAACAAGAAACAAAAATAATCCGATTTGAGTTTGAGGGGAGACAAATAATAAATAATAAGAGGACCCTAAATTGAAATTAGAAGAAGAGAAGCATCAATATTGAGGATCGGTATGCTGTCTGTCTCTGCTGCCAGTACCTAAATTCTTTGCTTCAACGGCAAATCCAATTTCCCTTCTCCTCCCCTCCAAATAACTCAGCCCCCCGAAATGGCCATCTCATTCACAATTCATGTCTGGTTTTGCTCTGTTTCTAACAAGCAGAGCAACAAGCCAGGATATTAATTTGACTAGAAAGAAAAAAACAAAGAAAGAAAGAAAGAAATGGGTTTTCTGTACGACGATGTCGTTGTGATTACAGAAGCGGAGAATCCGGGAGGCCAGACTGTGATTACGGTGAATTGTCCAGACAAGACTGGCTTGGGTTGCGATTTGTGCAGGATTATACTGCAGTTTGGACTGAGCATTGCCAGGGGAGGTAGCAAAACACTTGCTCACCCATTATTCAAATCTCATCCTCGATTTATCATTTTTCTGTTTTGTTTTTGAGATTTATGTCAAAACAAATTGTGGGTTGTCATAATATTATGTTCATGACAGACGTGTGGGGATTTGGGTTGCATAGAAAACGAGGGACCTGATTGTTTTCCCTCTTCCAGTGGCTTTTGGATGAGGTTCAAGGTTTTGGGAAAAATAGAGTTGTTTGGTACTATTATTCATCGGAAAATTTTGGAATTAGGAGGGCTTGTCAGATTCTATTGGAAATAAGAGTCTTGCCGAGTACTGTATGAATGCATAGCATTAAATTAATTAAAGTATGCGCGGTCGTTTGTTTGTCATTTATTATTGATGGTTTCCATTTTCTCATGTTTTATCTCATGCCCATAGATCTATTAACTGATGGGAAATGGTGCTACATCGTATTATGGGTGGTGGGGAGGAAAAATCTCTCCACCAGGTGGAATCTGCTGAAGAAGAGATTGTTGGAGGTGTGTCCGCCCTGCTTGTCGGCCTCAGGCATTTGCTATTACCATCCAGATATTCCCCCACCAACGCCTCCGAATGTTTTCCTCTTGAAGTTCTGGTGTTCTTATCATCGCAAAGGCCTCTTACATGGTAGTCTCCCTTTTTTTGGTTGCAGAATATTGTGTTCCTGCAAATATGCATGCCTACTGGGAAACAGTTTGTGTTTTATGCAAGGGGCTCTTGCTGTCATGATAGCAGTATTCTCCTATCATTAGAAAGTTTGGATACCTTTTGCTTACTTTAAATCAATCATTCCTGATGGTAGATTTGAACTTCTAGACGATTTTAGAATCCTACTGATTGGTATTAGCCTACACGAATTCTGTATGCTTATTGGTAGTAAAATGCCGTTCTATCCATTCAATTTACTTTTCCTATCAGGGCTCATTCAAGTTTACTTGTAATACAATACAAAATTTGCACCGAAGAAACTAATTCTCGCCATGTTTATGCTTCTTATTTGTTATGATATTTAATTATGCCTTTTTATGGATATGGAAATCATAGCTGACCATGGTTGGTTTATTACTCCATACATGAATAGATTTGATCTAACTCTTAATTTTGAAAAGATAGGCTTGGATGTGTTTTAGGTATCAATATTAATGTAGCTCAATATTTTAAAATTTTCTCTGTCATCCTTTCCTTTTCTTAGATGTAACTGAGGTTCTTTGTGAGCTAGAGCTTACAATTAAAAGGGTGAAAGTTTCCACCACCCCTGATGAAAGAGTGCTGGACCTCTTCTTCATCACCGATACCAGGTTTGTGCAATATAATGTCATATGCATACATATGAGTTTACATGTACTTATGTATGTACCATGTAATTCCTTATCTGACTATGATAATCCAGTTTTTCTCTTGTTTTCACTTACCTTCATGTTCATACATTTGATCCTTAGGTTTAGTATAGTTGACATGAAAAATCAAAGAAAAAGAAATAAAGAGATGATAATGAGTTCTATAGTTACATTACTGTGGGAGCAAAATGTTCTGAATTTCAAATCATAGTTTATTTTCATTTATATTTGCTCTTCTTATTACTTTTATTTTTTACTTTTTACTACCTTCTCTGTAGCCTAAAATGGGATTAGGGAAATCCAGGTTAATCAGAAAATAGAGGAGAAATATAGTCAAATTTCTTAGTTTTTTTTAGTTTACACCAATATACTTCCATCTGTCTGCCACTTATTTGGGGCCAGTCACTTTCTAATATGATAGGGCATGTAGAATATCTTGTTGTGGTGATTCTGTTTTTTTAATGGAGTTCTCTAAAAAGCTATATGAAATGAGGATAACAGCACCTAATACCTATAGAATTTTAAGTGTTAGTTTAAGTTGGATCATGCTATTGTGTAGGGTTTCCACATGCAGTCCAAGTTGTGGGAGAGTATTTATTGGATTTAATAACATTTCAGTTTTCTGCATGTTTACATAAGGAAACATATGTTCTTATATCCTGTTTTTAGATAAAATTCTTTATAAAGGCTCCTAGTAAGAAACAATTTTAATTCAAATTTGTCCTTAAACTTATTGCTGTTAGAGTTTCTTCCTTAATATTCTTCTGGTCCCAACTTTAAGATTTTTTTTTTTTTTTGGAAATCCATGTAATGTATGAAGTTAGACATATGCTACTTTACAGAAGTATGAATTATTCTATTGCTGGGGTGTTTGCTAAAAATCTATTATCTTCCTTTGTTCAATCGAAAAGTGGTCCATTCCTGACAGGGAATTTTTTTTATGTTTTTTTGCTTTTTTGTTTCTGGTTATAACCTTCATGTTATGCAGCTGGGCAGTGTTTTTTTTAAACTGTCTTCCTGTAGCATTTTTTATTGATTTTATTTTTTAATATCTCTACTTAAAGGTGCATTTTATCTTCAGAGAACTACTTCACACCAAGCAAAGGCAGGGGGACACAATTAACCGATTAAAATCTGTCATAAGGGATGCCCTGCTAAGCTGTGAGATTGTGTTGGCATCCCTAGATGTTACTGCTTCTCAGGGATCCTTGTTCCTTCCATCTGACATCATGGATAACATTTTCAGTTTAGAGCTATCCAATGAACACCACAGTGGATCACTTGACTCCAGTGGAGTATCCATTGTTATTGAAAATTCCCTCAGCCGCGGACACACTCTTCTTCAAATCCTCTGCCAGGATCATAAAGGTCTTATGTATGATATAATGAGAACCCTGAAGGACTACAACATCCAGGTAGGCAATCTTTACTACAGTTTTTTTTTTTTTTTAGGTTCACGTTTTAATATTGTCCAAATGAGCAAAAATGGTTTCTGTGCACCTTTCTCTTTACTGTTAAATGGGTGACGGGATTGGCACTTCAGCAGACTCCATCAATAGCAGTGGCTCGGAAACTCATAGAAACTTATGCTTTATCTCAGACTTCCTATGGGAGATTCTTTGAGAAGTCAAATGGGAACTGTGAGCTGGACTTGTTTGTTGTGCAATCGGATGGGAGAAAGATAGTTGATCCCAACAAGCAAAATGCACTGTGCTCCAGGCTAAGGATGGAGCTTCTTTGTCCTCTGAGGTTGACTGTAGTGAGTCGGGGGCCTGAAACTGAGCTGCTGGTGGTAAATCCAGTGGAGTTCTGTGGAAGAGGCCGGCCTCTAGTATTTCATGACATTACCCTGGCTCTGAAAACCCTCGACATTGACATATTTTTGGTACATTTTCTTGAATCCATATTGGGTTAGTCTCACATGAATGTATGGTTCTTCTAGTACAAAAAATCTGAAATGCCTCTGGCGCCTCTATTCCTTTTATGTTAACAATTGCAGGTGGACATAGGAAGACGTGTGTTTCAGGACCGGGAGTGGGAAGTATATAGGATCCTACTCGACGAAGGGAATGGGTTTCCCGTGCCGAGGAGCAAGGTTGAAGAGTGCGTGAGGAAGGAATTGATGGGTTGGGAATAGCTAGGTAGGGTCTAATAGATACCAACTGCTGAGGGTTGGGAGAGCTTAATGCTTGAATGTACAGCATATTTCTTCACCCAACCCATTGAGTCTGCTGACCCTTTCCACTATAACTGCTAGGTGGACTGAGGAAGGAACGTGTACAGAGTTTACGTAAATTCTGGAGTAGTGCTACTCCAATCTTCCCTCCAATGTCTCCATCATAAATTATCATGCTTGGTAGGAATAAATATTTTTCTTACTATAGAGGCTGTCTCTTCATGTGTTACTTGTTTGCCTTTTATTTTATTATAAATTGTTGGTTCATGAAAACGCTTAATCGGGTTCCGGTGACTTTTTACATTATTAGTAAGGTGAAGTGAGTCTCGTGCAGCAATAACATCATGGGTCTCGCAAATTTTTACATACGTATCAAAGTATTGAAAAGCACGTATGAAATCAATATAAGATATAAGTTTATTTGGAGTCACAAAATATTAATGATCCTATATGTTGGAGTAGTGGCTCATATAGGGTCTATGAGAGATACTAGTAAAAAGCCGGGCAAGCGAGTGGAGCGCTGTGGAGTGAGGAAAGCGGAGCGACCGAACGGAGCGGCGTGGAACGAAGCTTGACCAGCCCAGCGGCGGCTTCTTTTTTGTTGGGCCAGAGGCTTAGACGGTTTGGGGGGTGCGGAGGGCTCCGCCCCCTGCGGTACGGACTAGGGTACCTATATATATTGTTGTAAACCCTAGTGATGTATTGTAGTTGAGAATAATAAACAGAAACGCCGTCTCTCTCCCGTGGACGTACCCGATTTTGGGAAACCACGTAAATCCTGTGTTCTTGTACAATTGCGTGCGTGCGTGTGTCGATCCAAGTCTTTCACTATATAATATTTGATAAATCCAGAAATGATAAAAGCGTAGGAAATATTAAAATGCTATGGCACAAGAATGGACATGATTTGGTGTTTTAACGTGAGTATAGTTGTAAACAATGATATTGGCTTGGATAAGGGAAATAATGATGGGTATAGGTAAACTGATGTAATTTTTTTTTTTGTAATTTATTAATTTTTTGTTTGTAGATTTGACTCAATGGTGAATGGTGAAATTATAATAAAAGGTTAATGTTAATATATAGAAGTGGATTATAGGTGTGATCGTGTTAGGCATAAACATATAGTTTTGACAATAACAGTGACTAGAATCATGGTGGTTTTGAATGACTAATGGTGCATGCGATAAGTCTAAAGAAATGTTAGAATTGGTCATTGGTAATGTTGAAATTTTGAAATTTGTGACTAAACTGGTTTTGAGTGGTTAGGATTTTGAAGATTTTAATGGGAGGAGAAGCTTTACTGTTCTAATACCATATAAAATGTGAAAGTATAATGATAGGTATATCAATTGTGTTAATAAGTGTATATGAAATCTGTTAATAAGTTTATATTGGATTAATTATTGGCATCTTTAAATATACGACTTGATAAACAAGAGTAAAATACAGATGCATTGGACTTGATAAATGCATTGTAATTATAAGTTACAGTTTGTCAATTTGTCAATGTTTTATTTTTTCTATCCTTTTCTTTTCTCTTTATCTCTTTTACGTCGCTCTTCCCTTTTTTTTATGTTATATTATTATTATTTTGTTCAACCCAATAACTAATACAACATGACTTTAAAGTTATAATTTTATCAAAATAGTAGTGACTAATATAAATGTTATTAAAGCTTTAAAAAAAAGTACTTAAGTCAGCTCATTAACAGCCGTCTCCTAAAAGCATTAGCTCTTTATTTTCCATTTATATTTTGATAATAATTATTTATTACTTTTTCTTTTTAATTTATTTAATTATAAATTGCTCTCTTTTTTAACCAATGATCTCTATTTTCATATGATAAAATATTATTTCTAGTATAGGATCGGTATCACTAATTTCACATACACTTTTTAACCAACTTGCTCCTGTCACTCTCCACCGCAGCAGCAGCTGCTGGCTGCTGCTCCAACTAGTCTCCCATTATCGGACCTGTCGCTCACTCACACCACCATCTCTTTTGACTACCAAGCCGCTGCAGAGCTCACCACGACCACCAACCGCCACCATCTCCAACGTCACACCACCTATGGCCCTGTTGCACCCTCTCCCCTCTCCCTCTGATCTTACCATCAATACCTAAACTTGGACCACACACACCTCCCTCTCTAATTTCAGCCCGCCACCAAAAGGCCATCCAAGCCCTCGCCGCCACCACCACCGAACGTCCTTTCCTCACAGTTGCAAACTGTCCACACCAATCACGGACGCTCACCCCGGCCACGTCGGGCGCTCCTCCCCCAGGCGTTGACAACAACCACCGCCTACAAGCCGGCCAGGCGGCCACTCTATCTAACCTCGGTGTCCTTGCTGCTTCCGTGCTTCGGCCACACCAACCACTGTCTTTTCAACTACCGTCAGTATATTAAATTGTATACAACCGTACGTATAGCCGTAAGGGGAAAGGGAAAAAAAAGTGGTGAACAAGGATTGTTAGCCTACTTAAATTGGGAGCCAAATTTGGAAAAATCTAGGCGTCTATTCGTTTGATGTAAAAACAACAAAAAATAAAGAAAAAGAAAAGGGAATATTGTTAAGAAATAAATTCTAGTTTATGTACCTCGTGTAACAATGGGAAAAACCGGTAAAACTTAAAAGAAATTTTCTGATTTGTATCACTCCCTTCAAAAAAAAAGCTTTTTTTGTGTTTGGCATGTTTACAGGCTTCAAATAGTCGGGCTCTTTCTATGGCTTTATTATATTGATTATTAAGAAAAGGAGACGCCCACCCACCCGTGCCCCGACGGTTTACTTTAACTATTCTTTGACCAGCACAACCTTTTGCTTGACGATGGCCGTAAATGACTTCTTTTGGAACACTTAAATATTAATGTTTAGCACCATTAAGAAGCTAACTTATAGTTACCCTTTCAGTTTTCCTATCTTCTTCCTTGGCTTTATCATAAAAAAGTCAACTAAAAAATGATGTCTACGATTACTACGTATTCATTGATTTTGTTTTTTTTTAATTTGGTGAAAACTTTAGCAAATTGTAAAAAATTTAAAGAACCTTAACGCATAAATTGGTTATAACCAATGAATATGCATCAAAGCAATTAAAACTCACAAAAAGTAAACATTTTGAATAAGGGATCACATATTTTGACTCCTGCTGTGCATCAAAATAAAAACTCATTCTTAATTACTTTCATAACTCATTCTATATGATAGCATTGGTTTTCTTAAAAATAAACTCGTACTAGTATTAGCTCGATCTCATCCCAAACACTCCATGTGGTATTATTAAAAAGCAAAAGGGTTCGCACTCAGCAACCTGGCCCTATATAAAAATCGAAGGGGGGGTATACTCTAGAGTTATTTTTGATATAGGTTTGTATGAGGTTAGTTATTCTATTGTGAATTTTTATAGTAGGGTAAAACTAAGATTTCTAAGGAATATTATCACTTTAAAATAAAGTTATATTAATTATTTGAAAATAGAGATTCGTGTGCCCTAAAGATTAATGCTAAATTAGACTAAAAAATAATTAAACTAAGTATTAATTTATCACTTTACAGTAAGTTGGCTGTGTTTGGCCACTAAGTATTAGAACTTGAAAATAATGAATATTATGCTGATTGTCCTAAAAATTAATGCTAAATTAAGTATATTTTAAATATTTTATTAAAATGAAAAGAAAAAAAAAAACCCGTCCAATACCCGTAATTTGATGGATGATCCAAAATGCGATGGGTGCTGGGTACGGCCTAAAAAAACAAAAACAAAACCGATGGATTTAATACCGGATTCGACTTTTATGGTATCCGCCCGAACCCGAACCCACCATATACAAGTTTACATCCCTACCCGCCCTTAAAGATTCTTTCGCTCTGGCACGCAGTCACGCTCGTTCAGCTCACAGACGTCTGCCTTACGGTCCCCACATCACCCTCACCCGAGAGCCATGGCGACTATAACATCTCCCAAATGCCCGCCGCGATCCGACGCCGCCTCCCCTCTCTTCTCTTCGTTCCCCAACCGCAGTTTTCGACACCCGCTCCGATGTTCCGTCGATTTTTCCGGAATTTCCGGTTCTTCTCCCGCCACTGTTCCCGCTCTGCGGCGCCGAGTCGTCTACAGTCAAGCGTCTCCCGCGACTTCGTCTACAGCCTCCGTCAATGGAAATGGTCAGCTGATCTCTACCTGAATCTTCATGTTTCCATCCGTCTTTTGGTGTATGCAATTTTCCTGGCGGATTGGTTGTCGACTAGGGTTTCCTTATTCGCGTTTCATATTCGTAAATGAAAAAACACTCTTGAAAGGAGAAGATTAAAAAATATGTCACTATTTTTTAAAATTAGGTGCTGAACTATTTGCTCATTGAATGATTACTAGAAAATATGTTTTGAAAGATTTCATATTGAACTGTGCTTATTCATCCACCATGCGTGTTTATATAATTAAATCCATGGTCACAACTAAGTCTAAGGGTGTGGTTTTGGTGGTCATCACAATTGAGTTCAAAACTAAGTTTTGACCTCGTACTAGAGTAATAGATGAATGTTTAGTTAAAATGCATACTCGGTATCCTATGTTTGGTTAATGGTTTTTACCTTAAAAATTACATTTTGTATGTTTGGTTGGAATATTTGGAAGCACATTTTTGATAGTAAAAATTATTGTTTAATAAATATTATTAGCAGCAACAACAATAATAATAATGGCCTTTGAAAAATGTTATATGTAACAATTAATAGTAATTCTAATGCCGTTTTTAAAAAGTAATGATATAATTATAATTAGCAACTAATAGTAATAATGCCCATTTTTAATATAGTGAAAAAGAGTCTAATGAGTTTCACCATGAAACTTTTCTCACGGATTGCTTCAAATTCATACTTACAAACATCCAATGTAATGATCTTTCTTAACAGTGGAGTTATATTGAGAACTTTTTATTTTTTAAGTGTAAATTGTGGAAATATAGACTCAGAGTGAGGCTAATTAAGTAACTGAGGTTTGGTTAAAGTCATGGTTTTGCTTTTGCAAAACTAATTATTGAGCCTTAAAGCTTAGTTTAGGAAAATCAAGCAAAACACATCATAAAATATTATCACAACTAAGTTTTGTTTCTCCAAATTTAGGTTTCAATGGATACCAGACATGTGCTAATGGATTTTTGAGTTTTGCATCTCAAGTTGCCATTGTAATAAAATTTTTCATGGCATATTTTTTATGTTTAAATTGTCACTCAGATACCAGGATTTTTTATGTTGGTTTAGGTATGAGCATTGCCTTTCTATTAATTAGTGCCAAAGGGACACCACCATTAATCTTTATTTATTAGTAATAATCACAACTAATTTTTTTTTAATATTAATATTTTCTGAAAAATGATTTTCACTTATAAAAATTTTGCATTGAACATCATAAAATCAGCTTAGTTGCCTTGATTAGGAACACTGCCCCTGTAATAACCGGACAAATTTACCTGAAAATCTTCATCTATGCAATCGTCATTTATTAAAATCAAAACCAGCTGATTTTTTGGTTAGGATCTTGTGATTTATCAAATAGCTGATCTGACTGGAATTTATTTTGTATCCATTTTGTAGCCAAAACGGAGCTCAAGGATTTCCTTCACATCAGTGATTTCAATAGATCTACTATATTAAAGATCTTAGATCATGCCATAGAGGTCAAGGCACTACTAAAGTCAGGGGAGCGAACCTTTCTGCCATTTAAAGGGAAAACGATGGCTATGATTTTTGCCAAGCCCTCAATGAGAACACGAGTATCATTTGAGACTGGGTTTTCCTTGCTTGGAGGCCATGCTATATACCTTGGGCCAGATGATATCCAGATGGGAAGTCGGGAGGAAACACGCGATGTAGCTCGAGTATTGTCTCGCTACAATGACATCATAATGGCTCGTTTATTTGCTCATCAGGTATGCTGGTGAGTTTCTTATATTGAATATATTTGTGTATACCACAGTAGTACTGTTCATATTATCAAGAATTTGATTGAGTCCAGATTAGGAGCCACAACTGATAATATTCCATGCAAACTGCTTTTTTCATCCTGATAAATTAGTAACAATGTAACATATAAAGTTCATTCCCATTACTCCTGAAATTGGATTACTAACTTCTCCTAATTAGGTTGCAATGCAGAAAATTGACTTAGATGTTAGTTCTTGATATACTTTGACATCTTATTTTAAAGATAAATGCAAGTGGTCTTTGGATTGGTCTCTCCAGGTTTGTAATTTCCTTAATCCTTTTTTTGTGAACTTATTCTTATTGTTTAACTGTATTACCTGTTCTGCTGTAGGACATTCTAGACCTAGCTAGATATTCAAGTGTACCTGTCATCAATGGCCTGACAGACTTCAACCATCCTTGCCAGATAATGGCGGACGCCCTCACAATAATTGAACATATTGGTAAATTAGAAGGAACAAAGGTCAGTCAAAATTTAAAATCAATTCAATCCGTCTTGCTGTCTCTCGATCAATGACAGTCTCTGAGGTTGGTCAAAATTTAATTAAATGACAATGCAAATCTAGGTTGTTTATGTTGGAGATGGAAACAACATTGTGCACTCTTGGCTCCTGTTGGCAGCGGTTATTCCTTTTCATTTTGTCTGTGCATGCCCGAAAGGTTTTGAACCTGATGAGAGCACGGTTGAAAAGGCTCGACATTCCGGAGTCAGCACAATAGAGATAACAAATGATCCGAAGGGAGCTGTTAAAGGTGCTAATGTAGTGTACACTGATGTATGGGCGAGCATGGGGCAAAAGGAAGAAGCTGCACATCGTCGCCAAGTGTTTCAAGGATTTCAGGTAACAGATAAAAATGGTTTTTGTTATAAATATTAAACAGAGCAGGATGATTGTATTTACTTGCGGTTTGGGGTCTCATTTGATTGTGGTCGCAAATTAAATGGCAGGTGGATGAAGCCCTTATGAAGTTGGCTGGCCCACAGGCCTTCTTTATGCATTGTTTACCAGCAGAAAGAGGCGTAGAGGTGACTGATGGGGTTATTGAAGCTCCCAACTCCATCGTGTTCCCTCAGGCTGAGAACCGCATGCATGCCCAGAATGCCATAATGCTTCATTCACTTGGGCTTGGGCTGTGATTCCACCCGATCGCCAAATTTTGTGGGGCTGTTCATTAAATAAATCCAGGATCTGATATGTTTTCTGTCTGTTAATTTGAGCTTCTGAATCCTTTCTTTAGCTTCTTGAGTACATTGATTGGAGCTTTTTGTTCGTAAACGTAAAATATTTTTTATTTTCTTTTTCCTTTTTTTTTCCCTGTATTGAACTAGATGCTGTTCTGGTTAGCTCTTTTTCCTGGGAAATACAAAACCATAAATTAATACAGGGGGCGTACACTATTCACATAAAACGTTACCCAAAGAAAAAAAAAACAAAACCAATTATACAAGCAAGAAATGGACTGTGCTGACTGGAAGGCCTGGGCGTTAGCTACCGCTCTTCTGAGTTGAACTTGTTCCAAGCATCCTGACAATCACAATGATATTTTAAAAAAATTGTTGATATTCGAGTTTCCATATGATCACAAGTTGAAATCATTATTTTATAATTAAAATAATGATAAAACTTAATGTTGGTGCCACTGCCCCCGTCTCATAATTTAACTACTCGGGTCTCGGGAATTAACACCATTTAACTACAAAGCAGTGAAATCATTATCTCTAAGTCAATTTATTTTTAAAATGTTCACAGCCTACTTATAAGTTTTTTTTTTTTAAAAAAAGACTGCTTGAAAGCCATATACATGATAAAAAGTATTTATACTTATATACAATTTTTAATTGATGTTTATTTCATTAAAAAAATCTATCATACTCTATAAACTATTATAAAGCTTAAGATTTATAGCCTTATTAATTATTACCCTTACATATATAAGCCATAAACACTTTACTATACACATCTCCTTATATTATATATATATAGTCATAACCTCCTTATATTTACAAATATAAATACATTTTATAAATCCTACCAAAAAGTGTAGAGCTAGTCGGATCTAGGGGGTCGCTGTCTTTCACAATCAATATAAATTACTTTACCAATAAACGTGTAAATACCCGGTGTTCACGTTCTTGGCCCATTCAATTTTAACCTCAAGGTTGCAAAATCTTGGTCATCCGACTCTCTTAAAATAGCCAACACTTGACAATTCTATCATGACACTATTCTAAAAATACAGAAGAGGAAAGTGAAGAGCGCACCTGTAGAAGATCAAAAACTTTCTCGCATATGTACTTCTGTTGAATGGTCGCACCCCGCTGCTGCAACTTATCAGGATGGACGTACAGAGCAGCTTTTCGATAAGCCTTTTTTGCAGCATCGGGATTAAGGATTTCATTTAGGGTAACTGGCTGCCAACCACTATCAGAGCCAAGGATCTGCAGTGAAAAAAAACCAGTTTCACTTTACCTTGCAAGGAAACAATTCATCACATGCTCCGAAATAGATGAAGAAAAACTAATTTACAGATGCATGTAAAAATTATAATTTATAACCATAATGGTAAAATTTCAGTGGTCAAGTATTATAGTGAATGTATATTAGTAGGATTCTAATGCTAAAATTGAATGATGGTTAAGCCAATTATAGAAATACAATCATGTAGTTGTTTGTATCATCAGATTGTGTTAATGAAAAGTGGAACTTTACACCCCTCTAGGAAGTTTAAGGTAGCCTTCCCTGCTGAATTTTAAGTTGTAGGAGGTAATGTTGTGAACTTGATGTAAATTGTAAGAATAAGATCTTGCCAGAGTAGTACAGAGCATAAAGAAGTTTAAGAAGAAAAAATAAGCCAAACGCAACTTTCCCGGCACACAGATTTAAGACCAAAAAAAGAAAAATGCCAAAGACAACCATTTTCTGAATGCAAATTTAAGACATACGTATTGCAGCGTTGAGAGTAAAGCACGCAACTTTCCGTGCTTCCCAGCTGACCACCTTTTGACTTCAGCATCCAAAGACTCCGCCAGTCTCTGCAATTTTTAAATGAACGAAAGGTAAGAGTAAATGGATATCAAGAAGACCAAACCCAAGCCAATTAATGGAAAAGTAGCTGAAAATCATTACTTACATTCCTCTCAGCCTGCTCTTTCTGAGCTATAAGATCACGCATGTTCTTCTCTGCAAGAGCTTTTGCCTATAATTAAAAAAAAAAGAAAAAAAGGAAAGGCTTATTAAATAAGCTGAAACATCACTCCCATCTTCTCACTAGTTAGTACGGGTCGGTAAGGAATATAGGAGGGAAAGGGGGGAGGAAGCATACTGCTCGTTCCACTGTCCGTTGATGCCTCTCTAATTTAGCCTGGCATCTCTGAGCTGATTCACCTCTGGCTCCATCAAATCTTTCAGTAGTATGCGGAACTTCATGATGCAAATGGGGAAAAAAAGTGTTTAGAAGGAGCGAGAAAAGTAGTCTCATAAGCGATAATGATGAATAAGTGAAGGTGTGTATTATAAAATCACTTACTGCCATGATTTAAGGAAATAGAATATTTCGAACTGCTGGAAGGACCTGAGCTCTGAGACCGTGGATCCTGCATAAAATCCAAGTACCTTCATATGCGGAAATGCAAGAAAAGAACAAGCTGCATGAGGATGTAGTTCGTAATGTCACACTCACCAAGGAAGAAGATCTCTGCTTTATTCCATTTTCTCTGGTGACACCAGAAAACCTTTCAGCATGTTCTCTAGCATTAAAGGAAGCCTTCTCAGACAACGCTTTCTTTAGAGCACGTTCTCGAGCCTCTGCAGTTGCTCTCTCCACTGCCGCACGTTCTGCCCTTAGTTTGGCTTCTGTAGCAGCCTTCTCAGATACAAACTTGGCCTCTGCAGAAGCCTTCTCTATCCGTTCTTGAGCCTTGGCCTTTACTCTTTCTCGAGCCTCAGAAGTTGCTTTTTCGACAGCTGCCCTCTCTGCCCTTTCTCGGGCATCAGCAAATGCTCTTTCACGGGCTTCACGAATTGCTCTTTCAACAGCTATCCTATCTTTTTCCCTTTCTATTTCCCTTTCCCTCACTTTCTCTTCATCCTTTGCCATTAGGTGTGGCTTATTTAGCTCCACTTCTTTCTGCCGAATGGGCGGGGTTTCCATCTCTATCGTCACAGTAGTTTCATCAAGATCCATCTCACCACTTCCAGTATTTTGGTAGCTTTTTATGGCCTCAGCCTTCTCTATACTTTCATTTTCACTTACAAACATATGAGTGGGGTCTGTATTTTTTCCATTTTCAATACCTTCTGCATCAACTTCTTTAAAATAATTAGTATCTCCTTTGTGATTTAACGCAACTTCAGCTTCTTTGCCATTCTCAAGATCATTCTCTGCTTCATGAACTACTGCTTCAACATGTTGTCTTAGATCCTCCACTTTGTGATGGAGGGGAACTTCAGCCTCCTTGACAACCTCAACATCATCCTCCGCTTCAGGAACTACTGCTTCAACATGCTGTTTCAGATCCTCCACTTCATGATCGTTCACTTTGTGATTAAAAGCGTCTTCAGCTTCCTTGTCATCCTCCAATTCATGAACTGATGTGTTAACATGCTGTTTCAGATCATCCACTTTGTGATCAAGGGCAACTCCAGCCTCCTCAAAATCCCCGAGTTCATCCTTCACTTCATGAATTAATTCTTCAACATGCTGTCTTCGATCCTCCACTATGTGTTGGAGGGGAACTTCAGCCTCCTCAAAATCCCCAAGATCATCCTTCACTTCATGAATTAATTCTTCAACATGCTGTCTTCGATCCTCCACCATGTGATGGAGGGGAACTTCAGCCTCCTTGGCATCCTCAAGGTTATCCTCCGCTTCATGAACTAATGCTTCAACATGTTGCATCAGATCCTCCATTCCATTATTGAGGGAAACTTCAGCCCCCTTGGCATCCTCAACACCATCCTCCACCTCATGACCCAATGCTTCGACACGCTGTTTCAGATCACAGGCTGATGGGCTGTGTACGCAATTATTCCAGAAAATCTGTTTGCAATCAAAGTTCACGTTGATATCTCCTATATCAATCCCATCAGAAAGTGGGACTTCAGATATTCTTTCAAACATTTCTTTTTCGTTCATTCCATTTGGAAAATAGACCTCCACCTCCTCACAAATTTCCACTTCACCCGAATCTTTTATTATTTCCACTATCCTGCCAACTTCATCTTGTGCTTCCTCACCTTGTACGCCATCTCTCTCATAACGTAATTCCTGATTCTGACATTGGTTCATAATCTCATCCCTATGGGATGCATTATTTGCTTTAAGAGTCTCCTCATGCTCAAAATCTTCTTGATCTGCGTTTATCTCATTCCCATGTTCATCAATATCTGAGCTTGAAACAATCTTATTTTCTTCAATTTGGCATGTTCCTTTCCGCTTCTCATACATGTCTACCCATTCTGGAGCTTTTTCATTTAGCCTTTCATCCTTTTCTACAAACACATAAATCCCTTCTGGTATCTCACCATTATCTTCATCTTTTGGAGGCTCCTTAAGCTTCACACTCTTTTCTGACACATAATCCTCATTTGGCGTCTCATCACTTCCCTCCCCAATAGAAGCATCACTTAATCTCCTCTCATCAAAATCATGTCTGAGAAAATCATCTGAATTTCTGCCAGTGTCTTCTCTTTCATAGCTATAATTTGCCTCCCAGCATTCCTTTGAATGAGTAATCTCTTGCTGCTCCTCACACTCTTCTCTCCACTCACAGGCCTCCGTTAGTTTTTCCTTATCTTCATTCTCATGTTCTTCAAACTCACTACTGACTTCCGATCCCATCTTGATCTCTTCTTCATGAGCAATTTCGAGATTCTTCACAATTGTAACCCATTCCCTGCTTTCAATTTCGTTCTCCTCCCATGCCTGAGCCTCAAATTCATTCACATTTAGTCTCTCATGGGAGATTTTTAGCCTGTCAACATTGTCCTGCCTGTGGATTACCTTCTGGTTCTCTTCATGTTCTTCCTTATTTGAGAAAATCCTTACATTCTGTTCAACTTGCATATCCTCCCTAATTCCACAAAAAGGGTTCGAGCTTGGTGCCTGTTCTTCCCACTTCTTTGTTGCAGTCGGCCTCTTTGCTTCCCCCTGTTCTTGAGCCTCCATTGGTGCTTTCATATTCCTAGTAGTTCCTACTGGCTGCTCAAAGATTTTCTCGGTTGTTTCATTCTCCTTTTGTCCGTAGTCCTCTATAGACTCCATTTTATTCTTGGTGCCACCCTGTTGAGGGTCCAAGGTGACTGTTTTCTGCCTACTAGAGTTAGCAAGTTTGTGAAATTGTTTCACTGCTACCTCACCTCCCGCCCCATCCCAACAATGATTTTCTGGGAAAGATTCGGAAACCTTGTCATTAATTTCTTCTGGGGCTTCCTTAGCATCAAAAAATTCTTCATCATCGAAGCTTGGAGATACACTGTCCATTTTCCTTCTATTTTCCCTTTCTAATCCAATACTTCTATCTTTGGCAATATCAACTCGTTCACATTTTCCACATGGGTTCTCCTCATTGACAACACGCACATCATGAGAAATCTCAACCTCCCTTTTCTGTTTTGACTTCAATTTATCCTTTGACATACACTTGAATGAACTCCCAAACGCTTCCTCCTTTCTTTTCATTGCTTCCTTTGCAATTCTTATCCTTGCTTGAGCATCTGCAATCGCTCTTCTCACTGCAACTAAAGAAGCAACAGCATCTGATCCCACATCTAGTTCTTCATCGGAAAGGGATGGTGACCAACTAGCATCTTTGGAAGCATCAGTTCCAGAACCCTCCGTTTTTGTAACATTTGACTTGTTAAAATCAGTTTTGCTGTTCTTCGGGCTGGCATCCTGTGCATTGAACAAAGTGTTGTTTTGATAGGGTCCACTCCCACATGTTACACTTTGAAATTTCAAGTCACCTTCAGAAGCTGATCTGTTAGATCTGTAGTTCTGCATGTGTGAAGCAGCTATATTGACATCTTTTTTGTTGAGCATTTCTCCACTAATACTGATGTTTGTAGCAGCAACACTTATTTTTGGGTGCACCGTCTTGCTTTCGTCAGTACTTTGCTGAGGAGTTTCCTCAACTTTCTTGCCAACTTTTCTATTAACTATGTCTCCACCAGCATTCAAATCTGGACTTATTTTTGGTGCTGCCTCAGTTTCATTAGTCCTTTGTTGAGCAGTTTCTTCTTTATTCTTTCCAACCTTTCTGTTAACTATTTTTCCACCAATGTTCAAATCTGGACTTATTTTTGGTTCTGCCTCGCTTTCATTAGTCCTTTGTTGAGAAGTTTCTTCTTCAATCTTTCCAGCCTTTCTGTTAACAATTTCTCCACTAGTATTCGTGCCTGGACTTATTTTTGGGGGTGCAGCCTTGCTTTCATTGGTCCTTTGCTGAGCAGATTCTTCATCTTTCTTGCCAACTTTTCTGTTAATTATTTCTCCACTAGCATTTGTGTCTGAAATTATTTTTGGCGGTGTAGCCTTCCTTTCATTCGTCCTTTGCTGAGCAGTTTCTTCACCTTTCTTGCCAACTGTTCTGTTAACTAATTCTCCACTAGTATGCATGTCTGGACTTCTTTTTGTAGGTGCAGCCTTGTTTTCATTAGTCCTTTGCTGAGCAGATTCTTCATCTTTCTTGCAAACTTTTCTGTTAATTATTTCTCCACTAGTATTCATGTCTGGAGTTATTTTTGGAGGCGCAGCCTTGTTTTCGCTAGTCCATTGTTGAGCAGTTTCCTCATCTTTCTTGCCAACTTTTCTGTTAGCTATTTCTCCACTAGAATTCGGGTTTGAAGTAGCAACACTTATTTTTGGGGGTGCTGACTTGCTTTCTTCAGTCCTTTGCTGGGCAGTTTCCCCATCTTTCTTGCCAACTTTTCTGTTACCTATTTCTCCACTGGTATTAATGTTTGCACTTATCATTGGAGATGTTGCCTTGCTTTCTTTAGTCCTTTGCTGAGCAATTTCTTCATTTTTCTTACAATGTTTTCTGTTAACTATCTCTCCGCTAAAATTTATGTTTGAACTTATGTTGGGGGATGCAGCATTGCTCTTGTTATCCCTTTGCTGAGCAGCTTCTTCATCTTTCTTGCCTACTTTTCTATCAAGTAACTCTCCACTCATATTCATGTTTGGAGTAGCAACACTTATCTTCGGGGGCACTAGCTTGCTTCCGTTAGTCATTTCCAAAGGAATTTTTTGATCAACTACACGAGTAAATCCAGGAACAACATGCAGTTGAGCTATGTGAGTAGTCCCATTTATGCCATCTCTGCTCCTCTGGTTGGTTCTGTGATATGACATGTTGAATTGCTTCTTGGCACCAATTGCTTCATGACATGCTTCAAAGGAATTAGAATCTGAATCTTCTGAAAGGGATTCCGTTTCACCCAGAGTCCTACGCATATGACAAGAGGACACATAAGAGAAACACTGATGTAGTGTACATTTCAACCTATATTAGACTCCACCAGAGGCCAAATTATTAAGGCCTCTTATTTTAACAAAAGGAGTGGATAAAACCAATACAAATCAAACTCCAACATGTAAAATGAACACAGAATATATATATATATATATATATATATATATATACACATATCCAGATCTAATTTGAAAGATGACGTGACCACGACCGCACTCAAAAGTACACACTCGCCCTATCTGCCCAGTGCAGCGATTTGAACCCTTGACCTTGTCCAGCACAAACAGCACAGAGACTAAACATTAATGTAAGTACATTTAGGCCAGACCACTACCACTCTTAGTATTGTTCGGGGAAAATCAAGCACTGCCTTGACGGAAAGAGAAGCAGAACTACAAGAAAATCATGGAAGCACGCCCTAATATAAAGAGAGAGATTCCAAATTCGCAATCGAATGAAATAAAATAAAAACAGATTGATTTTTTTTTTTGTTGATTTCGGTTTCCTTGGAAAAGTTCAAACTGCTTTTATATATATTGATTGGGTAACTAACAATTTCAGCTGCCTGCACCCGAAAAAATGTATATTTAAACAAAAAACAAAAGGTTAGAGACAGACAAGGCTTAGCAGACAGCATGAATCTAAGAAGCACGCACAAATTACAAGAATTTAAGGTTAAAACAAAAAACATATGCAGTTAAGGCACACATACCAAGCATCATCGGATGAAGTATCTAGCTCCTTAGGGTTGGAATCAGGAAACAGCTGGTCGTAAGTGGAAGCGAAATTAGAATCGGCAAAACCTTGGAAGATTTTGGAGTAATCGAGCTGGGAGCTCCGGGGGGCGAACCGGAGCTTCGCTTTCCCCTGACAGCCGGGAGATCCAGAACCGGAATCGAAGAACCGCGGGAAGCTCTGGAGCTGTTGAAAATCTCATGGTAGTCCTCCACCCGGGACGAGAACCTCGGCGGAGCTCCGAACCTGAGGGGGTCGGAGAAAATGTCGTCGTAGCAAGGCTGCTTGGGGGCGAAGCCGTGGAGCTCCGAGGTGTGCTTCCGGGAGAGCGTGACGGACGAGGCATGGCGTCTGTGGCCGTGAGAACGCGACTCATTCTCCATGTTCCTAGAGCCTTGTTTGTTTGTTTGTTCGTTTGCCTGTCTGATTGATGGTGATTTTTCCTTCTTCCCCCTTATCCCTCTCACCTCACCTGTGTTCTTCTGTCTCCTCCGTAGAGACTGGTAGGTGTCTGTCTGTACTCCGGGAGAGGGAGAGAGAGAGAGAGGGGGGGGGGGGGGGGGGAAAAATGAGGGAAAGTGAGTGAGAAAATATAGAAAAATGAGGGGCAAACAGTGGAAGGGGAGTACGGCCCGTTGGCCGTATCAGAAAAGAAAGACAGTTGTGTTTGAATTGGCGATTTGTTTTTTCAATCAACGACGTCCTAGGCGTGTTGTTCCTGCTGGACGAGGAGAACCGGTCACCGGTACTGCCTGTGACAATATTTCACCAAAGTCAGTCATCATTGGTGGTATTCTTTTGTCTTAATTGTTTTGAGTTTTCGTTTATTGAATTAAAAAAATTGGAACAACAGGGGAAAAAAAACAAAAGGGCCCGGGCCAACGGTAGCTTATGTAGTATGTCATTTACTAATACAGTACGACGTTTTTATTTTTGTTTTCTAAAATTTATGTTGAATTTTAAAATCTAAAAAAAAAACTCTTCATACGATAAAAATGTATTTTAAAATATGTGTATTTTTAAAAATTAGATGATGTGAAAATTAAAAAAATAAAAAATAAATAAAATATAGTGTATCAGGTAATAAAGTATATGAAAAGTAAAAAAAATAAAAAAAAAATTATTTAAATCTTGCGTTAAAATTACATTTAAATTTAAAATGTATAATAGTTACAATAATTTTTTAACCATCTACAGGGCCTCGAGTATTTTAAAAACAAAATTGACAATTTAATCATATTATAATACTATGATCCATAATTTTAGAATTTGAAAATACAATTCTTTTTTGTGTGACGATGTACCAACACAAGGCATGGTAACTTAAATTTCACTTTCGTTTGGAAACAAATTAATTGAAATCATAGATGTATATGTGTTGTAACACATGGTGTGCAACAATTGGATCGTTGATTTTAAGTTGTTCAATCACTTAAAATCAATTTTAAGTGGTTGGGTCATACAAGCTGTGATTAAACAGTAATTATACATACAGCAATGATTTGTAATTTTTTTTATATTGTTTAAAAAATCATTTTGACATCCTAGAGTGTTTACTCAAAAAAAATAAAAAACCAGGGTGGTGTGATAGATATTAAGGTTTGACAACTAATTTATAAGGTTTTTCATTTCATTTATTTACTTTTTCGTGAATTGTGTTCTAGTTTTAAATAAGAGGGTCATTTCTTCTAAAATAAATAGTTAAAAAATATTATCAACACATTTGGCATTAGATAAGACTATAACGGGATGAAGCTAAATATTTACAAACAAACTTAAAATTGGCTTGATAAAAAATTATATATGCTTGTTTATTTAAAAATAATAATGTTTATGAATTAAATCTTTTTTTACTCGCAAACATACACAAACAAGTCACTATTTGACTTATTTATGTTCATACACATATATTCACAAATATTAATAAATATGCTCGTGAACAAAAATAATCTTTTCATTTTATTTTTTTAATAAGCGAGTATAATGAATGAATTTACAGTCAAATAAATAAATAATCTTATCCGTAAATAACTTTTATTTAAAATTAATATAAAAAATATTCACAAACATCCAATCAAACAATCTTCATTTGCGAATAGTTATTCACGAACTATTTACGAATATAAACAAATGAGATTAAAGAACTTAATTTCAAATAAATCATGATTCATCAATGAACAATATCAAGTAGAGCTTGAAAACATACATTTAAAACTAAATTCAAATAATTTATAACTCTAGTATTAGAAATGATACATAATTAAAATGAGTTCATTTAGACCGTTGGCTATAACAAATATTTATTATCAGTATATTTTCATTCCGATCAAAACTTAAAATCCATTACCATTCCAAATTTTCTATAATCTCAAATTCATCCTCTCTTTCTTCTCTCTAAGTACATCCTCTTTCAATCTTTTAGTTTTTCACTCTTACAACAATGATTTGAGTAGGCTTGGTTTGATCAGAATTAATATGATCACGTTTAAAGGTATATAGACTTGAGCAAAATAATTTATACGTAACCATATTATATATATATATATATATATATATATATATATATATATATATATATATATTATAACAAGCCACTCCTGAGTTGGGAGATATGATTTTCTAGGGGAAAAGAGTATTTTAGAAACAAAGACTAATAAAAAGTCTTCACTTCCGAAAAAAAAAAACATCAACAACAACAAGCAAACAGCCGAAACCGTCCTTAATCACACTTGACTTGAAGGGTAAGAAAACCCACTCATTATATAAATATAAGATTATCAACGACACAGGGAAGAAGCAGTGTGTATGAGAGAGGAGTATATATAAGAGAAGTGGAGTGAAGAGAAGAGAGAGAGAGAGAGAGAGAGGGAGAGAGATGTTTAGGAACCAGTACGACACGGACGTGACGACATGGAGCCCACAGGGGCGGCTGTTCCAGGTGGAGTACGCGATGGAGGCGGTGAAGCAAGGGTCGGCGGCGATAGGGCTCCGATCCAAGGCCTCGGTGGTTCTGGCCTCGGTGAACAAGGCCCAATCCGACCTCTCTTCCCACCAGAAGAAGATCTTCAAGGTTGACGACCACATTGGGGTCGCCATCGCCGGCCTCACCGCCGACGGCCGCGTCCTCTCCCGCTACATGCGATCCGAGTCCATCAACTACTCCTTCTCCTACGAGTCCCCCCCTCCCCGTCGGCCGCCTCGTCGTTCAGCTCGCTGACAAGGCTCAGGTAGACTACTACTACCCCTCCTCATCATACCCTATTTTTCAATTCCATTTTTTTTTTTTTTGGTTTTTACAACCCCACCACCCTGATTTTTCAATCCATACTAGATTGTACAACTTGCAATGTTGATCGATGGACTGATGCCCTAACCCTAAGAACTATTTTGTATTTGTATTTGTGCCGTTAGTTATTGTGTCTTAGTTCCTAATTTTATGTTTGCCAAATTATAATCCCGGAATAATTATTAATGTTATGTCGTATGTTTTCCCCTTCGCTTGCAACTTATCGTGAAGCTGGTGTTTTTGTTTTTCTAGCCTCGCTGTTGTAATTTTATTATGTCTGGTGTGAAGGTTGATTGCCTTTTGGTGACCATGTTATCTCCACTGCTGCTGGTGTTGTCGTTGTTTTTGGTTCTAATTTATGGTTCTTATGATATAGTTTCCTCTAGATTATTGGATTCTTCTTATTGTTTGTATTGCCAACTTTCATGTGTTGCCATGATCTCAGCCTGTAAATAATTAGTTTGATTTCAGCTTGATTTTGGCCAGACATAAATAGTTATGATAGTGATTCTACATAAATTTTTGTATGGAATGCCTATCATATGAAGTACTTGGATTTTTCATTAAAAGAGGAAATCGCAAATTGTCCATTTATATTAGTATTGTAATAGATTGCCTTCGTTGAATCCTCTTCTGATCATCTTAAATCATTTTTCTGAAAGATTTCCAGAATGTATAAATTAATGTTCCCTTGTAACTGAGTCCATTATAGATTTATTTCTTACAGTTAAATTAAACGTTTATGTGATTACATCAACACCGCTTAATTCAGTTTCACTGAATTTTAAAAAAATGAGCTTGCAGCTTTCTTTCATCTCCTGATTGAATCCCCTTGGCCTTTTAATGTACAATGTGTCTAAATTATCTAACAAAATTCTTGTGGACTTTGTGGAATGGAAATGCACTTATATGAATTGATTAACTGCTACAGATCTCAATTTATAAACTTGGACCAATCGAGGAGAGGAAGTGTAAAAGTCATGGCTACTGCTGTTGAATTGACCCTTGTTGAGCTTTTTGTTTATGATATTTTCATTTAAAAGGTTTTTTTATGCTGTTCATCATTTTAATGTTGGCTATATATATTGCATTCCTTTGTAGCAAAGCCTGTATCCATATTAAGTAGAAAATGTCTGAACCTTGCGGATTAGAATACACACTTAAATACCACCCATTCATGCTTTATGATATTCACACTATCTCCTTGTTGTATTGATCTTACCTTTGATTTTCATCTTGAATTGGCCCTACAGAGATATTAGATGAATATATAATATGATGTTTCGAAACACTTGTGAGGAGACTGATGTTATAGCTGTCTGCTTCTTTAGGGGGTGGCAATGCCTTTTTTCTAATTCAAATTATTTAGAGATGTAAACGTACCTGAGCATTTTGACCAGTTCTGGGATTTGAATAGACCTAGGCATGGTTCAAAGATGGCCTAAACAATATTTAGAAGTTTGATAATGAATTTCTGTGCCTTAAACTGTAGTATTCATTTTTGTTTGTTTCCAGTCACTGTACAGTAACCTCTCCAAAGTGTTCTTTCCCCATATTCTGATTTCTTTTCTATATTGGGGCCTTTTATGTTTATTGTGGGTGTCTGGCCAGATCAACTTTTGATGCTTGTCGTGACAGAAACATTACATTATTGATTACAGGTTTGCACCCAAAGGTCGTGGAAACGGCCTTATGGTGTTGGTCTGCTGGTGGGTGGCTTAGATGAGTCTGGAGCTCACCTTTACTACAATTGTCCAAGTGGGAACTACTTTGAGTATCAAGCTTTTGCCATTGGGTCACGCTCCCAAGCTGCAAAGACATACTTGGAGCGCAAATTTGAAACTTTTGAGTCCTCTTCACTGGATGAACTGCTCAAGCATGCACTCTTTGCATTACGCGAAACCTTGCAAGGTGAAAAGCTCACGAGCTCCATATGCACCATTTCTGTGGTAGGAGTAGATAAACCATTCGAAATATTGGACAAAAAAACTGTGCAAGAGTTGATCAACGGTTTTGGGATGGCGGAGGAAGAAGAAGCTACCCCTGTTGCTGCAGATGCTGCTGCTGCTGCAGATCAAGGTGGTGCAGATGTGGCCCCAATGGACATTTGATGAATTGTGAAACAGAAGCCATGGCTCCTGGCTCCTTAGATCGAGAGATGCTCTGATTATGTATGGTTACAGTAATGCTCCAATGGACATACTAGTGGCACCGTGCGTGGCATTGCTTCCCTATTGAATCTTTATTTATGCGTTTTGTCTTGGCTTTGTCGGAGGCTAATGTTTTGAATTTAAAATGCTCGGACCAACTGGCATTTTTATCTATACTGGAATGTTCCTACTCGATGTTTTTTAATTGCAGAAGGTTTAGCCGGTGCAGAAGTTTGTCCGCCTGTCATGCGCGTTTCTTCCAAGCTCGGTTGGATTTCACGTGCACCGTCCTTTAAGCTCATCGGATTCCGGTTTACGGATTTAATTTTTCTTATTTATTCTTTTATGGTTTATTGAAAAGCTGAGCATGTCAGCACTCTGTTACATGTGAAGGTATTATGCTATTCATAATATTTCCAATTGAATGAAGCATTTCATGTTGCCAGGCGTTGTGGAGGGTAGTGAACAGCTATTGTTTGTAAAACTCGAGTTTTATAAAATTTGATGAAGTAAAATAAAATATGGTGAGTTTTGGTAATAAAATAAAGTTTTTTAAAAAAAAATAAAAAAAATTGTATTTTAAAATAAAAATTTCAATTTTAAAATAAAATTAATTAAAAATATCTTAGAAAAACAGTTAAATATGCAAATAAAATAGTACTTTTTTTTTTCAGAAAACGAATATATTAATTATATTTTGTTGGTTGAATTTTAATTTTAAAATTAATATCACATTTTAAAATACCTTAACCAGGTCGATGCCATGAAATCTACACCCTCATCTGTTACAATCCTCTCCATGTCCAAGCTTGGCCACACCAAAATGGCCAAGGTTTTGTGCCAGCACAAGCATG
Source organism: Taxillus chinensis (assembly GCA_023512835.1). Lineage (NCBI taxonomy): Eukaryota > Viridiplantae > Streptophyta > Magnoliopsida > Santalales > Loranthaceae > Taxillus > Taxillus chinensis. Next base: position 41,458,206 of record CM042087.1, read on the forward strand.
AGAACACCGTTCCCATTCAGATCATCTCCCACAATCTCATATTTCTACGTGTCGGCCTACCCCCCACCGAGCTCTACTCTAGGTGTTCAATGACATTGCGCAAGAACAGTGAAGTCCTTCAATTGGCAATTGCCACCCTGATGCTCTTGTAGTGAGCTGAAAATATGCGGCAGTTTTATTATGTAGTACTAAATGCTTGGGTGGGCCTTCGTGAGATGCATGGAACACTTTTGGTTTTTTGAATCATTAATATGAAAAATCAGTTGTTATTATTTTTAAGACTTCAAGGACCAACAACCCCCACCCCCATTCAACATCTCAAAATCCCCATCCTGCCATAGTCCCTAAGCATTTACACCTGATCGCAGGCTACTGAAACTGAATACATGATTTTCAATGGTATTTACTATTTTATACCATCATATTATGGTGCAGACAGTAGACCTTACTTTCTCATACTATGCTGTCTGCCATAGGCAGCATTAGACTCAATGTGTTGTGAAATGTAAACGTCGGTGATCCAGTAATTTATTTTTGTAGAGATACTTTCTCCTCTCAACCGCACTATAATCTTCCGTACATAACATGAGTCTTTCTATAATTCGACTGGCAAGCCATCTCAGGCGATGAATACCCAGAAACATAAGAAAACGATTTCTTGGCTTTGAGCCTCCAAGAAAGATAATTTTTATTCTAGCTCAATCTTGAAGCCTCAAAATTCTAAATCTGTCGATGATCCAGTCAACTCCAGGCAACTTTCATTAGCTGCCCTGGGAAATCAATTGATTGATAGTGTTTTCAAAAAAACCAAAAAAAAAAAAAAAAAAAAAACAAAAACAGAAACTACATAGCTTAAAACGATTGCTGGTGTGGCTTACATATGCAATACCACAATTTTAAGTTAAACATCATCTATATTATTTTGAGAGGTCAATGCTCAGGGATGGGGAGGCCTTTCATCTGCATCTGCTTATACATATATTGCTGGTTCTCAGGTGTCAGCTCACCCCCGAGAGAACGAACAATAGATCCCCCACTGCAAGAACCCACCGTGCAGCACTCATCCAGCGCCATCCCCTTAACAAGGCCGTACAAAAACCCGCTTGCGAATAGATCCCCTGCTCCAGTGGCATCTACTGCTTTTGCCTCTCCTATAGCTGAAACTCGAACCACCTGAAGTTGAGGTATAAAATAGAGATTTCAATGGCATGCTGCGTCATCACTGTCAATTTATAGCTAATACTTTTAATTCATATATAGGGAGGGGAGGTGCAAGCTTGCAACTGATAAACAGATACATTTTGCGGAATTCAAAGGCCAAAAGTTCTGTCCGATGCAAATGCGCCCACCTACTTAAAAGTAGCTATATAGCATATGGATGCCTAAATCCTAGGGGCATCTTTCTTTGAAAATGAATAGCTTAAAAAAAATGGCAACAAGACTACTACAAATGCCCTATTACGTAAAATTCTCGAGACCAAATGTAATCTATCAAACAAGTCCAATATTACTATATAAAATTATGAATACATACTCAACATAAAGGTATCATAAACACATGCTTTTTATTGAGTTTGATTAATTAATAATTTTTTTATTTTTTTTATAAACACAATTTTATATAGAAATATTAGGCTTTTTTTGATAGGTCTCATTTTTTTTTTTACAATTTAGACGAATAAATTTTAAATTATAAGTGATTAAAGAAAAGGTTTTTTGTGTTTTTTTTTTTTTTTTTTTTTTTTGGGGGGGGGGTGGTGGTGGTGGTTTGTGGGGTCAAGAGCACACAGTGTTATAACCATGCTTTCCTACAGGAAAAAAAAACATATTTTGTTTTGGACGCAAAACAGGGATCACTAACCTCTTTACCATGTTTTGCACTACACCCACCAGCTCCTAAAGTCACAACTGCCCATTTGCAGTATTTGGCCAAATACTCAAGAGCTGCCTCAGGAGCATTATTTTGCTCACACCTGTAAGATTTGAGGATAGAATTACTATTCCATGGAAACCTGCACTTATGCAAATGATCACCATTATAACCAATAATAGTCACCTTAGCAACTCTCTTGCCTCGTCCTCATTAGCGAAACATAGATCTATGTCCCCAGACTCTAATAATTCTTTAAGAGGTAATCTAAAGTTCCGAACCATCTGAATAAAAGAAAAGGAAATAACATGTTAATGAAAGGAAAAACAAAAAGAGACTCAAAATGACATTATACTTAAATTTATTAACATAACTGTTAAGCACTTGCTTTAGAGCTAAAGCTAATATAACAAATTGGGTTTTAATGTGTATAAAAATAAGACTACAACCATTAATCTGTAACATATACCTCAAAACTGGCCAAATCCAGGGAGACAAAAAGGCCCTCTTGTTTGGCAATCCGTATAGCTGCCTTAATAACATCTAAATTGAGTATTGCATACCTTAGTACCAACCACTGTGACATAAAAAAAGTTAGCAACTAGATCTAGATATATATCTTTGTCTAGAAGTGCAGGTCTAGGATACTACAAAACCAAAAAAAGCATCCCCACAGTTTAATAATTCATCAATTCAGAATAAAACTGAGATCATTAGTTGGCCATCAAACTGATAAATTATCTGATCAGTAAAGTGACTAGACACCCCAAAAGACCTGACAAATAATATAAGCAAGGAAAAAAAAGTAGCTTATAAACAACCGTAGATCACCAAACTGTGAAGTGCAGTCAAAGAAGCCTTACTTTAGAACCCTTAAAATCATCTCTTTTCAATTCATCAGCCTGAAAGTAGACAAGATTATTTATAAAGACGCAATGCTCATGTTAGCTGTAAGTTTGCAATAACTATCAACAACTGTATAAGACACGATCCAACTGGATTGAACTGTGTATACCTGAAGCTTAACAGCATGAGAGAGACATGGTCGCATGGTGCGGTTTCCAGATGCATCAACGAGGCAAACACACTGTATCATACCATCACCAATACTTTCAACATGAAGCATCTATCTAAAATTCTCAGTGATTAATGTAGAGAAGCAAAATGGACTGTGATTTGAAAATTTCAAGGTTTGCGATGCAATACAAACCTGAGCTGTGGGTCCATTCTTCATCCTCAATCTAGAGAGGTTGACACCACTGGAGCTCATGTTAGTTACAAACAAGGAACCTTCCTCATCATCCCCACAAGCCCCAATAATTCCACTAGTGATCCCAAATCCCGCAGTCAGGCCTCGAATGGTATTGGCAACACTACCCCCAGCTATTTTCCTTGAAAACGATGGATCACGGGCATGTGGGAAAGAGTGGATTTGGTTATTCAATGCGTTCAATATATGCTCAAGCTCTTCCCTTGCAACCTGCTCACAATAATTCATAGCAAGACCAAAATAGTTATCAATTCACGTTAATTAACTGCGATTGTTTTGTTCTGTTTTTGTTAAGTATAAAGAAATAAGGAAAAATACAAACGGTGATGAGGTTAGTTGTAGACGAAGCTAGGAAAATGCCAATTAGTTGAAAGATTGATTGATTTTACATAGATAACAGAGGGTATTTGGGAAACTATATAAACACCTATTTAAAACACCTAAAAGCTTTTGACGACTACATGTTTATAAACAAGCAACAAGCAAATTCCTCCAAAATCCAAAATCCACATATAATTCACCAAAGAACAAACAAATAGAGCATACAAAGCTTAAAATTAAACCGGAAAGGCAATTAAACTTCAACTATCCAGTCCACAACGAACAGAAAATTTAAAATTTTAAAATAAAAATAAAGGTTCAAAACAACCACCATTGATTCAAGATATACATAAAACAGAATGGGCGAAGGAAGATTAGGAGATAAATGCAAACTCAAATAAACAGACGTTACTAAGACGGACCCAAAACTAAAAATGACGCCGCTTGCGAAACCTCCAACCTCGTACCTAGTACGTGTAAGTATAACTTAATGAAGTGTCATTTCATGCGATGTGCGTGGGTGGGAGATGAGAGAGAAAGAGAGAGGGTGTGTGTACAGGGATAGAGCCACCGTGGTCGCCGGGGATTTGATGGAGGAGGGACAAATCTACGCGAGCAACGTGATCGATGAGGGCAGATGGTTGGAGCCCCAGGATTACTGGACAAGCGCCGCCGCCGGTGGTTCCATTTGGCGCCGCCGCCGGCTGGGCGTCTGCCCCCATTCTCCTCCGCTCCCTCTTCTCTGTAGCCGTCTCAGTCCTGGGTCACTGCTTCTGACCAGTGATCAGCGCTCTTAATTATTGGCCCCCGCGTCTCTGTTCATCTTTATGTAGACGCCTCTTTGGGTCCATCCAAATGCTGAGCGGCGTTCCCTCGCGATTATTCTCTCCCCTTTTTCTACTTCTTCTTCTTCTTCTTCTTATTCTTCTTCTTTTTTTTCCTTTAAAATAAAAAAAATAATAAAAAATGGGGCAGTGCACCCTACTTTCTCAACGTTTTTGGGGTGTACAGTCAATTTTTAAAGGATGTTCCGTAAATAACATTAAAAAAATAATTTCGATAAAATCATTTTTTTTAACATCATTTGTTTCTCGTAGAAAAAAACAAAACAAAATAAAACAAGAGGAGCTTGACCATTTTTAGAATTTGTTTTAAAAATATTATTATGGTTTTTTAAATTCATTGTGCATGCTATTACGGTATAATTAATTAATTTATGATGAATATATTTTGAAAAATATATTACATAAATTTTTATAAGTTTTGAAATTTATAAATAATTTATAAAGCCATTTGAAATTTACTGTAATGAATTTTTTTCTTTGAATTTGTCATCAACCATACAAGTCCGATTAGTCGCTTATTTTTTAATGAATGGTTTACAATTTTTGTTTGGGAATTGATTAATTTGGAAAATTATCCCAAAAAAAACAAGTTGTTACAAGGTTTTTTTTTAATTGAAAATGTGGGTAGGGGTGTAAAACGGGTTCAAGCCCGCGGGCTTGCGGGCTTGGAGCGGGCCGGGCCGATCAAGGCTCGGTCCGTTTAAAACACGGGCTGGCCTGCTTAGGCCCGGCCCGTGCGGACTGCGGGCCAGCCCGCGGGCTTTTTTTTTTTTAAATTTTTTTATACTTAAATACATTAAAATTTAATGGATATATTATATTATATAGCTTTAATTAAGTAATAAGATTTCATATATGAATAACTATAAAATAAAATTAAAATAATATTAGTTATATTTAATTTTATTAATTAATTTTAAATTTTAAATAAACAAAATAATAAAATGAAAATAAATATAAAAAAAGGGGCTAGCTCGTGGGTCCCCACGGATTCCTACGGGCCGGGCCGAGCCGAGTCTTAGCTAGTCCGTTTAAAATGCGGGCCTAAACGGGCTGACCCATTTAGGCCCGGTTCGTTGCGGGCCGGGCCGGGCCGGACTGGCCCGTTTTACACCCATAAACGTGGGTCAGGTGACCCTTGATCCCATATACACAAAAACAATTCCATATTTATATTTATTTATTTATTTTATATCATTTTAATAGAATTAATTCTAGGTTATCACGATATTTTTTTTATTTTTTAAGGTCATAACATAATAAGATTAAAATATCTACTTAAATTTGTCGTTGATATCTGTACATAATAAGTTATTATTTATACATAGATTCCAAAATATTATTAGTTTTTTTAAAAATTAGATAATAATATGTCATACTTTATTCTTTTAAATAAATTATGAATAAAATAAGATATTACTATTCAAATGAATAATGTTAATTTCATATAAATAATTTTACCACATTATCATTATTAATATAAAAATACCAACTTTTAAAAGAATCAGAAAAAAAAAAATCATAACGAAGTGACCCTATTACACAAAACAATTTTATTTTTTTAAACATTACAAGTGCACATTCAATTAAAGATTCTCTAATAATTTAACTATAATTAAATATAAATAAAATTTATCTATAGCCCTAACTAACTATAACAATAAATTTACATAAGTGTCTATAACAATAGTTTAACTAAGATATTATATCAGTCTATAGTCAAATATTATTTAAAAATTTCGAAGTGTCTTCCACAACCCTACCACACACATTTGTACCATTTCTTGTAACCCTACATTGACCAAGAGACTGAGAGGGAGCCAAGTGGCCATCCTCCGCCACCAGGCAATAAGGCCATTGGAATAGTAATAGTAGAACCGTTAATAAAAGAAACGCCACCAGACTCGTTACCTCTAATCCAGAGTCCATCACTGACAACCACGAGAGACTTCCATACCGCGCCATAACATCACTCATAATTTACCGTGACTAGAAGCATTTCCAGTAATGGCACGTAAGAGTGCACATACAAGACACCCTTTCTATCGTATCGATTTTAAATTTTATTCAAAGCCAATCCAACGCAACCTTACCTGCATGTACTCACATTGAATCCCACACTGATTTTATTTGATGATCTAAACTGGCAGAGAGGTTCATCCGTTCACCAGGCATCAGTTAAACAAAAGGCAAAGCACTATAAGCATAAGTGCCTCTGAAGAACACATCATTACCATCCTAAAACAATAAAATGTCAGCATTATTGGTGAAGAATCTGAACACCAGGTATCTTCTTTCTGTTTTGGGACCTCACAACATGTTTTCCAGTTACATCAAATCTCGTGCGAGACAAAAGAAAAGAGGCCAAAAAAATTAAGCCCTGAGAAAGACGTTATTTTTTAGAATCCTTTTGTCGATCTTTTTCCGGTAGGATGTTATCTGGAAGAATGAGTTCTGGGGGAGTCTCACGAACGATACCCAACAATGAGTCATAATCTTCATCTCGATGTGCAAACTTCTTGCGAAGAACCTTCTCAAACTCAATCTCATCAAATGACTTGACGTTCTCAGCTGCGTGCACCTTTGAAAGGTTGGTATAGTTAGTGGCTGATTGGGAGATGAAGGCTATCTCTTCATCTGTTAGCCGCCTCAGGAACTTAGCAGGATTGCCTCCCCATATCTGTAATAAATCAGTAACAGCAGAAGGTTTGATTCACATTTAGTAGTCATCTACCACGGTTCATTAAGTAAAAGTCGTCTTTACGAAGCAGCAACAGTCCGTGGAAGTAGGGCATTTTGAGTATTTAATTCCTATCATTCACATATGATATATGATACCCATCCACCACTTGTTAATTTACCTAGCAATTAAAAAGAAAAAAAAACCTTTTTCAATCAGAAATATGAACAAAGAACCAAAGAAGCCTGCTTCATACGCATCTTCACTACTGATACAAACTGTTTCAGAGGATTCCACTTTCCTATGTATCTTCATCCATCAATGATCAAAGCATAGCTTGCAACTAGCGATGCATGCTTTTTAAGAAAGACAATTCCCAAATAGTGACGAAAACTCAAATATAAACAAATAGAATAATAACACCAAGAACCCTGCTGAAAGTGCAATAAAGTTGGGGAAAAAGTCAAATCTAAACGAGAGTTTTTTCCTGTGAAGCAATCTAGTATTGTTTAATTTTAATGATAACTTCCACATAAAACAAAAGATAAAATCTGAAGTCCTTGAGGAATACTAATCACAGTTTTTTTTTTTACTTTTTCTTGAAAGGAGAGTCGAAGGGCTTAGCCAGCCAAATTAAAGCACATGACCCCTACTGAAAGAGCAATAAAGTAAACATAATAAATAAATAACTATAGCATTTAAAAGATTTGGAAAGACATCTGGATTTGGAGGGAAATAACTAAACTTATTGGTGCAAATAGCCAAGCTGAAAGTAAATCAAGATACAGATAATCAACCATGAAAAACTGAGAGAGGGAGAGAGAGATTACACTTAGGATACATACCTCCCCACAGGGGATCCTTGTATTCTGTCGGACAAGGGCTCCGGCAGCAACCATTGCATGTTTTTCAACAACTACCCCATCAAGCAATGTGGCTCCCATGCCAACAAAAGCCTCATCCTCAACAGTACAGCCATGTAATATAGCACTGTGACCTGGAAGTTGAAATTACACAAAATGTTCTCAATAGAGTCAGTGTCAGACTATTTCAAGGGCCAAAGACATGAGTTATAATTATCAGATAAAAACTATATAAATGTCCCTCACCTACAGTTACGCTGTTCCCAATCAAAGTTGGCAACGCCTTCCCACTTAAATTGGATTTTGCCACATGCACAAGGGAGTTGTCCTGTATATTACTTCCAGACCCAACAATAATGCTGTTCACGTCACCTATAAATCCCAAGTCAATTATGGGATGACTCAATAAGTCTAATATATGGAAAAGTGTCATTTTCTGTGTCCATTACATAAAAACTTTGCCAGACAACTGACAATGGTCACTTGAAACATAGGTAGACAAGGAGTAACAGAAAAGAAAACTGAAAGGACCTCCAACTGTTTCAGAATCAAGACAATCAGGTGCCTATATGAATGTCAAAAAAATTGCAAACCAGAATAAAAGAAGGGCGTAAATCCCAACCATTTGAATGGCAGATACACCCAATCCAAGACGCAGAAGTCACATTACTCCAAACATAACAGAGAACTAATCCTTATTTTTGAGGAATCATAATGTTCTTAATATAACAGAAGATTCCCATTAACAATATTAAATAATGAATGGATCCACAAGATTTCTAACAAGCAGCAGGGGACACTACCAAGCTAAGGAAATCTCTTGATACAGAAACAAATATAGCAACTTCAAAAAAAAAAACATTACCTCTTAAAACACATCCATACCAAATAGAAGAGTCTTGGCCCACTTGCACGTCACCAATGATAGAAGCACTTGGGGCTACAAAGGTATCTTTATCAATTTCGGGAACTTTATCGTATATATTCATGAGTGTGCGATGCCTGGACACTGTTTTAAGAACATGTTATGCAAATAAAACGTGGGTCACAAGACTTTAACCCCAAGTACACAACACACAGAGCTAGAAAAAAGGAGCAAGTGGTCATAAAGTATTGAAAGGTGCTATGAATTCGTAGTTTTCAAGTCCTAAGCAAGTGGAAAGTCCTCATTAATTTATTTTAAAAATCACTAAAAAGATAATCGGCTGTAAATTGGAAAAAGGAAAAAAAGAAGAAGTAAAGTAGTATTATCATTCCAGCCCCAAGCTTGTTAGCATGGTGATTGGAGTTTTGTTTAGTACCGACCAAGTTTATAAACAGTTATCATATATATATATATATATATATATATATATAATAAGCTCCCCTTCAATCACACTCTAAATCTTAATTTAGCAAAGCCATAGTGTAAACTATCTGGGGTCGAGCTTAGCACCAAAAATGTTCAGTAAAGGAACCAAAAACCGTGAAAGCATGACTAGGCAGGCATTTGGGATAAGGAGGATGCAAAGAAGGCTAATGTTACATGCACCAGGGTTGCTTATTCAGGTAAATTGGAGCAAAATAAGCTATACGGTTCAGTTCTTGAAGAACCGAATCAGCAAAATTCGGAATTGTGAACCGAACTGAATTAGTTACAAAACATAATCGAAGAACCAAAATATTATAGTTCGGTCCCGAAACCGAACTGAAAAACTGAATTAAAATTATAATATTGGATAACACCAACATTTTAAATTTTCAACAAGTTATTTAAATACAAAATAAAACCTAAAATCCTAATTTTAAACTTTCAATTCAAAATTAAGCTAAAATACAACATATGCATATATATAGAGAGAAGATAAAAACAAAAAACAAAATAAAAATATAACTAGTTGGATTCTTCAAGTACCTGAATCGTGTTTCTTTCTATGAGAACTGAAACAGAAGGCAAACCGAATAGAGTATAAGATCAAAACCGAACCCAAACCCGAATAAAGAATAAAATCAGAACCGAAGAAGAACCCAATTTTGAGTTCGGTTTGGTTTTCGAGTCCCATTTTCAGTTTTACGCTATTTTGAACACCCCTACGTGCACCCAACGGATACATGAATCGGCGTACATCGCAATCCAAATGTGACAAGGAACCCGGATTTAGTTCTCTATGTTGAGCATTGAGCAAATCGAATTAAATTACATTAAATTAACAATAATAGAAAAGGCAACTAAAGTAGGCGAATCGATAGTTAAGTGTGGCAGTAGGTGAGTAGGTGAGTGAGTGGTTGATTACGTACGTTGCTCCTGAAAGTAGTAGTTTCCCTGGAGGCGGCTGCCGAGGCGATCAATGGCCTGACCAGTCTCGCGGATCCAGAATCCAAAGGTGTAGATGGCCTTGCCTAGGGTCCCCATGTCGCTGCTCTCTCTCAGTCTCTCAGTCTCTCTGTCTGACCAGCCTTGGTTTGGGTTTGGAATGTGGACGAAGCAGCGACTGGGGTTTTGATTTGAGCTTCTCGCTGTGCTAACTCGTGTGTGTGCTGTGCGCGTGTGGTTGTCGAGTCCCCAGCTGAGAAGAAATCAAGAAATAACCAAAATCTATTAAAAAATCTATTCAATTTTCAACGCATCGGTTTTATTTTTATTTTATTATATATAATTATCATAACGATTAATAACTAACATTGTCCTCTATTACTGTAAACTGTAAATAATAAGTCCTAGCTTTCAATTTAGATTAGTGCAAGTGTACTTTCCAATTCTGTCTCAGGTACTCTTCTTTTCCAACGCTATGTTTTTACTCTTCAGTCGCAATCTGGGCATGCGCAGCAAATCAGCCCTCTCAAATGCTTGAGTCTGGTAAATAAGGCAACCCTGATACGGTAAATAATTAATTTGTGTTTGGATTGAGTCAGGTAAATAAGGGAACCCCTGATATGATAAATAATTAATTTGTGTTTGAATTTGCAACTCTAACACATACATTTCAAATACGGACACCCAAAGTGCCATTGTTCTATTTAAGCATTTTGTGTTGGGATTTGCACCGAATTCATAACACTTTCTATAATACAAACATTTTCACAGGCTATTTGAATTTATAGCATTGTTCAATTTTGCATCGCTGTCCGAATCTGTAGCATTGTTCAATTTTGTAAATACTCCCCCCCCCCCCCCAAATCTGATGAAACTTTCAAAATCAAAAGTTTGAGTAGGAGTGTAGTTGTTGTACGGAAAGAGCTTGGGTATCTTAGTTTTTGCTGGAACGACACTGTCGTCTGTGGCGCTGAATTAGCCATATGAGGAAAGATCCACAAGGTGGCTTCGGCCTCCTTGGAGTCGTCGTCGACGAGATCAAGCTAATCATCCCCCAATTTGCATCGGCAAAGAAGGCTTGGTGGCGGCGGCAACAAACGGGAAGCGATCGTGGCGCACAGGTCTTGCGTATGATTGAAAGGATTAGTATTAACCTTTTAAATTTTTAAAAATTGATTTCTGAAAAAGCAGCTTCTATAATCAACATTTAAATTGCTTATGCTTCTGAGAAAAAAAATAAAAATTTATTTTATAAGTACTTTTAAAAATGTTATCAAATATTTTTTATTGTTTCTACTTATTTTATAAGCAAAAACATGCCCCTAGTAGCATTGCCTCTAGAGGGAAAAAACAAAAACAATTACTAAAGGCATTTTAGTCTATTAATCTGTTTTCCTTGCACGTGATAAACCAATTTTGGTAAGTATGATACCTTATCAAGTAATTTACAATTTTCTCCCTTCCATTTTTTTTAAAAATAAAATTTGTATTTTATCATAAATTTCCATCACAAATTCAAGCGCTGAAGCGCATACGTCAAACACGCGTATACATAATTAAATCCATACATTTATACAGATCTAGCATAGAAGAAGCGTAAATTTCCATTTCTCTCTCTCTCTCTCTCTCTCTCTCTCTCTCGCTCTCTCCATTTGATCTGTGACATTGAAGAAGAAGAAGAAGAAGCCCTTCAGTTTACCCATTTCTTCGAGGTAACCCCTTCTCGGAGCCCTATTCATGTAACCCTTTTCGCTTTCCCTCTTTGCTTAGTACTACTACTACTAGCAGTAGCACGAAACCCTAATTCCGATTGCTGAGCTGATAATTTGTAATTTCAATATTTACATTCGAACATTGATTAATCTTAGTTTATATGTTTTTTTTTGTTTTCTCAATTTTCAAATTTATTGATGTCATGTTAATATTTAGTATATCCTTGTTTGAGTAACTGAGTTCAATTCCCGTTGCCGACAATAAAATAAAAAAATGCTTATATATAGCTTAAGCCTAAAAATTTTTTGGGCCCTCGAAGTTAAGCTTGCATTCAAGCTAATTGCATAGCCAAGGACTTCACTTTACTTTACTGACTCGCCTAATTTGGCCACCAGGCTTGAAATTGCGACCATGCATATTTGACGGAATGAGCTAAATGCAATTGAATTCACCGGAGACCACCAGGTTTTATGCATCATTGCATGGTGCATACACGCCACTAGGATACAGATCGAGTGTAGTTTCCAAGTTTTATAAATCAGAGATTTATTTTTCTTTTACTTTCTTCATTTGGGAATTTCGTTTCCTATGTTTCATTAATTTCCTAATCCTTATGGTTTCTTATTTTCTGCTTAGTTTCCCGTTGCTTTAAGTTTCTTAGTTCTGTTAGGAGTATCAAATTTTTATTTCCTACTACACACACACACATATATTATAAAAGACCTACTTTATGTATTTGAATGCGGGAAGATAGCTTTTATTATTATAATTTGAGAGCAAGAACTCCAAGACGCAGGAGGTGAGATGCTGCTGAGGCTGAGATATAGCCAACTCATCCCTTTCCCATCATGTTATTGTCCCCTTTATCCTACATAGATGAATATTACAGTTTCTTACAAATTTCTGCCTATATTTGAAGCTAGCAATCCTAAATGGGATTTATGGATTGGTCAACGCCTAGTCTACACTAACTACCCTCCTCAAAATTAATGACATGAGATTGCATACATTTGTGGTTGAGGTCTCGATATGTATACGCAGCATATTTATTCCCCTTTGATATATTTTTCAAATTTCAACTATTAGTTTTGATGCCTTGATACTCTAAAGTATGGTCCCCAAACATTTCCGGTTGAAGCTGTAATTCTCCATTTGCTCTTCTCAGTCAATGTGTGCATACTTTATCATCAAATTTGAGATATTTGGTGGCATGTGTGCAAACAACAGGTTGGTTTTCTAAATTTTATGTTGAACTTAGCCTTAGGCCATTCCCGTAATGGTTAAGTTGAGTCAATTTAAAGTTTGTTTGCAAAATTGACCAAACCTTTGAAATTTGGTCATCTGTGCATGCTTGATAGTGTTTGGAGGCAATAGAAAATGTGAGATAAACTGAATAAAAACCCATCATATCTCTATAAGCTTTCTCATCAGCCGAGTGGATGTGAACTTGATGAATTAAGCACTTATGTTCATTTCTTTATAGTTTTCAGGTAAGTTAAAGCTTAATTTCATGGAAAGAGTTGGAGGCGATACTGCCTCTGAGGTTGCACCTCTGGCCAAGTGGAGAAATGATTTCTCAAGGGCATTTCAGTACTACTTGGATAAGTCCACCCCTCACCCTGTTCATAGGTGGCTTGGCACTCTGGTGGCCGCAGCCATTTATGTTTTGCGCGTTTATTTTGTTCAAGGATTTTACATTGTGTCATATGGCCTTGGAATTTATATCTTGAACTTGTTGATTGGGTTCTTGTCTCCGAAGGTTGATCCAGAACTGGAAGTCTTAGATGGTGCGTCTTTACCGACAAAAGGTTCTGATGAATTTAGACCCTTCATTCGCCGCCTGCCTGAGTTCAAATTTTGGTAAATAAGCTTACTTTAGTCAGTATATTTATAAACACCGACGCATATTGCTATGATATGAATGACCAGTTTTTTTTTTTTTTTTTTTTGGGTTATATTATCATTTGTTGCTGTTTTTGTTATAATATCAAATCCCTATGCCCATTCATTGATTATCTTATTGTTTCTTGAACTCGTGTCTTTTCATGGTTGTTTCTTTGAGATTTATTCGTTATGAGTTACATTATTTCGAAAGAAGGATGTGGCTTCTGTTTTGTGGTCACTATATTGTATAATTTCACGGTTGACAGTACTTGGTCATATACCTGGTGCATGTCATGTGAAGTGTTTTGTAAATCGTGATACGTTTGGTATCTTTTTTCTTGGGGTGTGTATGTGTTTTTGTATAAATTTGCATACCATTTTATCTGATTCTGCATTTTACTCTCCCTTTTGCTTCATCATTTCAATAATTTTGTTTGCAGACTTGTATATTTATTTTATTAATTCAGTTTATGTTCTCGTATAGGTTAGTAATCTTATATCGTTGACAATCTAGATTTTGTCTTTGGTTTTGATCTCAGGTATTCTATAACTAAGGCTTTCTTTGTTGCATTTCTGATGACCTTCTTCTCTGTATTTGATGTCCCTGTTTTCTGGCCCGTTCTACTCTGCTACTGGGTTGTCCTGTTTGTTCTTACAATGAAACGCCAAATCATGCATATGCTGAAATACAAATATGTCCCGTTCAACATTGGAAAGCAGGTGAGAGCTTTTTATGGAATTGTTGCATCATTCAAACTGTTGCTTCGCTTCATTGCCATTGAAGGCAGACATTTATGGGCACACACAGACACAAACGTCTCTCTGATTTGGATCCTCTGCAGTAATTGCTGGGTAGAAACCTTTTTATCCTGTTCTTTCATTGAAATAAATGGTAAAAAATAAAAACCTTATTGCCAAGATCCTTTCCAAGCGCTAAAGCAAGAAAAAGCTGATACTATTGCTGTTCTTGAGTTGGGCTGTATATAGTGAGAATTTCTTGTATAATAGGTAGATAAATAAATTAAAAATTTAGACCTGTTTCTATCATCCTTACAAGAACACCTCATGCCCCAGCAAAATACACCTAAAAACAGTTAAACAAAAGCCATAGGAACTTCAATGCAGAATAAAAAATAGTTTGTTTCCTTTTGTGTTTTGTTTTGTTATGTTTTTTAAAAACTTGAGTTCAAAAGTAAATTTGGGAACACACATGTTAACAGCTATAGCAAGAGTTGGTGTTGGAGGGGATGGCAACCTTGGGGATGGGGAGGAGACCTGAGTGGTTATGGCTAATTGATTATATTTTTGATGACTTGGTAAATCTCAGTAATTTATATGACAGATGGTTGATATTAAAATGGCTAATACCTGCAGTTGTTGTTGAGAATTTCAATCCTTCTTTCACTGACACCTACAGGTGGATTTACGTACACTGGGTTTTGATAGTTCGTTTTTGCTTTTAACGTAATGCTTCTAAATGATGACACTCAAATTAAGAGCACAATTATTATTATTGTGTTATTTAAGTCTGTTTCTATTTATAATATCAGTTTTGAGTTAGCGTGAAGTCAATTTGTTCTTCATTACTGTGAGTTGTTTGATGTCGTCTTTATTTATGATATGGATTAGTTGTTAAAACATAATATTGTCTATATTATTTGACAAACCCTTTATATTTCTACTTACTATATAAAAGTCTAACTGTGAATTATATTGTCATATAGGTTTGGTTTTGTTGCGGTAATGATGAATGTCGTGATTATATTTTAATATTCATTTGTTGTTGCATTTTGTTAGAATTATTATTTTAATGTGCTGAATTATTGTTCAATTTTCTTTATTGTTTATTAATAATATTTCTTTTAAAAGAAAATGAAGTTATCTTAAAATTGAATTTAAGAAGTTTAGGATATGTTTAGTACAAAGATATTATTTTTTTAAAATAGAATTATTTTTAAAAATAGCGAGCTTGGATGAATTTAAAATTATTTAATTTTAGAATACAGTTTTTAAAATAAGTGAATTCTATAGTTGTTTTTAAAAATTATTTTTAACAATTTTTTGTTTTTAAATGTAAATTCAATCTTATTGGAAGATTTAAATATATTTTGTTATTTTTGTTTTTATTACTTGAGTATATTAAATATTTTTTTTAATTTAATTTTAAAAAATATTATTCTTTTTAAAATATATTCTCTCTAATACTAAAAAAATTATTTTTAATTTATAATTAATACGAACTTCAATAGCATATGAAAATTAGAATATAAAAATTAAAACTCGTACCAATCATGTTCTGATCATTTAAAATCACAAAATAGCTCCCAAAAGCTAAAATCATGAACTTCAGTGGAGATTTGTATTTACAAAAAATCTAATAATTCCATACAAGTGTTTATGACTTAAATTGTGATAAATCTCATTTCGAATGATGATATCAATTTTTTGTAGTTTGTGGGTTTTACTATTATCTATTAGATATTTTGATTAAAATTATATATATATATATATATATATATATTCACTCTCTCCATCACATTCGCACGCATGCCCAAAGTAATTTGGTTCCTAGCATAAATGAGGCAGTAGAGTCCACATGAAATATATGTAAAAATAAATAATAAAACAGTGGATCCCATCACTAATTCATGCTTGGGTTTGCATGAATGAATATTTTGTCCTAATATATTCTATTTGCCCACGTATATAAAAGAAAAATTGAATATACTGCAAGATATAATGTGATACCAAAATTAAATCATTTTGTTTAATTGAGCATATCAAATCGTACAGCATTTTACGTTGTTCTTCACAGCTTTGTGAATTTGTTAGCTGTAGAATATTGTTACATGCTTGCAGTATGTGCTGCCAGACACAATTACGATGTTAGGGATTATTGATCGAAAGGTTCATATGTACTACATAGCTATAAATTCTGTGTTATAAAATAAGTTAAAATTTTCTAGTTAAATATCCTGTCTCTTTGAATGGATAAACTTATTGCATTTCATGTGGAGAGTTGCCATCTATTATTATTATTATTTACCAAAGCAATAACCTCATTTGTTTTTTTGAAATCTTAGAAATACACTGGGAGGAAGCCTGCTGGGAGCAGCAGCGGCTTGATGAAGGATTAAAGCTTGGAGCCTACATAGGAGGAGGAACATTATAATAGGAAAGTGTTTTTAGGAAATCTTTTTATTCCATGAAACCATATACCTTCATGTGAATGCAATGCCTTGGTTTGTGTATATGTGGCTCATTCCTTTCCATTTAAATTTAGTCATATGTAATTTGCATGGCTGGATTCTATATGACTCTGGAAATTAGAATGCTGGTCGCAAACGGGTCCAAAGTTTTCTGTATATTTAATTAAAGATTCTGATCTTCCATATGCGTACCTTTGTCTTTGAGGGTTTCATGACGCATTGGCTTCTGTTTGGATTGTAAGAGATTTAACTCTACCTTTGATGTACTTCAAAAGTTCGAAAGGTAGCCTTTTATTTTGTTTGGACTACTCTTTGGAATCAACTCCTACAAAGTTGGGTCGAGTGCATTGTATTAAAATATACTGCAATATGCATGTTCTAAAAAGCTCTCCCTTGACCTAAGGCCATGAGAAAAGAAGAGCAAGATAGGAATTTGTAATGCTCGATCAAATGAGGATTAGAGCGTGTGCAAAAAGACGAAGCCATGTTCGAAGGTGCGCTTCTATGAGAAGGAATGTGTGTTCTAAATCGTTTATGTAACTTGCTACAATTTATTATCGATTTGATCTCTCTGTTCCTAACTTGCTATTTAATTGAGGCATCCCCATTGTGTGAAGTTGCAGTTTACACGAGGAAAGGAGCAACTCACGGTTTGGCTACAGCATGTGAACTTCTGGTCAATGGAACGATGGAATGTGAAACTTTTGATCTAATGCCAAGGAACTAAATTTTCGGCGGAAGAAAGTGTGAATATAATTATTATAATTATTTTATAATTAAATATTTAGGAAAAGTAAAAGTAGAACATAATTTTCATTGATCAAACTAATTTATGAAATTAAGCTAAAAGCACGCTATAGAATGATGATTTTTCTCTTAAAGATAAAAGTTTTTTGTAAGAACTGGTAGAAGTATTTTCAAATTTAGTCGAACACTTTTCTAATATTTTTTTTACTTAAGCTATAAGAAAAAAAAAATAAAAAGAAAAGAAAGAGCTTCATTTAGCAATTATTATATAAAGGAAAAAATTGCAAGTGATAGTTTGTACATCTAGTAAATTGTATGCTATATTATCACATAGTAAAACGTATCCATTTTACGGGTGGTTGTAGTGTGAATAACTGAATATTAATAACTTTTTTTGCACAGGGTATATAATTATCACGAAATGACATTCTGATGCTATTTAATAGGTAAATGCTATGATACTATGGTTTTTTTTTAAAAAAAAATTAAATTACATAACAATATGCTATTTTTAAAATTTAGTTTGTAATTGTATTTATAAATAATTTATTTTTAAAATTTAATAATATATTATTTAATAATTAATGATTATATTTAAATATTTATTCTATAACAAATACCATATTTTGTAATTTTTATACCGAATACCATATTTTTTTATAAAACAAAAAAAAAATATTTTAAATAAAGATTGACCTTTAAAAGTTAATTTTACAAGTTTTCGTCTATAATATGAGAGGGGTCACACCTATCAAAATATTATTATATTTATATGAAATGATTAAAATATTATTAAAAAAATAATATTTCAAATATTATTATATAATATTTGGAAAATAGTATTCAAATATTGTATTATTCTAATATAAATTACATGTTTGAATATTATTTTTTAAATGTTAATACAAAATTTAGATTAGTGTGTTTGAAAAAATATTTTTAGAAAATAAATATTATGTTTGGAAAAGAGTATTTGAACATTAAATTTATATTTAAATATTAATATTCAAATATTATAAAAAATTATTTTTAAGGATATTTTTAAAATTTGACATGAAATTAAAAATAATTTATGGGTGTATTTGGTGTTTTGATGGATGCATTTATCTTTCTCCACATATATATATATATATAATTTTTGCTAAAATGAAATCTTTAAATATATATTTAACAATTTAGATAAGACTTTGCTATATTTAATTATAATAAAGTTATTATAACGAAATTACATTAAATAAAATTTTAATTTAAACTATTAAATGTATATTCAATGGCTGAAATTAAAATATCTCACATTAATTGACTATAAATATATGTATATATATATATATATATATATAAATGTACATCAAACTTAAGTTAACACTCATATTAATCTATAATTTATTATTTTAATATTTTTAAGTAAACGTTAATAATAATAAAAGATAAAAAAATTGAATTAAAAATTATTATAAAATTAATAAATTTTCACTTTTAATAATTATTTTTGATTTATTAGTTATTCGACTCTCAGTTTAAAAATATACAAAAACCGAGTCAGTTTCAATTTTCGAGTTGGGGCAACAAAAAGAAACAAAAGAGGATTGGATTGGACTTGGACCGGCCCGGACATCGGAGGTGTTTCCTTCGGAAAAAAAACCAAAACGAAACAAAACGAACACGGCCGCCGGCATTTTTTCAACGGTGCTCTGTGCCGTCTTTAATTCTGCTTCTGTTCTCCTCTCCTCCCCCCCATACAAAAATGGGACCCGACCCGCTTGATATATTCTACAATCTATCTCTTTCATATAAGATGGGCCCTCGTTGCCGCATTGTGGTATGAAACAACTGTAATATGCTACATTGGCAACATTGCGTGGTTTTGATTTGAATCGGTGTTGTTGTTTTGCTGTCATTTGCGCGCCAAGTAGGGGAGGAGGAGGAGGAGGGGACAATACCCATCTGCCAGGTGAATGGAGAAGCCAAAAAATATGGATCAATTAGCATAGCTGGTTGTTATATATCTGCGGAGGAGGGAGGATTTGTAAGAATGGGGTTTAAGAGAGTATCGGGGGTGATGAGGGAAGTATTGGGGCGTTTGGCAAGAAGGTCAGGAAGGAGGGAAGGGACGGGGAGGTGTGCTGCGAGCCGCCGCCGAAGGTTGCATATAGCTCCGAATGAGAAGAAGAGGGCGACATCTGTCGTAGGAGGAGGAAGACCGGCACCATATTAGGGGGTGGGCGGATTTGCCCCCTGAGTTGCTTCTCAACATCATTCAGCGGATTGAAGGGAGCCAGGCATCATCTACTACACCAACTTAAGTATTATTGTATCTGTAGTGCTCACTCATTTTCTTTGTTTCTATGTAGCCTGGGCCAAGACATGCGCTAAAATGATTTCGTTAATAAAGGGTTGTTTGGTACTAGGTTTTCAAAATGATTTTCTGTTTTTAAATTCTAAAAGTATGGGTTTTATGGTAATTTAATATGATTAAATTTAGAATTATGTTTTAAAAACACGTGGATTCTTTTTAAAAATTGTTTTTAATTATTTTTTAATTTAAATTTGACGAAATACTCGAATAAATTTAATTCTGGATCATGACTTGGGTTGTTGCTGCACAATTCTATATCCATAATCCATATAAAAAAATCACTCTGTTAATCTAGTTGTTGCTAACACCATATTAATTCAGATTATGCTAAACATATGCGTATGATTTTTAGGATTTTAGATCATGACTTGGGTCTTAGCTGTTCAATGCTATGTCCATAATCACTTTCTTGTTAATCTAGTTTTTGCCAACACCGTATTGGTTTGGATTATGCTAAACAAATGTAAGTTTTGGGATTTTAGATCATGACTTGGGTCTAATTACGTACAACTCTGCTAGGTGATGCCAGTAAATTGTTGTTGGCAGCAAGAAAAGTTAGGAGGGTGACAGGCACAGATTTTTTAATTTCCTTGGTTGAAGATGATTTCTCTAGCTCATGCAGTGCTATTCTTGGAAAATTAAGGTAAGTCCAATGAGCTAGCCAAGCAACTTAATTATTGTTAGGTATTGCTGCATTTGTTCTTCATTACAAGCAAGATAAGCCCCCCGCGTGTGTAATGTATACGTACATGCACATGTCTGCATCTATGTATTTATGTGTTTGCAAACATCGGCAATTTTTAAACAGGTCTAATTTCCTGGGCACCTATGTATTTATGTCTTCAGTGGTTGATAAAGACACCACCACCACTCTTGCTGAGCCACAAGAGATGGTCCCCTGATTTTGAAAAACAAAGTTCCCAGATGGCATGGGCAGCATCAATGTTGGAGTCTGAATTTCAAGGGCCGTGTTACAAGAATTTTCAGCAGATGGCTGCTGTTGATACTACACAAAATGTTCCAGTGTTGGCAGAACAAGAGAGTAACATTGCAGTTCGGGAAGATTTGAAAAGAAACTTTCACAATGGATTACTGCTATCCGCTCTCGGCTTTCCAGGCCTCTAGTATCTGCCCGAGTAGTTTTGACAACAAACCAGCTTGTGAATGAATGAATAGTTGGTTGTACATGTACAACAGTCTTCGTTGTGTCTGCAATAGTTTTTCTCCACACACCGGCGCTGCTGTGACTCAGGAAGGGTATCGTAAGTTTGAATTCCTTATTTATCTTTATTTTTACACGAATGATCTGATCTACATCAGTTCCCCAGATTGAAGTGTGTATGTAATGTCATGACTTCAATGAGAAGTTTTTGTTGTAATGTAACAGTAGTTGAGAGGAACTTGTAGTTGCAATGAGAGTTCTGAGTAGTAGTATATTTGTAGCCTTGTGTATTTATATGTGAATGATTAAGTAGAAATTGAAATGTGTGGCAGTGTGTATCGTTTATGGAAGACGCCACAGCAGAATTAATATAAACAAAAACATGATTCTTTTAATGTTTAAAAATCATATTCAGTATTATTTACTTCATACATAAACTGATATACATTTTGCTGCAGGCACTACCTTTTAAATTCTACTTCGATTCTTAAAGAATACTTATTTTGCAGCTATCTTATCATTTTCTCTGCAATGATACCCACAACCATTGTGCCGTGACTTATCAGGATTATCTGGGTCAGTCACTTTACATGAAAAGGGCCCTTGGATATCATCTTCTGATTGTGGCCTTGTAACTAGTAAACTTCTTGGCGGGGGTGACGTTGAATTCAGCTTCCTGGGTCTCCAGGGACCCTGGCTTACCATTGGACTTAATGTTTTTCCAGTTGCATTTCAAGATAGAGCCAGCTGAACACCAGGATTCCTTACGGTAACACGGTGGTTGCTCATAATTGAGTTATTGACACTTTGGGTGTTACTGTTTATGTAGGTCTTGGTTGCAGGATCTTCTTTTGGTGGGCTTTTTGCCTCGGAACTTTCTTCTTTGTGGGTGCTTGTTTTAAAGCTCTCACTTGTGCTAATGCTGTGAATGTGTACTGGGTTTTCTTTTTCCAGGGGCTCAGATGAAAATTGCATGAATGCTCCTTCATTTCCACCATTTAGGGTGATGACACCTAGTGGTTTTCCATTTAGCAGGGCCTGGTCGGGTTGCACGGTGTCCATCTTAGGAAAATACATAGATATAATTTCTTGGATTTCTTTGTGCAGATGATTTTGATTTCCATTGTATATGTTGGCCTTTTGGTGTATTGCACTTACTGTCTGTTTGACCTTTGGATGCGTTAAAACCACAGGTTCAATTTTTGATCTCTGGAAGTGAGAGCTGGTTAAGGCCTCTTTTATTTGAAGAGCCTCTTGCTTCTCAACCTGCCTTTCCCTTCGTTGTTCTGAGTGAAATTCATCCGTAGAATTTTCTTTATCATGTGTTTTCTTACTTGACACTGCAGTTTGCTTTGGATCTCCATGGAACAGCCCGTTAGTCTTTTCTTCTGGTTTGAGTTCCCGAGGGATAGCTTCCTTCATTTCTTCAGTTTTCCCGGAGTTCTCCTGTGATTCCAAAACAGGCATGATTTGAGCCGTTATAGCTGATGAAGCTTTTGCATTGTCACCTGATATTTGTAAAGGCTGGGTTTCCAGCCTATGATCATCAGTCTGAGAGCTGGACTCAGCTACAATTGGTTCCCCAGAAAAGTTGGCGTTAGTGATACCTGTGCTCAGTTGGGGAGGCTTTTGTGGTGATGCCTGAAACACCTGCGGGTTTGGTTTTTCTTGGGACATGGCGGCTGCTACTGCTGTGGATTGAATTTGATGAGTGGCTGCATTAGGAAGAGGCTGAGGGTTTTCTTCATTTGTGCTTTCTAATTTTCCACGAGGAAATTGGGGTTGATCAGAAGCAGTAGTAGCTGCTGTGGATTGCAGCTGTGTGGCAGCATGGGAAGGAGACTGCCGCCGCAACGGGGGTGTGGCAGGAGGAGACATTGAATGCGGTGGAGACTGATCAGAGGTTTGTGGATTAGAATCAGAAGAGCTGGTTGGCATATGATGGTAGTATTGACCGGGGCCTCCAGATGGTGAAGAATGACCAGTTGGAGATTGATGAGCTGCTTGGGGTGAAGCTGGGTTAGAGTCAGAACTACTTGTTTGGATGTGATGATGGTATTGGCTGGGGCCTCCACATGGTGAAGATGGCTTAGACATAGTTTGTAGGGAATAAGGCGGCTGATCAGAGGCTAAATGGGAAGATGGAGATTGATCTCCACCAGCAGCAGCAGCAGCACTACTGGCAAGGAGGGACTGCTGAGTGGAACCTCCTCCTTGAGATGATGGTGAAGATGGTGGAGATGTTAGTGATATAAACCGAGATTGTGACTCATTTTGGAGTTGGGCTTGGGTTTGATTCGCCTCTCCCAAGGGTGATGGTGATTCTGGCTGGGAAGTAGTAGCATGGGATTGGACGATGTCTATGAGATGTGGAGATGGTGAGAGTGGTGGAGATTTGTTGGTTGTTTTTGTTGGCTTTGGTTTAGAAATAGGTGCGGTTGGGTTGATCGATGGCGGGTTAAAAAATTTAACAGCAGGCAGCCAAGATAGGCGTAAGCCAAATGGCCTCCTCTTTTTTTGCCATCCAAGAATAAGAAGACGAAGAGTTTCGATGGTTGGGTTGGACACACAGTCGCCTCAATGTTTGGTGGGTTTTAAATGACTTTGGTTTTGATACTTTGGACAATTTTTTTACTCCTCTACCATGTCGATTTACAGTTTTCTTATTAGGCCAGTTTGTTAGTGAGATACAAGGAATCGATTCTGTCTCTGGGCAGGCCTTCGCTTCTGCCGTACTTCTAGCA
Source organism: Taxillus chinensis (assembly GCA_023512835.1). Taxonomy (NCBI): domain Eukaryota; kingdom Viridiplantae; phylum Streptophyta; class Magnoliopsida; order Santalales; family Loranthaceae; genus Taxillus; species Taxillus chinensis. Next base: position 41,482,163 of record CM042087.1, read on the forward strand.
TCAAATTTGTAAGACCCATTAAATAACTCAGTGATGATTCCAACCGTTAATGTTTGGTCATTTCTAAGCTTCATGAATAACTTCAAAATCAAATTTAAATAAATATATAATAAGACAGTTTTAATAATATGATTCAACACGTTTGTAAGGAAAAAGAAAAAAGAAAAGTCAAATTAATAACTCTAATTAAATCATTTCTAAGTTCATTATTGTAAAACACTCGGTCAAAATAACAATTTTAGTAGATATAACTTCAACAATTCTATTGTCTTTTTCCTTTTCTACTTAGCTTCGACCAGGTTTTTTCAGTATTTTGTTAATAATATTATTAGATTATTTTAATTGTTGACTACTCGTTCTAACATTATTTAACTTAGAATTGTAGACTCATCGAAAGGGGGACAAAGAATAGGGGAAAAAAACATTAGAGGTGATTTAGATTTTCTCGATTCGTTTTTATATTTTTAACCTTTCAAAGTTTATAGGTAGGCCCAAATTTGTTTTTTAAAACCTAAATAATTGTACAATTGCATAATCATAATCATACATTCGGGTTTCAATTTTTTACACCCAAGTCATATCAATTAATTTTTGTTGACATTAGGCACATCATATAAAAATAATCTAAGTCACAAACAAAATAGGTCTAGAGGCATTAATCTCGAACAAAGCGGGCCATTAATCTTGCATGTGAATAAAAATAATCTAAATCACAAACAAAATAGGTCTACGGGCAGTTACCCGAAATCGCCGGCGGATGGCATGTTTGGTAAATAAGGGGTGAACACCAGTCGGAGCACTCAAAAAGTCTCCTGGTTGATTTGGTGTTTTGGTGTTGAATTTATAGTAGGAGCCGCTCTATCGTACACCACGTGACACGTGTAGGTCATCCGGAATAATATTACCGGATGACCTACTCCCTCATCCGATGCAAAACGACGTCGTTTTGCGATGCCTAGGTAACGTGGGCCCACCAATGTAGTGCATCAAGTGGTGCGTGGTCCCTATTATCGGCGTATTATGTAAGTTTTCTCGGTGGCGTGTTGTTGAAGCCACGGAGGTCCGTATTACATTAAATAATGAAAAAGCGTGCTCGTAGTGGTGGAACAGGGACCTTCAATAACTACAGATAATGGGCGATCAATATCTATACGCTTTCGAAATCCATTATGAAAATGTCGCGCAGCAAGTATCCATAACAAATTGATCACCCAACCATTGTTCTAGATCGTCCGGAATAATAAAAGAATTGTCTTTGCCATTTTGGAATAAAAATGGCGGTGGCGGAGCAAATATCCTGTCGATGTTAGAAGAAATATTGTGGTATTGCAATAAAAAGGTTCTTGGATCCTTATCTCGAATGATCCGTAATGCCGACTCTTTTGACCCGGTGCTTAAAGCCTCGGCATACACGTCTTTATTAGATTGATTACCGCCATTTGCGAGATCGCCGGTCGGTCCGGAATTCACCATGTTGAATCGTGTCACCATCTTTGTCAAGGTACGCATTGACATCGGAACTTGACCGTGCACCTTGGATGTGACAATGGAATGAGGTTGATTGGTGTGGAGAGACCAAATCAAAAATCCGTTGATTGTAACATCGAAACTTGCCCTCAAATTGGATGAGAGCATGTATGTGTGGCTCCCCGTTGTCGTGAAATTCCCTACAAACCTTAATGAATTTCTTATTGACGGGAGTCGGGATATTTTGCAATTGGGAGAGTGCTTCGTGTTTAGAAAGAGAGCAACGAGGGTACGTGAGGAAGAAATTCCGGGCCATTACCGAAATCGCCGGCGGATGGCATGTTTGGTAAATAAGGGGTGAACACCGGTCGGAGCACTCAAAAAGTCTCCGGTTGATTTGGTGTTTTGGTGTTGAATTTATAGTAGGAGCCGCTCTCTCGTACACCACGTGACACGTGTAGGTCATCCGGAATAATATTACCTGGATGACCTACTCCCTCATCCGATGCAAAACGACGTCGTTTTGCGATGCCTAGGTAACGTGGGCCCACCAATGTAGTGCATCAAGTGGTGCGTGGTCCCTATTACCTGGCGTATTATGTAAGTTTTCTCGGTGGCGTGTTGTTGAAGCCACGGAGGTCCGTATTACATTAAATAATGAAAAAGCGTGCTCGTAGTGGTGGAACAGGGACCTTCAATAACTACGAGATAATGGGCGATCAATATCTATACGCTTTCGAAATCCATTATGAAAATCTGTCGCAAAGACGTATCCATAACAAATTGATCACCCAACCATTGTTCTAGATCGTCCGGAATAATAAAAGAATTGTCTTGCCATTTTGGAATAAAAATGGCGGTGGCGGAGCAAATATCCTGTCGATGTTAGAAGAAATATTGTGGTATTGCAATAAAAAGGTTCTTGGATCCTTATCTCGAATGATCCGTAATGCCGACTCTTTTGACCCGGTGCTTAAAGCCTCGGCATACACGTCTTTATTAGATTGATTACCGCCATTTGCGGATCGCGGTCGGTCTGGAATTCACCATGTTGAATCGTGTCACCATCTTTGTCAAGGTACGCATTGACATCGGAACTTGACCGTGCACCTCGGATGTGACAATGGAATGAGGTTGATTGGTGTGGAGAGACCAAATCAAAAATCCGTTGATTGTAACACTGAAACTTGCCCTCAAATTGGATGAGAGCATGTATGTGTGGCTCCCCGTTGTCGTGAAATTCCCTACAAACCTTAATGAATTTCTTATTGACGGGAGTCGGGATATTTTGCAATTGGGAGAGTGCTTCGTGTTTAGAAAGAGAGCAACGAGGGTACGTGAGGAAGAAATTCCGGGCGATTACCCGAAATCGGCCGGCGGATGGCATGTTTGGTAAATAAGGGGTGAACACCGGTCGGAGCACTCAAAAAGTCTCCGGTTGATTTGGTGTTTTGGTGTTGAATTTATAGTAGGAGCCGCTCTATCGTACACCACGTGACACGTGTAGGTCATCCGGAATAATATTACCGGATGACCTACTCCCTCATCCGATGCAAAACGACGTCGTTTTGCGATGCCTAGGTAACGTGGGCCCACCAATGTAGTGCATCAAGTGGTGCGTGGTCCCTATTGCGGCGTATTATGTAAGTTTTCTCGGTGGCGTGTTGTTGAAGCCACGGAGGTCCGTATTACATTAAATAATGAAAAAGCGTGCTCGTAGTGGTGGAACAGGGACCTTCAATAACTACGAGATAATGGGCGATCAATATCTATACGCTTTCGAAATCCATTATGAAAATCTGGCTGTGACGTATCCATAACAAATTGATCACCCAACCATTGTTCTAGATCGTCCGGAATAATAAAAGAATTGTGCTGCCATTTTGGAATAAAAATGGCGGTGGCGGAGCAAATATCCTGTCGATGTTAGAAGAAATATTGTGGTATTGCAATAAAAAGGTTCTTGGATCCTTATCTCGAATGATCCGTAATGCCGACTCTTTTGACCCGGTGCTTAAAGCCTCGGCATACACGTCTTTATTAGATTGATTACCGCCATTTGCAGATCGCCGGTCGGTCCGGAATTCACCATGTTGAATCGTGTCACCATCTTTGTCAAGGTACGCATTGACATCGGAACTTGACCGTGCACCTCGGATGTGACAATGGAATGAGGTTGATTGGTGTGGAGAGACCAAATCAAAAATCCGTTGATTGTAACACTGAAACTTGCCCTCAAATTGGATGAGAGCATGTATGTGTGGCTCCCCGTTGTCGTGAAATTCCCTACAAACCTTAATGAATTTCTTATTGACGGGAGTCGGGATATTTTGCAATTGGGAGAGTGCTTCGTGTTTAGAAAGAGAGCAACGAGGGTACGTGAGGAAGAAATTCCGGGCAGTTACTCGAAATCGGCCGGCGGATGGCATGTTTGGTAAATAAGGGGTGAACACCAGTCGGAGCACTCAAAAAGTCTCCGGTTGATTTGGTGTTTTGGTGTTGAATTTATAGTAGGAGCCGCTCTCTCGTACACCACGTGACACGTGTAGGTCATCCGGAATAATATTACCGGATGACCTACTCCCTCATCCGATGCAAAACGACGTCGTTTTGCGATGCCTAGGTAACGTGGGCCCACCAATGTAGTGCATCAAGTGGTGCGTGGTCCCTATTACCGGCGTATTATGTAAGTTTTCTCGGTGGCGTGTTGTTGAAGCCACGGAGGTCCGTATTACATTAAATAATGAAAAAGCGTGCTCGTAGTGGTGGAACAGGGACCTTCAATAACTACGAGATAATGGGCGATCAATATCTATACGCTTTCGAAATCCATTATGAAAATCTGGCGCGGGTCCGTATCCATAACAAATTGATCACCCAACCATTGTTCTAGATCGTCCGGAATAATAAAAGAATTGTCTTGCCATTTTGGAATAAAAATGGCGGTGGCGGAGCAAATATCCTGTCGATGTTAGAAGAAATATTGTGGTATTGCAATAAAAAGGTTCTTGGATCCTTATCTCGAATGATCCGTAATGCCGACTCTTTTGACCCGGTGCTTAAAGCCTCGGCATACACGTCTTTATTAGATTGATTACCGCCATTTGCGAGATCGCCGGTCGGTCCGGAATTCACCATGTTGAATCGTGTCACCATCTTTGTCAAGGTACGCATTGACATCGGAACTTGACCGTGCACCTCGGATGTGACAATGGAATGAGGTTGATTGGTGTGGAGAGACCAAATCAAAAATCCGTTGATTGTAACATTGAAACTTGCCCTCAAATTGGATGAGAGCATGTATGTGTGGCTCCCCGTTGTCGTGAAATTCCCTACAAACCTTAATGAATTTCTTATTGACGGGAGTCGGGATATTTTGCAATTGGGAGAGTGCTTCGTGTTTAGAAAGAGAGCAACGAGGGTACGTGAGGAAGAAATTCCGGGCATTACCGAAATCGGCCGGCGGATGGCATGTTTGGTAAATAAGGGGTGAACACCAGTCGGAGCACTCAAAAAGTCTCCTGGTTGATTTGGTGTTTTGGTGTTGAATTTATAGTAGGAGCCGCTCTATCGTACACCACGTGACACGTGTAGGTCATCCGGAATAATATTACCGGATGACCTACTCCCTCATCCGATGCAAAACGATGTCGTTTTGCGATGCCTAGGTAACGTGGGCCCACCAATGTAGTGCATCAAGTGGTGCGTGGTCCCTATTATCGGCGTATTATGTAAGTTTTCTCGGTGGCGTGTTGTTGAAGCCACGGAGGTCCGTATTACATTAAATAATGAAAAAGCGTGCTCGTAGTGGTGGAACAGGGACCTTCAATAACTACGGATAATGGGCGATCAATATCTATACGCTTTCGAAATCCATTATGAAAATCTGGGTGTAGCAGCCGATCCATAACAAATTGATCACCCAACCATTGTTCTAGATCGTCCGGAATAATAAAAGAATTGTCTTGCCATTTTGGAATAAAAATGGCAGGTGGCGGAGCAAATATCCTGTCGATGTTAGAAGAAATATTGTGGTATTGCAATAAAAAGGTTCTTGGATCCTTATCTCGAATGATCTGTAATGCCGACTCTTTTGACCCGGTGCTTAAAGCCTCGGCATACACGTCTTTATTAGATTGATTACCGCCATTTGCAGATCGCCGGTCGGTCCGGAATTCACCATGTTGAATCGTGTCACCATCTTTGTCAAGGTACGCATTGACATCGGAACTTGACCGTGCACCTCGGATGTGACAATGGAATGAGGTTGATTGGTGTGGAGAGACCAAATCAAAAATCCGTTGATTGTAACATGAAACTTGCCCTCAAATTGGATGAGAGCATGTATGTGTGGCTCCCCGTTGTCGTGAAATTCCCTACAAACCTTAATGAATTTCTTATTGACGGGAGTCGGGATATTTTGCAATTGGGAGAGTGCTTCGTGTTTAGAAAGAGAGCAACGAGGGTACGTGAGGAAGAAATTCCAGGCAGTTACCCGAAATCGGCCGGCGGATGGCATGTTTGGTAAATAAGGGGTGAACACCGGTCGGAGCACTCAAAAAGTCTCCAGGTTGATTTGGTGTTTTGGTGTTGAATTTATAGTAGGAGCCGCTTCATCGTACACCACGTGACACGTGTAGGTCATCCGGAATAATATTACCGGATGACCTACTCCCTCATCCGATGCAAAACGACGTCGTTTTGCGATGCCTAGGTAACGTGGGCCCACCAATGTAGTGCATCAAGTGGTGCGTGGTCCCTATTATCGGCGTATTATGTAAGTTTTCTCGGTGGCGTGTTGTTGAAGCCACGGAGGTCCGTATTACATTAAATAATGAAAAAGCGTGCTCGTAGTGGTGGAACAGGGACCTTCAATAACTACGAGATAATGGGCGATCAATATCTATACGCTTTCGAAATCCATTATGAAAACTGCCGCGCAGCAAGTATCCATAACAAATTGATCACCCAACCATTGTTCTAGATCGTCCGGAATAATAAAAGAATTGTGCTTGCCATTTTGGAATAAAAATGGCAGGTGGCGGAGCAAATATCCTGTCGATGTTAGAAGAAATATTGTGGTATTGCAATAAAAAGGTTCTTGGACGGTCCAGTCTTTTAAAGATGCATTCTCAGGCTTCTCTAAGAAGTCTTTGTAGCTGGACCCGTCTCCTGGATTGCAGAGCACGATTGAAGGGATCCCACCTTTGATGTGGCTGGTCGGCCATATTTGCGGTTGGATTGCCAGTCTTTTTGTGCTCCTATCGGATGTTTCCAATGCTTCAATTTTAAATAAGCGGGTTCGACGTCATCGATGACGTTATATTCGACGTCATTTGAGTAACTACGTGGATTAAAATCAAGATGACCACATAGATAGTTATGTGGTCCTAATGATCTAGCCCACGCAGCTTTTCCCGAGTCTCTATCGGGACCTTCAATAACTACGAGATAATGGGCGATCAATATCTATACGCTTTCGAAATCCATTATGAAAATCTGTCACAAGCGCAGATCCATAACAAATTGATCACCCAACCATTGTTCTAGATCGTCCGGAATAATAAAAGAATTGTGCCGCCATTTTGGAATAAAAATGGCGGTGGCGGAGCAAATATCCCTGTCGATGTTAGAAGAAATATTGTGGTATTGCAATAAAAAGGTTCTTGGATCCTTATCTCGAATGATCCGTAATGCCGACTCTTTTGACCCGGTGCTTAAAGCCTCGGCATACACGTCTTTATTAGATTGATTACCGCCATTTGCAGATCGCCGGTCGGTCCGGAATTCACCATGTTGAATCGTGTCACCATCTTTGTCAAGGTACGCATTGACATCGGAACTTGACCGTGCACCTCGGATGTGACAATGGAATGAGGTTGATTGGTGTGGAGAGACCAAATCAAAAATCCGTTGATTGTAACATCGAAACTTGCCCTCAAATTGGATGAGAGCATGTATGTGTGGCTCCCCGTTGTCGTGAAATTCCCTACAAACCTTAATGAATTTCTTATTGACGGGAGTCGGGATATTTTGCAATTGGGAGAGTGCTTCGTGTTTAGAAAGAGAGCAACGAGGGTACGTGAGGAAGAAATTCCGGCAGTTACCCGAAATCGGCCGGCGGATGGCATGTTTGGTAAATAAGGGGTGAACACCGGTCGGAGCACTCAAAAAGTCTCCTGGTTGATTTGGTGTTTTGGTGTTGAATTTATAGTAGGAGCCGCTCTCATCGTACACCACGTGACACGTGTAGGTCATCCGGAATAATATTACCGGATGACCTACTCCCTCATCCGATGCAAAACGACGTCGTTTTGCGATGCCTAGGTAACGTGGGCCCACCAATGTAGTGCATCAAGTGGTGCGTGGTCCCTATTACTGGCGTATTATGTAAGTTTTCTCGGTGGCGTGTTGTTGAAGCCACGGAGGTCCGTATTACATTAAATAATGAAAAAGCGTGCTCGTAGTGGTGGAACAAGATCCGAATTTTAGGGTGGACGGTGCAACTTTGGAATAAGATATAATATCTTAATGATTCCTTTGTCCGGAAGGAACATGTGGGATGTTGTATTAATGGGCCTCCGTTTGTTGTCCTGGCGAGCCCGTAATGAATTTGGATTGCAGGGGTGTGTGTGAAAAGTTTGCGAGGCCCGATTTAATTGCGTGGGTAGTTGGTTTTTTTTGTGGGCTTACAATTGACTCTCGTGATATATCATGCTGTACTCCTTAGAAAATTATCCAAGTTCTTACGGGCGGTTGTGCAGATGTGCGTAGACCGATTTTTGTCGGATCGGTTATACCGGTGGAAGACAATGGAGACCGTAACTCAGGGTCCAAGAAAGGATTTCTGTCGAGTCGAAGGGGAGAAGATAAGGCAACTCCGGTGTCGAAGTAGGAAGGTCGGTCGTTCTTCGGATTATCGGGTTAAACGTGTAGCTATTCGTGAGTTAGAGCGATTAATTAGGGATGGATGGAATGGGGACCCCATCACGCCTAAGGACGCCTCGATATCAGCCGGCCGGTAGACGGTCACTTCTCGGTGGTAGTGTTGGCCGAAGGCCACCTTTCCGTAATCGTCGGGCTAGTCGGATAACCGCTCGGACCAAGTATGTGCGATGACGTGCCGCGATGGTATCGAAAACGATCAAGAGTTGATCGTCGTGGAGTCGAGGTGTTTACACATGATCTAGATAAGATCACTTTTGATGGTAAGGGTGATGTTCGTGTGTTGAACGCTATTAAATTGGGTAACAGCAAGCATGAACGTCGAGTGATAAAATCGTTGTAAAGGGGATCCGTCTTTTAGGGAATGTTGTTCTTGGCCCAACGGCTCGTAGCGAGCGTAAACGCATCATGTTGTTTTACTCATCGTGGCCGATGACAAGGTTGGTGATAGCATCCGAATGCAGATGATATATTCTCATCCATTGGGCCAGCTAGTCCTGAAACGTGGACCGTACGAAGGGACATGGATGATCGGTTCCGAATTATTCGAAGGATGAAATTGTCACTAGAAGGCGGTGCAGATGCCTCACATGCGAAACGCCATATTGAGTTAGTTGATAAGTGGATCGATACAAATATTTGGACAGACTATCGAGATGCGTTATTTGGGCCAGTGACGGAATAGCAAGAGGCGCATTATATTTGGTTGCGTCTTGTTGTTAATGGGAGTCCATGTCATTATACACTCCGAGTTGAAATTCGTTTGAATCGTTATTTATTGTAATGTAGGTTGATTGTGTTTTGTAATGGATATGGAGGATTTACATACGGGAATAATTGAAGGTGTAAACTCCAACGATTATGAAGGAATTGAACTTTCGTTGCCAAATCTGTTTGACAAAGTGCGTATGAAATTTAGTGGTAAAAGCATGAAAATTGACAAGATATTAGTGCGATATTCGCACTATGCCCGCCTAATGCGCGGGGATACGTGCGGTTGGAGGTTATAGACGGGCGATTAGATGGTGCAGATGGTTTACAAGCGTATTATGTCATTCCAGTGGATTGTCATTGCGAGTTGACATACCACGGTAATGGGTATTGCTCAGCAAATGAGAAACAGGTACCATGGATTGTTCGGTATAAGTTAGAAGACTCAAACATTCATGCTTGGTGTGCGTTATTGCAAGATGTTAGGGTTTTTACGATACGCCTCGGCTGATATGCCAGGGGGAACAGGCCCTTCGGGCCCCTTCGGTGAAGATATTGAACAAAAAAATATGGGCCTCATAATATTTGCGTGTGGCATTGCCAACCATCAAAGCCCGTTCCATATTTGGGCCGTACGAGATCAATGTAGGCCAAGAAGCATGTTAAAAGCGTTAAAAAAAAATGTAGCATTTTCTTTGACACTTGCTTATAGAAAGAGGGAGCAAAAATTATCTCAAAAGATCTACACTACTAGGCACCAAGGCAAAATAGACTCACGTTCCGACCCATCTCGACTCGAGTTACTCCGACTTGATTTAATATGTTCCGACAAGCTAGCGGGTCGGTCCTGGATCTTGCTTGATCCATCTTGACCGTTTTTTTTAAATATAAGATAAAAAAGCAACAATTCAATTTACTTCGACTCAACCCAAACTGCTCAAATCACCTAGTCGGATCGGGGTTAGGTCATGACTCTGTATATTCGGGTCGGGCAGTATACGAGCTCGATCTGACCCATTATCATCCCTATCAACAAGTGCATGACAATTCTGAGTCAAGTAAAATATAGACACTAAATATCCATATTCTATGAAATTTCCCTAATGGTAAAAGGCTTAGTTGCGAAAGGAGGGTCATCATGAGTTTTATTTGGACATGTGTTAATTGAATATTTAATTGAATATATTTATTATAAAATCAAGGGTTTTAAAAGACAAATATATCCAAATTTATGTGAAATACTATGAAAAGGTAAAATATAAATTTTTTCTTGAAAATCACCATTCATTAAGACATTTTAAAGATCAAATTGAGATATATGCCATTTACAAATCAAAACAACTACAATAAGAGTACGAATAATTTTTGTAACAAGATCAAATATCTCTTCATAATCCATACTATACTATTGAAAGTATTCTTTTGCGACTAACCTAACTTTGCATTACCTAATAAATTCATCCGAATTATTTTTGATCTTATACACCCAACATCTAATGGCGCTCTTATCAGGACCAAAACTCATGTAGTTGTCATATACAAAGCAAAAAGTTTCTCATCCATAACTTGTTACCACCAAGGATTAAGAATGACTTCTTTATATGTATAGAGTTCAAAGAGAGAAGGAATAGAATATAAAAATTAAGGTGGATCTATAATATTAGACATAGCTTGAAAGACCATAAGAGGAGGGAGAGTTTCACCGAAAGGCACAAATGGTAAATCAAGAGGACAATTTGTTATGTTCTATGTAAGTAAAAAGAATGAAACAAGCACAAAAACCTTCAAATAATAAATAAGCAAGAGCATACCCATACAAATTTTCAAAAGGGATAAATGCCAAAAATAAAAAAAATGAAATTGTATTAATCAAACATACAACGGCAAGAACAACTTTATATATTGTGCAATTGCTAATAAGGATTTAAATTTTATGTTGGTTTTATTCTTATAAATTGATTGTATGTTAACTTTCAAATTGGATTTGTTGATAAAATGATAGTTGGTTACTATTTTTATAAAATAATATGCATAAATTATGAATGAAAGATACCCCTTATGTCAAGAGGTTTAGAATATATGACATTGCATGACCAGGAGGATATGTTATATTTATCCCTATAACATTCAACATTGAAGTACATTAAATAAATTTAAAGTACTTTAATGTCTATGAATAATATTAATATTCTATTATTTAGTTCTATCATTATCTTGAATGCAGTAAGATGTTAAATTATAAAAAACTTGAATGCAGGAAAAAAGAAATCTCAAAAGTACAGATTGGGTACTCTTGCTATTAGAAAAGTAGAAATTTCTAAATCAACAAAACTCAAATAAACTATTAATTTGCAATATAAATTCATAATAATGTAAGAAAAACCCATGAAAGCAGAAGTATATTTTGAAAAAAAATTATAATAAAAACCCTTCTGATTGTCATGAAAAAGTAGTATTGGAAAAGGGGAAAAACATGAAGAAGGCTGAGAAAAAAAAGTTCTAAAGTTTAATCCAAAAGAAAAAAAACCGTGTTTTAGTAAAAAGAAAAAAATAATTATATTATTGAAGTTACAGAGTTAAAATACAATCATAGTTATATTTTCTTATCTGTTTATTTAGTTTTTTTTCATTTGCGTACGCACATTAACTTTTACTTCATGCTTTGGTAGCATGCATAATAATGAAAGAAATATTTTTAGTTTGATTGTTATTCCATTTTATGTATTTGCGTCTTGGTATTATGATTTATTTATTATATGTGTAACTATACTTTTTCATATAAAATTAGTGCAAAGCAGGGGCTTAAGTCTTTGGCTCAATGTGGCTTGCAAACTCAATGCTTGATAAAATGATTCCTTAGCCTTGCAGCGCGCACAGGAAATTTTTAAGATACAAGCGTAAAATGTTTTCCTCTCAATTTAGTTAGGTCACCTATGTGAGCTTTATTATCATCTAACAGGTGTCCAAGTATGTATATATATATATAATGGTTAAATATTATCCCGGGTCAAACTAACCTCTAATTAACCATAGGCAAAATTAATGAGTCAATCTATTATTTTCTTTGTTATTCTAATCAATGTCAGAACATTAAATGGAATAAATCTCTTGAGTGATGTGATTGTTGAATTCCCATTAAGTGCTGTGGGAACATCATTCGTTGATTGATATCCTATCTCTTGGAACATTTATTTTATTTTATTTTTGAATTTTTGTCATCGTCATCACATGGATGGTCCTCCTTGTCCCGGTTCCAATTATACTCTACCATTAGGGAACCTTCTAACCCATATTCTATTGATCTTCACGCCTCAAACGTAAAGATTTCAAACCTGTGGTTGTGGGTGATGGTTCTTGTGGTGTCCCTTGTGATTTATGATGGGGAGGCTTCCATTATTTTTTAGCAAGCTACGCTAATAGTACACATACACAACGAGGGAAAAGTATGGGCATCGTCCATTTCGAAGCAGTGGTAGCTAGTAACTTAGACAGCAGCTATAAGTGTCACGGAGAGGGCTGCAATAATACGTGTATATATATATATATATATATATATATATATATATATATATATATATATATATATATATATATATAAAACTAGGAGCAGCGTCATGAGCCTGTATGAGAGATCAGATATCGAATCTCATAGTAGTAGGAGCAGCGTGATGATACAGACTAGCTGCTGTCAATGCTAATACGCAGATATTTTGGTTAACACACTTGGTTTTGTAAACGGGTGTTGTTGGATTTTTATTTATGGTCGGTTTGACCAACATTTTGTCTCCCCAAGCCCGTGACCATGAAAGATGAATGATGAGTGAGCGGTCTGTTGCCGACCTTTTGAATAATATTGGACTTACACGAACAGCAACAACAAATTGTGTCTTTTCTGTCACAGTTACCAAGGTTAGGTTACCTACAGCTAACCGAACAAGAAAATATATAGGGAGAGGGATGGACTGCTGATTTGAGTCATTCCTGACCACCAAAAGAAAATAAAAGAAAATAAAAGTAAAAAAAGAAGAACTCCTACTTCTATCGGACAGAATCTCAAAATTCTTCTCTAGGCAAAAGAGGGTTTGTGAAATGTGTAAAAAGGGGAGAGGAGGGGGTCACTCAGGGCTAGCGTGTGCATGAGATGGGTGGGAGTGGGAGACAGCCAGCCAGCCAAGTCGGAGACTAAAATAATTTCCATAGGCACGAAATAGTGACGTTAAAGCAATATCACCAAGATATATTTTTTATCAGATGCTTGGTTCCCCTTGTTTGTTTTACAGATATTCTTGTTTTGTTTTTTTTTTGTGTTTCCCGCTTTATGAATGCCTTGAGTAATGTCCCGAATAAAAATGAATTTAACATGCACCAAAATGATCGTAAGAAAACATAAACAGTTGAGAAAAATTACTCACATGTCTACCTACATGAAAGATTAGATGGAACTATTTTTCTTAGGTAAATAATGGATTGCTCGAGATTTTATTTTCTAAGCAATACGGTTTTGAGAGTTAACTTTTATAAAATTATATATATATATATATATATAATAAAATAACTAGTTCTGCGGTCAAAGACAATACTCTAATAGCAACCCAAGGATCACATTCCTCATCAGCTTATCTAGTAAAAGTTTGGTGGGCTCCAAATCAAATTAAGATAGATAGTGATGGTGATGAGGGCGGGTCATTTTGTTGGTAACGATTCAAAGTGAAACCAATCAGGATCTAAGCTTTGTGAGAAGCCCCCCACTAGGCCTTCATCCTAACCAGTCTTTCAACACCCTTTTTAATTCCTTGGTAATTCCGTTGTATTGAGTGCTTTTTTGTTGTTGTTGTTGAGATTTGTAAGCGCTCAACTAATCCCACATTAGGGATGTGCAAAATACCTAAACTAGATCTAAATTTTATAATTTTATGACCATAACTCAAATTTGTATTTTATTTATGATCGTAAATGATTTATCTTTATAGTATAATATCGTTCATAATCATAATTATAATATTATTATGCTACGGCCCTAAAGTCAAGTATAAAATATAGGAAACCTGATTTATTTCAGGCCCCTTAAAGTTGCCCGATTGCAGAGCCCCTAAAGTTACAATCAGATATGTTCCTACGAGATATCGAACAAGGGGAGCAACCCAAACCCAATGCCTCGCCACCACCGCGTATCGTGGCCATGAGCTCCCTTTAAAAAATTCGCCAGGTTGGTCACCTATACCCCACACGTCACTTTCCACTGCTTCATGCCTATTTATATAATACGAGCAGGTTGTTTGTTGTTGTATCGAGCAGCTCCCTTCAAACAATTCGCCAGCTTGCTTGCTTTACCAATACCGCACCAAGTCACTCTCCTCCGCTGTGGCACGTGCCTATTTACATACGAGGAGAGCAGCAGTGCAATCTCAGTTTAGGCCTCTATAACACATATATATATATATATATATATATATATATATATATATAGCATAGAGCCCCAGCTGGTCTAGGTAGAATCAGTAGTGCTAGCTAGCTTGCTCTTATACCTCCTTTCTTAATCCCCAAGTATCCTTTCCCATTTTTGGTGCTTCTTTTGCATTCCACAACTTCAAACTATTTAGTACTCTCATTGGTTAGCAGGCAGGCATATATTGCTATTTTAACTTTCCTCCTTTACAGCTTAATTTGCAGCCATTTTGCCATCTTATTTTATATAAGATGGCATCCAACTCTCTTGGCCGTGGTACGAGCTCTAGATCAGCCTGGACGCTGGAGCAAAACAAGCAGTTCGAAAACGCATTGGCAGCGTACGAAGAGGGCACCCCGGACCGCTGGCAATGCATAGCCAGAGCTGTGGGTGGGAAGTCAGTGGAAGAAGTGAGAAGGCACTATGAGATCCTCTTGGAGGATATCAGGAAAATTGAATCTGATCAATTCCCTCTGCCCAACTACAAAGCTAGTGGAAGTAACATAATAGGGATTTCTAATGAACAAAGGTACATGCATATATACATATATCTATATGTTATGTACGTAGTTTTAGTATAATCTCCCATCATTTACCTGCAACTACATGTATATCACTGTACTATCTGATTATTTATCTATTTATTACCATTTGTTTCATTAAACAGGTTTATGAAGAATTTGCAGCTCCACTAAATCAGAAAGCAACGGTGTGAGCTGTAACTCCCACAACACAAGAATTGTTGGAACCTATGAAGATAAAATAAGAGCAATGCAGATTCCATGATATGGACTGCGAGTCATCTCTCGGTCAAATTGTTACTAGAGAAACCAACTCTGGTGAGAGAAACAGGGACGGGCCAGTAGATTTGTATTGCAGTATGCACTCAATAATAGATGTGTATTGCAGTATGCACTCAATAATAGATGTGTATTGCAGTATGCGCTCAATAATAGATTTGTATTGTAGTATGCGCTCAATATATAATAGCAGCTATTGCCTTAAGTGCAATGATTCCTCCGGTTAAAGAAATGACCTTAACAATACCGTGCTTGCAGATTTAAATTTATATGGTGCCACTTTTGCCATACAATGTAACAAACTACTAAAAGGGAATGACAAATTAACAGAAGGCGAACAAAAATTGAAGTGCTAAACGAAAAGGGGAAAAAAAAACATTGCCTTAAAACCAGGTTTTCTTGCTTTAAAATTCTAATTCTAACTAATGTATTTACGAGTTACATGTTGTACAAGGAAAAGCCCAATATATAATGCAAGCTTGGTTTGAGGATTTCAGGCCTCTCGTGCCTGTACTATTATAGCCCAAATATACAGTTCAAACTCCTTCCTTTTTCAGTTGTCAGCTTCGAATCAGAGGATGACGGGATAGAATCTTGATTGAAAAGGCTCAAGGTCTGTCATGATCATGGGATGATGTCTCCTCATATTATATATATATATATATATATATATATATATATATATAAAATCATATTATTAATGATATTATGGATTTATAAATGTCCCTTCGTCTCCCTGTGCTACATTACATACACAGTCAAGCAAAAGCAAAGAGGACAATACATACAAAATTGCCCCTCGGAAATCCAAGGACTATAATGACTGTTGGGATGAAAATTATTTTAAAAAACTCTAAATTCAAATAAATTTATATTAATTATAAATATTTTTAAATTATGTGAAATAAAATAATTAGATTTTAAAAAGTAATATGCGTATTTAAAATTATATTTAGTTTGGTGTTGTATTTAGTTTTATGTTTCAAAAAATTATTTTTAAATTTTGTATTCAAAATTTATTTTTGCTTAAATTCAAGAGTTTTTTGTTTGGTTTTTACCAAACAGATCATGCCTTCAAAGACCAATCTCACCAAAACCAGGGACACCTAGAGCAACTGAGCAAGCCGCCGATTCTATGGCGTCGAACCCCAGGACCGTCATCATTTCCCAATACTCTTTTCTTGCAAAAAGCCAGGAATTCCGAAGACGACGCCAACCGCCAACACATCCAAGGTCGGAAGTTTAAGGACGAAATAAACAACCCAGGCATAGCCCTGCCGCCGCCGCCGCCATCGATGTTGATACCGCATAGCGGCACTGATTTGCGCCTCCTGGGGCAAGTCGCCTCGTCCAGGAGCCATGTGTAAACTCCAAACTCAGCGCGGTGATCGGAGAAGAGCCGGGAAAGCAGGCGGCAGCGGCACCACAGTTGCAACAATAGTTAACAGCCTCAGCCTCAGCAACCTATGTTGTCTTCTCTATTGTCCGATGACTCAGCTACCCAAATCAAACAGGAGAAAGACAAATTGGACCAATTCCTCCAGGCCCAGGTACTGATTCTCGCCCTCCTCAAATGGGTCTCTTGAAATTTTCAGTTTTGGATCGGGCATCAATGATGGGTCGATTCATTTTCGCTCAGGCCGAGCCGCTGCGACGGCACCGAGAATGTGAGCGTTGGTGAAATCAGATTCCGTACAAGTTTCTCCTCGCATCGCATGCATCATCACATGGGATTTCTCCTCACAGCTTTGATCCGATTCCCCTCGCATTCCTTCCCACCCCTCCACTCCACCCTCCGTGATTCCGATTCCTTCCTAGATCGGGAAAAATCTGCAGAGATTCGCAACAAAAGCAGAGCACATGTTGTCTCATGTCTGTCACCCATGAATGCAGCCGCCCGCGTCCGCTAGCTGATGTGGGAGAAGGAGAGGCGAAGCTGAAGCTCACCACAACGCTGAGGTGGCGGCCGGGGCCGGAGCGAAAGATATCGGTTTTCATACCTACCAGGTATGATTGTTTTAAAAAAAAAAAACAGACTTTTGTTTTTAAAAATAAAATCCGAAATTTAAAGGCTATTTGAACAAAGTAAAATTTCAGTTTTATATAATATATCTAATTTTAATTTATGTGAAATCGGATTTTAAAAAATATAATTTTTAAAACATATTTTCTATCTTATCAAACATATATTTTATTTTTAAAATTAAGAGTTCAAACTTCAATTTTAATAAAAATTCAAATCGTAAGATTAAAATACAAAAATAAAAACATATACCGGCTTCCAAACCGCCCATAAAAGTATGGTTTAAGTATTTTAACATATTTTTATATTTTAAAAAATGACATATAAAATATATTTGATACACCTATTTCCTAAATAAAATACTACTTTATTCAAAGTCTAATTTAAATAAAGTTATTATTTTTAAAAATATTTTACTATTTTTTTATTTTTAAATTTAAACTAAATTTTTATATAAGATCTATTTAAAAAATATCTCTTTCTTATACTTTATTACCTCAACCAATCATATTTATTTTTTAAACATTGTTATGAGGATGAATTTTGAAAAAAAATTAAGAATTAAATAAAATTTATTTTATTAAATTCTATCCAACAGAATTTGTTTTTAAAATTAATAATTAAACTTTAACTCTAATAAGAAATTTTAATCATAAAACCAAAACAAAAAAACATAAATACATATCAAATACCTCTAACTCATTAGAGGTTCGTTATGTTTCGATTCAATGATCTTGTTTCAACCGCACCGATTTTGCTTAGACTTACCATATTAAAACTTTTTTTTTGTATTATTTGATGTTATTTATCTGCTAATTATATATATTTGTTGTAAATCCAAAATGAAACACACATATAACATCCAGTATCAACAGATTCAACACATGGTTATTGAGGAAGCTTAGTCGCTACCAATAATATTTTACTAGTGTTAACTAAGGTTCTTTTCTCTCTTTAAGCTTGGGAGCAAAAGTTTTGTGTTTAATATCTCATTCTGTGCAATGCTTTAACATTTTTACAAAATCAAACTTTTTGCTATGATCACTTTTGAAACCCTTGTTTTTAATCTCGAATGATATGTTTGGGTATGTTCAAATCTGCTTCAAATGATTAGATCTCAATCGAAACTAACTAGAAACATCTTAAACGAGAGTTAGACAGACAACACCTTGGTTGATGATTGCACACTAGCTAGGTCAACATGCCTTTACCTATGGTTGATTCAGCTCCTTCAGATGACTAGATCTCAAGTTGTTTGACACCCCAATTTTGTGGACACACCTCTTCTTTGGTCGATGCCTCTTTCCTACTATTTCTGTTTGGTTTATAGAAAAAAATTTTGTAAACTATTTTTCATATTTTACAAACCCATATTCTAGTCAAAGAAAAAAATTTCATTGACCTTTGTTTTATCGGATGCCAAATATCCAACCTAACTAAAAACATTTTTCATAAAATATTTTATTACAATTCAAACAAATCCTAAGCACATAATAAAGTAATATGCCTCACAAGCTAACAAGGGACATGGCAACCTACTTTTTGAATCCAAGAATTAAAAGGTTGGGTTTAGTTACAGATATGAAAAAAAAGTTTCACAGAAAAACATGTTCCAAATTGTTCCCATGAGGTGATGGTTCTTTTCAAGAAAATTCGCGGAAGGCCATTAAGCATGATCCATGTGTGTCGCAAAAACTCATTACCTAACTCATTTGTATTCAACTTGCTAAATTTGTTTAAAAAAGTAATCCAAAGACAAAAAATATCAATATTTATATATTTACCATTCAATTATTTATCGTAATAGTAATACATTAAGATGATAAGTTTTACACATGCTTCAAACTTGTTTCCAAGTTGGTTAAGTTCACAAATCACTTACCTCATTAGCATTTATAGTCCTTTTACTTTGGAATGTTGTGATATAAGAGCATCTACAACAATAATATATATATTTTATAAGAGATTTTTTTGTTCTAACTCCAACAACATTCTTCGTTTAAACATTCTTCTTACTTTTTTCTATTGATTTTTAGCGCGTGAAAGATTTAAGACGTATTTGATTAGTTAATTTTTGTTTTTAAAATGTGACAGTAAAGAAAATTAAAAATAATAAAAATTATTTTTATTTTTAGTTAGATTTTAAATAAAAATAATCTTATATTATTTTAAACTTTTTATACCAAAAATAACGGAATGTGCGGCTAAGTATAATGGGACATTTCCTCCTCTCAAGTTGCCATGGCTCGATAGTACCTGAATTCTGTGCCATACATTTTAAAGAATTGTTAATAAGTAAACCCCCCCCTCGTGAACGGAATAAGCATGCAAGAAGTGCTAGTGAACAGAAGTTGCCCTCTGTAAGGAAAAAAAGAACAAAAATATTTAAGGCCAAAGATTCACAATCCTTTGCAGCTATTTAATACTCTGGGTAAGTTTGTGTTTGATTCAAAATTCGGGACCAAATTACTTAGTTCGTTAATTTATTGCAAATGACCTGACAAAGTGAACCGACTTTACAAATGTGGAGATGATATTTTATTTATTTATTCATTATTCTCTGTTTCTGAAGCATTGGGTCAGTTTTGGACAAGAAACACTGCAAGTCAAGTTTGCTCGGTATAATGCAGGAAAAGACCAGCAGCTAATATTACTAATCCCAGGCATTATGAGCCCTTTCAAATTATCGCGGGTCAACAGGCAGGATTCATGGCATTGGAGTACGACGCCCCAACAAGCAGCATTGGTATCCAAGACAAACAGCATTTAGAAACAATTTGAGATACACGGTAAAAACATGTTAGGATGAAGGGCAGGCGGCTTCAGGGACATCATCAAAGATGAATGGACCAAGTTTACCACTTCTAAATAACATAAGAAACTTCTTTGAAACCATAAGGCGACCTTCGGACCCCTCGTGAGGTATCTTCATTACTTTCCGTAGAGCTTCAAACTGCTCCTCGATGAGAATCTCCATGTCATCTTCCAATTTTCCATCAAAGTCTTGTAGAGTTGCAAAAAGAGCGCATTGAACTTCTGTCGCAATATTCTGTAAAGGGAACAAGCGCACGATTTTCAGTTACCGGGGGGATCATAGTAATAGGATCTAAAATTGTGAAGCAAGAAAAGTATTAAAAAGTGCTGTGCAGCACAGGTGCCGAAGCGAGAAAACTATTAAAAGTGGAGTGGAAATATGAATACTAAAAGTTAGTTAGACAAAAACATAAGAGAAGGAATAAAGGAAAAAAAAAAAAAAAGTAAGCAATTTGGCATTATAAAACTGATGGACCTTTTGTTACCTCAACGTACTGCACAGAAGATGAATCACGCAACTTCATCTTTCTCGGCAAAAGATCTTTAAGATCAAACTTTTTCTCCAACTCGTTCCGAAATCTTTCAATTCTTCTGTTATTTAAGTGCCTCCAACGAAGAGGGGTGCTTCGCAAATTCATGACTTCCAAAACGTATTTTGCAATACGGTCCTCTCCTACCACTGAGTCTTTCACAGACCCTGCACAGTAAGGTACTTCAGCTAGCTTGAATAATTCAATAAAAAAATTCATAAATGATCTTTCCCCTCTTGAGGCGTAGCAAATGTAGTATTCAGACCTTATTAGTTCACTGGAATGGACTATAAATATTAAATAGACTAGTAAGCATTAAAGTGTACACGACACAAATAAGAAAAACCAAGGCTCATATCCGTTGCATCATCCCAATAATTAAAATATCCTCTATGCCATAAGCAATACAGTTTCAGGGCCTTGCAACTAAGGAATGGATGCAAATACAACTCAACAGAGAACATAGAGCTTCATCATCAGAGAAACCATTTATAGGGCCTAGGGCCTGGCAACTAAGTAATATAGTTTGGACTAGTGTCAAGAAGCTACTAATGTTTGCAGCCTCCAAAAACAAAACAGTCACCCCATTTATATTAAAAGGGAAGAAGTACAAATGCATGTGAGGAATCAACCTCACAGAGAACACAATCCAACCCAAACAAATAAGAGGATATGAACACAACAATGCTTCTTGAAGCTCCAGATGCCACTGGTTAGAAAAGGCTAAAGAACTCGTTGTATGGATGCACCCTAAATTAATTGCACAAGCAGGAAATTATCACTCTTCTCCACCCAAGTGCACCAAATTTTCAGTAACAAGGCACATTCCTAAGTAAAAATGAATTAACTATAGGGAACTACTCCAATAATCACCACAGCAGCAGCACAGAAATGTATAGGGGACTTCCATCCAAGCACTACAATTAGAGAAAAGCGCATCAATAAAACCCTATTCCTTTCTTTCATATGCAAACCCCTTCAAATAAATTAATCACAGGGATCAGCTCCCATGATCAACAACAATAGCGGAAGAGAAAATTATACCTGTTAGTGCTAGCTTTAAACCTGTCTCTATGTCAGGAATACTAGGAACCAAAACACCTGGGGTGTCCAGAACATAAACACTAGGCCGATGGGCAATCTGTTCATTAAATTTATTATATATACCCCCGTGTTAGATAAATGAACAGAGGGAAAAAAAATTAACATGGAAATAGAAACCAAAATAAGAAGTGCAAGAGAGTTTATACCTTGAATCCTGCAATATCTTGAGTTACACCAGGCAAGCGCCCCACTTTAGCCCGCTTCATCTTGTTTTGCACTAGAAAATATTAAAATATGCAGTGTCAATTACATTGCTTTGCTGGGAATTAAAGCACTGATAAATCCATGCCACTGATGGAAACATGCCACCGGTTTCGAAGAAACGAAACAATAGCTTGCTAGCAGAACTGTATCAAAGCGTCATACCAGGAAAGCGAGCTGATGCTATTTGATGGATAGAATTAATTAGTACAGACTTCCCAATATTTGGAACACCTACAACCATTACAAGAAGTGTGGGTTCCCTGGAAAGTACTTCCTTCAACTTAAAATGCACAAGTTCAAGAAGCTGGTTCACAAAACACATGCAATAGAAGACGGGATCAAAACAAGCACTGGATTATATAATGCAAAGAATATAATATACAAATCGCCATAAAATAAGCTCCAGAACTGCACAATCAACAGAGGCCAAACCCGAAAAGGTTGAGATAAACAATGCCCCCCAAAAGTTAAGATTTTGCAAATATGAAGCATTCTTAAATCATGCGAGTAACTCGATTGAGATAACTGAATAGGGCGTTCCAAAACATATTGTAGATATCCCAACCTCCCAAAATGGCTCAGATCTGATACTTACCCAGGAAAAAAAAATGGCATTTTCTATACACTAACCACACTAAGACTAAGGTAACTTAAAAAGGCATTCTAAACCAATATGTGCTAACATATTGAAGATATCCCAACCCCCCAAAATGTCCCAAATCTGATACTTGCCCAGGAAAATGAAGATGGCATTGCCTACTTATTATGAATAACAACTGACATATTCTACATCGGAATGATATCCCAACTTCCCAGAGCGTCTCAAAATCTAATAATTGTATAGAAATGAAAAGGACATTAACATATATAAGTTGGGGGAAAAAAACTGACCTGGGTTACAGAACTCCTTTGATGTGCACATATGGAGAGACAATCTTGCTGGCACGATTCGAAATAATGAATCCATTTCTACGAAGTGGGTGGGAGTTAGAAACGAAACCAAAGCAACCAATATGACAATCGGGGGGGGGGGGGGGGGGCACAAAATCACATACATACGGGCATGATATTAGGGTTGGCCAAGTCTTTCTTGTTGAGGGCGATGACGCGCCTCTTGTTGGAGAGGAGTGGCTGCAGGTCTTGGTTCGCAGACGATAGGGGAATCTGTGCACCATAAACAGGGGGAAAAACACTACATAAAAGGTTGGCGCGCGCGCACACACAAAACACACGACGCGGAGAGGGAGTAGTAGGGTACGGACGCGGGAATCACGGACTTCGATAACGAGGTCGGCGAGTTTGAGGCGTGCGCGGATGGCGCGGGTGGCGTTGACCATGTGATTGGGGAACCAGTTGATGGCGCCGCCTTGATTGAACACCATTCCTCCCACTGCCTTCTTTGCTACTCGTTTCAGTCCTGCCATCTCTCTCTCTCTCTCTCTCTCTCTCTCTCTCTCTCTCTGCTGAAGCCTGAAGCCTGAAGCCAATCCCGCGACGAAAGGCGTTTGTCATGTATTTTATAACTTACCTGTTTCCCATTTTAATCCTGTGGGGGAACCAGTCGGTGGTTGAAAAAACAAATACAAATAAAAAAAAATCATACAATCAAATCAAAGTCTTATAATTATTTTTTTGTAAAAAGGTTAATATTTCATAATGTAATAAAAATATGTTTGCTCACTTTTTATTTTTCTTATACGTTTTTTTTTTGACGTTTTTGCAATTTTTACTTTACTTTCATACTAACTTATAGAAAATTATTATTAAATATAAATATAAAAATTATTTAAATAATATATGTAGTAATTAAAAAAGTAATTTATATAAAAAAGTAAAAAAATAATTTAAATCTTTAAACGTTGAAAACATAATTTGAGAGGTGTTACTTGTGTCCTTAACATTCGTTAACATTACATGTTTGGGACAATTTACTCGTCAATTGCCATGTAGCATGGCCAAAATATTTGAAAAAATTATTAAAATAAATGATAGTCAAATATATATATATATATATATATATATATATATATGTTAGTTACACAAATTTAGTATGTAGCAGGCTACCATATAACGATTAATAAGTGGCATGTTACACGTCTGTCCTTTTAGAAGTGCCTCGAATGTCTTATGTCTTGCAATTCACACACTTCTACGTACCCTCTTTGAATTATTTGTAAGTTCAGGGTATTAGAACAATACACAAATGGATCACATTCAAACTCGAGAAAAGCCAAACGATGGGCTGATACAAGGTTGACACTGCACTTATGTAATATAAAGCGATCGCTTGAAACATTTATATTTTGGAATAATTTGGGGCATTATAAATCTGTTATATATATATATATATATATATATATATATATATATATATATATATAAATAGAACAATATTATGATAAGGAAAAAACAAATGTAAAATGTAAAGGAGACTCATTTTAAAATTTCACATGTATATGACGAATAGAGTACACGTTACAAAGTGTAAAGGAGACTTATTGTAGAGGAGCCTCAGGACTGACTCGGGCTGACATAGTTTTGGAATAATACGCAAATGGAGTACACAAATTGCATAGAAAACAAGTCATACAGGGCCCTGCCCTGGTATAAAATATTAAAATCTCAAACTAGCTAGTGTATGAAAATTTTATTTTCAAGCATGAAAATCAAACCAAACAACGGTAGACATAAAATCTCAAATAATAAATTGGGTGTGCATGCATGTTTGATGGAGGTCTGCACGTACTCGACCGATTTCCATGACATGAACCATTTTATGCGATATGTTTTTTTTTTTTCTGGGTACCTCGACATAATCGAAGTAGGTGGAGATTTACACTCGCTTGATTCGGCATTGGTTTGTCGTTGGAGATTGATTGGATCATGGCGATTGATTCGTATATGAGCTCGATTGACGCTGCAGCGTCGTCACCTTTTTTCCTTCAATTTCATCTCCATTCATCTCTTGTAGTAACTGTAATAATATTTTAATTTATACAAAGTATACGGTAAAATGAAGAGCTATTTAGATTTTGTAAAAATATTGAGCGATAAAAAAGTTTATTTAAAATGTTGTTTATATTTTTTAGTGTAAGTAATTAAAGATAAAAAGTTAACATATATACATTACTGCTGGACGCCCTTAAAAAATATCAACAACCGTTTATGCCCTTAATATTATTTATATTATACTTTTTATTATTTTAATAATTTATATTTTTCAGTCTTTATATTTTAACAATTTAAATAAAATTTTATTTTTCAAATATGAAGAAAAAAGAGAAAAATTTAAAAGAAAAAACGAGGAGACATGGAGAGAGAAATAAAAAAATAGTCTATTTGTAATTACATTATGCAGATAATTTGCATAAAATAATTTATTCGTCATTGATTAGTATGAAAAAAAAATAATGTCAATCCAGCGAGTGTTCTTACCTGTACAATATATCAATATGTAATATTACTCAAAAGATAATATTAAATGTTAAGTTTGAATTATAATGTTAACTTTTGAAAATAATAATAAAAATTATATTTTGAAGCATATTTTTTAAAATTGGTTTTTAAAATAATAATTTTTTTATAATCTCAATCTCCGTTCGATACCCTGTACACAAATACCAAAATAATAAAAAAATTTATTTTTTTTATTTTTTATATTACTTAAACCTATTAAATATATATATATATATATATATATATATTAATTTTTATAATATTTATCTCTTCTATTAAATATAAATTAAATTTAGTATAAGCTTTAAGAATACAATATAAAAATCAAAAACACCTATTATATTATAACTTTTCAATGATTATACGCCCTGGACCCGCATTCATGTTCCCAAAAAAATTTCTCTGATGCCACCCCAACATATCAACAATATTAATTTCTAATAACACACCAAGTAAAATCGCTTGGGCATTTAATTTCAAAAAGAAAATTCAAGACTACTTAGATCATCACATTATGGTGGTACACTTAGATGGCTAACGAAAAAAAAAAGAGCCTAACGCATTACCCATACAAAAATGTACACCAATGCATTAATATGAAGGTCACATGCAAGGTGTGGGTATATGTGTATATATATATATTGAGACATGTGGTCCATGGGGATGATAAAAAGAGAGAGTGATACAGAGAGAGGGGAGAAGATTAAACTGATCTGCTAATCAATCAAAAGTACTCGAAATCAGTATTAGAAGAGTCATTTTGAGAAGTGGTGTTCTCGGCATCGTCGGAGGTGGCGCTTGGAGCGGGCGTGTGAGTAGGGACAGGCTTATTATTATTGGTATTAGTATTATTGTTCTGGTTCTTGGAGGCGAAGCGAGAGAAGTCAACAGGGTCGGGGATGTGAGGGGGCATGGCGCTCCGGACCAGAGCCCAGTTGACTCCCTCAAAAAACGGGTGCTGCTTGATCTCTGTCGCGCCCCTCCGGTACGCAATGCGCTTGTGGGGCTCCTTCACCAGCAGGCCTCGGATGAGGTCCCGAGCCGAGAAGCTGACTCCAGGCGTGTCCGGGAAGCGCAGGGGCTGGCCGACCACATTAAAGAGCGTGGCGCGGTTGCCGGAGCCCTTGAAAGGGGTGGTGCCGTGGAGCAGCTCGTATAGGAAGATCCCAAGCGTCCACCAGTCGACCGCGCTGCCATGGCCCTCCCCGAGGATGATCTCCGGGGCCAGGTACTCGTGGGTTCCCACGAATGACATGGACCGCACGTTGGACGGCTCCGCCATGAGCTCCGGCATGGATCCGCCCACGAACAGCCCGAAGTCGGACTTGGACTTGCGGTTCTTCTTGGTGGTGGGCAGGATGCGCGGCAAGAAGCTGGGTGCCCGCATGCACCCCCGCTGCAGGGCTAGCTCATCGCTGCTCAGCATAGCTCCCCTACTGCTGCTCCCACTGTTATTATTTATGCCACCGCCACCAACCAAGCCGCCGATGCTGCCGCCGATGCCTGCGGAGCCACCCCCGGAACTGCCGCCGCCACTCCCATTGATTGACGACGATTTAACCAGGGTCGGGCTGACGGAGCAGCGAAGGGAGAGGTCGAAGTCAGCGAGCATGATGTGACCCTCGTCCCTCACCAAAACGTTTTCCGGTTTCAGATCTCGGTACACTATCCCCAGCATGTGCAGATACTCCAGCGCCAGCAGTATCTCCGATGCATAAAACCTACATGTATGTATATATATATATATGCAGTGTAAACGTACGTGCGATATACCTTTTGTAATTAATTATTTGTAGCATAAAATAAACATAAAATCATGCATTTAGCGTATATATATATATATATATAGCTTGCAGGGACGAACCTTGCAGCTTCCTCAGTGAAACGCTTGTTGGGCTGCTTCTGCAGAAGAGAGTGGAGATTGCCTCCGCTACAAAACTCCATTACCAAGCAATAGAACTGATCGGTTTCAAAATGGGAATAGAGAGTTGGCAGGAATGGGTGATCGAGAAGACCCAATATCTCTCTCTCGGTCTGTGCGCGTATCAACTTGTTCCAATTGGCAAGAGAGCTCTTGTCCATCACTTTCATGGCATAGTAGGTCCTGGTTCCCTTGAGCTCAACCAAGTACACGCTCCCAAAGTCCCCATATCCTAGTTGCCTGAGTAGCCGAAAATGGGTGAGCCCGATTGAAGAGTCCTTAGCACTCACAGAGTTTATGGCGTCCCATCGGACATTGCCCCCCGGTATGGGGCTTGAAGGGAGCGTTGCTGCTAGTACTTGTAGTGCTTGTAGAGCTGTCGATACTGTCGCTTCTGCGGTTGCTGTGAATGTTGCTGCCGTTAACGTTAATATTTGTTGTTGCAGCTGTAGTTGCGGATTGGGACGTATGTTCTGCAGGAAGTACGTGATGATTATTACCAGCAGTAGTGTTAATTATGGGGGGAGGGATCGCGATCGTGGGGAGGAGGCATAGTTTCCTTTGTCGTGTGTTGGTCCATATTTTTTGGGTCAGGTGAGGGGCGGTTGGTTGAATTGGTGCTAGCTAGAACCGGTTGTCTTAGTCTCACTCTTGCCTGCAGCTGCAAAATGATCACTTATCCCCTACTGCTTCGCTTGGTGCTTCTTGAAAGGAATTGGGGTTCATCATCGATCATCTACAAATCATCGTCTTCTGTTAATTTCATTTTGCCGCAGCAATATTGCGTGTCCATATATATATATATATATATATATTATAGTATGAAAATAATTACAACCATTTTTGAGACGCCAGAGAAATGCACCAAAACCATAATAGAACCCAAAAAAAACCTATATTTTAGCATTATGGGAATAGTAGAAATACGCATATGTAGAAATTATGAAACGTTAATATACGTATGGACAAGAAATTAATGTGGACATGAAGATGAAGATCGGACAAGTTTGGGTTAGAGAACAACATCAAATTTACATAAAAATTAACCCCAATGCCCTATATACACAAATGATCATGAAAGAAAGTCATCATCAGCAAACGGCAGGACCTTAATGCATGGTGCGATCTCTCTGTCTGAAAAAGTATGTGTCTCGTCTTTCTCAACACTTATTCCTGATGACACACACACACACACACACATATATATTCACAGGGACAGAACCTAACCTTCTGGTTTGTGCATCATCAGATATATAAATGCTGTTGGAGATCTATAGGAACATTGGAGGGATCGGCAAAAGCAGCCAGGAAAGGCATAACATGTGCATGGGTTAGCGATTGATTGATCCCGTCACATTGCAGGCTGGGCGCGGGGAC
Organism: Taxillus chinensis; assembly: GCA_023512835.1. Taxonomy (NCBI): domain Eukaryota; kingdom Viridiplantae; phylum Streptophyta; class Magnoliopsida; order Santalales; family Loranthaceae; genus Taxillus; species Taxillus chinensis. The sequence continues at coordinate 41,510,961 of CM042087.1, forward strand.
AGTACTAGAAAGAGAGATCGATCCCAGATTAATTAACATAACATACGAATTAAAATAATAATTATTATTATATTCCTCAAGAAAATAGAGAGAAAGGAATTGGAGGAAACGCAAAGAGAGGAGGAGACGAGGGAATGGCCACCGCTAGCTAGCTGTCGCATAGGATCGCGCATGGGTGGATAGCCGTTTATTCCTACCAAATTATTATGTGGCTTATATCATATCCAGACTACGTACCGCACGTACGTACACATCTCTATTTCTAACTGACCAAATTTGATCCCCTCCTCCTTCAGTCCTTCCTAATTATGGGGACGCCACACAACACAGAAATTTTATTTTGTACACGAGAAACACACTATTTATATAGATGTGTGTGTGTATATATATACAAATGTGTTGAGAGTGAGACCCCCCAATAATCCAAGTTTAATTATTTCAAGTGAAATCATCGATACGATTGTTTTTCTTTGCCTAAATTATTTTGAACTCCAACCCACCTTAAGGTACTAATTTATTTTTTTAGTAAGTACAACTGGTGTTGGATAATTTTTTGGATAATCATGACGTGACATCCTATCAATTTATCGGAGGAGGGAGAAAAAAAAAAGGAAAAGATCCTAACCGTCCAATCCCTCACGATTACGCGAAGATGGCACAGCCGGTTGTATAAATATTTATTATTATTTTTTAAAGGAGTGCTTCTCCGGGACAGATTCAGAAATTTTGTTTGAAAGGGGCCGAGATACAAATTCAAAATAAATGAAGTAATATATAAAAATAATTTGATATTTATTTTAATTTTTTCAGATAAATATTTAAATAAAAAATACTTAGATAGTTATTTCACAATACATTTTAAATTTCAGCTTAAAATCTTATCAAAATGTAATTGGTCATTTCAATTTGTATATCTCAAAAATCATTTGAAAACAGCAAAAATAGTCAATGCATAATATCCATAGTATCCATTCATCCAAGTCGAGTGCTAAAATAGTCAATGTATAAATCAAAGGTTAGAGAAGTTTGGAACCATATACCGATTTGGAGTCGGTTTAAGTGAATATACATATACGATCTACCTACTAAGAGCAACTCCAAGAGCCTCTTTACAATTTTCTCCACATATACGGAATTTTTCACATATAAAGAGCCGTTTTTTAACATACACTTCAAGAGCCTCTCTATTTTTTTTATCTCTATTTTTATTAAAATAATAATTTATTAATAATAATATTAATTGCACAGAGAGAGGAGAGAGAGGGGAGGGGAGAGAGGAGAGAGGGGAGAGGAAAAGAAGATAAAAAATAATAAAAAAATTATGTGGAGAATGAATAGTGACTCTTCATTTGTGAAAAGTCACCGTAACGATTTGTAGATGTAGAGAGCTTGATGAAGAGGCTGTTGAAGCACATTTTTTGGCATTAGGCTCTCTATTTGTAGATAATAGAGAGCCTCTTGGAGTTGCTCTAATGGTGGGGACGAGAAGAATTATATTATAATAGCGGCGTCCACCATCCAACGACTCCAGCCGCCACCGTCGAGGGTCACAATTTTAATTTAGCATCTATTGTTAGGTTTTTTCTTTTCTTTCTACGTAAGTCACGATCTTTATCTTTATTTTACCATAAAAGAAAAACAAAAACCAACAATAAAGTAAAACCTCATCAAAATAGCATCGCATTAATGGGTATATTTATACCCTCATTTTTTCCCAAACCCCCCCCCCCCCCCCCCCCAATTCTATATATTATCTAAAAATATATAATTAAATTCTAAAATATTACTTCTATATATTTTTCATCTCGATCTAAAATTTATTTATAAATATTATAATTACTTTTTATTTATAAAAAAAATTATTCACTATCTATATATATTATATAGTATTATTTTTTCTCTGTTTATATTTATTCATGAGAAACATATTTTGTATGTAAAACACTAATAGTTAATTTTCTATCAAATTTTGTTTTCCTTTATGTAAGAAAAAAAGTTAACAATTATAAAATTATATCTACAATAAAAATTTTATATTTAACTTTGTTTATAATATTTATACGATGTTCTCTCTAATGTATTTAAAAATATTGTTCACTCTTATAATTATTAAATTATATATAAATAATTTATCTCATCTTTCACTTTACTTTTCTCATAACATTCACTTTAGAGAATTTATTATAGTGTGTATTTATATAAAAAAACAAAAAAAAATAAAATTTATAAATTTAATAAAAATATTTGAGAATCTTGCCCTTAGTTGGATATGATAATGAGAATGTATGATATGTGTATTGGTTTCCATCATCATCATCATCATCATTATTATTATTAAATAACAAGATAATAAAAAGGGTATGTTATAGAATTATTATTATTTTGTTTTTCAAATACCAAAAAATATTTTTCAAATATTTATATATTGTTACAAAACAATTATATTTTCATTTTTCTGAAATTAAATCTAATTCCCAGGAAAATACATGTGAAGGCTATTTTCCAATGTTCATTTAAAAAAACGAATGATAGTTAATTAGGTTTCCACATAGTAAAATGATTTGCTGAGTTAATAAAGAATTTTAATAATAGTTTGGGATATTAAGGTCTGATACTAATTTTGGTTTTCATATTCTATTTTTAAAATTCTATTAAAGTTCAAGTCGAATAATTTAAAAACAATATTGATCCATAAAAAATAGAATGTTTTTAAAAAAACATATGTATTTTTTAAAATTGATTTTTAAAAAAAATATAATATTTAGTGGATAATAGAGGGAAAAAACTCCCAACAAAATTAAATTTAAATTTTAAAATTAAAAAGTATTGTAATTTTCTTAGAAAATATTAATTAAAACAAATATAAGAATATTACTTTATCAGGAATTACGTTTCAATCTATATTTTTTTATTGGGTGATCCCATTCGATATGTCTCAAAGAGATTTGCCCCTTGCTTGGTTGCTATGAATTTGTGAGTGGGGTATGGAAAATGGGTTGATTATTTTTTTCTGTAGAGATAGAAAAGTTATGAAAAATATACCATGCATTGGAACCTATGCACTCTTTTCCACATTAAAATGGTGTGAAATGCTATAGAAAATAAATAGTACATGCATCTTTCTAAAACTGCCCCTATATTTGTTAGCCATCAATAATCTCATTATTTGGTTTAATTGGTATTTCATATGATATTATTTTTTTTTAATTTTATTTACATTATAAAAAATATATTTTCTACCTCTTTTCCACTTCAACCAAACAACTATTTTTTTTCACCTATTTTCCACCTAAAATTCTTCCACAATTTTTCCACCCTTTACCAAGTGAAGGGTTGGTTTTTTAAAACATAAAAAATAAATAAATAAGCAAGGAGAGCAAGAGGCTGAACGAAAATCTGCAGGGCCAAATTGCACCATATTTTGAAATAAGTTAGTAGTGGCATGGATTTGATTTTATTATCCTCTTTCATGAGATGATTCTATGAAATTTGATTCAAATTATGATTATCATAAATTTACATGTTTGTGGCTTGAAAATTTCACAAATAAATTATCATTTAGGACTTATAGATTTTATCATAAAAAATAATAATCTATGGTTTACGGGGTTTTAGGGCTATGATTAAAAGTTAGGGATTTTTATAATGTTTCACGTATTTTGGGATGAAAATCTGAAACCCTGGTCTGCAAAGCCTGGCATTAAGCAACCTAGGAAGTGAATTAAATGGAGTTTTAAAATTTGATATAATGCCCCAACACCCCAACATTCTGTTTCTCATAAACTTATCTATTTTTTTAATGTTAAAGAATGTACTGGTCTTTTCCTAAATTATAATTAAAATTTTTAGTTTTATAAAATTTATCTAATTAATTTTTATCCTATTAAATAATTGAATTTAATAATTTTTTTGTTATTTTAAATAAAATATTTTGTTCTTCTCTGTGTTATTTCTCCCTCGCTCCTCCATCCGCCGACGCAGCCATCTGCCCTAACGCCAATCCTCCAACAGCAACAACCTCGCCTCCGCATCCACACTCTCCCCCACGCACCGTAGCAGTTCGTCGTCGTCCCTGTCTCCCACGCCTCCGCCGCGTCGCCAGATCCGCCTCCTTTGTCGCTGTGCCTCTCGCCCCCGCAGCACGCCTCGATTCCACGCCGCTCACTTTTTCAGAACAGCACTACTTTCTACACGGATTGGTCATCGATTCCACGCCGCTCTGTTTGAAGCTTTATCGTGCATATACTTGTCAAAAACCCATTCCGAGGCAAGTTGGGACTGTGGAAATCGAGGTTTTTGTTCACCAAACTCTGCGTCTTTGATGTTGGTGCTTTTTCAGATTGGGACGGTATATGAATATATTGTGTTGGGTGTGGGTGTTTTGAAATGTTCAAGGGCCTCAGTTACAGACCTTCATCATCTCGATGTTGACTCCCTGGGCCCTTCTGGTTTGCCTTTTGAATTATCCATTATAGATAGCTAGGCGGTATTGAAATTGAACCAAACGGAAACCAGAGCCAAGACTCTGTTTCTCGGCGCTGATAAAGGTCTCGAACATGACGAGGTCTCCTCTGCCTTGGTTGGAGAGGAGGTGGAGGCGGCAGCATAAGAAGTCCCGCTCGCCGCTGCACTCGCGCCAGCTATCTGGCTGGTGAGCTTCAGGTCACCGGCGTCGGGGATCACGAACGGGTTTTGAGGGATACAGAGCGCTTGGCGTAAAAGCGTTTGATGATATTAAAATGATTAAACAGTGTTTAGCTAATGAAATTGGCTGGTCAAATTTGGCCAGCCATTAAGGCTAAATATACTGTAGCACTGAAGTGCCCATTGCAGAGGGTCTTTCCTACTTTTAGCTATTTTTTTTAGCTGAAGTTAGCTTATATCTAGCCCACTTGTTATTATTATTGTCGGAACTAATAATTGAACTAAGCTGATTGGTTTGATTAGTGAAGACAAATATACCAACTTTGTTTCCCTTCTAGTTCGTCATCATTGTATTGTTGCTCTTTAATTGATTTTCCATGCTTGGTCAAATTTAATGTCGTATTATTATTATTTTCCGTGAAAATTAGCTATTTTGATTTGGTTTGCTTGCCAATTTGAGATTTTGCGGCTTCTGTGACTTTGTGTTGGCTCTTATTTATTACTCTTGCATCCATCATAATGGGATAGTGAAAAGATACTTGCATCAGTCACATTTCTAAATACTGTTGTCTACAGCACCGTGTAGTTTATAATTCTAATTATGCATTAATATGGATGCTTGGAGTTGAGTTTGCTAGTTAGGTTTTATTATATCATGGCAGACAGAAGTACTCTAAGATCATTTTTCTCTGTTTAATTATGCATCATGGACATGGGAGTTCAAATGGATATAGATCTGTTAAATTGTTGGTTTAATGTTGAAACAATTTTAATGATCTTTTCATGCTAAATGAATTTCCATCCTGGGTAAGAATTCAAAGCCAATTGTTTCAGCCTCCAAACGTTTTGTGGAAATTGGTGTTAGCATGTATAAATTCTGTGCTATGAATCAGCTTTATGATGCCATTATTGATGAGTCATGGAATAGAGCATGCTTAATAATGGCTTTCATTTTTTTTGTTTAATGGACTACTTTATATGGTATATTTATTTATTTATACACCAGGATGGGAGACTTGAAACAACTTGCCATTAGGCTAAGCCTTTGGGGTTTTATTTTTTTATATTTTATAGGGCTTTAAGAAATACAAACCCAAAAAATTCAAAGAATATTGAGCTTTTGAGTGCCAGAGCAGCCAAATATAAAAGCTCATTGACATTTTTTTTCTCTAGGAGATTCATCTCATTACTTGCATGGCCTTAATATGAAAATTTGCAGAGATGGCAGACTTGGAGGTATGGAAAAATCAACTGCAGCAGTTTTTCAGAGAAGTGCAGCTGACAATTCAGCAAATACCACCAACCCAGCTCTACAGTGCTGCTGCTGTTCTACTCATGACCACTGTTCTTATATTGTCAAGTAAGCTTCTTCTTCTTCTCCCATTTTTTGTCCTTTCCCTTTTTCTTTTCATATATGATATATCCGTGATTCATCAAAGTGTATATTTTACTTTATATGCTTTTAAACTGAGTTTTATGGTGAGTTGTTTATGCCAGTTACCAAATTAACCTTGCTATTACGGCTTTTAGTTTCCTTATTCACAATCTCTTAGAATTTTTTTAAGGATTCTGTTGTATGGAATTATAGGATTTCAGCAACAATCATACAATTTTGATTTGAAGTACATTCCCTCTTGCCTTTTTCAGTGGGTACAGGTCTTGCAGGATTGGAAATCGCTTTTGAAAAGAAAATATCAATTTACAGATAAATGGGCTGTAAATTTTTTATACTTTATGTTTCATTTTAACGGATTAATCTACAGCCACAAAGAAGGGATTATGGATAAACTATGTAAATGATTCATGGGAGCATGTAGCATACAAAGCACATGTGTGATATAAATAAACATGTAAATCTATGTGTGTGTGTGTTGTGTGTATAATGAGTGCTACATAGCCCTTAATCTGATTGAATCTTGAAGTCCTTCATGATAGTTAAGATAGTATGCAATCATATGGTTGAGAAAAATGTTCCTTCAAATCCTCTTGTTTTGTCTAAATTTGAAGGCCAGAATTGTGGCTTACCATATTTGAACTGATTTATTGGTTTTTCATAAACTCATAATATGCTTGTTATGGTCTGGCCAACAAAGAAAACGTGAGTAAGATAGTACGCAATCATATGGTTGAGAAAAATGTTTGATATTCATACTCAAGGTATGCAGTCCTCATGAGAACGTAGCTTTTCCTCTTGTCATTTACCTATCATGGTAAACAATTTCTTGTTACAGACCACAAAGCATAGTAGCTGAATATGAGCTGAGTATTACTTTCCTTGATGTATTTTGTACGTCACTTATGAGGTACTTGCTCTTTATATTTTGTGCATGTGTATATATATATTTATCCATGCATGGCTTGCCTATATGTCAGGCATGATCCATGGCATATCAAGCTCTCTGTGCATGGAAGCATCACATAAAAATGGTTGGTAGCGATCCTTAAAATCATAGGATTCTTCTTAGAAGATAATGGAAACCAACTTAGAATGAGTTTTGGATGATGAAAAAATTGATATAAAACAAATAGGACGCATTAGTTTTTTGATTGTGAAATACCGATTCATCGGAAATATATTATGATGTAAATTTCAACATAACTGCAAACATGCATGAATGTGAGTCACGTTCTAATATTTTTCATGTTTTGCAGTTCAATTATTCAAGCGCAAAAAATCTAATACAATTGTTCTTTGTGGGTTGAGTGGCAGTGGAAAGACTCTTCTTTTCTATCAGGTAGAAAATGTCATCATGTTGTTATTTTCAAGAATTAGATTTTCTTAACTTTAGGGTTCAAATTCCTGATGTAATTTTGTAATGTAGATGTATGAAATTTGAAGTCTGTGCATTATGGTTCATTCATTCATTGGTTGGAGCAAATTTGTGTATGTTATATACTGTACACAATTTCACTCATTATTGCTTCTATACTTGTACTTCTATACATGTAGCATACAAAGCACATGTTTGATATATTGACATTATATTATTAATAAAATAAACAACTAACAAATAGAAATTTGTATAAGAAAAAAATTTGAATGAGTCTAAAGACTTTAAACATGGGCACCAAAGGCGTGGGACTTGTACTGAATTGTTTGGATGTTAGGTTCCGTATGATATCTTTCCTTTCAAATAGGTGAATTTAGCTCTCTCAATGACAGAAGACATATTGCCATAGGCAATAAAGGTCTAAAGGGCTTGACTGCTATACTAAAGCAAGAGAAAGATCAGTTCCATATAGAATGCCATGAAGAGTATTTGTGCCACTTTTTAAATAGTCTATACCTTAAATGATGCCCCTTTTGTTTTCTATGTTAGCTTCGAGATGGTTCTTCTCATCAAGGAACTGTAACATCAATGGATCCAAACGAGGGTACATTTGTGCTGCACTCTGAGGTCATGAAGGTAATGCATCTATCTAAATTTATGAGCATCCCTTGGCACGGATGTCATGCCTCCCATTGCATAGACCTTCAACTTTTCTATTATTTGTTTTGGAGAGAAAATTCAACTGCTCATCATTTTTTTTTATAGCCAGTAAGGTGGGGTCTTGACACTTGACTTGGTGCGGCTTAAGTGAGTTTATACCTAAAATTTCTGTTTGGGCAGATAATCTAGTCGTGCACATCATTTTTGTATAGCCAATAAGGCAGGATCTTGACCTTGGTGCCTATTTGGGCAGATAATCTAGCTGTGAAATGTTTTCCCATATTCAATGACAGAAGCTGCATTAAATTTCCTTGGAAATATCTCATTTTGAACACAGAAACTGCTGGTGGAATAGTACTCAATATAAAATAATTTTCAACTTATTCGAAGTGAAGCTATTTCATTGATCCTATGATATTACTTTCCTGTATGAATAAACACGCGTTATAAAACAGTAACACCTTTCACTTTTTCTGGACTTAAGGCCAATTTAAAGCCTGTTCATATAGTTGATGTTCCTGGTCATTCCCGTCTTCGCCCTAAACTTGATGAATACTTGCCTCAAGCTGCTGGACTTGCTTTCGTGGTGGATGCTTTGGAGTTTTTACCCAACTGTCGTGCGGCTGCTGAGTACTCACTACTCTATTTTCTGTTTATGGGTTTCATGTGTCTTTGTCAGTATTTGAATTTATATTTTCTTGCAATGTGCTTATACTTCATTTAATTTGATTGAAGGTACTTATATGATATCCTAACCAAGGCCAGCATTGTGAAGAGAAAAATTCCTGTCCTCATAGTTTGCAACAAATCTGATAAAGTGACTGCGCACAGCAAGGAATTCATTCGGAAACAGCTTGAAAAGGAAATGTAAGAACTTGGCCTTCTCCCTTATATTTTACCATTTAAAAGCTAGAAAATCCGTGTTTCTGAAATTGTGTGTATGCCCTGTCGTTCCTGTTATTTATTTATTTATTTATACTACAGCGAGAAGCTACGAGCATCAAGAACAGCCGTATCAGAAGCTGACATTGCTAATGAATTTACACTTGGCATAGTCGGAGAAGCCTTCACATTCTCTCACTGCCAAAACAAAGTAACCGTTGCAGAGGCTTCTGGACTAACGGGCGAGACCACTCAGGTTGAGCAATTTATTAGAGAGCATGTGAAGCCATAGAGTCTACATTGACTGCTACACAATTTTGGTACACCCCGTTCAGGTTGCTTCGAGTTGTATTGTTATGCCAGGTTCTGTACCTCTGTTGTCATATTCCCAGCGGCCAGTGGGTGGTGGTGTTTTGGAAAGGAGGCGACTGAATCTCATTAAAATTTGATCATTGGGTGATAGTGTAATTAGAAGTATAATTAATGAAAACAGAATTTTCACCCTGTATTATTTAGAGTGACTACTATAAATTGTGGATGGGATGGTACTTTATTAATTAAAATGATAATTTATTTCGAGGAATAAGACGATGGAATGAATCAGCAAGCTAGCCTTACAAATCAAAAAGGAGATGACGAGAAACGTTTCTGTGAATTAAAAAAAATACAACTTAAATGGCATTTTCATTGAATAGACTCTTAAACTCTCATTAAAAACCCCTAAAATCTGCCTTACATAATTAGAATGTTATTCGAGGTTTTTAATACGATAATATATAATATTATAATATATTTCAAATTTTTTATTTATTGAATTCAAAAGTTCATATCTCGAACTATCTATAATACTACTTTCAAATGTTTTTCATGCCCTTTTTGGGTTGAAGAGCAAATCAAAATGTCATCAATAAAAACACAAACACGAAGGAGAATTTAATTCATCAAAATTATAAAAATTAGTAAAGCATTCGTGAGCCCAAGAGATAACACTAATAACTCAAAATGTTTTTATCAAAGTTGTCTTCAGAATATTTATTTCCTTCACTCACAATTGATGGTATTTAAATTCTAAATTAAATTTTAAAAACTATCACATACTTCACCTCATTCTAATTATTTATTATTAGATAAGGAATACTTACTTTTCACCATCACCTCACCTCATTCTAATTATCTTTAATTATATACATAATCGAAGATAATTATTCATTTTTTAGCGAACAACACTAAAGCAAACTATTTTGTCTAATGAAATCACGAGCTAACAAATCATCAATATGGTTTTTGAGCTCCATGAGATCAGCTGATGCCATCTTATAAGGTTACAAATTATGCATTGTCTCTCAGCCACCTACATTTAACACTCAATTTAGAGGGCATTCAAAAGACATTACAGGTTAGATCACCCGGCAGGAGTATTGTGTTTTCTTTTTTCTTTTTAATTCTGATGCATGCATAAACTGTACGTCACCTGGTTGTGCTCTTATGGATCAATGTGGCCTGCAGGTCAAATTTCTATTATGATTCATATACGTGTGTGTGTACACATGTGTATGGATATCAGCAACCAGTATTGTTTCTCTAAATTGACTATGTTTGCAGATTTTGACTTTTCATCCAACAATCAGTACATTGCTTCAACATCAATGGATAAGACTGAGAGAATATGGGAGATATCAGAAGGCCTTTGCATTCGAGTAATATATGAATTCTCTTCACAGTTGGGTATAAGTTTTCATCCTGTAAGTGTATAGTAATAATATTAATGTACACTCTGTTGCAATTATTATGCGCACTGTTTTTGTGTGTCCATTTTATTTTTTCCTGCAACTGATGAAGTGATCCCCGGTCTATAATCTCTTTGCCTTACATTAATTCATCTGGAGTAGAATCTAGATTTATTTACTGCATTATTATTTCAACTTCAAATACTGTTCAATCAATCAGATTTACTTGTTCGATTCTGACTAGGTGTCTTTCTTTATGTTATTCTTGTTTATTGCATTTGGCAGTTGGGTTTTTTGTTCTCCTTCGATGCAGGTGAATAAACAACTTCTTTTTCGTTGGCAACGCAAACAAAAAAAATCAGTGTACTGCAAATTTATTATTCCTGCCTTCACCTTCTGCATAAAAGAGCTTGGGGAGATTTCAAATTTTCAAGTGCCTGCCAGTTCATTGTTGTTCTGATCGGATATGTATCCACTATTCAGGGCACGCAAATCCCTTGTCCCGACAGTGCAGTGCCGAACATATTCTTTGCTGGCAAGGGGCCCTGTCTTACTGGCATTCCAGTAAAATATGATAAAATATTTTATCATATTTTAAAATATTCAGTGAACTGTTGTTTTTGTTTTTGTTTTTAAAATATGATAAAATATAAAAATAAGTAAAATATTATTTTTTAAATAAGCCTTTGTTTTTAATTTTTAATTTTTTATTTTCGTTACTCAAAAATAACTATTACAGCGAAAACAAAAAACACCCTGCGTCTTTGTCCCCCCTCCCCCCCACACAACCCCGAACCGCCCGCTCGCCCCCCACGCCCACTCCACTCCCTATGGCGTCAACACCCCCCACGCCCACCCCAGCCCCATCCCGTGTCGTCGCGATCCCAGCCCCATCCCCTGTCGTCGCCACCCCAGCCCCACCCCCTGCCGTTGCCACCCCAGCTGGCCAGCTCCCACGCCCGACATCGTCACCCCTCATGCCCACCCCCTGCCATCGCGGCCCGGCCCCATTCCTCGTAGTCGCCACCCCCCACGCGACGCCCCTGCCGTTGCGACCCCAGCTCCATCCCCTGTCGTCGCCACCCCAGCTCCCACGCCCAGCATTATCACCACCCACGCCCACCCCCCTTGCCGTTGCCACCCCATGCCCCACGCCTGCGTCTTCGATCGTCCCCCCCATGCCTGCGTCGTCAAACCGGATCTGGGCAGCACACAGGCAAACGATGGATGGATTTAGGGAAAAATTGTCAAGTTAGTTACTCGATCTATATATGCAAGTAATGAGATATTATTTTATTTAGAGTAATATTTTATTTCAATGTAATGACGACCTTCTTTTGATTCCTTTCGTTCAAACAAATGGGATAATGAATTTCATTTTTACGTGACATGCTGTTATTGTTTTGTCATCCCCCTCGCAGCTCGCAGCGTTGCCTTGGAAGTTCAAAGGTTATATTTGACACTCCGATGCTCTCTTAAATTAGCTCCAGGTGCACAAAGCATCCGCGCTTCCCACTGTCCTCTCTTTCACTTGAAAAGGGAGAATACGTAGGCTTCTTCCAATCCTAATCTTAATGAAATGCTTGATTATTATATGGTTTCATCCATCAAAAAAGTTAAATACATTCAAAACTTATTTTTCATGGCACGTAAAATTTAAAAAATATGTTAAAAAAGTTATTTTAAAATAATATTTTAATATTAATATTAGAATATAAATTAAATATTTAAATATTATATTTTGAAAAAAAAATTTAACACACAAATTTAACTTTTTTATTATTATTTGTTCGAAAATGAATATTCAAACATAAATATAATATTAAAAAAATAGTTTTCAAATATTTAATTTATTTTAACTAATACATTATATTATTTATCTGAACAAGTCTTTGTTATAATTTTTAAAAGTGTTTGAGTCATTTCATACGTTGATTGTGTTTATAAGTTGGTGGGTGTACATATTTCTTCCCTTGTTATATTTATAATTGTTCACGCAAATGTTGCAAATCACTAATATTCGCAGAAAGTCACACGTAAAATTAAGTATGAGCATATGGGTGTAAAGCAAACCCATATCCACGGGGCGGGCCCATGAACTTATGGACTTGGAGCGGACCAGGCTAATCACACTGTTTTGGACCTATTCGGGCGGGCTGTTGGGTCAGGGACCAGGGTCAACCGCATCCGAGTTCCGACCCCTGCTCTCGTTCGGACTTAAAACAAGTCTGACGTGGCGATATCGTATTGGCTCCAGTTATTCGCAGCCGTCTAGGTTAATATTTTTAGGGTTTCTACCGCGACTCTCTCTATCTACAAATACCCGCCCTCTTCTTCTCTCCTGTTATCTATCGTCTTCCCCTCTACGCTCGTTGTCTCTGTGGTTGTCCATTACAATTTAGGTTTTTGTTTTCCCCTTTCGATTATTGAGAATTAGTGTTTTTGCTGGTGTTCATATTATGCGTCTGGGGTTCGTATTTTTTGTTTTCCCCAGGGACTAGGGATCTTCGTGGTGTTGATAGCACGAATTAGGGTTTGGGTACGAAACAAATGACCCGATGAGGAAGAGAACCCATTGATAGGAAGTGCCGTATGACACTTTATCAGCAGCGACGGCACTCTTTGCCTCTCTTCCCACCCCCGCTTGCGCAATCCCTGATCTAAATTCAGGGTTTTGTTCATCGGCCGGGATTTGGGGATTTGGTGTGTCGCTGTGTGTTTGATTTGAAACGGGACTCTGAGGGCTTATTATTATTATTATTATTATTATTATTATTATTATTATTATAAAAAATATATGTTAGGTTGTTTTTGGGTCCGACGCCACGTCGCCAGTAGCTCTTTGATGCTTTGACCGGCGGTGCTATGGTTGGACCAACAGCAGTCACCTTTCGCATGCTGATAGGAATCTTCGGTTGTTTTATTGATAAATCCGAAGAGCCGTTTCTTGCGATTACATATATATATATATATATATATATATATATATATATATATATATATATTGGTTTTTAATTATTTGGTTTTTAATATATATATATATATATATATATATATATTGGTTTTTATATATATTGGTTGGAGCCAATGAGGAATGTGCTTTTTAGTTGGAATTACCGGCTGAATCTCAGATTGATGTCAAATTTACACTGGCAATCTGAGGCTTGCAACTTGTGGGTGTTTATTTTTTTAAGTTTCTGATTGATGTCAAATTATGTTTCTAATAGTTGTAACTAGTTTTCGTTCAAAAAATTAATAATGGTATTTAGTATTTTAGCTATTTTTTAAAAAAGTTGTCTCGTCTCATCGACCTTGATTGATAGAACAATAATGGAATATGTAATCTGTCTGACATAATAGAATAAAAAAATAAAACTCCAAACACTCCACAGGAGAGGCAATATGATGCACTATTACTTAGGTTACACATGCATAAGCTTTTTATTAGCCTACCCTGAAAATTTAGTGGCAGTGAAAAACTTGCAGAACGCGGATGCAACTTCAGGAGGGCGATGGCGATGGAATTTTATGTTAGGCTTCCAACCTGGCCTTAACCTGAATTGCGGTTCTTATATATTATGAGCTGGTGTCATTGTTCGTCTCCCTGCTGCCCTGCGCCTGTCACGTGATCGCCCTGCCCCCCATCTCCCTCCCGAACGTCCCCTCGGCAACCTCGCGTGATCCACTCCTCTCTTCCGTCCACTGCGACTCTGACCTCTGTCTTCCTCACTCTCTACGATCCCTCCGCCGCCTGCATTGGCCGCTGTTTCGCCCACGTGATCCTCTCCTGCGCCAGCCATGGAGGAGGTTGCCTTCGCGAAGCTATTCTTTAAAACAATTGCCAAACAAGGTGAAAATAATTTTTAAACATACTCTTAATGAAGAAACGCTTGCATCATACCCTTGGGCTAAAAATCTTCATAAAACAAATTTACATGACAATAATTTGTAGAAAAACAAATTGAGCCCAACAGTACCTTTAGCTACTCGGAAGAAACTTAGATTTTCTGAAAGTCTGAATCCATAATCATAAGACCTCAACCATGTCAAAATTTGGAAGGACCACAAATGAGGCAAACAATAATAAAATTTAATAGTAAAAATACTGGACAATAAGCGTGGTAAAACGTATGATTGGAACCATTTTATTAGCTGTCTAGACTAATAAAATTTAGTTGGGATCGCTGCCCTGAAAACTTTGGTTGATTTTGTTCAATAAGCATGTCAAGGATCATTTTGCTTTCTGGTGCTCTTATTTTTTACTGCCTTCTTGCCACTGGTGGTCCCCGTGTTCTGGCAGTTTCCTTGACATTCACTACTTACTAGAATCAATCGCTCCATTTTCAACATTCACCAATTTTATAACATTAGCCTTCCTATCTTGTCACATTTCCCTTCACTTATTTTTTGACATGATTTTCTCATTAGTGCTCGACAATGCCACCCTTTGACTCTTTGAATTGTTCTCGTGTTTCTTGCAAGCTCCAATCTTTCTAGCAGCATCCACATCTGCTTGATAATTCTAAGATCTATTGTTGTATCTTGATTTTCTCTTACTTGAATTCTCTTTCATATACTTAAAGGGATGATCTGTTTGTGAAACATCATTTTGTTTTATATCTTCTGAACTCTTTCGTGTACCTTGTTGTTGAGATTGTAGTTTGACATTTCGTAACTTCAACTTTTGGACATTATTAACAGCAAACTCCACAATGGGGCAATTCTCTGGGCCAAAAGTTTGTACATACAATAAAGATCACATTGTATAAGTTCGACATAAATAAAATACCCCACAAATTGTTAAAAATGAAAGTGAAATTTTCCATTGATAAATAAACGCCTATAGATGCAGTTTTTTTATTTGGTGCTTGCTACTTTTAGCAACCAGATAAGCCAAAAGCAACGCAACAATAGTGTTGCTTTACACCCCAGCATTTGAAAGTAAACATTACCAGGGCTGAGAGAGCTAAAGTGCATGTTGATGCTCTGTAAACTCAACAAAGGCAAACGCACGAGAATTCTACTTTGTGATATGTCCATTCTTAGTATCCTTCGAATTCTATTTTATCAAGGTTCATGATTTTTACCTGCAGGAGTGTTTCAGCCAGCCAACAAAGATAAGGACCAACTTATTAAATACATCTTTTAATATTAGCACATTGTTAATGTGACACTCCCTTGATATTAGCAATTGTAACTGACCTGTTGAATTACAGGTTCTTGTTTGGTAGCTCGGTAAGTGATTGCATCTAAACAAAGCTTTTTAAGTTCTTTCTCAGTCATTGGCTCAGCAAATTGTATATTGCGAGCCTTGTCCTTGAGACATGAAAGTTGGGAGATTTAAGCTTCGTTGTCTTTTTATTTTCAAGCCTGCAAACAGCACATAAAGCATACTTAGAAAACTTGCACTGTACATTTTGAGTATAAAAAAAGCAGCACAATTTCACAACATTAATGAAATCTAGGAACTGTGACCACCATAAAAAAAAAAAAAAAGCAAGGCCAGTTATTTCCATAAAGCTTGCAATCATTTATTTCTCATTTTTACTGGAAGTTCTAGGTAGGCCTACAGCAAATTTTTGGGAAGATATGAAACACTAATATCATAGGAAGATAAATTAAAGATCACCATTAAATCAAAATGCAATATAATCATGCCAGCATACTTCCAAAGCATTTACCAGCAAAGCCTAGCCAACGCAAACAGTCACCTTCGTTGCTTTAACATATCACCAGCTGACACACCTTCAGCAGCAGGAGTCCCGTCGAGAATAAGACCTTCACAAGAGGTCACCCCCATAATAAAATACCTAGTCTGTTATCTCTGATAACATGGTATGAGAGCATGAGTTCTTCACAAGAGAGTTTTGTTTCCACCACCACCAACTTTAATTTTATTTTATTATTATTAATATTGTGATAGTGTTCTTGTCAGAAAAATATACACAGAGAGTTCATCAGTCTTCCTTTCCGATGAGAATTTTAGATCTGATTCATTCGTGGAAACAATATTATGGTGATCTTTAATTTAGAGAACAAGCAGCTAATGTTGTGATTATTATGGCTGCAACAAAGATAAGGGCATAGCCAGACAGGGTTAAAGAGAGAACTATGATGTGAAAAGGCTGTGATTTTTATATTAGTTTTAATATTTTCAGGTGTAACATGAAAGTGTTTCTTTATTCTTCACGTGAACCACATGTTCTATTTAACTTCATAGCATAGAATTTTGGTGGTATAAGGTTCAATATTCTTCTCCTTATTTTCATTTAGTGTCCTAGCCTTTTAAAGTTTCATGTAATGGAATAAATCTAGTAACACCTTGAAGCATATCAAAAAGCTTCAACTGCAAGGGAAGTTTTGGACGTATTGGATAATAAGAGCTGTGTTTAACTATTAGCCCATACGTCAGGAGTCAGGACCTAACCCCAACCTAATGCCATATATGTACTTAATTTTTCATAGTAATATATCTTATTATTATCCCTCTCCTTGTAACAAAGATAAGGACTCAATCAACAACACAACTTGTGACTCTGGAAATAACATTGGGGAATCACACCTTTGCAAGGTAAAGATTCCGGTGATCTTGTTCCTTGATTTTGGTATTCTCCAATTCCCTATCATGAGCCGATTTCTTGTCCAAAGCCTTCAAAACTGTTAGTTGTCTACCCTTCAGAAAAAACCCTAAACCAGTTGTATCCTTTGCTGCTGAAACTGCTGCATCTGCTCCCTCAGCTGTCTTGAACTTAAGAAATCCAGTTCCTTTTGGTCGCCTATTATGCAAACAAACACGTGGCTTTCATAAAAACTGCAGTAATGGATAAGAAATGTGGAAGTCTGTCAACTAAATAATATCCATTCTTGGTGGTTTGATGAAGCACTGGGATAAAGGATTGCACTTCTCCAAAGCCAGAGAACCTTTGTTTTACTTCTTCATTACTGATGTCAAAAGGCAGGTTGTTTATGAAAATTGTTCTCTGCAAATCATGGTCTCCTTCTGTTGCGTTAGCCCTGACCTGTATTCCAGATGAATTTCTGCCAGGCAATTCTGGGGACATTTCACATGGAGTGATCAGTACTTCTGTAAGTTCATCAACATTCAAATTTTTCTTTATTTTGGAGTCCTCATCGAAAGGGGATAGAATCCCTTTAACTGAAGATGTCAAAAATTTCTCAAGAACTTTTCTTGCTACATCTGCTTCTTCATCAAAATCAAATTCCTGAGGGATCACTTCTGTCTCATTTGTGTTGGAGTCATATGGAACAGTATCAACCTTAAGAGGCTGTTGGGATTTGTCATTCGTCCCTGAAATGCCATCTTCCAAGTCCAGTTCCTCACTAATACTTGCATCATCTATAGGAGGAAAAAAAGACACCGATTGTATGCAAGGGAACTAGGTGCTACTAATAGAGGGGGGAAAAGGATTAAATTGAAACTGCTTTCATAAAAAGATAGTCATTTTTCCCTCTAATTATTATTACTTCTCTAGAGAACAAGGTTAAACATCATGTATAAAACATACACCAGATACGCACTCCAAAGTATACTCCTGCAATTCTTCAAAAAATAAATAACGTTTAAATAACTATCAGGTTTATATCGAATAATAAATTAATAAAGGCATTTAACTTTAAATGACTTGGATAAGGAACTAAATGCATATATTAAGTATAGAATGCATTAGGCATGAATTACCAACACAGCATGAAATAAGTTACAAGGGCCACTTACCATCTTCTGAAGCAATTGTCATGTTGACTTCAGTACTATAAAGTTTTTTTGGCACTGCCCAATCAACTGCGACGGATCTCTTACTGAATGTTTGGCCATTGAATTTCTGGATGGCCTGAAATTTGAAGTTCGTATTTTAAATAATGAAGGATAACTATATCCAAACCCACAAACTTCAAAGCTTCATGATAAGACATGCATTACACCCATACATTTTCTGCATCTTGTTTGCAAGTGAATTTAACAAATGCAGCAAAAACCCTTGACAATCTGCAAAATTCCAAATGAGCAAGGTAAAGAAAAGCAAAACATTCCCTTCGTGCAAAAATTGAGATAAAGAAGTAAATATACCACGTCTCAGAATTTAGAGGAATAAATACAACCCATACAGACCCAACAGATGAAAATTTATTCTTTATCTCATTTGATTTTGCCTGCATTTATGTTCAAATAAACTAGATTAGAAGTCAACCAATCCACTACAGTAAAGCATGTCAATTGATGGTACAGCTGTCGCATGCAACCTTGAAAGGAAGATTTCTAACAATAAGTTTCCATTTCCGTGTCTTGGACCCCTGTGAAAATAATAAGATTGAAAAAAGTAATCTCTTTTTACACAGCAGATATTTCAAATTCTCATGCAAAAAATTGTAGGCGGTGGGACTGTATCCAACACCAAGGATGTAATGGACTAAAAGTAATGAGCTTCATTGAATTTAGTCCTTCACCCAGCGTAACATTATGGCCAAAGCAAGCAAGCAACAGCGCATAATCTTACCTCTCCACCCAGTTGACGTGCCCAAACAAACCCACCTTTCACCTCTTTTTGGTGCAAGGCTGCAACAGATGCACGTGCTGCTTTAACACTTTTATAAAGCACAGCAGAACCAACCTCCCTAGCATGATGGTGAACAACCTCTGCCATATTATCATTGAGAATTCTACCAAATATGACTATCCTGGCAACCCTACATAATATTAGATAAATTATATAATATAACTTTGTTTTTAAAATTTTTTTTATCTACAATCATCATATAAGAATATGATTGTAGCAAATGGTTGTTTACATAGCAAGATTAGTTGAGCCCATAAATATGATAGCTAAAAACTTCAAGACTAACAACAGGGATTAATCCTGGTTGGGGTTATCTACATAACTATTTTAACTTGATCATTTTCCAGAGCCACATCTCCCACTCGATGACCCAAAATATAGAACCTAAAACATTATAGATATTGAACTCGACCCAAATAAATGGGCATGTGCCAATGAAGCAGTTAAGTAACTTCGTCACTTCAAGAAAATCCAGTAAATTATAAAACATGCATTACCTCTGCTTTCTGAATAGTTTTCTTTATCAGCTAGATCATTGTCAACTGTCATTGCTTTTCTAGGTTGTGAATGTTTCTCTACATAAAACAAAATGTTAACAGAACATGGATTACTCTGTTTAAAAGTCCCCCCAAAAAATGTTATTTCTGAAAAGGAAAGATTCAATACCTCTTTCCGGAGATTTTGAATCTTGGGCGCGATATTCAAGCTTAGGTCCATCCTTCTCATTATCTATCTTGATGCAATCATATGGAGGAACTACCAAATTAAAAGACACATGAGAATGTCACCAGCAAAATAAATTTGCACCTAAAGTTGTGATAAACAGAACAGTCTAAAACTAAAGTGATGCAAAATATTAACCTTGGTTTGGCTTTGACCGATGCTGTGGGGTGCGATGCATGGCATGTTCAACTCCAATTTTACGGCCTCCAATAGTTGAACCATTTTTCAGTTTAATAGCACGGCTAGCATCTTCCTTCACAGCGCTACAAATAGATACAATAAATCTCCCCAGTGAGAATAAAGCTCTTGAAATAACAAAGTTGTGTCTAAGTACAAAATTTGTTGGGTTTTCATATATTGCGCTGACAAAATGCTATCAAACTAGGCAATATTTAGTACACATAAGGACCTGGAATCTAGAACATTCAAAATAAACCTGCAAACAATTCACCGAAGACAGAGTGTTGAAAAGTAACATTTCTTGTAACTTACAATTGAACATAAACAAATCTGAGGTGTTGAGATGACCCTGAGAACAACACAGGTGTAATACTTTAGAATATGAACTGCATGATTAACGCAGTCACAAATAAGTGATAAGCTGCGTAATTTGTCATTAAATTTGCATGTAATTTATGGGCTTTAATTTAATATTTTGTTGAATTAATGCATTTTTATAATGGTTTTCCCAATTTCAATTATTTAATGTTTTATTAATTTTTATAGATTTAATATTGATTTTGGTGGTTTTTAATGTTTAATTGATTATTCTAATTTTAATATTAATTCTCTGGGCTTAATTGATTATTTTATTTATTTTTATTTTTTATTTTAATATTTTGTGTTTTATTTATTTATTTATTATTGTTATTATTATTATTTTATTGTTTGCTTGTTGCGTAAGTAGGTTTGAGAAATTGGAAAGCGTTAATGATGATATGTCTTGGCGTGAAAGAAAGAAAAAGAAATTGGAAAGAAGAGCAGCTACTTGATGTGAAAGCAGGAAGAAAAGGAAATTTTGGGCTTATATATAATTCATCACACCTCCACCATCCCAAAAAAAACGCGGCCTCCATCAACCTTCCATCTCTCCATCACGCCAGGCCCATCTCCACCACACTACTACGTCCAAGATCTTCTATCACGATCCCTCCAACGCCCATCATCTCTTCACCGACGCTTAGCGGAACAGTTTGCTTAACCAGCTAGATATAGCGAAATTGAAGAGAGATAATACCTAGCGTTGAAGATTCGGATCGAGTTCAAGACCGAATATTTAATTCTCTTGACCTATTTATCTTAATTTTGTTTTAATTCTACCGTGTTAATTTTTCTGAACAGATTTGTGATTTTTCAACCCATGGAGGGGTAAGTATTTTGTAATCGGTTTAGCGCAACACTTTGGATGCTTGTTTTGAATCCATGTTTTAATATTTAATTCGATATTTTATGTGCTATGATTTAATTCTCTATCTCTTTGACTTGTTAATTTAATATCTCGGTTGAGTGTTGATTTAGCAATTCATTGTGCGTTAATATTTTAATTGAGTGGGAAGATTTGTTTCGTAGGGAACGGGCAGTCTTTCGAAAATTAATTCATAATTATTCTGGTTAGAATAAATTCATAATTTGATTGTATTCATGGTGTTTTGATGCATTTGAATTATGGGGCCATAATTTATCTAATTAATCTTTTGGGATAGTGATAAAAAACAAAGTTCGGTGTGAAGTTAAACAGGTTACATCTTTAATTAATTGATTTTCCAGGTTATTACTTTTCTTAGTTAAAAATCTTTGCTTTAATTAGTTTTCATTCAATCAAAAAATCCCCCAATTTTCCATTTATTCTTTTTCATTAGTTTTTGTTTAACAAGTAATTAAATAAGTTGAATTGAATTTTATAAGTCCTCCATTGAGAACGATCTAGGTTAAGCCACTAGCTATACTTAGTTTAAATTTTATTTGGAGTGCGTGTGCGACAAACGCTCTTTTCAATAAGACTAACATAAATTTCATAAGCAAATAGTTGTATTACAATACGAAAAATATAAAACTGAAGACGCAATGAATCTTAACCAAAAGAGAAAGTTCCCATACAAAGACTTGAAGAATCAAATATGAGCAAGTGTAATAGTAGATGGGCAAAAGACAGTGGCAGAAATTAATCACCCTGAGAAACCCCGACATTACTTGAGGAAGAAGTTTTTTTATTATGATTCAAAGATTCAAACTATGTTATTCCTTCTAATGCAAGAAGATGACTCTACCTTTCTCAGCGACCATGAAGCATCTTCTCATTGGTCTGACATCACTAAATGTCTCTTCAAGCTGACAACAAAGGGGAAAAAATCACCGTACCACAGCGATCAAAGAAGCTTATAATAGATAGTAGAAAATTCCATCAGGTCATCCACAACATGTACACACAAATAAAAAGAGCTAGAAAGACTTAAAATCTACAACTCTTTGGGGATTGGCTAGAGAGAGAGCCCAACTTTCAAACTAGTGGTCATTATTTTTATCCAATTTTCTCAGCAGCCAAACCCAAACCACAAGGATGCGGTTAACGAAAGGAGTGAGTACCTGAGAGTTGGTAAAGGAGTAGGGAAAATTGGAGACAAACAATGTAAAAAGGGAGTGCAGGCCAACGTTCTTCTTCTTCTTCCCCATGTAACTCAGTCTCCTCAGCAAGAGTGGAACTGCGTGCAAACCCTAAGCTCGCCTACAGCGAACGACAACCTTAGGACAGTAGAAATACCATTTTAGAATCAATGGAGAACTCTACCATCCAACACTCGATTCGTAATGCTTAATGGCCGACACAATACAAGACAAGACATCAATGATCAACAACATTACAGCATCCAATATAGAACCATTAACCATCAAGGATATCCTTGTACCATAACCACAACCATCAAGCATAACCATTAACCGGAAGCAGATGAGAGTTGAGACAGAGACTCACAGTGACAGAGCAGCAGACGGCAGTGGCGAGCGCAGAAGTGGCCTGGCTGTGGAGGGAGAAGAGACGGCAGTGGCCGTGGAGGGAGAAGAATCCGGGCCGCCCCGTCCGGCAGTGGCGAGCACAAGTCGTCGGAGACGGGGCGTCGGCGACGACGAGGAGGGAGAAGAGACGAGAGGCAGCCTCCGGACTGCGGACTCCTGAGTCTACACGACGACGGCTGGGATTTGTGCTGTGCGGACAGCTGTTGGTCCGGTCCGGTCCGTATGTGGACGTCCGTTTTTATTTATTTATTTATTTTAAAACATTATTATAAGTTAACTTTATTAAATATTTTTTAAATTTATATTTTAAAATTTTAATCATAACTTTTTTATAAGTCAGAATAATTTTATTAAAATCAAATCACACACACAATAATTAAACATACGTGCATACCTTTCCTGCCTTCCTTCCAAATAAAATTCCAAATAGAAGAAAAATACAATTTGACCGAAGCACACAATCAATCACTCAAATAATAAAAAAATACAAAAAAAAACTCAGTAAGGGACCGATCCCGATCATTAAACATACGTGCATTCCTTTCCTGCCACATACTACAAATGTAATAAGAGACAACCCATCATATTGCCGAATGCCGCCCCACATCGCCCAGCCAACTAAAAAATAATCTCAACATAATCTCTTAAAATTAGAGGTTGAAAAAAATCAGAAATGTGACAAAACAAATCAAATAAATACACTTATAATCATAGTGCGCATCCAATTAATCTTTTTCTTTCTATTATGTAGTTCTACTAGACAAAAGAAAATTCAACTAAAACATGGTGCTGGAAAATAAATCAAAGTTCACATGTGTATACGTAAAAGAATTTAAAGCGTAACTTTAAATTTCGTTTTATGCTCTTTGATTGTATAGATTAATTATAGCCACGTAAACCAGAGCTAACAATGGATATGAGAAACAAATATATACTATGTTTAACTCAACAGAATTATAATCGCATATACACAAGTTGGTAACATTTACATTAAGTCCTTTATATATGCATCTTTCATATAATTTATGATTTTTTATTGGGATTTTCATAAAAATAGTCTTTCATTAGCTTTTTCAAGAAATGCATTTTTTAAAATTCACTATCAATATAAAAAATAAAAAGAATTAACTTGTTACTTGTTTTTCACATAAAATTCTACAAACGTGCAATCTTTTTGTTTTTATCTGGATAATTGTTTGAGTCTCAATCTCAAGCAAACATCAAGTAAGATTTAAGCAAGAGCTCAAATGCATATACTGTAAATGCTATTTGAGCATCTTTCTTACAAACATATCTATAGGTTTCTGGGTTATATCAACTGTAACTTTTAATGAAAAAAATTAAATGATCATAATTTCGCGTACACTAATCCGATTTTGGCCAATTTTTTATTCATATGTATAGAGTATAGCTAAGGCCATAACTATCTCATATATAGTACACTGCATGTTAAGTTTTAAGTAATTTTACTGACATATATGACGATCGTCACATCAGCGAAAAAGATACAGCGCAATTATTATTGGAATTGTGAGAGTGAGTAATCTACACCAAACTACATTTTATGTTATGAGATTGATATAAATATTTTTGTATATATTGTGTAGTTAATTCACAGTTAAATATTTTTTTAGTTGAATTGATATGTATATATATATTTTAAAAATTAAAAGTATCCTCGCCCACGTATTTGTACATGTATATAATGTTATTCAAAAATTAATATTCATCTAGGTATTCATGTTTTATTATACTTGTGCAGTTTTCTTTTTAATATCCCTGCCCAAATTACTGCAGATTTACTCAAATGTTTATTATACTTTTTATTATTTGCCTTATAAATTTCTGTTTATCTATACTTTTTTTGAAATTGTATATAAATATTTATACACCTAACTCCAATATTCTTTATAAATATTTATACACTAAAATAATTATAATTTATAAATAATTAAAATAAAATTTAATTGAATAATAAGTTGTTGTTTAGAGCTACACTGAGTCAATTAATCTGCCTTAAATCGTGACACCTGGGACTTGAATCCAGATTGTCGGAGATCTCTTTTGCGGTTTGACATGCACAGAGGGGAGTCGGCGATTAAACAAGTGATCGCCCTTTGCGGAAGCGAAGGCAGCTGGTTGTGCGCCGTGCGCGGCGGGGAGAAATGGCTGAAGCCGGCCTGCGGGTTGGATAACTTTTTCTTGTTTAATTTAAGGTTTTATAGAAAATCATTAATGTATCAAATATAAATATATATATATATATGTGTGTATATGTCTGTGTGTGTATATGATTGCAGTAAGCAAGTTAAAGTAAACCATTACTGTGGGTTGAAAAATGGGCTGCTCCACTTTTGATGGACAAGCGGCAATCCTCCGCGAAAGTAGATGGATGGCATGTGCGCAGTGCGCAGGAGAGACGTTCTGTTGCTTTTTTGTGTGTGCAGCGCGTGCATTCAGGAAAAGGAGGAAGCACAACACGACACACATGAAAGGACAGGAGAGCCCAATCCGATTCGAAGCGAACCGGCTTGCTTATTAGCTTGTTGCTCTCTTGGCACGCAACTCTAGATTAGTTTGGAGTTTTTTTTTTATTTTAAAATAATGTTTTTTTTTTTGTATTATTATAATAGGTTTGCTTATTACAGGTTAATTAGTTATTAGTTCATCACAAGGTGTTGAGATTTGAGAGGTTCGGTCTCATCGGCAATTGGGTTTCTAATTATTAGTTTTTTTTGGGTGAGACGAAAAGGAAACTGCTTATAGGCGGCATTGCTATCGGAGGGCGAGTACGTAATTATGAGGTTATCACAAGGTCTCGTCCGTAGAGTTTGGGCGTTTTGTTAGACTGTACGGGAACGTGGGATTGATTGCTTTGGCTGGGCTTGGCGTTTGAGAGGGGTTTGAAACGGCAAAAGGGACGTTAGCATCAGGACGACGCCGCATCAATGCAACCGTGTGGAGTGGGTGGAGTTGGAGGGGTTAATTAGTTCTATGGCTCCTCTGTGCCTGGGAGTGTGAAACTGTGAATTGTGCTGCTATGCAATTGCTAGAGAGAGAGAGAGAGAGAGAGAGAGGGGATGATGGGGGTAGGTACTGTGGGCGTGGATGTGCGGACCACGACGCGGATCAGCTGGGAGAGGGAGTGGGAATCGATGAATTAAAGAGGCAGGCAGTGAAGTAGCAGAGGAGAGAGAGAGAGAGGGGGGGGGGGGGCAGAGAGCGCGCGCGCAATAATGACTGATTGGGACCAGGTGAGAGTGGGTGGCATGGCAGAGACGTGGGATAGGACCAACATGACTCTGTCGGTCGCTTGTTCTGCTGGGAAGACCCCACCCCCTCATCAGTCATCACCCCCCCCAAGAGACTCTGCTATCTAACATCTCTACCTTTCCCAGTTATTAATTAATTTGCTCTCTCCCTCCCCCATCTCGATCCCTCCTCCCAATATCTCCCCAGGAGGGACTTACTAATCCCCTCGCTTCTTCCAACCCAACCATGCTGTCTCCTGTTGGCCTCCTAGGAAAGCGTCGCCCATCATCAACTATCATCCATACATCTTGCTTCTCTCTCTCTCTCTCTCTAGCTAACAGAAACTGGTGGAATATTATGGGTAATTGATTAATGAGAGCGAATTAATTGTACATGGCCGGCGTGGTTGGTGGTGACTAAAGTCCCCGCAGATTTGATCTGTCTAAAAATGGACTTGAAGAAGTAGCTAGATTTTGGATTTGGGTTTAGTAGTAGCCAAAAGAAAGAAGGTACGTGATGGAAGTGAGTGACCAAGAAAGGGAAATGAGGAGCCGAGCAGATTACAACATCATTAACAACAGCATTAATACTACAGTCTTGGGTAGTGGGCGTGTGCCTGCAGAAATCCCTGCTGCTACAGACCAATTGCAGGAGGAGGATGACGTTGATCATTTAGGCGGCCCAGACCCGACCAAGCAAGCGGCAGCGACATTGAGGAAGCCTACCACCGTGGGCGACACTGCTGCTGTTGCTAGCGTAAGGTACTTGGAGTGCCACAGGAACCACGCGGCCAGCCTCGGGGGACTCGTGCTGGACGGCTGCCGAGAGTTCATGCAGGGCAGCGGCGAGGACGGAAGCCCGGAGTCCATGCGCTGCGCAGCCTGCAACTGTCACCGCAACTTCCACCGCAAAGACGACGCCGACACGTGCGACGGTGCTGCCGGGGCCGCAGCCTTCTACAGCCGAAGGGCTACTGCCCATCAGCCGCTTCACCTCCCTCCACCGCAGCTGCCGTCCCCCATCTATCTTCATCAACAACAGCATCAGCATCAGCATCAGCATCAGCATCAGAAGATTATGCTGCCAGCTGGGACGGCGTTGCACCACGCTCAGCCCATGTCCATGGTTTTCGGCTGCGGAGGAGCTGAGTCTTCGAGCGAGGAGGCGAACGCGTGGCAAATGCGGGCGGCGGCGGGCGCAGCTTCTTCTAATAAAAAGAGGTTTAGGACCAAGTTCACGCAGGAGCAGAAACAGAAGATGGTGGAATTTGCGGAGAAGGTGGGTTGGCGGATCCAGAACCAGGACGAGAAGGAGATTCAGAGCTTCTGCGCTGAGGTTGGTGTGAGGAGGCAGGTTTTCAAGGTTTGGATTCACAACAACAAGAATTCTCTCAAGCACCACAACGACAGCTGCCCAGATGATGATCAGCACCAACATGATCAAAACTAGCTACCTACTCTACTCTACTCTACTCTACTTACCTACCTAGGAACTCAGCCCAGTACTAGAGCTGCCTAGCTAGCTAGCTAGAGGCGAAATTTATTGCATTTGGAGAGACTGTAGGTGGCTGTAGAGTCTATTCGTTACCAAACTATCAACTTTATTTTATTTTATTTCAAGTTCGTTGCATTGCATACAGAGATCTGCTGTGTTATTCCTCTGCTCTTTATATCTGTTCATCATGTTTTTTTTTTGCATCTCGCATGATATATATTTTAACTTATCTATAAAACGGTGTTCGGATTTGCTTAGGTTAAGGCAGACAAATGCTTAAAGCTGTTCTTTCTGCCGTATCATCTTAATTAAAATAATGTTAAATAAAATGAAAAAAAAAGAAAAAGAAAAAGAGAAGCTAAAACAATTATTGATTAAATTTTCTTTTCATTCGTCTTCTTTTTATGTGAGCTAGCTAGGGTGCGTCATGTCATATGTCATGTATGGTAAAAACGCATCGCCTGCGTGCGGATGGGCTCTTCCATCTGTTAAATGCTGTAAATGATTTTACTTCCTCCACGAGGCCTCTCGTCTAGTCTCTCTGCTCGGCCGTACCATGTTTGTTTGCTTTTCCTAGGGATCTTCTGATCCATCGCTTCTGACTTGAGTGCAGCTGCAAAATGAGCCAAGTCAGCTTTGGTATGGTATGCTGCCTGCTTTCAAATCTATCCAATACGAATTTGAGGTCAACTGTTTTTGAATCGAGCACACTTTAAAACCAATTCCGTTGATATTTTCTAACTCTATCATATTGTTATTATATATATTCTGACAAATAAGGGAAATTAGACAACAATTAATGAATGAGAACAATACCCAAGATTTATATGATTCGGTTACCTTAAATTAAATGCTTGGAATGACTTGCAAATCAAGAAGTTGGGATATAGGTGAGATCTAGGCTGTTCGATTTGTAAGTCGATAATTCTTAATGAGCTGAAAATTCTTCTGCTTTTCTGTTTGGAGGAAAACTCTAGGGAAATCAGTTTTGATCTAAATGTAAACTGTGGACATATATTTGCGATTCCTTCAAGTTGACTAGTTTTTCCATTTTTTTTTTAAAAAATCTTTAATAATAAACTAGGATGACCTTAGAGCACTGTCTTTTTGGCCAACGATTGGTGCTCACCAGGGCTCACGTGCATGAGGGACTTTCGGGCTTATGTCAGCTAAAATTAGCTAAAATTACGTTAAATATTTTAATAAATTTATAATATGGTAGAATAGAACAGTATTTTTTGTGATATCGGCTAATTAAATTTGATATTTGATAAAATTTTTAATTAAAATACATATCTCTAATCGAATTTATAGCTAACATTACTCCAACAGCTTAGCTATATACTTAGTTAAAGTCATATTTACCTAATAACTACTCTAATAGATTGGCTATATCATTAGCTAAATATAACTTCAACTATAATTTTAGATAAATTTACCTAAATTTTTTGCTGTTAACTAAAAATCCACTTCAGCAATTATGAAGAACAACAAAAAATACATGCCTCCATCCTTTAGCTAGAGATCGGCTGCACCTCTCTCAACTCATGCTGCTCCTGTCACCGTTGCCCCCAACCCATGCCGCTCCCGTCCGTGCCACCTCTGACCCTTGTTGCTCTCGTCCACACTGCCCCCGATCCCTAATGCTCCCGTTTGCACCTCCCTTAACTTACGTTGCTCCTGCCCGTGCTACCCCCAACGTACCCACGCTGCTCCCATTCGTGCCTCCCCTAACCCATGCCACTCTCGTCCTTGTTGCCCTCGACCCCCATTGCTCCCATCCATGCCTTCTAGCTTCCACCCCAGCACAGCATCTCCCTCTGCCCACCCTTGCATTGTGCCGCTAAGTACTTGCACACTTGCATCGCATCTCGCCCAAATCAAATAATTAGGGATTTAGTAATTAGGTTTTTGGGAAGCATAAGGTAGGGATAGATTGGATCAAATAAAATTAAGTAATAATTTTTAAAATTTTCAGATAGAGATGGTGTTAACTAAAGCTATTTTTCTTTAGTTATTTATTGATTTCGCTAATATTATTTGTTTGAGATATTCTTAGGCTGAAATAGCAAATTTTATATAGAAGTTTGGTTATATTTAACTTTTTTGAGTGATTTGTATAATTTTTTTAATGTATAAAAAATATTATTCGTTTCTTATAATTATTAAATTATATAAAAGAATTTCTTTCATTTCTCACTTTTTATATTTTATATTTTTATTTTATGTTAAATTTTTTTAAAATATTATGAAAACTTTAAAATAATGTTTTATATTATTTTAATAATATAAAGAGTAATTTTTAAAAATATTATGAAAACTTTAAAATAATGTTTTATATTATTTTAATAATATAAAGAGTAATTTTTAAAAATTATTATGATGTATATTTGTATATACAAATAAAAAATAATTTAAATATATATATTTAAAAAAATATTAAAAATCTTATGCAAGCTGCTCAAGTTGGTTGTGGTTGCCGAGTTACGAACACAGTTTTCGTGGCCAAAATAATATCAGCTGGCATCGATTTAACACTCGTGATTTCTAGCACCATCAAATCGGTTGAAATCATGATAATTGCACGTATGACTTTGTGATAGAAGTCAAAGTCCTGTATATGTTGTCGAGTAGTTGAATTCCAATAACTCATAGTATTTTAATGATTACGAAATTTTGATAATTGACAAGTACGCATATTATTGATCAACATATGTATATTGGCAAGAAAGATTGAAATGTTATTTGTTACCTATTTCAAGTCTTATAACATCATGTTAACCCACTAACGATTTTGGTTTAATTTGTATATTTGGAAGGTATAATTTTTATTTTTTTTTTACATCTCACCCAAGCTTTTACTGTTCACTTTCGAACCACTCACCTGCTATAACTTCAGTTTCATTGGATCCTACTTTGTGAGCCTCATTGATACGTTAAAAACATATAATTGCAAGCACACAGTAGCACATTTTAATATTATAAAATTTTCTATTTAAAAATACCAAAGTACAACCCACACGCACATGTAACGATATTAATTTTGACATATACTGAAATTAATAACTTTAAATTTATCTAAAACTTAAAATAAGTTTGTGATTTTAATTAACACTAAATAATTAATAATATAGAATTGACAAAAACAGTGAAGATGATATTAACACATTGAATAATGAATGTGTGTGCCTTTCATTCTTCCTTTGCAATCTAAATAGGCTTGCTTCCTTTATGTACTTGATGCCCTGGCTTGAATAGATCAAAATTGTTCCTTTATATACATATTGTCATAGAATTAGCAAATTTGAATTGTTCCTTCAAGTAGCCCTAGTATCAACAAATTTGAACTGTTCTTACTTGTTGCCCTAACATCAACAAATTTGAGTTGTTAAAAATAAAATTGACACACTATTGTTCAACATTTTTCCTAACTCCTACCGTATTTATGTCGTGCTAATAAGTCAAAATAACTAGCCTTAAACTATTCTCATAAAAACACTAATTGCACACCTTATAACTAATTGTTCAGAGTTTGATTGCATAGATTGATCATACACTTAATTATACATCAAATCGTACACCTAATCATGCAATTTTTTCGGTGATTAAAGAACATTGTATGATTAATCACATTCCTAATCATACTCTATGCACTAAGTTCTAAAAATCCCTTTTATTAACATGCTGAGGCGTTTGTATAGGTTTAGGCTTAATCAATGAGTTCACTTAACTTTACAAAATTATCTATATAGACAAGACCTCAAATACGATGTTGCTTGATTAGGCATGTAAAACAGGCTCAGGTCTGTGGGTCTGAAGTGGATCGGGCTAATCAAGGCTCAGTCCATTTAAAAAGCGAGCTTAAAGGAGTTGGCTTGTAGGTTTTTTGTGTTTATTTTTATTTTTTTATTCTTAAATACTTTAAAATTTTAATGCATATATTATGTTATAAAACTTTAATTGAGTAATTAGATTATATATTTTATCCAAATAATACAGCTTTTTAAATATATAAAGAGACTTGTTGACATATATTTGATTGCGTATAATATATTAAAATTATTTAATATTATATAGGTGAATATCATAATATTAGCCTACTCGTCACTCAGTATATGAACAATTGTAAAACAAAATTAAAACTAATATTAATTTGATTCAATTTTATTGATTAATTTTAGGTTTTTAAAAAATAAAAAATAACAAAATAAAATCACATGCCAACTTACAAACTCCTACAGACTAGGCCAGGTTAGATTCTGTCTAGTCTGTTTAAAACGCGGGCCTAAATGGATTGACTCACTTAGGCCCGCTCTGTTGTAGGTCGGACCAACTTCTTTTACACTCCTATATTTGATACTAAAACTGATTAACCACAATTACAACACACTCATTTCAAGGGGAATAACAAAGGCACTTGTAATATAAATTACTCGCCGTATGACATTCACTCTCCCTTTCTAGTGTGTGGATGGCAAGATGAAGAAAGAGAACAAAAACACTTCAGCCAAACATGTGCCAGAACATATAACATAGATGTAGAGATGTTGCTTATAACTAGTAAAGGAAAAACACTGGATACTTTGTTGGTTGTATTATCAAAAGATATACTTGCAAACCATATGACAAAGATATTTGTGTATATATATACACACACACACACCTATAATAAGATATCACGTGAGTGACAAAAATTTAAAACGATCAATGAAAATTATTCTGTCCAAAATCACACGGAAATGTTAGCTTACGAAATAAAAGAATAGAAAGTTATAAACCAAAGTCACTAATATATTAATGTTTGAGGAGTCATTCAGTTTTACACCATCATCTCATTTCATGAAGTTTTTTTATTTATAAAATTTCATTCGTGATTTGATTGTATTTGATTTTATAGATAAGCTCATTTAGTTGTATTGTGATGAGTTATGTAGTTCCATAGTTCATAAATTTTCTAAACCCCATCCTCCTACATGTTTTAGATGCTCTATCATTTCATTTTAATCTTCAATCCCTCATAAACTTACTTCTCATCAATCAGATTTCCATGTCCTCTTTACTAATGGGAAATGTTTTTTAGGACCATCAAACGAAGGAGACTTTTGTGACAGCTTAGAAACGTGATGGTCTTTATATCCTCCTAACATGTTGTTCCTTTGTCTCCTCCACTCACCTGGGTTCACATTAATCACCTGGGTTCCCTTCCACGGTTTGACCATTAGCTAAGCAAACCCGAATACCTTTTCCTCTATCTTAGTAAAATTTATAGTACTTGTTACCAACTATTACATCTTGATGTTTGATCATATAGTTTTCAGTTTATTATTATTATTATTATTATTATTATTATTATTATTATTATTATCGTGGTTTGATATTTTTCTCCATTTACTTGGGTTTTTTAAATGTCATTTAAATTAAACCTGAAGCGCATTCTTTGATTCATTCCGCTATCAACCAAATTCGTACAAATAATACTATTATGTTTTTCCTGCCTCCAACACTGGTTTTTTAATTGTTAGGATTTTTTTCACCAATTAATTAATTAAAATCTAGTTATGTCTCCAGTGTAATTAATTTTTTCACCAATTAATCTAGTTATTTCACCATTCAATCCGTCATCTCTTGTTCTTCCCACGCCCGCCCATGATTATTTATCACTCCCTTCTCCGAATTTTTTATTGGCCCAAGTTCATCCCCAAAATCTCCTTCCTAACCTCAACATTGCTCACTCTCTTCCCCACCTACCTCCAACACCACTCATGAGTCTGTATTTTAGCATTAAAAGTGTGCTTGATTTAAGAATTTTAATTTAATATTCTAATTAAATTAATACACTTGAGAGTTTATTGTCTTATTATTTTTTTTTTGTAAATTTAATATTAAATTTGGACAACTTATGATTTTTTTTCCTTGTAGTTTAATTACTCAAATTCATCTAATACATTCCGCTGAGTCTAACTCAGAGAGGCAGAGAGAGGCAGAGCTATCATACTATCATATGAATTTAAATGTGTGTTGGAAAAATTCTATCATTAAATATGTTGTGTTATTTTTGGTAAAATATTAAATTTAAAGGATATAATTATAATTTAAAATAAAACTTAAGAATATAATTATCATTAAATTAATGTAATTTTTACCGTATATTCACATATATTTCTGGTGATAAAATAATGTACAATTATTTTTGATCAAATTTCTCTACAAACCATTGATTTGTTATTATTATTTATTACAGGAATAGGCATAGCCTTGAAATCAGAAACTCTTTCAATTGTTTATCTGATAAAAAATAAACATAGCATAAATGATACGCTGCGCGCTTATTAGGTGGGGATTGGGTGGCTACGTATTTTGGGGGAGGTGAAGGGGAGTAGGTGATGTTGTTATAAGTTTGTTTGTGATTAAAATGATATAATTTTGATTAATAATGCATCAATACGTTGTTTTGGTTGGTTTTCTTACTGCCGCAATATAGAGATATTATATTTATTATTCATTGTTTAATTATTATTATGATTTAATTTAATTTAATAATGAAGTAATATAGATGATATCAGACAATATAAATCCATATAATTTTGGTACTAAATAATATGTTGACATATATATTCGTTGATTCCGCATACCATTGGCTCAACTAATATTTAGTTAATTTGACTAAAAAAATACCGTTATATATTTTAGTTACTTTATTTGACTCAGCATTTAAACGTTTTATTTATTTAAATAATAATATTATCTCATTCATTTAAAATATTTATCTAAAATACATACATCTAATAATATTTTATTAATATTTTTATTTGATGATTATTACCGTAGTTAAGGAAATTTAACTAATACTATTTACACTCATTAATTTATCGATACCTATATTGAATGAATCAGGTGAAAGTATTTTTTTTTTTTTTGTATTTTGCTCAACAATTTAATGAAAAAACTCTTATCATTTTCAATTAATATATCGATGAAAATCTTATTGATTTATTAATAGTATTAGGTGCAGACTTTTTTAATGCATATTTTAATTAGTTTGAAGAATTATTTTAACAAAAAGTCTAAAATTTTTACTTCAAATTATTATGTATTTTAACAAAAGAATATAACAAAATAAATAGTCTATCTCTATATTTAACACATTACTATTCAAATGTTATTTATAACAAAATTATATTTTTTCTCTTTATATTTACTTTTTCTTTCATCATATTTAATTTTGATTTAAAAAGCAAATAAATATTTAAAAAACAACTTTTTAACTGATAAATGGTCTAAATATAGATGCTGAAAATTAAGTTTTTAAAAAATAAATTGTTAAAATAAAAAAAATATTTTATTATTATTTTAAAGAATTAGAAAACCTGTTGTGAATGATGAGCAAAAAAGGAGATGATAATTGGAAAGTAGGGGGCAGTTTTATTAAAAGAATTATATGAGAATGATGCACGGCCAATTTATGCCCGTTTAGGGCTACAAACGAATCGAGCCGAGCTGAGTAATAAGGTGTTCGAACATGTTCGTTACTATTTCTTAACGAACCGAACTGAATACGAGCCTTAAATTATGATATTCATGAATTGTTCACGAACGTTTCTCTGTTGTTCATGAACGTGTGTTCATAAACTTGTTTACGAACGCTTACGAACACAATTATAAAATCATAAAAATACGTAAAAAAAAAATACTTATCGTCAACTTATCCCAAAAAGTACAATTAATTAATTGTTAGATTGTGTTATCTTTGCTTAATATGTTCAAATAATTGCTATATATAGTTTACTAAAATTTTATAATAATATTAATAGTAAACAAATAAATTAAAAACATATATTTTCTATTTAATAATAATATAAAGTATATTTTTATTAAATTATATTTGATAAAAATATATTTATATTTAATAAAATAACTTTTATACATATTAATTGATTTGTTAATCTCTTATTTACAAATAATTTTCACGAACACGAATGATATTTACGAACTGTTCGTAAACACTTGTTCATGAACGTTCACGAATATAACAATGGTGTTCGTGAACTGTTCACGAACGGTACTATTCCTTAAACAAATGATTCACGAACGATCTTTTATCGACTCTTTATCGACCGAACGAACGATCTTTGTTCAATGAACGTTTAGTTCATATTTCTGACCCTATACCCGTTTGTTTAATTTTTTAAACAAATTGAATTGAATATTTTTCAAATATAAATGAATGTTTATTTTCATCAATAGTAACTATTTGCTAATGTTCTAGAATTCGCATATATATATATATTCATATGTCACAAACATATTATTATTCGAGAATATTTTTAGGAGAAAATTCTTCATTTCCTTGTTGAATTATTTAATTAAATTTAATTATGATATGATAAAATAAAAAGATTACTATTTAAATTCCAGTTGGATACTTTTTAATTTTTTGCATTTAAAACATCTAAGAGTATAATAATATTTATATCTATTTTAGGAAATAAAAATTATACTATGTAATATATTTTATTCATTAACTCTAATTTCTATGTTTTATTTATCATTTCTATCTCTATTTTTTTAAATTATATTATATTTTATTTATTACATAGAAAGTATACATATGTCAAAAATATAATAAAATGTTCTATAAATTTTAAAAATATATGTTTTTTAAAAGAGCTAGTATAAATGGTCTGACATAAATTTAATTTTAGTTTTAAAGTTTCATGTAATATTAATATAGCTTCTAGATAAATCAATATAGATGACTATATTATAATTTAGTAAAGGTGTTAAAATTTAATATATGTAATTTTATAAAACTATTAGCTATATAAAATCTAATTAACATGTTAAGTATTAATTATATTATATTAATTTTAAACTTTATATACATTAATTAATAATATACGTAATAGTATAAACTAATAATATTTTATGAATATTGATGAGCATATTCATGACAGTATCATCGCATTGCATTTGATTTGAAAGTGGCCCATATTTTTTCCCACATTGCTATACCTGCAAGAAAGTTTCCCGATTAGAGTTGGGAATAGATTCGAATTTCCCTTTTATGTCTGAATTTACGAGGCAGTGCAATATTAGATAGGGGAGAAGACCATCATGATGGAAACGTGGTGACGTTTGCTATTTAGATAATCATATTGCTCCGTTTGGTACGAGGCAGTGAATTTCTGGATGGATTTTAAAGCGTGAGTATGGTGTGTGGATGTATTTTAATATAATAATTATATATATTTAATATAATTTTTAAAAATAATTTCTAATCATTTTTTATTTTTTAAAAAAATTTAATTTAATTTTAAAAAATACATATTTTTTTTAAAATATATTTTATCCCACCAAACATAGTGTTGGTATGTGTAGCAGCACAATTTGTACTAATGAAATATTAAAATTTGCTTCGAAGCTGATGGTTAGAATGGCAACGGTCTTGTTGGACTTGGATACTATCCAACCCAAACAAGTATAAATTCACCTTGAACTGACCTATTCTAGTGGTTTGGACAATTTGGGGTGAGACAAGGGAGGATAAAATGTTTTACCTTATATTTATTTAAAAATATTAAATCAGGATGGATTGGATAAGACTCGAACCCAATTCAATAGACAATATTTTCATCCTTCACGGTGATCGCTGCCCTTCTAACCTGCCTCATACTCATCCAAATATTTAATCAAAATAAAAAATATCATTCTATGTTTTTATTTTGACTAAATAAAAATATAAAGAGAGAGAAAACATTGATGAACTCCTTGAGACTGAATTCACTAGTGAGCAAAGAGAGATTAACATCGAATATTTATATAATATATATATATATAAATTGAATAGACTTAAGCATTGTCATTGACTTTTCATCGGTCAATATTAAAATTTAATAAAAAAATAACTTATTTATAATTTTAAAAAATTCTTATAAAATTTTCATATGAATTCCACCAAAACAAATTTACTTTTTGTCTCCCACTCAACATCCCACCGCGGTGAGACACACCTCCCCTCTCCCCAGAGGGCAATGCCAACCCCACCACCCCCGGCGGTGAATATTTTACAAAGTTAAATATTTAGCTTTACATAAAAAGTTATATAAAAGATAAGTTAAAAAACTAATAAATTAATAAAAGATAGGTTTATAAATTTGGCATCTAATAAACAAATAAATATTTTAAAATGAACCGAGGCGGACTAAACTAATCCCATGTTCCCAATCCTTTCCCATTTAAAACAATGTTAAATTTACTAAATATATATTAATTATTAGACCCTATCCAAAACGATAAACAAGTAACAATAAAAAAATGTCAGTGTGGCGTCTAAGTTCAACCCCTCTATGCTCTTATCAGCAAGAAACAAATAAATAAATGATTACTGAAAATAGCAATAACTTGAATTTGACCACCAAATATAAAGGATGATAGAGATTTTATTCATTGGACTTTTCACTGGTTCCCCCATGCACACAAATTACAGATATTTTACAGACTTCCACTACCGCCCATTGAAGGTAAAAAGATAAAAAAAAAAAAAGTGTCCTTTTTCCTAAATAAAAAAAAGGACCATTCATTACAAGCATACCAAATCGAAATGTAATTTAACACCAAAAAGAAGGACAAGAACAACCAGGCAACAAATTTCCAGTAACGCACACACACTGAAGAGGCAAGGCAGGCTTTGTCGTGTTGGTTCATTCAGTAGTGTCGTGTTAATCTCCAGGATCAACCCACATAGGCGGTGATGCAGGCGTTGCTGTGTTGGTTCATTCAGTAGTAGTACTGGAAGGCGTCCGCAGCAGCCATGATGGGGTGGTTCTGATGGTAAAACATGTTCATCCAAGGGTTCATCATGAACTCATCGCCCACCTGCACAACATCAGCATCATTGTCGCTGCTGTCGGCGGCGGCCTGGCGATCGTCGCCGCAGCCGGAGGAGAGGCCGTACGGAAGGCCGTCGGAGGCGGCCTTCAGATCTTCTTCACCGCCAGCGAAGAGGCCGTACCGACGGCCGTCGGAGGCGGCGTTGTCGCCGTCCCTGCTGTTCCTGAGGATCTCATCCAGAGACTCCAACCTTCGGGTGAGCTCCATCATCTGAGCCCTCAGGACCGAGTTCTCGGCCTGGACATTCAGGAAATCTTGGGTGGTCCCGTGGATGGTCGCCCTCACGTGCTTGTTCTCCTTCTCGAGTTGACTCACCTGGGCCACCAGATCGTCCAGGTGCTTCTGCTTCCGCTCCCTGGATCGCCGAGCCGACTCGCGGTTCGACTCCATCCTCTTCCTCTTCCTCTGATCCATCACCGCCAGCTGGGGCGAGGGGTGCGACCCCTCGCCCGATCCCCCGGCGCTCCGAATCTGGATCTGAAGTGTAGACCCACTAGAACTCGACATGGATTCAAAGCTAATCTAAATATGTAACAACCCCCACCCTAACTAATCAACCTTAACAAAAACAAAAAAAACAACAACAACAAACACCAACCGCAGGGGAGGTGGATACACTACCTTAACTCCGCTAATAATTAATTATACGATCCTATATTTCTGAGAAAACGTAAAACCAATACAGGAACACGACGGAGAGGGATTGAACGAGATGGGTCCTGCGCCGGAGAGAGGAATCGATTATAATCCCAGAACGGAGGATTTCACTTAGAACAGGTGACATAAATCCCAAAAGCAGAGGCAAAGCATCAAGATTTGGCCGTCACCGAGCTAGATCTACCATTGCTTTAGACCAACCCAACCAAAGACAACCACCACAGACAGACACATACACAAACATGAGGAGGGAAAGATTTATGATACCATATCGCAACCGAGGGAGAGGGACGGGAAGAGGGTGTCGCGAGGGTTGGGCAGCCAATTTATATAAGACATATAAGTGGGTTTAAATTAATGGTAGAAACCCCCAAAAATAAAAATGTTGGAAAAGGAGATTAAGTTAATGTATTTATTATGGGTAGGACGAAATTTCCGGAACCGTCCCAATTCCAGCTGGTACGCAAGTCTGGCAGCTTTTAAATTTTTACCCCACAACAACAACAAGTAATTACTATAATTGTTTTTTTAAAAAAAAAAATTCTAGGCCATTTGTTTAAAATTAATAAATTAACTTTAAAATGTGATTTATAGTGTGTAACTTTTTTTGGGTGTGAAGACCAAATATAGACCTATATGTGTAATTTACGTGTGTAATTTGTGTGTGTGTGTGTGTGTGGATTGTAATTAATGGCATTAAGTATGGAGGCACAAGCTCGTGTCGTGACAGGATAAGGTTGCCCAAAATATAGACCTATATTTAATTCAAAAGAGACCTCATACGACTTTACCTCCGTTTTTCTCCTTTTTCTTTTTCTAATCACGAGAAAAATGTATTAGCAACTTTTAGATTCAATAAAGATTTTTAGCGGATGACTTATAGTGGATGCTTATGTAAAAGAAATTTTAAAATATTATCTGCCATTTGATTTTCAATCTAATTAATTCATACGGCTAAAATTATTTTAAATTATATAAAAAAAAAGTTCATTGAATTATATAAGAATGAATATAATATATTATACAGATTGTTATTATATTTATTACAAATGATCGTTTATTTGTTGCTTGTCATGTGTTAATTTACAGTCTACTATAATTCTGTTGTTTTGTTCATATTTGAGTTTTTCCTGCATCTATTTTTTTAGAATAGTTTTCTTGCTTTTTTTTTTGTCGGATTCCTTTCCCTTTCCTATTCCTACTTCGCATTTATATTGAACTGCATCGTATCCCTTCAAATAATAAAAATGCTAATAATTTCATTATATATATAAACTACCATGTATTATTGTTCAGCTAAGAAAACTTACTTAAACATTGTCAAAAAGTAATGCAGTTAACTTATATTTACCCTCAGATACAATATCACAAAATTCACCCGATTCTAAAATGTTCGATTAAAAATGGCAACAAATCGATGAATATTGGGCCACCAACCAATTGGACCCAAAACATAGCTACACATACCCCCACTCTAATAATGAAATTGGCACTTCAAGAATTGCCCACAATCAACTAACTCCTCAAATTTTTATAAAAAATGAAACCCAAATTACTACCAACTCAAATCCCCTCCTTTACCAACAAACTTCAAAGGATAGTGACTAGTGGAGACCTAAAGCATAGAAAGAGAGAATACCTAAATGAGTTTAAAGAAATTTAAATCAATCCCTATAAAGAGTCTTTATAAGTAGATAAGTTAGTAGTTTGGAAAAAAGAATAAAATGGAGTTCAAGTTATTTTTCCTCTACTTTGTCCCTCAAAAAGGTGGTGTTTAATATTAGTCGAAATGAGCTTTATTTTTATAAATTAGCATGACATTACCTAAATTAGTGTATTTCCTAATAAGGTCTTCATCAACTTTGTATATATGTAAGTTGTAATAGTTCAATAAATATATTTAAAAAATATTATTTTCCTTTGTTCTTTTCTACTTGATATCAAAGCAAAAGAAAAATTAAAACCCTAACCCTAATTAAGGGATTTGCCAATGACAAGCCTATGCAAGAGCCTATTATTCGACTATTCCCTTATTTGGTCAATCAACCTATCATCTATATTTTTTTCCTCATAGCAAGGTGTCGTGTAACGTTTTCACATCATAGAACAGAAAAACTAGGTAAGTGACTCTCCATGCCCAAAGGATTAAAAGGTTGCTGTCTAACACCTGATAAAACTATATCATGGGTTCTGTCTCTCAAATAATATTGTACAATCATATATCATGAGTAATCTTATATATTTCTATTGTAATAACCAACTAATAATTCACGAACAAATGTCATACATCAATTGACATGCCACAAATCAAGTCATATGTAAAATTAATACAACATTCACATATCTGTGTCCAAAAAATAACTAATGTAAAACAACACATGCCAATTCAAAGGAACAAGTCAATACATCAAAGGGAATAACACCAAAGATTTGATATTGTAGCCATTACCAACACCTAGAAAATTTGATAAACAACATAAATTAAGTGCGAAACATCAAACAAGTAGTTAATGTCAAGTAAACATGCGATCGAAAAATCATTGCCATAACCATCATCAAAAAGTATCAAATAGTAGGCAACCAATACTACCAAACATAATAACAATTTCGTACAAACTAGCATGCTATAGAACAAACATATTATACATTACACCAAAGTAATTGTAATGGTAATAAGACTTTCTCCCACAGCATCAACTAAGCCCGTCCAAAGTGTCAACTGCCTACCATAGTAATACTATAAAATCAATCACTTAGAGCATTAGTATTGGACTCATCAAATGTTTTTTTAAATTTTATATATGTTATTAAATATTAATCACATATAACTGTAAAGTATTCTCAAAATACATATTTTAACTAAAATTTTAGCAAATTATGACTTGTATTCCGTTTCGCCTTCTAAATTTGAAAAGTAAATAAAAATTGTAAATTGATAAAACTTTTAGCTAAAATACATAGTTCTAGGATACTTTATAATCATATATAATTAATAATATTTAATAAAATATGTATAATTTAAAAAATATTTAATAACAATATCATCAAGGTAATTAACTATTTGCTACGACACCCTCGAGTATCAGCCGCCTGTCATGACAACACCCTCGTGTCTCTGCTGCCTGTCACAGCAAACTCCACACCATTTGCTACACCTTTCACAGCACTCAACACTGCTGCCTGTCATAGCATTTCATGTCACGGTAAACACATAACCATCTATCATAAATAGCCTATTTTGTGAATCAAAACCAAACATATAAACAGTCCGTATTCCCACACTTGCGCATAAATAAACGTGAGCGAAAATGGAGCTACAGAACCCGGTAGAGATTAAGGTTCAGTGAGGCGTGTAAATAGTGAAATGCAGTCATCTTCCAAGACGAGTTGCTACATTAGTTTGGCGACTCGTTGACTATATATCTAAGGCCCATTGACCAACCCACCCAATCCGGAGAGATTGATTTAGCCCAGCCCGCTGCCATGTTGTCGCTCGAACCTAGCTCCCCTGCCATATCAACGCTGATGCAGCAACCACACCAGCAAGTAATACGAGTAATTGATTTAGCCCACTTTTGTTTTGGCATCGGTGACCAATTTCGACAATTTAGGGGTCATTTCCCACTTTTTCGATATTTAATTAGATTCAAAATTTGTACAATTTTATTGGTCCTAAATATTTGTATTGATATAGACAACGATGCCAAATACAAGTAACTCAAAATTTAGTGTTGAAAAGTTCAACGGCCAGAATAATTGTAGTTTTTGGCAGAGTAGGTAGTGTCAAAGATGTCTCAGTACAGTGAGACCTGATTGGGGACAAACCCGAAGCCGTGACGAAAGATGATTGGGAAGAGCTAGAAATAAAGACAGTAAGAGTACCCTGCTATTGGCAAATGAAGCCAAAAGTAGTGGGTTTTGGATGAGAAATCACCAATAGAAGCGTGGTTTTATGGTAATTAATGGTTAAACAATGGATCGAGGGTGGATGGTGGAGAATTAAGCTTATATATACCAACCCAATGGAGGAAGTTTGTGGCCAATGCCAGCCAAATCCCAAAGTCATCAACAGCAAGCCGGTGTTTATTTGCTAACCATACTTGTTTTCTACCTCTGAAAAAGGCTATATATCTATGTGTGTATATATGTATGTTGGGATGTTTGTCCCACATCGCTTAAGGACGAGAAAGTTAAGGCATATATAAGAAGAAAGAAAACTTTAAATGTCACGACGAGTTTTAAAGCGCAGAGATGTGGCGAGCCCAAAGTGGATAGTATCGTGACACTTAATCGGGCCTTTATCTATGCCTGATTCTAACAAACTAGTATCAGAGCCTAATTGTCCTGTTGTTATCCCCGTTAATTGTTCCGTAATATCGAAAGTCTTCTCGGCGTTGTGTGATCGAGCGGCGTGTCCCGTTAGTGCGGCGGTATCGGGGTTATGATGTCACTTTAATATCGAACTGGTTTTATCTCTCTACAAGGCGTGGATTGACGGGGAGTTACAATAAAAATCCCCCGTTTCGTAGGTGTGTCTCCAACCTCCCGGTATACGGTCGATGTGTGACAAAGGGGGAGATTGTTGGGATGTTTGTCCCACCCACGCTTTAGGACGAAAGTTAAGGCATATATAAGAAGAAAGAAAACTTTAAATGTCACGACGCGTTTTAAAGCTGTGCGGGCCGATGTGGCGAGCCCAAAGCGGACAGTATCGTGACACTTAGCGTTTTAAAGCCGTGCGGGCCGATGTGGC
The DNA here is from genome assembly GCA_023512835.1 of Taxillus chinensis. Taxonomy (NCBI): domain Eukaryota; kingdom Viridiplantae; phylum Streptophyta; class Magnoliopsida; order Santalales; family Loranthaceae; genus Taxillus; species Taxillus chinensis. Next base: position 41,554,996 of record CM042087.1, read on the forward strand.
GACAGGGCCGGCCCCAAGGCCAGGCAAGTGGGGCCTGCGCCTTGGGCCCCCAGATATGACAAAAAAATTGGGGCCCCATTATATATATATATATATATTATTAGATATATATATATCTAATAATGCAAAAAATTAATATAATTATCAAATTAATTATATATCCGATCTTGTTAAAATATATAATATATTGTACTTTTGATTTATAAAATATAATTAATTCGCCTGCTTGTCCAGTTATAATTTTTAATTTGTTATTGTATAAATTGAATTATGAATGATTAGTTAATAATGATTTGAGGTTTTAATTTATGAATTGTTAACCGAAAATTACGCGCTTTATAAATTATGTTTTTTTTTTAATTAAATTGAAATTTGATGCCCCAAGTACACTTTAATATATCAAAATTAGGGTCCCCAGCTGATCAGACCCTATATTATAACCCGATAAGCAACACACAACATTCATCTTCCCCTAACGTAGTCTATGCTCCAGCATTTACGCGCAACACGATCACTTCTATTTCCGTTACGCTCCAGCCAATTGCCAACACCGAAAACATGCTTCACGGAGTCACACTCGTTGCCCCACCGTAGGCCCGCAGATCCTCCTCCCGGCCCTCATTGCTCTCCAAAGACAACCGGCCCGTTGCTCAGCGATGGCAATCCGTGACATTCAGGCCTCCGACCAGTGTCCTTGCCTCAATCAAAGCCCGCCCACCGGCATCGTTTAACTCTGCGACTCCGACCATTTGGGTAAGGGCCCCCAACTTAATAATCGCCTTGGGCCCCCTAAATCTCGGGGCCGGCCCTGTGTGGCGAGCCCAAAGCGGACAGTATCGTGACACTTAATCGGGCTTTTATCTATCCCCGATTCTAACAAACTAGTATCAGAGCCTAATTGTCCCGTTGTTATCCCCGTTAATTGTTCCGTAATATCAAAAGTCTTCTCGGCGTTGTGTGATCGAGCGGCGTGTCCCGTTAGTGCGGCGGTATCGAGGTTATGATGTCACTTTAATATCGAACTGGTTTGATCTCTCTACAAGGCGTGGATTGAGGGGGAGTTACAATAAAAATCCCCAGTTTCATAGGTGTGTCTCCAACCTACGGTATACGGTCAATGTGTGACAAAGGAGGAGATTGTTGGGATGTTTGTCCCACATCGCTTAAGGACAAGAAAGTTAAGGCATATATAAGAAGAAAGAAAACTTTAAATGTTACGACGCGTTTTAAAGCCGTGCGGGCCGATGTGGCGAGCCCAAAAGCGGACAATATCGTGACACTTAATCGGGTCTTTACCTATGTCCGATTCTAACAATGTATATATATATATGTGTGTGTGGGTGGGTGGGTGGGTGTGTATATATATATATAGGCTCAAACTTTTTGTGTTTTGACATGGGCAATAAAGGCAAGTTAATATGTGAGAGAGGGTGTAATTTGATGAGAACGCTTGTTTTCCCCCATTTTTAAGAAACTTTTCTTCCCCTCCCACCTGTAGAGTAGGCATCGGTCGAACCATATAATCTTCAAAATATTGTTTGAGAGGGTGTGTTTTTACTCAAAATAATAATTAAATATAATATATCAACATGATAACACAAAGACTAATTACAATATCGACTGTATTTAATATTTTATATTTAAAATAATAATAAAATGATACTTTTGATATACCGCAGTAAACTCGTCTCGTAATTTTTACTCCGTATTATTTGTGGGATGAGCTCAGCACGTGCCCAATTCTAAAAATATCATGAGACGGCCTGTCAGTGGCACTCAAACAACGTAGGACGAGTTGATTGTGTTCACGCAATTAAGCCGGCGCCGAGTTTTGTGAATCGTGAACAGTGAGGGACTATGACATGCATGCACATGCCCAATTACACGCTCGCACGCTACGCACCAATCTGAAACCGCAAGCGACGATGATAGTTTGAGCCGACGGCGGTATCGGCGGCTGGAACGGTCTAAATTTGGAGCCGCCAAGTCCAGCTAGCCAAAGCCTAAAATGACCAGGACAAAAAAATTTATTTTTTATTTTGGTCCCAAGAGGACAACGGCTTATCCTAAATATCGATCACCATCACCAATCACCACTGATTGGCTTTCGCTGCGTGTCCAGGTTTTCCGGCGACCGGGTATCCACTACCCGGCCCGGACAACATTATCAAATGGCATCATTAGTATCTGGGATGAACGACAAGTCCACTGTACGTTTTAACGATCGATGGTTCAAGTTATTGTGTGAGTGTGTCTGATAAATCATTACTTGTTTCTTTTCTTTTTTCCCGTTCTTGGTAATCAACCGCTGATCATCTATCTAACTATATATTTTAGGTAATGAATGTACTTGTCGTTTATTTCAAGAAAAATAATCTTAATTAGGCAGCAAAGAATATGTAAACAACATATGAGGCACGTTTTGCTAGCTATTAACTGGATATATATATATATATATATATATATATATAGAGAGAGAGAGAGAGAGAGAGGGCTCACGTGGTTGTCTTGTATTTTCTTTGTATTAATCATGCGAACTTGGTTGACATATTTATTTTTCTCCCATTTTAAGACTAGAAGCTTAAAGAGAGGAGATTTCAAAACGTAAAAGAAGCTCTGATTTTGATCTAATCACTTTGGTTCCGTCCTATTCAAACTTTTTTTTTGGGAATCGGTTGGAATATGCGTCGCATGTTGTATGGATACTCCAAAGCTTTATACGGTTTTGAAATTGAAAGTGGAAATATTGGTCAGCATAAGGTAATATAGAATTTCAAATAATCTGGAATCTTACATTAATTTCATTACTCCATAATGTCCTTATTTAAATCAAAAACTGGTTTTACATCCCATTGCTTGGCCGAGGGTTTCCCTCTTTATCCAAATAATAATAATAATAATAATAATATTAAAAAAAATGGAGAATCGGTTTTAATAGATTCTAGGGATTGCATCGCTTTCCTATTTGTCAATTTACTTTTTAATGTTTTGCTTATTTTTTTAGTGCAGTTTAAAAAAATGTGAAAAAAGAGTAAAACAATATATCAAATGTAATGTAGTAACAAGTTTTTTGCTTTGTTTTTTCTTCAACGGTTTCCACCTCAAAATTTATTTATAATTTCGACAAAAAGTGCGAGTAATAATTACTTATGTTATTTTTAAAAATACCAACAAGTTTCCACCTTACTAAACTAAGCTACTTGGTATTTGGTTGCTGTTTTGAAACTTCATTTTTTGTATTTGAATATAAAAAATACCACCGGAGAGTGTTTTCAATTTTTTTTTAGAAAACAAGTACAGAAAACTAAAAACATGTTTTTCTTGTTTTTTCTTGTTTTCTTTCTCCTCACTCCTTCCGATCACCGTCTTCTCCTACGCGCCCCCTACAACACTATAATTAATTTGTTAAAAAGTAATTTTCAACTACAGTTTTTAAAAATAATTTTGAAAAACAAAAAAACCAAAAACAACACCAAATATACCCTAACAAATTCCATATAAACCTCAAAGTTTAACAATCGCCAAAACAAAAATCAATATTAAAACATATCATTTTCAAATGGTGGTGTACCGAGGTTGTTTCAATTGGCAACCTTTGTAGTTCAATTTGGTGTATAAAGGTTGTTTTAAAGATTAAATTATAGTTAATAACTTTATAATTTAATTAGGATTTCAATTAGTATACTAATTCACACCCCACTTATTCTCCGTACATACCATAGTTGTTAGCGATTCTTAGAAATATAAATTTGTATCGAAGCATCAGGTCCACTGGATATATAAACTTAACATCTTTGTATTCTAAGGAGTTTCAGAGTTTGTTAAAAATTTTAATACTAAGATAAATTAAGGTCAACACCAAAATGAGTCTATAACAAGAATGGCAATGTCTTTGATAGGAACAACTATCATATATAGAGAGCTAGAATGCTCATGGTGTTTTAATCCACAAGTTTGAATATACTAAAATCAATCCTAGGGGAATACATGGTGCCAGAAAGATAAATATCTATTGAAGGAAAGAGGCAATTTGAATTAAATGAGATAGCTTAATGACGTTGTTTAAGCATTGAAAGCTCCTAAATACTCAAAAGTATAATAAACTATAAACATGATAAGAAGAAACGAAACATATTACAAAAACACGTACGGATGCTTTAGTGGTGAAGAAAGTTTTAAGATTTCTACCGGTTGTATGGTTGGCCTCAAAGGTAACAGGTGACGACACAAGAATTCAACATGATGTACACTAGATTTTTTTAAATTTAAATTAATACTTTAATTAGAGGGATGCACTTTGGCTATTATTTCCCTTAATTTCATGTAGTAAATTTTTTAAATAAATTTTTATAAATATTATCAAATGTTAGTGAACTTATGAAAATTTATATATTAGTTAAAAGAGAGGCAATGGCCCAATTTAGTATTTTTTTTTGATAAAATAAACAAAAGTATCAAAATTCGTTTGGTAACTAAAAAAATTATTATAAAAAAAGTTTTATTTTTTATAGTAAAAAACATAAGTAATTTAGGATTTTTTTTTTTCAAAGTTGTTTTATGAGACGGCAATTTTAAGATTGATAAAATATTAATTTTATTTTAAAATTAAAAGAAAAAATACATACTTAAAATTTTAAAAAATAAAAATATTATTATCTTTTTAAACATCCATAATAATTTTTCATTTGATCATTTACTTAATATTTTGTACTTACTTTTAAAATCTATTACTTTGATGGTTTTTAATGTTACCTGCTCAAGACTCTAAACTTTTTTAAAAACTTTAGCTATGTTTGGTTTTTTTTTTTTTTTTTTTTTTTTTTTTTTTTTTTTTTTTTTTTTTATTAATTTTTTTTTTTTTTTTTTTTTTTTTTTTTTTTTTTTTTTTTTTTTTTTTTTTTTTTTTTTTTTTTTTTTTTTTTTTTTTTTTTTTTTTTTTTTTTTTTTTCTATGAATTTTTTTTTTTTTTTTTTTCCCCCCTCCCCCCCCCCCCCCCCCCCCCCCCCCCCCCCCCCCCCCCCCCCCCCCCCCCCCCCCCCCCCCCCCCCCCCCCCCCCCCCCCCCCCCCCCTCCCCCCCCTCTCCTTCTCCCCAGATTTTTTCCCCTTTCTCCTCTCCCCCCCCCCCCCCCCCCCCCCCCCCCCCCCTCCCCCCCCCCCCCCCCCCCCCCCCCCCCCCCCCCCTCCCCTCTTCCTTTCCTCTTTTTTTCTTCTTTTTTTTCCCTTTATTTTTTTTTCCTTTCTTTTTTTTTTCATTTAAATTTAAATCTATAATTCCCCTTTTTTTTTTTTTTTTTTTTTTTTTTTTTTTTTTTTTTTTTTTTTTTTTTTTTTTTTTTTTTTTTTTTTTTTTTTTTTTTTCCTTTTTTTTTTTTTTTTTTTTTTTCTTTTTTCTTTTTCCCCCCCCCTAGTCTTAGGTTTTTCGTGGTTTTCATTTTTCCCATCCTTAGCAATTACACTGTGGCTGTGCGTGAGCCTGGGGAAGAGCAGTCTGTGACGGAAACAAGTTTTGGTTTGGTTGCCTTTGGTGTTTGGCCGGTGCGAGGCTATTCCACTTGGGAATCTGGGGGTAGGGATTTGGGCCTAGTTTTGGGCTAGAACCTTGATCAGTTGTATCATTTTTCTGTTTTTTAATTAATTTATTTAAATTCTGCTTCATAAGATAGTATTATGTTAAAAAATATAATTATTTTTAAAAAAATAAATAAATTTAAAAGTTTTTATGGATAATGTAAATTTATGAACTGATTAATCAAACAGACTTAAGGTACACTCTGATTTGAGTAAGAGGGGTATAGTAATGCCTTGGGACGGCGAACAAGAACAAGAAAACGTACACTCTGGTTACCCACTTTCTAAGACTAGGGCTTAGGGGGCGGCCTTATGTAATTATGCGAATGCATGTCCGATTGAGATGTTGGCCCGCCCGACATCTATTTTATACTTCGGCAGAGTACAATATTGGGTGGTTATGGTGTGGCCTTATGTAATCATGCAAACCTATTTTCGCTTGTAATGTTGCGGTAAAGCAATTTTATCATCATCATTTTATTTTGTTTAGCGCTGATGAAAGCTACGTGTATGCAGTGTTTAATTTGGTTGGTTTTTTTTTTTTTTTCATGATTGCCTACGCCAGGCCGACCCTTTTTGTAATTATGTGAACACATCTCAAGTGAGAACATCAAGCCGCGACCCATTTTGCATCAAATGGTTTGGCTCACCTTCAAATTTTCAAAACCAAAACTAAACTGGTTTGAACCATTTTATGTCAAATGAGTAATTAAAATTTATCTGAATTCATAATTTTTAAAAACGAAAAATCACACTCATCATGTAACATAAATGCCTATTTTATTTAAATGAATAAAATATTAAAATACCAAAATATATTATATGGGATGAATTTAAAAAAAAAAAATTGTTTGACAAAGTCTTATTTAAAAAAAATATATAAATTAAAATAAATTTATAAATATTTTTAAATTTATTAAATTTACTATTTTTAAAAATAATTTTATTTTAAAAAAAAATAAAACCGCTTACCAACAGTGAGTTGATTCGATTATTAAAACTGAGCTATCGGACGGATGGTTTGTCCGGCTCCCAACAGTGAGTTGAGTCGATTATTATTTGGCGTATTCAAAGCTAAGATTCAATCACTCGTCTTTAATCAAAATAATGGGCCGGGCCGGGCCGGGCCCGCCACCCACTATAATGTCCACGGAACGAATTCTTTCTGAAAAAGAAACCCACGGACGGCGATGGAGGTGGACACGGGCTATTGAAAAACACTGCCCGCACTCCTCTTTTTATATATTTTTTTATTTTTTATTTTTAATATATCAAATTTAAATATTTATTTATTATTAAATAATCAACAATAATATTTATAAAATTTTCATAATCAAATTACAAATAAATTATAATCATTCATATTCATTTACGCAACGACTGTACATATTATTTTTCTTAAATAATATATACCAAACAAACTCAATATTATTATAAGAATGTGTATATATACATAGTTTTTAAAACAATTATTATTAAATTTAATTCAAATAATGTTTGGTATAGTTTTAGATATTGTGTTCAAAATGATTAAAAAAATCCACTATTTTTAAATTAATTCATTTTGACTTCACTTTCAATTTTACATTTAATTTGATTGTTCAATGATATTAATTCTAATTTTTAAAAAATAAAAGATAACAAGTTACGGACAAGTTCAATAATAATTTTCGCACATCGGTTTTAAAAAATATAAACATACATATGTTTATTAACTGAAATCTACATGTCTAGTATTCTCATATAAAACTATATAAAAAGTTAAAATAATTATTTGTAAAATTAAATAAATTTATTATTATATTTTGAATGTGTATATATATATATATAACAACAATTGTGTGCCAATTATTATGGAGTTTGTTTCAGATTTGATTATTGTGCGCAAATTATTATCCTAGACTTTTGAAATTATATTGAATAATTAAATTTAATGTAAAATTTGAATCCATGATGAACTGAATTAATTTGGAAGATTGATTTTAATTTATTTAATTAAATTATTAAAATTTAAAAAATTACATAATTGTATATAGCAATATTGGTTCTCATTTAACAAAAAATAATTGTGTGCTTTTTTCAATTTAAACTTACACAATAAAATTCTAAAAAGAGCACATTGGTAAAGAACATATGGTTAATGAATTAATTATAAAATTCTAAAAAAGTCACTGAAAAATCTAAGATATAGATATTCACAAAAAATACAATAACTTAACATTATTAATGTTTAATATATTTAAACATATATATATTTATACTTATATTTAACAAAAAATAACTGATTTATTAATCTTTTATTTAAAACATACATATTTGCCAACTATACATTTCTTTACCAACCAACCGAACTTAAACAATCAAAACGAACTTCAAAATTCTTACAAATGTTCATTTATAACTCTATATATCCACTCATGTTTTTTTTAATGAAAAACGAATACGAAAAGAACTACTACTTAGCCAAACAAAAAGATAGAAGTGAAATCTGAAAAATTAATCCATAAAATAAGCATATAACCAAATTTACTAGTATTATTTATTTTCAATAATTTATGAAAATTTTTATTGAGCTGAATGAAAAAAGATTTTTTATAGTTGATTCAATAATTTAGTCAAAAATCATAATTGCTGAAATTGGATGTGAATTCTTGTAATGGCTTAGGAGCATAGTATATATCTTGGTTGAAATGCTCAATTTGTGATGTGTCATAAAATTAAACATTATGTTGATCAGTGACAACAAGACATGACCTATATTTTAATGAGTCTATAAAAAATCACCAATGTATTTAGTTGCTCAAGTATTGTTAGAAAAGAAAAAGCTGATGATCACCAAATGAGTCTCATAATCATACTTTCAATGTGTCAAACCAATATAATGTTAATTATTAATAGCAATGCGGATTATCTTCTCTCTTTAAGATATATTTTATATTTATATAACTATATATTGGTTTGGTTATCAACGTTGATTATGAATAGCAACCACTTCATTATTATGATGGGATTGATGAACTTTTCTTATCTTCACGATATATTTTATATTTATAAAAATATTGGCCTGGTTTCCTGCTTATTTCGTTTAAATTCTACATCTTTAGTTTTTGCCTTATTGTCACCATTTTTAAAGTTTGGCACTTGATAGACTATATATTTTTAACGGATGATACTTTATATATTTTTTAAAGCCTGGCACTTGATATATATATATATATATATATAGTATAAATTATAAATACTGAAGTGGAGTAATTGATATCGTGATCAACTCGCTAAGTCAAATTTAGAGGACTAATGTCTTTTTGAACGCACACCAGTACTATGTATAAGATCAAAAAATAACTCCCTCAACACAATCGTGTTACACCAACGAATCAAACATTGTTATTGTTGACGGGAGCAGCTGATCAACATATATTTCAGGAGGGGTTTGTAGCTGCATATTTGCTTCATGGTTAAACCTTTAATAAAATCAAAGGCATTGTTTTTTAATAAAATCAAAAATACTGTCATTACCTTTCCTGGTAAACCTTGACACACACACACACACACACAGCTATTCTTAGGAAAAAGTTACGACACCAAATGTCATAAAATTACAAATTCAAATCATTTTTGTATTGAATTGCTGCTTTTGTTTGAATCCTAATAATTTGTGTTACATAAAACCCGATTATATACGACTTAGATTAAACTTTAAAGGGTAGCCCAAAATAAATGGTTGGTACACTTCTCAATTCAAACACTTTTAAATTATATTATTAAATTTAAAAAATGTCAAGACATTAAAAAAACTGAACTGATATAAAGTCGAGCTGGGCCGGCTTGTACGTGCATTTGATTTACTAGTTTTATGGTTTTAGCGTACAAGACAAGGTAAGTAAGATTTGAGTGTATTATTTTTAAAAATATAATTATTCTTAAAAAAATAATGAGTTTAATAATTTTTTAATATTTATAAATGATATAAATTTATCAGGTTTTTTTAAATAATTAGATTTTAAAAAATAAAATAAAATAGACAAACAGTATCTCCGTGGCAATTTGTTTTATTTTCTTTTTGTTTTCACTGTGTATTTCTGATGTGGCATTTTCTTTCCTTCGCACCCAAGCAAGCAACACGAGGTGTTTGTTTACAATAATTCAAATTAGTGTGACTTGACTGTTAAATAAAAATCTAATTAGAATCATTGACTTTGTTTGGCGCACCAACTGCCACAACCACCAAAATCAAAACCACTACCAGGCTGCCCATGGATCGGCCTCTACCGCCGACGGCATCCGCCATCAACACTTCAAAAACCAAAGCACGACTATAATATAATATATAATATTGTTTAAATTAAGAAATGTGAACTACACGTGACTCTTAAAAACTACATTTAAATTCTACCAACACCTCCAAAATAACGAAGACAGTGTTTTAATAACCCACCTCTCAAGTCCCTGGTTTTGGCGGATTTAAGGATCAGGTGCTTTAGATCTCGCAAGTCGTGATTATAACTCAACTTATTGTAATTCCATTATAACTCATTGTGTAAGAGCACTGATACATCGACCATCAAAACTATGGTGAATATACAGAAAAAAAAAACACAATATTGGTAAGGGAAGAAGGTGGAGGAGGAGGAAGAGAGGGTGACAGCAGCAGGGAAGAAGGTGGAGGAGGAGGTGACACCAATGAGAAGCTAAGCTTGCAGATGAGTTAGAAAGGATATTTTAAAATTTAAAAACTTCTTGAAAAAACAATACTTTTTAACAAAAAAAAAATTATAATTACCTAACATATTTTTCTATTTCTGCTTATTTTAATAATCTCTCAAAAGCATTACCAAACTTGCCTTATATATTCTTTTAAATTTAAATTTATTTTTCTTTCATCTATTTTATTTATTACAATTAATAAAATGTATATATATATATATCAACAAATATAAAAAATTTATTTAAAGAATAAATAATAATCATTTAAATATATAATTTTTCACTCCAATTACTTTTTTTAAAATTTTATTTTAGAGAACGTAGACTCATTTTTATTAAATTTCAAAATAAAATATCATTATAAAATACCTAATATAAATGCTCTAACATACTAATTTTATAATTGCAATTTAGGTTTTGGCATGCTAGCCTAAAATGGCCCAACTACCTAGAACTTAAAAATTTTCAACTAGCATTTCAAAAAACATTTTCGGGTTCGGATTTCACTAATAAACATAACTGGAAACCGAACAAACATACACCCAAAGTTCGTGGCCCTGCAACCCATTCTTCACCCAATTGATTTCTAAGCTACAACCCATTCACCCAAAGTTGGAAATCCCAGATATATAAAACCTGCCAGCCAAGCCAAGCTTCAACAAGCACCCTAATAACTTGTTTAAAGAAGAATAAGAAAACCCAGCAACCTCCACAATCTTCTACAAGTCCAATTCTGACTTATGAAAATGATGATTAATGTACAAACCACATAGCAACGGTCTACAATCAAGGCCCTGTCTTTTTGCAGGATAAAATAAATCACTTGAGGCCTTCAAAAATTTCGATTCAAACTCACTCACGTAGTATGATGCATTTCTAACAAAATAAAATAAAATTACTGCGAATTGTAATTGCATTTGTGTTTAAAAATCATATAATAATAATAATAATAAATAAATAAATAAATAGAGGCAGCCACACGACAGGCAAGTATGCAGCATTCATATAACAAATATAAGAGCATGTGTCAGCTAAAGCATCACACTAGGTACCAATTTGTTACAAGATTATCGTCAGTGACTCAGTCATAAAATTAATGTACACGGTATAAGTTAACATTACATCTAATTCCACACTTATGTACAAGCCTGAAGAGGCCAAATACACCCTGCAGAATAACTCCAGCACTCGAAAGTTGGCTTTTGAAAGAAAAATTTTTAGTCATGCATTGGTCCATGGGGAAAGGTACACATGAAGGAACAATGCAAACTTCTTCAAATATCACAAGGAGAGAGAACACAAGCACGGGGCACGGGGCACGGGGCACGGGGCAAAGAAACAATAAAGAAAATAAATAAAAATGGTAATAATAACAATAAGGTAAACTGTTACATAACCAACGATCCTGGCCTATCAAATGGGATAAAAAGTTCTCAGGCCCTCTCTCCATAATTAAGAATGGAATGGTTGCAAGCTTACCTCAGCAATTGCTGCTCCAGCTTCAGGATGGTAATGGAGTATTTCATTCCACATCATCTCCCTTATCATCTCCTCCCCTAAATCTTCATCTATGTCGAGATCAATCGGAACCTGGGCCGGAGGGTTGCATCTCGGATCAAATAGAGGAGACATGTAAGGGTGTTGGAGCGCTTCAGTCACACTAATCCTTTTAGTAGGGTCAAAAACAAGCATCTTCTGCAGAAGATCAATTGCCAAAGGATGCGCATTGGGGTATATATGGGAAAAAGGTGCCCCATGGGAATAGGGGAGTGTTTGGATGAATTTTCTTGCCTTAGGGTTATCAATAAATTCAAGATCAGCCTCACTTTGACTGCCAAGGATGTTTATGATCAGTCTGAGCTGGTTCATACACTCTGTTCCAGGAAAGACAGGTTTCCGACCAAGCAGCTCAGCAAAGATGCATCCAACAGACCACACATCAATGGAAGTCCCATAGTTGTCACAGCAAAGTAGGAGTTCTGGAGCACGGTACCAACGAGTGACCACATACTCTGTCATAAATTGGCCCTTGTTGCTACTAGTACGTGCCAGCCCAAAATCGCATATTTTCAGGTCACAGTTTGCATTGATAAGGAGATTCCCAGGCTTCAAGTCCCGATGTAGGATGTTGGCTGAATGAAGATACTTCAAGCCCCGAAGCAACTGCCACAAAAAAAATTGGATTGGCTTCAAAAACGCAAATAAGGCTACAAGAAATGTAAGGACAATATATATCATTTGACGATTTGAAAACTATGGTACGCGCCAGAGCACTGTCAAATAAAACCCTTAAATACAGCTTCTACCTACCACTAGACCTTATAGTAGGCCACCTGGAACATTGAAATGCATAAACTTGCCACAGGGGTCCTAGCCTTAAATACAGTAATATCCCACAAACTCTAAAGTAGAAGCACTAACACAACTTTCTTTAGTTCAGGTTCCCTAACAAACATGCTGAACTAACAAGGTAAGAAGACAAGCCATAATCCATCTGTAATCAATTCTGACAATGTTTTTCCTCGTGACCTAAAGAACATACTTCATTTTCATAGGAATTGAAACCCATGGGTGCCTAGAAGTGCCGAACACTTAATACCACTAAAACACTGACAGAAACAAATTGTTTTATCTTCTCTCTGACAGAAACTAAATAGCAAAAATCCAAGAAATAAATTACTAAAAACAGCAGAGACATCTTACAGAACTTTTTATAAGACTAGAACAATAATAACCATTTGTAAATGGTGATGTGTCACATAGTAATTTGATGGATAATAATAACCATTTGATGGATAATACCAAAGGATGATTATATGATTGATTGGAATATGTGCAATTTAGAAAGAAACAACACTATTCCAAAAGAATAATATGTAACTAACAAAAATAAAGTCACATAGTAATTTGCAAAATACCCTAATAGATTTGATAAAAGTGACAATCAAAAGATAAAGTCAGTAATTTGAAATATCAACTTTGCAATGGACATGACAGTGAAGGTTTTTATATTTTACCAGTCATAGTAAAGTGTATTATTTGTTCTATAATCACTTTCAAGAATATCCTGGAATAAGAGAGAATACATTCCAACTCTTTATATAATAACAAAGTTGCCAGCTTGAGAGATAGAGAGATATACAGGGATTGTAGAAGATGACATTTTAAACAACAATCTTATCGTGAGCATTTCTCAAATACTGACACCGCTTCACATGTCATAGTAATGTGACGCCTGAATATTATTTGTATATTTCAGGTGTCGAGAAAAGGTTTTCCCCTAGGAATTAGAGAGATATGTGGCAGTAGGTGGAAAAAAGTGGTAACAAAGGCCCTCCATAGAAATTCAAAGCTTTTCGGATTAAGCTTCAGTTCAAGTTCAGATAAGGTGACAAGAAACAACTTCTCTAAGATAAGAGGTGAGGCAGCATACATATACCCTTAAGCCTGCCATAAACCTGCAAGTGTGAGCGCGGCATTATACATTATAGGATTAAAAGGAGTAAAGGGGGCAGAATGCAACAAACCTCACAAGATACAAAGCAAGTAGATGCTATCAACACAGAACAATCGCAATTCATAGTGTATACTTGTGTTAAATATGTTTATCTAGCATATGCAATTTCTTATAAAGATTTAATATTATTTGGACGCTATCTGTGCATTTTACTTGGGGAAATTTTTAAATAAATATTGGTGCCACGGGCATAAATAAATAAATAATACCTGAAAGAGGAAATATTGGCAGTGATCATTGGTGAGTGCTTGAGAAGATTTAATAATCTGATGCAAATCTGTATCCATCAGTTCATATACCAAATAAACGTCATTGAAAGTTCTCCGATGGATAGGCAGCATAACATCTTTCAGGGCAATAACATTTTCATGTTGAAGATGGCGAAGAAGCTTCAATTCCCGCAAAGTTCTCAATGCATCAACACGGTTATCAAAGGCATTATTTATCTTCTTAATCGCAACTTTCTCGTTGGTTTCCTTGTTTATTGAAGAACAAACAATACCATAGGCCCCTCGACCGATGGGCTTTATTGGCACATATTTTGTATCGATCTCAAACAAGGTTTGCCACATGGAGTAGTAATGCTTCCCACGGAATCCAGTCCCATTTGGAGGCTCAACAGGAACAGCCATGATCCTGGGGAAGTTTTTCTGCATACAAATTAAAATTGAACTGAGACAAGTTATCGCTGTCACATGCTCGTGAATGTTCTTCTACTTCTACATGCGCATCTAACCATTTATGTCACATCTGAACATCAAAACTATCAATAAGATTTCAGAATGAAGCTGCTAATGAAAAACGAGTGACGCACTGAAACCCAGAGAAGAAGAAGAAGAAGAAGAAGAAAAAAAAAAGCATACAACTTCAATAACGCGTAAATTTTGAAAAAGACGAAAAAAATCATATGTTTGCGGTAAAGGGCCACTGCCCAATTTGGGATGACACGTGAAAACTGATCGACCGATACTGAAACAGATATTATCGTTCAAAAACATTCATGGGCACATGTAAATGAGCTTGACAGAAACAACCATAAAAACTACGAATCTGTACTTGTATTGACAAATTAAACAATAATAACAAAACGTACTCGGCTAGATTCGTGATCTACTTCGACCCTCCCTCACTTAAAGCCTCAAACTTACACTCCCTCCAGCTACCAACGGCTTAAATTTTATGCATATCCGAACCAAATTCACAGACCCACGTCTGGACTCATCACAGACAGAACCACCCCAAACTCAGCGAATCCGCCACAAGATTCGAGATTGGGAAGCCCTAAACTTCCGTGCCAGCTGGACAAATGAAAAGTTCGCTAGTGATTTGCGACGAGGTTGCTCCGGATTCGAGGGGTGTAGCTCACACTTTCTCACTCGATCGGTCACTCAACGTGGAATTTGTGGGCAGCCCCGAGTGTTGACGAGATCTGGCGCATCTGGGTTTGTCAGCTTGTCACGCTCGGACCTGAAAATGCAATCGATCGGTATCGAGCACGAGGCATGGGACCTGAGACATACGACCCATGAGACATCAGACAAACATAGAGAGAGTAGGCAACAATGATATATACGTTGTTTGTTTTTTTCTTTTTCTTTTTCATTTTCATTTTCATTTTTCAATGGGTGGGCGGTGTGGTGATTTTTTTCCGTGATTTTGAAATATCTCAAGCGGACGTGTACAAAAAGACAGCGGCATATTCGGGGTTTCAGACAAACTGTACCGTTTTATTTAAAAATAATAATAAATATAATTTAGATTTGTACTGTATATACTTTTTGGGCTCGAGGGAAACGAATATGTTTCTTCTTACCTGGAAATAGTTATATTCAAATACCAAATCATAGCGGTGACGGTGAGGGACCAACCCAAAATAGGGCCCCACACGTTTGCTTTTTATCACTTTTTTTTTTTTTAAAGTTTTGGGTGGACTCTAAAATCTAACCAAATAGATAAGAGGTGAAAGAATTTAAGATAAAAAATAAATAAATAAATGCTAAAAAAAATATGATTGTTTTATTGAAATAGAAAAGAGAGAGAGAGAAAATATAGTTTTTATAATTTAATTGGAATAAAAATAGTATATAAAATATTAATATTATCCTTAATTGTAAATATTTTTCATTATTGAAATGATCAATTTTGGCAAGTAGTAGAAAAACATTAATCCATATTTTTTTACTCATTTTCTTGGACTTTCCATACTTACCAAGGACCTAAGTGCTAAAAGGAAATATATATATATATATACTATTTAGCTCGTGTTAAATTTAAATATTTTTTTGTTTATGTTAAAAATGTTTATTAAAAAAAATATGCACATTTTGTTGAACTTTGATTGGACACGTTTACGAGTCTGACTGAAAAGGGTGCCTAATCGTTGGAGGCTCTGACTTTCAACTCGCGTTCAATTAATGTGGAGTAGTTTTGGACGCGAGACAATTGGGATTTTTTTTTATATGGGTGTACACCTCCGAAGCTGAGCTGTCAACCTGCGTCAACCGAGGCTGCTTCATTCCCCCTACCGTGTCTACCACATGATTTGGAGCATGATGTTCCCGTAAGCGCGCGGTTAGTTACCGGTCGGCCTGATTAGATGCACTATTGTTAAATAAATACAAATAACTCGTTTTTTTTTTATTATATGATACTGTTTTTTTATTTATTTAATGAATTTATATATACTTGAAAGGACAAAGTTTTAATGCAAGCGACAACTCCACCGACGGAAAATTAATTCTTTTGTAAATAAAAAGTATCACTCCACTCGAATTTGGTACAACATTAAGGCTTTTCCATTAAAAAAAGAAAAGACACATGGGCATATCTATTTTAAAATCTTCTCTTAAACCTAAAATACACCGACCTTTAACTTTGCTGCCTAATTGTTACCAACCAACTTTATCATTGAAATTCTTACCAATATACAACATTATTACGTTAATATTAGAGTCTTGCTCCCTTTTTTGTATGTTATATATATATATATATACACATTGTGTGAGAGAGAGAGATTTTGCTGGAATGAGAACATGTGATCTCATTACCTTAATGTGAAAACTTAAAATTAGACCATTGGACTAAACATTCAACGATGTTAATTATACTCTCATTTAATATAATTCTAATGTGTCTTTCTCACGTACACTTACATGTTTAATATGAAATTAAAGACGAGTTTGTTAATTATGATGATGTTGGTGAAATGTTTTTTTAATATAATTTTTATATTGTAATTTTATTATTGTATTATGTACTATTGGAGTTTGGACATGTCGTGAAAAGATAAAAAACTACGAGTGATATCATCATTGTTGGTCATTGAAAGTTCATTGAAACCACAGCAATAAGAGTGCCATTGACAATATCAGCATTGATAGAGCTCGAACGATGATATGCCATCAATAATCACATCCTCAATTGAGTGCAAAGTAGTCGTAGTGGCCTATTTTAATAGTTAATGCAACATCATTGATTGAGCCCCCCCCCCCCCCCCCCCCCCCCCCAAATGGCCTAGCAAACCTATCGTGGACGGGTGTGCTTGGACCCCCAATGGACACACACAACCCCTATTGTCGTGACTTGCAATGGTGATATCCCTCATCTACACAAGATAAAGTAGGCCAGTAGGGTCATTTCGCCCCCCCTACTGATATGATGTTTTAAACATTTTTATTGAACATGTGTTTATTTTCAATCAATTTTGGAGTTAAATTGTGAATTGTATGTTTTAATAGCCATTAGTAGTGTTTTTTAAAGTTATTGTCATTTTTTGTAATATTTTATAATAGATTCCAAAAGATAATTGCGTTTAAAAAGACTACATTTGGAGGCACTAATTATTTTTTTAAAAATATGGGCCCAGAAAAATCTCCAAGACTTATATAATACTTTTAAATTTACCGAACTACTATTTTTAAAAATAATACTATTTTCAAAAATAATACCATCATACCAAACAGATGATAAAGGACTTGATCGTTTTAAACCAGGACATTATCATGTAAAGTTTACCTTACCACCTTTTCTAAACATATTTGGGATCTTAATGTAGTAGGGGGCGAAGTTATTAAAATCTCTTGGTCAAGTAAATTACCCAATCACTTTTTTTTGGCATATTAATGTTTTCAGAAGACAAAATTATTAAAATATGTTGGTTGGGTAAAATTTGTCCAACCACCTTTTTACCCAACTAACCATTGCTCATTTCTTAGCTTAATAATTATTTTGATAGACCATCTCAAATTATTATACTGGCACATTTAGTGTTGTGTTCTTGTTATTTCTCATGTATCTATTAACACGTGGAGGGCTAAAATGATGGTGACTTTTCAAGATCCAGACATCTATGGATCAAAACATATAGAGAGAACAAAGAGATACACAAAACAAAGATAATCATGTGAGTGGAAAAGGCAACTAATAATAATATTGCGCTTCCTTTTCTTAAGTTTTGTGATTATTTTATATATCATAATAAAAAAATAATGATGGGGTTGATTGGAGTCATAATAGAGTTTGATGTATTCATTTAAGGTTTGATTAGCCATCACATCCTATGTTTAACACGGTATTCCAATGTAATAAAAAAAATAAAGCAAGCCATGGGATAATTAAAATAGTAAAACTAATAGTTATATAATTTGCAAAAGTCAGTGCATATCATATGATACAAAGTTATAAGTGAGTGTAATAGTAGCTTAAAACTAAACAACTCACGTAATTAATAGGTCTCTCATCTCCAACACACAAAGATAGATCATTTTAAAAAAACCTACAACTAAACGACTCATGGAATTAATGGGTCACTCATCTCCTAAGAGGTATACACAAAGTTAAATCACTTAAACGAAACTAGCTCATCACGTGGCTGGTGCGTGACATCTCAAAGGCCATGCCAACTAGTCCGCGGCGGCGCTCACACAGAAAAAGCCGTGCACTTCGACCATTACGGACAATCTCTAAGCGGAGAAACAACCCGGCACCCTCTCTGCGCCGCGACGCAGATAAATAAATCGCACTCAACCATGATCTCTCAGTTCTTCGTGCTATCCCAGAGAGGCGACAACATCGTCTTCCGCGATTGTAAGTCTCTCTCTTCTCGGATCTGGCTCGATCTGCTTTTCCACGTGAAGTGTTTTGATTGCTTAGCCACGAATGCTTGGCCTATTTAGGCTGAAACTACTGGGGGTGTCCGTCTGATTTCAAAATTTGGTTTTTACTTGAATTGGTGACCTCCCAATTGCTCAAACATTGAATTATCAACCAACAAATCTCAATCCTTCTACAATGGTATATCATATTTCCAGAATCCAATCGGGGTCCAAGATGGACATTTTCGGTTGAACTAGGATATTGTCTTGTCTCTTTTGTGTATGTGTGTGTGTGCTCGTTTGTTTGTTTGTTTGTTTTTTTTTTTTGTGGGTTTTACGAAGGATTCGGATGCATCTCGACGCTTATTAGAATTATTTGCGTACTTATTCGGATATCAATCAATTAATTTCCGTGCTGAAAGTACTCAGATTTCAGCACGAGCGGTGCCTGCAGCTGGGAGACACAAAATTTATGATACTGGAGGAGTTAGATTGGCATTCCTGAATAAGTTCGTTTTAAAATCTAGGATACATTTTCATGCATCAATTGGAATATGAGCTACCCAATCAATATCTCTGTAGCTGATTGATCCAGCGATCCGGTATTGATTACTTTTATGTCATGCGACAATCGTTAGGCATGCAGCAACTTTCTTTCTTGTACAGTTGCTTGTCAGGGAATGGGTTTGGAGATATAGATTTTTAAATATTCCGAGTTTCATCAAGTTTGAAAGCTTCGTTTTGCTGGATGCTGAATCTAAGTTTATTACAAGTATTATTTTTCATATGTAGATTTTCCCCCCTTTCCTGGTTTCCTCCTTAGCAGGGACCGACCCAGGAAAATGATCCTTGGGTGGCTTAAAACAATACTTAAATTTTGGAACAAAAATAATTATGGTCAAACTTCAAAGAATGAAATAATTACCAGTTTAGAGATATAGATTTTTAAATATTCTGAGTTTTGTAGAGTTCGAAAGCTTCTTTTTGCGGGATCCTGAATCTGAGTTTATTGCAAGTATTATTACTAGTTAAAATTTGAGATATGTTTTTTCATCAAAATAAATTATTTAATAATTAAATTCAAGCCAATTATCTTAACATTTTATTTAAATATGTACCATCAAATAGTTCATTGCTGAATTAGTAATGAATGATTATCAAAACTTTAAATAATTAGCTAAAACAAAATCTAAATTCAAGGTTTATTTGTTAAAATACAAAAACTCTAAATCGAGAAATGCCTCATGATGATAATTACACAAAAGAAAAATCCAAAGATCGAACAAATCATAAGGTAATGGTTGATGTGAGGCCTTAAGAAAAAACAATATGTCATTACCTAATTTTTAGTCGCTGCTTGTTGCCTAGAGGAGTTGTCATAACTATTTGCATTGGCATAAAAAACATGAAGTGAAGAGAAAAATGTTGTGTAATTTGACTTGAAGGGGTATTAATTAAATTATGTTTCTTTAACAAATTTGATTTTTGTTTCATTTTTCCTTCATAGGTTTAATTTTAAACTGGAAAGCATTTTTTGGGACAAATTGTTTGACTTCTTTTACAAATATTGGAAAATTAATGTTGTATTAATTACTTCTACTTTTTTTCTTTCATTGTTTCTTCCACACTGCATTTATATCTACAAAGTTTTTTTTTTTTTTAAGAAGTCAAGGGATGACCAAGGCCTCCCTTGGCCATAAAGAAGATCTGCCCTTGCTCCTTAGAAGTTTGTATGCAATCTAGAAGAAAGTTTTACAGTTGGGTATGATTGTATGCGACCTATTTTGTATGAATGCAGATCGTGGTGAAGTACAAAAGGGAAGTGCTGAGATATTTTTCCGCAAAGTAAAGTTTTGGAAGGAGGATGGAGAAGGAGAAGCTCCGCCTGTCTTTGTAGGTATTTTATTGCATGACTTTAAATGGCATGCTTTCATTATTTTCTAATAGAATATGGGCTAATGTTCTTTCTATTTCAGTTAAACGTGCAAAGTACAAACACAGAGACACATACCTAATATGCATTCCTTGAGCACAGAATATATTTACAGATTTTATGTTCCACACTTAGCTAATGAATCTTACTGTTTGATCTTCATTGTTGACAGAATGTGGATGGCGTGAACTACTTTCATGTCAAGGTTGCAGGCTTATTGTTTGTTGCAACCACTAGAGTTAATGCGCCTCCTTCTCTTATTTTGGAACTCTTGCAAAGGATTGCACGGGTCATCAAAGATTACCTTGGTATTCTTAATGAAGACTCGTTGAGAAAAAATTTTGTGCTTGTGTATGAACTGCTAGACGAAGTCATTGTGAGTAGACTTTGATTGTTTATTCTTTCATTTATTCTTTCTGTGGAATTTTGGAAAGTTTGCTACTTTTTGAAATAATTTTTGTGTTTGTGCTTGTATATATGTCCATAAGTGTAGGTTATCAGTTTTCCCTTTGCCTTATAAATTTCTACATGATTTTTTTTTCTTTATGTAAGGACAACATGTGATTGATAATATTTTTTAATCATTATTCCATATAAATGAAAAGTTAAAAAAAAAAGATTTGAAGCTTGCATGTGAAGTTCACAGTTATATGGTTTAAGTTTAATAAGTTACTTGTGTTTATTGATGGCTCATATCTTCTTGTGCCAGGATTTTGGTTATGTGCAAACAACATCAACTGAGATGCTGAAGTCATATGTATTTAATGAACCGATTGTTGTTGATTCTGCTTTACCATCTCTCGGTCCTGCTGCTATGTTTATGGTAAAGTTATAAATGATAAGAAGATTAATGCACGTCACCTGACAAAATCAGCAAACAATTGATGTGTCAAAAATCATGGACTTTATGCAAGATTCTCTATTAAATGGCCTTAGAAATCTAAAGGCATTATGCCACTTCACTTTTTTCCTGATTTTCTCCTGACGTTGTTCAGTTGTATAGCATTATTTTGAAAATAATAAGTATTCTGGCATCTTATTTTATTTGTCAAATTAATTTTTATTGTGATCACCTCTTAATCTGCATTTCTACAGCAAGGAACCAAAAGAATGCCAGGGACAGCTGTTACTAAGTCGGTTGTAGCAAATGAGCCTGGGGGTAGGAAGAGGGAGGAAATTTTTGTTGACATAATTGAGAAAATAAGTGTTACATTCAGCTCAAGTGTGAGTACATTATGTTTTTGTTGATCCTGAGATTACTATCGTGTTTCCTTGTCATTGTTTAGTTATGTCAAGTTTTGGACACAAACAGAATGCACGAATGAAGCTTAGTCATTTGATTTCCAAAACAAGCACTATGAGTATTATTAATATTGTGATTATGATCAATGGAATCAATGCTGATATTTTTAATATCATTTCTTGTATTGGTCCTTGTTTACATGATTCAACATGTTCAAGACATTCTCTTTATTTTCTTTTTAACATTGGCTACACAGGGATATATACTCACTTCTGAGATTGATGGCACCATTCAAATGAAGAGTTATCTTTCTGGCAACCCAGAAATTCGGCTTGCTCTGAATGATGATTTAAGTATAGGAAGGACCGGAAGGTCAATATATGGTAATTATTGTCAATACAGGTTTATATCTTATTTACAGTAGTATAATGATTGAAATTCAGTTTTGAAGATTTATTCTTTTATTCTTTTTTGGCGTTTTTATGTAGACAATGTCTACTAGGATTTATGGAAAGTTTGTGGTTGCCCAAGCAATCCTCTGTCTGAAACATATTGATTCAGCTTAGAAGATTTGTGTTTTTCAAATTGATGTCTGATTTTTATTTTTTTTTGTTTTGCTTGCAATTGCAACAGATTATAGCAGTTCTTCAGGTTCAGGTGTTGTGATCCTAGATGACTGCAATTTCCATGAGTCTGTGCATCTTGACAGTTTTGATGTTGATAAAACTTTGACCTTGGTTAGTTCAACTGATGGAATTTGAGTTGAGTTTTGGTTTCACCAGCCCTTTTTCCAGTGTTAATAATGACTTGCTGTACAACTGTTTTACAGGTGCCGCCTGATGGTGAATTTCCTGTCATGAACTATCGTATGACTCAGGAGTTCAAGCCTCCATTCCGCATTAATGCTTTGATTGAGGAAGCTGGACCCCTCAAGGTTAGTATAACCTTTTGTTTTTTTAATTCTTCTGCTACATTATAGCTGTATTTTGTTTATTAACTTGTCATCCTTTAATTCTAGGCAGAAGTTATAATAAAAGTGCGAGCTGAATTTCCCTCTAATGTTACTGCAAACACAATTGCAGTTCAGATGCCACTGCCAACATATACAACAAGGTATTTTTGTTGTTCGAAAACACTGTATAAGCTTTTGAATGTATTCTTCTTGTACACTTCTTTATGGATGGATTACAGGACACTTGAGAATTACGGCCATAGTAGCATACACCAGTACTCATGTGGTCTGTATATATCTGCTAATGTGAATGTATACATTAACCCGTAAACATTTCACCTAATCATAGAGTAAATCAAACATGAAAAAAATATCCAATTCATATCGTGCTTCATATACTCGCATTTCTTATACTAATTAAATACAAAACTTACTAAAATGCAAAAACTAAACTATAATGATTTGTTTGGTACATGGAAATGAAATGAAATGTAAAATTACCTTGTTTGGAACACCTAACCACATGAGAATGATTAATTTTCATGAGATCTCATTTCCATGAATATGAGAATTTTCATCTTTCCACCTCCTGGTATTGAATCATTCCCATGAATATAGGAATGATTTTCCAATAAAACCCTCACATGCCAAGGAACTTAATCAAGGACGCCTAACTTGACTTGCATTAATCATTATTATTTTTGCATTATTAATTTTCAGGGTTAGCTTTGAGTTGGAGCCTGGCGCAGTTGGTAACACAACTGATTTTAGAGAAGCAAATAAGAAACTTGAATGGGGGTTAAAGAAGGCAAGATATTATTTGCTTTACATCAACTATGCTTCAAAGTTGCACAATATTCAGTAGTCTGACAGAAATTCCTTTTCCCTCAGTTACGTATATATATTTACATTAGCCTTGAATTTAATGCTTATAAAGTAGTAATGCATGTGGCACATTATAGATCATTGGTGGGTCTGAGCATACCCTACGTGCAAAGCTGACGTTTGCTCAGGAAGCACATGGTAAGAAAATTTATTTTCTCTCTGGTCATGTGATTTTAATTTTATTTTTAATGCCACTAACTATGTTGGGATGTAACATCCCACTGCAGGAAACATATCCAGGGAAGCTGGACCCGTTAGCATGACCTTCACAATCCCAATGTACAATGCTTCAAGGCTTCAGGTAAGGTGTTCTCTTGAAACAATCATCATTGGCGGTATTCCAGAGTCCTAAAAACAGCCAAGTTCAATATACGATTGTTTGAAGTACTCTACTGGGCTGGCAGTGTCTCGGGGAGTTCATGATTTCCTTCTTAAAACTCAAGTCACCTGTGTGGTGCTTTGGGGCAATTTTCATAATATTTCATCTCTAGTGAATTTAGGTGCAAAAAAAGGATGCCATAAACATCATAGTCAAACAAATTAGGATGTTGACATGTTATTCAAAAAGTCTTATATGGGCCAACATCTTGAGAGGTGTAAAGACATTTTGTGGACAATCCTTTTTTTTTTTTTTTTTGCATTGGCCTATTGCTCCTTTCTGTTGAGAAAGTATTACCAAGTAGTATTGATCAAACGTGTGGTGGCTTATCCTGTACGAATTCCCTACAAGTAGTGTGTGTGTGTATTTGTAAATTCAGGGTGGAATATTTATTTACAAGGTGCCTTATTTTCTCAGTTGTGTTTTTTTGGCTTCTTTCCTACAGGTTAAATACCTGCAGATTGCAAAGAAGTCCAAGACCTACAATCCTTATCGATGGGTGAGATACGTCACGCAAGCAGATTCCTATGTCACTCGGTTATGACAGGCCTTGTATATTTGGGTCAGCTCCACTTTTTGTGCTCTCCATTTGTTTGTGCAATTATATCACGCGTTTGTTTCCCCTTCCTCTACATTCATTGGCCTTCCCAGTTGAAAGAAACTGCACCAATGCTGAAAAAGGCGGCTTTGTTTTTTTGTTTTTTTGTATTTTGTTTGTTTTTTCATTAGCCGTACACTCCATCTGTTGATTTATGTTTACTATTGGGATTGGCTTGAATGGTAGGTATTTGGAAGTTCTCATTTACAAAAGGTACCCATTTATCCCAAAATTATGTAGTTTTGCTCTGAAATTATATTATTTTGAGTGTTTTTTTAAATGACAGCATTCTGCAGTTGTAATATATTTATAAAGTCCTATATATATATATATATTCCCATATATGTATATTTTGAGTAGTGTAGTAAACTTCATTTATATGAAGAATTCATTGACCTGGGAGATTCTCGAACCGTTTCTTGGAAACGTTACCAATTATTCTCTGTTCATTTTATTCTTTTTAGGCTGCACGAGTTGCATGCATGAGATAGGTTGTTTCAATGTTGTTCTATACTGGTAAATATCAAAATTTATTAACAATTAAAATAGAAAGCATTGATGAAAAATTATCAAACAATTTATGGATTATTAATAGCCAGGTTTTTCCAACTTTTAATGAGCGGAAGGGGGATACAATATTGAAATTCACAATTTTTAGAGTTTAGTTTGACACGAACAATCATGTAATTTGTGTTTTTTTTCCAAGAATATAAATATTATTAGAAACACGAAAGAACCAAAAAAATAAATAAATTATTGCCTTGAGCCTATTTTGTTGAGTGGCGGTTAATATGGTTGCCTAGAGCATTGTCTATGCAAATGCATAAGTTGATGTATGATGAATGAATATAACTGCATTAGTTTTGCTAAAGATCTGAACTGTATTAATTTTATCCTCTTTCAAATTTACAAAAATAATGTGTATTCATTAAATGTTTATTTTATTATATTATTATTTCAATAAATTCCATGATTGATTCAACATGAGATGTGTCCACTCAGCCTGCTCCTCATCATACTCAACATGAGATGTGTGTGTGTGTGTGTGTGTGTTTTTTGGTGTGTATAATCCAATCGCTTTGTTATTCATGGCTTTCCAATTGCTGCGTCTCATACTTTTTCTCTCTCACCATATATTATTAAAATAATTTATTTTTCTGTCTTAGTTATTTATAATGCATTATCAGTACGAACGCCAAACGCTCTAATCACCTGAAGGTTGTCATAATATCAAGAACTATTTTTTTTTTTTTTCTATTCATGCTATATATTTTTTCCATTGCAAAATAACATGAATATTATTATAGTTATACATTAAAGGAATTCAGCCTGATCGGTTGTTATATATAAAAGTGAGATCCGCGTTAATAGTTAGTTATTATATATATATATATATATATATATATATATATATATATTATACAAATAAATCTTGAAAATTCTTGTATGCCATGTCAATTCTGAAAGTTTTATATCACTTATTGCTCATCATTTTAAATGTGTGAATTCTTCTTAGGCCCAATAGTGCCTGTGCAAATATTAATCTATAAGTGTTTTCACGGGAAATATTTATTAATCTAGTAATGTGAAAACAAATCCTATGAAAGATTTATTAAGTAACAGAATGCTTTATTTGTTTGTTTATTTATTCATGTTACCAAGCAAATAATGATTATCCGTTTATAAATTTAGTAAATACTATTGGTTTTACTTATTTATAAATTTTATTAATATAACGATTTTTGTACCCATGCATCAACTAAAATACTAATGATTATATCTCTCTAATTGCTATATTTTCAACGGGCATATTCCCTAATGATTATATATATCCACTTTACAATCCCATTTCTTCATTGTACTCACACAAATTTCTTTTTAAAAAAACTTTCACTTTTTTTTTTTACCAAAATAGCTTCTCCAATCAAATTTTTATTTATTTTTCTTGTTATTTTAATTAATTATTTATTTTCACATTGATTTAATTTTTGCTAATGCACTTTTACTCATAATGTATTTTTCGATATATATACTTGCCATTAATGTTTAAATTTTATTATGTAATGTTTTTATTATGAAATAATAAAGTAATGTTTTTATTATGAAATAATAAAATAAGTTGTTAAAGTTTCTAGAATTATCGTCATGTCTAACATATAAAGATTGAATAATAGCGAACTAATATACGAGAAAAATAATGTTTCATGTGATAAAAATCATCAGTTTAATCTTATAGGTTCAATGTTCACCTTTTTATAATCAAATGTCATATATATTAAACGTCTTTACATGATTATATGTGAGTAAATGAATAAGGTTATAAATGTGTGATTGTGGTTTTATGAGAAGTTGGGGGATCATGGACACAACTAAGGGCAAGGTTGTGATAGTTACAATTATCCTGCACTACCAAAAAGATCAAAGCATATTAAAGGTGCAAGTACTTCCCAAAAATCAAAGAATATATGTTATAAGCATAGCACTATATGACATTGGTCTACGGTATGTAAGACTATAACTTGTATGCAAATCGTATAAATAATCTTTTAAATGTGTGATCGTGGTTTTGTGAGAAGTTGGGGGGTCATGGACGCAACTAAGGGCAAGGTTGTGATAGTTACAATTATCCTGCACTACCAAAAAGATCAAAGCATATTAAAGATGCAAGCACTTCCCAAAAATCAAAGAATATATGTTATAAGCATAGCACTATATGACATTGGTCTATGGTATGTAAGACTATAACTTGTATGTAAATTGTATAAATAATCTTTTAGATGGAAATAAAAAAAGCACATTATAATGAGAATCACGATCATAAATAATTTTCCACCGATAAAGTAACACAAATAACCCTAGATATGAATTTGATCAAACTAACACAAATATGAAAAATGATTAAAACCAACTTGCTTAAATAACCTTGTAAAGTATTTTTATTACGTGAGATGAAAAAGAAAATTCAAGTACATTTAAGTTTTAATTATTTATCAAAAGCAACAGCTGAGGCTGAAAATACAATAATTATCATGTTTTTTAATTTCAGAATGTCTAAAACCAAATGAATGAATCTTCATGCACGCGCACAAAAAGTTAAAGGATTAGTGACTAACATTTCGTAAGTGATATCTCAAAACCACATTATTATTATTCCTCCTCTTATTAAGCGTAACGTATGTACATCTTTTCTTTTTTTCATTTTACCTTTTATTTGTGAAAATAAAATTATTTTAAAAATAGTATGCCTAGATAAATTTTAAAATATTTAATTTTAGAATAGTTTTCAAAAGCAATAAATTTCATAGTTATTTTTTAAAATTATTTTTAACTATTTTTTATTTTTAAATTTAAACTCAGAGATACAAATTATTTTATTATTTTATTATTTGAATCTACTAAATATTATTTTTAATTTTTTTAAGTTTAATTTTAAAAAATATTTACATTTAAAAATATATTTCGTCTCATGTTATTTTAAAATTATAATAACACGAAACCAAAATTCAAATATAAAAAACGGAATACAGAAAGATTCATATAACCGTCCTCACATATTACCACAGTCGTTGAATGGCCTTCAGCCACGTGTTTGAATTCCTTTGCTCAACGGCAGATAACACTATGACTAGGTGGTCGGTCTTCCCTCCGAGTGCGGGGGAGATTCCTCCGAATCTTCGTTCCTGCTCTGAGCCTCAACTGATCTGATCACCTCCGTCTTCCTCAAACCTCGAAACACCAAACCACACACGGACACCACGGAACAAGAGAGAGGGTACAATGAGAGCTCTGAACACACACTTCGTGCTCATTGATTTGCACAGCTCACCATGGAACGCCGCTGCAAACTATCACCAGCTCGACCTCCCCCCGTCGCCCTCCTCCTCCTCCTCCTCCTCCAAATTTGTCTCTTCCTTCTCTTCCGCATTTCCTCGAACACATTGTGCCCCTAATCGAAGCACCCCGCGTCCCAAACCCTCCACCCACTCAGGGATCCGCAAGCCCCCCCGCCCCTGGGGGATGTCATCATCGCCTGTAGTAGATACGTCTTCTCCCAATTCGAATTCCACGCCAAGGTTGGTTTCCGAATTGGAGCTGTTTCTTGAGCTTGTGCCCTCGAGCATGAGGAACCATCTGGTTCAAATTTCGGAGATTGGGGACTTAATTGAGGTGGTCATGGATTTGGGGAGGAAGCCTCTTGCTCGGTTCCCCTCCGGGGATTCCGTGATCTCCGACCGCCCCGTCGAGGTTGAGGATTTAAAGCATGCCATTTCCAAGGTATGTTCCAATGACTTTCCAATACCGAGGTAGCGCTGCCGTTACAAACACGCACCTGCGTTAGCATGACTTCATCACATTTCCTGGGTTGGCCATGCTTGGTGTCTAAGTGTCTTGTTGCGCCGTATGTCAAAGTGTTTTTGTTTGTTGAGTGAACCAAAGTTTTTGTTTTTTGTTTTAAAATGTTCGTATCGGATGCTTAATTAGGAAATTTATGGTACGGCAAATTGTTCATTTATCCAAGTAGTTTCTTGCTTTCGTCAGGTTGGAGATTTTTCAGACGACAACCGCTCAGGTATTGATCGCTCGCTGCATCGTATAAGCGCTATTCGAAATCGTAAAATGCAAATTATAGGCCTCACTTGTCGAGTGGGTCGAGCTGTGTCTGGCAGCGCAGAGATGATACGTGATTTGGTTCAAGGTGGAGGTTCCATCCTGGTTATTGGACCACCTGGGGTTGGTAAAACAACCTTAATTAGGTACCCATCTTTATGATACTCTACAAGATTCACGACAGAGATTTTACGTCAAGTGAACATAAGTTCAATTTGATCAGAGATCTACCTAACCCGCTGGTGTTCGTAGCTGTCTGTCACTGTAAATATTGTATGCATCTGCTTCCGTTTTGGGCCAAGTGTTATAAAATGGAAAACATATGATATAAACTAATCAGTCTTGGTTGTTTTGTTTTGTTATATTTCTAATTTTGCATCAATCTAACGTTTTGAAAAATACTTTTACGCTTCGAGGAATACTAGAGCACCTGGCTTATTATTAAGAAGAGATTTTGCCTGCGCAGGGAAATAGCAAGAACGTTGGCAGACGAGCACATGAAAAGAGTTGTGATAGTGGATACGTCAAATGAGATTGGGGGTGATGGCGATGTTCCTCATTCAGGAATTGGTCGGGCGAGAAGGATGCAAGTGTCTAATGTTAATATGCAACACAATGTGCGTATTAAACTAAATTACTTCTTTACTTGTTGGGAGCACATCCCTGACTGAGCGTCGACCATTTGAGTCACAATGACTGCATGTGCAGGTGATGATAGAAGCTGTTGAAAATCATATGCCTGAAACCATCGTAATTGATGAAATTAGCACAGAGCTCGAAGCACTGGCGGCTTGTACAATTGCTCAAAGAGGAGTTCAGCTAGTTGGGACAGCCCATGGGATGACTATAGACAACATAATAAAGAATCCGTCCTTGAACATCCTTGTTGGAGGCATAGAGGTGAAGAGCCTGCCCTTCACTCCATTTTCACCCATATACCTTTTCTTTTCTTCAGAGAATACTCACATACTTCTGTGCTGTCCTAAAACTTGGGTAATTTTCGTTCATGTTAAATTGATTGTTGAATAATTTTCCAACATTTTACTAGAATATTATTCACTTGGTCCTCATAGTTATCTGAATTGGATTTGGATATCAAGGAGGTTCTTTGGTCAAGTATCACCAATTACTACTGTAACAATTAATCAATGTCTCTGTGTGTGTGTGTGTTTTCTGCCTTTTCCTTTTTTTTGAAAAACAAAATTTAACAGAGTGCAACTCTTGGAGATGAGGAAGCCAGGAAAAGAAAAGCGCAGAAGACAATTCTTGAGAGAAAAGGGGCACCAACATTTACTTGTGCAGTTGAAATGTTGTCTAGAACTGAATGCCGTGTACATCACAAATTAGATGCATCTGTGGATTCTATACTGACAGGTATTCTGAATAATGTCAGTCGCGCCTGCATTTTCTTGTTTTAAATTTGAAAGCCATATTCTTCATTTGATCTTAATGTATGTCCAATACTAGGGAAATCACCTCTATTTGAAGTTCGTCAAATGGATGTTTTGCCCCATGACAAGGACAGTCTTGAAAACTCCCAGTTAGCTAGTAACGAGGATGAAAGCTCTGTTGTAGATTTTGACAAGGAAGATGTGGATTACACACAAAATTACATGGAGAAATGGAGCAGTTACAAATCAGCGAGCAAAAATAGCTCACATGTAATTGTTTATATGTACAAGGTAAACTGCTGAGAGGTCATTCTCTCATTTAGTATTCTCCCTTCCTTCGCTAGTAAATACATGCTGGTTGGCATTACTTGGGGAAGTGGAAAATAAATTGAAATCCCATTATTCATTTTCCATTTTAAATTATTGTTCAACACATGTTTTTTTCTTACTCGTAATTAATATGAAGTTTGTGGGTCCTCACTAGAGAATGATCGTAAATTTTGGTTAAGAGAATTCAAGGCTGAATACAAGCAATGAGGTTTCTATTGACCACAGCTTATTTTAGATCCTTGACGTGGATTTACTACAAGTAGTGAAAATGATGGGACTTGAGGATAAATTGGATGTGACTGACGACATTGGAGCTGCTGATGCAATACTAGCAACCAGTTCTGAAATGAAAATTAACCCTTGGATACGTGGTGTGGCTAAATATCACAAGTTACCCGTATTTGTGATAAAGGTATCCTTGCATTTGTTTTTGTCTTAAAGCTTTTTAAAGTAATATGCCCCTCCATTGAATTCTGTATTTCTGCAACTACAGTCAAATACCATGGCTCAGATGGTAAAGGCGGTTCGCGTAATTCTTGGGGTTGAACATTCTGGTTCTGCATCAAGACAGCCACTTAAAAATGATTTCGATATTGAAATTGAAGATGATGCACCAAAAAGGAAACCCTCACTGGAAGAAATTGATGCCTTGGAGGTGCTACTACCTTTTCTCTTCATATTTTTTCATCTGCTGTTACAAGAAGACAATATGATCATATAGTTGTTAATGATTGTGCAATGAAGATTTCAGCTCAGAAAGATTGGACCCTCAATGGTGTTCTCCATTGACAGATGCGGCGATCTAAATGCAGATGCAATTGAATAGTTGAGTAGTTTTTAGCAATGTTTGATGTTCTAAATGCAGATGCGGGTGAATAGTTGAGTAGTTGTTAGCGATTTCATGTCTTTTCAACCCCATAGGGTCTCAAAGCCCCATAGCTTCCGGTACAACTTGGATAATTAAATTGGATATGGCTTCTCAGTACAATTAAATTGGAAGCTATGGTTTCGAAAATTGGACATGGCTTCTCGGTACAACTTCCATGGGTATATAAGCATCAATTCATATAAGAATTAGGAAGCCTCTCTTGAAGAGATAGGTTTCTATTGATTTTTGAATCCCATGTTTATCCAAAAGTCAATGATGTTTTCTATTGCTTTTGCATTTTGAAAATCCTCGTGATATATAAATTTCATTGAAAGAATTCATGCTTGTGCTAACTCGTGAAGGGACTACTGTGTATTTTCAATCAGCTAATTAGCCGCACTTCTTCATATTTGAGGGATGTTCAATGCCCCCGTTCTTTCTGCAATTATTGTACTAATTTTTTGTTGAGGCACTTCCAATTATATATTTCTTCTTCAAGTGAGAGGTTGAAGTTTTTGATGTTTGATGCAGGAGGCTCGCCTTGCAATTGAGTACATTGTGATTCCCGGTGGAGAGCCTGTTGAGCTTCTTCCTCGGTGTTCTGATATAATAGCCCGGCAACTCCAGCTAGTTGAAAGCTATCAACTAGCCGCAGAAAATTCTGGTACTGAGCTGAACACAAGGCTGCAGATTCTCCCTCTAAAACTAAACAGAAAAGCCCCTGTCAAGTGTTCCAAATCGAGTTCTAGTTTGCAAAGGGGTCCAGCCTGTGATAAATCAGGGACTGCTGAGAGTTTTTGATATGCACGGCTGCCACTTCTACCCCGAAGAGTAAATCTGGCCATGCTCTGCTCGTGACTGGTAGAACTATTGATACCTGTATCATTTCATGTGCATGCATGAATGCTATTTATGATTTGTGTAAAATAGAAAAGAAAATGAAGTAATGTAATTTATGATTCTCACACGTACATTGTTGTAACTTGTAAATGTTACAAAAATTTGTATACATTCTTCTTTGCAATAAATAGAATGAAAAATGCGAGCCTTGCCCAAAAAATGTACACGTGTCGCCTTCTTCCTCGCTATAATTATTGGTTTAAATTTAGTGTTCTCTTCTTCCTCGCTATAATTATTTGGTTGAAAACTTCACTAATTTTGCTATAATTATTCGTTTAAAAATTTGTCATTATTACCTCCATTCAATTTTATGTTTGGTATACCCTATACGTACCTATATTTACGTACCTTCCTTCGGGAGGGAGCCTTAAATTTACTGTGACATATTATAATGTACTATTTTATATTAAGTTGTCATATTTATTATGTTGCATTTTGTACTTGGAATAAATGTTTTTTTTTTCTTTTACGACGTTATCAAGATTATTTGGCGGGATAGAGAATAAAATTTCCAAATAGATAATGTGAAAGAAAATTTTAAACTATATCATTATATTTAGAATTTTCAAATATTAAATAATAATATAATATTGATTAATTATTTCCATATTTTTATAATTTCTAATTCTATTCACAACATTAATGGCTCAAGTAAGCATATTCTGGCTTTCGGCCAAACTAACGAGGCAAATTCCAAAAAATTCTTACTATTCAATAAATACATATGTTTTAGAAAAAAAAAATTCTAAATATCATACTATTTAAATATAGTCTAAAAGTATCCAAATTAATGTACTGATCTTATTTTTGTGTTTTAGTCTCATGTTTGATTGTCTTGTTTCTTGTTTATGTTCGGTAGTTATTTTTAGACAAAAAAAACTACAAACAATAAATGATTATTTTTAAGATACTCCTAAAATAAAAATAATATTTTATTATTTTTAGTTTTATATTTTATGTGCTGAAAACAACTTTTGAGAAATGAACGAAAAAAAAATATAAAATTTGTTTGATATGAGTTTTAATTTTTATATTCAATTAGAGTTCATGTTAAAATTTAATATGAAAGTAATTTAAATGTATTTTAAAAATATATATATATTTTTAAAAATCATATATAATAAAATGATAAAAAACAGTAAATTATGAATAAATATTACATAATAGAAGAAAAGTACAAAAAATATATATTTAGAATTTTCAATAAAATTGAGTTTAGATATGAAAACACAGATAAAAATAATTTTTAAAAATAATTATGAGACTCATATATTTTAAAAATTAAATTCTAAAATTAAATAATTTTAAAATATTTGTGCCTATAATTTTTAAAGATAAATATATTTTGAAAAACAATACAATGACACTAAATGTACCCATAGTAAGTTAGTAACCCAATATATGGTGAGCTACAGAAATCAGAAAATTAGGATTCATAATACGATATTATTTTCAAAAACAGTATTATTTGTAAAAATAATAGACCCGATAAATTTAAAATTATTTATAACGGATAAAAATTCATGTAGATCAAATCAATTGTTTTTGAAAGAAAAATATAATGTTGTCAATAGTAATTATGACTTTTTGAATATTTAAAATAAATTTTGATTGGTTTATGTTTTTGTCTAAGTAGGATCTAAAATACAATGAACCTACATAAGAAATAAGAAAGTATAGGGAAAATTTTTTATGTCTTACTAAAGTGAGTTTAATTTTGAAAATAAAACTAGTGAATTTTATATTTTGTTTTTGAAAAAAATTATTTTTAAAAATAAAAACAAACAGGACAATATGTTTTTTTATAAAGCATTAATCGTTATCCTTTATTCCAAAATCATGTTCGGATTATCCTTTTTTTTTATTATTCTCTAAATGTACTAGTTATTTCGGACAAATAAAAATTAAAATAATAAAATATTTTTCAAAATAAAAATAATAGTTTTTTATTTGTCTGTACCCAGAAATACCTATTAATTTTTTGAAATCTTTAAACAAACCGATAATCAAACTTAACTTTAAAACTTGTTTTAAAGCTTTCCAATGCTAAAGGACAACCATGCCCCCATACGTATACCCCACGCGCCAGATCGTAACTGGACTTTCCCATCTCTCTAGGGTTTCCTCCATAAGTCTCTCCTCTCCCATCTCTAATCGAGCCTCGCACTCTCTCCCTCATCTCTTCCAAGCAGCAGCATCCGAAAATTCTAGCGAACGTTCGTTTATTTTTTTTTTTGGGGTTCCACTCCTACACACACACACCCACACACACTCTTCCGATCTTCTTCATCTTCTATATCGCGATCCAAATCTAGGGTTTTTTTTTCCTGGATTCGTTTGGTTCCCGAGAAAATTGAGTGTTTATAGAGATACGAAACTGCGTTTCCTAAATCAGATCTCGTCTTTTATGATCAGGTATCGAATGGCTGGGAAAGATGATTTCCGTATATTTGTCGGAGGCTTGTCCCGGGAAATCACAGAGCGTCGCCTCGAAGACGCTTTTAGCCGCTTCGGCAAGATTCTCGAATCTCAGGTTTGTTTTAGGTCGTACCTTGTACTTTGTTTGGTTGCCAATTAAAAACAAAAGTAATTGGGAGAATTTATCTGAGACGGTGGTTATTTTAATTATTTATGTTGTTCTAATTGTATTTTTTTATTGATACTAGTTGCTGCAGAACGATATTAATTACCGTGGCTTCTCAATTCATTTGTTTGCCCATTTTAAATGTGCAGAATCAACCTAGAAAATTATCATATTATTTCTTTAGGGTTTCAAATAGAAACACCTTTCAATGTTGGTCCCAGTTCATTATCGTTGCCGGTTTGTATTGTCATGATTTCAAAAGTGGGAGAAAAAAAATGTTCAGCAACTGTAAAACACGTTAAACATGTTTGAACAGATAAAAAAACACATTTTTAAAATACTCTCTTGAAGCGTTCTCATGTTTATCTAAATCGAAAACAGTTTTGATGGAACTTTGTTTGATAGTATGTTAATATACCAACATTATGTTTTGATAGAACTTTTGATTCATCTTAATTATGTTTTAACATTATGTGGGAATATTAGTTGGTATTTTCTTGGTGTCTTCGATGCACATTCTACAGGATCTTTACTTAGGTTTTGTCGCATTTTAAATAAATACTAGTTAAGCTTTGACATTGCTATGGAATTTAGTGTTCATAGTTCATACTTTTCTGTCCTTGTAATTTCATATATGTATATGTTCATATTTTTACTTTACTTAATCTGAACATAAATATACTCCTTTTGTGTGGTTGTTGATTTTTTTCTTCATATCCTGCTTTAATATATTAATTATGATTTTTTTTTTGTCTTTCTGCAAAGCTGGCTATGTTCTTTTGAGATGATGTCATAGAGGACTTCGATTGAGATTTTTGGGCTTAAGTGACTTCATCAAGTTGCTGAAGCTCAGTGTCGTTTCTGTGATTTGTTTCTATCAGGGTTGTTGATTTTGAGTTTTGGTGGTGTTAAGATTCTCGATTGAGTAAGCATTTACATAAACAAATGAGCTCTGGATTTGTGATGTGTAGTTCATGGCTGGAATTTAGATTTAGATGCCCTGGTTTTTTAACATCTGCTCTGTGGTGGAAATGTTTTTGTACAAGAAAGGGAATGGTTAAAAACCACAAATGAAGCTCTGTTAGTTTTGGGTTAGAAATTTGCAATGAAGTTCAGTGCGATTTTTCCAAAGCCATGTGTGCCAGAAATGCTGATTTTTCTGTAAGCATTATGATGTGGCAAGCTTTTGAAGCCTTATCATTTTATTATTTTTTACCCTCAAGTAAGTCCAGTGTGAGTTACAGATTTACAATGATCAGTAAATAATCCAATTACGTAACCCATGAACTAACTGATGATATTTTTCTACCTATCTATTATCCTAAGTTCAGAATATATTCGAGCGACAAACTGATTGTATGTGCTACTGAGGTTCCAGGGAAAATGTTGTTCTGGATGTTTGAAGTTTTTTCTCTTCAAAATTGATTGGTTCAGAGTAAATATGTGATCGGATTCGAAGGGGTATATCTAATTTGGATTGAATGTTTTCTTACATTTTAAAGCACAATCATTTGATGTATTATTAGAGGTCTCTGTATATTTGATCACTGATAGGGTTGCAACTTCTTGAATCAAACTTCAGAAACACGTGCTTCTGGATCTTTGAGTTCCTTTCTTTTGTACCTTTTTTAGGGTCTCCCCGTTAGAAAATTTAGAATTCTCTAAATTTGAAGCAGTTAAGTTCTTTTGGACCGCAGAAAGATGCCCCCAATCAGCAAGTCATCTGTTATTTGGGCATGTTCATGATTTCACATGTTACTGTTTCTCGATGATACCCTGGAGCCATGTTTTAAAAACCTATAACTTGATTGCAGTTTGAGTTTATCTTACAGAAATGGTGGGTCGTTATGATTGTTATGTTTCTGGGTGTTTTTCAGCAGGATGTGGATATGGTCTCTGTTTTCATCTTTTTACTGGCATTGCAAACTATTCTGCTAAATGTTTTTTACCCTCAAAAATAGCTGATTCTTCCATTTCCTTAGTTTCCTTTACTGGAGCAAAGGTAGGCCAATGGGATTGTAAAATACATTTCACTCACCTTTACTTGCTCCTACTGAATTCTCTGGTGTCAGAATTTATTTAAAACTATATGAGATGCAGCGTTCACAGCACTGGGTTTACATCCAGGACCAGACTCCACTGTTTTTCGGTTGTTTTCACCATGTATATCAGTGCTTCCATTAGTTGGATTGCAGTCTTGGAAGAATCACAAAGTTTGTAGTTAGCAGATTTTCATTTAACCTTCTGAGATGCTGCGTTGGCTCAAACTGAGGCTGTGGTGTATGCAACTGGTGCCTAATTATATTGCCAAATTCTTTCAGCACCTTTTGTTGTCCCAAGTGCATTCTTTTCAGGCTCATTAGTTTGATTAGGTTTGTTACCCCATCTGGTTTAATGAATGGTTCGTAATGTGAGTTTTTGCACAAGTATGGGCTGATTTCTTCTACGATATAGATTTGTTCATGCTTCTTCGTGTTCATTAGTCGAAAGCACTGATTTTGAGACTGCTAATTCTATGGCCTATTAAATCTCCTTAGAGAGGAACAGAAATAGGGACATCTTAATGTGATCTTATTATTAAAAATGAAGGTTCCATGAAAGTTGATGTCATGTTTGCACCAAATTTTGTTGGATCAGGGAAAGATTGTATTAGGAAGATTGACTTGCGCTGAATCTGATAGAACCCTGTTATAATGAGATCATATCAAGTATTCACACATTTTCCTTGATTTGGTATTGCTCTTGGAGCCTGGACCGAAACAGTATTTAACCCATAGATGTTTAGTCAACTACTGCACTTGATGCATCTCAGTGAGAACCAGCTGGCTTCATGTTTCAGTGGGGTATATCACTATTATTGTGTTTGTCTGCATTGCTGTTTACTTGCAAGTCGAAGTTGGGATCTAAGTAATTTGCTGGTGTAAAATTCAGCTCCAAGCTCAGCCCTTTTGTCACTGAGGAATTACCTGTGTTCAAACGCCGTCTTTAGAGAGCTTAGATATCTATCATCATATATCGTTTTAGTACTGTTTGCCAGGACTTTTACTTTGGATTCTCCAAGAAACTGAGGGGCAGAAATGTGGTTTGTTGAATGGCAGATTTGGTTTCTTCAGTTATTTAGTAGAATTAATTGGTATTGCGACCATCACAGGTGCAGAGCTGTTTGCATTGCATGCATGTTTTGATGCTTCAGTTTTTAGTAGAGCTGTTAGCATTGCAAACATCAGTTACGGGGCTGTTTGCGTTGTAAGCTTGTTTTGATGCTTTTATTCATAAGCTTACTTGAGGTAAGTTGACTTCTGAGAATTTCTTTTCGTGGTTTGTCTCCATAACGGTAATTTTGCTTCATATACGCTTACTATGTGTGCTTTGTTCTTTGATTCTCACATTATTTTTTCCAGGAGTGTGTTTTGATCTCTTTGATTCCCAAATCTTATTCTGTATTTTATTTTAACTTAAAATGATAATCAATCTTGTAATAATAATTTGATATGTTTGTGAAACTGCTCACATGTGAGATATCCATGTAGATCATGTTGGAAAGGGAATCAGGACGCCCACGTGGATTTGGTTTCATTACCTTTGCAGATCGTCATGCCCTGGAAGATGCAATCCGCGATATGCATGGACGGGAATTAGGGGATCGTGTCATCTCAGTGAACAAGGCACAACCCAAACTGGGGGGTGGTGATGATATTGGCCATGGCTATGGGGGAAGCTACTCAACAGGTGGCAGGGGTGGTTACGGTGGAGGGGATAGGTCTGTTGGGCAGGATGAGTGCTTCAAGTGTGGGCGCCCGGGACACTGGGCCCGGGAATGCCCCTCAGGTGGTGCAAGGGGTGGGAGTGGCTTTCCGTTCTCGTCACGGTCTAGGTTTGGTGGCACTGGTGACCGTGGCGATCATTATGGAGATCGTGAGAGATACATAGATGATCGCTATGACGGGGGTCGCTATGGGGACAGGGATCGCTTTGATGGAAGAGAGAGCAGATATGGTCCCCGTGATCGCTATGTCAGTGACAGGTACAATATGTTGTACATTTCAAACTTGTGGTGTGAGGTTGTCCGATATTGTTCTTTGATACACCTATTAAACTAGGTGATGATGTTCACATAAACAGAAGGCATTTCAAACTTTGCCGTGTCACTTGGTTGGAGGGCTGGGACTCGTTTTTGGTGTCATAATGTTTTGACAGAGATGTGCCCCAACATCTCTGATTTGATCATTCAGATATCTGCCCCGACAGTAATGTGCCCCTGATTTGATCCTACAGGTACCCAGTTGGTGGTGATGGCTATTCTGGCGATAGGTTTGGTGCGGCTGACCGTTACCCTCAAAATGGTTATGGCAAAGAGAGAGACTACGACAGGGATGTTGTGCCTAGAGGAAGGGCTAGCGACAGGTATGGAAGTGGAGGGCCTGCTAGGTCCGAAGGAAGAAGCTACAGGAGTAGAGCAGACCCTTATGACCGCCCCAACCCCAGCAGGGGGCGCCCATCTTCCTTCGAGCGCTACTGAGGAGACAAACAAATGTGTTCTATTTTATGTGTATAACCTAGTAGGTACTCCATTCGGGCTTTTGCCAACTTTGCATTACAATGACTAGTTGGATGGATTTGGTCTGCTGTGTCTTAAAATTTAAATTTCATGTTTGATATTCCATCGTGCTTAAGGTTCTGCTGCGTTTGAGATTGTTTCTTAATTGCCCACTGTACTGTTTGGTTGACGTGAAATGATATAAAACAGGGGCTCAGTAGTCAGTTGGTCACAGGCCTGAGGTAGGTATGCATTTCCCCTTATTCCAGAGTTCATATCTGCCTGCGTGTGTACTCATTCTGCCTGCCCGGTTAGAGTCGGGTTTCCTAGATTAAATATTAAATGAGATGAGTTGTCATAAAAATTTAAAATATTCACTGTAAGTCAATTGGCTTCTTGTTTTTTTAATGTATTTTAAGTTTAATAATGATATTTTATAATAATATTTTTTTTATATAATTAATAATATGTATAATTATATATTAAATGTTAAAAGTAGAAGTTATATGGTTTTTTTAAAAATCTAGTCATGGTTTACTTATTTAAAAACGAACTAATAAATATGTACATTTTATTGTAAGGTATTTTTACTGGATTATTTAATGGGTATTCAAATGTGTATCTGCATTTTTAGATGTGAACATACCCTGTTGTTCCACCTATCATTCCTACCTAAGAGGAATGACCCTCTCACACAAAAGGTAAATTTGGATGTATATATTTGTAGTGATAGCATTTACAATGCATTCAATATCAGTCAACTAAAATTTAGTTAAGAAAAGACATTTTGCAAGTTTTAAACTAATAAATAATAGTCTCAATAAAATTTTTAATATTTGTCAACAGTTTTGATTTTGAAAGAAAGCTGTATGCAGCTCTATACAATCTGGATCAACATAGCCTACTCCTGATTCTGCGTTGGAGTGGTTGAAAGTGAAGTTGAATCTCCTCGACCTTGGATCTCCCAAGGATTAGATTTGGCATTCCATCGAATCTTAGGCGTTGTCGGGCCAGCAAGATCTCAGCGATAGTAGCGGCAGAATGATTGAAGAAGGTCGGAAACGACATCCTATGGGCTATGGGGGAGGCCGTGTTAACGGAGGCGCAACGTGTGTAGTGTAAGATGAGTGGTGGCGTCATGGGTGCAACGGACGGCTTCGGGGCAACAAAGAAGTGGTCGGCTTCACGTGTCGACTTGGACAGGCATAGACTTCGTGTGGTGCACCAGCACTAGGGTGCTAAAGAAGAAATGGAAACTCGTTATTTTATTCTGAAAATAATTTATTAATTCAATTTACCACAATAAATTTAGCCAACTAGTCAATAACTTTAAATATAATTTAGTCAAGAAATTATGTTTTACTAGTTAGTTTTATTTTACATGATGAAATAATGACTTAATAAAATTTTAATACTTTTATTAAAATATTTATTTTTATAATCACGGTTACATGTTTTATGTTTAACGAGAGAGAGTGAGAGAGAGAGAGAACTGAGAGCCAGTCCAACTCAAGAAAAGCATATAAATTAGAATCTCTTACTTAAATCATTGGTTTTTTTGTTAGAAACAGCTAATCAAGTCAACAAGGGCACTATTTATGTCAGCTAAATTACTTAAATATTAGCACTCTATTATTAAATGTTAATTGAGCAACATTTTACTTGGAGATTTTTTTTCTTCTAAGGACTTTTTCTTCAAAAGGCTCTATTAAAAATCTGTTAATTAAGGAACAAAATAGAGTAAAGTCATTTACATTTTGTCGAAATTTCTGGCTTTGATAGTCAAATTTCAAAGACGCTAGTACCTCACTGAACAGGAGCTGTCGGAGCAGAACCCCCATTTTGAGATTGCGCTCCATCAGATGTATACTCCCATTTCTGCTGCAGACATCGAGAGCAATAAAGAGTTTTTAAAGGCAGTAGCATTAACAAGAAAAACCTCGCGGGGCTGGCTTTGTCTTGTTGCAAGGTGAAGCGGTCGCTTGAGGCTCTAAATAGGTTTCAAAATTTAAAAAGCCTTCCATCTGACCTTACCTTTTTTACCTCTCTCGTTTCCATTATAATGTCAGAGGGGTAAATAATTTTGGAAGTAGGGGTAGAAATTGGACTTGGGGCAGTTCTGACAGAGATTGATCTGTTGGAAGTTCTTATAGAGGTGGCTCTCATGGAAGAGACAATTCTGACAGAGGTGGCTTTGGGGGTATGGGTAGAGTGAACGATTAGACTCGGTGGGGTGGCAGAAGTGGTTGCACTTCCATAGAGGTGGTTTACCCAGACGAGGCAATTTTTACAGGGGTAGGTTTGGGGGTAGTTGCGGAGTTAGAAATTGGAATGTACCGAAGTCATTTGATGAGAGGTGGTCATCTAGTTGCAGAGTTAGAAATTGGAATGCATAGAAGTCATTTGATGAAAGGTGGTCATCTAGTGCCATTCAGTCCTGCGCTGATGGAAATGAAAATGGAGTGGAAAATTTTGGCAAAAGGCATAGAGGTAACGGGGGGGACAATAGAGGAGGTAGAGAGAGTTTCTACAGAGGTGTTTTTTGCGGTAGAGGCAGCATTGGTGACAGAGGCTTCAGGTGTAGAGGCGATTCAGATAGAGTGAGCTTCGGAGACAGAGGTTGTTCAGATAGCGGTGGTTTTGGACGCCGAGGCTGTTGGAGGCATCATAGTTTTAGCTGGAACTCATGTAACGGTAGTGGTGGTGAGAAGTTCTCCAAGTGGGGCAAACCGACAAACAATGATAGCGGGGGTTGGAAAGGCGACTGGAACTCTAGCAATAGTACTGATGAGAAGAAGTCCTTGGACCTTGGAAAACAACACAGTAATGATGATAGGTGGACAGGGAGCTGGAATTCTAACACTAATAATTGTTGGAAGTCCTCAGACTGGGGTAAACAGGCCAACACAAGTAATGGGTGGCAAGGTCATGATGCTACAAAATCCTGGCAACCACCAATTACATTTTGTTGTGGTCAGGGGTCAGGCTCAAACCAATCAACCTTGGGCAATGAAGCTTCTGGGGATCACCATGAAAAGTCTTCTAGTTGGGCCAGAAGGGCACGCACAGACAGGCAGGAATTGACAAGTAGTGATGCTGGAAACTCATGGAACGAAGAATGTAGCAGTACATGGATACCAGCAATAACATCTGGTGCTAGTCAGGGGTCAGGCTGGAATCAATTAGCCACAGCTAGTGATGCCTCTGGAGATCAGAAGTCTTCTGTGGGGGTGACAAATGGCAGCACATACAAACCAACAATCACACCTAGTGGTGAAGGCGCCTGCCAGAACCAACCAGCCTGGAAATAGTGGTGAAAAGTCTTCAGGCTGGTAATTACGGATGGAAAGGCAGAGACCTTACTACAGATTCAATCGTGATGCAGGCCCCTGTTGGAAGTGAGGAATATGGAATATGCCTCGTAAACATGAAGCTTCTTAATGCCATGTTTGACTGCTGTGGCATTTGTATTAGCCTGTTTTAGTTAGTTCTTAGTTGTATGATAAATCTGAGTTTTAAAAAAAAAAAAATGGATCATTAGAATGAGAGGCCTCTTATACAACAGGAAATAAATGCGTGGAGTTGATAAGTGACATTAAGATCATAAAACAGCCACAGCTATGCCAACAGCAGCTGTAACTGCTAATATGCTAATATTTATATATAGCGTTATTGATACGATGGGAATTTAGAAGCCCTTCCATATAACCAAAAACTCTTTTAAAAGCTTCAAATTTGGCACTTCTACAAATGGGTTTTAAAATTTTAAAAGCATGAAACATTATATGTGCTTAAAATTTTTCGTG
This sequence comes from Taxillus chinensis, assembly GCA_023512835.1. Classification (NCBI taxonomy): domain Eukaryota; kingdom Viridiplantae; phylum Streptophyta; class Magnoliopsida; order Santalales; family Loranthaceae; genus Taxillus; species Taxillus chinensis. Next base: position 41,598,896 of record CM042087.1, read on the forward strand.
AAATTTAAAGAAATTTTTTTTATCGAAAAAAATAGGATTTATTAAAACTTGAATTTAAAGATTTTCAGTCTTCAATTTACATCATCATAATCAACCACTTATTTGTAAACTGAATGCCTCTTTTTGTTTTTTTCAAGCTCATGAAATTTTGCAGGCGTATAAACCTTTGCTCATTAGCAGTCCCTCTTGCTACCTCCACTAGCTCTTTGCGGAGTATTGTGTAGAGGGACTTGGCCAGATTCATTTTTCCTGATATACTCCAAGAGGATCTCATTTTCACTTCTTCCCTTGACTTTCCATCCTCAGCTCTTGTCATATGCACAGTCAGCGATCCAGGATGTCCTCCTCGTACAGTGGAAGCACATGTTTGAACCTTCTGTCATGCTCGAATGCCCAGGATGAGCTGCAGCCAAAGACGAACGAACTACATGTAGCCCTGAGAATGGCGGTCGTTATGTTAAGCATGTTTGCTTGGTTGAATTTGTTGGATCTGGAATCTGAAGCAGGATGTTTAAGATAACAACTAATTAATCAGAATGCTAATTTTTCATTCGTGTTTGGTTGCAATTCTATTGAAAGATTTACATTGACGTAATTTACAATTTTACCTGATGATATGTATTTGAAAACAAATTTTTTAAGTTTAAAAATTGAAATATAATAAAAAAATTTAAATTGGGCGGGGATGTGGCCTCAACGTTTCTCTCACCCAGATAAATTGTTTGGACTGGACTCTGATACAAATACCATTAATTATCGAGTTAATTAAGATGCCAAAAAATTAATAAAAAGAAAGAAAGAAGAAGCATATGATGGCTGCCAAATCCAATCAATGGAATATTAGTTTATGTTATCTAAAAAAGCCTCATGGCGATCCTGATGCAGACCATGTTGGAAGTGAGGAATATGTGTGCCTGGCAACAGATGGTGACTGCTCATCAATGGAATATTAAAGTTTGGATGGTGCTGAGAGTTTGCAGGAGTCGACTGTAATAAGCTGTACGTCGACATACCGCATAACTTTTTTTTTTTGAATATTATATCTTGCTCGAGCTGTAAATGCTTATATATTATAACATTCAATTTTACTTCATCGTTAGTCCCATGACTGAGACACATGCGATATAACTTAAGAGTGTTTCGTGTGCATAGTCCCATGTGATATAACTTTTTTTTTTTTAAATATTATGTCTTGCTTGAGCTCTAAATGCTTATATATTATAACTTGTTTCTTTCAATTTTATTTTAGAAAAAAAAAGTTGAGAATGAATTAAGTAAAAGTAATTAAACTAACAAATTTCAACTCATTTTGTTGACACTAAAAAAAATATTATCATAACAATAAAGAAGTATGTCTTAGAAATTATTCATTCGTGTCTAACTATTTATGATACGATTTTATTCAATGTAGTTGTTGTGGTTATGATTACCATCTTTTTCTTTACTTATCTTCATAACAATAATTGTGTCGAACCAACCTTATACAAAGCTTTCTAGTTTAAGACTTCTTATTGAGTTAACTCTCTCAAGTTGGATAACTAAATAATGAAGCTTTACCTTTTGACAGTATTGTATATGAAAAACTTGAGAATCTTTGTTTTGAAGTTGAACAATTATCTACTTTAACTTTGAACAAATTAACAATTTAGTCCTCATAGAAAAGTTATCGTTATTCTTGAAACCCTAGTTAATTGTATAAAAGGGTAGACATATAAGTGTGAAGAGATGAGAGCAAAAGCGATTGGGAGATGACCGAGAAAAACTTTGAGAAAAATAGAGAAAGAGAGAGCGAGGGTGAGAGTATGGTCTTCCTCGATGATGTCAGAAATTAAAAGAGCGAAAATTTCATATTGTAAGTTATAAGTTGTAATTTCTTATGTTATAATAAATTATTCTTATTTGGCTAAAAGTAGTGTGATTCTTTATCATTTAAGTTTTCATGTAAAATCTCCAGTGTCTATTTATGTTTCTCATGTTTTATTGGATTTATTAATATGGTGATTGCTTGCATTTTGATCATTTGATTATGGATGGTTTTGATCTTCTAAACCTAGCAACTATTGCGGGTGTTGTCTGATAAGATAAAAAGTATGAAAGTCAACCTTTTTAAACGGAAAGAAAACAAACATAATATGTTATAACAAGTTTTAAAATCATTCGAGGCCAATATAGTAAGTCTAAAGCAAATAATATTATGATATGAAATAATTTTGGTTGAGTAGACAAGATAAAAATCTTTTGTATTGATGTCTACTAAAAAAATTATGATTTTTTCATGTGTGTGAAAGAGAATTAAAATTAATTAGTTTCAATAACATCCAAAAAACCTTGTTTTGATAAATAATTATATTTTATAAAATTTTAAAAATAACTTATGAGAAGGATATATTTTTAAAATGCTAGTATATTTATGTCACAGCAACCATCCTATATAATATAATGAATTAAAAGCTTGTGAGTTTGATTTTTGGAATTTCTTCTGCAATTGTTTAAACACATTATGGTTTTTTAAATGTTTTTGAAATTATTGTTTCAAATTTCAAGTTATTCAAACAAAAAGAATTTATGAAATCAAAACTTTAAAATAATAATTTTCTGCATAAGACGTGCTTACCTTGTCATGGAAAAAAAATATATTTCTACAAAATATTAAATTTTATAGATCAGTAGATCAACTGATAATAAGATCACCTTGATCAGTCGTAAGCATTGGATTTTGACTCTCATGCATGGTAATATTTGTCCTAATTTATTTTCGTGGTTTTATACATGATTGGAAGGAAAACAATAGTGGTCGCTTGACCCGTAAGTTTTATAGTCACAATTTCATCGCAAGGTTGATTAGTTGGTGGATGAATTTTTTACCTACTCAGAATAAAATAAAAAAATTAAAATGTTAGTGTTAGGCTTTAAAGCATTTGTTGACATTTATATGTGAGATGAGCTCTTAAATGTCTGGTGTACTCAATTTCAATTTGTAATGCAATCGCATTCAGTTGTAATTGGTTTGCTAATTGCTAACATAAAATAAAATTTTCATTGTTATTCATCTAATGTTTAAGGTGTAGAACACACGAATATTAATTTTATTTTAAAACATATGTTTCACTCGCAATCCTAACATATATTTTTTTTTATCCGCTCGGACAAATGATTTTAGTGATTTACCAATTTGGATTAAATGAGACACAAGAAACATGCCCAGTTTATGTTCTTCTTAATAAATGAGTTTGGTTTTGCCATATTTGGTTAGTTTTGTTTCTCATACGAAAATTAATTTAGCCCTTGTTTTCCTACATGACAACTGCCTGAAATTTGTGGACCACTCTCCCCCTCTTTCCTTCCCTTCCCACTGAGAAAAGAAGGAACAACCCACCCACCCACCCACCCAATCTCCTCTCCCCAATCCCAATCCCAATCCCAATCCCAATCCCTTCCCATCTCTCGGATGTCAGGATCCATAAAATTCATCATTTTTGCAACATTTCAGCCCCCAGGTTTTGTTTTCATATGATTTTGTTTTAATTTTCAATTTTTATTTTATTTTGCACATTTCATCTCAAATCTCTTGAACTTTGTTTATATATATATATATGTTTATTTGTTTTGCATCAATTGATCAGACAAACCAATCCAATCCAATCCAAACCGTACTAGGGTGGGTGTTTGAATCAATCGATCTACAATTTGGGTTCGGTTTTGGTGTCGGGTTGTAGATTCGCTAAAGATATATAAAAACAATATGTTCAACAAGATCATAAAGCGAGGCAATCGGAAGGGCTCAAAAGACGGCGGCGACGGCGGATTCGGGAGCGGCACGCCTGACGCGGCCAATGTCCACGCCTCCAGGACCACCACCGCCGATGTCGCCGCTTCCACTGGCGGCGTCGTCAATTCCTATCAGCAGCAACAGCCGCCGCCTCCGTCGTCCCTAGCTGCCATGCCTCCCACTTCCGGCATCATCGAAGTCCTGCCCTTGTTGAAGGACGTGCCCCCCTCCGATCGCCCGCATCTGTTCACCCGAAAGATGCACATTTGCTGTGTCTTTTTCGATTTCTCCAACACCCTGAAATCGGTTCGGGAGAAGGAGATCAAGCGCCAGACCCTCGTGGAGCTGGTCGACCTGGTACAATCTGGGTCGTGTAAGTTGAGTGAAACCATGCAGCAGGAGTTGATCTGGATGATCTCCGTCAACATTTTCCGGTGCTTGCCCCCGGCATCCTACGAGAACACCGGCGCCGATGGCGGTGCCGACCCAGAAGAGGAGGACCAGTACTTGGAACCCGGCTGGCCTCACATGCAGATTGTGTATGAGCTCCTGTTGAGATATGTGGTGTCCTCCGATACTGATACCAAGGTCTCCAAGCGCTACATTGATCATCTGTTTGTGTTGAAACTGGTTGATATGTTTGATTCCGAGGACCCCCGGGAGCGCGAGTATTTGAAAACTGTGCTGCATCGGATCTACGGCAAGTTCATGGTTCATCGACCCTTTATCAGACAGGCAATCAACAATGTCTTCTATCGATTTATATTCGAGACGGAGAGGCATAGCGGGATAGGTGAATTATTGGAGATTCTTGGGAGCATAATAAATGGCTTTGCTCTTCCAATGAAGCAGGAGCATAAGCTATTCCTGATTCGAGCGCTCATTCCGCTTCATAAGCCCAAGATGATCTCCTCATATCACCAGCAGCTCTCCTATTGCGTGGTTCAGTTTGTTGAGAAGGATTACAAGCTGGCAGACATTGTCATTAGGGGTTTGTTGAAGTATTGGCCCGTGACCAATTGCCAGAAGGAGGTTCTCTTTTTGGGAGAATTGGAGGAAGTTTTGGAGGCCACTCAGGCTGCGGAGTTTCAAAATTGTATGATTCCTTTATTCAGACAGATTGGGCGCTGCCTTAATAGCCCTCATTTCCAGGTCCTTAATTAGTACTGTTATCCTTCCTAATTCTATTTGGTATGGTTTTTTTTATTCATCTAGTCATTTATTCTCTTGATTGTTAGGAAGCTTCTTTCGATTTATAATGGAGAATGTTCAATACTTGTTTCAGTTCACGAGTGAAAATCATTTTGGCAGAAAAACAATTGATCTCTTGAGGTTTATTTCTTAAACTATATGTATTAGGTTACATATGTCTAAGAGTATGTTTTTGTGGGTTTCAAATTAGTCTTTTAATATTTTTTAAAAATAATATTAACTGAAGAAATCTCTGTTGCCAACTATTATTTTTAAGAGCTTTCTTAAGTTGACTGTTTTGCCACACCATTGATTTTTAGGTATTCAATGCACCATTTTAGCGAAAACTGAAAGAAAGAAGAAACTGTTTGACAGTAGCGTGTCCTCCATTGACTTCCAATGCTTTCCCTTTTTAAAACAATGTGTTATTTCTCTTCTGACTAGAGTTAGAAAGAACTTATTCAAGATATCTAGGGCTTGTGTTTATCTTTTCATATTGCACAACTTTTGCATGTAATATACCCTCCATCAACTTCGAATGCTTTCCCTTAGAACAATTTTGACTTAGTAATTAGAAACAACTCCTCGTCCAATGTATGCAGGGCTTGTGTTTATAGTGTTTCAGATGTCACTACTTGTGCATGCACACTCCAATTTCATGTGTAAACTTTTTTAAAATGCCGGATTTCAGCTTCTTACCAGTTATGTCCTTGTCATATTTAAATGGCTAAATTAGAGAAATGTGTAGTAGTTCTTCCTTTTTTTTTAATATATTTTTACGTTCAATAAACAAATGGGACTAGTTCAATAGCTTCTGGCTGCATGCAGCCGCATTATACTATTTGTACACTTGGGTAGCATTAGAAATGCATTTGATTGTCCAAGATTTTTTCCTGCTGGATCAAGCTTACTCGTTTGTGTGAATTAATGGATTGACAAATGGGCAGTCAATTTTACAATCACTACATTGTACTTACAACAAAATCTGCATTGACTTCAATGAAATTCTTCCGTGTATTTTCATGCTACTGCAATTAATGATGGTTGAATTACCTGCTCCCCTCTTTTAATAGATTAGACCGAGTGTGCTGGTGGATGCTATTTTTGCCGTACATAAATAACTGTGAAAAGCTCATAGTGGTTGGGTTGATTTTTTTCAGAGAATTTATTGTTTCATCACTAGTGCATTCAGGTTGTGCATATATGCGTAGATACATCCTAAGATAAAGCTGGGTGCACGGCAGGTTGCAGAAAGAGCCCTCTTCTTCTGGAACAACGAACACATAGTGAGCTTGATAGCACAGAACCGGGATGTAATTTTTCCGATCATTTTCGAGCCGCTGGACAGGAATATACAGGGTCATTGGAGCCAGACGGTTCACGGATTGACGGTAAACGTGCGAAGGATGTTCCAGGAGATGGATGCAGAGCTGTTCGAGGCATGCGAGCTGCAGCATTTGGAGAAACAAGTCAGGGCTAGAGAAGTGGAGGAGCAGCGGGAGCAAGCATGGAAGAGACTGGAAGCAGTTGCTGCCCAGGGCGGAGGGGATCATATGGCAGTTATGTCTAACTAATTAAATTAAATCCAAAGTGATGTGGACCTTATTCTTTATATTCATTTTTTTTTATTGTGGGTAGTCTTCGTTTTTTCTTTTCTTTTTTTGGGTATGTTGGAAATTTTTAGTTGGGGCTAATCAAGGCAGTGAGTGACACACACTACGTAGGAGCCATATGGGGGGAAAGATGTAATAAAGCCTGCAGCAGTTGCGCAGGTTCATTTCTTCTTCTTATTTCTTTCTGGTGTTCCCGTTAGGAGAAAGGTTTTAATTAAATTCTGCATTACCACTCCTTTTTTCCTTCAAAATCAATCCCTTTCTCTCTCTTCAGTTTAATTTGGAATTTTTGATTCCTTCATTTCAATCGTCCCTCAATTCAGCTGGGGGCAGACTGCAGACAGACAGGTTCACCGCAGTCACATGATTCACAGCCATTGTGGTACTGTGGGGAAGGTTTTGATGATGCAACGGCTAACTACAACCAATCCAATTTCAAAATGTAACCTTTCTTTAGGTTAGTGTCTCCCCCACACACTGTGGTGTGTCCCAATAATCACAACAGCCATACATTATTGCCTGGAACTGGAAGTGTTGTACGACAGAGAATTAAAAGGGTCAAGAGGGCTGTGAAGGTCGCAATGGTGGACGGCGAGGCTGTCCGTGGCCCGCCGTTCTGGAATAACATTGCAAAGAAGTCCTCAATGTTGCCGCTGCCGCTGCTGCTTGATTTCCCAGTTCCAAGGCCATCCTTGTATCCTGGCACGCCATTGTTGTCCCTGCACAGCAACACCATATCAAAAGGCGGCAGCTGAATCTATCTTCATGTTTTTACCAACCAAAAAAAAAAAAAAAACTTCGGACGTCTTCTTAAAATACGCTGATTAAATAACATTAATTTTTAAAATGAAAATATTAAAAATAACACAATAAAAATACTTGAAACAAAATAAATAACAAAGTATTAATTTAAAAAAGACGAATAAAAACGTTTCTAAAGCCAAAAGTAATGAAAATGAAACAAAAAAATAAAATAATCAAATAAAAACGAACCTAGTTCATTATTTTAAGTAAGAAACAAAACAAAACCATGACGTTAGAAAATAAAAAACAAAAAGATTTCGGCAGGGGCCCACAAGATGAAAAAAGCCAAAAGGTTAACAGCGTAATTTTCACGCAATAACGTGCGAGCTCAAATCAGACGACAGGATCTGAGTGCACATGGTTTTAAAGGCATCCAATGACCTATGAAAAAAAAAAATAAAAAAAAGCAAATGTATTAATTTCGCGTGTGCTCAAAAGTCAAAAGTACCATAAAATTAAACGGGTGGGGCTCCCGAGATTACTCAGTTGAATGATACATGCCCCCCACTCCCGCTCCCCTCACAAATTAGCAGAAAAGACTCGCCTTCAGAAAGCATAAACCCCCAAAAAACACATAATACAGAAACTTCAAACCCCAGGTAACAAAAAGTCCAAGTACCATCAATTAATTTGGCCTCAACTGCGCACACTTCACAAGACAAGAGAGAGAGAGAGACATTGCTTTCACAGGTTTTAACAGCTTTATGTGTGTGTGTGTGTGTGTGTGTGGGTGAAAGAGGTACGGGAATACCCTTGAACCATGCAAGTTGCAGTTTTGGTGGGTTTTTTTTTTGGGTTTAAAGAGAAAAAAAACTAGTCAATTCTGACTTCAGTGTGGCATAGTGTCGTGAGTGAGGATTGGTATAATTATGGAAGGGGCCTACAAATATAAAATATAATATAAAGTAGGATAGGATAAAAATATACTTGGAGTTGCCTAAAGGGCCGGCGTTGATTGTGAGCTGGTCGACGAAGGTGGAGGACTTGGGCTCTACGCTCTCGGCCTTGGCATACATAGAGCTGAGGTACAAACCAGACGGCACGAAGAAGGCCCCGTTCAACAGCTCGTCCCCGTCGCTCCTCCAGTTCCACCCTGCCCAATCCTTCTTGTCCGGAATGTCCACCCGCTTCGTCACCTGTGTCGTGTGTCATGTGCCATGTGCGTGTGTGTCATCATCTCACATATCCACAATACAAACCAACACCCAGTGATTAACTCAACACTGTCGTTAAGTCGTTAACTCAACAACACAACTGACAACACCAAACCAATCTCTTTAAACAGCAGACATTAATTTTATGAAAAAACAAAAAAAAAAACTAATTAATTACTTACTTGCTTACCTAGATACACTTAATTAATTACTAAAACAAAGAAAGCAGCTACTGATGCATTACTAAGACATACCTCCTTGGCGTCGGGATCGGTCGGAGCGGTGTAGCGGTTTCCCTGGCTGTTGATGGTGGGCCCAGCGCTACCTCCGATGGCATACATCTCCCACTGCGTGAAATCGTTGTTGACAACGTGGATGTAGCCGCGGCGGCACCTCGGCATCCGCTGCACCAGTCCCTCGCCGAAGTGGTTGAAGGCAATGGTCACCTGCATGCCGGAATCAGGGCCGTAGTCGTCGGAGTGTCCCAGGAGCATCACCTCGTTGTGGTGGGCGAAGTAGTTGTTGGAGATGGTGATGGAGGTGGAGCCCATGACGGCGTCGATGAGGCCGTCGGAGCAGTGGGAGAGGGAGCAGTGGTCGATCCAGATGTCGTGGGAGCCGAAGATGGAGATGCCATCGCCGTCGGATTTGCCTCTGTGGCCGTAGTGGCTGGGGGTGGATCGGACGTTAGTGTTCCCCGTGGGGAGGCAGTGGTGGACGTGGATGTTGTGGATGATGACGTTGGAGATGTACTGGACGGTGATGCACCCGCCGCCGACCACGTGCACGTTGGCCCCCCGCCCGTCGATGGTCTTGTAGCTGTTCATGATGAGCTCGTAGCGGAGCTTGATGAGCATGTCGCCGGAGAAGACGATCCACAGGGGCTCCGCCTGGATGACGGCGTGGCGGAGGGTGCCGGGCTTGGGGCTGACGGGGTCGTCGTCGGAGTTGTCGGTGACGGTGTAGATTTGACCGCCCTTGCCGCCGAGGGCGGCCTGGCCGAAGCCGATGCCGCAGTCGGCGAGTCGCTGGCGGTCGGCGGCCCAGTTAGGGTCGCACCGCCAGCAGTCGTCGATGGGGTTGCCGGTCAAGCACGAAGACGAAGAAGACTGGTCGTTGGTCTGGGTTTGGATTCCCAGCATTTGCCTCCTCGTTGCTGACAGCGACACATTCAGCCGCCTGCTAGTCAAAATCAACAAATTAAACAACAACAACTACAACAACAACACATGTATACATTACATACACGATTGATTACAAACACGCATTTTGCTTAATTAATTACACAAGAGTGGGTAATAATAATGAAGTGGGTTTTGAGTTGACCTACCTCTGTAGCTGTTGAACGACGGCTTCAGGGTGAGGGTGCTGGTGAGGGAGGGTGAGATTGAAGGTGTCCTGCGGGGTGGCGGCGGCGGCGGCGGTGGCGGCGAGGGGAGAGAGTGATGAGATTAGTACCAGACAGAGAATGCAGGTGGCAAGAAGCATCTTGGTAGGTCTGTGGCGATGGGAAATCACAATAATAGTGGAGATTCAACAGGCAGAGACAGAGATGGTGTTAACTGTTTAGTCATTTTTTGTGGGGCTAAGCTTGGAAAAACGTTTCCTCTCTTGCTCTCTCGAATGCATATGCAGTGTGAAAAAAGGTTAGAGGGAAATGGGGGGTGGATTTGTTGGTGCAGAATAATAATTAATTCAATTGTGAAAACACTGTGATTACTTTTTGTAATCACAGTGAGTACATGATATAGGCATATAGCAGAGTAACTGGTAATCCAGGTCTGGTCCAGTCAGGCAGAGAAGGTATAAAGGCGCGGTAAGGATGTGCTTCGCCTAAATCTACCTTACATGTTTTTTAACGTGTTTGTTTTAAATTTTATAGCAATTTTTTATAAAAAATAAAAATATTTAGTTTTAATTTTTAACTATTATATTATATTTGAAAACGCAAAAGCTAAAACACCCCATCCAAATATGGTTGGCTCCATTTCTGATGAATTGGTAAAGCCATTGCTGTGTCGTAGAGTAATTAATAATATTAAAAATAAAAAAGTAAAAAAAACCCAAAAATGATAAAAGCTCGAATAGAATTTTTAACTTACTGGTTTATTCGATTTGATCGGTTGACTTATTAGGTTAAATTAGATTGGTAATTTTTACTTAATTTTTTACCTTAAATTTAAAATATTAATACAAAATAAAATATAAAATTTAATTTTTAATTTTTAATTTTAATAAATTAAATCAAATAAATTATTATTATAAGAAATATCTTTGGATTAAACGTTTGTAATTAATGGATGTCCTATTCATAATTTTTTTATATTTTTTATTATCTGAGAACATTCTTTATTCCCAAGTATTTATTTATCAGTTTAAATGGATTACATAATTTATATAATTAGTTTATTTAATTTTCGTTTAACAGGTTAAATATTAATTTATTTGATTTTCGATTAATCAAATATTTGAATTATTGGATTAAATGGATTTATTAAATTTTCTGTTCAGTCCAAAGTTCGAGACCCGGCCCACTCTTCTTTCCCATGGATTTATTTATCTATTATTATTTTTAAATGAGGCGTCTGACAAAATATTGAATGTCATCACTCACGTTCTTCAAAAACAAAAAAAACAAAAAAGAAACTTTTTATTTAACCCAATGTTTTGATATTGCAATCGAATATTTCTGGCGCGCTTAACGGCCGATTAAAAAAATGTACAAAAGATGTTCAACATTTAAGATTTTTTACTATTTTTTATTTTTTTATATAAATACAAACAGGGTCAGTCTCATAAGAGTTCAATTGATAGTTTAACCTGAAAAGATAAATTAAATTCATTGTTTGAACGCTTAGGAGATAGTTTAATGATCACATTTAATTAAGATTTTGCTTTCAAACCTTGTAAACATGATGGATAGACGTGAGGATTTTTTTTTTTTTAGAGTAAAGTGTGAGTTATATTCTAAAAAAACAAAAAATAAGACCCTCAAATTTTTAGGGTCTTCAACAAAATTTTAGTAGGTAAAATACCTTGCAAAAAACGGGAAAAATGAACAACATTGAGTCATATGAATACGTAATCTTTATAATAACCTAAAATCTAATATTAAAGCAACACCCCAACTATACCCAAATACATCTAATTGATAAGAGCCCAAGCACTCATATATAAGATAACCATTATTCCACAACTTCAATAAAAAAGACGGCTCAAAACCTGATCTCAAACAATCCTGATTGGATTTTACTTTTTCTTGCATTTTATTCATAAAGCCCAACAAAAGGCAGCTGATACTAGGGGGCATCAGATTTTTATCGTCTCCCACCATAAAACTTGAACCCAATAATACACACTCTAAGTAATCACCCTCGTTTTGCCAACTTACCTTTCTCATGAGGGCAAGGCAACTGATATTTGAGGTATGATATTCCATTGCTTCCCACCTAAGTGAATAGAAAACCAACATAAAACATTTCATTGATAAATAAGAAATAATTTTCGACAAAAGTAATAAATTTTTCCCATAAACAAGATAAAGCTTGTAATTGTACTTTTGGGGTATTGGTTTTCTAAAATAACCAACTTGGGGGAAAAAAATCATCATTCCCTTTTTCCCAAAAGAGCTCATAGGAAACCCAGGCCTTGATTTCCCTTGCTTTCCAAATTCAACCATCAACCTTTCATTTGATTATGGTTAAATTTGAGTAATATAATTTGTCAACGGGTCGATGTCCTCAAATGGCAATAATTAATTTGTCATATTATTGATTCAAATGTTGATTGATTGAAGAGTTCATAAACTAAATCATTTTGATTAATAGTTAATGTTGGACATAAAAGAAGAGATTTAAGCAATTCATTAAAATTATAAGAGACTTAAGAAGTCATTTAAACTAATAATTGGCCCATACGCGAAAAGTATTACTTTTGAAACCAAATAAGCCTTTAAGGATTTGCTTGAGTCAAAAAGACAAATGAAAAAAAATTATTTTAAAGTTAAATGAAAGCGTTTTACAACCTTAGAGCATCCACTATAGACTCTCTACTTGTGTTTTTTTGTTAGTATGAATAGCTAGTTTAATAAAAATATCTTAAAACTATACTTTTTAAATTCTTTATTCTAACAAAAAATTTAACAAAATAAATAGTAACTTTTTAAATTTAACCAAATGCTATTCACTCTCTATTTATTAAAATATTATATTGTTTCTCACCATATTTACTTTTCTATTTCTTTTTTCTCTTTCCACATTTACTTTTCAATTTAAAGGAATAAATAAATATTTAAAATAGTAATATTTTAATTGATAAATGGTTAAAATAGAGAGATTAAAAAGTGTGCTTGGATTGTTAAAATAGAGAAGATGTATTTTTGGTTATTTTGAAGAGCCAAATTTGAAGAGGCTATAGTGGATGCTCTTAGAGTTTTTAATTGAACATAGTGAGTAAAAAATATAAAGCAAAATAAATTAGAAATTTTATTTGATATAAACATTATGACAAATAAAAATTTATAGTTAATAACAACTTCGATGTTCCTCACTCAAACTCAATATTTTTATCAATATATAAAGTAACACTGTATGATAAGAATTTATATTTTTAAATCAAACATTTAGATTTAATATCATGTTTTTTTCCCCTAAATAACTTTCAAGTTATTAATTCATTTAAATATAATGAGCTTTATTATAAATATTTTTATTATATTTTTTTTTTCATAATATCAAACTTCTATTGCTTACAATCCCAAAAAAACATTTAGAAGCTAATAGCAAAGGTCATTTTTCAACTTGTATTTGAAAATAATTAAACTTAAATTTGATTGAATTTTGGAGAAGTTGGTAGGTTTTTAAATTTGAAATAGTTTGGCTGAGATAAGAGAGTTTTCCTTTTCATTTTTAATAATTTTTTTTGTAATTAATAAATCTAATGTATGAGTACGTGTTTTAACAAAATAAATAAAATATAAGTGTGATTTAGCAAGTTTTTTGAAGAGATGTGATGATGATGGATGGAATAAGGGTAAAGGTGTTCCAAAAATTATGATGTTATGTTGAATGTAAGAAAGAATGACAAAAATTGCTTTAGTTTGAGCCTTTTGATTTATTATAGAGGCTTGAGGGAGTTGTAAAAGAAAATGAACGAAAGATTATGGCAGAATTACGGCAATGATTGCGCGTCCATTGCCTCATAAATGATGATCCGCTCCAGGCAAAGCAAAAGTGGTACACTAGGAGTGCATCCACATTGATGCATGTTTTATATGTAACACAATTAATTGCGGGATATCATACTCACTCCAGTCTAATAATCGAGCAAAAACTTTAATCCCAAAGGAAATGAGTTGCTTTGAGCATGCATGTTCCACGCCTTGAAAAGCAAAACTAAAGAAATGAAAATAAAAAATAAAAAAAAATAAAATACAGAATTTATTAGAGAAAAGTTCCAAGTTTCTTGAATGTTACAAAATCTTCATCCTCAATACCTGTGAGGATTTAGCTTATTGGGTTTGATCATCCCCTTTTCGGCGGACGGACCCCCACTTTGTCTTCTCCTGCGTTCGGTTTACATCCCGTTTCCTCCCATCCCCATGCTTGTTGTGGGTGCAGGCCACTGCTCGTTGGTTTTGTTGGTTAGCTTCCCTGCCCGGCCTCCACCAGCCGGCGTCCTCACTTTGGGGCCTACGCCCAGATCCAATCCTTTCCTTGGGCGGGGGCGGCGTGGGCTGCTGTCGGCGGCTGGAAACCCACCTGCCTGCCGCCATCTCTTTCTTTCTGGGCCGGCCCAGTTGGTGCTGTTTGTGCATTAATAGTTTGGGCCGAAGTTGAGTGCTTGATGTGGCCGCCCCAGTTGCTGTTGGCTTTGAGAGTTCTGGGTTGGTAAGCTGTGGCGGCCCATTTGCTGATGTTATTCGGTTTTTTAATCTAGCCCATATTGGTTGGTTGGTTTGGGCTGGGATTGCTGTTTTGGTGGCTTGGGCTGGTGTTGAGTTCACTCTCCCAGCCCATGATCTGTTTCGGTCCGTTTTGGGCTTTTGATTCCAGGCCTGATGGCCATTTTTCTCCCCTCTAGATTTTGCATTTTGTGATCTATATGGGCTTTATGACTGTAGGCCCAATGATCATTCTTAGTCTTGGGCTGATAGGGCCTTTTTCTTTGGGCCTAATCACCTATTTTCAACTATTGTATTTTTCGGATGGATAACTATTCGAGCATGAGTAGGATTCATATTGGGCTAAAACGAAGATTCATGAATTTTATTGTATTATAGGCTTCGTTGTATAAGAATAATAGAATGATATTTTAAATAATAATGGTATTGTGTTATTTTTAATTTTAGTCATAATCAAATTGAAACACGAGTGTTTTGTTTAAAACTCAGTAAAAATAAACCTTTATATATGTATATATATATATATATATATATATATATATATATATATATATATATATATATATATATATATATATATATATTATGGGCACGAAAACGTATTTCATATTTATTTTATCAATTTTATTAACAAATCAAATACAAACTTAGTGTTTAAGTGTTTTCGTACATAAACATTCACCAACATATATTTACAAACTGTTATATACGGTTTCATGAGAGCATTGAACACGATTGCAAAGAGAAATTTAAAAGCAAAAAACCTATCAAACCAATATTATTTACAATTTGAGATAAGTAAGTTTTACTAATTAAACTGTTTCATGGGAGTCTGGAAGTCAAAGGAACTCTAGTAGATATATTCCATTAATGCTCGCATATGCTTCGTGCAGTTTTGAAATCCATGAAAGCGTGAACAGACCAATTGCGAGTCATTTGTTGCATCAAATTAAAGAATATTACAACCATTTTATTATGTATTGTAATACGCTACACACGTCTCAAAAATTATACTTACCAATGCTCATCCAAACTAATCACCGTATGGTGTAAGATCAATTCGGAACTGTTGCTTCCCCTTGCTTACCCTCTGCAAGGTTAACAAAAACACAAACTAGATGCCATTATTCATTAGTACAAATGTTTATGGAACCAGAGAAGTAACAACTACCACATAAAGGATTTTCATCCTAAAATAAATTAATTGTAGGAGAGATTACCATTGGATCTTTATGAATTAAAATTTAATTGACAACTTTTCCAATGTAAGACATTTATAACACATCCTCTTGCGTGACAATTAAAATAATACACACCGACAAAAATTGTAAATGAAGCATAACAAAAAACATACTTACGAGTTAGACATCATGAATGAAAAATACAATTTACTCTAACATCATATTAGAATCCAAGAGTTTTTCATCCTAAAACCAATTGGTCATAGGAGATATTTTAACGGAATTAATATAATATGATTTTCTCACGTTTCGTCTCATTCACGATTTTCAGCCACATGTCCATGTCATATTGTCCATGTTGCCGCGTGAGGGAGTGTTAGAAACATTTCACATTAGAAAAATTATTAATTAAATAATGACCTTTCCTCCAATTAATTGATTTTAGGAAGAAGTCTTTCAAAATCTAATAAAATACTTATAACATTGACTCATTTACCAAATACATATGAATAATTATAATCATTAATTATATGATTAAAACAACACTGGTCGCAACAACAAAATAACATAAAGAAGAAACAAAAGAAAAGTACAAAAATTAAAAAGGCTTGTACAAATTAAAGCAAGCATCAAGGACTCGAAATTCTCAAATTAATTCATACTTCAAGCCAAATAAATAATTATAATCAAGAATTGTACGAATACAACAATACCGGCCACAACAACAAAATAACAAGGATTTTCCATTATAGCTCATATTTTATTTTACAGTAAGCCATTTTTCACTTTTATTCCCACCTAAAAGAGTAAGAGTTCACGCAAAGAACATATACAAGATCAGCAGGAGCATAGAAGCATAACCAAACAAAGAGCATTCAAATTTCAAAACACATTAAAAGTGATTGGTCACATATGGCAGGCTGTCAAAAGAGAAATAACAACACAAATAACAAAATAACAACAATTACACTATATAGAATAAATTATTAACACTAGCTTAACAACCACAAGCCATATTCCAAAAATCGTATCAAATTTAGACTACCTAAAATATTGAAACAAAAAACTTACAGCTATTGCCACAAGCTCATCTAGAAGTTCCTCCAAGTGCCGCAGCGGCTACCATCAACAAGCCAGAATTTTTATCAAAAATGTGATTTTTCTCACTTTCTACGTAAGTGAAAGCAACATAACAGTATTTTGACTGAATTAACTACCAAAGCTAATTGCAAAGAAAATTGAGATAAAATAGCCCAAGTCGATGCTCATGAACTGAGGCAGGTAAAATTTTGACAAAACTTACCCATTGTGTTGGCCCATCAACTGGTGCATTAAGAGGATTATCATGCACCTACATCGCCAAAAGACACTGTCAAATGGCTGAAATGCAGAATTATTCTCTCAAAATTTTCAAAGCATAAATGTCACAAAAAGTGATGAACATGTCTACCAAAAGGGATGCCAATATTAGGTCTATAAGTTGAGATATATGCTTAACACTGTTTCTAAAATCCCTACCAAGCAGGCATGGAAAAATTGGTGCAACCAGGGCAATGTAAGGTGCAGTGGTATTAAAGTAATGGAACCTGTTGCAACCAAAGCAATGAGACTTCAATGGAAGTATGCAATCTTCATCATATTGGAAATCTAATCTATTGTGTATATCCACCTTCTAACAAGTATTTGATACTGCCTTAGCAAGAAATTTAGGTATCAAAGAATAATTAATATGGTATCCATCTTCATACGCTACTACTTGTTGTCTTGCTGTTAGTTGTAGATAAAATTTTCCCATGCCTTCCCTTTCTTTTCTTGTTTGTTTGTTTTTTATTTTATTTTTTGCATTCGTGCAGTCCTACAGTCTTTTGTGAATATTGCTTTAGGTTAAGTCCCATTTACCAAATAAAATAAAATAAAAACATGCTGTTGAAACAACTCTACTAATGCTCCTGTCCTATTTGACTCCTAATGCTGCCATTCCCAGATTCCATCACTCGCATGAACTTCAGGCACCAAGTTTGCCCGTACTCTGACTTTTTTAAATCTACATGTTACGTGCTACGTGCTACATGCTACTGTCATATTTGCCCTTAAAATCTGATCACTTCAAATAAAAGCCACAATAAACCAAATCTAATATGGTACCTCCATAAAAATTCCATCAACTCCAACAGCAACTGCAGTCCTTGCAATGCAAGGTATTAATTCACGAAGACCTCCGCTTGCAATGCCTCCACCTTCCAGCTAAACAAAACCAATCACGGGCTCTTTACATTAAAACCAATAATAAACAAGACGGGAATAGTTTTTAAAATGTGCATCAATAAACTAACTACTATCTACGAGTGAAAAAAGAAAATTTAGTGATAATGGAAACACAAAATTACTATCTAAAGATAAGCAGGAGAAGGACGCCTAGATTTTCCCCTTCCCCAGACCCCACAGCGTGAGAGTTCGGTATTGGATACGCCCTTTTTTACTGATTATAATTGCCCCCCAAAAAATTGAGGAGTGATATTCATTTAAAACATCCCCATTCCAAGCTCAACAGACCAAGGAGCGTCCAAATTTTAATGCTGGAAAAGACTAGTTTCAGCAAATAATAAAGTAAAGATGACAGTATTTATCAGGAGATTAAATAATAAACCATTTTGCATAATAAAAAAGTTAAATCATTATCTCAAGCTTCTGTTGTAATTAACATTCATGAAGTTTCCAATGAGGCAAAGTTTGGAAAACAAAAATGGTTTAGTTGCTACAACAAAATAATTAGGAGTAATGTAGCACAATATTCAGGGAACTTCAGACATTGCGTAGTAACATACAACTATACCATCTGTCCAATTTATGAAGCATGAAAAAGTGACAATTCACACCTTTCTCCCAGCAGGCTGTTGTAACGCATGTGTAATATCGGCTACCTGAAGCATGGCACTTAGAAAGTTGTAAAAGACCTTCACAAATTGTTGTGTGATATGAAGGGTAATTTGTTCATCTTTATTCTCAACTGACGAAAAAAAAAATCCAGAACATTTAAAAAAACAAATCCTCAAAACCACTAAAATAGGTGTTTCAATCCCATAAAATTGTATGGCAAGTTGAAAAGAAGAAACAAATAGATTTAGTGAATTTTCAGTTCATCAATATGTGTGGTTAAATATTGATGTACATGCACAATCTTATTGAATGCTACACTTCCAATACTGTAGTCCATGCACCTACTAATAATTCATAACTAAAAGCTTTTAAATTTAACGAAGGACCAAAACTACATTGTAAGAAACAAAATAAGAAGAAAAGTGGGAACCGTTTCAAATTTATAGAATGCCCAAACATTTTTAGCCTTTGCATATATGAAACATCTCCTCTTGTTCTTTTGTTGTGCATCTTGTCTTTCTAGTTTATTAAACACTTGTCTTTAATTTTTTTCTCTCCTAATAAAGTTGCTTATATATATATAAGGTAAAAGGTGTATCCAGAGACTGCATATTCATTCATGCAATTCCAAATAATAAAGTATGATGTGGAACTTTCGTCCCTTTGGATTATCAAATCTGAGTTAGATTTTATCATGAATAAATTGTTTACAATACAATACCATCAAATCCAATACAAAATTGTGATAGATTTAGAGATTATGAAACCACCATTCTTGCAATTCCAATCTTGTTTTCAGCAAAAGAGACACAAATTGCAAACATTAATACAACAGCAAAGTACAAGTATGCAATATACAAATGGTACTATTTATTATTATTTTGTATTTACAATAAATAATAGTCTTTCATAAAACATGATGTATTACAAAATTCCTATCATGAGCATGTTACTTACAACAGGACAGTTGGCCTCTCTCATCCATTCCAAATTGCGTGGGTCAACAACAAGATCATCTAGACAAAGTGATTAAAACAATAGGATTAAAAAAGAAGTAAACCGCATTTATCCTAACGTCATTGGATAAAATTTTAACTATCATCTCAATTTAAATTTCATAAAGAAAATGAATATCATTTTGGGAGAGTCAATATTTTCTCCTAGACTCGCTTCATTTACATTGAAACTAGGAGAAATTAAAGAAGCTCAGGAGACATAAATTAGACAGGAAATAAGTAATTTAATACCCCTCCACGCCACAATGACTGTCCAATTTATATTTCCAGCAATATTTAAGTAATTTTTATCCACTTTAACTTACTAACTTACCCCTCTTTATTTTACAATATTGAAATTTATTTTATGAAATTAATAATTTCTCCATAAAAGTGTGCTTCATGATTAAAAAATTATCAATTAAATTCAACAAAGGATGATCATGGAAACCTATGAGAAAAAAATAGAGCAATTGTAGAAATTGGACAATAATCTTCAGACAAATGGAATTGGAAATATGAAAAATAATTGTGAGATGGAAGGTGAGAAGCCCGTGCAGACCAGAATCGTGGAATAGTGTATATCTCTGTAGTTTTATGCTTTCATGTGTAGAAAAATATTCTTATGACTTTAAGAAATTTAAATTTGAAAACCTCTACATGCTTCAATGCTTATCAAGTATTTAGTTATTAATTGCTAGAAAGTATGGTCATATTCAGAAACCTATACATCTTGGAACTGATACAAAATCCAGAATGTCTTACTATAACCAAACATAGTTCCTCTTTCACACACCATCACATTCTCATTGCCTGCCAGCCTAACTTTTTCAGCAGAGTTTACCATGACCTGCATTGTGCGTTTTTGTCAATATACAAACAAAACCATGTGTTAAAAACTTGTGCTTTAAAGATTTACAAATGATTTAGAACTTTTGGAGAAAACACAGGTTTGACCCATGCGTGAGTATTACAGAATCCCATAAATACTTCACTTACAGAAGAAGCACAGAATTGGCCTTTTTTTATGTTGATGATTCTTCCAGTCTTGGAAGCGGCAACTAGTAGGTCTGTCTGTAATCATAAAACACCAAGATACCCCATTCAGACCTAACTTAGAATATTCTGAGTACAAAAGAAACATGTCAATGCAAAGCTTGAAATTTTTATATGACCTGACGACAGAGAAAAGCTGGTATCTGAATTATATCCGCAACTCTTCCAACCGGTTCACACTGAAATAAATCAAACGATAGTAACAACCCACAATTCCCAAATTTTCTTAGGTGTTCTAGAGGGAAGAAAAACAGCTCATATAAAATTAGAAATTAAAAGAAAACTAGATGCCAAACTAAATATAAGTACTAATTAGACAAATTAACCACTGTACAACATGTGGCATTAAGTGATTCTAATTTTTTCTAATTACGCGAAGGAAGAAACACTCCACCGCTAAAAAATTGCACAAATCCTTAGTTATGACAAGCAGACCCTTGCCACAGACATGCTATCATTTTATAAAGGAATATCACATTCACAGAAAACATAATACTAGAGTTCCACATTCATAACTGTGTATGGGGACCTCCTAAAATGAATAAAATGATTCACCTTGCCACTGAAAATTGAACCATATTCCCTAATTAAGACACAAAGCAATATACAGGGGGGAAACAAAGACATTCGAAGTAGGAATTTAAAAGGACATATAGAGTATAAAATATAAGAAAAAGTAAGTAAAAAAATGCACCTGGATAGATTCATGGACATCAGTAACAACTGGAATGTCATAAGCTAGTTTCACCTTTTCAAGGATCTGCCACATAACACATTTTTATGAATAAAAATCATATAATCCTAGCTAAATAAAATGTTTTCAACACTCCAATCATAATGCCTTGAACAACTTTAACAATATGTGTGTGTTTTTGCTTTTGTGCTTCACCATTTAACACAACTATAAATCCTACGATAGTGTAACCAGCAATCATACAAGTTGCTCAATGGAATGACATCATTCAAAAAATAATATTTGTGTTTCCCAAGGTATGGACCATGGTGTTAATAATAATAATAATACAGTTTTTTGTTCACAAAAACGTCAATCATAAGTTTCCCTTATCGACTATATACATCATAAAACAGCATAGTATTTGTATCCTATAATTGAAAAAGCCATACGGCTATTATTGGAGAGATATAAAGTTGTGATGCAACAGAAACGAAGGACAGTGGAATACTAGTGCTTACCTTCAACCCTTCAACCATACCAGGACCCCGAAATGATTTTGAGGACGTCCTGTTGGCTTTATCAAAGCTCGACTTGAAAACTAGAGGCAACCCAAATCTAGAATAGTTCAAGTAGAAATCTCAATCGCGCTAAAAATGTAAAGAACACGACATTATAAGATAAAGGAACCCCATACATAGGCCATATTTCCCACCAGATGAGCAAATGAACCCAGTTACTAAAAATGCATTGATGGCACGGTAGTAAATTAAGTTTTTTCAAAGCTTGACTTGAAATCCAGTCGCAACCCAAACCTACTATATAATAAATAGAGTCCCCAATCATGCTATAAACTTAAAAACAAAGAATATAAGACAAGAAAACCCAAATGACATATTTTTCGACCATACAAGCAAAAGGCGGTGAATATCTTCTTCACCAGGGGCTCGTCATGGCATTTGGAAAGAACCCAGATGCTAAAACAAGCACAGATACTAACAGCAACTGAAGGGTACACTAGACACTTACTTGGAAGTGATGGCCTTAATGTGCTTGGCCATCCTGAAAACATGTTCTTCAGATTCAATCACATTGGGTCCCGCCAACACGAAAAACGGTTCCGCCGCCTGTACGAGTTTCGATGCAATCAATCAAAAGACTAGCGGATTCTAACTGCTGTTATCACCGAATAAAAAAATTTTAAAAATAAAGAAGAAAAAGGAGACAGATAATGATCGAAACCTTGAGCTGCTTAAACAGGGACGCAGATGAATCCATCTCTCAGGTGTTGTTCCTGTGGACCTGCATTGGAGGGTGTTGAGGGAGTAGGAACAACCGAAAATGAATGTAGAGATTTAAGAAATTAAGATAATAGGAGGAGAGAAGAAAAGAATTACAGACCTGAACTGAAGCGAGACACTGGAGAGCATGCAGATCTGGCTCCTTTATAAAAGATGCATCCGTAATTGCAAAGACCCAATAAATCAAATTGTAGCGAAATTAGCCCCCGTAATAACCATTATTAATGCTGTGTATAATAATACAGCATAACTTTTTTTCCTTTCCGATTTAAATAAATAGTGATAAATAAAAATAATAAAGCAGAATATGTTATGTTATGATGCAAAACATTACTTCTCTTTTATTGAACTTATGAAATGTTTATACTCACCCAAAATATTTATACGCTAAAACTATTTTTGAAGTGTTTAATAGTTTGATTATTGCTTAGTCTTATTTTTATAAGTTTAATTCAGGAAAAAAAACAGTTGTATCCTTACAATTGTTATAAAATTTGAAGTCATAAAAACTTAAAATTTTCTTTCTAATTATTCGTATATATAGAGAGAGAGTCATACCAGGATGTGAGACCACCATTTATAAAATAATTATACATATTTTTGTTTATAAAATAAACAAAAGTAACTAGATATAAGCATTAACAAACTAATCCATAATCAAGTTTTTATATAAAATTGCTCATATGTATGTTTGTAGTATTAGATAATGTCAGGCTGTCTTGCACTTGCTTTTTTAATGACACATATGAAAAATTATAAAATATGAATGTAAAATCACCAATATAATTATTTCAACGAATGAAAGTTACTAACTATGATATTTAAAAAAAATCGTTGTGTTTGGTTGGCGAAACCCAAATCATAAACTTGTGTTTTAAAAATAAAAATTAAAGCTTTTCTCATGTTTGATATTTTTTTTAATGAAGTAATATTTTTTAAATCTTAATTTGAAAACATCTTTCTTTTTGAAAATCCTAATTTAATTTTATATTAGATCCTTTTTTTCTCTCTCTCGATTTCTCTACTTTGTTATAAGCCAACCAAAATATTTTCTTCTCCCCCATTTTTTTTAAATTCAATTTTTTAATATATATATTTTAAATAAAATCTCTATTATCATACAATTTTTTTATTTACAAAATCAAAATTTAAACTTTGAAATCTAAACACAAAAACAAAAACACCAAACCATTTCTTATGAGTTATTTCAAAATCAATGATGGGATAAATCCTTCTAGGAATAACCTACCTACACAGAGTTAGGGCCAAGTTGGCCAATGAATGATTTATTTTTAGAACAACAACAACAACAACAACAATAATAATAATATCACACAATGCTTGCTGCTAAAATGAAAATTTTAGTGTTACAGCCACAGATTCGCAGGAGTCCTTGGCAAGGCCTCCGAATCCAATTAAGGTGGGCGTGCCTTGCAAGGCAGAGCTGAGATAACCGCCCAAACAATTACACTAGATGTTGCTGTTCAGTACAGTTTCCCCTTTCCAAGGTCTCACATACGCAACAGAAGGATCTCAACAAAGAACAAGCCTTGCCTGTACAAATTCCACAAATTTATTACATCAACATGAGTTTAGGGGAAAAAATACAAAGCCTTGCAAACAAGAAAACTACTACTATGTGAATAAACATCAATCTCTTTTCAACAAAGAACCAAACGATTTATATGAATGGAGGAATTGGCATAGGCTTGTTTTCCTGTTCTGTGGACTGGGAGTCTAGGACACTGCATCACTGTCTTAGACTTGTGAGACCATCTATCAAGGTGACCAAGACATAGCAATAACAGGTCAACTTTACCTATAATGTACAGGAAACTGTGACTTGGGAGCCAGGTTCCAACCACATTTCAGAGCAGCCCTCTTCTGCGTTTGTAGTCACTAACAGTCAGGGTTAGTGCATGTCTCCTCCCATCATTGGCTGGGACCTGGCATCCAACAGTGGCTTCTATCCTCTGTTTCCTGGCTATGAACCCTGTATGGGCACCTTGGGGCCCACCAAACTTCTGGAGAACAACCAGTGAGATTGGCAGCTCAAAATTATGCAGGGTATTTGATTCTGTTCCTTGGCCCACAGGTGCACTCGTATCTACCAATTTCCCTGCACCAGCTGCAGCCTTCAAAGCGGCTGCTGTAGCTGCCACGCCAGCCTCTGCTACAACCTTTACTCCTGTTTTGTCGTCATTCACAACTACCAAAGCAGCCCCGGTGGGCACATCACCATTTACAACCATGGTGGCCTCATCCCCCCCAGCAGGCTTTGATACATAGTAATTTGTTGATCTGGTCCATCTTCTTGAAAAGGGATCATACCCAGCTTCTCCCGCTTTTAATCCTGCGTTAGTTGGTTTCATTTCCGATGCATTTTTGAAGTTCTCAACCCTATTCCTTTTATTCATCTTGGCCAGCCGAATAGCCTTTACATCTTTTTCCTGGGCTTGACGGGATGCCTCAAGTTGTTGCAGCCGAACTTTGACCCTCTCAACCTCTGCCATATCATGCTTGCTTTCTGCCACATCCATCTCCCTCCTCAACCTGTCCTTCTCAGCTGCAATATTTAACGGCCTTGCTGAAACAGATTTCTTTTCCTGCAGCATCTGCTTCACGGTTTCTGCTGAATAAACAAAAGTGTTGGTTTTCTGTATGGCTTCACTTTTTTCCTTGACATCCTGCTTACCTGGCAACCGGCCCCCACTACGCTTCACTTCCCTAACCCACTGGTCAAACTCTTCCTTAAGTGGAGAAGAGTCTGACACCATGGCCATCTGCCATCTGGCAGCAGAGCTTTCATTGCCCCAGACACAGTTCAGATACTTATGTGTCATCTTATTCTCAAGCTTGTACTGCCTATCTGTGTCTGTAGCATCAACATTACGGACCATGCATAGCCTGTAGATGGGCCCAGACCTTGATTTCCCTATTCCGACCCTTACAAAACAGCCTACAATCATGTCTTCAAAAAATGGCTCCATAAACCATTTTGCTAGTTTAGATCTCCGGATGGTAATATTCTTTATGTCTTCAAATGTAAGCACATTCGATTTGGTCTTCCTGTCGTCATCACTGTCGGCCATTCTTTCACCAACAATTGAATCATCATCTTCACTGTGAGATTCGCTTTCACTCTCACTCTGACTGGAGCTACTCAAACCAGCTGCAGCATAAGGCTTCTTCTTGGCTGAAGATAAGCTCCAGCTGCCAGAGCTACCTTTACCTGCATCCCGCATTTTCTGATGAGCAACTGGGTCTTGCTGCTTCAACCGTTTTGCACGCAACTCATTTAATGCATCATCCTTGGCAGCTGCCCTGTCTGCAGACCTAGCTGATGATCGCACTCCACGAGATATTGGGGCAGGAGCTTCTTTTCTGGGTTGGGATTTTTTCTCACTGCCCCACTTCGATCTGACCACTTCCTGTAGTTTCTTATCGTCTTTTTTTGTTGCTCGCTCTGACAAAATCATTTCCCTGTGAAGCTCACTTAACTGGGCAAGCTCCTCCCGGTCTTGTTCATCCTTGTAAAGATCACTCCCAACATCAGAATCATCACCGCTATCACCACCACGATCAAAAGCATCATCCCCTTCTTCCTGGCTGCCCTGATCATTGTCTCTCTCACCGGGGTCTAACCTCTTTTTCAAAGGAACTTGAGACCCAGAGGGTTTCCTCCCAACATAACTACGATCATCATCTGAATTATCATCCCTAGAATCACTTCCATCATCAGAATATGAACCTTGAAGTCTCCTTCTAGACGAAGAGTGTGAGTGCTGGTTCCTCCCCCCCGAACCAGTTCTTCCAGCTGCCTCTAGGAGTAATTTCTCCAAGTCCGTCATTGTCTAATATGTCTTTTTGTAATGCTGTTGCTCAAGTTAAGAAGTGCAATTAAAAGTTAATAAGTTTGAAGCAAAAAAGAAAAACAATCGGAAAAAAAAGAGTTGCTGCAGTATCTATGTTTAACAAAAATGAGATGTTGTACATCCATTTCGCATGTAAAAGTACAAACTAATAACACTTAGAATAAACTGCGATTTAAATAATCCACAGGCCAGTTCATAAACTCAATATAATAGTAATTTATGAATATGATGATGAGTGTTAAAATAGTTCAACCCTCTTTGAGGTGGAGTGCCCAGTTTTAGGGAAAAAAAGAACCATGCATATTTTTATAACAACTTGTAACAAACCTAAAAAATTCTTAAAACTATAAAATGCAAGGACCCCAAGGAAGTAGCTCATTTAGAACCTATTCAGTAGTATAAAATTACATCTCATAAATTTGACTTCAATCCCATAAACTATCAAAATTATAGTTTTTTTTATTATATGTTTAAATTTCCTTGAAGAATCTCTACAATTTCATAAGCGGGTATAATAATTTTTTAAATTTTATATTTCATGAAAAAAAAGGAAACTTTAAATGAAAATATATCTGAAATGTGACCCAAAAGCTCGTAGCAAACAAAAGAGCCAGCTTGTTTCAAGTCACAAAAATATATGAAGGGAAGACAAAAACACGACTAAAAACTAGAATATATAAAAATTGCATATATCAGGTTATTCCAGCAAACAATGTTAAAGTGGAGTTTAAATTCTCCATGATTTTCTAATTATACATACTCACCAGAGTATGATAAAAGCATACAACTCTTTCAATTATAAATCACTCTGGTTTTGTTATTATCTATACTTTCAAAAGTTCTTGTGCTAATCATTGTATAAATCACTCACTTTGCATTCACACAAATGAACAACAGCATTACTGATGAGTAAGAATAGTCTTTGGATAATGAACCTGAAGAGAAGGCCAACCATGTTTAATGCTATTGAAGGATCCTCAAAGGTATTATCTATAAATAAGTTTACTCTCTCTACTGAGTCTATTAAAGCACAACATCACCAAGTCACTAAAATCACAGATGAATTTTTTTTATAAGTAAGAAAATTTATTAATATGAGAAAAACATACACAAGCTGTGTGCACTAAAAGAACATACAATAACAAGCTAAAAAAGAACACCCATGAACAACATCAGAAATAGACAATAGAGACAACATGCCCGAAGCAAAAAACCATTCCCTTAAATCCCAGAAAAAAGAAGGGTGAGCTCGGACGTCGTCAAACATGCGGGCATTCCGCTCACGCCAGATACACCAAAAAAAATAATGAGGGACAAATCGCCACACCACCGAATGGCACCCCACGCCCCCGAGCCAACACTCAAACAACCCACGAAAGGATGAAATCTTAAGACAGCAGCAAGTGTGTAATGTAGATAGAGATAACCTTATAGTTTCTAATAATAAATGAAAGAAGAACTTAGCCAGATTAAGCATGATAGAACTGAATTAGCAAATGCTAAGTTGTTAATTAAAGAATATCACGAGAAACTATGAGTTACAAGAGGGATAAACAAAGAGCTGACTGCCAGTACTGAAAAGAAAAAGAACTTAGAGAAAAATGGCTGAAATCACTGCAAGGTTCGGTATGAAAGAAAATGGACTCTGAGACTAATTAGAAAAACAGGAATAGTTACCCATAGCGAACTAAAACAGGTGTTGATAAGTTAGTTTATTCAGGAATGTCAAATATTGAATTAGGAGTTGGAAAACCTGTCCAACGGGTGGAAGAAGATGCTGCAACTAAAGTCCAAAATATTGCAGCATTTGCAAACATAGGGCAAAAAACTCTTTACCAAAGATCATTCAAAAACCAAATACTAAGAATCAAAAGCCTAATTGATAGAAGGTTAAAACATTCAAAAAATGACCTACGCTAAGAAAATGACCCAAATACTAAGAATCAAAAGCCTAATTGGTAGAAGGTCAGAAAATGTGGAGAACCTACGTTAAGAAAATGACCTAGAAGAGGTCTTTCTATTACTACTGTTATAAAAGGGGTCAAACATTCAGAATGTAGGCTCAATGAAGCCAATTGGTATCCAATCCCAAGGGTACCAAAACCATATAAAAGTAGGAAACCTAAATTGAGAGGACTAAGGTTCCTAAAACAGTGAAAATGTGGACACCTAAGAAACGGACATATAAACAGGTCTAGCGAGTTAAAAACAAATCTTATCCTGTTAGAGCCAACAAAATCTGGGTACCAAAGTTTAGTCTCATGTCTGCAGGAAAACCCAAACGGAAACCATTCTAAATTCAACAGCAAATCAAGTAAATAGTATCTGGATAGTGGGTGTTCAAGACCTCATGGAAGAAAAATGACCATATGTCATGTTTGGAGATAATAACAAAGGTAAGACACTAGGCTATGACACTATCAACCGGAGTCCTTCCTTTTAAATTTGTTGCTTTTGTAGAAAGACTCAAGCATAATTTGTTAAACCTCAGTCAATTGTGTGACAAATATTTTGAGATTGTTTTTACCAAATTTGTTTGTATTGTTGACAAAATCTCTAAAATAGAAAAGCTTAAAAGTACAAGGAAAGGAAACGAGTATACAATGATCTTAAAAATGTTAATTACCATGAATTATTATGTTTTCTTGCAAAAAACATCACGTGAAGTCAGCTAGTTGTGGCACAAATAAAATCTTTGCAGCCGAAGATAAATTAGAAAGCATGACAACAATAAGACAAAAACATCAAAATGGAGACTAAACAAATACCTATCCAAAAACATTCAAATCACAAAAGCAATGAATGTAAAAGGACACAAGTCCACATTTTGTTCCCTCTCTTTGCTATGATAATATATTTTGATAAACTTCTATCCCTGGCACCATGGCACTAAACCTTGCAAATGAAATTTCCAACTTTTGTTACAGGTCTTAAACATTCATAACCTGTGGCTGTTGGGTATAACATGTATTAATTTGAAAGGGTTACTTAAGAACATGGGTGGGGCATGTCAGCATATGTTGGCGGTCTGTCAAAGGCACAAACAAGTTCCAAAACCTATAAGATGTGGGTCCATGCCACAATGACCAGAGCACACAGTAGGATTTAATTAGGGATAAAAGTCTGATTCCGTCAAGGGATGTTAATGTTTTTGTGTTTAAATCCTTGATTCAGTAAGACTGGTATGACTCCCTTAAGGGCAGGTTATGAGTTCACACCAACCTTATCCCATTGCCTAGCGAAAAGACAAGAGGAAAAAAACTATGTAAACACATGCAAGAACCCAGCCTTCAAATTATAGTGCTTCAGAGATTACAATATGAATTTTGTTTCAACCCCATTACATTAGATTTACATGATTAACAAGTTTTCAGAAATAAAATTCGAGCTTACCAAAGTAAAATAAAAAAATCTGTATAATACAGGAACAGTAGCAAACAGAAAATCTGTTGGGTGTAGCAATGTAAATCGATATTATCCCACAAGGTGCAGCTTGGCTTGTACAGTTGTAGAGTTCCGTACACAGCATCTAATTCTATACCATTCGGTACATTTGAAGCATACACTGAACTACAGCCATCTCCTGTTGGTATTCTAATTCTCGTTTGAAGTAACGTATTCCCTATTAAATTCCCATCTCATAATAGCTTCTTATTACCTAGACTTTCCTAGTTATGTTAGTTTCATGTCTCTATTTCTTAGTTCTGTTATAATAGAACTTATGGTGTTGTGCACGCAATTGAATGAGATCAGAGTTTAAAATTAAAGTTTTTGAGATTGGAGCACGGGCTTCATCCTATTTTCCCTCTTCTCCGTTTTAAAAACTTTATTGTTGTTCATCTTCTTCCCTCTTTTCTATCCTGTTTTTCTTCTTCCCCTCAAAGCATTTGCATTCTTCTTTCCATATTCTACAAGTTTCCTAGTGAGCTTTCTGCAAATTTTCTAACCCAAAATTGAAGCCCCATAATCCTACTTGGGACTTCTTATTCTTTTGATTATTCTTCTCATCTTGAATATGATTACCCCCCCCCCCCCCCACCCCTCCCCATCTCGATCCTATTGCGATAGCATCTCAAAACTGCACAATTTAGTCTATCACACACCAACAATTTTGTGCGAATCCCAGGATGAATTAGTTGCCCAAAAAAAAAAACAATCAAACAAACAAACGACACAAAACAAAGCATTATAGAGTGTCAGTTAAATCTGGGAACATAACATATAGCAGTGATTTAACAATAAAGTTTCCGGACAACTCAATGTAGACAAATTATATAACTCGCGGAGAAATCGAGAAACAAAACTCGCATACAAAATTTACTTTATTTTAAATGTTTAGGGGGGCAGAGACAAATCAAACTTTTTAATAAAAGCTAACATCAAGAGCTCCATAAGGAGGGAAGGAAGTACCTGGGCTTCAGAAGATGAACGATGACGTCGGCACCAGCAGAGAAGACCCGTCGGAAGAGAGACGACGAAGGAGAAGGGAGCTGTTGCCTTGCCTGTTGGGTCTTTGGAGGGCGTGGGCAGTGTAAAGGACGATTCCCACCCCACCAAAGTAAAAAAAAAAAAAAAAAAAAAAAGGAAATTAATAAACTCGACCGATTATTTTAAATAAACTGAAATTATTTTTTAATAATTTATCAAACCTTTTAATTGCGATAATTATTATATTTATTTTAATTAGTATAGTATTACCCTAGCATTTTCAATAGAATTTTATATAATAGAATGCCGGTAAGACAAATGTGATATAATAATCTTTTAAATTTATGGAAATTAATAATTTGGAAATCTATTTCTTAATTGATATGCTGTGTTAAAATTTCTCATAAAAACATGCTAATATATTTAATTATTATTTGTTAAAAAACATCTTCTCAAAATTACCCGTATATATATATTCACAATCACTAGAAATATCATTGCATTTGTTTTTAGTTACTATATATAATTATATATTTTATATGTATATAACTATTTGTACTTGCATAAATGCATGGAGACAAAAATATCAACTACTTTCCCAATTTCTACTAACTTGGTAAACTATATTTTATGAGCGGGAGAAGTAGAAAATTATTTAGAAAATAGTTTGACACATAAGCACTGGAAAAACTTCTCCTATGTTATATTTTTTTTATAAAATAAGAATGGCCACATTTCGTATGTCCTCCTTTTAATGAGCTGGAAGGATATATACTAGGTGCTTATGTTGACTTTTTCTGATGATCACTTTAAAAGCTGTATGAAAGTATTAGGGCATTGGCATCGAGTTTATTAAAAGTCAATGAAAATACTGAAGAATGTTAATGAAATATAGCTATATTAGTATAATCAAAATTCAAAAGTTAAAATGTGTAATTATGAGTTACATAACTGTATCTTCTTTTACAAATGTGCATATTTATTTTATTATATTTTTAAATATTTTCTCTTTTATCTCTTTCTTTTTTCATATAATATTATTATTTTGATAAATAAAAATAATTTAATATGTAATTATTGATAAGAAGGTTTTAAATTGATGAAAATGTTACCATTTTCCAATGCTCTAATAGACGTTGCTTTTGTAAAAAATAATAATAACATAATTTGTTTAGGTAATCATTTTTTTAGTTTTTTTATAGCGTGAACATGATATGACAATATTTTATTGGCCAAGTAATTTAATCATGTCATTAATTAATGATTTAATTAAAAGTAATAAAATATTTTCATATAAGTGTTCACAGGTAAATTGTGCAAAAAATATATATAATAACTTTTATCTTTTCCATCGGCCAACAAGACAATGAGTAAAACGCTTATTTTGAAATGAAATGGTTAAAACAAAAATTTGTCATATGCACATGCTTGCATTTTCAAAACAAAAAAAACCGATTCCCTAAACAAATCATGTTATTAATTTTGACATGTATGTACTCGCTTGCATTTTGCATTTTGCATTTTGCATTTTGCATTTTGCTCACGGGAAAGCCGTTGTTTCTAGCTACTTGTCTGTCGGAAGTTGGCGAAGAAGCCGATTCATAACGCTAAAGCAAGTCCACTTGCAACCGAGTCCATGAGTTTTATTAGCTTTCAATCTCCTAAAGTGATCAATTGCAGGCCCAACATTGTCGTCTTTTTGCATTGGTATCAGACAAATAAAAGCATTTGCACGGATTTAACAAGAAACAACAAATGTATGTTTGCAAACATGCTGGGATGTGGGACAAAGAATAATTCTTATCTTTTTCGTTCCATGTACGTCGTCCAAGAGACATGCATGCATCAACAATTAATGGCTAGCTATAGTTAAACATGAAAATGTCATGTAATCCTTCCTGGCAAAAAATCTCAATCCCAACCCAACTTGGTTGGCGTTGTAAAAAAAACAAAAATACAAACAAGGACGGAGGCTTGGAACCTAATTAAACAACAATTCAACACCATATACGTAGAATCGTGGAAGAAAAGCAATGAGGTGCCTCCTCGAGTCTCTCTTTCAATTTAATTGTTGTGTTTTTTTCAATTACTTAATGGCGATTGACCCAAAATGGGTTTGTGTGGCAGATTGGCAAAATGAGGGAGATGAGGGAGAGGGCTGGAGAGCAGAGGCAGCGCGTGGGTAAACGGGGCAGTGGCGAGCGTGATTAGGAGGGATCCGAGTACCACGGCTATATCGTGCAACCAATAAGCTAGCTTGTGGGCAACTGTTTTTCCAAAGGGGGTTTTGTTTGGATTTGGGGTGTGGGTAGGGTGTCAAAGTGAGTTGGCAAAGTGTGAGAAAGAGAGTGTGAAACGGGCTCTCACATTATAATTGCCCCACACAACTGTCTTAAACCCTCCCCACCTCTCCCCTATTTTTGCACCTTTTCTGTTTTAATTCTAACCTTTGTTTCCCTTCCCCTTCCCTTTCCTCCCCTCTCCCTCTCTCTCTCTCTCTCTCTCTCTCTCTCTCTCTCTCTCTCTCTCTCTCTCTCTCTAAACCGTCTACTGTGTATATATATTTTCTTAAAATAACTTGAAGAAAAAGGTTGGATGTACTTCAAATATTGGCAGACTCACCAACACTAACTCCTTTCCGGAGCTGTCTCTGACTCTCTTTCTCTCTCTCTCTCTCTTAATGCTCGTTTCTCTCTATATATGTATATATACACATATTGAACGCCCACATCCCCAACTTGCTTCCTCCTATACCCCTCTCCCCTCTCATTCTCTCACGAATCAATTACAAGGTGTGCGCGCGCGCGTGTGTGTATATATATATAGGGAGAGAGAAAGTATATATGGAAGTCCAGGAGGAAGCCATCACCATGGAAGTGGAGGCCATGACCACCAAGGAAGAGGATTATGATGATGATGATCATCATCAGCCGACTAGGGCGGCCCAAATGATGATCAAGGGCAAGCGCACCAAGAGGCAGCGCCCCCAGTCTCCTATTCCCTTCCTGCAGGTTCCCACGGTCAATTCCTCCTCAGCCACGGGAGACTGCGGTGGCGGTCTAGGCCTAGACCCCCCTGCCAACATGTCTCCTCCGGCCAATTCCTGGGACTTTCCGGCGACCTGCAGCGCCACTGAGGAAGAGGAGGACATGGCCAACTGCCTCATTCTCCTTGCCCAAGGCCAATCCCGGGAGCCGCCACCTCCTCCGGTTCAGGATGACAATCGTAATAATAATAACGCGGTGGCCGGCGTCTACAACTGTAAGGTTCCGGCGAGGAGCAGCAGCAGCAAGCTGGGGGTGTACGTGTATGAATGCAAGACCTGCAGCCGGACGTTCCCGTCGTTCCAGGCGCTGGGTGGCCACCGGGCCAGCCACAAGAAGCCCAAACTGGCAGCCGCCGCAGAAGAGAAAAGGCGTCTGCAGCAGCGTTCCGCGGAGAAGGAGTACTTTGGCCAATTTAAGAGCAGCAATGTCAATACCCCTCATTCCCTCTCCCTACAGCTGAGCTCCAGAGCCATGCACGCCTGCAACAACAACAACAACAACCACAACAACAACAGGAGCAAGCTCCACGAGTGCTCCATCTGTGGGGCCGAGTTTTCATCCGGGCAGGCCTTGGGTGGCCACATGCGGCGGCACCGGGGGATGGCGCCACCCATAAATGCCGCCGCCTCGGCCACGACCTTGTCGCTAATGAGTCCGATGGCTTTGGATGATCATCAGACTGTTGAGGAACTCATCACGATCAGCAATGATAATAAGAATGACGATTACAAGAAGGACAGCAGCAATATTAATGGGGTTAATGGCGGAGCTGGAGGGTTGTCTTTGTCTTTGGATCTCAACCTCCCTGCGCCAGACGACGAGCGAGAAACCAATAAGTTTGGCTTCCCTTCTAAGCAACAACCAGAGCAGTCACATCTTGTCTTCTCCACTCCAACTTTGGTAGATTGTCAACACTGACACAATAATTATAATGTTTATTCATTCTTTCATTTCCACGTGTACTTTCATCTAAATTAATTCCCACACCCATTGATTGATTCTAATTATATCAAACCAAATTAATTAAGTTGATGTGATTAATTAATAATATTCTTCCTATCGCTTCCCTACCAATACCATGCTTTTAATCTTGAAACATATATAAAAGCACTTAATCAATTCTCTGGATTCTTTCTAGATTATATATATATGTGCAACTTTTTAAAATGAATTAATTACTCCTGTGGTCTTTACTTATTATTTTGAGCTCTTTGTGTTTGTGTTCATGTTATTTGTTGTCTTTTTGCCCCTGCTGATCCTTATTAGCCCTAAAGTTTAATTTTGGTTTATATAATGTTTATAACTAAGCCATGATCAGTTTATGAACATTAATTAATTTTAAAATTGTAAGCATTTGTTTGAAGTGAAGTGTTCCCCTAGAAATAGAAATGGCGTATAAATGGGAAAAAAATAAATGAAGTGAAAACGAAAAGAGATGACACTGAATAAAGAATGAGATGTGGATTTGTCTTTGTCCATCCTTGTTGTTATTTACTTATGTTATAGAAACTATTGATCAACAACAACTTATTTAATTTGGACGTTTTTAAAAAAAAGTAGTGTGTATATTAATTAATTATTAATTACTAGTGAAACACTTTTGTAGAGCACGTACGTACACTTCTATTGTCAAACTACCACAATATTTCTTTCTCTCCATGACATAGGGGAACTACCCCACAACATGAGACAACTAGTTTCCATATTAAAATGGTGTTCAGGGACCAAAATAAGTTAGGGAATGGGGAGGAGGGCGAGGGCTCAGGTAGTTCTCACGAAAAGTTATGATGGGTTGTCCTAGCTAGCCGCTTATTTGTTGGCTTGTTTGTTTTTAGTTTGTGCACCTTTCCCACCACTGGCCACGCGCGGTTGTGGAGGGCCCAAGCAAATTAAGGCCTAGGACCTTAAAAAAGAACAATAAATAGATAGATGACAGAAATGGTATGTTCAGCGTATATGTCTCACTTTGACTGAAAAGTTGTCCACTAGATAGCTAGCAGTACTGCAGCGGTGCCCGTGCTTCATATGTTTGATAATTAGCGTGTAGATATATCACACTTTCATTGAAAAGAGGTGCACTCTGCAGTGCGGCAGTGACAGTGTTTCACCGCCGGCACATGTAATAATAAAAGGGTCGTTGTTTTTGTGATTAAAAGGACCTTGCTTTGCCTGTCATACTGTATCGCGAGAGTATTAGCAATAAGCAGGCAGGCACTGCGCCTAAATGAATCCACCTCTCTCATGAGTCATGATGTTGGCCCATGCATAGTAGAGGACTTCAAATACAAACATCACACATTCGCTAGAACTTGTCATCCTTGCCTCTCATCTTTTATACTGTCTTGTCTTGTGCGGATTTGACTGACAATTAGTGCTGAGGTTATCATTATTAAAAAATTTCTCAATGGAAACTTTTTTTCAGAAAAGTAGGAAACAACTTTTGGAAAATCGGAAAAAAAAAAAAAAAAGATGGCCATGTGTATATACACACACACAGGAAAATTTGTATACAGCTTGCAATTAATAAACAATAGTAGCCAAAGCCTTTGAATGAGTGTTGGGCTTCAAGTTTTTGTCATAATAATTTAAGGGTGAAGAGGTAGAACAAACTATTGATTTGCATTGACTCGAGACTTCTAAAAACAACCCAATTCAACCAAACTAGCTAGCTACTATAGTAAGTAAAAGACATTTTGGACCTACAATCCAAAGGGGCCATTCTCAGTTAAATTTTGTTATGAGATTCAATGGCCAAAAAATAGAACAATTATTGAAACCTAATTTGGAAGTCAATAATCTTAGAAAGGATTAAAATTACATCTTTAGTTGGGGATTCAAAATGTTAAAAAGAGAGGCAAACTAGCAACAATCAAACATATACAAAATGTGTGAAAAACAATAAGATACTAACATTAATTTAGTGTTCTTTATTTGGTTCAAAGAGCTTACCATTATGAATTTAGGATAAAAAAAGGCTTAACCAATGGATGTCAAATACATAATCAATACAATTGAAGGGATATAAAGAAAAATTCATTCAAATTCTACTCACGTTAATTATGTAGACAATCTAGACCGTACATACCAAATTCTCCTCACTTAATTAGCATCGAGGAATTAAGAACAATCCCAAAAAATTTGACTAACGTGACTTGATGGCAGCGGTAACCTTTCTCTCTCTCTCTCTCTCTCTGATGGATAGAATCACAAGAGTTAATGTTGACCACGCATGTTGTTATTATTAAATTATAAGCAGTTCCCCTCTCCATTTATCAATATTATCAACCTCGTTTCAAAACAAACATTCGTATTTGTCTCCCTTCATCATATATATCTTTTCTTTTTATCAGCCCCTTAAATAAATAAATAAATATATATATATATATATATATATATATATATATCGGTATCAATAATCACTGATTGTTATTCAAATTCAAATAATATCGAATATTCAAAAATATAAATTGGGCCAATATTCATGGAATATAATTGATAAAAATAAATTAACCGTACGACCTTAGCTTTCATTATATATGGGGATTGTTTATGGCATTTTTTGTTGTGTTGCAACTTGAGAGATACGAAGCATGCAAGGAAAATCAAAATTGGGAAAAAATATTATTATCTTA
The DNA here is from genome assembly GCA_023512835.1 of Taxillus chinensis. Classification (NCBI taxonomy): domain Eukaryota; kingdom Viridiplantae; phylum Streptophyta; class Magnoliopsida; order Santalales; family Loranthaceae; genus Taxillus; species Taxillus chinensis. The sequence continues at coordinate 41,636,394 of CM042087.1, forward strand.
AATATATTGATAATTAATGATGTTATATAAAATATAAAATATAATTTATATATAAAATTTAAATGTATTAACTTAAACCAGCAACAATAAAATATAATTAGTTAAAGCATGCAACCACTTCACAATCTAAGTCATTTTTATATGAATAATACTTCAAAACCAAGATAGTTTACGGACAAATTAGTTTTTTTTAAAACATAATATTTACCATTATATAAAATACTTTTTAATTAACTTTATAAATTTAATCATTTGTCTCATTCTTTATAATTACCCTTTTTATATTTACAAACAAAAAACACACTACTCTAATCACCTAAATCACAAATCCCTGCAAGTTGCGGTCATCAGGTAATTGGCGCCGGCATGGCATGCATCCAGTGAATGCAAAACACGCAAAGCCAACTGCAACCATAGACTTTATGCAGAAAAGCCTATCACAAAAACGTTTCCCCATCTCCGTAACTGACTTATTGCTTTAGGAAGTAAGCAAAGCTCCGTACGAAGATGACAGATCCTCAATTGCACGCAGGCATGCTTCTGACATTGAAAAGAAGGCACAGCAATTTTTGTTTCTTTTTTTAGTTTTTTTTTTCAATTTTCTTTTGCTTCCTCTATACATAGTCATTATTTAACATAGAAACAAGTAGAGCAACATCCCAATACCAACATCACATATGTACAAAAGTTGGTTCGCCTATGCCCTGATACATATACATACTCTACACGCATAAAGGTACACCTGCAGAGCAGAGGGAGTGAACTGCTCACCACTGGGTTTTATGTACACGGGACTTGTTTCTCGAGAAATGGCTGGAGAGGGCCTTGTTTCACGGAAAATAGCTGGAGCCCGGGAGGAAAATGAGAAGCAAGCAAAGGTAACCCGAACTTCCAAACTACAGGATTTGTACAAAATGCAAGCATGTCCAAGATGCATGAAATTAGCACAAAGAAAGTCAGAGACAATATAATTGGTGCAGTGAATCGCATACCTCAGCTTCTAAGCCCAGTTCCTCTTAGAGCGAAGTTGAGTGAGTTTGTCCCTGTATTGTGCTACAACAAAACAACAGCAAGGCTAAAGAATTTTGATACACAAAAGACACCATCTTCTAATAGATGAAAATTTCTAGTCATATCATATGGCCATCCATGCTGGAAACGCAACAGAAGGCAGGTGAATGAACTCATGACACAATTTTTTTCATTTAAGCAAACCCAAATTGCAAAAAGAAATAAAGAGAAAAAGATTTTTTTTTTTTTTTGCAAAAAATTAGCTTCTGGGGTGGAATATATAAATAGTCATTTGGACGGCACTCACTAAAACTACAATATCCTAGAAAACCTGGAGTAAATGACAAAATGTCATAATATCTTTAAAGTTCATGCTAATCACATATTTTATTGAAATGTCCTGGGCTGACTTTTTATTTGTGAATCTATAACAACCTGCTATACCCAGCCAACTTACTGGTGTCTTTGTACTAAAAAATTGACAGAAAATAAGAATAGGAAGGATTCTGAATTTTCCAAAGCAAGGTAAAAAACATATTACCAGCATCTTGGTACCGCTCTTCAACAGCAGCAACCAACATACTGCGCAGAAGATTAAATTCTGTTGTTTCAACACATGGCTGACCACTAGGCCTGAGGAACACCAACCCCGCCAAAAAAAGGGGGGAAAACGCATTATAACCAGATTAAACATATATTATACAGGTAAATTTACATGCTTCGAAATTATTATCATTTAGAATACTAAAAAACATAACAGGTGAACCATGCCAATACTTGCTAACCAAGAAATGATGGAAGTTCAACGCTATGAGATATAATTTCAGCTTCTTTTTCATTCGCACATTAATCTAAATAACAATAACATTGGGCCACGCACAAAGTAACAGATCCAAGCATAGCTCATCATGAATAAATCAAAGCTCAAGATCTAGGATGTGAAAGAGTGGTGGGTGAGCAGGAAAAGAAGGTTCAAAACTGTTAAATAATAATAGAAAAATAAATAACATAGATCGAAGCTGAGTCTGAACAGACACTTGCTCGAAAAAAAGTTAATTTCAATTGTTGGCGTAAAATATTGTTTGTTTCACTATGGAGAAAAAACAATTCTTGCAGAGTTCATAAAGGAGGAGAAAACAGTATGAAGTTGTCTTCCACCACATTATATGAACATTTAATTATTATGATTCTTCTTTCTTTCTTCCTTTTTGTTTTTTTATTCTTATGTCTATTGTCTACCACAAACTTCACACAAGTATCAGATATCAAGAATCCACGTGAAAGGGAAAAAAACAGACTGTTGAGGATCTTAAGCCTACCTATCAAGTTCTGTAAATAGCAAGCCATCTGAAGCAGTGGCCTGCATTGTCAGTTTTGCAGTTTCAATGACTCTCATTCCATCATTGTATGCCAAATACCTGTTTACTTGTATTGGCACCTGTACACGATGGTAAATAATACATAAAGAATTAAACAAGCAATGTTTAATGTTTTTCAAGTTGAATTGCGGATTATCACTTCGGCTTATCAGAGTCAGAGATTCTGGGCTTCCAAATTTCCTTTGAAATAGAAAAGTAAGATTGAGGTAAATCCAGAAGTTCAATCTCTATCTTCTGAATTCTAAACTACTTATGGGGCCAATGTCACTGATTTGAAATTCAATTGTAAATTGACAGCAGGATTGAACAACAGTGGTTGTGCAAAAAATTGATCTATTCATGGCCCAGTAGAAACTTTATATGCGATTAAATGGGCGGTCCCATGGATATAAAAAAATGGAAGTGGAACTTTTTCCAACGTAAAATTCTATCAAAATACCTTGCACCTTACGGCAATGTTAATGGCATCCGAAGGTCTCAAGTCAAAGCCAAGACACTGTGCCTCACCCACCTGCTGTCACATTCAGTTTTATCAGTGACAGTTGAAAAAGCACCATTGTAAAATAGTCAAATGAAATTATGTTTGTAGTATGCGTTTGCCTTTGTGAGATACAACTGTGCAAAGTACGCTTCATGCACTCTCTTGGTGACTCTAACAAGTTTCACCTACAAAGAGAGAACAATATGTGAAGTCCAAATCCTATAAAAATTCATCAACGTAATAAACACGTTTAATTGTAACCAGGAAAAGAAAATTGAAAGCAAAAGTTCTACCGCATAGCCCATTTGGTCAATCATTTTCATTATTACTTGATACATAGTAGGCCTAGCCTGGAAATTGAAGAGCAAACACAAACAGTTAGAATATGCATATAATTTCGCACTGATTGCAAAAACATGTATGACCCTGGCTGAAAAATAACAAAAAAACATACAATTTGGACATTTCGCACTGCTGCCATAAGCAAAACACTCTGTGTCTCCACTGCATTTTGGAAGGATTACTTATTATTTAAATACTACGAAAAGAAGCACAAAACAACATCCTAAACTACACAAAGATTTCAACTCATTTTTAATACTAATACATTCAAAAACTACATACAAACAATTATGGGGAGAAGAAGGCCTGAACCATCTTCCATCTTCAGTACTATTGCGGGATGAGGTGCATAATCTGGCAGATGTCCGGCCTGAGGGTTGTTATGGACGCACCTTATATACCTGCCATCCCTCATTTTAACCATGAAACCATCCACGCCGCTCTTCACCTCAACTACACGGATCAGCCAAGGAACAAAACCATCAATTAATGCAACATCACGACTACTATGAATTCCAAACAATCCATACTTTTGCAACAAAACCCAGAACGATCCAAATTCAAATAAGAGAACTTGGAAGCAAAACGGAAACATTTTTCTACATGTTCAAAATCTACAGCATCGGGGACTTAGGAGTGAATTGATTTACATACCAGCTTCGACTACACTAGAGTTGACATAATCTCCATCATTCTCATTGAAATCTTCTGCCGTGCTGCCATTATCGTCCTCGGAAGAACTGTAACTACAGCGGGGTGTCTTGAACTTGGCAAGATGTAGTTTTTGTTGATGTTGACGACCCACCTTCATCCTACGACCGCCACCTCCGGAGACACCCTTGAATCCCCACAACGCACTCGTCAGATGCCTAGCCTTCATCACAAGCCTGTGGACTGGCACAGTGTAGGCTCCAGCTTCCTTTGCGACTAATCCAGGGCAGATAACCGATCCTTGCAGTATCCCCATCTTCAAGAACACAACAAACCTCGTACTATTTCCACCAAAAACAAAACATGTACACATGTTGCAAGAAATCAACAACATCGTTAATTCATGTGATTTACGCCCAGCAACAGGCCAACAGCAACACTTGCCCAGTTACGAGGATTGAAAATCAATCAATAAACAAATCAAATAAAATCAAACCTAGAATTGAACGAAACAAATTTCAATCATCGATGACAGATAAAGCGATCAGTGATTTAAGCAAGCAACGATTAGGATCAGGAACGAGGAGTTGGTGACAGCAAGGGACTATGGATAAGAGATTCAATCCAGAGCATATAAAGCTTAACTGGGAACTGTACTAGACAATGACGGTTATACCCCTTATCAGGCACCTATTGGCATCCAGCACGAACTTAAATAATAATAATAATAATAATAATGTACGTAGTTGCGTTATATATTTAAAAAAAAAGAATTACATTGGATTTTATTTTGTTTAGATTAAACATATACATTTATTTTTTATTTTAATTATTTATTTATTTATTATTTCATACACATAAATAAAGAAACGTGACCATCTTAGTGAATTTATATACTATAATTAATTAGATGACATGCCTTATTTCTTATGCGAATATAACATAAAAATAAGTGTATATTTGTTAATTACTCTTTCTAGTAATTGTTGTCATAATAAACTTGGGTGAGATTACACAACTCTGGTGGCAAGCAAACAACTGATATGAACATAATCCTAAAGTAATAATGCAGAGTTTGCAAGAATCATACATTACTTACTGTGTTACACAGAGCTACAAGATGTGAACTTCTATGAGACTTCGGGCTAAAGTATACAAATTCAAATTATAATGTTGCTGATGAAGAGTTAAGATGATGGCTATGCCAAATTTCATTGCGATTTTGACTTATAAAATATATTAGGGTCATATTCCTATATTTAATTAGAGTAATAATTAAATTGAAATCAATTAGATAAAATAATTTTAAAATTATAATTTTAGGGTAAAATAGGAAAAACATAAGGCCTAGAGAGAAATCATAATATGTGATCGTGAAAAGGTTACTAAAAAAACTTAAAAATTGTACCCAAGACATTTTCACTCATGCAGACCAACAATAATGGGTATTTTTTATGTTTTATTATTTAGATGTAGTAGAACAAATAGTTAATAATGAGAAAATAATAATTCTTTGTTATACATTTCTGGTATGATGATGTGTTTTTACAAAAATTAAAATAAAATTATGAATGAAAAGTTAAATGTGAGTTTGGAAAGCAAGGGCATTAAAGGAATGTACACAAAAATATCACCGTATTGTAACTTAAAACTATCGTGGCGACTGTCGTGGATTCGGCTGAAATGTCATGGTTAATATTTTTAATTTATTTTAATGTGCCAAAGGTATGCATGTTAAATTATACTTTTCATTCAAGGGCATTAAAGGAATGTACACAAAAAATACCACAAGATTGAAACTTAAAGCTGATTATATATATGCTTTGAATACTTGTATGATACGCAACACGTTTAGATGGGAAGTGACGTACGGAGTAGATGGCGTGTCAATCTCTAATGTGTTTTTAAAAAAAAGATAAAAAATTAAGGGCGAATTCCAAAAATATGATATAAATATATCATATTATATATGTTGATTAAAAATATAAGATCCAAGCAATATGATTCAAAAAGAAATAAGATGACACGGAAATTTAATTCAGTATATTTGAATGAGAGTTCATCAGAAGTTGCATATCTCTGTATGTGAGCAAATCTAACAGTAAAAATTTATGAATAATAATAATAATAAAATCTGCTTCTTATATTTTTTGATTCTGCTGTCTATATTTTTTAGTGTATTTTATTTATTCTTAAGTTGATTAATACAGTATAGTTGCATTAATATTAAATGTCTGCATGCATTCAGAAATTTAACAGAGAGTTGGACATATATTTATGCATTGTTGCAGCTAAAAGTTGGATCATAGTGGCTGTCTGTTTAATGTAGTGTGATTGTAATTGCCAGCATGTGATATGGTGTATGACTTTAGCCTTGTAATAATTTACAGAGACGCGACTCTCTCCCCTGCTCAGTACATGACAGATTGAACCAGCATGCTCCTCAACTGCCTGACTTTTTTCTTCAAGTTCATACCAGTACGTAACTGTTGCCTCTGCATGATCACAGATAGCATGCATCATCAACGTGAAGCTTCACATATTCAAACCAATCAGTAAGTTCTCTATATGAGAAACAAAAGCAAAATCAGTATATATATGTTAACGACTTGGGGCATTCCTATTCCTATAGAACGGTGGTAACCAACTCGATCGTTACCTAGATGATGAGGACGGTGGCGGCGAGGTCGACGGCGGCAGACACGAGGAGGAAAGAAATGGTGTGGTGGTTGACGGCGTCGAGATGAGATCTCAGGGCGATCCGGCAAGGTCGTACGTACCAGAGAACGGTGGTAGCAAAGTTGCGGAGGTTAATTCCAGCGATCGATCCAAACGGAATTCACGGAATTATTTTGTTCGGCTGTCGTGTATAGTTCACGAAATTCGCATAATAATTATGTCTAACGTGTGGCTGCTAATTTTGCCTCCGAAACGGCATAACCGGCCTGAAGAGGCTCCGATTTTGCGCGTACTTTTATTGATTCAAGCCTCAAGTATTTTAAACCACAAACGATGACGATGGAGAGAGAGAGAGAGAGAGAGAGAGAGAGAGAGAGACCGCGAAGTAAAAAAAGCAAATAACGACAACAAAAACAGCAAAACAAAACAAGACATCAAGGAGGGGAAAAGAAATTGATGTCTTTTTCCAAAATTTGTCCCAAATTGAAAAAGTACTATTGTTGTTTATTCGAAAGGAGAGAATTAAGATGGGTGTTGTTGCATGTTCACCATTTTTCTCTCCTTCCCCATCCCATTTAATGATGCAAGAGGCATGACTCGAAAATTTCTTATGGACGAGGATGACTTTCAACGTCTCCTCAATCTCTTTCCCATCATTCGATCCCGTGATTATCATGTACGTACCTCTCTCTCTCTCTCTCTCTCTCTCTCTCCTTGCCCCATGGGTTTTGAGTTTTGGTATCAACGTCTTCTCTATTATCGTTAAATTCAAACTTTATTCACCTTTTTTTCTGAACCCAGTGATCTACTAATCCGTGCTGGGATTCTCATAGCTCATGTCCTGCACACATTTCTTCTTAATTTTTAGTGTCACTGATTATCTTTATGGCATCATCTTCATGCAGTCATGCTAAATACAGTTTAGATTTTTTTACAACATGCATGAGACCACTTAACCGAAAAATAAGTTGCATGAGACCTCCTCCTCATTCACCTTGAAGCCATATTTTCTTTTAACCATCGAATTTGGTGTTATAGAACTCTGATTCCAGCCATAGTACATTGCAGCACCCTGTTTATGGAATCTGTTTGATCATGTACTTGTACATCTATCTCTTTATCTGGGAAATTTGGCATTTGCAATAGCTAATCTCGTTCATGCTGCAACAATTCAATTCCCGTAATTTTCTTTCTTCCCCAGCAGCCCCTTCTATTGGCTATGTTTTCAGCCAGAAGAGAAACATAAATAGGAATTATACTTATTCAAAACAAGTTGATCATCTCCAAGTGGATTCTTTAAATAAAATCTGTGTAATTCTTTCCCTCTGCATGAACCAGCTTATTAATTTTCATTTATGTGCTTTTTGAACTACAAGGCTAATTTCTGTTAATTATGTTTACTGGGTTTTGATCTTGGGTCTGCTTATTTTTAGGGAATTTTTTTTTGCTCCCAATTTACATCAATTCCCAATATTATGACTTGCCTATCATTAAACTATACTCCTAGACACTAATGAAATTTAAGCCCATCCTTTTGTTCCCATCTTAACAATTTAACATCTCCTGCTGGTCAGCTCTATGTGCTGATAATTGGATAATTTATTCAGATGTAAATTAATGTATTGTCATCAAGGCTCACATGAGGGGGATTTTTAGGGCTTCATTGTTGTTGGAACTTCAGTATTTAGGGTTACTGATTTCTTGGGAAATGATTAGTAGTGTTCAATGCTTGTTCAGTTCTTCTTTTTCTTTTTATCTGCAACGTATTGCACAATTTTGTAAACCATGTGTGAATTTTATGTCCTGCTTTTCTTTTCAACTGCTGCTTCTAACTGATGAATTGTAGGTAGACTCAATGTCAACGAACCAGTTAACAGCTGGCCCATCGCAGGGAAAGGTATACATCATATGTTCTTTGCAATTTCTGTTGCAGATCGATATATGTTTAACTTAATACTTTTAATATACAACCATATCATAACAGGAGAAGGAAGGTCAGGATGCATGGGATGAGGGGGATATAAGGGAAATTAAAGTTCCTGGGAATCATGAATCTGGTATGTTTTCATTGTTGCTAATGCACATTACTTGGATCTATTTGTATAGCAGTGTCATTGTTTTCTAAAATCATTCATTGGAGTGGAATAGTAGGGTTTTCATATATAGAAGTCATAAAATTTAATTATTTTGTGTTTGATGTAACAGACGCTTTTTGGGAGAATTTAAAGTTGGTGGCAGAAACAAAGGTTAATTATTTTTTATTCCTTTGTTATTAATTGTCACAAGCTATAATTATGTTAACATTTTTACTATAGAATAACTAAACTAGCATGACGTGTTATCATAGCTAATTAGCTTATGTAGTTTTGATAAGTTGTTTTTTTAATTTTATTTTATAAAATATAATCATAATTTTTTATTAATGAGAGATAGAATGATTTGATAAGTTACATTATAATATATGGCAAGAATTTCTTATTTGTTACGGTATGTATGTGATCATGCCTACATATTGCTCAGAATAATTCTTCAGCAATGTGGGTATTTTCTTTTTTCTTTTTCTATAGTATGGAAATGAGTATTTAATTTATGGTGGTTCTTCAGTTCTAGTGTGGTTCTTCAGTTCTTTCACTACCAATCTAATGATAGCATTAAAAAATTTGTAAATAATTACCTAGTGTTTGTTCTTATATTAAGTAAATTATATTTCTCTAATCTAAGTGAGTTGTTTGGTGGTTAACTGACCAGACATCAAAATTACTATTCATATATAGACAAAATGGTTATACTGTAATATTAAGCAATCAAACATTCAATACTCCTGAGAAAAACAGTTAAACATTATTAATTTAAAGTGTTATTTTGATTTAATAACATCTTGTGCCATAGTAAAAAACTTTGCGTGCACGCTTATTCTTATACCAGCCAGTATAATTTTTGTGCAACTTACCAAAGTAGTTGTGACTTCTTTTATTTTTTTTAATTTATCAAGCAAACATAGAATATCAAGTGGAATCTAAAGTTTTAGTTTCCAAAATCAAGCAAGCAAATGCAAGTTCAGCGTCCGGCGACAAATTGTTAAACCACTCACCTTTGTAATAGCTTGTGAGCTATTATGACCTTGATTATATATATCTAGTGGCCAGTAATAGTTTGTTTCTGTGGTGGAAATTGTACAATTTTGATGTTTGAAGGACAATGTCTTTTATTTGGTGATATAATAACATACTATTGTAGAATGTTACCCTAGCAGAAGAAAGCCCACCAAACCTGCACCATATCCCAGATGACATCACTGCTAGAGAGGGTTATTGCATTAAAACTCCAATTAATATAATTTGTTATTTTATTAACTCTTCTTAAAACTAAGTTAGACTTTGAAGAGCATTTATGTTTCTGGCCCTCAATTTTAGACAAATAGAGCATTAAGTTCAATATTTACCCATGAAATTTATAGCCTAAGAAAAAGTAAAAATAAAAAACAAAAACAGAGTAGGAAAAAATATGGTCAGATTGCTTCTTCCATTAAAAGAATTTGAGCACTATTTTTTTTTTGTTGTATGATAGGTGGGAGCAGCAAAAGCCGAAAGATATTGCAAGGCCTTTCAGAGAATTCATTATAAGCTTGTATATACGCTAAATTATTATTGAATTAAAATTTGTTTTCCCATAAATTTATGCATCCAATTATTAATCTAATATTCCTTATTTTTCTTCTGAATTTTCCCCCAGGTATATGAAGAACTGAGTTTAGATGTTGCCTGGAGCTTTGTAAACACATTGACTTCGTGACACTTTTTTAAATTCTTTTCTAGATTTTTATGAAGTATGTTTATAGGAGACTATTATTCAAATTTAAGCTTTTGACTATTGAAATTTCAATTTGATGCAAAAGTTTCATACACCACTTCATATTACCATTTTGTAAGTGGGGTTTGAAATGAAATCAATTTCTTTCATATTTTCTTGATCTATTTTGAGTATTGTACCTTCGATAAGGTATTTTAATTTTCAAATAAGCTTCCCAAAAATAACTCATATTCTTATATTTAATTAGATTAATAATTAAATCAAAATCAATTAGATAAAATAATTTTAAAAATTATAATTTAAGGGTAAAATAGAAAAAACACAAGGTTTAATCTAATATTCTTAGTCATATTGGTACGCGAGAAAGGAAAGGAATCAAATTACATTTCTTTCCCGCATTTGATATGAAAATAGAAAATATAATAAAATTCCTATAGAAATATTATATCCCCACATAGGGAGAAATTAATTCCTCTCAGCCCTGGGTTGAAGGTTCCCTTACATAAGAGAGTTTTCTTTTTCTTTTTTCTCCTTATTTATTTATTTATTTTTCTTACATCCTTTCCTCCGTTTCTCTCCCTCTATCTCCCCGTTGCAACCACCCTCCCCTGCTCAATCCGCCGCGGCCGCCCAGCCCCTAGCAGAATAGAATAGGAAAGAAATTTTTTTGTTTAATAAAACAAATTTATTTAGTAAAATTTAATCAAAGATATTTAAGTAATTGCATGAGTATATTATCTTACTTATTTTTGCATACCAAACGCAAGAAAGATAATAAAAAAATTTATATATTTTCCATATCAATTTTATCCTTTTAATGATACGTTCCTCAATTTCATACCAAACAATCACTTAAAAAGAAATCATAATATGTGCTAGTGAAAAGGCTAATAAAAAAACTTAAAAATTGTATCTAGACCAACAATAATGGGTATTTTTATGTTTTATTATTTAGATATAGTAGAACAAATAGTTAACGATGAGAAAATAAAATTCTCTGTTATACGTTTCTGGTATGACGATGTGTTTTTACGAAAATTTAAATAAAATTATGAATGAAAAGTTAAATGTGACTTTTGAAAAGCAAGGACATTAAAGGAATGTACACAAAAAATAAAATAAAATATCCCACTGGATTGTAACTTAAAAAGCTGACTACGTATGCTGCGAATAACTCGTGTATGATACGCAATGCGTTTGGATGGGAAGTGACGTATGAAGTAGCGGGCGTGTCAAAAACGGGCCATCCCTAAAAAAACATTGCTTCATATATACTGTCAATTCTATTTAAAACACCCAAATCACGGGCTATTATTAAAACAAAGGCTCATACTACGTACGGATAATTATTTGATTATTAGATAGTAGTTGGAAGTACAAATTGGAATCTTACAGTAATCACAGCTGATCGACCATTCATTTATTGAACTTCAAAATAAAAATGATTACACAATAATCGGTGGATCAAACGTGGTCTATCCTGAAATTTTCATTAATGTTATTTCAGCTTTTGGGATTAGGATGACCAAATTTGCTCCATCGACTTGATCGAGCCACTTAATTATATATAAATACTTATTAAGGCCAATGATATATATATATATATATATATCTTGATTCTCGAATATGATCATCATCATCATCAAGTGTCAGCTGGGCAACTGCGGAAGTAATGTAATGGTACTGGTGCCGGTGCCGCCAGACAGACGTTAAATTGGTCGTCTCTGGCGGTTAGGTAAGACATACAGGCCACGGGCACGAGGCAGAGCCCGCGGCTTCTGAGGTCACTTCTTGGTTCTTGCTTCCTGCCGTCTCTCGCTGTAGTGTCCACACGAACTATTTCCTATACATGCATATGCGTTCACATTAATTATATGTATAAATATATATTGCTAGTATTAATTTACGAATGATTATATATCAAATGACCATTTCTGGCTAGCATATATACTATTTCAATAGAGCTAAACTAATAAAATTACCCTTCTGTTTTTACCACGGGTATTGTTGCCAGTTGATTTCATGTATGGAACGCTGAGGGTCTGCAAGAATTAAATATTTTACATTATAAAAATTAAATCACCAAGTTCATTATTTTTATTTGTGGGTTAAAGCAACACACACACTGACACACGCACATATGATCTAACACATATTTTGGAGGGTAGAAGCACCTCAACGTGGCTGTGAAGGAACTTAATGCATTCCGTGGCCTCCGCGAGCACTGATGCCATGTCTGTCTGCAGTAATATATATATATATATTCACTCATAAATCACCTTAATTTAGTGTATTATATTATCAAGTATATATATCTTCATCAGTAACTACGTACCTTACAAAAGGGTGCCACCAACTGCTGGAGAGTCGAAATTCTGTCTCCCAGTTTCTGTTTTCTAACCTGGCCAGGCTAAATATTTGGAAAAAATAATTGGAAGAGTATATAATATTAATTATTATTTAAAATGCTGAAAGCGCTGAATGATCTACTTCATAAATTTATGGGGCACCGTCAACCTTAACCATTGCGTCTCTTAATTGGTTGCTGAATGCGTACAAGTTTCTAACTAATTAAGATGTGATCCAACATCTTGCATGACGTTGGATTATATATATATATATATATATGCAAAATAGTAGAAGTACAAATTTTGGGGTTTAATTACTTCTTTTTAATGAAGGAAATTAACCATGCATGAATTAATTATCAGTCGTCTACGGTAGTTATTTATTACCTTAAAGGACGGCGGGGAGGAATTGCGTGCCTCAAACCGTGATTTCTTGGCTGCTGCTTCATTTGGTTCCAGAAAACCTCTGCCGGTTGTTTTTGAAATTACCTCAGTAACCTCATTGTCGAAAGGCATAATCTTTCAAAAACAAAAACAAAAAAAAAATCATAACCATCACGAAAAAACAAAACATTATCAAATATTTTGGTTGGAATGATGAATCTCTGAAAAGAAAAGTAACATATGCTAAAGTTTGCTTCTTCTTTTTTTATAAAGTAAAGAAAGAAATTTTTTTGATTGAATGAGTTAATCAAAAGTAGTTATTCATGAAAAAAATAATTGAAATATCATTTATGATTTTCATAAAGAGCTTGCCTAACACATTAAAAAAAATCATATTAAGGAAAAGATATTCCTCCTATTAATAAAATATAAAATTCTTCTAGATCTACTTTGTATTAACTACATATATATACACATGCACAGAAACATATACATGGTAATTGGTAAGCATAGAAAATTAGTTAGGAGAGAAGAGAAACTGAAATACACACATATGTATATATATACACACACTCACTTCAACCTGCCCATGGAATGGTTTGCTGGTTTGCTGGTGCTGTGGATGAAGACCATCAAAACAATGGGTATGCCCAAACAGGCCAAGACCAGGCGAAGGGTACTGGCGGCTAGAACATCCCTCAGATCTTGAACTTGGTGCGGTAAGACCCACAGCTGATATTTTAATGCTGGGAAGAACGTTTTGATAACCGCGAGTGGAGTCTTCATTCCTCATTAGTCTGTTGCTGCTAGGCCCGTTGGCGCCATAGCCCGAAGCAGCACTATTATGCAAGTTTTCAAAACCAAAAATGGTTTGAGCTGCACCATTAGTATTAATGGAAGAGTAAAAATCATGATCCAGAGTGTATGCGGAGTCTTTCTCGAGGAGGAGGAGGTGGGGCTTCTGATCAGCGTCATTATCGATACTTTGGTGATGAGGGTCTTTCTCATAGTTTGTGGAATCACTGCTTTGTATAGGCATTTTCGGAGTTGAAACTGCAGGCGGCATTTTCTGGTCGGTCAAGCTTCCTCCGGCGAGGTTATCATTATCTCCATTCCTGGTTGATGCATGTTTCTTGGTTATCATCTAACAACATGTCCATTGTTCTCATATATATATATATATGCTTATTTATTTCGAATTTCAAGTCTTGGAGCATATAAACTGCGAAAGTTAAGTGTTACAGTTTAATTAAACGAGCTCTGAAAGCGCAGGGGAAAAAAAGAAAAGAAGAAAGCTCCTGTAATTAGCAGCAGAAAATTGGAATTAGGAGCTTGGTACGTAGTAGTGGCTGGGAAAATTAAAGATCTGGAAGCACACAGCATTCATTAAGTTTTTGATGTAAGAGATTTAATTGAAGTAAATAAACAAGGCACTTACTGATACTGATGATATACCCAATATTTATCAACTTAATAAAAACGAAAGAGAGTAGATAGTGGTAAAGCTGAAGTATGCTTTAAGAGAGAGAGAGAGAGAGAGAGAGAGAGAGAGAGATGTCTTACAGAAGTTGATTTGGAATCCAAGAATCTGCACTGTATCCAGTACTTCCAACTCCATAGCATCTAGGCAAAGCAGCAGCTGAAGACCCAACAAGCAGCTGTTCATGATAAGCTTGGAGCCAACGACTTCGATTGAAATTTTCGCACTCCATCCTATAAATCATAAATGATGGGTTATAATCTTATATAGATGCTGGTTCTTCAAACCCAAAGAGACCGTGCCGATAGAATGAATATAAATAAAAATCATTAATAGTTTTTTTTATATATAATTTTTAAAGAAGCTTGAAAACTTGCTGCTGGGATTTGGGAAGATTCACAAATCTGGATGCATATATATATATATATATATATATATATAATAAGGAAGCAATATATAAATGAAACTAATTAACAATATTGATGATCAGGCGGCGCCCACATACCTCCCAGCTGCCTTTTTCTCAGCCCATGCTTTCCTCTTTATTCCACTTGGATTGGATATCTCTGTTCGTCCCTCAATTATGAAAATCAAGCAATCAACCTCTCCCAAAAAGCAAATGAGTAGGCATGCCAGCATATGAATCAAACCAACATTTATTTATTCATTTTTATAAAACCTACGAAACCTATTGCTTATTGATCATTTTCCTTTTCCTTATATACTTTCTATAGATCTCTCTCTGCATCAACAAGGAGATTATTATAGCAGGGCTACACCATGATTGAAGACCAACCTACCCTACTGCCCTCGATCCCATGCCTTTCATCAAAGGTCATACCACAGAAAGGATGTTACCCACACATCCCTCGATCTTCTTGCACATGTTGAAGGCCGAAGAGACAGACCCCTTGCAAATATATCTATGATTTACCAAACACTGGTATAAGTAGTACTCTAGTTTGTACATACAACTGTTCTATTCTCTAGTCGTGCCTTGAAGAGTTTGAAGTTCCCCCTGTGATCCCATCCCAGCCCTTGGTGATGCGGTCAACATGCCAAGTAGGAAAACAAATGTTGAGTCATACTCCTCTCCACTCCAATCACCCCTTATTAAATAGTTAGAAATAATGCTTCAAGCCTATTTAATTGTTTGGTTATTTCACATTTTAAAAAGCTATTTTAATTAGCCAATTAATACTAAAATAATTTAATAATCAATGTTTACATTCGAACAGTAATAAATTATTTGTTTATTTATAAAAGAAAACCAAATGTTTCTTACGGAGTATGTGTTCCCTAATTAATTGATTTAATTTTGATGAGTAAATATATATTAGGATTCTTATAAGGTTATGATTTTTATTGAGAATTAAAGTTCATAGTTATACTAATTTAAAAAATCATAACTCATCAAATTTCACTAATATATTCAAATACACTTGCTTTAGATCAAATAATAACTAAGCAAATATAGATATGCAGTAATTATATATTCTAACAATTATGAAACATGTGCCGTTTGACCAAACCTTGTTATACACTCTTAACACATGAGCTGAATTGTTAGATGATAAGAATTGTAGGAGTTGAGATTTCTTGTCATACACTGGTTGTTATATTTTCTATTACAAAATCAATATGTTACAATGTATTTTCAAAAAATTACCTACATGATTTTTTAATTGATGTTTAAAAATTATAGGACCTTAAAATGTAGTGATTAAATAACATATATGCCATCAAAATTGTGATATTTGACTACATATTATTATACTATATAAATTAAAGGTTATATATATATATATATATATATATATTAAAATTTCATGAAATTTTGTAAGTATATAAATACGTTCAAGAAATTAGAGTTCAATTAGATGACAGGCCTTAAAAGCTGTCTCTCAAAAAAACCTTAAACAACAACTTTTGACTGTTGTCTAAACCTGTATTTCTTGTAGTATAATTTATCATGATCTTTTAACTACATATTTAAATTTTTAAAATTGAAGTACATTTGTAAGATATTCATTTTTTTAATGAGAAATATAATACAAAATGTATAACAAAAAATTCACTTTTCATTTCAATGCTGTCTATATATGTAAGTAAGAATGAAAACGTAAAAGATTTTCTGTCGCAAGTAAATAGAGGTCTAAAATGATTGATTGATTTTAAAAAACGAAAAAAAATAAAAATTATTAGATAAAAAGTATATGTAGCTCCGATAATTTAATATACTGCCCCATCGTATTTGAATTCTCCGGGATGTATAAAATTATATAATAAAAAGTTTTTTTAGAACAAAATTAGATAAACTTATTAAAAACGCATTTGGGTGATGACAATCATGAAAGGTCTGAACATTGGGATGTGTCCAATGAACTTCTGTGGTAATCATTGATTGTCTCTTTAAAAATCTCTATTTATTATTATTTTATAATAATTTTTAAATAAAAAATTGGTTTTAAAAGCCTTATTTTACGCGATTCGTTCAAAGTTCAAACCCCCCTCACTACGAACCCAAACAAAGGCAGGTAAAAGACTAAAAGTTGAAATCAACGGGTCAGATGTACTTTGTTACCTTTATTGTACACGTGGCCGTTAGTGTAGTGTGACATGCTTTCTCCCAGATGTGATTGGATGATTGGATCTTCCACGATTCGGAAATTGGGTGGAGGGTCAATTGGAGACCTTCTGAGATAAGTTGTCGTGTGCTAGTGTTGTACGCGTATTTTTATGTATATTTTGTTTTAAATTTAGAATGTGATTAATTATAGAGGAAATGACTAAACAAATATGCCTAATCACTAAGTATGCCCTAGTGCAATGAAATAACAAGGGAATACCAAATTCTAAAGCACTTGTATGATAAATTTTAAAGAGGATCACTGTAATGAAATGTGAGATAATTTTTTCATATCTTATAAAGACAAAATGTCAAGATGAAAACAAGTTCTAATATCATAATACATTTTAAAGTAGGACGGTATAAACATAAATTAAATAATATTGTGACATTTAAATGAAACTACATGCAACAAATGGTATCAAAAATAGTCAAAGCATTTATGTTATGCAAGCTATTATTTTCTTGAGGGTCATTATTTTTTCTACTTGCAGTCAATTAGGTTATATCTTATTTGCTTGCGGCATGTCTCCTTCAAGTTAGCATCTTTTACTTAATGAATCACACGG
The DNA here is from genome assembly GCA_023512835.1 of Taxillus chinensis. Lineage (NCBI taxonomy): Eukaryota > Viridiplantae > Streptophyta > Magnoliopsida > Santalales > Loranthaceae > Taxillus > Taxillus chinensis. Next base: position 41,654,157 of record CM042087.1, read on the forward strand.
ATGAAATCATATGATGAATGATTGAATTGTAGATTAAAGCCACTCAAATCATATAACGAGTGACAAACAAAAGTTAAAAGATCTCCCTAAATACAATGAAAGTCGTGTGATTATGATAACTCGTATATAACTCAAGGTTACAATTCAATGTAATTTTATCTAAGTATCTCTATCATGTCCTGAGAATAAAGAAAAATTAAGTTGGTATCTATGGCTCAATTGACATTTTGAAATCATTTTTGCCATTATTAAGAATAACTAAAACTCGGAGCAGTCAATTTTTTTTAATGGAGAAAACGAATAATTAATAATACACAAACATTTTTTTGAATAATACACAAACATTTACCCTTTCACCCATTTAAATAATATACAAAACAGAAGGCTGAATAGGCATCAGTATACGTGCAACATCTAGATGTATGGTCAACACCAGAGTGTCGACAAATCTTCATGGACCTTCGATCGACCACTTAGAGAGTCGGCTAGGGGTTTCAACCAATTATATAGAGTGTCGATCGGGTGTCGAGCATCGGCCAAACTCGGCATAATTCTATGATAAATTTTGGGTCACAACTCCTATATATAATAACGTTAATGTTGTCGATCAAAGCGTACGTGGCCCTTCTACTTTCTAAACATTGGTTATATCATTTTCTTTTAAGAGTGGTGGTCAGAACTTCAACAAAATTAACTAAAATCATACTCAGCAAGCGCAACAAGGAATGGAGTACTTTTGATTGAAAGAAGCGGTTGTAGAAAAAAGAATTAAGAAAGAACTACAAAACGTTTTGTTGTACAACAAATAGTATGGTGTCATGGTGTGGATGAAAAGATAATAAAATATACCCATAAATTTTCATATTATTTTCATTTGCACGGTGATTTTTGAAGTTTTGAGAAGTATGAAATTTAAGCTAGCAAGTAGAGTAAGCTCTAGTACGCTTAAAGCATGGGACTTTCACTGCAAGAAGAAAGATGTTCATAAGCAATTTTTTAGAAGTGGGTTTTTTGAATCGCTGCAATAAATTGTATACAGCAGCGTCTAATATTGATTTATTCATGGCCTCATCAAAACCCATTTGTTTCAATGAGTTTAGTTAAATTCCCAAACTGGTACAGAAGAATTGCAAAAGTTCCAATGTGGCTTTTCATAAATGTTTTAGTGCATAGAATTCATTTTCCCACGCTTGTTTTTCTTCTGATGTCCCACCGAAAGCGGAGTTGGTCCTTTCGAGTTTGGTCAAAAACTAGGGATCCAAGAAACGTAGTCACAGCGCTAAGAACCTGACAAGATAAGACATACTACAGACAATATTAATTTGTATATATAGCAGTACTGTCCGCGCGCATCATCTGATCATAACATACTGCAAAATACATAGGATGCTGCTAGCTATAGGCTTCTATATAATTGATCATTAATGAGGAACCGGAGCAGTACGACCTCCTGCAAAGTAGGGTGTCGGATTCCACCTCCCATAGTCTTCTTCTAGTGATGACCAAGGGTTAGCCATATACCTCTTGCGTTGATGATCTGAATCTTCTTCTATTGTTGGTCTGGAGTGGTAAGATTCCAATGGTGACGGAAGCGGTGACTGCGCTGCTTCCATGTGCATGAACAGCATTATAATTAGAATTACCACGCATAAGACGTGCACAACCAACCTTACGGTACTCGAGGTTGGCATTACCATTCTCATACTGGACCATGTAAATGGCAGGTATTAGAATTTAATTTGCGATTAATAGGGGTCATTTTGGGGGCTATACATAAAGGCTCGCGATCGATCACGCCATTTGCATGATGTGATCATGTTTGCAGCATGTCAGTTTCATACAAAATGGGTTGTTATTTACGACGTCCGTGTAGAGGGAAACAAAAAAAAGGCATGCAAGTAATTACCAAAGCATTTTCAACAAAAAAAGACACTTTCCGTGACAGGGACTCTCAACTGAGAACCAGGTATCCCAACCAGTTTGACTAACGAAGCACGGAAGCAGTTTATTTGATTATCATATATAATGGCTTTTTAATTCCAAAAAACTAAGTCGTCGCCTGAGAGATTCGAACTCTCGCGGGGAAACCCCATGTACTTAGCAGGCACACGCCTTAACCACTCGGCCAAAGCGACTGACGAAAGTGTTGTCTTTTTCAATATTTTTATATCTAATATATTTACAAACCATCAACCAACCCCTTCGCATGGTTTCTGTCCCGTCCCGCGCGGCGGGAACGGTTTACTCCGTACGGTCATCACATCACAGACAGAGCTTACCCCGCCCGTATATATGGCAGATGTCGGCGACAGGGGTGGTATATCAAAAGCCCTGTTCCGACAATACCCCCCCCCCCCCCCCATATCAATAAATGTCGGGCCTTGAACCCTAGCCTGTTCATAATTTCATATCACTCATATCTCACGTCTTCTTCCTCTGTGTCCCTACAATCACAGATGGAGTCGATCGACGTCCGACCATGATCTCGCCACTGTCGTCTGGGAATTTGAACTCTCCTCTCCTCTTCTGCCCTCCCTCATCGGCTCGTCTGATCTTCCTACGAAATCAAGATACAGGTGCGGATCCTCTTCTCTAATCTCTTTAATCAGCTGGTTTTGCACCATCGCTTTTAGTTCCTGTTCGTTTATGGCTACATTTGGCCTGTACGCTGCTTTATATGGACGTCTGGTGTGTTTTGCTTTGGTTTTACAACACTGGAATCAGTGTGCTCACAAGATGTGCACGCATTTATAAACTGGTTGGCCTTCAAGGTCCATTATCGGTTTTTGTTTCCACCCGGATGCCTCAAAATCCTTTGTTATCTTTGAACAACTTAATACGCCCTACTAGAAACTCGACCATTGAGTCAAACAGAATATCAAAGGTGCATATTAACCATATTGGAATACTTTTTTAAGATCAGATCATGTTGGACTACTTTTAAATGTCAATATCAGTGAACTAACTCTCCATTCTAACCAAGCATGAGAAGGTCTATTTTAATATGATATTAGCATAGCATTTATTTAGATAAGGATAACAATTATCACTTTGCAAAACTTTTTTTTCCTTTGGTTGCATTTATATCTTAAATTCATGTGATTTTACAGTTGCGGTGCAACAAAAGTACTCAAGAAATGCTAAATCGAATAGAATCTTAATATACTACTGTCTTGAGTCTTGACCCTCATCTAAACATTTTTTAGGAACGAGTTCTGTAGGCGTCTGCTAATATTAAAAAACTTCAACACCAGATGGAATCAACCTGATTGCCAAGCTTTAATTGCTATCCTGATTAAATAAGTTGTAGTCGCAATGATGAGCCCCAGCAATCCACCAGTTAGAACCTATAATACAATAGCAGAGTTGGAAGAATGAGGATAACAATAGGCAATCCACCCGCTAGAACCTGTGATGTTTTCTTTATGAGGATAATTTAACACTTTCTATCTCGTTGAATGAACAAAATTTTAAACTGCAGCTGTTTAAATAGGCATGACATTCCCAAAATCAAGATTAGTTCACTAGAAGCAAGGCACACCACACTAAAAACAGATGCAGAGAAAAAACTAGAATTTTATTTTTTGTGCTTGTTCATGCCGCCACTAACTATTCCACGGGCAAGATCCTGCCACGTTTTGTATGAGCTTCTGCCTATGGGCCTGTGCACAAACCAATCCAGCATATTTTATGACTTCACGCTAGACAATCTAGAGAAGCTACCACTTACAGCAAGAACAACCCATCGGTAAAACATAGATACATTTTATCTTGTTTATATGAAATTTTTTTTAGAAATGTTAAATGTGCAGAGTATATAACTTTTTTAGAAATATTAAATGTGTAAACTGCAGAGTATATAAATCCATCATACATGCTTTGCATTTTATATGAATAGGCAATACTTCATTTGCATACATTGAGGAAATGGGAAGAATTCCCAATATCAATTGACAATATTTGTTTTGTATTATTTATCTCCTCATTTTTTGTTGTTGTTCCCCTTAATAAGTTATTTCTATTAATAAATTGTTATTTCTTCTTTCCCGTCTCTGAATAGGCCTGTTAAGAAAATCACATGGGGAGGGATGCTTACATAATTTGTCTTTATTTTCAGGTTGGGGGTTGATTAATGTGGATATGAAGACATGGAAATTCTAAATCTTAGATGTAGAATATTTGTATTTTTAGGAAGCTTCATTTGATTTTGAGGAACTATTTATCTGTTAGGCCTCCTCTTCTTTAATTTTGAAGAACTATTCTGTAATTATGAAATTGATCAGTTGCAATTGTTTTTGGTCTGTAATTGTAAAATGGTGTTAGTGAGATGTGTGAACTGATATGAGAACCTTTCCTTAATTAATAAAGAGGATCAACATACACACACACACATATATATATGGAGATGTCCAATAAGAGCTAGTAGCGGGGCGGGTATTGGGCGGATGGAGCCCTTTCCATTAACCCTGCTATATGACGAGGTACTTAATCCTGTCTACACATAAAGCGAGATATGGTGTCAAAAATTCATTATCCACTTAGGCGAGTGCATGGTGTGGTAATAAATAGATCTCACCCTATTAGGGCGGATATAACCCTTATTAGGATATGCTTAGTATATATTTTCACTTTTGTATTTTGTTTTCGTGATTTTTTAGTTTAATTTGAACTTGAATTTTAATTCGAATTCAAAATTATAAAAAAATTGTTTTGTACATAGTTTTAATTCCATAACTAAAATTATAATATTTTAGAAAATTGTGGTTGATACAGTTTTAAAATTATGAATAAAAATAGGACAGACTAGAAAGAGAAAAATAAAATACAATTGAAGAGATGAACTCAGTAAAAAGTCATAGGACTCATACGGAGTTATAATTTTATTATGTACCAAACATGCTTTTTTCTATAGAACTCATGATTTTTTGAATTTGAATTTAATATCTTTCGAGTTATACGTATCAAAACACATTTTTTTATTTGAATCCGGCATTTTTTTGATATTATTTTATTTGAATCCAGTATTTTTTCTAGTAAGATTTCTATGTTCTTGTCAGGATAGAGAGATTTCTATGTTCTGTCAGGATAGAGAGATATTTGATATTTTTTTTCTATGTTCCTGTGTTTTTTTAATAATAAGCAAGTAAAACTGAGCTAATACTTGATTTATTAAATTGAAATATAGAAACTCTAATTTAACCGTGTCACCACCCCAAGCCAACTGTGGTCATGGAACGATCATCATAATCACACTCTAGTGATGCGATAACGCCTTATCAACTAGACATCTGTATTCTTTAGCAATCAAGGATACAACCCGTAGAGGTCATAAAAAACTAAAGTACATATAAATGACTTTAACATGCGGTTGGACTTTTGACGTGGGTGTGATTAATTAGAAACTTTTAATGAAGGTATTGTATATAGTTATTTGTTAAAAAAAACTTTAATATACAATTGGACTTCATGATTGGGGTGTATTATTGGTAAGACAAGCCATGTTCACTTTAGGAGTTGGGGTTCAAGTATGCCTCGCACCGAATGATGTTATAACTTATGTGTACGGTCGGCCTATTCACCATTGGAATTAGTCTGCCTGTTGCATATATTCACCTATATATATATATATATAAAGTAAAGATAGACATATGACTTTCTGGGAAAATATATATATATATATATTCTAATGCTTCTCATCGCCTTTCATATCAACTATTTCATTTTTGCCATACACAACAAAATGAAAACCTCCATGGCACGTGTAAACTGGGATTTGTTGGACCACCCAAAATTTATTTAGGTTAACTGATTTCCTTCCCTCACATGGCCTAAGTTGAATATTAAGTTAATTCTATATTTTTTATTTACACGTCAAGGCCAAACACTCCACCCTCCCATCTCAGCCTAAAACAAAAGCAACACATAATACAAATGAAAAAAAAAAAAGTAAAACAAATCTCAAGCTTGAAGGAGAAATAATTGAACAGTATTTGCCAAGTCATTTTGGTATATATTATGGCGAAAGGAACCACAAACATAATAGATGTAGAGATTTTAGCTAGTTCTCCAATGTATATCTTTGGGCCTTGTGTCTTTGAGTCTGCATCTTGAGTCATTATCATCCAACAGGTCCTATCTTGGCAACGCTTTTGGGACGGACCGTGACATCTGATTGTTATTGTTTTTGTTGCCGGAGACCCATGTCTCAAGTTCTTCCTTTTGATCCTTTCCTCTGGCACCTCACTTCATGGTGGTCTTTCTAGTGTGTCCAATGTTTCTGCCTACCAAAGATAAATTATTTAAGCAAGGATTTTGATGGTCACTCCATGTTTGGAGACCAAAAGATAAAATAGATTGCATGTCATAAGGACTGCATTCAATGGTCCAACAAAACCACGTCGCTACTGCCTGTGAGAATCCTCACCTGCAACCTGCCATATCTATTGCAAACTCTAGAGGGAAGAAAATTGTTAGTATCAGTTCATGTGAATAAGTGCTAATTAATGGGATTCATCACTGACTAAATTGGTTTGATTTGCTTCATCTTAATGCCAATAGAAAGGCGAAGTGGTTTTACTCAGAATGCTAATTGAAGGAATGCAATAGGTAAAATGACTGCAGAATCATTTCTAGTTTCCATAGTATCTGTTTCTCACTCCTGGCTTCATTTTTTTTTTTTAAATTAAGTAGCCCTGATGAAGATAAAGCATATCCAGATTTCTCTTTTTATTCCAACGCGTAACCTAATACAGGCGTTTTGTAATTGTTTTACACAAACCAGACAATATTACATTAAGCAGAGGAAGTAGAGTCACAGGCACAGCCCTCGCCCAGGTGCCCTATCCTCGTGCAGAAGTAACGGGATGAAAGGGAAAGGGGCCACAAAATGGATTGCTGAAGTAGTCCATATCCAAGAGTGATCCTTACTTTTATGTGCTGTCAGCTCTCCAAAGTCCAGACTTGCTAATGCTCAACTTTCAGGGTTCTTCCTTCAGATTTCAGAAGGGGCTTTCAAGGAAGGACTTCATACAACAGTTCCATCTTTAATGGTTGCGTTCTTCAGGATCACTGTGATGCCGGACCTAATATAAAATCCATCCTTTGGCCTATCTGCTTCTTGAACACCCTGATAAGTTTTCATAATATTCAGACGAGCGATGCCAAAATTCCAAGTTGCAGACATTTCCATTGTCCGAAGTAGCAGCAGTAATAATACTAATAATAATTAAAAAATAATAATAACAACGCTGACCTCTTTATTTGCAATTACAACATCCCTTCCAATTTTTGCATTCTTGTCTATTATGCAACTCCTACAACAAACACATTTTGCAACAATATCGATTAAACAGACATCAACTTTCGTAGGATCTTCTGACGACCACATCATTAACACAAACTTCACCTGATTTTTGTATTGTGGCCAACACCAATTGGAACCTTTCCCTCTGCTAGCAGGGATGCAATTTCAGGTTCAGTTTGATAATAGTCTGCTCCCATCATCATTGTATCCTAAGAACAAGAAAAAAATTCCTCTGATTATTTGCAATGCTTCAAATTTTAATTTTATAAAGAAAAACCAGTATCAACCAAATGTGACAGGCAACTCTGAATTATCATTTTAAAATCCCATATCAATTTAATTTCAATGCCCAATTCCATTAACCATAACTCTCTTAGATGGTTTATGCTGCCTTTGACAGAAGAAAAGGTGAACAAGATTGCAACAAAATATATTTCACCACTACTGAAGTGACATAAAAACAGCCCTATAACCTTCCAAGTAAAAGGCAAACAGACACATCCAAGGCATCTTAAGCATATATTCAATACACACCACAAAGGAACATGCCAAAATGGCACCGATAATTAAAAATCCTCACAACAGTGAATACAGCTCATATGTCTATACAGCTTATTTAAAACTAAAATATATTAATAAAAACCATGGCACTATACCAAACTCGAGCAATTAAAAATCCAACAACAGTCAACAGAAATCATGTCTATGCGATCAATTTAAAACTAGAATATTGCCTGGCGAGCATTTCTTGCATGCCCTATCATCCAGCGTACTAGGAGGGTTTGAGAGGGGGAATACTAGAATCATTGGCCTGATTTTTTTGTATTGATGTTCAATCCTAAGTGTAAGATAGAATTCTGAGCATATAATTATTGCTCACCTTAAACTCGACACCATACTCCAAGCGCGAACGGACACCAACTACAGAGTGTTGAATGCTACACTCCCTCAAAAAGCATCCGTGTGAAACAATAGAATCTACTATCTGCAATTAGTCAATTTCAAAGTCAGTGCAAGCAGTCATTGAAACAAACCTCAGTTTACCTAACCATCATACCTTGCACTTGTCAACTTTACTAGGTGGCAAGAATCTAGGAGATGTGAAGAAAGGAGTCTTTGGGTCAAAAAATTGGAACTTCGGGCGCTGCAAAAAAGGGAATATGTTTGAGATATATTTTGCTAATAATATATTCTACCTGTTCATGAGTTTGAGACTTGAATTCCTGAATCTTATCATTAAATTGAGCAAATCCAAAAGTTGTTAAAAATACTGTTCCATATTAAACATAAATTGATAACATTTTATTCTACTCTATTTTATTTTTATTTTTTGAAGAAACATTTTAGGTGGTAAGATAGTAAGCATCAATTTCTTCATTGGCCAATAGAGCTACAAAATAAGAAAAGACAAATATAGGTGTATATACATAACAGTAACACAAACCTCCTCTGCAAGGGCCAAGTTGGCATCAAAGAAAGACTTTATCGTCCCAATGTCCTCCCAGTAATCATTAAATAAATATGCCTGCAAAAAATGAAAGAATTGAAAACCTCAGTTACATAAATCTACCTGCTACTCTATTCGAGTCCATTGGTTGAAACTGAAATAGACTTCAGCGCTCTAAAAATAAACCGTTTGTAGTGCAAAGAATAAACATGTTTGGGGTATTCTCTTACCTGCACATTGTGGTCTGTCACAGCCGCAGGAATGATTTCAGAGCCAAAGTCATTGCATAAAGGATATCTCCATTTCAAAAGCTTTAACAGGACATCAGTTTTAAACACATATACACCCATTGATGCAATGTAAGGATTTGTCTTGGCATCTGACTCGGATAGCCCTATTATAGTGGAATCAACTTGCTACAGTAAAATGACCAAGAAACAAGATAAAATGAGACAACAGTTGTGGACAAGTATTTAAGGAAATGATCCAAGCAATATATGTTAAAATTTCACCATGGATTTAAGTACAGATCCTTCTGGCTTTTCCGAAAATTGCTTTATACGTCCTGTGTCATCAATCTTCACCAACCCATAATCTGACGCACGGCTGCAAGATTAAAAATTCAGATGATCCTCGGATTTTGTAATAAAATACAACTATACATGTACAAAAAAAATTCCCAGTAAAAATAAATCCTTGCATCCACAGCCAAGTAAAGGACCACCATCTAAAGATAAATGAAATACTGAAGCCTGAGGTATCTAAGCCAAAAAATTTATAGGTTTGTACTTTGTACAATTAATCTAAATATCTAATCATGAGACTCAAAAGGCAATTAATATATATTCGCAGAAACAAAATGACCAAATGCTGCTAGATTTTATGATGGCCATTTTATTTGAGGGAAACAAAAGGAAAGAAACAGTACATAAAGTAAATTGTAGTAGAACTTAGATGATGGCGTCCAATCTCATCACCCTCCCCTTCCATTCACCATCTATCCAAAAAATTCATAAAAGAGCAAAGCAAAGGATAGCTGAATCAATATTACTAGAGGGGGAAATGCCTTTAAACCAAAAATACGACACACCTGTTGTCCATCGGTACACATGAAACTGTTATATCAGCATTTGTATCAATATGTTTCTGCAAATAAATTGTTTTTATATGAGCAGGATGGGTCTGCTACGAAAAATGTAAAATGGGCACTACATGCAAATTTTAATCAGTAAATGAAACCCCTACCTGCACGAAATCCATGTAGTCCATCCGGTAAAGATGATCACCAGACAATATCAATATGTTCTCGACATTCTTGGTTTTCGCATCCTAACAGTATCAGTAGCATGCCCATTTAGTCCATTTCCGATTGGTATTCGGGAAAATGGCAGCAAACAGTAATAAAATCGTAAAAGAAAAATCGCCCACCTCAAACACCCATACAAATTGTCTCACAGCATCCGCTGTTCCTTGGAACCACTTCTTTCCTGCTTCCCCTGGCGTTTGAGTAGCAGCCAACACCTACCAGATTCTCAATCAAATGAAAAACATAGCATTCAGTCGGGAAACTCTACGGAGAGTATACTAAACCGTGTCATTGAAAGAAAAAAAAATGATTATACCTCCACAAACCCGTCGCCGAAGTTTACACCATTTCCGAGATTATAGGTGCGAGCAAGGTGCCGGTTGAGGGAAAAAGAATTGAACTGTGTCAAGACAAATATTTTCCTTATGCCACTGTTGATGCAGTTGCTCATGGGGACATCAATGAGCCTGTAACAGCCTCCTATTGGGACCTGCAAATAACCTTAATTAGTCTCGGAATATGTGTGTATGCACGTGGATTTTATAGCTGAAACTGAGATAACAAAACACACAAACACACACACACACACACACACACAGAGCGAGCGAAACATTACAGCAGGCTTGGATCTCTTGCTGGTCAGAGGAAACAGGCGAGTTCCAGCACCTCCACCCAGTATGATTGAAGCCACATTTTTTGGGTCTGCTTGAGGATTCTCAGACAACGGAGCACGAAACGTCTGTGAAAAAAAAAACATGAGCATAAAATTCGACAGCCTTCATATGAATGAAGGCAAGAGAAAAGAAAATCATATTTCAGGAGACACCGCCGGGCATGTTTATGGAATGAGCGAAAAATGGGTACTTGCACGAACCAAAGACTCGTGGCCGACATGATCCGAGGTAAAGACGGATACGACAGCGCCGGGTTTGATCTTCCTCGGCCGAGGGCGAGTTGTGAGACTGTTCCACAAGTGAGAAGCAGCTGGATCGCGGCTGCTGCCGCCAGGCCCGCCACCGATTCTCTCGCCCCAAAGCTCGCCGCCTCCATTGGGGAGACCGGAGCGGGCGATGTGGGCGTGTGAGTTGAGTGTGGGGAACAAGGCATCCATGGCTTTACAGTCCCCGAATCTACCGGCCCTGATTCAACTCCAGAAGGATTGAGTGTGTGTGTGTGTGTGTGTGAGTGAGAGAGGGAGAGAGAGAGAGCAGGGAGGAGTCACGGAGTGAAAGACGTAAGTGAGTCGACAGCACGCGCAGATCCCGGTCCGAGGGAAACACTGAAAAGGCTTAAAAATCCATCGCCCTTCGCACATGATTTCAAACACCAACTCACTTTACCCCAACTTGGAGACTTTTCAGGGTGTTTACCTGTGAGCTGAATTCGCTGGAGGATGTGTTTTTTTTGTTTTTTTTTTTTTTAATCTGGGTTACATACGAGTCATTTGGCGAGTTTTATATTATTAATTTTAATTAAATTATGGGTGAAATTTAATTAAATTATTAAATCAATCAAATACTGTTTTTGGTGTTTCGTGTCAATGATTCTTTTTCATTTAAAAAAATATTTAATTTTTATCATAATTTAAAAATTAATGATACGTTTGTTCTTGTGAGTTAAATAAATGAAAACTTTAATTTTTTTTATTTGTAAAAAATTTGACGAAGAAGCTAACGTCCTATTTTTTATGATATTATTTATTAGATATTTATTGGGAATCGACATCACTTATTTTTCCCGCTAAATTTAAATAACACCATCAAGGTAATAACATTTCCAATGGATTTTTTATCATCGACGGATAAAGAGCTAAGTATTAAGAGTAACTCCAATAAAATTTTATATTTTATTTTGGAGATTTTATTTTTTGTAAATATATATATATATATATACTCAATTCCAATAAGATTTTTATTTTTATTAAAATAATTTTTAATGAAGAATATAAATATAAATATAAATATAAATATAAATAAAAATTAAATAGTTACTCTTTATTTTTAAGAGTAACTACACCAGAATATATATATATATAGGAAATATGCTACTAGTGCTCTAAGATCATCAACGTCAATTTTGATATTTTTATTTTTAAATAGTATATAATTTGCTTATTTTTAAAAAAAATCAAACATTCTATTTTTTATTTCTATCTATATTTATTACTTAATTCATTTTATATTTTTTTCCTCTCATATTTTCATTTATTATCACCAATAAAATATTACAAGTATAATAATATATATGAAAAATTATAGAAAAAATATTTAGAGATAAATAGTAAATTCCTAAATATGGATATTTATTATTTATTTTCTATCCCTATATCTTATTTTAAGAACTTGATATGAATAAATTTTTAATAAATTTATATTTTTTTCTTAAATTATATGTTGTATATGCTCTTATACTAAACATATTGTATATACTAAACATGTTGTATATGCTCTTAGTGAGAGAAAATAAATTTTCTATATTTTTTCAATCGACATTCAACTCTGCATGGCTATCCAGCAGGGGCTTAAGAAAACTTATAATTTACATATTAATAATAACAACTATAATAACAATTACAATAAATTTGATGGTTTGGATTCTGCTCCAATACTGAATGATTAAAGTGTGGAAAAACTTTTAAAAAGAATTCTAAGCCTATATTTGTCAGGTGAGTTTTCGGTATTCTTTTTTAAACAGTGTACTTAATATAAGCTTATTTTAATTCAATATTAATATAAATTTAATGAATTCCATAGTTATTTTTTAAAATTATTTTTAATTAGTTTTAAAATTTAAAATTAATTCTATCATAAAATTCAAAAAAAATTTATTTTTTACTTTTTATTTCTTATATTTTTACTTCAACCTACCAAATATTTTTTTCTTATTTTGTGCTTATTTTAAAAAATATACATATTTTTAAAAATATGTATTTTATTCCCTATCAAATATAATTTTTTTAAAAAATAATAATTTAACATAAAATTCAACTAAATACATAAACTAAAACCATCACAAAAAAGGGATGATTGTATATATATGATGTTATTCCTTTACTAAGTGATGCTTTTAAAGATAAATCCGCTGTTACTAACTTTGTAAATGTATTTTCCCAATCTCATGATAGTAGTTTTACCTCAGAAGTTTCGGATCATTATTCTAAACTGGAGTACGATACAGTCAGAGGAACTACGTACTATAGGCTATGAACATGTCAATCCCACACCATCAAGGAAAAATTGTCTATCGCCGTCGATGGCGTCGCCAATCACCATGCACCGTTGTCTCTGCCAGATCTTGCCATTGTTGCAGTAACCATTGCCTCTAGCTACCCGGATCTTGCAGTCATCGTTAAAGCACATGCCATTGCCGCAGCCAGAATAGAGAGAGGGAAAGTAGGGTTAGGTTTTGCATGTTATGTTTAAATTTATTATTAACTTTAATAAATCAATTAATAATAAATTTATTACTCGATTACCAAATAAGGTGATGCAATGCTAAAATGTTATTTTAATTTTCATCATGTTATTTTTTTTTATTGATTCCACTCTCCCAATTATAAATGTACCAGAAGTATTTAAGCTAAAAGGTTTGCGTTCCTGGATAACATAAAGATACACGGTATAAGTATAATAAATATATAACATATTTTATAAATTATCATCCAAAATGTGAAGCACGAAAATCTAAAAATCACCCAAAAAATTTAAAACTAGAACGACTCCTTTCCTTAAGCTAATTTTTTTTGGATTTTTTTTTGTTAGGGTAGGTAATGAGTATATAATCACACCCGGTAATCCATCCATAATTTTTGCTTTGTTATTAGGCCAGTCAAAGTGGAGCCACAAGATAGTTTTGTTAGAGTAGGTAATTAATGAGATATCTTGCTCTTTGCTTAATTTTAATTATTTATATTTATAATTTTATAATATTTTAAATGTTATTATTTAATTTTTATAATTATTATTTATAAATTTTAATATTTTTAATAGTATTTATTATTATTAATTAATTTTTAATTTTTTTAAGTCAATATAAAAGTTTAATGGAAGTTAAAATTAAGGACGGGTATCCCGTCTGGCTTATAAAATTTGACACTTGCCTGAGCGAGTACGGGGTATGATGATTATAGGACGCACCCGATAAAACGGGTATGACCCCTAATTAATGTGTTCTTAACGACCACTTTTAATACCCCTAATACGGGTATCACCCCTAAATTATGTGTTCATTGGTTGATTCTGAACAGAACAGCCCCACCAATGGGTTGTTTTAATATTGCGGCGGTGTGTGGCCGTCTTTGAATACCCTAACCGATGCTGTAATTTATTTGGGTCCACCGTCCACTCCACCGCACCGCCGGGTTTTCATTTTCAACGTGTGGTAACATTAATGAGACCTGACCAGACCAACCAGGACAGGACAACATGGTTAAATAATGGTTCTAGCTAGTTTTGAGATGTTTTACAACATTTCACGTACGGGTCACTTTTTTTTTTCTTTGTTTTTTTATTACAGTGTAAAAATTTGTTGGTTGTCTTTTTCATTTGCTGTAATTTGTTGGTTCGTGCGAGCAGAGCAGGAGCAGGAGCAGGAGCAGGAGCACGCACGAACTGCTTCATTGCCATTGGTGGCCTGTAGCGTTGTTTTTAGTTCAATTGTACGTTTTGTCATGAAGCAGAGTGCATATATATATGGCGGACCATGTTGAACCGTGGCGTACGTACGTGGGGTCTCCACTCTCCAGGTGGAGGAAGGAAGGGTCAAGGGTGTTTGGGGGGGTTAATATTAGCGTGGTAGATGCCTTCCACAGTCGTGGTCATTCACAGATGCACGTCTCCTCTGATCCAGCTGTGCCAGTGTGCCATCATCCCCCTACAACGATCTCAGCCTCAGGGCCTCAGCCTCGCCTCCGCGGGCGCCGGGGTACAACTGTACGTACTACGCATGCCAGCAGCGAGCCGGCTCGTGTTTCTGTCGGCCATGTTCTCCATTCCTACTCTCTAAAGTCTAAAAGTACACCCCCTCCGGGCTCCGGCTCCCACCCTTTTCTTAGTTCTCTAATAATAATAATAAATAAATAAATAAATAAACAAATATCTTCATCTCTAAACACAGAAAAATAATATTATCCGAATGGTTTTTAAAATTTTACATTGAATTAATCATTTATTTTTGCTCCATTTTTTAAAAGATGTCATTATACCATCCTGGGCCGGGCATCGTGTGTTCTCAAAATTAAACCACAAAACATTAAATTATGATTTTAATATTAGTAAACGATGGCAATTAATCATCATATGGGTATTGTTGATGTTATTATTTTAGTTGTTTGGTAAAAAAAAAAAGCTGCAGAAATTTATAAAAAATAATTGTTGGTTAGTATTTTAACTTCTGGTGTACGTTTTACCCGTAACATTTGTTGATAATGACATGCTTGCTATCTACCAGCTGCTGTAATTAAGTAAGGTTTTAATATAATATGAGACCTTGTCTCTCACAGTAGGCCTGTATATGTTTAAATCAACAAACACTAGCACCTCCGATGGTAGGTAGACATATATATAAACGTTGCTTTCGCCAATATAAAGCACTCAACACGTTTAAGGAGCTCATGACATGAGTCACTAGTCCGGTGTCCACAACATAGCGGTCACTAGTCAGTAGTCCCAAGTCATCATGGATTATGAAAATTCAATTCCCCTTCTAGTAAATATTATATATGTTCAACGGTCTTGATTAATTGACATCAAGACTACACAATTCAGTGAAACAAACTGGCCCATACTCGGATACTCCACATTAAATGCAGTAGGCCCCTTCCCTCTCCTCCCACCCACTCGACCACCACCACCACGCACCCCCCCTCCCCGCCCGGTGTTCCCCTTTTAAAACCAAAATCGACACCCAAAAAAACAAACCAGCTCCCAAGAACACAGTACGCACTTGTTTCCTGCCTCTCCCCTACAAATACCAAATGCCAATAGATCAAATCTTCAAACTTTATGATACAATACCGAAAAGGATAAGGCCATGCTCCAATATATACCTTGGGAGTAGAGAGACTAAGATGATGCTGATGCGGCGGTTGCTGGAGGCGTGCCTGGCTCTACTAATATCAATCGTTTGTTGTTCTTCCACGCGTTTGCAGGCGGCTCTGAGGTTCTCTGCCGACCATTTACGCCAACTCACGGCCGTCCTGAACAACCCCAGATTTGTCTTTTTGATTGGAAACGCCATCGTCCTCGCCATCGCCCTCATGCCCCGCTGCTTGTCCTCCTCCCCTGACCCTGAGTCCGCGGGAACAAACAATCTCCACCATCTCAGTGGGTCGGACGACGATGCAGAATCATACGAGGAAGTTGAAGAAAATCTCCATGGCAACTCCGCCGGCGCCGCTTTCGAGTCCGATATTGAAGTAGTAGTGCAGCAACAACAGCAGCAGACGCCATTCGTATCTACTGGCTGTAGTCCACATGTGCCTGCCGAAGTCGTGGCAGGGGAGGCGGCGGGGAAGACGAACAAGCAGCAGGTGGTTGTTTTGGTGGAGGCCTCTGCTACTTCTCGGGTGATCACTACAAGCGAATTGCGTGTTGGCCGGGATGGGGACAGGATCAGGGAGGGGTCGCTGCAGAGCATGGAGTGTGGCTGCGATGTTGATGAGACCGGTCCAGCTGATCATCATGGACAGTTGAGGCGGTCCGAGGTACGCTATGACTGGGATTGGGATTGGGATTGGGACGAGCAGTCGCGGAGGTACGCTATGGAGGAGTTGAGCAGCGAAGAGTTTCGGCTCGCTGTGGAAGCCTTCATCAACAAGAATCGATCCCTCATGAAGCGAGAGTCCGCCACTACTGCAATGGCCGTCCTCTGTGACTAGCGTGGGACCTTAATTATTATATATCTTTAATTAGTAGGGACTTTTTGGTTTCTTTTCCCGGGG
Source organism: Taxillus chinensis (assembly GCA_023512835.1). Lineage (NCBI taxonomy): Eukaryota > Viridiplantae > Streptophyta > Magnoliopsida > Santalales > Loranthaceae > Taxillus > Taxillus chinensis. The sequence continues at coordinate 41,671,153 of CM042087.1, forward strand.
AAAATGTTTGCTCTTTGTATTGCTATCTTGCTTTATAATTTAATTAGATGAACATGCTTCTTCTTTTTTTTTTTTTTTTCTTTTTTCTTCTTGCCTTTTCTTTTCCCCACTATCTCCATCCTCTAATCCTCTTTCAAATTCACGCATTTGGTTCAAATTCATGGATTTGTGTGATTAATTGTAATCTTTCCCTTCCTTCCCGCTTCAAAATTGGCAAAAAAAAACAAAAACGAGAGAGATGATAGGACATTAATTCAATTAAAAATAACAAAAAGTCTATAGAAACCACAACTCTCGCCCCCACTAACTGCAAGCCAGTCCAAATATCTCAAAAAAAAAACTCAATCATGACCCGAGGGCTCGTTAGACTAACCCGTTTACTTGACCGTAAACACACACCCCTCAACTCATAACACATGATAGCAGACACGATTGATTAGCTTTAATAGACACTTTTTGGGTTTTGTCTTTTTTAATTTTGTATTTATAATTTATAATGGTGACTCTTTAGTCAACCAAATTGGAAACAAAGTTCCTTTCTAGCATCGCCAATATAAAGTTTCCATTCCTATTTTAAAAAAATCACTATACATTAAAACTGTTGCCTAAATATTGTGAAACTTAAACTGTCAAGGAATACTAAAAGTTAATTTCATTCCAAAATTAAAAGCTTAGCGTTGTAATTATAAGCGAATTAGCTAGTGAAATTAACCCAAATACTGAATATATTGGCCCTTACCAAAAAATTAAAAAAAATGGTCAATAGAAATTACAACAATTTTTTTTAAAAAATAATAATAATCAAAACTCACGTATATAACTTCAATAGCATTAAATAAATTTAATTAGTTAAATTTATGATATAAACAAAAAATTAAAAATACAATAAAATCAATTCTCTATAGTTAAATTTATACTTAAGATATAAATTACTCTCTCTCTCCCCCTCCAATGTCTTTTTAAAGGTTACCCATTCTTGGAGCTATTGCAAGGGTATACGATTAGATTAGATTTGATGGAGTTTGGATATTCGACCCATCTAATGTTCACTCTACTCCCTCTCCCATTAACCCTTTAGTCCTTGCAGATATTTGTAATGCGCATTGGCAAAATATAATAAAATACAGCAACTTATAAATATAATATCCGGTTCCTTAATTAAAAGTGTCTCGTTTATGGCTATGACTATGACTATCTATATATATGCCAATACTACACGGTCATTTTGTGTAAATAATTTTGTCGCCCCGTCTATCTTATCAATATGCATGGGTGGTTTTATTATATTTATATTCATTCGCTGGTTGCTTATAGGCTGTAGCCTGTAGCTCGCAAGGACCTCAATATTCGAGGGTGCGGCACAGTTGTGATCCGATTTTGCAGTGGGTGAGTCCAACAAGGGGGCAATAAAATAATGACTAGTTTTGGAACTATATGTGAAATGAACTCCCTCCTCTATGCTCAGTCGACGATTCTGTAATTTAGTTTCAGTCTTTTTATTTAGGATAAGGCCTATGGGTCGGGTGAGAGGCTTGTCATGTCTGGCTGTCAACTCCAAGAATGGGTATAGCTGGCTCCTTAGTCCTTCCTTGTTTGGTTCTGCACATATGAGATCCAGAGAGCATGCTAGTCGAGTTGGGATATTCGATCCGTTGAAATATGTAGTACATTGGGAAAAAAAATATATCAAAGGATTGAGATGTTACGAATTACCCCACGTAAATGTTTAGTCCTTTAAAGACAAGTTTTTTTTTTCTTCTTCTATAATTAGTCCTTGACAATAGTTTAGGTACAATTGATATGAATTTGAAAAATTACAGTACTTTACGTAAAAAGCCATTACAGAGGGGGGGAAAAGAACTCTAAAATAATATGTTATATATAACCATGGACTTTATTTCCCCGCCCGCATGTTCAGGAATCAAGATTCAAGATAGAGGGTGTCAAGAAAGTCCAAGCCAGTATCTTATCAATACGTGTCAATTGCATATTAGGCCTTGTACTATATTTATTTGAATTTTATAAACCAATGTTTATGGATCAAGACTAATAAGTAATACCCCATACGAAAGCGTCCTGTCTGGTATTAGTCATATAATGCTAAAGGCAATTATATATTCACCCAATACGGATAAGCCTTTGCAACTTTTTATTAAATTAGAATTACCAAACTTATTCTCTGTATAATAAGTTCGTGAATAGTTTGTTTCTGTTTTTTCTTTTTTACTAACACAAAATATTCTCTTTGTTCTCTATGTTTCTCTAGTGGTGTTATAAGAGATTTCATAGACTTGTCATAATTATATGCATCTTTTTTTATATCAAGTATTATCTTGTATCAAACCGTATGTAGTTCTATAGACTATGAAACAAGCCCATACTGGTAGTGGTGTTTCGAATTGTTGTCACTCGAGACTAATCTCTAGTGGATTCTACTAGCACAATAGGTTGTTCACATGTAATTCACGAGATAATAAAATCTCTCTCTATGAACCGACAACAATAGTCGAATTCAAGCAATAGCAGTACTAATTGCTATCAACTGTTAAAAGTATATGTCACACTCCTTGTACACTATATGGTTAACCTGAAGTAGCTAGCTACTAAAATGCTTATAGTGTTTGTTTTTATCATGTTGAACATGTTAAACATTTTATCTAAATATTCTTACGAACCCATCATACTTTTCTGTTTTTCTTGTCTTTGCGGGTAGTTATTCCAAGTATCTGATTCACTTGACTCAAATCCTTCATTATAAATGATTTGCTAAAATATGAACTTAAGGCATCAATTATACTATTGTATTAGCCTACAATAACCATGTCATCCATAATATATAAATTCAAAAGAATACTTTTTTATCCATACTTTCTCTCTTTCAGCGTTTTCTGCAGTGTTGCCAAATTGTTGTTTTGTCAAGTGTTTATTTAGTTGACTACTTGATTCATGTTTTTGGTCTTAGTGTGTTGTGTTTCAAGTTGTAGTCATGGGCTATTCTGTTCCTAACTATGTTAGACTCAAAGGGACCCTCTAGGCTTAACACACTCTAGTTAGGAATGAGAACTCTACTCTACCCTAGTAATTCTCAACATTGGTCAGGGGTAAAATAGTACGTTTATTTTGAGAAAAGAGTAAAATACATAGCACTGAAATATTTGCATAAAAGAAAATTTGTAATTTAAGGATAAAGTTAGAAAATTTTATAGAAAATGAAAATGGCCTAAATCTATTTCCAATTTAGTAAAAATTATATTAGAGTATTAGTAATAGAATAATTAAATATTTCAATAAATATTTGTATATTAAATAATATTAATCATAAGTTATATTTAAAATTTATGTCGGGCCTATAATTTTATTTAAATTTTAAATTTTAAACACATGCTAAATTTAAATAATTAAAGTTTAAAATTTTAATAAAATTTATAATAACACATAATTTTTAAATATAATTTATAACCATTATAGTTTAGATAAATTTACAGAAACATTTATATCATTAAAATTATTATAAACCTTAAAATTTGTCCCCAACCATTTCACTAAGTTATAAATACTTTGCTATCTCAATATTTTTGTCTACTTATAAATAAAATCATAACCGTTCCTTATTTCATAACCTAACTAAACATCTCTCAAGTCTCATCATCTCATTTCATTAAAAGATACATTTAATGATAACCATACAAACAAGTAAAACGAGCTCCACTTTTGTTCTGGCAGGCGAGGAGGTCAGATATTCCGGATCCAATGGGTTCGCTGCCTCGGTGTCGACTTAATATCGTTTTCCTCTCCTTCTTCTTCTTCCGTGTTTCTCGGACACTGCCGTCTCCTACCTCCGCCGCCGATGTCAATCATCTCTTCGACTCCTGGTGCCGGCAACATGGGAAGGCATATACTTCGGATGTAGAGAGACAGCTCAGGCTCAAGGTGTTCCAAGACAACCTCGACTTCGTCGCCCGCCACAACTCCATGTACAACTCCTACTCCCTCGGTCTCAACGCCTTCGCCGATCTCACTCACCACGAATTCAAGGCCTCTCGGTTCGGCCTACTTCCCGCACCAGACCTCCGCCCGCGGCCATCCCAGTCCTCTCGACATCTTACTAACGTTGTTGCTCCCTCGTCCTTGGATTGGAGGACGAGTGGGGTAGTCACGCCGGTCAAAGACCAGGGAAGTTGTGGTGCGTAGCAACATGGGTTGTGTGGAATCAATCTCTTGTAGTTGCTTAATTATCTTAACATCTAGAAACCTGGCGGCCGAACTGATTACGGCTGACTACACTTCACTGCCGCTGCTGTTGTTATTGAGTTTCTGTTCACTCATTACTGATATATATTACAGATAATTGTTCATGCTGTCTGATTTTCTAGACTGTTGGTTGCTAGATTTTGTCGATAACCAGCTATGAACAAGAGTAGTGCAAGCTTCACTTTCTACCCTGATACCAAAAACCAATGCTAAGAACAAAGGAAATTTTGTTTTTTCTTTTTGAAATGCGCATGTTATGTCAACTGAGCATATGTGTTTTCATTGTTCAGGGGCTTGTTGGGCTTTTTCTGCCACTGGCGCAATAGAAGGTATTAATGCAATTGTCACTGGATCTCTTGTTAGTCTTTCTGAACAAGAGTTAGTAGATTGTGATAAATCTATTAATATGGGATGTGGAGGTGGACTTATGGACTATTCATATCAATTTGTTATAAATAATCATGGGATTGACACAGAGGAGGATTACCCATATCAAGGGGGGGAAAGATCGTGCAATAGAGGTAAGGTAATAACTCTGTCTTCTCTTAGCTTAAGATCATTACAATTGTGTGCGAACTTGTGAAATTATTTGTTTAATTCGGGTCCAGTAGTTTTATCTATTGTGGCATTGATATATAGCTTCTAAAATTCATATTTATGCTGCAGTTGAGAAGACACGTTGTAACTATTGATGGCTATAATGATATAAGTCAAGGCAATGAGAAGTCACTGCTACAAGCTGTGACAACCCAACCTGTTAGTGTAGGAATATGTGGGAGTGACCGTGCATTTCAGTTGTACTCAAAGGTATACACTTGACTTATATTTTGATAGCATATAACCACTCTTAAAATTATTAATGGTTATTAGTAATCTGATGCATTTTTGTTACAGGGGATCTTTACTGGTCCGTGTTCCACCTCTCTAGATCATGCAGTACTGATTGTAGGGTTTGGGTCCGAAAATGGAGTTGATTACTGGGTAGTAAAGAATTCTTGGGGCACACATTGGGGCATGAATGGCTATATCCACATGATTCGTAACAGCAAAAACACTCAAGGGGTTTGTGGTATTAACATGCTGGCTTCATACCCAGTAAAAACTCACCCAAATCCACCTCCTCCTCCTCCCCCAGGTCCCACTAGATGTGACATTTTCTCTTCCTGTTCAGAAGGTGAGACCTGCTGTTGTGCCCGCCACATTCTTGGCATATGCTTTTCATGGAAATGTTGTGACTTCAATTCTGCTGTGTGTTGCCTGGACCATAGTCATTGTTGCCCTCATGATTATCCTATTTGTGACACAGAAAGTAATCAATGCCTCAAGGTATGTGTTTTTCTTCTCCTTCTTTGATTTTGAGTTTTCAGCATTATAGTAAGAGGTAACCATTGGATTATAAGATGGTGAATAATGGTGAGGTATTTTGATATGTAAATAAATTAGATCTGTGGCATAAAAAATGACAATCAATTGTTAATGATGCATTTATTAATGAATATTTAATAACATGAATGTCAATGTTATACATATATAAGTTACAAAGACTCATTGTCTTCAAAAGCATTAAAATTATCAAATAAATATATTCATTAAATAAAATAAAATCAATCAGCATCTCAATAATATAGGGTTGTCTATATAAATCAAGACAGATAGGAAATTTATATTTGAACCAAGGATATTTTTCTTTAAACATTTTTATCGACCACTATCATTTTTTTCAAATCTAATAATTCCATATCATTTGTTATTACCTCTGTTTAAGTTATTTTTGATTTTTTTTCTTAATTTTATGTTGGTCTATATCAATCTTCTTTATCGTCCCGTATTAAGTGGCTTACATTTTAAATGACTAAACCAATATAAGCAATTTTCTCTCATATCATTTCTAACTAGAGCTATCCTAATGACATTATGAATATTCTCATTCCTAAATTTCTACCTTCAGTCTTATTACACATCCATTTTAATATTTGCATTTCAGCTCTACTAATCTTTTATGTATGTTGTTTATTGTTAGTCTAATACTTTGTTTTATATAACAAAAAATAACTTTTAAATTTAGTAGCATATTGTGGTTACACAACTTTTACGCACTTTTCCACTCAAAGCCACCAGATTTTGATTATATGGTTGACATCACTATTAATTTATCTGTCGCTCTAAATTATTGATCGTATGTATTTAAAACATTTTGTAACTTATATTTGTTGGACATCAAGTGTGATTACATTTCATTCATTATTTCTTCTTTTTCTAAACTTATACTTTATATATTTAGTATTTGATTTGCTTAATTAAAATTGTCATCTTTTAGAGTTTGTCTCCATAACTTTAATTTTTTGTTAATATTTTTTTATTTATTCGATTAAAACAATATCATTAACGAACAACATACACAATGAGATATTCTCATGATTATGTTTGGTTATCTTGATTATTACTATTACAAAGAGAAAATGACCTAAGGGTGATTTTTGATACACCCTTATTATAATTAGAAAATCACTCATTAATTCACCGTCGATTTTGACATTTGTCATAATTTCTTTGTACGTATTATTTATTATACTCACATATTAGAGAAAAGCCGTCTTTTTTTTTTCCCAAAGCCCACCAAAGCATATCTTTAAGTACACTATTATAAGATTTCTTCGAAACTATAGAGACCATGTGTAAATCATCTTTGGCCACTCAAAACCTCTCAATAAGTATTCGTAAAATATGAATTGTTTTCGTCATGTTTCAAATATGAAACCAAATAGATTTTTTGTAATCTTAGCATATCACATTTGTTTTATTTCTCTATAACTTAAGTAATTTTGTATATCACGTTTGTTTTTATATAAAGATACTAAAGTGCTCTTCAATTAATCAAATATCTTATTACTCTTTCAAATCTTGTTAGAGAATTTTGTCAATAACTTAATCTGAAACTTGCTAAGGCATTTTCAAATATCAATAGGAATGTAATCTTAATCTTCCGCCTTTCTAGTGTTCATACGGCACAAGGCCTCTTTAACTTAACTTGGTCTTATCCCTTGCAAAAAATTATGATTTAATTATTCTGGCAATATATTTATATCACTAACATTTTGAAAACTGTGACCAGTGAAGAATCTGTCAAATATTTCTTTCATCTTTTTTTTAATATTGATATCCTTCACTAAAATCTTATAATTGTGGTCTCTAACTCAAATCTCTAGGGCTACGTCTGGTTCAATGTGGCTATTTTTGAAATCAGAATTGTTTTTGAAAATAGTGAGCCTAAATGAATTTACATTAGTCATAAATAATTTAAAATTACCTAGACTCACTGTTTGTAAAAGCAATCCCATTTTTAAAAATAATATCATCTTACTAAACATTTCCTATTATTCTCCTAACTTTTATAAACCCTAAATTCAAAATATTAAAATTATAAAATCACATTACTATATAAAGTTATATAGAATAATCTATAAATATGATACAGTATTTCATTTTTAAAAAAAGTAATACAAATACTATATTTTCAAACTTATCTTGAAATTTTGATTTGAGGGGAATTAAGCGGGGGAGCAAATCAACAGAAATGGATGGAAAACAGTAGCCGTAGCTGGGAGTGGTTACTGGGGATTGTGGTGGTTGTGGTGACTGGTGACAACCAGTGTAATCGGAGGAGTCAGCTGGTATAACTTTTGCACGTTGCTGCATGGTGAAGATGATATTATTTTTTGATTCACCAATACTTATAAGTTAACCTTGGTTGGTTTACTTTCTATGCGGCCTAGTACATTTTCATTTTGGTTTCTAGTTGCTCTTCAACCCTCTCATTTGTTTCCTTTTGCATGAGCCCCCCTCGTGGCTAGCTAGTTGAGAGCCCTTCTAGGCTTTTTTTTCTCTCCTAAAATTTCATCTCATTGAGAACTCCCCTCCCCTGGGTCAAAGGCAGCCAACTTTCATGACATTTCTTTTTAGAGTTTTTTTTTTTTTTATTATTATCGTAATGGGACATTGAATTCAATTTATTGGTAATGCTTGTTTTGTCATGTTTCGCTCGTTTTCTTCGGAAACTAATGGGCTCACTCACCTTTGCATCCAGAATGTGGGGAACATTACATTGGCGAAAAGGCTTGGAAAGAAAGGGTCTTCGTGGAAGCCTGGCGTTTGGAGTACATTAATGGAGGCTTGGAATATGTGAGGATTTAGAAGAAAGAAGGGAAGAAAATTCCCATTGTGTACTGTATGTACAACCTACCGAGTCATTTTTTTAAGGCCAGGTTTATTCTTGGTTCTGTACCTCAGCGGCGGCAAGGCCATAATACAGTACAGTACAGTACACACCTTGGAGGCTATGTCCTGATTCCTTTGGCGTTGGCAATAAAATGACTGCCATTGTTTTGGTATCACAAGACAAGACAAGGAAGAGGATCTGAGTGTGGCAACAGTGTTGGGGTTGAATGACAAGGGCGGATGAGAATTGTTTGGTCAAATAATAAACTCTTTTTCACTCAAATCTACTATAAATATGAATTTGATGCAACAACCGTAAGTTTCACATGTACAACAATTAGCCAGCCACTAGCTATAGCATCCGTCAATGCATTGCACTTGCAGGCATGCATCCATGGACCATGGACCATGATCCATCATCCGGTGGGAGTGGGACTGTGTGTGTGTGTGTGTGTGTTAAGCTAAGCAAGTAAGCAGTTGGTGATGACATTTCTGCGCCACACGTTAGTCACAGCAGGGTGATTTTGGAGGAGAAGCACGTGGCGAATGTGTCCAAATGTCCGATGCTTGCTTGTTGGACACACACACACACACATCCCTCCTCCTCTCCAATTGGAGCCACACATTACAATTTATACAGTTTACAATATCACCAATCACTTCGCTCCGCTCTCTCTCTCCCCTCTCTCTCTCATCGACAACGAGACCAGGTTGCCGATCGCCGCTGCCTCTGAAAAGCAAAACCCATGGCTCTCCCTCAGCTCATACCGTCTCCTACCTTCACAAACCAAAACCCGAACCCTAACCCTCCCCTTAGGTTGTTCCCCTTCAAGGCCGCCGCGCGATCTCCGTCGGCGGCGTCCATCGCCCGGATACCCAATTCATTCCGGTGCTCGGCCTCCTCCTTCTCCGAGAAGCACCACGACGCTGGGTCGTCACCGGAGCGCGGCGGAGGCGGCGACGAACCCGTGGAGCTCCCCCTCTTCCCCCTCCCCCTCGTCCTCTTCCCGGGGGCCGTCCTCCCCCTCCAGATCTTCGAGTTCCGCTACCGAATGATGATGCACACCCTCCTCCAAACAGACCTCCGCTTCGGCGTCATCTACGCTGACGGCGCCACCGGCACCGCCGACGTCGGATGCGTCGGCGAGGTCGTCAAGCACGAACGCCTGGTGGACGACCGCTTCTTCCTCATCTGCAAGGGGCAGGAGCGGTTCCGCGTCACCAACCTCGTCCGCACCAAGCCCTACCTGGTCGCCCAGGTCGCCTGGCTCGAGGACCGCCCTGCCCCGAACCCTGATCGAGACCTGGAAGTATTGGCCTCCGAGGTGGAGGCCCACATGAAGGATGTCATCCGCCTCTCCAACCGGTTGAACGGCAAGCCCGAGAAGGAGGCCCAGGACTTGAGGAAGAACCTGTTCCCCACCCCCTTCTCCTTCTTCGTCGGAAGCACCTTCGAAGGCGCCCCCAGGGAGCAGCAGGCCCTGCTGGAGCTGGAGGACACCGCCACCAGGTTGAACAGAGAAAAAGAGACCCTTAGGAACACACTTAATTACTTGACCGCCGCTTCCGCCGTCAAGGATGTGTTCCCATCGTCTTCTTCTTCTTCTTCTTCTTCTTCGTCATAGAGATTACTGACTCATCCCACACCCCACTCTACTCACTGGAATAATGGTTCCATTCTCTTCTCTCCTCTCCTCTCCTCTCCTCTCTGTTTATGTTCACCCAAACTGACTGGTGAGGTTGTAAGGGGACTCCTGTGTTGCGAATTGCGATGTTGGGTTTGCTGTGTTTGGTGGGTGCTATATTTTATTTTGCACGACTTCTTGTTGTATATTCTCTCATATAGTACTCGCTGTCTTGTTTACTTCCCTGTCTCCATTGCCCAAGCGTCTTCTTTCTACTTTCGTGTCGCAAATGTGCGAATTTACAATTTTTCGACCCATTGGCTAAAGTTTAGTTCGGAGAAGTGCAGACCTTAGCTTGCTTTCCCTTTCTACTATGTCTTCATTTGTCTTCATATCAAAATGCGCTAAACAGATTTGAGTGGTTTAAAAGAGTAGAATCCAATACCCAGTAAACTGTGAGTCATAACAACTCTCTGGAAGCGCTTCGTTGCCATGTAAATAAACATGGCAATTATTATTATTTGTTGGTGGTTAAATTATACTCATTATGATCTATAAATCAACGAGTTGTGTTCTCAGAAAATTCTCTAACATCTTGGGTTGCCACATCTAAAAGCCCCTGTATCCTAATTCCTGAACATATCGATTGCAATTGCATATTACATGAACACTATCAGTGTTTATCTGCTGAGGCCAGGATTGTTTTAACTCGTAGTATTGCATGCTTTGACTTGCAGAGTTCATTAATATAGGATTTTGTCATTTGATGGTATTAGTTTTTAACGAGTGAAACCAATATGGGATTGTAATTGGACAATTTGGATGATGTTCGTGAATGTCATGGTTTAATTTAGGATGAAATCTGATGAAAATAGTTGGACCTTAGAAACATATTGAATACACCGTTCATCTTGTGCAATGTTGCATACGAATAGATCTGTTCTGTATTATATTTTGCACTGGTTCTCCTACCGATGAATAGCTTTTTCATGAAATTTTTGATGGGATGAGAATTTGCTCCCCTTCCTTCCCTCTTTCCTCTGGTGCTTTTATGTGGGGAGGGAGAGGATACTGAATACTGATGGTGCTGGTTTTAGTGCTGCTGTCATGCGGTGGAGCCCATGGATTCTTCAGGATGTTCATGTTCACGTGATTTTGGGGAGGCGCTACTTCATATGTTGGAGTGGGAATAGGTGGAAGGGTACTACTGATGGAGACGGTGTCATTGCTGCCGTGGACATGGGGTGTGGAATTGAGGAAGCTCATGTTTACAGACTTTGGGAAGGTGGTCCTGCCAACTCCTTAGTTTTCCTAGTCTGGTAGGCCAAAACGTCAGGAGTTTGTTGCGGATAATGGTTTTAGTCGCGCTATTAAACCTATCAGCGGCACGGAATTGGCGCAAATAAACAAGAACACACAGGTGGGAAAGGGCATTAGACCTGACGTTAAGCAGACGCGTAGGCTACCATTCTTTCGGTCTTACTTTTACAGGTATTACGGGGATGATATTGTTTATCCATGGGATTAATCTCCTACCTTGGTGATTGGGTCGTTCGATTGGTCTTGTTTATCTATCTGTTAAACTCATTAAGGTCCTTCTGTCGCTCAAGTAGTGGCTGTGGGTGGAGGTTATCAATTGTTACTGCAAGGTGATGGGTATGTTCTAGTGCGATTCTAATTATGTAGTTTTGATATTTTAAAAAAGGTGTATACCAAAACAGTGGTGTGCTGCTAGGTGGAAAAAAACGTTCCTATGGGCCGCCTGCATGCTCTCGGCTCGGACTGGGCTTCACACCTCAATGGTATTAATATTTTCATGGCAATTGAGCCTATGAGCCCCCTACACATATTATCTCAAACTAAATGGGCTTAGACTCAAGGTGATTATCCTACTCTCCCAAGGTGATTAAGTGTCAGTTGAAAACTTAATCATGAAGAAGGATTGCATATTAATTACCGTTAATTAAATTGAATAATCATTGATATTGGTAATCATCCTATTCGATCCCTCATTTCTTTAATAATTATTAAACATTTTTATTAAAACAATTTACACTTACATTAAATTTATTTATTCAATGTTAAATGTTCACCAAACATTTAACGCAAATTATTATGTTAATAAAAAAAATCAAAGTATGAATTTTAAATTATATGAATTCTTTTCACTAAAATTAATAATTGTTAATACAATGAAAATGTTTTAGAGTAGGGTTTCTTTAGTAACGCAGCTATAAAAGATTTATTAATTATGTACTGATAATAACTGCCGCTAAAATAATTATTTAAATTAATGTTTAATTTTCTTGTCGTCGAAATTAAAATTCTATTATTTTAAAATTTATTTATTAATTAAATTTTAACATTTAGCATACTCTTTAAAACTATGGTAAGAATATTTTGTTAGATTATAATAAGTTTATATTTTTAAAGGCCCGCCGCACTCTTCTTTGGTTATCGACCAAATTTCAAAATTCGTGACTGGGGATGGTTGTGTCGTGGTACATTGGGACTAGAAACCGATGGAGGGAGAGGGAACATTGACTAGTCATGTACTCCAACCAAATTAAATTACGTAATTAGTATCAATTTTCCACTATGATTTGAAAATTATCAAAAAAGTAATGCCTATGCTATTCAATATTCATAGTCGTAAGTCGTTGTCCTCTGACATTCACATGACATTGACTATGTTATGTTGTCTAGTTAGGCACAGAAACCAAATACCAAAGGATTGACTAACACGAAGCTAATTAAGATTAACACAAAAACATACCAGGTGGTGGAATGTGGATGCTTCACCCTACGCGGCCGACCTTTCACATTTGACCGATCCATCCTCCGAGTGCCCAACTGAACCCGGGGTTAATGTGAATCTGTTGACTGAACAGGTCAAATCGAAGCCATATGGGCACCAAATTTTCCAGCTTCGAGAGAAGATTATTGAATCCAGTGAATTAGGTGTAATAACAATCACATATACATAAAAATTTTACAAATAGAAGAATACCGTTTTTGGTAAATTTTATATTTTTCATTATTAGCATTGTTGTTGCTTCACATAAGCACAATGACATATTAAAACTTGCTCTAAATGTTGAATTTGCAAATTTCATCGATATTGACAAGTCTCAAAGAGAATTTAATCATAAGTGTACTTTGCTACAAGCTAAAGATATTCATTAGAGTTCTTGTTTTGGATCAATTTATAGCTTGATAAATATATTTAATTCAACATATGAAGTTTTACTTAGAATCATTAAGATCCATTTAAATCATATTAGATGGTGGATGTCAACGAGAGAAAACACTAGACCATAAAGAGAATTTATTTCAAAAAAAAAAAAAACATACATGAAAAAAAGAAAAAAAGCGACAAACAAAAATATTAAGAGAAATATCATCCGTTCGTTATTATGTGGGTGATTGATCTGTTCTTTAGGATTTTTTGTTCCGTCTTTCCTTATTTCCTATGTATCTTTAGTAGCGATAATAATAATATAATATTAATTTGATAAATTGAATGATTAATCTAATGTGAAATTATGATGAATGAGGCTTTGGATTTATGAATATTTGTTTTTTTTAATAAAAAATACTGTTAAAGTATAATTTTTTATATAAATTATTACCTTTTAAATAGAGTTAAACTTAGTTTTCAAATATATTAATGTTCACAAATTTTGTTTTGTAAAATTAATCATCAAATAATTTAGATTCTATTATATCAAATATTTTCTAATGTTTTGTTCTCAAAATAAATTTCACTTAAATTTTTAAACGTTTTATAGGGTTACCGTCGGAATGACGGGTCCATTATTCTCGATTTTCAAAGGTATACAGAGTAATAGAGTTAACATGTTTCGAAATAATAATAAATGCATTTGGCGTTAAAATAATCTTTACTAAACCATATAAAAATAATCACTTTTTTTTTTTGGTTCAACCAAGGGTACCCATACAAAATCTATAAGGAAAAAGTGGGAGTTTTATGATTGTATTTTTTTACTCAAAGTATTTTTTTCAAAGACACTAATACAAAACAAACTCTACAAAACATCTAATTATGGGGAAACTAGTGAAATCGAAAAGGGGATAATAGAAAATTATCGGAAATTAATCATATATAATACTACGGATAAACCAAAAAAAAAAAAAAAAACCCACGCAGAGCGTGTGGGGTAAAAACAAAACCCCACTTAACGAAACACTCAAACACATGAAAAAAAACTAAAAAAGATCCAACAGAGAATAATAAAGAATTCCCCACCACAAATTAAGGAGAAAAAACACTGAAAAGTAAAGCTAAGAAATGCTAAAAGCTAAGAAAAAAGAAATCAACAGCTGAGAATATAAATAAATAAATTTCCTACCACGAATTAAGGATAGAAAAAACAGGAAAACTAAAAAAAAACTATGAACTCAGAATAATAATACTACTAAATAAACCCCGAAAAGAGGTCTAAAATTAAAAAAACAATAAAATCAACAAAGTGCAAGTAATTAAAAACCCATGAAAACGAACGATTACAAAGCCATTAAAAATAAATAAATAATCCCCAGATTAAGAATAGAAAATGTAAAACTAAAAACCAAAATAAAATCAACTTCCAAAATCAGGATGGAGAAAAACCAGTTTTTCTAAAAACGGAAAAGTACAATAAGATAAATGCCAGACACAAGAAAAAAAATAATCTAACAACCTAAATTGGATTCATAGTACGAGCTCATGATGGCCATGTCCCGTACACTGTACAGAGCGCGCGCGCACACCCACAATAATAAAAAAAACCCTCAAAACTACGGATAAATAAATAAATAAATACGGAAAATTAATACAATTCAATTTTTTTTAAAAAAAATTAGAGCCTAGATATTATCCACCCAATAAATATGCAAACCGGGCGATATTCCAAAAAAAAAAAAAAAAAACTAGTTTCAGAATAGCGTGCGTGGATGGTCCACCACGCAGCCGAAAGGAGGTGAAAATCGGGCCATATTCCCACTACAGAAATTGAAATTTACAATTATGAAATAATTTGAAATGAAAACGGGGAAAATTAATAATTGTTAAGTTAAAAACAGAAAGAACGTGCGAACCTAAACTAGATATTCAACCCATTGGACTGAACAGAGATGTTAAATCTTAAAAAACAAAAATCACATGACTAAAAGCTAGATGGGCATAAATAATGCGGTTGAGTTTTAAGGAAAAATGACTCTAAATATATCGCATTCATGTAAACGAATAATCACGTGACTAAAAGCTAGATGGGCATAAATAGTACGGTTGAGTTTTAAGGAAAAAATGGCATGTCTGAATATTAATTTATGTATTATATTTTTTGTATTAAGTTCGTATTTAATTTTAATATGAAAATAATTTCTATTTATTTGATAATAGAATTTTTTAAAAAAATAATATGTTTTTTAAAATTGTGTTTCAAATGAATTTTAAAATAATATAATATTATGTGCCCAATTAATAAAATATAAAAAATTTAAATTTAAATTTCCTGCAAAAATTAAATTTAAATTTTAAAAAGCAGTTATAAAAGTTTTTTAAAAAAAAAAATTTACGACTCACTTGTTTTAAAAATTAAATTTTAAAATTAAATAATTTTAAAAATAACCACACCATTGGATTCTACGAAAATCACCATAAACGTTGTTGAATTTTGTTTTTAAAACCGCAACATGCTTTTAAAACGGTCCGGTCCATATTTACCCCCGTAGCGCTCAACCCCATCACATGATTCCCGGCTCCGCAGTCAGCACTGCACTCCCCACGTGAACAATCCCTTCCTCCTGTCCCCATCTCGATCCTCCGTATCACCCACTGGGGACCAGCCCCCGTTGCCTCTTGTTGTCCTCCGTATCACACCTCCAGTCCTGGGACCAGCACCAGCCCTTGTCATCTGTTTTCATAATTTTGTTCTTTTTACGGTTTACTCGACCATCCGTCACAGAACACAGCTCCGCTCAACACGTTGATAGCCACGTGTTCCATTCCCTCTAAATCGCAAGTGGCGCATATGTTGTCCTATGCTAGCTATAATATAAATTCAGGCCCAGCGTATCTCATATCCTCGACGCCCCACTTGATCAAGAGTCCGAGTCAGGCTCTGCTCGACACCGTCCACTGTCCAAACACACAGTCACACACACACACACACACACACCACCTACTCACCTAGTTAATTGTCCCAACAGAGAGAGAGAGAGAGAGAGAGAGAGAGACTCTACACATATACACATCTTCTCTCGTCGATCATCTGCTTTATGCAGCCTGCTAACGTGAAAAGAAAAAAAAAAGCAGGGATGCGAATATGTGCATATTTCGTGTGTGATCTTTAAAGCATGCTGCTTACATTAGCAACACCACTCCCCACGCCGCTTCCGAAAGTGTCTAATTTTGTTCCAAAACTCAAACCCAACAAATAGTTTTTATAGATATATATATATATATATATAGAATTTAGTTTAAAATAAATTATAAGTAAGTGTGACTCGACGTCTCGACCGCACTTCGACTAATCATTAGTTTAACTAACTAATCGTTGGGCCTTTTGTTTTTGGTTTGTTTTAAAAAAAACGAGTACGAGATCAGTGCACCATCTTCGAGCGATCGAATATTTTTAATATCAGACAGAGGATGGCCACGACGAAGCTTCTAATATTGGTTGCCGTGTTTAGCGGGTTACTAATTGGAATCACCAGTGCGGCGTGGGGAATAACAAACAAGCGGGTAGACCCCAGAGACCAGGTGGCAGGGATAGCCGTGGACGGCCGGCTGAGCACGGACCCCGCGGACATCGCGGCGGCATCGACGGACTTCGGAGGGGTGAGTCAGGCGGAGCCGCTGGCGGTTCTGCACCCGGCTTCCGAAGAAGACGTGGCCCGCCTCGTTGCAGCAGCATACAGAGGAGGAGGCTTCAGTGTCTCCGCAAGAGGGCACGGCCATTCCGTTAACGGGCAGGCTCACACGGCCAACGGAGTGGTGATAGACATGAGCAGCGGCAGCAGCTCCGGGTTGATGGGCCAGCGTGCGCGGGTGCACCCGGACCAGGGGTGGGTGGACGTGTGGGGTGGGATGCTGTGGATTGATGTTGCCAAGGCCACGCTGCGGCATGGGCTCGCACCCAAGTCCTGGACAGATTACCTCTACCTCTCCGTCGGAGGAACGCTTTCCAATGCCGGAATCAGTGGACAAGCCTTCAACCATGGCCCTCAGATCCGCAATGTCCTTGAACTCGATGTCGTCACAGGTAACAGCTGTTGCCGCTACAACCTACCTTGTTTTAAATTTGGAAAATTGATTCACGATTGCATACAATATATATATATATATATATATATATATATATATATATATATATATATGTAGGTGTGTGTGTGTAATATGTTTTATTAATTTAATTATCATCATTCCAAACGAGCTAATTATCGATCGTGTGCTGCAAGGCAAGGGCGAGATCTTCACCTGTTCAGAAGAGCAAAACTCGGACTTGTTCCACGCTGTGCTTGGGGGTCTAGGCCAATTTGGCATCATAACTAGAGCTCGGATAGCTCTTGAGCCAGCTCCCCAACGGGTACTTAATTACTTCATACTTTTACTCTCTTTTACTAGTATACACTCTCCCCTCTTTCACCCTTTAATATTTTTTCCCCCATTATTAATCTATCAATGTCAACCAATTACCTAGTTTTGTTTTGAAATTATATTTTTAAATTGTTGGTCTTAAAAAAATGTTGTGCGGTTACTACACCTACCTATATAGCTATGTATAGTTGCTTCTAGCTTATCAAGTACTGTAGGATATCATATATATATATATATATATATATAATACCTGTCTGTCGGAAGTGGACATATTTTTAACCCACGAAAATTAGGCTTCGCCATTATAAGTAATATAGTTGCTAAACATTCACTAGACAAATTAAACGACCGTTGCCTGATTATAAGGGGCAGGTTTCCTTTATTCGAAGAAGGGGAGGTAGCTAGGGAGGGGAAGGAGACCGGCTATTAAACCGGCTGTGCCAAGTCGAATGTTTATTGATGTCCTGTTTTTATTATTTGTTTTATTGGGATCTGTTTTGACTACTGCAGGTGAGATGGATCCGGGTACTATATTCGAATTTTTCAGTTTTTACCCAAGACCAGGAGTACCTCATCTCCCTGCATGGGAAAGCCGGTGCCCAGAAATTCGACTATGTGGAAGGCTTTGTTATTGTTGACCAAGGCCTCATCAACAATTGGAGGTCGTCTTTCTTCTCCTCCCGCAACACTGTGAACATCACCTCTCTTGGTGCTCATACGGGTGCAGCACTTTACTGCTTGGAGATGACCAAGAACTATGATGATTCCACTGCTGATGCCGTTGATCAGGTGTGTGTGTGTATATATATATATATATATATATAACGGAAATGCTTTGCTTTGCTTGCTATATATCCGAGTTGCTTTAATTTCTCCCCAACTGGTGAGCAAAGCTGCTCTCCAAGGTCAATTTCATATTTGTGGTCCCTTAATCAATCTCAAGTTGTTTGTTTTAACATTAATTAGGATGGAAATGAAATTAGTGGCTCGAAAAATAATTTTAAATTGGATAAATTAATTGAATTGACAGTCTTGAATAATAATATTATAATTTCCATAAATAATTAATTATTATTAATAATAATAAAGTATAATATGATGCGGCTGCTAATTTAACGGCTTCAAATCCGACTCGTCGCCGTCACATGCTTAGACTTACAATATATAGCTTTTTTGTCCCCACGTCAAAAAGATCGGTGCAAGTACAGCACATTTTGTAGCATTATTGGAGGAATGGTCGAATGGAGGCTGATCATATATGATAATATATAACTGTACTAAGTATAACGACACGTCATTCTTTGCGGCCCCGATCGAGATTCGAGAACCATATAAATATAATTATTCCATTATCGCATTCAAATTAACTTGCTTTCTTACAATTAATATACTAGTTAAATATGGATTTTTTTTTTGCTGGTTTTTGTTGATAAATACTTTTTTTTTGGTTGGTTTTTGTTTTACAATATATTAATCCTTTGATGTCAATTTTAAACAAAAATTATACTTTTCCTTATATATATAAAAAGAAATCAATGAAATGCTTTTTCATCGCAGATATATATTGGGTTAATTAATTGGTATTGTTCACGCCATGCATGCAGGAGGTGGAAGCTTTGCTGAAGAATCTAAATTTCATAGCGGCGTCCATGTTCACGACTGACTTGCCGTACGTGGATTTCCTTGACCGGGTTCACACGGCCGAGTTGAAACTGCGAGACAAAGGCTTGTGGGACGTGCCCCACCCCTGGCTCAACCTCTTCGTCCCCAGATCTAAGATTGCCGACTTCGATAGAGGCGTCTTCAAGGGCATTTTGGGAAATAGGACAACCGGCCCCATCCTTATCTACCCCTTAAACAAAAACAAGTACGTACGCGGCCGCCCGGCGCATGCATGATGCATTATGCATATACGTACGTACATCACGTGTGTGTATATATACACCCACGTACGTGCAGCTTATAGAGCAAGCAAGCAAGCATAACCGTAGCGGTTTCCGTTAATTTGTATGCGTACATTAATTAATTGAGTTGGTGCGTGGTATTGTTTGTTTTGACGTACACGTTGTTGGTTAATTTTGCAGGTGGGACGATCGGGCGTCGGCAGTGACCCCGGATGAGGAGGTGTTCTACCTGGTGGCTCTGCTTCGCTCCGCCGTGGACTCCGCCGGCAGCGACGAGACGGGAACGTTGGAGTACTTGTCCAGACAGAACCGTCAGATCATGAGATTCTGCGAGGAGGAAGGGGTCAAGGTGAAACAGTACCTTCCCCACTACAGAACCCGACACGAATGGATGGCCCACTTCGGCGACAAGTGGGACCTATTCCGCAGGC
Organism: Taxillus chinensis; assembly: GCA_023512835.1. Taxonomy (NCBI): domain Eukaryota; kingdom Viridiplantae; phylum Streptophyta; class Magnoliopsida; order Santalales; family Loranthaceae; genus Taxillus; species Taxillus chinensis. Next base: position 41,691,182 of record CM042087.1, read on the forward strand.
GGAAGATAGAGTACGACCCCCGGCGCATTTTAGCCACTGGCCAGGGTATATTTAAGCCCTCCGTCATTTCTAGCACCTCATCCTTGTAACCGCCCGCCGAGGCTCTCCTAGCTACGGATTAATACATATATACTCATAATTAAAGTTGGTCGTTTCAGCGTATATGCATCATGGGTACGTAATACATTTGCTTTTTTTTTTTTTTAATATTATGCCCGCGCGCGGGTTTAATATATTAATGAAAGACAACACCGACGTACGTAAGGCAAAAATGAACACATTGAATATATATATTGTCGCTCCCAACTTGTTCAAATGACAAAAACTATACCCCAACCAGCATCATATGCATGGTCCAGTGCCAGAGGTACCAACGTACGTAAATTTAGGCCCCGGGGCCGTCCAACTTGGGTGGGTCAACCAATAAGTCTCGAGCGAACTCTACCAACGTAGCTGGGGTCCTAAATCCTAAACCTTAGTTTAGGGATGTAGGCGAGAACGTGGTGTGGCTTGCTGCTGCAGCCTCATGCTATGCGCGTATAATATATATGCTCCAGTACGTACGTAGATTAATTATATACTTCCGGTATCAGCTGATGGGCAATGATGTATTTTTGATTGATTCGATCGTTTGATATATTTGATGGAATGATATGTAGTCGTCGATCGCCGTTAGACGAGGCCTTTGAGAGTCATGTGGGGTTTCTCGCACATGTGATGGGTGTTTGCAGGTTTGTACTTAGCGCCCGTTATCCCGACCGTCCGACCGACCGGCCAATTAGCAATTTCGAATCAGATCTTGTGCTGTGGCCCTCTTACGTTGGATGATTGGCTCGCTTGTTTCGCTGGCAATTTGGCTTTACTATAATTGAACATATATATATATATTATACAAATATATAGTATACTATGATTGATCATGAAATTTCCGTCTTTTTCAGCCTTGGATTTAAGTGCAGATGTTTGTCGGCCCAATTCTAACTCGGCAACTGGCAACTGGCAACTGGCTAAGAAAGACCACTACTAAGTTTTATCTTTATGTCTAAATTATATTATTCTGCCCACTCTCTATCTTCTTTAAATAAACACTCCATTCTTTATTTTATTTTATATTATATAGGATTTCAAGTTTAACATCTTACTTTAATCTATGTATATTACTTCAAACTAGAATAAAATAGAATAATAAAATAATAACATTTTAAAGTTCACTACAAAATTCAAATTAGTTTTATTTCAAATGTGACTTTCAAGCAAAATAAAAGAAATATATAAAATAAATGGCTCAAAAATTACAATCTTGAAAAATAACATATTTTTTAAAAATTTACAATAAAGTCCCTCAAATCCTCTCCATTCATAAAACTTCCATACCTTGTGTGTATGCATATTTTGAACCCACGACCTCACCATCAATGGGTATGTGCTTTTACCACCATGCTAGCCTTGACGTGCAAAATATATAATATTTAAAAAAAGTCAAAAACAAATACATGAAATAATATATATATATATATATATATAGATAGAGAGAGAGAGAGAGAGAGAGAGAGAGAGAGAGAGAGAGAGAGAGAGAGAGAGAGAGAGAGAGAGATGTGAAACAAATTGAAAATTAGACAACTGATGTGAAAATTATAAACGTACAATAACCCTTGATTTGCTTATATTGGAATTGATTTAGAGAGATTAAATAGGATTTGGAGGTATCTTAGTTAACTAAGTAAAGGACTTAAAGGATATTTGGTGTGTTTTTCTTTTTTGTGTTTTGGTTTTATGTTTTTTTAAACATTGTTAAAGTTGTATATTGAATTCTGATTTGAATTCAATATTCTAAACCCATGTGTTTATTTGGTTTTATGGTTGAAATTATGATATTTAAAAGAGTATTTTTAAACTAGGGTAAAAAAATTAGGATATGGAGAATAATGTGAGCTTTGATAATAAAATGGAGGGGGGGGGGGGATATTAATAAAAAATGGATAAAACTTTGTCGGCTTTTAATATTAAAGCATAAAATAATTGGAACTTATTTTTAAAAAAATCATAAGACATTGTAATTTGAACATTTAATAAAATATTTGCATAATTATCCTCAAAGTTAGAGGGATTAGATTGAATTGACCTTCCTACCTGGTTGAGAGAAGTGACGAGAGGAGAGGTAGTGATGATTGTTTACTGCATGGTGGTGGCTAGTGGCTAATGGCTGGAGTGCGGATTCGATGCTAATATTCAATTTGTTAACATTATGTCGATTTTCTCATTTTTGGTATCCTATTAAGAGCACTGGATTCATAGCCAAAAATTAATAAAAAAAAAAAAATACTTTTTTTAAAAAAAATTAATGAACTCATTAAAAATATATACATTGGCGTCACCAAAATTTATTATCTCTCTTTCCCTCCTCCCCTCTCCACGTCTGGCGACCCCCATCCCCTCTCTCCCCGCCCGGCTTGCGTGACCCATCCCCCTCTCTCCCCCCTGGCGCACGCGAGACCACCCTCCCCCCACCTGGCGACCCCTCCTCATCTCTCCCCGCTTGGTGCGCGCGACCCCCCTTCCTCTCTCCCCGCCCGGCGCACGCAACCCCCCTTCCTCTCTCCCGGCTCGCGCGACCCCCCCCCCCACCCCCCCGATGAAGCTACTGTTACTCGCTAAATTTGACGAACGTTTTACAATTACTGTAGCTAAAAGCTAAATATTAAGCTTTTAATGATTCCAATTTAAGTGTATTTTAGCGCAAATCATCAAAAATTGCATTTGCATCGGTCTTTGGTGAGACCGGTGCTAGTTCTAATATTTTATTTTTAAAAATAACTATTATATTAAATATTTACGTATTATTTATTATTTATGTAAAATTTAATAGTAATCCGTATAAATTCGCATTAAAAATTCTAAAGATAAATAAATAAAAACAAACTCACATGTTTTTTATTTATCTTTCGATTTTTTTCCAGGTGAATTTGCACGATAAATAATCATCAAATCACTGTAAAGTTTTAAAAATATATATTTAATTTAATATTTAATTTTTAAAATAAATATAAATACGAAAATATAAAATATTAATACGGTATTAATAAAATGAATATTAGCATCGAAATGGCTGCGCGATAATAGGAGAGAATAAATGTGTGTGTATATATAGAGTAGTTGGACTTGGGCTTTAGTTTTTTTTATATGCGTGTGGTTGGGCTTTAGTTTTTTTTAGTAATTATTAAGCTAGAATGGTCGGGTTGGATTCAGTGTTGGATGTCCTAAAAGTGAACCCGGATTCAAAAGTATAACCGACCCGAACCCATATACATTGGGTAAAACCCAATTCGATTGAATCGGGTGTGGCCAAAAGCAGTTCGGGCCGGGTACATATGGCATCAGACCATCAGTTGAAGATGACAAACGTTAACCAAAAAATAAATTGCATATGAGGCTCCAACCTTTGTATGCTTTTCCCACTTGCTTCTGTTCCGCGGCGCCTCACACTTTCTTAGAGAAGAAGACATGACGACCAGTTCTTCCGCCGCATCACGCAAGGTTGTTTGTCTCTCCCTCCCTCCCTCCATCTTCCTTGCTCTCTTTGTCTTTTGTTTTTCTTTCTTGTTCGGACTTAGGTAGTTCAGCGTGTTTTTTCTGTGTCTTGAATGTCAAACCCTTCATAAATCTGCTCAGGCCCTGAGCAAGATTGCGTGCAATCGACTCCAGAAAGAGCTTGTCGAGTGGCAGGTCAATCCCCCTGTTGGATTTAAGCACAAAGTCACCGACAATCTCCAAAGGTTGTATTGTCTTTGAATTTCATTCCCCTCTTTGTTGTTGTTGTTGTTGTTTTTTTTTTTTTTTTTTAAAAATTTTAAATTTAGTTAGTTTGTGATGTTGAGAAATTGGATTATTAAAAACATTAGGAGGGCGTGTTAAACCTTAATTCTGTTTTTTTTTTTTTTGAATTTTGAAATTTGAATGGAAGGTGGGTGATTGAAGTTAAGGGTGCGCCTGGTACTTTGTATGATAATGAGACGTACCAGCTTCAAGTTGATTTCCCCGAGCATTACCCCATGGAAGCACCCCAGGTAGTGATATAATCAACTTTGTTTGGTTGTCCATAAAATATTTGAGCTAGAGTTGTTAGAGTGTTGGATTGATTGCATGGATTAATGAACTCTGCGATCAAAATGTGGAGTAATATCAAAATGAGTACTCTAGCTACCCTCCTTGATTTTATTTTATTTTTGAATTCCTGTTTCGGCCCCTTCAATTCATGCTTAAGGCTGTTCAAGCATTTCCCTTGGTATTGTTATTTGCAAGATAGAGATCAATTAAGTATTGGATTCACACAGTTTTAGAATTTTTGTTCCTGGATTTTATTTTAATCCGTGTTTCTTGTACTCATTTGGCAGGTGATTTTTGTGCCTCCTGCCCCTCTGCATCCTCACATATATAGCAACGGCCATATCTGCTTAGGTATTGTTAGAAGTCTCTCTCTGTGTTTGTCTTGTTACATTATTGATTGGAACTGTACAATTGCACCTCCACGAAGAGTAGTGTGGTTCTCAAGAAATCAAAGGACCTTCACTGGACAATGGCTATATCCGTAACTTGCTTGTTGCTTCTCTTTGTGTGTCTGTTTCCTTTGTGTACTTTCACTGGTTCTGGAATGATATCATAAAAATTGATCTGTCCGCTAGGAAGTTCAGCGTATATAGGATGATGGGAATGAAATGATAGACAGCTAGAATGTGCAATTTGTGTTTTGTAGATTTTAATGACAAATTTAAAATAACAAAAGCAGTTTGAAGTCGCAAATAATTTGCACTTTTATCATTATTACGCTCTGTCCCAGTAAGTGTACCAATTTTGATTGTTGCCGGAAGGAACGCAAAGCCACTGAAAATGTTTGTAAACTTATTCCCTACATATTCTACTATAGTTTGCATTAGTGTCTGTCTTTATCTCATTCAATAGGATGAACAAGGTCATATGAATTTTGTCGTTAATTGTGTTGGGGATGACAATCATAAATGAATATGTTTTTAAATTCTATTTTCAAAGTTGATATTATATTTTTGCTTGAAGTCAATGCTCCTCTACAGTCTGGAATTTCCTGCATGCGGCCTTATTTTGGGAAGAGTAATATTAGGACCTCACTTTCTTCTTTTCTCTCTCTCTCTCTCTCTCTTTTAAAAAAACTTTAAAATGTTTCTTGTTCATGCTTAGCAACGTAGTGGGCCTGTCTTATTTAAGGGAGCCTATGAAATCTTACATTGTGACCTTGCTATGCCTTCCCCCAACACCAATGGTATTAAGATTCTCTTGTTCCTATTCTAACCATCTATTGCCCTATTTAAGCTATCTATTATGAGTTGAGTGTTTGCATAGTTTTGCACTAGTTGCTTCCCACTGTGCAATCTAGATTGCGTGCCAATTATTGAAGCAAAAAACATAATCAAAAATAAAAAAATAGACATGTGAATTTATTTTATGGGTTGGGAGAACCTGTATGTCATATGAGATGTGTAGTGAATAGATAAATAGTTCGTTACCATTTTTAAGTTTCTAGTTGCAAATTCAACGAGTTTGAAATAGTTCTCAACTTCTCATTGAATATTTTAATGATGTTTTTGTTCTCCTTGGCATTTACTGGTATGCTGGTGTTTCCTTCTTTGGTGTGCTTTTAAGTGTTTGTTTCACCATTTAGACCTGCAGAAATTCATGCCCGATCTGAAGTTGACATCTTAATCGAATCCAAGATGCAACTAATGAACCGAATATGGAAGGATAAAACAAGCTTTGCTTCCTTGCACATGTTCCCTGTTATTCTTTCTGCAGGCTGCATTGTACCCAATTGCCCCCTACACATTCTCTTGTAACAATTGGTTTTGCTGTCTTAGTAGATATTTTGTATGATTCATGGTCCCCAGCTATGACCGTCAGTTCTGTCTGCATCAGCATTCTCTCCATGCTATCGAGTTCACCTGAGAAGGTATGTTTTTGTATTTTTTGCATCATGACAAAAACTAGAACATTGGTCTCACTTATTTTGCGGTTGTGTAGAAACGTCCTGCAGATAATGATCAGTACGTGAAGAAATGCGGAAACGGCAAATCTCCTAAGGAGACAAGATGGTGGTTCCATGATGATAAAGTATAATGATGTCAGAAGCAATCGTCAAGAGCCCCAAGCCCATGTCACTAGCAACGGTTGATTGGCAGCATAAGAAACACATTTAAAGAATGAATTTCTTGTTAGCAGCTGGGCTGTGGCTCCTGGGAGAGGAGCAAACACTTATATGCTGCTGTAACCTTCAAGTTCAATGTGCATCCTGTAAAGTAGCGATGATTATATGCCTGTAGGGAGCTTTAAACTATTTCTTTTTGAGATTCAAAATACATACTGATATTTGCAAGGTGTTTGGAGGGTTTATTTTGATCTCAAGTATGTGTTTTTTTGTCCTAAGTTTTAAGGGTCGTTACACTCGTGTTAGGTGGATAGTAGAAACTAGAAACTCTTACGGGTGGATGGATACATGCCCACAGGGTTTGGAGTTCTGAGTTTGATCCAGTAGTCAAGCAAAAATCATAATGAAGAATGAAAATACGGAAAGTTATTGCTTTCGCAAGAATTAGCAAGCTGTTTAAAGTTTTTAAATATTAAAAAAAAGGTTCTGACAGATGAGAGTTTGAAAAATTAGATTCGGCAATGAAACCTCGTTGTCACGGTCGAGACCAAAAATTAACATTGCCAAGGTGGGGCTTATTAGATGATTATGACCCATGGGCATGGTCTAAAGACATGGTCAAAAATAAAACTCAAAGAATTAGCTAGAATATTTAAAAAATTGTTTTGTTTGTAAAAGAAATTTACATACAATATATATATATATATACATATTTTTATTTTTATTTTTATTCATAACTTTAAAAAATAATAAATATAAAAATTAGAAATTTAAAAGATTAGATGGGTGCTGTGGCACGGGCATGAGATTATGCTGCTTAAAAAATTGGACAATTTTGTCCCTGTCCAAATCGCCTGCCCTCATTTTACGGATGCCTGTTTGTTAGGTCTAAAGAAATAATAATAGTTTTCATTGATTGTTTTTCTACCTAAATTCAACATTTAAAAATAAAAATTTTAAAATTTTGAAGGAATTTAATTTTAAAAAATAAAAAATGATTTATTTTGAAATTATAATTCAATTAGAGCATATACTTACGTTGCGAGATCAATTAGAGCGTCTCTACTAGCAGTAAGTTAAATGATTAGCTAAATGGTGGTTGGGGTAAGAGTATTTTAGGCTATTAAAATATTTAAAAATAAATGCTGTCACATTTTAGTTAAAAAGTTAAAAATTGAAGTAAATTTATCTAAAATTATAATCTGATTAGAGCACTTTTTTTATTAAATTTTAGTCAAATTTATTTATATCTTCTCTATAGCTAAGCCTGTTCTTAGCTCGTTTACTTTCCTATGTGTTTTTTTTTTTTTTTTTTAAAACAGAAGCCAAACTTGTTTTATGTATAAATATATCATAATCGATGTAATTTCGTCCTCCTACGCTATAGATTTCTGTCCCGTTCCGGCAAAGAGGAAAACTCTAATTTCGAAGAGTGGGTCGGTGACGCAGCACAGAGAGGGAGAAGAAAAGAAGATGGCACTCTATAATTCAATCGTGAGAGGCCACGCTGCCGCCACTGTCCCATGTCCATTCTTATGGCGGTTAAGCGGAGTCCCATGTACAACCACTGCTAGCACTACGTTTAAAACCGAGTCTCTCTCTTGCTTTTCCCTTTCCTTCGCTTCATTTTGTTCTCGCGCTCAAACTTCCTTAAACTCTTCCGACAAAAACACCACCCAGGATTCGTCAAAACACGTATGACACCATTCCCTCTCCTTATATATATATATATATGTATATGTATATGTATATGTGTATGTATATATGTATGTATTTCTGGGTCTTGGATCAATTTTTATCTGAAGCCTCTAACCCAGTTGACCATTTGAGTTGGGTGTACTTGGGCAGGTTGGGTTCTATCAGATTCAGTTAGTAATGTCAAAAAATTTCATATGCCTGGTGTTGATTTCACTGATGCAGCATAATTGGTCTACTCTTTTGCAGGGACCTTTAAAACCTGGCTTGTATTTAGTGGGGACGCCCATTGGAAATCTCGAAGATATTACCCTCCGGTATTTGGGAACTATGTTTTACTTGTTCGACTTTCCCTCGTACGAGGCTTTCATTCGTACCGTGTTTTACGGTTGTTTTGTCTCCCTATTGAACTGAACTAGAACTTGTTATTGTAATATCATATAGGGCCTTCATTTGTGCCGTTATTATGGCTGCGTTGTCTCTCTGTTGCCAGTAATATACTAATATGACTGGCTAGTATTCCACTTCAAATAAAAATTTCTTTTTAGTTCATTATGCACTTAGAGTTTTGTATTTATAAATTATAAAATCCTTGTATGGGATTTGTTGGTTTATCTTATTCTTGTGATAAGATATGTACTAAGGATTAAATGGGGATGAACAAATTTGTGGTTAGCCAAAGAAGAGTTACCGCTTGTCTTTCTTTCTTCTTTTTTTTTTAAACCAATTTTAAATTTTCAATGCAGTGCTCTCCGTGTTTTAAAAACAGCTGATGTGATACTCTCTGAGGACACCAGGCATTCGGGAAAGTTGCTTCATCATTATAACATTAAAACTCCCCTTGTAAGTTCCTCACTCCTGTTTAGGCTTCGCTATATGTGTTTTGTTCCTCACCCTTCTTTCTGATTATGCGCTTTAGCTTTTCAGCTGAGTTATCATAAGTTCAATGAGTCTCAACGTGAGCAGACGGTGTTAAAGAGACTGCAGCAGGGTGATGCCGTGGCATTGATCAGTGATGCTGGGACCCCAGGCATCAGTGATCCAGGCATGGAATTGGTAAGTATTATGGCTGTTTGCATTTACCAAGTTTCTTTATGTGTTTAACGTTTTTCTAGTTCCTTATTCTATGAAATCTTGATGTAGGCTATGTTATGCGTGGATAAAAGCATTCCTGTTGTTCCTATCCCTGGGCCTTCTGCTTTGATAACTGCTCTTTCTGCTTCGGGGTTGCTCAGTAATGAGTTTACATTTGGTAGGATTCTCTTGAATAATATACTATTTTGTTCTGTTCAACTTTTGAGGATTTTTGAACGGCACATGGGTTGGATAATGGCACCTAATGTTATGTGTGATGCTATAGTTGGATTTCTTCCTAAACATAATGGATCAAGAAGAGAGAGATTGATGATATCTGCAAATGAAGGTGCAGTGCAAATATTTTATGTTCCTCCCCACAAGCTTTATCAATTTCTTGAAGAAGCTTCTTCAATTTTCTGTAGCTCAAGGTGACATTTCTCTGTTGATGGTAACAACTGTGTATGGATTATGGAACATAGGACATTGAATGCTCATTATATGTAACTCGATGATTAGTTTAAGATGTTTTGAGACACATTTAAATTATAACTTTTTATGTATGGTATGGATTAGATGCAGTATAAAATTGCATTTAGTGTGTTTTAAGTTGCACTTGGTTAACTGGTTTCACCAGCATTATTTGATATTAAAATGCGCCAAGCCCTGCCCTGATCATAACACTTTCTTTGGATGCATTTCAGGCAATGTGTCATAGCCCGGGAGCTGACTAAAATTCATGAAGAGGTAGCTTTATTTCAAATTTGCAGTCAGATTTTCCAATTAGTTGCATGTAGTTGGTGTGTACTGTGTAAGAACTCTAGTTTTAGTTCTGATAAAGTATCTGTGTGCTACTTATATAATTGGGTCGCCAGATTTGACAAAAATATCTCCGTTTTATTGTCTGTATGAAAAATTCTTGAACTTGTTTGGTAGTGGTTGTTTTATTGTGATATTTATTAGATTCAGTAAAGATGGATGGATTTTTTTCCTAGAATATTTAACATTGAATATTATATTAGGATCCCTGTATTTTAGGTTTTCCTTCTTGCAGCTGAAGCTATGCTAGGACATGCTCTATATTCTCTTATTCCTATATTTAAAAATTTTGAAACTTCAACGTTGTATCACTTATCCATTCCTTTCACCATAGACTTGGGTATTTGACATGCAACATCTTGTTGGCTAACATGACTACACCGCCCATCTGACATCTCTGTCGTTCAAATTTTTTGCAGTCATCACCAAAATCCACTTTTTCAAAAGCTGAACTTTCTCAACCCACCCCCCTATCCTTCTCCCCCTCCATCATGATCATTAGCCTTTCCACAATTGTTGCCTGTGACAGGCTGCCAAACTCGTATTTACTTTGCCTCATCTTTCATGAAGCCCTTGAGTTTGATTTTATTTTTATCTTTTTCTTTAATCAACCCGAGTGAATTCTCTAGACGTCCTTTTTTGTGATACCTTTCATCTTCATTCTCATTCCACCTTATGGTTGTGTGATCATTTTCACATTTGTGGTGATGGTACTATGTTGGACCTCATTGTTGTTTTATACAATGGCCATACTTCATGCTGTAATGTGTCCATAGAATCTTTTGCTGTTTATCTTTTCATGGAAGTAGTTGTGACAGCCTAGTGCTAAGGAGAATATATCAATCACGGTTCTCGTGTGGAAGCTCAAGAACTATATTTTCAGTGTAACTTTTATGAGAGATTTGTGGGATTATTACAGATAATGGTTCTCAAATATGCAGTACCATATTATGAGCACTTGTTACTTTATATCTACTAGAAACTGTCATCTCACACGGTGGTGGAATTGTTTTATACTTGCCAGACTCCATCCAAGTGGGCCACATGCTTACTGGATTATTGCTCACCTCAAGCGTAGAAACTGAATTTTAATCATAAGTGGGACAGTGGGAATGTTGATATTTGGTACTGGGAGTATAGTTTGGGCCGTTTGGCATAACAATTTGGTTATAAGAATGGAATGCCCTTCTTTTGCTTGATTTGCATTTAATGATTTGGTGGTTTATGTGAATTGACACTGTGCTTTCCTAAGTAGTAACTATGATGCATGCTCTTGTAGTACTTCGCAATTTTATTGATGGTATATGTTGCTAAAATTCTTCACGTAAGAATAGAAGTTTGCTTGCATAGATAATGATGGTATATTAGTTTTGGCGAGGTACATTGGGCCAAGCAAAAGATGCATATTCCACTCACCAACCAAAGGGTGAAATCACACTCATGATTGAAGGAAAAAAACATTCAGCTGTTGAAATTCCAGAGTCTCAGCTTGAAAATGAATTGAGAGATCTAATCTCCGATGGGAATAGTCTATCCACGGTAATAGTCTTTTCTCCTGAGGTTTTTTTAATCAATTTTACCTTAGTTTCTGTCGCAAGTGCTTAAATTTAAGAGCAGTTGGCAATAAAAGTTTACGTGGGCGAGGTTTAGATTATTTGTGTAAAACATCCTTGTTCATTTTCTTTTTGTTTTTATGTTGTACAATGTGTTTTCTTTCTTTCTTTCTTATCTACACACACACACAACTTTGCAATGTTTATGTCTCTCGACATCTTGATAGGATTTAGTTAATTGTCCTAATGAGACAGGTGAACTGGCAAAGCACAAGGGCCGAAAGGTTTGTGGGTTTGGGTCCTCGGGCTGTGAATTCTGCGCTCTTAGGATTTTTTCCCGGTGCATGCATTCGTGCCAGTATCACCTTGTACTTCACATCCTTAGGGTTTGGTGGGGCTTGGGTCGAATCTAGAGCAAGGTTATTCCCCCGGGCTTGTCTAACTCCCCAGGTTTATCCCCTTATAAGATTTAGTTAATCATGCTTGCCCAATACAAAGTTAACTAAAATTTAATGCTATTAGTATCTGATCTTCAACTTCCTTATGTCTGGCAATTGACATGCACCGAATGCATATAAGTCTAAGATGTACTTGGACGGCTCTATCCTGGGGCATATATGAGTGCTTAATTATCTTCAGTTTTTTTTTTTTTTTTTTTGTGATAGGCAGTCAAACTGGTGGCTGCAGGATCATCAGTGAGTCGGAAAACTGTATATTCACTTGCATTGAGAAAGTTTGGAAAGCAACTTGAGACGCAGGACGACTTGGATTAATGGAAATCTTATTATCGTCTGCTGTTATTAGGGTTTTTCGTTTATTACTTAAAAACTGGTTTGAATGTTCTTGGGCGTTGAGCAAGGAACACATCGATGATGTCCTTAATTGCTTTTTTAATTTTAAAGTTTTGAGGTGGGGGGTCGCTTTCATTCCAAGTGTAAGCCAGTTGGTGGCCTCAGTTCAGTTCAGTTTAATTATGTTTTTTTCCTGGCTCAAAAGATGGTTGTAACCGAAGGCCGCTAGAACCTTGGAGAGAGCAACAGAAGGGTGCATGCGAATGAATTACATGGGGGAGTAGAAGTAGCAGGTAAGTCCCCTAACAGTCAGAGCGAGAGCTTGGCCATTTCCATTGTTGGGGATCTTGTAGCTGATTAATGTTTCTGATCTAATTAGAATCCCCCAACCTCAATGACTCCATCCACATATTTGGTGTACTCAAATTTGGTTTGGAAAGAGAAAGCATAAAGGAACAATTAGATACCAAATCGAGGGTTTGTCAAGCGTTTATGGTATAAAAAGATAGTCTTGGCTGATATAAAAATAATAACTAATAAACTTATTTTTATTGATACGTAATCATTTTTTAATGTTATCACTCGTACTCAGTCTAATAAAGCTAACATTTAGTTAGATAATGACTAAAATATGAAAAGAGAAAGGAGCCCATAATAAGTTTAACATTATTATTAAAGATTTGCTCACCAATCAAATTTGGTGAGTCATCTTTACTTGTTTAGTTCTTCAAATTCATCTTCCAGCCTCACCCATGTCACTCAACTGCATCATTAAAGATGGCAAGGTCAATCGAGGCCTAGTGGAGTTCGTGCAAGGAGCATTGGCTAGGTGGTTGATCAGGTTGGTTAGAAGGGAGGGCATCTAGATCAAGCAACATCGGCAACTGTTAAATATCACAATATTTCACATCGGGTAGTTATATAGAAATTAAATGTTAACAGCATTTCACAATATTTCCGCATGTGACAAGGAAGGATAAGATATTAAAATGGTAGTTATATAGAAATATATATTTTACACATCGGGTGCCTACCCTCATGTGACCGCTACTAACGGTCACCGTTGCCCACTTGTTTGACAGGTCTCTCCACTCACAAGTCTCGACTGCTCTCGACTCTCGACTGTGCTAATGTTTTATTTAAAATTATATAATTCGATTTTCAATTTTTTTTTTTGGTTCCCCAACACCACTGCGGGTTCGTTGGTTGGTTGGTTCATGGGTTTTTTTTTTTTTTAGGGGGGGAGCATACGGTTTGGTCTACCAACTGGTGGTTACTGTTCGACCGCCTCAAGCAAAAGCAACCGACGCGGCTACCGCCACCAGCAACGGACAACAACCAACCCCAGTCACTCTAGCTGTTTGTTTTTCTTTTCATCTGTTTTGTTTCACTCCCGGATTTAAGTTTTGGGCGTGGGGGTTTCATCCACGAATACAAAATAATAATAATAATAATAATGCTCCACTTTGGTAAAATTCATTATTTTATTAATTTTTCACTATAATAAACGCCCCTGTGTAGCTGCTGTCACCATTAGCCTGCCACATGATGGGGGAGTCTGGCTCGGGGTTTCTAGGGATTTGAGGTTGCTTTCGTTAGACTTGGCCCTCTATTCAATTCAAGCCCCTTCCCACCCTCCTTGCTTCCCGCTCCAGGCGCCACTCTCTTAGGGTTCGCAGGTTTGTTTTATTTATTTATTTATTTATTGTTGCATGTCGCAGTTTTATTTGGAACCGATCATTGATTTTACAACTAGAACTGGAAATAAATTAACCAAATGATTTTTTTTGTCGTGGGTTTTGTTTTGTTTTCGACTCAGGTGGAAAGTGGTACATCCTAATAGATCTGCTCTTTTAAGGTTTATTAACTGCTGTCTGTCATTTGATCATTGATATGTCCCCAAATCTAGTAAGGTGTTGAGAGTGAGTGCATGATTATGGGTTATAAACCACTGGCCTGAGTCGCCTGACTGTTTGTTTCAATACCCACTTGTAATTTGGCGTTGATTTTTTTTTTTTTTTGGTATGGAATCAGTTGATAATTCTTCTGCATAACCTAAAAAAAGGCATATATCTCTCTGTCTCTTCTGGGATTGGGCATGGAATTAAAGAGAGCATCGATTAATCCTTTATTTTTAGTTCGTGATATACATATATGTGTACCATGTTTTACAGCCGTTTTATTAAGCATACTTATTCCTGATGTGACCGCATTCTCACGTAGAGTACTGGTAATGTTTTATCCAGCCATTCTCAACAACCCTCCAAGACAGAAGTCACAAAAGATGGGTACTTGCTACCCGGGTTCAGGCAATGAAAGTGATGTCTTTCCAACTACATACATCCATAGCCCAAAGTCCGCTTGTTATCCAGATCCTCATTTCCTTCCTGAAAGCAATATGTTGCGCGAAGCTGCTTCTGACAGGTCCTACTCAGCGGCTCTAGATGGGAGTTCATTAGCCGCTTACCACTGTTCTGAAAACCCGTCTGCAGAAGTTAGAAATGAGCTTGTATTGCTTCCGCAAACGGGGGATCTAGTTGACAATTCTCATATGTCTCCTAGGACTAGGACACAGTTAGGCACTCTAGATGGTGCATGGGATTCCCAGTCACAGGGATTATCTCTAAGGCTTGGCTCTGAGCCTGTCCTTCCATGCCAGTATATAAATTCAGGGTTTGCCTCAATATTGAGTACTTATGGTCCAACTTTTGAAGTGAATGGATGCATTCTGGAATCTTGTAAAAGTGCAGAGAATTCTCAAGGTAAGCCGTGGAAAAGTGCTGATTATTTGCCATTTGAGCAAGCATATGCCAATGGTACCCAAAGCGTCATAAGTTTTAGAGAAATGCTTGCGAATGAATCCTCGGGTCTTGCAATGACGATTTCCAACTCCAAATACTTGAGGGCAGCACAGCAATTGCTTGATGAAATAGTTAATGTCTGGGAGGCTCTGAAGCATTCCAAGTTAGATAAGAAGAGTATCGATGATTTTTGTACAGATGAAGTTAAGGAAACTGATGAGACATCTTGCTCTAGTTTCATGCCTAACTCAATCAGTGGTATTTCTTCTGATCTTAATGTGTCAAATAGCAACTCCTCTTGCAAGCCCTCGTCGACAGAACAACAAGATTTGCAAAGCAAGAAGACCAGACTTTTGTTCTTGTTGGATGAAGTAAGGCAACCACCTCTGATATCCATCTATTTTTTACTTTTTCTAATTACTAGATTGTGTTCTAGTAGAGGAGGTCCCGTCTCAATCAATCCTTGTCCATTTTCCTTCCTCAAGAGTTCTCCTTCTGTTCATATCTATTACAATTAACTGACTTTCTTTTTCCCAAATTGCTCTCTCTTTCTTACAGTGGATCAGTTGCCAGCTATTATGACACTGAACTAATTCTATTACTTCTTTGTATATGTGTTTACTTCTCCAGGTTGATAGAATATATCGACATTATTACCGTCAGATGGAGGTATTGGTATCATCTCTTGAGGTGGTAGCTGGGTGTGGAGCTGCTAAGTCGTACACTGCACTTGCACTCCAAACAATTTCCCAGCACTTCCGGTGCCTGCGTGATACAATTGTGGGTCAGATCCGGGCAACCCAGAAAAATCTTGGGGAACAAGACACTTCTCCAAGTGGTCAGGGTGGAGTTATATCCCGTCTCCGCTTTGTGGACCAGAAACTTAAGCAGCAGAGGGTTCTTCAGCATCTTGGCATGACACAACAAGTTTGGAGGCCACAAAGGGGGCTGCCTGAAAATTCTGTTACAATCCTGCGGGCATGGCTGTTTGAGCATTTCCTCAATCCGTACGTTCTTTCTCATTGATATGTCAGTTAGGGGTGAGAATTCAGCCAATTGGATGCGGATATTGACACATCCAGATCTCGCATTCGATGTCTGAGGATATATAAAACACATCAGTATCTGAATTTGGATATACCAGATATCTGAATTATAATAGGGCCTCCAATTTAGATAGCCCAAAGCAAGCTTGAGATATGAAGGAGTGTGTTGTTTGCTGTGTTTATATAGGCCTATAGGGAGAGTTTATTGGAAATGTTTGAAGTTTCTGATTTGGGATTGATAGTGAGTGTAGTTAAAAGGATAAAGCAAAGCAAAGCCAAAGTTGGAAAAGTGGGTGTAGAATCATTAAAATATAAAACAAACCAAAATGAGATTACTAGGACCATAACCTGGGTGCGCAGCCTTCTGGTGCGGAAACTTTCCAATGGACCAACTTTTTTTTTTTTTTTTTGCAAATATACTTGGAAACAGCAATGTATATTATAAATATAAATTGATAAAAATACTAATATTCAAATAAAGGAACGGATGTGAATATTTTAGATACAGATATTAGCATATTTGCATCCATATTCAAGTAGTAAACAGATGCGGATATGGATATGTTCTTTTTTGTTTGGATATGGATGATATTCTTTTTTTTTTTAAGTTACTAATTTGCTTGGTTAAGCAGGTAAGCGAATATTTTTCCAACCCTGATGTAGTTTGCTAAAATCAATGTTTTGTAATTATTATTCAACTTATGTTGTTTCTACAGCTACCCAAATGATTCAGAAAAAGCCATGCTAGCAAGGCAGACAGGCCTAAACAGGAACCAGGTAGTCTGCTCATAATTCTCTTCACTCTTATATTATAATGGCTAAATTGTATGGTTGGAAATGGAATTCGATGTCTATTCAGTTTCATTTCATGATCTATAATTGAACAATGACATTTGGTAACATAATATTATGAAAAGTAAACTAAACTCTATTTATGACAAGTAAACTATTCTATGTCCTTGATTTGGTCTCATGGCATGTTTGCCAATTTTTGTGTTTGGACCAGATTGCGAACTGGTTCATAAATGCACGTGTACGTCTTTGGAAGCCGATGGTTGAGGATATGTACAAAGAAGAGTTTGGAGATCCTGAGATGAACTGTAAGTCTTCACCTGAAAAGACTTATGAAGCAGGTAGAGATACTCCTTGGACATTTGAAATGACAGAGGGACCGCAGGAAAGTTTAGGATCTAGAGCTGCTCCTGGTGGGCCACCGCGACCAGAGTATGATGCCCATGACTTAGACCCTGACCTAATCCATGGTGAAAATTTAAATGGGTCCATTGCAGAAGGGGGCTTTCAGAATGGTGCTTTTGGAGATTAATGACTTGTGGGTGATGCAAAGACAGGTTGATGATCCTTGCGTAGATGCTGGTGCTATATATTCAGTCATGGTCACTAGGCCCTGCCCAATAGAGGCACGTCAAATTTGGATGACCCATTTGATTTTTCGAGCAATAGGTGAGGTCATTCCTTCTATTACGGCCCATGCCCTTTAGTTTTTACACATACTAATGAGGGACAGTCCAGACTGCAGTTCAGCAAATATGGGCGGTTATGTTAGGTAGGTCGAACCATTGCTTCTTTGCCTCTGGAGTTCCTGAACTGAGGTCGTTGTGAGGGTAAGAAACTTCTTCAAAACAGAGCAGAATTACTATGAAGAATATGAGGATGCTGTATGAATATGTATCGTGATGAAGTCTATACCACAAACAAGTGATTGTGGTAAATATATCCTGTACTATGATGAATAATAAAATTGTACAAATTTTATTTAGTGTAGTTCCTACTTCAGCGATGATGGTGTTTTTGGATTAAATTTTATTTGAGTCTATACTCCATCCCTCCTTCCCTCTTTCCCCTAAAGCCACCAGTATTCAGCGACCATAATATCTACTACTTCAGCTCTCCTGAGACAGGGTGATTGAAGACCGAGGAAGGGATAAAGAGCCTAATGTGCAATAGAAGCCTATAGCACAAGCGCCAGGGTATTGTTATGCACTGCAGCCATAGCACGGCGCTTATGCTTGCTTGTCATTTGGATTATGAAAGTGTGCCCTGTTTCCGCTTTTTGGATCAAATATGTAGGTAGCTCCGTCGTCTATTAATGTAGGTAGCTCTTTGGATGAAAATTTGCACTGAGCCATAAAATAGTTTTGCTTGTTGATTTTGAATGCTTTAGTTGTAGGTAGCCCCGCTGTCTTGATAGGTGATCCAAGCTTAATGGCCAGTAAACTCAAATATGTCCTTAGTCCTTGATTCTAGTTGCTAGTTCATGTCCAAGATTTTTCGAACGGACAATGTTTTTGCAGTTCTCTAGTCTCTTGCTTGGAACTCTTAACAAAATTTGGTTCATATTGTGCCTCGGGTTTTGGGTTAATAATGGCTCGGGCTGATTCACTATCTGCCACAAATTGGGTGTCATTAGCTATTCGTTGGCCAACACTTGCTCAGCCATAATATCTCAAATTAAGAGCTGCCATAATATCTCATATTCAGAATGGCAAGAAGACAAATTAACAAAAGCTTGCCCAAGATCAGAAAGGGTTTATCGTGGATCGTTTGATCAAGTGAACAGGCAAAATTGAATGTCTCTTCAAGAAATTGGTATGATCAAATACCAGCAGCAAGCATATAGACTCAGGGCAAATTGGTATGATCAAAAACCATTGCAAACACAGACTCAGGCTGGTCCTGCCTTAGTCACAATCGTTAGAGGCCTCCAAAATTTGAAAGGTTATAAAAAAAAAAAACTTCTTGTGTAATATGTTAGTCACTACTTAATCTCAGTCTAACTCTGTCATTTTTTTTTTTACATCAAAATACATAAGACCTTATTTTAGGATTTCGTTAAGGATTATTTAAACTTCACGGACAGTCAAACCTATCACTGTGAGTCTACTAAAGGATTGTGAAAGTTTTTCTCACAAATCAATTGAATAAATGAAAATATCAAAGGAGAGACACTTGTTTCTCACAAATTATTAAATTTTATAATTTTAGCAAATAATTATAATAATTTTTTGATATTTTTTAAAAAGTATTATCTAAGGGTTATATTTCCCATAATAACATGTTTTATAATTTTTCAAACATAAATAATCATATATATATGATTATACTATAGTGTTATCTTATGCTTTGTTACCCTAATATGAGATATTTTAATATGAACCATTGTAAATTTAATCGTTTACATTAAAAATCTCCGTAATTTGCTAAAATGAGAAATTATGATTTTATTACAAAACATGATAACTCAAATTTAAACTATTAAATTAAATTTTTAATAATTTATAATAAATTTTTATTTAAACTACAATTAAACTGTAAGTTGGTTACATTAGAATTAAACTACAATTAAATAAAATTTTGAATAATTAATTTCAAATTTAATGACTCAAATTAAAAAAAATCTTAACATGACCATATATATATATATATATATATATTTATATATTAATCGATACCTACAGCCTCATTCTTATTATAAAACTCTTTAATCTTAACCATTAAATCTACATCTAATGGTTCAGAGTTTCATTCAACCATAATTTGACAACAGTAAATTTAGTATAACAAACAAAACTAAAGTTAAATGAGGTGTAACCATGCACAACGTCTCATTTTAACCCCATAACTATGCTGCAATGATTTACATCAACTGCTCACGTTACTGTGACACATTACAACATCCGGTTGCGTTTGGATTAGGTGGAACGTCCTCAAGAGTCAAGTCCTCAACAGATAACGAACGCATTTGAGTTTTCTTCACCGGGGAACTTGTATGATCATGAGCCATAGCATCTGTGATGTAAACCTCCGCGCTCCTCTGATTCACGAACCACCTTATCGATGGACTCCAAATCCTAATCGATCGATCGCATCCATTCTTTGCTACAGCCCTTGTCGCCGCGCTGTACCTGTACACAAAGTCATCACACAGAGGATCGGAGTTGTCTCTCCGTACCAAGAGGAAGTCGGTGTGGTCATTCATGGACCGTCAGAGGCCACCGTAGAAGAAGAGGAACAAGAAGCCCTAGGCTCGTCAAGTTCAGCGACTTCATCTTCTAGGTTTTCGACGACGACGAAGAAGAAGAAGAAGAAGAAGAAGAGAGAGCTGCACCGCGACGACGACGACGAAGACGACGACAGCTTCGGCAAAAGGTTTAAGATCCTAAACGGAAGGGAGGTCCGTCCTTCTCGTCCTCTGTCCTATCCTATGTTTGGGTTGTTGTCGGAGAAAAGAGCGATGGGAATCAATTTAATGTCTTTAAAATTGCTTGCCTACATTGACAGTTCAGTAATTTGCATGTTTCCCGAAAAACAAGACGAAAACAAAAACAACAAAAAAGAATCGGTCAGCATACTATAAGAATAATCGATAGGGTCCCCAATTTTTGCTTGTCCAAAATGGCAGCAAAAACGATGCTGTTTAAACGTTATTTGGGCTATCATATCCAGCACTGACCTCGTGTCTTTCGTTTAATTCTGTTTCTGTAAACAATGATGCAGAAAAATGTCCATATCCATGAGAAAGTTTTTTTTTTTATTTAGCAACAGTGTCCTAGCCTTAGGACAATTATTGATTCGGAAAAGCAAGCAGGCGGCTTGTTTGAGCTAAACATACTACCACTGTTTGCACTACTTTCACTTTGTTGTAATTCATTATGAGAAGACACTGCTCAATTTTCATTTTAAAATTTATTTTCCTCATAATTTCTAAGCAGCAACCATGATTGTCATTTTAGCCTTTAGTTTAAAAATAGAAGGAAGGGGAGAACAGTTATATATGATAGATTGAATTCCATATCACCCACGTTATTGTTGAGATATCGTATAATTTAGAGAGAAGGGTGCATTGAATGCCCTTGATGTTAAAACTTCTGCTCAGTGGTGACAGTTGTTGACAGTACAGGAATGATCTGTTGGAGGGCTTTAGTCTTGAGCTAAGAAAAGTCAGGTGAAAAGTGTAGGCCTTGGAGGTTATTGACTTACCAATTAACCGGAAGATTGACCATTGCCAATATTGGTTAAAGAGATCACACCTTAAAGAAACAGTTCTAAATAATTATATGCTTCTATATTTTATATGATAATCCAAATTGACAAACTTACAAATGGATAATACAATTCTTGTTGATGGTTCCCCCATCACAGTATTGCTTACTGTATTTGCATCATATTCATTCAATTTATTTATTTATTTATTTATTGGCTGTGAACGTTGAGGTTTTGGAAGAAAAAGCCTACCTTGTTGGCGTTGATTGCATAGGTGGTACAAAAGATTCCTTTGGCACTGAGGAATCACTCAAGGAACTGGCCCAACTAGCTAACACTGCTGGACTCGTGGTTGTTGGTTCTACTTCTCAAAAGTGAGTACTTTAAATACCACCACACACTGCTTTAAGTTTTGACTGTTTTGCCATCTTAGTACAGCATTAATTAGGTGGAACATTTAGAGATATTTAGGTGTATAAAAAACTTCCTGGAAGATTTGAGAATATAAGGTGATTGATAGCGATGGCATTTTCCTTTTTTCTTTAACTTCGAGTTGAAATAAGCCTTTAAGATGAGTGCAGTTGCTTCAAGTTAACAAATAATTTAGTTTGAGCCAACACCATTGCTTAAAAATGACTTACTTCTGTTCATACGCTACATCTTGAACCAAATGTCTCATAAGTTGAATGCTTCAAACTGAGCTTATTTTAAGATGAAACTCCTTGTCTCGAACCATTTGGAATCGAACTTCTTGTACTTGGTCATTTGATCTGAAGGTACTTCAAGATAATCTTAACTTTGATATATCAAAGTGATTCTTCAAGATATCGAATTGGGTTCTTCACTTTTCTTTGTTGAGCTTTTACTCCGAGATATCCAAGAGTACTTTGAGATATCGAATTAAATGTCGAATGATATTTTTTGTTAGTTTCTATTTGATAATACTTTGGGATGACGAATGACTTCGAGATGTCGAACAGTTCAAGATATCAAACTGTGCTTTAACTCCAAATCAAACCATCAACATGTGTTCCTCGATTTGACTTACTTGACTTCAAGATAACAAACATTATGTCAAGATCTCGAACTATCAACTTTTGCTTTGAGTTGAATAATGTCTTTATTTCGAGATGTTACAGCGAAATATCGAACAGTCTACTTCGAGATGATGAGTAAATATCAAAGTAACAAGACCTATGTTACTGACAAACTCCTTATACGGATTCACCTAACGGAAATCACCTTACAAGGTTATCTAAGAGTATACAATTATCTCAAAATACCTTTTATACTGCTTGCCATTACAATAAACGGTTGACAACAATTATAACCCTTCAATATGTAGAAAACAAGCATCTACTTCATTAAAGTGGTATTTGTAGGAATGGAATTAGGATTGCTAGCAGAATGGAATAGAATTCTAATTTTGGTGTTCGGAATGCTAGAAGAAATGTAATTGAAAGGAATACTAATTTCATTATTCAAAATGTGGGACTGAGTAGAATTCAATTCCCTTGTTCGATTTATTATAATGGAATGAAATTATTCCTTTTTTAAATTATAATGATAATAAATTCACATATTATATATACAGGAATATAAAAATTATATATATTTGAAACCATTAATGGATATTAAAATATTACAAATACATATAAGTCATTGTTGAAGTTGTTATTGAACCATAACAGGTTATTATTTTTTAGACAAAGTAATTAAAAATCTATGTTTAAAGACCTACATGAGTTTGAAAACACAATTGTTCCCAACATTTATTTTTAAATATTAAAATTTCAACACTTTTCTTTATGATTTGTTTCATATGTCTTATATTGCATGTTTTTAAATAAATTTAAATTAATTTATTCTCTAAATCCATCTTGGAATTACATCGAGAATTTTAATTAATAAAAGCTTAACTCAACACGAAAGAAAAAAGAAGGAAAAATTCAACAAGAAAGAGCAATAAGACAATGTTGACAAAACAAATTTGAATAACATTATTGGCAGCCATTTCTTGTATGTTCCCAAGCTTTCAAATAAAATATTGTAACTTAAACTGGTACATAAATTTAAAAGTTATCTTAATGTAAAGAGAGAAAAACAAGAAAATAGTGCCCATAAGTCCCCATTCAACAACATTCTAATAAACTATACTTTATCTGATTCTGCCAAACTAGAAAATGTTTGTTGTTTGCTCACATTTCTCGATCATAATTATTGCCTTCGAATGCTCAAGAACTGAAACACCACATTTTGCAATCTCAGCATCAAGTCTTGCCTGTTTTTCAAACTGCTGAAAATTAAATACAAGTTGTATAGCTTTGGTCAAGTCTTGTGTCGGGTCCTTTATTTCAGCACCAATTATTGCAGCAGTAGAAATGAGTGATTCCCCATAATTCTGATCATTATTATTCTTTCGTTTGGTGCAGGACTTGTAATTAACCTCATTCTCATTCTTATTCGAAGTATCAAATGAAAATGATTGGGGGTCTTCATCATTCTTTGATTATCATTTTCTCTGTTATTACCTTCATTTTGAAACTCCTCGCCAAAGTGAAAGCACCTTTTCTTGTTTTCTTATCTTTCCCAAACACTACTGTTAATTCGTCATAATATGGAAATGACTGTTCTTCCAAGATGCTACCACTTTATGAGGTTAAAGTACATAATGAAAATGATATATTTAATAATCAATTAGTACATATATTAACATGCAAGTAGACATCTGTGCGTGTGTGTATTATACCTTACAATAGGCATTCCAAACATCATCTGCAGCAACAACCATCTTTGTTTGAGAATCATAACCAAATCCGCTTGATGCTGGGCCATTTAGCAAATCATAAGCCATGGCATGATTTTTTTTCATAGTTTGTTTGATCTTGGACTCGATATGTGGATTTCCTTCTATATCACAGTATAGTAGTTTTTCTCTAGACTGCCTAAAGGGTAGTGAAATAACCAGGTTTGAAGCCATTATCTGCTTTGTATGTTCCAGTATTTGTCAAGTCCACAAGTGCATAGACAAGTTGGTCTTTCTCTTCCTTTGTCCACCATTCTTGTTTTTTCCATGCCTAGGAGCAGCAGGTGCTTTTTACTTTCTCGCTTGTTTTCGTCCTTGCTTCAAATTGTTAGTTGCTGGAAGAATAAAATTTCTAATATAATTTAAGAAATGCTAATGTATTTAACAACTGAATATTTGAACTACAGTTTTCATACCTGGGGGATCTGAAAATGATGCCAGGTTTGTATTAATCAAAGTGGATATACTGCTCCGACCATCATACTAACTGATCATATTTAAAACATCTTTATCGGAGTGCAATAATACTTTTTCAGAACTATTAGGTAGTAAATAATAGATGACAATTTTTGAGGTCGGATGGTCTTCAAAAAATTTGCCATGCACATCCGCCAAGAGACACATGTGGCTATACTGATCAGAATCAATGTCACTTAATTTGGCTTTACATGGTGAATAAAAAAGAGGAAGCTCGTACTTTCCCATGTGTAGCTAAACTGAAATGTAAGAAACCAAATAAAAACTAGTAAATTATATTGCAATCCACTTCTACTGAATTAGTATACTATTATTACAAGTCATCATTCTCCAAGAGAAGATGTTGATTATAATTAATACGAGGTATATGAAGTGTTAAAAACACAGTTATATGATGATTCATAAAAGATTAATATCTATTGTTGTTAACCCAGATAGAACTACTTGTAATACATGAGATGAAACAGAGGAAAGAAATACAGAGACTCCATAAGTCATGCGATGGGAAGAAGTAGGAAAAAAACTCAATTGATGAGATATAGATGGGTACCAGAAGCTGTCGGTATTCACAACAAATGATTCAAGAGAGAGGCAAAGGAGTGTGTGCGTCAGATAAATATCAAATTGAAGATCAAGGAGAACAAAAGTTTTCTTCAATTGGGTCATGAGCTGGTTCTGTGCTTCTAGGTCATGGAGATTACAGCAGCGAAGAGATGTGGGATTTCCAGTGTAGCATGAGAAGTGAGGAGAGACAAGGATAATTTTGTCATTAAAATAAGTTGGAATTTCTTCTTTACCGTTCCATTGAATTCCACCTCATTTCGAGAGGAATCCAAATTTGAGTTTTTAGCAGAATGGAATTCTATTCCTTTCCACCCATCCAAATTCTCATTCCATTCCGATAGATTACACTCAATTGAACACTACCTAAAGGGTTTAGCATGCACCTTGAAAGGTCATGTCATGTCTATTTGTTTCACTTGTTTTGCATTATGTAACACTTGTTTCACAATGGATCTGCTATCGATATCCTTTATTTAAGACCTTACCCTAGAGGATTGCATAATTTACCCATAACAATATTTATGAAATGTCAGGGCCTGTTTAGTTACTTTTCAAGTGTTTTTTTTAAGTTGTTATGAAACATATTGGGCATAGCTATACTTGCTTCTTTGTTCTTTTGTTTTTGGTATTTGAAGTGTTTTTTTAAATGAAATAAAAAAGTGAAACCACTTGGAAACAGCATTTTAATGTTTTCACATTTTGGGTCCAAAAATGTTGACTCACTTAAAAAATTGTCGAGCAATTTTTGTTGCTTTTGTTTTTAAAATTTTGAGATTAAAAGAACACATCAGCTTGAACTTGTTTTAATGTGGAATGTTATTCTGAAGGGTTTAGTATTGGTGTTTGAAGACATATTTGTTTTCTAATATAACATTTTCCCCATACTCGTATCCTAGTTTTTTTCACAATTTTCCATACCTGCATTCCATTGTGTGCTTGGTGGTATATACTACATACACTTATATTTGATCTAAATTTGTTATCCATCGAAAAAAAAAACTTCTAGTTGATCTAAATAAAATCTGTTGAGTTGTGTGGATGCTTGTGTCAGGAAGATTGATTGGCCTGCAGCTTGATGATGGATGCTTGCATTGATGAGCAAAGGGAATATCTAAAAATGGATCTATATTTATTTCTTTTTAAAATTCTCTAACATTTTCTTAAGCTTTATTGGCAGTTTCAATTTCCAAGCTGCTCTGTATGTTTTGAGAGATTTTCACTAGAATCAGATTCAGCGTATACCTTCATTTGTGAGACAGACTTGCTATACCAAATGGAAGGACCTACATTGGATCTGGAAAGGTTGCAGACATTAAAAGTGTGATTCATGCATTGGGTGTGGAGACTGTGATATTTGATGACGAACTTTCAGCAGGGTAATGTCTCAATGGGTTGTATATTGAAGTTTACCATGGATATACTTCCAAAAAAGTTCAGTTCCTTTCGGAAAAACAATGGAAATAAATCAGTTCTTTTTCTGTATGCATTAATATTCGAAAAGTGCATGTGTTTGCTTGCTTATATTTTTTCTAAGAAAATTTCTTTAATTAATTTAAAATTTAAAATTACTGTTAGCATTGACAGGTATAAATATCAGTTGTAATGATCAATTGATTGTTATTCTCAAACTGCATCTCTTATTTGTCATAACAAGCTATCATGCCAAAAAGAGACGTGACAACGATGATCCCAATCTCATATCAGCTCCTTCCAAGGGCCCATCCCATGAGAGGAAAATGAGGGTTTCAAAGTCAATCGAAAGCGATCATGCATATATATATATATATATAAGAGAGAGAGAGAGAGAGAGAGAATTTATGCTTGTACACTCTTTGCACTCAAATGGGTGATGCCTAATACCGAGCTCCAAAAGCCTATAAATTCCTATGGAGTTTGAAGGAAGTCTTCGTGTGTGTCTATTTTTCATATGTAGGGGTTATCTTTTAAGTGGGATTTGTTGGACGAGCTCTCCAAGCCCATTTACCTTCTGCCATGACATTTGTCCATTTAACGTTTTAACTGTTTTTTTTAATTCATTTTTGGTGGATTGATTATTCATGGAAGCTTGTAAGTTCAGTTCAATCATGCTCATATTGGTACAATGATTGGTTATGATGCAGATGCTGAAATTGTGTTAATGATTGACTTGTCATCATGTAGCTTGCATTTGCATCTTATGCATTCAAAATTTGGTTGACTTCCTTTTACTCCCTGTACTTGCATCTTTTGCTTTCAAAATTCTTTGTGTACTCAAATTGAAAATTTGAACTCCAGGCAACTGCGTAATTTGGAAAAAGCTTTTGGTGGAGATGGTAGAGTGTGTGATCGTACCTCCCTCATCCTGGATATCTTTAACCAGCGGGCAGCAACACATGAGGCAGCTTTACAGGTACATGACATCTTATTCATTTTTTGTAACTTTTTTCACCCAAGGAATTCAAATTTACAAAAAATGAAGCACTTTAGGTTGCATTGGCTCAAATGGAATACCAGTTACCACGGCTGACTAAAATGTGGGCCCATCTTGAGCGTCAAGCAGGAGGCAAGGTGAAGG
The DNA here is from genome assembly GCA_023512835.1 of Taxillus chinensis. Taxonomy (NCBI): domain Eukaryota; kingdom Viridiplantae; phylum Streptophyta; class Magnoliopsida; order Santalales; family Loranthaceae; genus Taxillus; species Taxillus chinensis. Next base: position 41,718,532 of record CM042087.1, read on the forward strand.
GAATGGGTGAGAAACAAATTGAAGTGGACAAGCGCATCTTACGTACTCGAGTAAGTTTTTTCCTTCCACCTCAAAGCCATTCGTGCTTCCTAGAAGTGTCATCAAAAGATGTAAATTATTTCTTAGGGTTAATAAATGGATAAATACAACAAAGGATAAGTGTTGGGACAAAGCATGGCTAAGCACTAAATATGATAAATGCAAGTGAAGGGTATGTGTCCCAATAGTTGATGCCATAGATTAAAACTAGTAGGAGCAAAAAGAGGACTAGAAGGAGATGGTAATTAAAGGTTATGCAAAGCAACACCGCACCTACTGCTTTGAACAATCATCCTGCTATCTGAACAGTCCTGGATAGAACTAGAGTCCTAAGCAAAAGCAACAGAGTACCCCAATCATCAAGCTGATTGACAGACTAGGAACATGATTGATATCATCAATAGATAAGGTGTCTTGTTGAGTCGCTGCAATAGATACATGATCACCAGCGAAGAAATGTTCATGATGCACAACATCAGTGTGGTTGGTAAAACAAGAGTCAAATGCTGACATGTAACAAGCAGCACCAAAATCAATCTCCAATGGAATATGTGTGATTTTTTTATGGAGAGGTGGCACTAATGCTGGGAAGAGAAGTAGAGGAAAATGGATCTGCAATGGAACTAGAGGCATGATCAGTAAGCTGTGCTTCAAGTGTTGCGAAACGAGCTTCAATACTTACATCAGAAGGTGTGACTGATAGTGACTGATTCTCTTAATCAGTGACAGAGTTTGTCAAGGATGATGTCAGTAGGGCGCAGAAACAGTGGTCTCCATTCCAATGTGAAATCAAATGAAAGATGAACTCTAGGTCCAAGAACACTATTTGTGGAGGCTTTGAACAACTCAACACCGATTCATAGATCTAGAGAGAATGGGAGATTGGATGATGGTTTCGATGATAAATTGAAATTCGTGTGGGAAAAAGGATTTCATTGAAGGTTGGTGGAGCTGATGGCGGCAGTTGCAATTGAAGCTTTACAGACCTTGCTCTACTACCACGATAAAATTAGAGAGAGCATGAATGAAAAGTTTTATTGTATTCAGCAGGAGGCAAGTATATATAGATACATAATTGAAAGGTTTAAACGGGAATACGACAAGGAAACTCTGATAAAGACAATATATCTTTAACAGCTATAAATAGTAAAAGTATTTATGTATGTAAGTATCATTCGTTGCTTTAGTTACTTGCATATTCATTACTGAAGGTGGTTAACATATGCATATGCATACTGTAATTAATAAAGTATCAGCATAGTGGAAGTTTAGCATTTTGTAGTTCTTATCTGTATCGAACCTTAAGGACTATTTAAGACATGCATTTCTATCTGGATTTTTTGTTCATTTGTATGTATATTTTGCACTGAATTGCAACACTTGCATTGGCAGATTGTTGAGGTAAAAAAAGAACTAGAATCTGTTCGAAAACACCGGAAACAGTATCGTACCCGACGTAGATCTGTCCCTGTTCCTGTAGTTTCTTTGGTAAGTGAAAGTGAATACATTGATTTTGCAGTTAAAATTGATATCATATTTGTTTATACAGCAAGGGCTTCAGAAACATATTGCATTCTGAAATATTATATCAGGTTGGTTACACAAATGCTGGAAAGAGCACACTTCTAAATCAATTGACGGGGGCTAGTGTACTTGCTGAGGATCGCTTATTTGCTACACTTGATCCAACTACTAGAAGGGTACAGGTCTGTTAAATTCCCAATGAAATCTCCATAATGCAGCCTTTAATACGTCAAACTGAATCTGATGGATTGTTTTAATACTACTATATAGTAAGAGAAGCATGTGCTTTATATGTTGCCTGTCATTTTGTAGTGTCACATGGTGGCTTGATTTGATTTTTTGTTCATTTATTGGTCTTTCTTTTTAAGTATCACGATCAAGTATCTTCTGTATTTGTAAGAAGTGTGGGTCTGGCCCGTACCCATGGACATTATGGGGAAACTTGTTGGCATTGAAAAGGGATGGAGGCTTGTTTGGAGTTGAGCCATGTCTTCTTTGGTTTGGTGTATTTGGCTGGAAGGAAATGTGAATATTTCACTTTGCAGTTGCATGGTTCCTATTCAACATTTGATCCCTACCTTGGTGGCTTTTAGTTTTAGAAGATTTTTTGTTAGACATTCTATGTGGTTTCCTTTCCTTGGTGATGTTAATGTAGCTTGATTGTTCTTTATTTATTTTTCTTTTCTTCTTGGAATTTTCATTGATAATATTTCTCCTTTTATAAAGATTAGAAAAGTGTGTTACTTGTCACCTGAGTTTGAAAAACTTGTCATTACATATTTACATCTATATGATATAATGTATCCTGTTTTACAAACTTGTAAAACATATGATACCCTATTTTTTTTGTCTCTATTTACAAAATTGTAGCAATTGTATCCTTGTGATTTGGATCTTAAATATTGCTTGCAAGAATCATTTGATTGCTCTATAATTTGTTATGTTGGATTATGTTTATTTGAAAAAGCACTATTATAAGATGCTCATCTGACAGAACGATGCACATTATGGATATTATGATTTAGAGATGAAAAGACCTTTTAAATATTCATTTAGGATCATTTTGTTGCTTAATATTGTGTTTATGTTGGTTTATGTTTTCCCGCAAGCATTCTTGTGAGATGCTTGTTACACAAAAGTCCTTCTGTCCTTCTGTGGTAGAATAAATACATACATATGCGTGCATATGGTTTCTGAGTTAGCTACTCATTGATGAATTGCTGTTTCACTCATCTGCTGTCCAGATGAAAAATTGGCGTGAATTTCTTCTTACTGATACAGTTGGATTCATCCAAAAGCTACCGACGACCCTGGTATGTGTCTTTGTTTTTCTAGATCATACTGTTAAAATTATTGGACTAACATTGAATGATTCACCTCTTGGTTCTTATAAATGTATAATAACTACTATGAATAGTTCATCACTTCATCTACGATTTTTATATATAATCTTTGACCAATATTGACCGCATTAGTGCATTGTTCTATGAGGCCGAACCCAATACAATTAATAAATTCTAGTGAATGATTTCTCTATAGGTTGCTGCCTTCAGAGCAACCCTGGAGGAAATATCAGAGTCTTCACTTCTGGTGCATGTGGTTGATATTAGGTATAAATTGCTAAAATTTGTAGATGAGATTTAATTTTAAGGATCGATCTGCTAATATTTCATTAACTCTTTTTTAATCCAGCCATCCACTAGCAGAGCAACAGATAGTTGCTGTAAACAAGATTTTGTCAGAACTAAATGTCTCTTCAATTCCTAAATTGATGGTTTGGAACAAGGTACAGGGATATATGTATGTGTGTGTGTGTGTATATATATATATATATGGTTCAATGGAGTGAGTTTGTGTTTCTTGATTTTAGTCTTCTATTCTAGGCCTGTTAACGGGGCGGGTCTGGGCCCAAACCTGACCCATTTATCAGAGTCGGATATGGCTAACACCGACTCCATAAAGAGCAAAAATGCAAATCTATTGCATGAAGCTGCCATGAGTAGTAGGATTCAGGAAGGAGTTGGCTAAAAGGGCGAATATGGACGCAACCTTTTACAATTAATTTTAATTTTAAGAGGTTTGTTTGGGACGCAACCTCTACTGCTATGCCAAAGTTTAACCTTTTAACACCAACTTCATAAAACACCAAATTAAGACGGTATTGCTCGGATTCATCTCATATGTTGGATTTGTGAGAGATTATTTGAAGTCGACTGGTGCGTTACATTCTTTATCTATTCTGGAGTGGATGTCTGACCATTTAATCATGTATTTTGTGATTGGACTTTCTCATTCCAAAGATTGTGACATTATTGGGATTTTTATGCACTGTTTGACACAGTCCCCTACGTTGTACACTTTCACTAGCCTTTGCTCTATCGAAGCCTTGCCCATCTGGCCCTATTGAGTTTGTATCTCCCGATAAGGCTGCAGTGTTATCAGTCGTCCCTGAGAAGCCTTTGCTGACTTTACCAACCTCTGGTAAGGAGTTTTTTAGGCAAAGAAATAGCTAGTTAAGTAAACACAGACTTGGTCGGGCAAAGGTCCAACCATTGTTAATTGGCATTTTTGGCTGAAAAAAATCTTGGTCGGATAAAAGGTCGTAACCGGGCATTACGGCTGCAGAATTGATGCATATGAGCTTGGGCAAGTGTCACCATTGCTTGCTGCAGCCATAACCCTACGGCTGTAACCCTGAGACAAGCACCAATTATATGCCCAACCCTCAAATGCTTCAATTGCAATGAGATTGGACATCAATCAATGTCCAAAGGTGAAAGCTACAAGAGAGAACTGGCAACAGTTTCATGTTAAGATTATAAAAAATCAATTTGGTTTCATGTTTAAAAGTTCTACTATAGAAGCGATCAATATATTAAGAAGACTTATTGAGAGGTTTACAGTAGCAAAAAGGAATTTACACATGATCTTCATAGATATAGAGAAATTTTATGACAAAGTATATATATAGATATGTTCTAATGGGCTTTGAAAAAGAAGGTACTTCCCATCAAATATGTGAGTTTAATTATAGATTGTATGCGGGCTTCGTAATCAATATTAAAATTGTTGGTGATTAATAAATGAGTTTTCAATTGCAATAGAGGTGTATCAAGGATCAACTTTGAGTCTTTTTGTCTTTACAATAGTAATGGAAGAGAGACCAAAAATATTTGTGAGGATATACCGTAATATATGTTGTTCACTAATAATATCATTTTAACCGATGAGACCAAAGAAGGGATTACCAAAATATTAGAGCTGCGGTGATAAACTTTGAAAGCTCAAAGATTTAGATTAAGCAGACTGAAAACTGAATATATAGTGTAAGTTCATAAAACGAAGAAATAAGAAGCAAAATGTTATTACCAAATGATATTAATCATGTTTTAAGTATCTAAAGTTGATAATTAAGTAAAATGGAAAACTCGATGGTAATCTCAACTATAGGATTAAAGTTGAGTGTGGAGAAGTGTAACAAGTGTTTTATGTGATCATAATATGTTATTGAGTTCAAAAAAAAAAAAGTCCTATGGGATGATTGTTATACCTTTCTTATATAGAATAACGCCAGGTTAACATAAATAACATACACAAAATTTTAGTGTTGCTTAGATACGAATATTAATATAAATGTATGGTAAGACTATGATGGATAAAACTTAAATACAAATATTTTTTGTGTTATGGCAAATAGGAAGAAAAAGAATTGTTTATGTTGATTTGACCATTTAGAATGTAAGCCAATAGATGTACCAGTTAGGGAATGGAGAAGTTTGACATTGAATGAATTAAAAAATTAAAATAAAAAATAAAAAATGACTTAAATAGAGATGGTAATAATTTTTTTGAAATTGTTAGATTTAAAAGAAAGAATAGTAGCTAGTAGAAATGTTTGGAAAAAAATAATTATGTTTTGGATCAAATATAAATTTTTTATTTGTTTTGGTTCATATAGCCGATTTCATAATATTGAGATTAAGGGTTCTTGATTTGGTTTGATTTAGTGCTATGAGGTTTATTGGGAAAGCTAATTTTTGTTTATAATCACATTTTTAAGGCACACCTAAATTGTTTGGCAACTTCGTTTTCCCCCCTATTAATTCTACCTGCCATAGGGTGACATCTATGGTACTTATTGCAGGTTGACAAGGCTAGTAATCCTGAAGAGATCAGAATGGGAGCAAGGGAAAGAGATGATGTTATTTGCATCTCTGCTTTAACTGGAGAAGGATTGCAGGAATTCTGCAGTGCAGTTCAGGAAAAGCTGAAGGTACAAGCTTTTTACCAAAAAAATGGTTACTGGCTATTATGACTCGAAGATTGTTGCTCTACAACGATTTTTCAAGATAAAGCTACCTTTTTGCAGGATTCTATGGTATTGGTGGAGGTTTTGATTCCATTTAATAAAGGTGAACTGCTCGGTACTATACATAGTGTTGGAATGGTAGAGGAAACTGTGAGTATTCCTTGCCTTAGATATTCCCTTCAATTTTTATACGTTAATTTTTCTCTCATCTTTGTTCTCTGTTTTTCATTTTAGTTGCAAAAACTGCCGAGTTATTCATACTAGCTTCAGAATAAGTTTGTATATTGGCAATAGGGGAGTTGAATATACCGATAAATAATGAAAAATGACTAATTCAACAATTTCGTGATTAGGTGCACAGAGGTTGTTTGAGATGCACAAACAATAAGTATGACAAGGGTAGAGGTGCAAACACATGTTGGTTTGGAACACATGTTGGACAAGGGTAGAGGTGCAAACACAAATAATTATATTGGTTCAGTAACCTCATTGGTCGCTATCCCACTTTTTCCAAGATACCGCTTGGGGTTCATCAAATCATACTGTATTGCATACTTTGATTTACGTCTTTTGGTTCTTGGTTGAGAGTTAGCAAGATCATTTCAATTTTTTTGTTGCGACTGAAAGCGAGTCATTGGTGCAAATGAGCCAAGCCGAACTGATCACTCTCTGGCTCAAAACACTTTAGACTGCTTAAGCTTGGCTCGATTGGAAAGTATGAAACTTGAGCTGAACTTAAGTTCAGCTCGACTAAAACAACTTTCCGAGCCCAATTACTGACCCTAAAATTAATTTATGTGAATAAATTCACATAAATTCTTTTAGTAAAATTTAACTAACCCAACAGCCCATTAAGAGCCCCGAAGTCCACTAAAAGACATGGGATTGGATTGAGAGTGTGGGAGAAGAGAGGGGTTGGTTGCCTTTTATAAGAGAGCAGTTGGGAGAGATTTTCGTTGGGTTCTGATGCGGGACTCTTGTAGAGAAGTGATAAATGAAACAAGAGGAAGTTTTAGAAAAATTTGAAGTAAAGGAGACTCCAACTAGGCATGTAACATTTGCAAGGAGTTTTCTAACCAATTGAGCTATTTCAGTTTTTTGTGTTATATTTTTTAATAACCATTATATATTATATAAGTATAAATATATTTTGTTTGAAAAGGATACAACAGTGGTTTGAGAAACTTAGTGAAAGACTAAGTAGTGTCTAGTGAACCATTGAGGCAAAGTTGAGGTACGTGCCTTGCATGCTTGTTTCTTCTCGTTCTTCCTGAGATGACAGTGGTGAAACATCTCATGAATGTTGATGGCTTGGATGATCTTTGAGGACGTTTTTGATCATTAATTAAATATGTTAAAAACACTCTACATTAAAGAGATAATAATATGGACATGTAATAAGCTATTACAGTTAAGTTAGCTTGTTTCATCATGCTTAAAATAAGATTTTAGTGTCAAATAACAGTTAAGCCATTTTGAAGAGGAAGTTTGAACAAATTAAGCTTACCTCTATTGTATGTTTTGTGTACTCTTAAAATGTGCTTGGGTTTTTGAAAGCCTTTGTAGTTTATAATGATTTTCTTAAATTTGAGTAGACTTGTAAATAAATTGAGATACTGATACTCGTTTGATTAATCTCGACTTAAAGCAAGCTCGTTTATTATTATTGAAGTTTGATCGATTAGCTAGCAACATATACCCAACTCATTAAATTAAGTTTGATGGTAACTTGTGAGCTAGTTTAAGAATCAATGTGATATATATATATATATATAATGTAATTATAGTCTATATATATTACTTAATTTATTGATTAAGTATTAACGAATATTTGCTTATTAACTAATATGTTATTTGTTTGTTAGTTAATAAATTAATAATAATTGGTGTGTGTCATTATAATTTAATAAATATATATATAAATATTATAATTTAATTTTAAGAATGTAATATTATTAAGTATTAAAAAATATAATTATTTTTTAATAAGTACAAATGAGTTGCTCATAATTTTATAAACTTATATATAAATATTATAATTTAATTTTAAGAATTTAATATTATTAAGTATTAACAAATATAATTATATTTTTTAGTAAGTATAAGCGAGTTCGATCTTAACAAAATGCTAAATGGGTCGAGCTTGAATTAGGAGTTTTAAGTTCGACCCGATTATTTTTTTCTTTAAATGAGTTGAGCCAAGTTTGTCAAAACCTCATCTCGGCTTGGTTTATAGCCTAAATTTAACCATATTCTTCAAATATATTTTATGTTCTTTTTTATATATTATTCAAAGTATCCACGCGTGTGCAAAAAAATGAATTTTGAAATGTAATGATCAAAATGAGTGTTAAAACAAAACAAATAGGAATTGTTTGGTATATTTTTTATTTTTAGCTTTTTTGAATTCTATTGAGGTCTTATTAAATTATAATTTGAAAATAATTTTTATTTGGTAAGAGTGAGAATCTGTTTTTAAAAGTGTATTTTTAAAAACTAAGTTTCATAGAAATTTAAAAAATAATATTTGATATGTTCAAATAATAAATAAATAAATAAATAAATAAAAGGTAAATTTTAAAAACTTATTTGGATCTTTTGACAAAATTAAGTTTACATTTAAAAATAAAAATAAGTAAAAATAATTTTTAAAAATAATTACGAGACCTATAATTTTTAAAAATAGTTTTTAAACTTTTAATGTTTTAAAATATTCTTTTTAAAATATATGTTCTTTCATGTTAAATATAAATTATTTTTAAATTATAATTTAATATGAATTTTAACAAAAGTCAAAAAATAAAATACAGAAATAAAAACTTATATCAAACATGTCCTTCATATCTACATGGTAAAATGATACTTAGTGATTGGAGTTGTATATAATTTTTTTAATTTTATTAATAAAACTCATTTGATTTAAAAACTGTACTAAAATTTCAATTAAAAATGAAAACTTTATTATTTTATTCTCAAACAACTTTAAACACGGGTTCACTTTCTTCATTAATTGCATATAAGTAAATATAAAACAAGTTGAAATGGATCTTTTTTTAAAAGAAAAAAAACTTACATTTTGCAAAACATATGAAAGAAAGAAAGAAATCATATCCGAATAATTATCCTCTACCCCCGATCAGTGTCCTTGTTGGGCTAAGCGGTTTATTTTGAAGTTGATAATATTCTCTTCTGCCACCAGTTTTCTCTTAATAGAGCTTCCGCCAAATCTGCAGGAATACTCAGAAAACGGGACATTCATCAGGGCACATGTGCCCCTTTCCCTTGCGAGGTCACTGACCCCAATGAGGCAGTCGTGTATGCTGTAATGTCAAATTTCAGTAGTCATCCAGCGCGTCGTAACTGAAAGTCTTTAGTTCAGTCTTTTGTTGTTGTTAAATGTAAGTATAGTGACTCTGATGCGAACAAAATCATTACTCTCCCCAGCTGATAAGATGTAATTAATATTTGGTCCTATCATTATTTGGGGTTGCATTTAAAATCAATTTTACAATCCATCTCGACTTTTAAATGATCCAAGGTATTCATGATTAGCTTAAATCCTTGCTTGAGTTATTATCCAAGATATTCATGATTAGCTTAAATCTTAGCTTAGAGTTAGGATCCAAGGTATTCATGATTAGCTTAAATCCTAGCTTAGAGTTAGTTCCTTTGTTTTGAGGCGCCTTGCTTGACAAACAGGCGAGCCAAACATCGTAAGTGGGGTAAAACATTTGTATTCTTGTTATATATTGACAAGAGATAATGATGGTATTGGTTGAATTAAATTATACATTATTTTAATTAAATGGATAAGGTTTTTATTTACTTGAAGTAGATATCACAAGTTTCAAGTTTTTGATGTTAGTAAGACTGAATAATTTTACTTGGAGTTTGGTGTATGTATAAGTTTTCATTAATTCTAACTCCCAAGAGAGCAAGCAATTAGACGAGGAACAAATAACTTCTCTCAAATACAAATGCAATCCAATGAAAGAAAATAAGTTACAATGTACGTGTAATGCACAAAATACATAATTTTATACAAGCAGTCACTACGATCTGGTTGGGCAACTCCACCATGAGTCTCCGACCCTGCCGGCGATCACTTGTACAATTTGAAAGAGAATGATCAAGCATGACAGCTTAGCTCTCAACCCAAAAGAGTTCCGAGCTATAGATAACCGGCAACTGCTAAATTACACCTATGGGCTGTTAAGCCTTCTGCTTCATATACCCAACTTTTGAAGAATCAACTGAGTTTCCACTTCATGGTAAGCGCAACTTAATTCATAACATGTCTTTGATAGTTAATATTTCACTGCTGTTCCGCGTGTGCATGGCTGCTAGTAAGTTAGAAAATCTTGAAGATAAGGGTATGGCTTGTTTTTAGGAAAAGTCTATTTGCCAATTAAAAATGAATATAATCCAACCACAATAAATTGAGTCCATATGTGCGAAAGTGGAACTAGTCTCCTCAATTTTGAGCACCAACTCCATAATCTGTTCCATCCCATGTACATTGTTCATATCATGATGCACATGCACTAGTTACCGCTGCCAAGCAAAAGTTTATCAGAGGTTAACTACTGTGTAGATGAATGGTGAGAATATGTCAAAAGACTAGGATTATTTTAGTACGATTGCAGACTTGCAGTGTATGTGCCATGAGATTTCATGAAATGCCTGGAAACACGTCTGTGTACTATAACAATTAACAATGTAGTAGAAATATGCTACATTGTGTATTGTTATGCGGCGATGGTATCCGTCAACAAACAAAGAGAGAAAAGATATGTGAATCTTGCAATTGAAGCCCCCCAAGCCCTCTTCCCCTTGTGATGGAATCCTTACGCCCCCCCCCCCCCCCCCCCCTTCAGTTTTAAGTAACCCCTTTCCCTCAGCTCTATATATAATTATATATTTTGGTCCTCTCGGATGTAATTCTCATTCTGCCACTGCGGACGTAGCATTTCGCTTGTTTTTATATTGTTATACAAATAAACGAATTTTACGCCTCACATTGGATTAAATTTATAGAATCCAACTAATTTAATTGATTTATTAATGGTAACCAAAGAGTCCTGCCAAATCAGTACAATCCCCCAATAATAATAATAATAATAATAATATGGAAATCTTAACTCATAAAACAAACCATTTTAATAATTCATTTAACTTATAAACCTTAGACTTTTCGGCCAGAACCATCAAAGCTACATTCATCAGCACCTTTTTAAGTTGAACCACTGACTCGTTCTTTCTTCCTCTCCCCTTAACACCTCCCCAAGGAAATTTGAAAAACAGAAGGAAAAATAAAAAAACCTTTCCTGGTAGCAAAAACGCATTCACACATAAACAGTCCATCTGGATAGATGACGAGGGCAAAAAAAGGAACAAGGACAGTGTCTGGTATAACAACTACGAAGCAGACAACTATGAAACAAACAAGACGCATACGTTAAGGCAGATAGGAGACATCATAAGGAGGGGGGGTCGGCCGTAACTCATCGGACATCAAACGTTCTCGGTAGACGGCGGGAGGAGCGGGTGCGTGAGTCCCGATTTGATCACGTGGCTTCCTGGCGTCCGGCTGTTGTTGCTCACGTGCTCCACGGTTGTCGACGAAATCATCAAAAATTTCCTCTCCTCGCTCTTCCCCCAGAGCACCAGGTACAGCCCCGCTACGATCAGCACTGCCCCTATGATACTGTCAAATTTTAAAACAAAGACAGTTAATTACATATACGCAGTCAAAACCAAGATTTAATAATAACCAAAAAACAAAAAACGAAATGAACGAGATTCGTGTTCTGCCTCAAATAAATGCTCATAATTAGTGAAATGAGTGATTGATTGGACGGAGTATAATTAAATGCAGTAATTACCCACCCGCCCAAGTAAAATTCTTCGCCTAAAGCCACGGAGGCCATGATGGCGACGACCAGGGTCTGAACCGGCTGGTACACAGCAACGAACACCGGGCCTCCCCTGTCGATGCACCAGATCTGCACCGCGAACGCTATCCCTGACGCCACCACTCCCTGCAATTAAATTTCCATATGTACAACCCCCAGTGTTTAATGCCACATGCATAATTAGCGGTTCAAACAGAAGCCAAATCAAACAAAGGAGGTGGAAAATTTTAATTTAAAAACAAAACAAAACAGAGAGATTCACACAGTTTATATAGGAGAATCATGAACTGTACGTGTTCTGCTGTCTCTTATTTTAAAGTGTTTATTAACTGTAACAGCTGGGTCCCAGGGGAATGATAATACAGCGGGAGCGGATCGACAAAGTAAACTTTTGGTTGCTTTGACTGTAATATCATTGGGCACTGGGCAGCATATATTATATATGATCAAAAAAAAAAACTTTACAGCTAGAATGTAATATGTATTAGTTACATATAATAAGGCTTTACAGACCGAATGTAATGTGTTAACTGCATATAATAATTGATTACCGCGTATACGACACTGAAGAGTTCAGCGCCGGAGTGAAAGAGCCAAGCTTGGGAGTCGTTTTCGAGAACAGCAGCTATGACGAGGAACTGTATGAGGCCAAAGAAACAGGTGTAGGAGGTGACGGACAGTCGTGCCGGGTACTTCTTTAGTACAGGGGCCTGGAGGACTAGCCAGGCGGACCACGACAGGCAGTGGCCAATCAGGTAGATGCACCCCAGCGTCCAGTTCTTGAAATTCGATTCCCCCACTGCCGTGACCAAACCTACCGGGAACGACGCCGCCCGCTGTAGGGGCGGCGCGATATCAACCTCGTGGCTGTATATAGTCGGACCCTTGTACAGTGTGATTACGGAAGCCCCCATAACGCACAGCACCGTCCCGCACACCTTAGCCAGCCCGTCCTTCCGATTCAGACGCACTTGCTCTATCCTGCAATATACATATATATATCATCCATGCATGCTCATTTAGTTACAAACATATGTATATCCAGGACAGATGAGCAAGAGGTAATTAATTTACAAGCTCTGATAAATAATATCTGTTAGTTGCAGATGCCTTACTATATATTAATGTCATACATGAAAATTAATACGTGAAGATGCATGTTTGATATCTACTGCGGTTAACTAGAGACTTGCCGTAGAATAGCAGCCATCAGGAAGGTGATAGCGGGGACAGAGTTTTGGATCGCGGATGCGAATGTGGGCGACGTATTATCCAACCCCAACAAGTAGAATCCTTGGTTGGCTGTTATTCTGTTTGACAAAGTAATTAATTAATTAATTGTTGTTGGAATCTACTCACATACTTACACATGGAGAAATGAAATTAAAGATTGACAAATTGAACATTATATATATATATATATATATATATATATATAGAGAGAGAGAGAGAGAGAGAGAGAGAGAGAGTCGTACCCAACAAGCGCGAGAAGAAAGAACTGAACAAGGAAAGAGAAAGTGAGCGCTGGCCTCTCCTTCCTGATCATTATTAATTATAACAAAATAAGTTAAATCATCATGGCTAACTAAAAACACTTTCGTAATGAAGAAAAACATTCATTTAATCGAGGAAAATGGAATCCATTTGGTGGAAACGAGTGCAGATATAATATAAAGGACGTTGTTTATATATGGTGAGAAGATTGAGGAAGCTAGCTAGTAATAATTATATATATATATATATATGTATGTATGTATGCACGCCTGTAGTATAGTAGTAGTAGTAGTAGTACTTTTCGAGGAAATAAGCGAAGGGAAGCAAGAGAAGCAAAGCGATGATGTTGCGATAGACGGGAAAGACGAGCTTGCTGATGCCCATGTTGAGGGCAGCCCTTGAGACAACGTGGAAACCGGCGTAGCCGAACTGCAGCGCCAGCATCGCCAGGTGCAGCTGCGCTTTCTCCGGCACTGTACATGATCTCTTCCCGGCGGACCCCGCCGAGCCACCGCTACTCGAACCACTAGTATCCGCCATTACTAGCCTATCTAGCTGATAGCCTCTACCACCAGCCGAACAGTACGTGGCAGCAGAGGTAGGATCGAGGTAGATCGATCGAGAGAGAGAGAGAGAGAGAGAGAGAGAGAGAGAGAGGAAGGGTGTTTAGTGTTTGGCGTGGGATGAGAATTAATTAGGAGTGAGGGATATATATAAATAAATAAATATAGTGGGGTGGGTATGGACAATGAAGAAAGGGGGGCTGATGTGGATGGAGTGGGCCCTGCAGTGGCTGGGACTTTCCTTGAAAGACGACGTCAACGTGTCAACCGCGATCGATGAGCAACAGAAAAATGTTTTTGGCTGTCGTCCACATTCCACGATATATTCCGACTCCAAGAGAAGGAAAGGGGGAGACTAATAATTGATTTGATTCGAGCAAAGAAGCCAGCAAGGTGTGTTAGGAGAGCATGCCATCAATGATGATTTGTGTACAACAGTTTGAGAGAGAGAGAGAGAGAGAGAGAGAGAGAGAGGTGGGTGAGAGGGCGCACGAGGGTGCATCAAGATATGCGCTTTCATTCTCAAGCATAGCCGCATAGGGCAGCCCGGCCTAATAGACCCAGACAACTCTGTTTCACACACTCACCAGTGACTACATTTTCAATATAAGATGATATATATATATATATATATATGTGAAATTTTCTTTTTATCATAATAATTTTTAACTTTTAGATTAAAGTTTAACTTGGATTAAATTTTTATTTGATCGTAACATATTCATTATAGTAAAATTAATTTAAATAAAAGTTTAATTTGAATATTAGTTATAAATTCTAACCATCTATATTAAAGTTGAAATTTCTTGTTATACCAAAACTATATATATATGTATATATATATAAACATTTAATTTTCTGTTAAATATAATATTTGCTATTTTCATTTATTTTTATTCGTATCTTTAATATGTACGTTGGCTGTATTCTTAAAAAAATTTTTAAAAAAAATTGAAAACTCATTTCAAAGTAATCATTTTGATTTTTTATTTGAAACAATTTCAGGACTCACGGCATAGCGTGATGGTAGCTTCTACCCACAGGCGAGTTATGTCACCCCGTAGAGTTTACTAATTCAAGTATAGTTATTTCACTAACATTGAGTTCCAACAATAAATTCATTAATCTTGAATTCTAATTTACACTTCCTGTGTTAATTGAACAAATCATGGGTAACTTGGTTGAAAAACCATATGTTTGACTTGCATGACTCACCTATCTCACTGATATCTAACTTGTCTCATATGTAGAATTGAATAGGAAAATTCTGTTCTATAACTTTTAAGGTTGACTTATGTTGACTCTAAGGTTTTTAACACCTAATATATATGTAATCTTTTCACCCGCCAACATAGATTAATAATAAATTTTAAAATGACATGCTATTGGAAGAATATCAACAAAATTAAATTTAATTATAACAAATCGCAATTGAGACTTTTAAGGTTACCAAATCAAGATAGTAACACACACGCATACACACACACACACATATATATATATAATGCTTGATATATATTATAATCAAGTGTCATAAATAGAAAATGCAGGTTTGAATAGTTATCATATATTATTAAGTTGTTACGGTTTTCTTATTTCACGGTTATTATATTCTCTATTATTAGAATAGACGTTTCATTGTAAACATACATAACAAGATTGTTAGGTTTCATTTTATTTGGGTTGGATATTTGTATTTATGATTTTATTGTCATTATTTATATGCTTATTATATGTTGTCTTTTATACAAGGAAAAAGTTAAATAGTCAATGGTTTCGGTCAAACAGTCAATTAAATTATAATGTCATTTTCATGATAGATATAGATGCATGAAAGCTAAATGAAAGTATTTTTATTGAATAACACAAATTCTTTAAAAAAAAAACTTTATCATCACATAGTGTCATCTTACTAGGTGATACTTTATTAATTTTTACTTTTTAGGCATTTATTTTATTTTAAAAATTATATTTTTATTAATTGTGAGGACAAATATTCATATCTATTCATATAATATTATTCATGTATTTACTCAGACACAAAAAATATTATATGCATTTTTAAAATTTGATGTTTGGTATTAAATATGTAAACATGTATTTTTGGCTATAAAATATAAACATTAATTATTAAACAAAAAAAAAATTACTTATTTAACTTAGTGCAAAATTGATATTTGAGAAGCCGTGTATGTAATTAGCCGAATTGGATTTGGAGATGAGATGACGTACGTTTTCTTTTAATTTGACTATCATTTTAATTAATTTAATGTGTCTTAATTCGTGGGCTCCAATCGTTTATCCGATGATATAGATGTACTAATTGCACCTGCTTAATTATGTTAATGAATGCGATTAAGGAAAGTGCAAACATTTGGTCGACGAGAAGGTGAGATTTGTTCCTCTCGTCTTAGCAAAAGTGGTTTCCACTAATTCTCCCACTCCCAAAGCTTGGCCTACGCCGTGAGCTGCTTTCTCCACGCTTTAACAGACATGTTGTCCCTCTCTATTCAGGCCGCCATCATTGAATCTACATATTCCCTCCCGCTTTACCATCGCCTTTTTCCTAATTAATCCCCCCCGCCACCACCCTTTTCAAATCTAGTCTTCCTTCCCAAAAAATTAATTACCACACTTTTACTCCACTCTCCGCCGCCCGCACCCTCCTCACCGCTGCAACCTCCGGCCACCTCACCTCTTCCGTTCCACTCCGCCGCCTATCAATATCATCACAGCTGCCAACAAGTGGTGTTTTGGGAATTCGATCGCTTTAAAATGATGGTATTGGTGTAACAGCAAAAACACGGTAAAAAAATAATAATAATAATAATAATAATCGGTAAAGCAGGAATAGTTTCGCCATCATTAATTCCATTTCCATTGAAACAACACCAATAACAATTTAAAAAAATGCCATCATTCCAAAATTTCAAAAAAAGAAGAGCCTAGCCGGATCGGAATATGATATTTATAATCATAATTAATTTTAAAAAATAATTTTTTACCGATTTAATTATCGGATGTGTCATACTATATATTATTGATATGAAAAAAACAAAATACTATTTACGATTCTTATTTAATATCAATTCGGTAATTCATTCAATTTCAAATTAAAATTCTTAATTGTATACTTGATATTTTCACTATATATATATATATTGAAATATTAAAATAATATAATTTAAATAATAAGATATTTGCTTATTTTATTATATATAAATCAATCTAATTAAATGAGTGATTACTTTTTATATGAATAATGTGTTAAATGGATTTTACAATGAAAAAGTCTTCTTACACTATGGATTGATATTGCATCACTGATGTCTCACAGGTTTTAATCATATAGCTATATATATATATATATTATAAATACTGTTTAGATATCGTTTGACTTTGAAATTGAGCGCGATCGAAGGTGTTGATCTTTAAATTTGATTTTCTATTGCTCGAAACTTACTATTTAACATTTGAAAACCTTTTTAAATAAGTCATCAAAATTAAGCATTTCGAATCAACTGTCATATCTCTTTAATTATCTCTACAAAATGAGTAATAAATAAAAAAAAGTCTAAAACGTAAAATGAATATGTATGTTTAATTCGGACAAAATATGATTCAACAACTAGCTAACTAAATTTAGCTAAATTTGACTAGCAAATACCTCGAAGTTTAAAAATACCTTGAAGTTTAAAATTATAACAAAGTTCGTGGCCAAAACACAAATTTTAAATATAATTTGTGATCAATATTGTTTTATGTAGATAAATTTATTAAAATACTTAACTATTTTATTACAAATGCTCTAACTATAATAGTGTTAATTGAATTATTTGATTTAAAAAAATTGTATGATTTGGTTATAAGAATATTTAATAAATTTTTTATGTTTTTATGTCATTACTTATAACTTAAATAATACGAATTATAATTTTTAATAATAATTTTTAAATATGAAGTAAACAGTTATATTTTTACATTTCCTAACTAAATATCTTTCCGTATTCATTTATAAATATGTTTATAAATAATATATAAATGTGTTTGTGGATTCTCCAATATTAACAAATAATTTGGCAAATGATCTTATTAATTTCCGACCCCACACATAAATCATCCTGTCTGCAGGCTATTGGTTTATATTTTGGGTGAATTACTTGAGCATTAGAATTGAGAAGAAATTAAAAAGGGGTATATGTATATATATACATATAAATATAAACCGGCAAAAATGAAAACAAAGAAGGTCGATCGGGTACATGAATGGCTAGCTGCCTGGGAATCTTGCATTCTTTGATTAGCGTCTGCCCAGGATTCACCCTCTTTGAGCGTCAAAGAGTACATGGCTGCTGACAAAAACTACTGGAGTACTTACTATTATGTATATGGCGTGCTCGACTCGATGGTCGATGCATCGATCTCTCAGACGACCGGCCCACCTCGACACTAGTCCTGGTTCGCCAGCCAGGCTCCTCCTTTGATCACCATCCCACTTTTCATAATTATATATTATTATTAATCTGATTTTTCTCTCTTCTCTTTTCAAAAAGCACGACCTTTCTCAATCATATCATATCTATACATTCACATCTCGTGGGTTATCGATCGATGTTATTTCAAATAAGAAAATTGCGATTTTTGTTTAACCCCCTAGCTCCTTCAGTAAATCAATGTGTACGTGTATATATGTTGCTTGCTCCCATTAATTTGCATTAATTATTATATAAATAGGTTTTGCATTCCAATATCGATCGGTGCAAAAAAGACACGTTCAACGTTGTCTCTACAATTCAAAACAAACCGTCTTTTTAGGGAGTAAGCGCAACTCTTGATAGATGAAATTGTTTTATACGGAATTGGAGATTTCTTGTTCTCTATTTCGTACTAAAGCTACGCTCTATATATTATATAGCTCTCCAATTAAACCTTTGCTTTAGCATGCATTGGTTAAAGTGATATTACTGCTCCCGCCATTGACCAACAACTGACGGTTTCAATCGATTCGGGGTTTAATATTTTTATTGAATCCAAACTGCTTATTGTATAAATTGATATATTTATTTTAATTTATTGTGTTTAGTCCTTGACTTTCTATGCTTTCCAAATTACCCTCTCATTTCTTCAAATTTGCAATCCTGTTTCCTAGTTCTCAAAATAATTAAAATATACTCCTTCAAGATATTCGCAATCCTTTCCCTCACCTTTCTATATTTCCATTATAATCCTCTAATTTTCTATCCCTCCATTTTGTCTCGTAGATATTTTAAGTGCAATTGTTTCTCTGTCACGCATTTCTCTTACGTTCTCTCAAGCTTTTGTGCTATCTTAATCACTTTTTTAGGAAAATTAGTAACAAAAAAAATGTGTTTCTATAATCTTCCCGAGCGTTGGAAAATGCATAGTATGCGCAACATGGTATCAATGGGTTTTGACCCATTAATTAGATTAAAACTGTTTAGCATACGCAAGGCTTTTCCCCACTCTATATACATCTAATGTCATTATAATTAATAACAAGCGAGTACATCTTATATCCTGTTCTTATTTCTCCTCTCTTTTAATATGTGACAAGGCTAAGGTACACAATGCGTAGCTCATGTTGCCATTAATTATGTAAGGCTTAGTAGAACAAATATTGAATAGGTTATATATATATAATATAAAAAAAAAATTACAATTGACTCGTAATATTATTATAAAATCGTGATTAATTGAATGATTTATTTTTTTTTATTTTCTTTTTTAAATTCATATATATTATTATGTCATTACGGTTACTCACTAGTTATTAATGATCTAATTAATTATATATATAATATATTTTATATATAACTCAGACTATTTAAATTGTTAATAAATAACAAACATATGCTACTAACTAACCCCCAATGGTGAGGGCTATATGAACGAGAAGGAATGGAAGTAGATTAGTGAACACAAAACAAAAGATCCGATGACGTGTGCAGGCATGGTGGTGGGATATCCGGACCGGACCACTCAAGCAGGATATATACGCAGGAAGAGTTAAATCATCCACCTGTTCGGTCGGATTGAATTTAGTCTGCTTCCAGAATGAGCTAAGTTTGATTTGCGCCCCAATATAAATAAATAAATACATACATAAATAAATAAGATTTAGATTTAGGAATAGAAGCACAAGAGTGGAATGATATGAGAAGCTATCAATTTAGCCGACATATTGGGATTGAATTGAAAGGAAATGGAGAAATTTGTGGCCACTTGTTTCATCAGCCTGGGATGGGAAGATCCGATCCTCAAATTGATTTATGTCAATCGGATCCTTTCTGTCCTGGGTTTTAACGTCTAGCGAGGGACAACGCCGTTAGGCCATTCCTTTGTCACTTTTTTATGGGGTTTTTTTTTTTCCATTTGACGCGTAGTGCAGCTTCCGAAAGGACCATAACAACTGAACTCGCAATCGTACCAGTCAACAGTCGGCAAGGAATGAGATGGTGGGGCTGATGCCTGGGGGCTGGGGGCTGGGGGCTGACACTGAATAATTAATAATAGGAAGCGAGGAGAGGGACCATTTGGCTCCGTGTCTTTTGACAATGCTTTTGTTTGGAGGACCGCAGCCTGCTGCTGATCCGATGACAAGAGGCCGTGTCCATGTAACGTAATCGCACTAGGCTTCAATCCTCCTATTAACGTATGCCCGTGTAACCTCTGCCCAGGGGTTCAGGGACTTGCCTATTGCATTATGACATGAAGCTCAGCGGAAAATGACGAATATGAGGGAACCCCAAAAGTCGTGAATGAAAAAAATTACAAGCGAAAACCGCCTTTGGCATGAAGCCAAACAGAATTGTCATGGGACTTCATTCCATTAACATTTCGCATCTTAAGGACAAAAAGTAAAATAAAATTGCACATAAATAGGAAAGAATTGTGTTGGCATGCACATGCAAAGCCAATTAATAAGATATTTAATTATGTTCATCACATTTCATTAATTAATTAAATCAAATACCAACTTTAAACTATATTACTATATTATTCACAAATAATTATTTATAAACATTCATAAACATAATTATAAAATTCTAAAAACCTACTGAAAAAAAAAATCGTACAATAAACTTATCACAAATGAATATAATTAATTTACTCATTAAACTATATTATCCTTATTTAATACATTTAAACAATTAATATAATTCATGAAAATATAATAATAACAATAATAATAAATAAAACATACATTTTATATTTAATAATAATATAAAAATATACATATTAAATTATACTTAATAAAAATAATCATATTAATAAAATAACTTATATAGATAATAATTAATTTATTAATTCTCTTGATAAATAATTTTTACAAATAATATTCAAAAACTATTATGAATATTCATAAATATTATAATTATACTTAGGGACATGTTCGCCAATAATACTATACAACAATCTTTTAACAAATAAAATGTGAATTTATTCATTTATAAATCCGTGTGCGTGTGCGGTGTTAAGAGCTGCTGTCAGTGCATGTGCAGGGGCAGCGGATGTGGAGCGTTGGGGGTAAGGTATGTTGCGTGCGCGTGGAAATGGATAAATACAATGGAAAGCAACGTCAAGCCTCAAGACTCCAACAAGGATCAATATCAGTGAACATATCAATACCCTGGCACTATACAATTAACCCAAACAATGCTCTACTTGAATCCAGCCACTTAGGAGTGACACGCAGCTTTTAATCTGAGATCATGGACAAAAAGGATGAAAACAGCAAAAAGTGAAACAGATTCTAATAAGTATACAGTGACCACGACATCCAGTGGAATAGAGCAACAATACTATCCTAGACGGCAGGAAAAAAATTTGGGAGGTTCAACCTCTGCTTACCTTTTTTTTTTTTTTGAGGTAAAATTTGTATAAATCTGCTTTCTAACAAAAAAAATACTGGATTTTAAAATGTAAGTCAATAATAGGTTAAACCCCCGGGGAGTCTGGCAAGCCGAGAGATGGATCCCACTTTAGGTTCGGGCTAGGTCCCATCAAACTATAGGGATGTGAAGCATGACATAGCATATCAAACTCTAGGGATGTAAAACATAAGATAGCATATACATCAGCGCATGCAGAGAGAAAATCCTAGAATGACTGAACCCGTGTCTATCAAAGAACCAAGTCTTTCGGCACCCATGGTTTGCCAGTTAACTTACCCCATGAGGGCAAAAACATAAGGCAAATAATAGATGTTAGATCACATGGATGACAACAAACATTGGCTTAGTGCCTAGAGTTTGAAGTCACCTACACGGAAATTCTGTGATGGCACATGCAAATAGATACTAGAGAATCCACAAAGTTAGGACCACTTCCATCTCTCTCCCTCTCTTCATTTATTGTTAACTTTGGACAACCATGTTCATGGGAGTGAGTGACACAAAGTCTCCACTTTACATTACCATTCCTATAAAGGGAACCAACAGAAGAAACCAGGGTCCCATAACTGGGGTACCACAGCCACATCCTTCAATAATGGTTTAGTCTCTGTCGATCCATAGAGCTGAGTTGCTCATGATGCAAAGATGGTACTAATAAAAAAAATGCAAAGATGGTATTGGAATCTTTGTATAAAAATGAAAAGATGCTAATTTTCAAGATTGTCGCCATTTTGAGTGCATCTGGCAAACTGAACCAGTGATAAGGAGTGAATTACTGAAACTCAGGAAGATCACATAACTTTGGCACCCACCTAGTTATCTCCTTAATGTCTGAAAAACAAATTGTGCAACTCAATATCAACACAGCTTTCAACTTAAGGATAATCAATATAAATTTGATACAAGGTTCCTCCCATCCCAAAGGTAGCACACCTACGGCCCAAAGGAGACTACCCCATACTAGATAAGATATAGATCTATAGATGTAAATATCAAAATAAGAACTAGCAACTTTTGCATTAACTCCGTAAGATTAAATATACTGGAAATAACCTCAAGAGTCAAGAGAACATTCATCCAATACATGTAAACATAATCCATTGCTGAGATTCTCCTTCACCAAATGGAGCTCTCTATCCTATCAAGAAGCTTAGGAAAATCTTGCTGATAAATTTTAAAAGACGATATTAACCACTTGCGAGTTCAGACGCTGGTCCTTTTTTTAGATTGGTCAATAATAGATGCTGGGGAATTTACTTGGTGGATAAGCACTTCCTGACTTATTTTGAATTTTGTAGGGGCAAATATTATATGGCAGAGGCACGACCTGAATAAAATTGGTCAGACTTCATAAAATTACACCAAGTTGTATAATACTGGGCAGCAGCCACTACCATCTACCCCAACCCCACCCCAGTTACCTAAATGTCCTTTTTTCAATACAATGTAATCAACAATAAGACTCACAAATCCCTATTGAAATATAATATCCTACACAATTACCATCCAAATAGGCCAGCATTTACCACGACAGCCTAAAGAAACTGACACTTGAGTGTGGAAATGAATACAATAATGACAGCTGAGACCAGAGAAAAAATATACATGTTTCTCCACCGACAATCCAAGTAATAAAAATGAACTACATCTCATATCGTGTTGGATGACAAAGAACATAATCTCCATAACAATTCTTCAAGACAATAATGAATCGTTAGCGATATCCAATTTCATGGGCAGATAGTTGATGCAGGACAAAGTGTTTTTTATTAATTTAATTCATTTAGCAAGTGTGTGTTGGTAAATGAAAGAAACAAATACAGCTAACCAAGCTGTAACAATCAATGTATCATATAATATTCATTCATTAGCAATTATATAACCCAAAAACGGTCCCTATTTTGGCATTGAATCAAGTCACTACCAAATCAGTTTATAGCCTCCGTAAACATGGCAATACAATCAAACTCAAAAAATGAACACTTAAGCTGAACTTTCCTTTCTAAATGTCACTTCCTTGAATTGGATGTAGAAATTGAATTGAATTGAAATTAAAAACAATACAATAGGGTTCCAGTTCTGAAAAGGCACATTTAGATATTCTGTTAATAATAAAATCCTTAAAGGTAGAGATCATTTACATTATGCACAGAACAGCATTAGAACATAAAATGTGCTAATGGCAAATCAATTCTAAAATTCACCACATTGAATCAGATCCTTCCATTTGACTTCACGCGATACTCACCTTTTAGAATGTTGAGTCACTGTCAGTCAGTGTTTATCAATACTTGGGGTCTGTGATGAGGCTTCATCCAGATTGACCCAGAGGCAACCTGCTGCTTTGCATAATCTTCACAGCCTATTAGGCTTATGCTCGATTAAAAGAATGAGAGAACTTCCGATAGAAAACCATGGGAAAGGAAACATACTTCAGAAACCAGGCCTAGCAGCCAAGGCCAAGGGAGACATGGAATTGATTACTATCTAAAAATGGTACCAGTAAATCATCGGTATCATCGGTGTACTTCTCTCATGTGTTATTAATTTTGGAATTTAGATGGGAGCTAAAACAACTAGATGCCAAGAATGAGTTCTTTTATGAGGAACATGAAGACCAGGAGTGTAAAACACTTCTCTCGGAATGTTTAGTCAGGAAACTGAAGGCCATGTATGCAGCAAGTGCAGAAACAAAGTTCCAAGTGTGACTCAAAAACATGCAATATAAATATAATCAAGGTTCAAAAATACGGAATGCAATACAGTTCGGTTTGAAGCTGTACGGCAAGGCGAGCGCCTCAACTGACAATAATTTCTTTTTAAATATATACAAAACATATAAAATAACATGAACAAACTTAGTTTTAAAATAATAAGTATCAAATGAAGTTTTCCACTTATTAAAAGTCAATAACTTAAATAAATAGACAGCCTAATATTCTTTCAATAATAAATTACACAACATGCAAAAATACACTCTTATTTGATTATTTGCTATTACACAGCAACAAATTGTATTTCCAAGAATTGACAATAACCATAATTGAAATTTAAAATAAAATAAAATTATTTAAT
The DNA here is from genome assembly GCA_023512835.1 of Taxillus chinensis. Lineage (NCBI taxonomy): Eukaryota > Viridiplantae > Streptophyta > Magnoliopsida > Santalales > Loranthaceae > Taxillus > Taxillus chinensis. The sequence goes on from CM042087.1 coordinate 41,743,367, forward strand.
TTAGTTTACCTAAAAATAAAATTATAAAGAAATAAACTTTAAATTTTAATTTACGTTGACGATGCTTTTTACCTCAGATTGATGACGCTCGAGCTGGACGACGACAAAGCGCTGGATCGACGACGACGCTAGAGCTAGATTGACGATGATGGCCTAGACAACGATTCTCCTCGGATCGATGACACTAGACGAGGCGACGATGCTGCACAGGGCTGCTGGTGGGACAACAATGTTGCTACGATGACCGGACGACGATGACGAGAACACTGCTTCGACTCTTCGATGCGAGGCGTGGGACAAGGCAATACGGGATGGCTTAACATTAGGTTAGCGATTTACTATTTTTTATTTAAAATGCTTCTACTTGCTTCGCGGGCTCCTCATCTCTCGTACGAGATCAGGCGCTGAACTGGCCCACCTCAGGCCACCTCAACCGTATGAGGCGGTTGGCGACCGGTACAGGATTCGGGGCGGCGCCTCTAGGCACTTCGACATCAAGGCGGGCGAGGCGCCACCTCAGCCCATATTTTCAAACCATGGTATAATATAATAATATAATACTTTCTATTGTATTAAGGACATGTTGCGATCCTCAGCTAGTCAATTTAGATTTATTACTCTACCATATATATATATATTCATTAAAAAATGCCATTCATCATTTGATTGACCCTTTCCAGCAACCTATCCAAAAAACATGTAGTTTATAAACTCACGGCTATATGTTGTGATCCCCAGTTAGTAAACTGAAAGAGACAAAAGTAGACTTTGTCAAAAAGATTACACAACCCTTTATTAGCCTCAATCAGTCAATCCACCATTGGAAACTCATTCTGTCATGTTGTCAGTCAGAAAATATAAACTTTTAACAAAGAAGCATAATTTGTCTCATTTTCAATCACAAGATCTGCCAATCTTTGATGATATTAGTTTGAGTATAGCTTCTTGCTTCATGCTTGGGCTAGGAGCTCAGTGCAATATCAACAAAGCCAGACTTGATCAATCTGATAGTTGTATAACTGGGGTTAACTTAATCCATCTAAAATTCGGATATACAAAAAATTTTAAAAAACCAATCTCATAAAGCCTCATATTCAAAACAGAGCTTATAGTGATGCCCAGTGGATTTCACGAAACAAAATCCACCAATACAGAGAAATTCAAAATATGTAATCAGTTTTTATTACAATATACAGCCAAATAAAGAGAAGTTTTATTCTGCACCTGCCTCTTCAGCAGACTTCTTGTATTCTGGCTTAAGTTCGTAAGTTCCTTGGTTTGATCCCCTTTTGTTGTACACACAGAGCTCATTTAGTATCTCTTTCAAAAATTGCTGCAAAAAAAGGTAAAAGCAATTCCTGTGAGCCATATATTACCCTACCATGTTGATAACTGATTAGAACACATTTCACAGCACAACACATCATAACAATATCAGGCAACAAAGGAAATCAGTAATTTGATATAAAGGAGAATAAAAATCCAGTTAAGGGAAGTAAAATGTTTCTGTGTGACACTGACAAGCATGCTGTTCAATGTAACTTGGGAAATTATTACTAGTGCTCCACAGAACAAAAGCCTAATATCTTTTCATCCATTACAAGAAATGAAACAATAAGTAAGCTCATAACATGTATAAATGTGTAATTGAAAGATGTACCGCTGGTTGATCTGTTTCTTGGACTAGCTGCTTCAATGCCCAGTTTGGTTGCCTTTCGAAAAGCTTAAACATAATATCCTCCAATTCCCCACGATCTCGTCTAGTTCTTTTCACTTCTGGTTGCTTGACCATTGCTGGTTTCTTCTTCTCCTGCGTGTAGGTAGGCATCAGTAAACAATAAATATTTATTTCTATTACACTTACATTATCAAGTGATTAGATTTTTTTTTCAAGGGAATCAAACAGAATTATATATCATCGCAACCATGTAGTACTTGATAAAATGGCAAAAGTCTGTAAATTTTAGATGGTACTCAGTTATTGACAGATAAAACAATTTCATATTATTGAAATTGGATGAGGATGCACAGCTGCGAGTGTCTTTTAAAACTAAAATTTAGTGGGGCGTGGTAAATAAATAAATTATGTAGACATGCAATGCAGGCCTTAAAGACTAGATTCCCACGCTAGACTATAACCTTATTGAAGTCCCCTTTTTTTTCAAATAAGAGCACAACTCTTACAAACTAATAAATAAAACACCATATGGAAAGACAAGAAAATAAAAATTAGAAACTGAGTCTAGTTTAAGTTTATCAGTTTCTAAAATAGTTAAGTTAAAATATAAAGACAGCACACGTATACCTTATTGTTGGAGGATATCAAGGTAACCTGTCCAGGCATGGGTCTCATAAGCACTCCACGGTCATTGTCAATCACCTTTTCAATGAGATCATCGAATGAGGATAACAAATATTGCATTCAAAAACATCCAAAGCCAATAGAGAAGCACAGAAGAAACAAAAGTAAAACAAGATTGAAATATTTTACCTGTATTTGCCTACTCTTGACTGTATATTTATTTGTCCTTTCACGACACAGTTTTCCATACTCCTCCATATTTTCACTACAAGGCTTCATATCAAACTTTTTTTCCACTCTTCCTTCCATTGAGAGCTTACCTGAAAATAAGTGAAACGATTCACCTGTCAATCTAGGAGAGAAAAGTGCAAATTTTAAACCCATAACATGCTTATCAGAATGTATAGGGTAGATCATTATTGCATCTAATTATCATATAGATGAAAACTTCCTAATGTGTTGATTGGAGGGGCAGATTGGATCGGATTTCGATATCCTATAGTAGTTAGTCCAGTGTGACAGGTTTTAATAATTGGAGGGAAGTGCTGAATTATCTTATGGCTGGTCCAGTAAATTTCAGTTATTGAGCAATGGCGGGATTAAAACATTGAGGCAGATTGTGAAACCGGATATGAAAATATACGACTAGATATGGATTAAAGCATTCAACCCAATCCTTGTATTAGTGCCTGGGTGCCGAGCAGCATTGACAAAAATTGATTTGAAAATATCTAGAAAATAGTAGAACAACATAAATCCATCAACCGCACTCGCCTTGATTCGTTTCGGAAAAGACGCACATAGGGACAACGTCATGAAACATATTCAGCGAGTAACTTTTCCGCAAATTCCCAGTCTCGCCTCCAGCTATTTCCATCATGTACTGATTAAAACGGACAGCAAATGTGAAGAAGAAGAAGAAAAAAAAAAGGCGACAAAAACGGTTAACACCAAGGATATAATGAAACATCAAATGCATCATCAATCAAACAAGGAACCCTATACGTGCACAATTAGGGCCCCCTCGACGATCACATATTATTGTTATTGTAAGAAATACAAATATTGCCATCCGACAAACGCGCATAATAAACGAACCTCATCAGTTACCTAGGGCTAGGTTTCAATTTTCAAGAGAGTGAGGTGTGTGTTTGTGTACAGAGAGAGAGAGAGAGAGAGAGAGAGAGAGACCTCAATGGGGGGGCGGTCGGGACAAAGAGGATCGGGGGGCTTATCAGGTTCGATGCGATGAAGAAGATCGAGAGAGAGGATGACTTTGGCGATGGGGTTAGAGTCAGAGGAAGAGGCGGAGGCAGCCTGCCATGACTTGGCCACTGAGACCGGAGATTTCATAAGCCACACCGATCTCTCCGCCCTCACCGTCTCCAAGTTGCCGCCGCTGCCACAGTGGTGGTCATCGTCCACCTCCAGCTCTCTCTTCATCTCTCGCTCTCTCCTTGAACGGACGGTCAAGGACGACTTTGGCAGGTTTGTTTTCAAACCAGACAGAGACCGACCTGGACACGACTCGAGTAAAGCGGGTAGGGTTTGGGACAATGACGGCGCCAGTACCGTGGGTGGGGGGGAGTCAAGCAGTGTGGAGTGCACCGCGAGGTCATCGCCGATCCGTGAGGCTCGGGTACGGTCCACGTGATGAGCTACGGAATGGTGCTCACAGGACACGCAACTTGGAGGACGCACGCACCCTTGGGCTCCGCCACCTTTAATGCGTAATGCGCAACCGCGACACGACCAACCCGCTTGTAATTGTGGGTGTTTTCTGTTTAATCGGAAAACTTTTTTAAGAAATATTTTAGACAGGTGATTTTTATATTTTATTTTAATGAAGTTTATGTTTAATTTTAATTTCATATGAAAGAAAATAAATTTAAAATAATATTTGTTAAAATTTAAAATTTATAAAAATTAAAAAATATAATATAATGAGCATGAAGAATAAAATAGAAAAAAAGTATGTAAATTTAAAAAAAATATTTAAATCTTTCCTCAAATTTAAATTTAAATTTAAATTTTAAAAATAGTTAAAATAAATTTTAAAAATAAGTATAAATCTATCTATTTTTAAAATTAATTTTTAAAATTAAATAATTTTATAATGAATACCATAGTTTTAAAAAATAATCATAATTCAAATCAAAATATTAACTGCACTCGGTGTCCTTTTTGAATGACTTTCGATGATCTATGCAATCCACATGCTCCACATTGGGCGGGGGAGGGAACTATTGAACGTGAATCAACAAAATCTACTTAACAGTATAAATTTAATTTGTAATATAATAGTATATATTTAGTTTATATGGTGTCTTACTTTAGAGTTGTAATATTTTTAAAATTGACTATTTAAAATAATTGGAATATATTTTTTGTTATTTTAATAATTTATTTATTTTAAATAAATTTTTTAGTATTTCTACTCAATAATTTATTTTTAATATTTTATTAAAAAATTATTTTATCAAAACGGTAAAAATAAAAAACAAAAAACGATGAAAGTAAAAAATATAAATATTTTTTAAAAAATATTAAATATTAAATATTAAAATATTATCATTAACTTTTTAGTTAAAATAAAAATAATGAAAGTGGGTTTTTCAAAGAATTTTGTTAATATTCCTGTATTTCTCTATTATATATTTATGGTTGGCATTGAGACGCACAACATTTTATCCCATTTGTTCTTTTAAACTCACGCCATACATTACAACACCCGTAGAATTTCCATAACGACCACTACACGTGCTGTCGTGCTCATCCTGCAACTCTTCCTTCACTGCTCTGTCTCTTTCTGGTCGATGATGGGTCGACTCGCTCTCCTCCTCCGCCTCATCGCTGCCGTTGCTGTCTCGCTCCAATCGCGCGCCGATGAGACCGATGACGCCTCTCTGATTCGCCAGGTGGTACCAGAATCGGACTCGAGCATCGACGGCGTCGATCCACTCTTGAGCTACGCCGGCCACCACTTCACCGCCTTCAAGGACAAGTTTTCCAAAACCTACGCCACCCCGGAGGAGCACGACTACCGGTTCGCCGTCTTCAAGGCTAACCTGCTCCGCGCCAAGCTCCACCACGAGCTTGACCCATCCGCCGTCCACGGCGTCACCAAGTTCTCCGATTTGACTCCCAGGGAGTTCCGACGCAACTACCTCGGCCTAAGCAGACCCTTCCTCCGCCTCCCCTCGGACGCGCAGGAGGCTCCTATCCTCCCAACCGAAAACCTCCCCGACGACTTTGACTGGCGCGAACGCGGGGCCGTCACTCCCGTCAAGAATCAGGTACCAACATTATTAAACCCGTGCTTTATTATTATTATTTGTTGTGTTCTTATTTTAGTTTTACTCACTTTGATTTCGTTGTTGAAATCTCAGGGTTCATGTGGGTCGTGTTGGTCGTTCAGTGCAACAGGAGCTCTGGAAGGAGCTCACTTTCTTGCCACTGGGAAGCTAGAGAGCCTCAGCGAACAGCAGCTGGTGGACTGTGACCACGAGGTTCCATATATTGGTTTAGATTGTTGGCTATTAGATAATTATTGTTGTTGTTGTAGTTGTTGTTTTTCTTCTTCCTTCGGGTGTGTGTCAGCGTGTGAATTGACTTGTTTTGTTGCTGCTTTTCGCAGTAGTGCTTTTGCCTTCTGGAGTGAGCTTGTCAATGTTATTGACTATGAGTCTGTATGCTGGACGTTACCTTAATGGGTTTATAGAGTAAGTAGATTCTCGTATGCTTGTTTGAAAGCATAAAAAGGGCGGAGGAAAAAAAGCGTCCTTTCAGATTTACCAGGCCTTTTATTTAAGAAATTGTGGACTATACATAGTGGTATATGGTCAAAATAAAAGGAAAAAAAGGCGATTTAAATGAAATGAAATATAATCAAATTATAAACACCGGATGTTATACTATTACTTTACTATGATGAGGACCTTAATTAGCAATGCCATTTTTTATGAGATAAAAAGCTCCATTTGGGATGCCTGCACTAAACCCCAACGTAGAGTTTTTAGAGTTTCAGTTTTCTGTGTACCCATGTTGTTTCGACATGTGCAAATGATCTGCTTGGTTTAATTTTCCTCTTGTATTGGGTGCAGTGTGATCCTGAAGAACGCGGGGCATGTGATGCGGGATGTAATGGTGGCCTAATGACCACTGCCTTCGAGTACTTACTCAAGGTAGGTGGTCTTCAGCGAGAAAAGGACTATCCCTACACCGGGAGGAATGGTCGTCAGTGCAAATTTGACAAGACAAAAATAGCTGCCTCTGTATCTAATTTTAGTGTTGTATCCCTTGATGAAGACCAAATTGCTGCAAACCTGGTGAAGAATGGTCCTCTTGCAGGTAAGTCATGTTTCAAAACTCAATCTTCTAGATTGTTTTGTGGTGTGTGCTATAATTTTGATACTATAATTAAAGATTACATTTTCTTTTCAATGGTGCAGTGGGTATCAACGCATTGTTTATGCAGACGTACATAGGTGGGGTTTCATGCCCCTACATATGCTCGAAGAATTTGGACCATGGGGTGCTTTTGGTGGGTTATGGATCTGGTGGTTATGCACCTATTCGGTTCAAGGAGAAACCTTACTGGATCATAAAGAACTCCTGGGGAGAAAACTGGGGGGAGAATGGGTATTACAAAATCTGCAGAGGCCGAAACATTTGCGGGGTAGACTCTATGGTCTCTACTGTAGCTGCCATCCACACCAAATAACTAAGCTGCCAATTAGTGTCAACTGTCAACTTTCCATATTGGGATGCATTGTGTGTAGTGAGGTTTAAGATGCCTTGGATTGTACATGAAGTTTGATATGTTCTGTTATTGCTTTGTCTTTGCAATCACCCCTGAAATTATTTGCTAGCTAAATTCTATTATTGATGGACATGATGGTCATGGTTGCGACCCATGCTACTAGCATGCTGACCATTCGCATGCTTGCGTGTCCTAATGTACCATGGCTTGCAATATAATCCACTAGCATGCTGATTAGGTTTGCTTACGACCAGCCTGCCTAGATACTTTAAGGTGCCTTTTCCGGCTCATGATGTTCCACTAGCACGGTTTAGCTACCATAGAGCAATCCTGTGTAGGTACTCTCAACTCATTTCCGAAATGCAGGATAATTTCTCAAATATTCTGCTGTGAGTATTTCAGGTGAAGAGTTGAACCTTCAACTTCTTTTAACAAGTCTTTTATTAGACAGTTATCAATCATTGAGTTGCAGGGTGATTTTCCAAATATTCGAATAATTAGATTACTACCAGTTCCATCGTGTATGCCATTGTTTATATCCTGAAATTCTTTACGGTGCAAGGGTTGTTTCATAAAAGCAAGTCCCTTCTGATTCTTGTATTTTGGGTACCATGTATGAGGCGTATCCATGTCCTTGGACCATCCTGTTCCCTCGCAACAACTTCACTGGCTCACTCCCGCCGTCCTTGCCCGGTTCTGCAATTCATAACCTGTTTGGGAGCTTGCTGCAGGAGCCTCCACCAGATCCTCGACAAGCTGCCATGGCTCACAAAAATGACAAATATAATTTTCATATATATCTTTTTTCATAATAAATTGATACTAGCTCCATCAATAGATTTGTTTTTTTTTTCTTTCCGTTTTCGTTCTTCTGGGCCGTGTTGTTGGCTGAGTGAGACGACACACACTGCATTAACCATCTCCGTTTCTGCTAAAAATCGTCCAAATGTTTGACGGTTGATGGTTGTGCGTCGAGAAATTGAATCGATCGCCAAATGTGTTTTCTATTCTTGTGGGTCGTCCGGCTCGGAACAGACAAAGAACAAATAAAGAAGAAAGAGGAAAAATGAAAATTATATTTAATAAATTTTAATAATTATGAGTGCATTTTAGTAATTCAATAAATATTTTAGTAATTTAGTGAATATAAAATACTTTAGAATATTTTATATTAAATAAATTATTTTGTATAAATACTGTAATAAATTATTCTCTTTCGCTTTTCATGTTAATTATATTTTCATGTTTATTTTAATTTTTTTTCATTTTAATTCGTATCAAACATTATGTGCTCCATAATTTATTATTTCAAGATATTTTTGGTTGATTGGTGTTAATCTTATAAATAATGGTTGGGTTAATTTTCTTTCTTTTGATGCAATTTTCATTATAATTTTTTTTTAGTTTTTTACATTTTATTTTTTATTTCTATATCTATTCTTTTAAATAATATTTTTTATTATTTATTTACTATATTCTCTTATTTATTTATTTATTTATTACATTCAATCAAAAAGTTATGTATAAAAATATATATTAAAAAAATATAAAAAGATTTTATATGTGAATATTCTTTTTAAAATCTGTATTTTTTTCATAAGAAAAACTTAATTATGCTAGATATAATGTAAATGCTCTTATACTTTTCAAATTGTCATGGCAGGTATCCGGCAGTCCCAAAGTCGGCATCTCAGTAGTGGCCTTTCTAGCTCTATTTTCATGTGTCATGCCCCGACTTTTGGGACATATTGCATTTACCTTAGACGTTTTGGAATGTGTAGTTGGTGTACAATAAAAGATTTTAGACATTTAATGTAAAAGTTTTGAATGGAACTCATACAGATTTTAAACGTAACAATTCGATTGAGTACAAAGAGTATACCATTCAAGGATTATGAAATTTTATTAATACTATACAAAATAGCTGGGAAATGAAGTAATTCCCCTAATAAGTCCAAAACTTGGCTAGTTTGTATAAGGTTGGCTCGTCAAGATGCCACATGAATTGTGTTGTGTAGCAAAAAGTTTTAAATCTGTGAGAAATGATATCAAATCAAGATTCAATCAGAATCCTAAAATCTCGCTGAGCAAATGGTGTAATTCTTATGTGAGAGCTCACATGAATGGATCAACCAGAACAATCATGCACATATTCACGTCCACAAATTAATACCCCGAGAGACGTGATGTAGAGTTAGGTAAATAATGAGTAACAATGAATGCGTTGTATGATCTTGAATGTCTCCTGTCTCTTGTCGACATTAGATTAGCAGAGGACATCGTAATGAAAATGTATCAGCATGTAGGAAAACGATATCAACCATCACAACAAGAGTGTTACGAGGATCGAATAGAGAGAATGTGCATGCATTCTAAACCACGTAATTAGTACGCAGCGAAAGACATCATACGGTGGCGCAAGAGTTTTATACTAAGCCCTTTCAAAGCAGCCATATCGACCGGGTAGCTGCGTGGAGGTATGTGAGGGTATTAACTCCTGTAATTTACTTTCCAACAATTTTCTGTAGCCATATATTCTTAATTAGATGTCAGTGACACACGGACATGAGGATTGTAAGCGAAACCTTTTATGTTCTTTATTTTTCATCGTACTATAAATATTTTGTTTGAAACCCATTTGCCGTGATCACATTTAAGCCCCAAAAACGGGTCAGTAACGAGCCCGGACGTGACAGGAATCCTTGGATTAAACCTCCGGTATTCGGTCCAACCACTGCAGGCAACCGTTGCTGATTTCGTTTTGGATTATTATTATTATTATTATTATTATTATTATTATTATTATTATTATGCAAGAAGCAATTAGTCTATGGTCCTGCAAAGAACGCTCCAAAAATAAGTGGGAGTCGTCTTGCGAAGATCAAATGCAAGAACCCTACCCAACCAACGCGAGATGTAATTAATGGGACCACCGAAAAATACGTACGGTAGGGATAGCCCTTCATCAACGTTAAATTGATTGCAAGCTTTGTCTTTTGTTCAGTTTTGGTTTTTGTTTTTGGGTAAGCGTCTTTGTTCTGTTCCCATTTCTTCCTTTCTGCTGTTTTTTTTGTCCTTTGCTAATTTTCTGTACTTTTTGGTCACTGGGCCGTTCTCGTCTTCTTCGCAATGCAATCTGCTATCGCGCCGACTGGACTGACACCCCTCTCATCCGCCTCTTCCCTGACCCACATTAATTATCATTCTACCTTTTTTTAAAAAAAAAAAATTAATAAGCATTGCCCCCTCTGACGGGTGACAGCCTCTACCTGTTCTTGTCTATCACCGTTTTATTCGTCTACACGTTTATATTTAACAATTATATCATCAAAACTAATTATATTCAGTTTTATTATTCTGAAAACATAAAATATATACTTTAGATTAAGTATAATAGACGGAAGTTATTTCTATAGTATTGCCTAAAACTCGGAGATAATAAATTAATTGACGGTCAAAAATGGTTGCCTAATTCTTTATTTTTTTGAAGTGTCTCAGATGAAAGTTTCCCCCCTACATTCTCCTTCATATATTTTTGTATTGCACCTTGTATTCCTTACCTAAATATGGGCAACATGTGTTAACCCACCTCTTTCCTGATGTCCTGTGTTCTTTGACAGATTAATTTGGAGCTTTATTTGGGACTAGATTTCTTCCCCTCGCCTCACTATATTGTGCACTGCATTTGGGTAAAGGGCAAATTTAATTGCAAAAGTATTAAAGCATATTTTGTATGTTTTTGTTTTTAAAATGCCTGTTTTTAGTATATAAAACTAAAGATAATAAAATATTATTTTTACTTATTTGACTCAATTTTTTTTAATGTAGTCAAAAATAACTATAGAAATAAAATAAAATAAACACGCCCTTATATATCCGTAACCATTAACTCTAACATTACGTACGCTAACATACTTACAGAATAATTTAATCTTTGATAATGCTAGTTTTATAACTAAAAATGTAATCCAAAAGGTTTTTTATTAGTGATGTGTGGTTTTGTTGGCTTAACCACTTATTTTGGGTTTTGACATATATATATATATATGGCTGCAAATTTGTTTTGTTCTCAAACTGTATGTAAAATCTTTTTTTTAAAAAGCTACTATTTCATGATTCCCGCAAACTCCTTCCGCTCCCCGGCAAGCATAAATGAATGAACGGGAGGAAAACTATGCCCAGAAATCAAAACAATAAACGAGGGAATATACCTAGACATATGTACGTTAGCTCAAACCTAAAAAAGGAAAAAAAAAACTAACATATATGCACTATATAAAAAGGCAATTGTAATTAATAATAACATCATAATAACTAGAAAAATCCGAATTTATATTTGAACCCAAAAAAAAAAAATCTGTGATCGGACAATACCATATCCCCAGATCCTTAAACAAATAGCTAGCTAGCCAGCCGTGCTTTCTACATATCAATGGTGGCGTAGCATTTAATTACTAACTAAGAGTCTAAGACTCTAGCTAGCTAGAAAATTAAAGGAAAAACATGTAACAGATTAAAGATCGATCGTATCTGAATATATAGCTAGAAGTGGTCCATATATGGAAGGAGAGAGATGGTACGTGTATGTATGAATAGATTAATTATAGCTAAGGTACCGTTTTTAGGATCTTGGGGGTTGGAAGAATTGCGTACCCGACATGAAAGCATTGAGCGGCGCTGTGTACAGAGAAGGATCGAGCAAATCGGGGTTGGTGGCCGCAGTACTAGAGGCGGCGGTGGCGGCCATCGCCTCTATCAGATTAAATTGTTGCTCGTGAAGCTGCTGATGATGATAGGCATGATCATGGTGGGGGTGAGTTCCACCGCTGCTGTTGCCACCACCACCACCACCGGAATACCCGCCGCTGTCCTCGGGGCCGTGGTCGTAGAGGATGCCCTTGAATAGATGACCGCCGACGGGGAGGGTCGTTTGGTACGCGATCTGCTCATCCCCCTCGTCCATTGCATTCAGCCTCACGCAGCGGAACACCGCTGCCGAATTGACCTCCGCAGGAAACTGCCCCACTTCCAACCCTAATTAATATATATACACGTATATATATACAAAAGTTATTTGTAAGTTAATTAATTAATTAATTAGTTTGGTCGATCGAAAATTAATATGAAGAAGATACATATATTTATGTGGTTTTTTTTCCGAATTATTTAGATTTAATTATTTGATGTGCATATTAATTAATATGAATCACCGGCCGGCCGGTACATATATAATTATATATAAGTAAGGACATGAAATACATATATACATACATACATACATATATATATATATATACACACACAAACACACACGCACACATATATACCTGATGAGGAGGCGGATGGTGCAGCGGGTAAGCGAGGTGCAGCAGCGAGGGAGGTTGATGTCGGAGTCTCCCGAGTCCTCTTGGCGGTGCCGTGATCCCCACCGCGCGGTTTGTGTTGAAGAGAAGCGAGGTGTTGCTGGCGTTCGCGGCGCTTGGCGGCGGGGACCCACGTGCTCTTCACGTGGGTGGCGCAGTGGAAGCCGCGGCTCTTGCAGCAGGTGCGGCACCTGAGGTGAGCGCAGTCCTTCTTGGCCTGGTTCCCGCAGTCCTGGCAGTTAATCCCTCCGCCGCCTCCTACTCCCACCCCAACTCCGCACCCAAATCCCCCCTGCTGCTGCTGCTGCTGCACCTCCCTCATCATCATCATCGTGGGAACCCCCGATTGCGACCGCTCCTCTCCAAACACGTTAAACGACGTCGTCGGAGCTGCAGCGGCCGCCGCCCCTCCTCCTCTGAAGTCGACTACCCGGCCGGACGCACCGGAGGCAGAGAAGTAGCCGATGCCTAGGGACGGAGCTGGCTGGTGTTGCCCGCCGCTGCTGCCTCGCTGGCGATGGTAGCTCTGCTGCTGCTGCTGCCATATTTCTAAGCCCTTGGGTCCGTAGATCTCCTCGTCGCTGTACAGGCACAGGCCACCGTTGGATGTGAGGGATCTGTTGTTGTTCACTCCTCCAGCAGCAGTTCCGGGGTCAGTACCGCTGTCTTGCTGTTGGTGATGATGATGATCTTCCTCGTCTGCAGGCTGCTGCCCGGTTCCTAAGGAGAAAAGCGCGGCCATTTTTGCAACCTCAGACCAGCCACCGATCTGAGTTTGGAGAATAATAAATCCATATCAAAGCACTACCGCGCCGCTTAGCATACAAGACGATTTTGGTTTTTTCTCCTCCCTGGATCGATCGGGTCGATTAATTGGTAGATTTGTTTGTATTTGCAGCAGCTCTATATACTTCTTCTCTCTCACTGGCTTGGGATCACCAATAATGTTTTGGAAGGAAATTAATATATATCTTCTTTATTTAGTACGTATATATATATATATATATGCCCTGCTCTCTTGCTACTCGCGTCCCTATAGCTCGCATCGCTTTGCTCTGCTTTGTTTTGTTTTGTCTTGTTTGGCCTTGCTTTTGTTGTTGCTGTGTACCCTAGCTAATTAATGGCACATATATAGTAATTAACTACAGAATAGTTCATCCGGTTTATGTGTGACTGCAAAGTGCAAAAAACCCCGGTCCCTTGTTGGTCTCATCAGCTCATCATATACTAAACTACTCTCTCTCTCTCTCTCTCTCTCTCTCTCTCTCTCCCTCCGTTTTGTTTTGTTTTTGTTTTTTGTTTTTTGTTTTTTTGTTTTGTCTGTCTCTCTCACTCTCTCTTGTCTTCCTAATTCAGTGACTCGATCCCTCCCTCAGTAGTCAGTACTGGTTTTTTTTTCTTGTGCCCCCACAAGAGATACGGAAGGGGGGGGGGGGTGTATCCCCCACCTTCTTGCTTCCTAGACTGTAGCAGGGTTGAAAACTTTAATCTTGGCCGTCGGGAATCAATCTAGTGGCCCCTGTTCGACACGTGTCAAACCTTAAGCTTTCCGTCACCGGACCTCTCCTAGGCGCGTAAAGGACCGCATAATTAAGATTCTCTACGTATTTTTAACTTTTTAATTCCAAGTATTGAAGACGTATAGAGTGACATTCCGTTACCGTTACCTTTAGAGCTGTCACACAGATGCCCCCAATCCCACTTCGTATAAGAGTCCTAATGCGTGTTGGTATTTAAAGCCAACGATGAAAAGAGCGGCTGTCGGGCGACCATCACACGATGCCACCGCACGTGGTATGGTATGTTTTGGTTTGGTTTTCTCGTACGGGATGGCCAGGTCAGCCGGTCAGTCAGTCACACGTGTGCCATCCGTCTCATGGGTAAGAAAAACTGCCACGGAGTGCCCCAATTCATTTTAATTTGTGAATAAAAATATTTTATGTAATTAATTTACGGTATTAACGCTGAAATTATGATCACATCATTACACCATTATTTAAAAATTATTCACCGGTTATATATAATATTGTCTTATATGAACTATATAATTTAAATTTTACAAATGATTGAATTGAAGCCAATTGCCAATTACCCGAACATTTTTACCGCTTTCAATCTTGTGCCCCCTATCCCTGTAACGTGTTTTTCCCGCATTCTACGCTTCGTTATTCTTACTTTTTGACTTTAAACATATCAAGTTGAAAGTAATACTAAAATTTATATTTCCAACACTACTCTTGTGATTCAATGTGAATTTGTTAAGCAACATAATAACATTAAAATGTTCACAAAATTAAATATTTGATTACCATAAAGTAACTTCAACTTGGTCATATTATATTCAACTAATAAGCTAAATAAGTTCTCAATAATTCTGTTATTGTTTGATTATGGTTGAACTTTCATTCCATGACCGCTACTCTGTCGATATCCTTTAAACAAAAAAACATTAATACACATAGAAAAAAAAGAAAAAGAAAGTCTATTAATTGAAGCATTTATTCAATAAAGTTGGGTTTGAGTGCATCAGAGATACCTGAAAATAAAAAATAAAAAAAGATTGAATCAGTACAATACATTTGGCAAAACAATGAGATAGAAAGACTTTAGATTTTAATTGAAATTTTGTTTCCTACGTAACTTGTATTGGTAAATGTTAGTTGGCCACAATGATAGAATATAAATGGTATCAAAATAATTCCTTGTCCTTAATTAAAAATGTTAAAATCACGAGATTCCAACTTTTGACTGCCCATGCTCAAATTTAATAATATAGTGCCCTACCAATTCTTACAGTGTGACCCGTGAGATAATGATGAATTATAATTTCGATGTATATATATTATTATTATTATTAATCCCTGTGGAATCGTGGATGGTCTTGATAAGTGAATAAACATTTTACTTCAAATTATAAGTTTTTTTTTTTACTTTTGGAAGTATAATTGATGATGGAGATGACAAAATATAATGAGGATAAAGATATTTCAAAGATTTTATCCACTAAAAGATTATAAGAATAAATTTTCATGTTTACAATAATATATATATATATATATATAAAGGTAGAGACAATGAATATTTAGTCTCGAGCACAAAGCATAGTCTTTTACTTTTAACAATTTCAACAAGTTAAAACCCTATCTATCATATGTGAGATGGTTGAATATGTATTTAGTCATTAATATTAAACATTTATTTAATTATAGCGATTCTGGTGCTAAAAAAAATTATAAAGTCTCATTATATTATGTTTATTAAAACTCATCAATTTTATTGGATTAGATACATTCACAATAGCTTTTCTACTCATTACCTTTTTCCTATAGTCACTTGTTTTCTTTCCTATAAATTTACATTAATTCCTTGTCACAATAAGATAAGTTTAAGCCTATCGTAAATAAGTCTATATCTAATGTTTCAAAAAGCCAAACAACAATCCAAGACAAAATCAAGCAATGATCGATAATAAAGCTTTCTCTCTCTGTTTATATGTATATATACATATAATTTTGCTAAAAAGAAATTTTGTGATATCTTTTAATATAACCAGTTAAATTTGTCCAAATTAAAAAAATTAATTGTAGCTTCATTACAAATTTACAATTAACAAAAATTATATAGATAATCTAATATTAAGATTGAAAATGTTCACATTAAAAATGGAACATTTTTAATATATATATATATATATTAATTTATTTGAAAACTTTTTTAAAATGGAAGGAAAACAAAATCACATGCCCCACGTAAAGCGCGTCATCACTCGAATAAATATGTTACAAAAATTGAAACTTTTTGATGTAATTATTTGAAATGTGGGTTTAAACTTACATGAGGCATTGCCTTCTCAGTTCTCACGGAGTCACGGGACGCCCATCGTGCTATTGTTGCACATGCACGTGAACAGGAGTAAAATGACTACCGTAGTGGCATAGGAAAATCTGAAAGAAAAAAATAGTCATAATAGCATTTAAAAAATCTATTATTTTAATAAATAATTATATTTTCAAAATTGAAAAAACTTACAAAAATAATGTAATTTTGAACCGAACAAATTAATTATAATGAGTTACTGTACAAGTTATCCTTCATTATTATTATTCAATTATCTCTGGCTACATTGACATTGCATTCGTTTTCTGATCTTCTTTTCTCCGAGTAAAAATTAAATTTCATTATTGTATGTATGAAAATCGGAAAATTATATTGTTCTAAAAATGAAAAACAACCAAAAATAAATTAGTTTTTTTATTTTTAAAGTGCAGGGTGGAGCAGTCAACAATCCCTTGAACTAATGATTTGGTTACGTAGTACTGTAGTAGGTCCATTAGGCGGTGAAGGCGCCCTGCCGACTTTTGGTTTATGTTTTGTAATTTGTAAATTAATATTATATTAAACGATAATATATCATTTACAGTTTTTTTAAAAATAAAAATACTCCGGATCTCTATATCTGACTGGCGCTGGTATATGCGTTTCTTTCCTTAATTTTCATTTTTTTTGAAAAATACCTTCAATATTGTTTTAAATATTAATTCTGTTATATATGTGCGAGACTTTTAAACTATAAGTGTATTTAAATTACTTTAATTTAAGACACGAAATTAATTTACTTTTTTAGATATGTTTAATTTTAATTAATGTTATAGTATTTAAACTAGTTAAAAAATTATGAATAGTATTTTAGAAAATTACAATTTTGTACCAAAAAACTATATATATAATTATATATTAAAATATTTTCAAGAGATTGTTTATTATTTACAAATAAAAAGTCAAATTTTAAAATATTATTTTAACATTTTTTATTATTTTTTCATATTATAATTATTTTTATTATAAAGAGTGATTATTTACTTTATATTATATAATATTATTTTTCTCTTATGTCATGTATATTATTAATAAAGGATGTATAAAATAATAATATATAATATATAAAATAAATAATAATATTATAATTAAATTTGTAAAATATTTTTTGACGTGTAAAACAAATAGTGTTGGATATAAAAATTTGAGAGCCAAAAATAAGCTCTTTGGCGTTTGAGACGCCCACGCCACTTTATTATTTTAAATTCAAAAGTTATATGATATCACGTCTTCTTTTATGTTTAAGAGTTTTTTTTAAGCTGGCCAATTATGACATCACTATGTGGCGACCGTGAAAGACCCACCTGACTACCCAACCCTAGCCAGTAGCCAGCCAGGCCTATTTGTTGCTGTCAGACTTCTAAAAACAATTATAAAACAGAAAAAAAAAAAAAAAAAACTAGTTTCAATTTTATGCTGTGAGAAAAAACAAACTGCAAGATGTCTCCCCATTAATCATAAAGAGTGTTTCATTTTATGACGTTATTATAAATTTACTATTCGGATTTCTGACCGATCAATGCTCTTATCACATTCATTGCGTGGTCGGCGACGGCGTATATATGAACAAATCATTTTAAAACATGTTTTAAAATACATGTAATATGTGTGTGTGTGTGTGTGGGTAGTATAAAACATGTTTTGATAAATACATTTAATAAATCATATCTTTTATAAATGATGGAAAGGAAAGAATTAATTATAAATTTGTTTAACAAATAAAACTGGAGTAAATGAATATACAAATATTTTTTTAAAAAAATCTATAATAAATAAAGAAAAAAAATCTAGTGCCACGAAAGAAAGCTAAAAAATATGACTAAATTAAGCACGGACAAAAGTAGAAAAATGAAGAAGATAAACTAATATTAATATTACCAATATATTAAAAAAAAATGAAAATAAATAAGAAATGGTTGTAAAAATTTTAAGCATCCTATTATAATTTAAAATCACACCTTTTTTATTTTGTTTTTGTTTTTGTTTTTGAAAAAGTTCAAATTTGGGCCTATTTGAATATTCAATTTTTTCATAGGCGTGCAATTCACTTATATATAATAGTAGGAATTTTAAATAAATAAATAAAATGTTTACAAATTTAATCATGTAATAAATATGATCATTAGTATATAATTAGCTAAATTTTGTGCGTAGATTATAATATAAATTTCTGTATTTTTAAAGTTCAAATTCTAAGGCATAAAGGTGTCGAAGATATCACTTTTGTTTACTAGACTAATTATATATGTATATATATATATGCACACACACGTATAAAACTTTGGAAAATTATGTTGGACATTTAGTTTATGAATTCGTGCCTGAATTCTATTGATCTAAATGGGTATTGCCTGATAATGAATCTGGTAGAATGAATATCCTTAATTCATGCATTGATTTAAATTGAATAAATAAATAAATTAATCGAGCATTAACACGTATCCATATTTTTACGGGACATTGATAAAAGAGAAACAATAAAAACCAAATAGCGTTGTCATTATACTAAGAAGGGGGGAAAACAAGTCTAGATAATGAGCCAAAGATTGGGTCAAGGCCTAGTAAACAAGTGGGAGTCTCGCCTATAAATTCCTCATCGTTATTCAATATGGTCTTTTGAGTTAAAATTATAGTATTTGAGAGTATTTTTAATTTTTATTAACTAAATTAGTTAGTTTTTAAAGTTATATGTAGTTAGATTTTATTTAATAATATGTTATTTTTAATCTATATTTACTTTATATTTTCTCTAAATCATTAATTCTACTCTCACGGGCCTTCATATCTTCACCCTTTTAGAGTTTCAATCTTCGTATTCATGGGAAAAAAGCAAAGGGAGGGAAGCGTTGGGGCAATGCGAGGATTGTGGAGGAAGGCGCTGTGGGAGGGGAGAGGGGGGAGGCGATGTGGGAAACACGAGTTTTGAAGGTTTAAAATTTAAATAGAGGATAATTTATAATTTTAAAATAATATTAGAGTAAAGAAATTGAAAATATATTGAAATTTAAATAAATTTATTGTTATATTTTTCATAAAGACAAATTTAATTAAAATTTCACTATAATCTTTTTTTTATATAGTTAATCAATTAAAAATGATATGTGAGATTCAAAACCTGAAAATAGTAATTCCCGGTGTAATATTAATCAAAAAAATTGATGAGAGCCCTAAAACTTGTTTCCACCTAGGTAGGCTTTGGAGGGACAACGTGGTAGATATGGAATAATCACGGACGAATTGACGAAAATGGGAACATCCATCATCCGCGTTGAAAAAATAGGATCCAAATGGAAAATAATTCGGTGTATAAAATATTTTATTATTGATATTTTCTGAGAAAAGAAAGTTTCACTTTTAATATTAAAAAAAAAAAAGTATCACTTTTTATTTTTATTTTATTTTATTTTTCATGCGGGGCAAAATGGTTAGGTAAGTTCAGGTGTCACCTTTCATTTATATAATACAACTTGGTTATCATACGGGTCACCCCTCCCCAACAAAAAAATAAAAATAAAAAAGTCGAGCTAATATAACACCACTCGGGTCATTGCCTTGCCCGTGAGTTTTGGAGGTTAAGATCGATGTAGACCCTTGAGAACTCGGGTCATTGGGCCTGTTAAAATTATCATTACGTTGCTCGAATGTGAGTTTCATGTAAATCCGAGGAAACGACTGGCTCATTTTAAAAATTATACTTTTATTAACCTATTATTCAAAACAATATCTTGATAGTAAAATATTATTATGACAAGCAGATGTTGAAAATCAATTTCAAACTTTAAACGAATCCTAACTTTGGAATATTTTCACATTTTAAAATTTGAACGCAACTCCATATATTTAAATATCTTGGGTATTTGAAAAAATTCAAGTCATATACAAAAGATAAAAATATATGAAATAAAATAAAAGAGACTTATAAATTTTCTTTAGTTGGAGAATAGGTAGGCCAATAATCAAACTTGAAAATTGCTTTTATCATTTACTAAGATGTAAAGTTCACTAGATATATTAAGGAAAAGCATCAAGCCTAACCTTGGAACCAACAATCCTTCAAGAGACTTGAATTAAAATCAAATAAACACAATTTTTCATAAATGATTCCTGTGAAAGTCCTTGTTAGTAATGACAAGAGTTATATACTTCTTTTATTCATCTAGGAAAAGTCATTGCTCTCTTTGGAGAACTACCAAAGACATCCAAAACCACCTTGGAGCTTTTCTTTGGGCAAGAATTTATGTTTTGCTTGTTTTCGTGAGCCTTTAAACTATGGAAGCCCTATTTCCTTTTATATATAAGAATCATTTGAATCTCTCTAATATAAGCTAATTGGGTACCCCTAGCTTTGATTTAAATTCTCAATTGCATGCTTTAAACACAAAATCAAGATATCCTAATGGTTTGGATATTTTCAAAATCAAGATATTTTGAATTGTCTATCCCAGATTGTTTGAACCAACATCAAAATGGTTTTAAGAAAATTTGATTCTCATGTACCAGAGTAAGAAAATGAAATTTCTAAACTAATTCCTATTTTTTCAAATTTTAAAAAAAATCATATGAATCGAGGGCTTTAAAAATACCCCAAACAGATGCGTCAGCTGAGGCCCTACTTCGAAATAAATATTTATCAATAAAAAAATTGACATCATTTTCCCCTGGAAGTTGAAATGTCTTGTTGGTATGAAGGCTTCTTTTTCTTTACTGTTTCACCTGGCTGGCCCTGTAGAACTTCAAGATCAAGTAATATAAAAAACACAGCACATACAAGGATACAAATTAGCGATTCTATCGGGAGTATAGACTATGCATGAGCCCTGGTATAGCTGTAACAACTCAAACTTAGTATTGTTCCTCGTCTCCGTGTTCCTTCTTGAGTTGCTTCAAATACTGCTTCACACACTTTTGATTTGTCTCAAAAATGAATGGCATTCCACGTATCTGCAAAAACGCCATGGCCAGGTATAAAATTCACACGGCCAAGATGGGGTGGGGAGAGTCGTCCATGGTGTGATCTCGATAAATTCGCGTGGCCAACAAAGCGTGAAGCAAATTACAAAGACAATTGGATAGAAGGTTTTTCTGAACCAATCATAAGTAGCACATGGTAACTTAACTTCATCAATTCAGGAGGGCAATATTCAATACCATCAACAGGTATGGCCACAAATCAGATTGCTTGAATCTCCAATTTGGGGTTTGGTAGCCTTGGTTAACAGAGAATTAGTCAAACACGTGCTAATTCTAGACATGGGAAATTTACTGGGTCACAGAACATATATACATCTTTATTACCTAGCCTGTATATTTCAATAAGGGCTTCATAATTCTAACTTACATGGGAAAAGAAGGAAATCCATCAACAGTTTCACTTTTAAATGAATTAGATACATACCTCAATCAAACAATTAGAATGAAGGCTCAGACTCTTTCCGGGAGCTATTTTTTTTTCATTTACAGAAATAGAACGTTTTCCAAGATTTGTTAAATTGAAAGATCCACGTCTGTCCATCTTTATGCTTGCCTGAATGAAATGAACACAAAACTATGAATCTTGTGATAGAACAAGATCTTGAAACCTAGATTTATGAGCAGATAAATAAATGAACAGTAACCAACACTCAGCGAGCAGCAAAATGTGCCACATGAGGTAAAAGCAATGCTGGAAAGAAAATTTTAATAAATAAATAGATATGGTAAAAATAATTTTTACCTGACGTCTAGATATTCTATTTGCACAGTCCTCTTTGCCTAAGTCAATGTCGACATCAAAATCCTCATTCTCTCTCCCAATCAAAACCTACATAGCCAATTGAATACTTCTACTAAGAGAGAGCATAGCGAAGCATTAAAAAAATTGATAAACCAACCAAGATAATCTTAACAGTTCAAATCATTAAAGCAGCTTCACGTTACAAATAGATTGGAAATTACAATAACTTATTATTATTATTATTATTATTACAAAATCAAACCAAATTAATAAGTTTTAATATCAATAAAATAGGATCGCCTTATAAATCAAGACAAATAAAAGTTTATATTTGTACATCCTTCACTTTTAAATATTTTTATCAGTCACTATACTTTTGTTGCTACACCCAATCAAGTCATTTTTTATCTTTTTCTTAATTTTTTACCTCATTGTTGTTGTTGTTGTTATTATTATTAAGGCCTTGATTGGAAAAAATTGGTCAAAATTTGATAAAGGCAAAGGTCTCAAAGGATATTTGTTGCTAATCCCAAACAATTGAGTGGAAATACCTCAAGCTTCTTAATGTAATGCCTTGAAACGCGACCATATAGAACTGCAAATGCTCCATGGGATGCAATGGTTCTTCGTGCAAGAGAGTAGGCACCCTGCTCCAGTCTTATGATTGCTCTCTTGGTTTCCTCTTGTCGATATCGTGAGGCTGCAATAGATTTACATGTGACGATTTTGGCATATAATATTGTGACTGGTACTTGCAAGATAATGTTGAGTAATTTTTCTAAAACATTAAAAGGAAAAAATGAAACAAAAGGAAATGAGAACTGATGGATCCCTTCACAAACTGTTGAAGATTTTATATGATTATATTTGGTATGAAATGTTTTAATAGATACTTTGATGTATTCTTTGGAATACTTTACTTTCAATATTCCTAGGACTTTAATGCTATAAAGGTCCCTCATTGTAACCATCGAGTTTTACTCTAGATACAGGTGTACACTTTACTAGTAGATGCACTTTTATGAATTTTTGTTTCCTTCAAGCAACAATAACAACAACTATTATAATTATTTTTTGTTTTGATAAGTGCAACAGTAACAACAATTCAGCCTTTATCATAATTATTTGGAGCAAGTTATATATAGCAACAATAAAATCACACTGTTGTTTCCTTCAAACATTGACAAAAACCAATAAAAATTATAAGATTATGTAAAAGCATGGGTTACAACATTTTAGCTTTACCAACACGTTATACATATCAAAAAAGGCATTTATAATGTGTGATAACAAACAAATAACAATAACTTGGACACTACGATAAGAAAGTTCCAAACTTTTTCTAAAAATTTTAAAATATAAATAATAAAAAGCAAAATAAAGACGTTTCCAGCTATAATTTCCTTCAGAGATGTGAATACTGCAATTGAACCTCAATGCATTATCTCACTTGTGGCTCTATTTCATGGGGAAAATCAAGTTAAATCGATTCACATCCACCAAGGGAATAATACATCCAAGCTTGAATAAGAAATGTAGTCAACAACAGGAACTAAAAGTGTCTGACAACAATAACTTTGATACCTTGTGAACATGCCACTTTAACTATGAGTTCAAGTTGTTATGTTATGGTCCACAATATACTTGATAGTATATCATCTCTAGGTAGGTAATCCATCAAACTTGATTAATTACAGTTTAAAAATCAAAATGCACAATTGAATAACAGTGCCATACGTCAAGTGATTAACTACAAAAGTCACAAGTGTATACCTATGGAATATATTTCCTCCTCCTCAGGACTCAAGTCCATATCTAGTATCTGAACGAAAACACTAGTGGATCAGGCAATGGCAAATGAATGAAAGGAAAAAAACCCAAACTTTATCAAAAATTAAAAAGGCCAATTACTTAAACTAACCATAGCTTCAACATCAGAAAAGGAAGGTATATCAGCATCGCTATCACAAAGTGATTCCTCCCAACTTGGTGTTGAATGGTTCTCTGATTCCAGTTTATTACAGCATCTGGCATTTAAAGTGGTTACACCTTGAGAACCGTGACGACCAGAAGGCTTTTCCAATTGAACTTCCATAGCTTCAGCCTTCACCTTTCTAGAGACAAGACCATCTGTATTTACATTTATTGAACTAATTTGACCTGGATTTCCACAAGAAATACCTTTGCCCCTGCAGCTCAGTTGAGCTGAATGTGCCACCGCAGGGGGTTTCAGAGTTCTCATTACACCTGATCCTCTCTCAGTAGGAGCAGCAATTTCTATTTTATCCTTAAGACTTGAGGAAGGTGACTGAGCTTCTACAAAACTTTGTGAAATGATGGCAGATGGAGACGCTGTAGGGATCTCATTGGGCAGAAAAATATCATCATTGCAAGGAATATCAGGATCCTCAGAATTAAGTGTGCAGGAGATAACTTGACTGCACAAGTTAGGAAATTGATGATTTACAGCTAAGATGGATGATTGTATTAGGACCCCCGAATCGCAATTGATATGTCCATCGCCATCAGAGGATCTGGCATGGTCACCCGGTTCTATCTTACATACAGCACCAGGAATCACCATTGATACATCTGGAACTACCTCTTCAGGTTCGGCCATGCTGGTAATGTCTTCTTCCTTAGAATCCCGAGGATGATTTTCCATCAAGGAATCAACACCATTGTCAAAGGAATTATGTGTGACATATTCTCCATCATTCATACACATGAAATCTTCATCATTTGTAAAATTCAAAAGAGAATTGCAATAACCATCAGGAGTAACATGAGAACTTTTAAACTCATCTTCCGACATCCTAACATCATCCCCATTCTCATGAAAAGAAAATGCCTCTTCCAAAGCTTGCTCTAATTCTCTAATGTCAACATCAAGGGGCATACCAGGCAGTGGAGATGAGCTCACGTTAAGAAATGAAATATCACAATCTGAAATTGGTTGTTTGAATACAGTGCTTCCATCAAACTCAGAAGGTATAGCCCCAGAGTATGCATTAATAGGGTGAAAAGAAGACTCAGGCATTGCCTCTAAATCATTTCCTTCAAATAAGTCATGATGTCTTGGTTCATCCAATTCCTGAACCCCAGCGTAATTATTAATGGCAGGCAAATTCTCCTCACAAACATCATGATTTTTGCTATGTATAATATTCGGATCAATGGAAAATTCCTCTTCATGTGGTCCACTGTAAAATGTATGGAATGTTTCACCATTGCCACAGGCAGCAACATTATCCATCAGTGCCTCAGAAAAGTCAGGATTTGTAATATCCACATTGAGTTCTTGAAACCTAAAATGGTTTGAACCATGGTCTCTTGGCATGCAATTTTCAGAAGTCTCATCTCCATTTCCATTGCAATCACCACTAGAGGGTGCAACAAGAAAGTTTAGATCCATAGAGTTAAACGGACCATTAAAAATTCTTTTGCGCATTGCGTGGTAACATTTGCGAACGCTATTAGCTCTTCTTATACCAAGAATGCGTTTAGTCTCGGTGAAATTTCTGGGCTTAGGAGATTTTGACGGAAGTGCTAAAGTAGAAAGCTCCAACTCAGTCATGCAAGCAGAAACTTCAGCAGAAACAATTGGATCATAGAGGATAGAATACCACCGATCTTGTAGTTCTCGGATAGTGTATCTTCGAGAAAATTGCACAGCACCTTTCACAAGTGACTCCAAGGAAGCACCAGCCTGAACATTCCCAACAAAATTATGAAATAATTAAGTCTAGGGAGGGATCTCAAAATAATAAATAAAAATGCAGGATCACTGGATCGGTGGATCCTATACAGCTAAGCAATAACAGACGCTGTCCAAAGTTATCCAATTTACAGTGCGCTTGGAAATTTCAACTCATTTAATAATGACCTGCAGTGACATAGAGAGATTTCATCTGCTTCTATACACCTATATCCAAAAAAATTAACAAGGAAGCTTAAAAGAAAAACATGCACATAAAACTTGTTTCAAATTAATAACTTGAACTTCTGACTCAATCTCCCGATCCACAGATTTAATGGGAAAGTATACCCCGACCCACCCCAAAAAAAAATGATAATAATAAAAAGATTCTTTCAATGAAAAATGTGTTCCTAAAACAACCAACACAAACTAAGGAGCTGTATCAAAGTAACCATCTATACTTGCACTCTTAAATTACCTTCAGCAATACTTGGTGCAAATAATATCAATTGGTTGGATTCTCCACATCGGTGGAAAGCACAACTATGAATAAGTATTATAAACTTCTCTCGTTTTTGATAATAGGTTCCCGCCGCCCTGAAGGTGGTTCATGTAGAATCCAAAGGAGAATACATCCTGAGGAATACACGAATATCATCAAAGCGGTGTTTTACAACTACCAGCGGTTTCCCTCTGTTTGTGGGGCTTAGCGGTGTCAGTAACTTAGCTTTTTCATTAGCTCTGTAAACCCATAATCCTGACACCACCCACTTCAATTTGGTAGCTTTTTTGGGCAAAGCAACTAATTTCATTACACATAAGAAAATAAAACATGGGTAATGGGAATGGGGTTGGGAGGTTTTTATCGTTACCTCGATGGAGTTCTTTAGGAGGAGATCGTCTTGAGGGATCCAAGAAGAGATAGCTTCAAGAGCTCCCATGTCTTCTCTTCTTCTTCTTCTTCTTCTTCTTCTTCTTCTTCTTCTTCTCTCTCTCTCTCTCGCTCTCTCGCTCTCTCTCTCAGAGTTCTGAATAAGACTGAGAGTGGGCGCGGACGTCAGTTACGAATAAGACTGGGAGTGAGCGCGGTCGCGGACGACAGGGAAGCCGAGTCTTACCTTAAACCTAAACCTAAACGTGTCAAAAATAGGTTAATTCCATTAGTTAATATGCAGGTCTGTTGCAGCCCTGTGTGCGTCGCATTGCGCCGCGAAAGCGAAGCAAGTCTCTATGTGCCGCAACAGCAGTTCGTTTGTCATCCCCGATTGCGAAGCAAGTCTCTATGCGTCGCGTTTCACGCGTACTTTTGCTGGTGCGTTCAGCACGAGTTGAATGGGATGAGATTCTTTTAAGGGAGCCTCTTCCGTTTTCGCTTTATAACAACGCATTAATTCCATTTCAATTCCATGAACTACGCCACACAACACAAGATCCTTGCATCTCAGCCCATCATCACAAGCGCCCCCACGCGCTCTCTTTCTCTCGCTCTCTCTCTCAATTATCCTGCCGCTCCCGTTGGCCCTCCACTGCCATCATCCAAGCCATCCGATCCGCCCTCGCCCTCGCCCTCTTTGGTTGCTGGTTGCTGATTGCAGTCGGACGAAGGCCATCTTTGTCCCAAACCGTCCCTCTCCAGATCTCCCCCTCGGCCCTCTCTCTAAAACGCGACAAACGTGCAGATAAAAGTGGAATGGGCCGGAAATGATTCTCTGGTTGCTGCGGTGGCTGGAACAGGCTTTATTCGGATAAAAGTTGATGTTGCAGAGGTTGAAACGGAACGCAGAGGATTTGTCTTGGTTCCTGTGGTGACTAAAACAGGCCGCAGAGGGTTTTCCTGGTTGCTGTATTGTGTACATAGCGTCCAGTAATTGGGTGTTTACGGGGCATAATGGGTTTGAAGATTTTTGTTTATGAATGTTTGTGATGTGTAGTGTTTATGAGCAAAAATAGAGTGAGTTCGTTTTTTATTAACACTTGTGCAAAATATATTAAGCTGGGAAAAGTGTTCATAAAATATTGTTTAATGTTGTATTTATTGGATTGGTTACCCTTACCAATTCTAAAGTTTGTGCAAAATATTTTACTCTAGATATCTTTATTTGACAGTTGAAATTCAAGCTTTAGCCCAACAGCGAAGAATGGACAGTGGTAAATATGTCTGATAAATTCAAGCAATAGCTCAATTTTCATTTTTTTTAATTGAGATTTTGCTAGGTTAATGCTGATTTGCATAAATTTTTGGAATTGAAAACAAGCAAAAAAAAGTAAGAGAAAGAGAGTTATATTAGTAATGATGTTTGGGAGGAAAATTTTAAGAATGTTGAAGTAATTATGGGTTTGTACCATATTATTTAGCCTGATATAGCTTAAAATCGAGAGATAACAAATGCAGCTCTTGCTGCTTTGATTTTGTTCATTTAGTGAAATTTGGGTTTTCCATTGTTTTCAATTTCCAGTAAGATCTGGGTTATATCTTTTCTCTTTACCAACATCATCAGTTTTTGACGGTAAGCCAGGCCAATTATTGCAATTTTGAAATATTGCAATCAAATAAATTAAGTCATCTACGTAAATAAACACAAAAAATATGTACATGAAAAATCAAAAAATAAAAGATAATTCGGGATCTTAGAAGTGCCTGAAAACATCTATATTAATTCGGCATGTTGCAAGTGTCTCAAAATAGTTTTAATGTCTCACTTTCAAGAGTAGTGATACTTGACCAAATATAGAACTTAGAAACTTCAACCACACTACAATACACAAACCACATTACAGGACATGACACAAACATAATTAAGTAATACACGATACATTGATTTTCATATGTTAGAATCATTTCCTGCTTAATATTATCAAAATGAAAGGAGAGAATTAAAATAATTTCCTGTAACAGATCTACGACAACTTCCTCATCAATAAGAATAGCAGTCCTATACATAATTTACATTCTCATTAGAAACCTATTTAGTAGCTGAATTTCATTGATTGGAAAGAAGCAGGTTGTTTATAATGAAAAAAAAAAAAGCTAGATCAGCGAGAAGCACAAAAAAATTGGAATTATTGCATTTATGTGTTTTGAAATTAAGATAACCAGAATTAATTTTTAATTTTAAAGCATCATGGTTGACAGTGCATGAAAATTCAGGAGAGATCAAAACGAAAATTCATGAAAATTTCAAAATGAAATCTATAATTTAAATTTTAAAGCCACAAACACAGTAAATACTATTGAAAACAAAATCAGAAAAACCATGAGAGATAAAAATGAAGTCATAGAAAATTCAAAATAAAATCTCTATAATTATTGTTGTTTCTCTTTGCGTGTATGAAATGCATGTTCTTCTAATTTTTTTTTATACTACAAGCATCCTAGCATGCATTTTTCTTGTTCCACAAATATGGAAGAACTTTCCCATTGATTTTATCATATTGATGTATTTGCAACACCTGTTTTATCCAATCCACAATTCATAATTTTTTTTGGTATAAAATATACCTTGCTTGCAATGAGTGTTCACAAACATCCAGGAAAATATAAAAACAAGGTATAAAATAATTTTTATTTGGATGCATTAACAGCTTCTTAGAACTAATGGAAGCCAAAATAATTTTTATTTGAATGCATTAAATTTGAAAAAGAAACTGCCTGCAAGTACCAGCAATCATGTTCAACTTAAAAAATCACAACTCCTCAAGTAATTGAATATTTAACTAAAGGCTAAAAGGCTAATTACAACCACAAAAAGCTTGTATATTTTTGTCACAAAAAACACAGGCTTATCAATTAAAACCATAAACTGTGTATAAACAACGTCTAAAACGGATGTTATATGTATAAACAGCCCAATATGAACCATGGCATATCAACTTTCAATGTTTGCAATCACAAATATAAGGTTCCACGGAGTAAAATACATCTAAGTTAGGCCTTAGTCACTACCACAACGGGATCATATGCATAAACATGGTAAGGTCTAGAATAATACATTAGTAGATAGATGGCTCTGTGAGTCATCTATCTAAAACCTTACACATAGCCTAAATTTTATTGTGTTTAACTACCTAAAACCCTACACATAGCATGTATGTGCTAGTATATCCTATGACTACAACTTTCACAGGCAGTACCCAACAATGAAACACGATAAAGACAACCAACTATAATTGTAACACATCAACCAAATGAGATAAAAATGATAGGAGAAAGTGAAACCAACAGCTCGGGATCATTGGCAACTGTGATTGGCTAGATTATTAGGGAATTATTGGCACTTGTATGGCCAATTGGGCATGAGTCTTATCATACTTGAGGTGAGGATACATACGTGCAAAACAAATGCCATAGGAGGCCAAACCTGGCTAATTATAGTTTACACAAGTTCACATAATGCCATGAGGATATGCCTCTTAATTCTGTCAGAAGTAGCAGTTCGAAGCAGAGGCATGGTTTATAACATTGTCGTGGAACAACCCATCGCACTGTATGAAACCCTCTCTATCATCTCCCAGTTGTAGGACCAGTGAGCCTTGGAACACCAATGAGATCTGTTTTTTTTTTTGAATTGTTTAACCTAGCTGGTGAAATCTGGAGAAACAACGCTTCAAACATGGGGTGAATGATCTAAGCTAAAGAACACATCTAATGATTATAAATCTGAGACCCAAATCAAAACAATAGTTTGCAACCACTCGATCATCTTCGCTTGTTCTTCAATGACTTCAGAGAGCATCAGAAACAACACTGACAACCAGATTACAAGCTTGTTGTCGTGTCGGTGCTAAAATGTTCTTCTTCCCTCTGCACCGCCTTCTAGACCCTTCAAATCCACTGCCTAGTATTGAAATCTGGCCTCGACTCCAACATTTGTGTGTAGAACAGCTAGATTAATGGGTATGCAAAATGTGGGTTCATTTTGGCTGCTCGGACGATATTTGATTCGTCTGCTGTGTTGGATTATGTGTTTTCTAATATTATGCTATTTGGGAATGATAGATCGGGTGATCATGCGATGCCCACCAACTGTTTGACAAAATGCCTGAGAGAGGCTATGCTTTCTATGGGACTATAAAAAGTTTAAAATCAATGTTTTAATATAATATTTTAAAATTTTTAAGCCTCTTTTTTGGGGTTAAAACTATAATTTGGCTAAACAAAAAACTAAAAGGTAAAAAATTATCATACAATAAGCTAGCTAAATGAATGGTACAGTTAGCTTTTAACTAAATGTCTCTTTAAATTTGGAGAGTTTTTTTAGTTAAATAATATTATAATATTATATTTTTATTTTATTTTTAAAATCAAATTATGATAGCCAATAAAAAATTAAGAGACTTAATTTTTTAAGTAATAAAATTAATATTTTATTAGCATAGCTAAAATTTTATTAAGTTTAATATTTGAGGTTGTAAAAAGTGGCTAATTAAAGTTTATAAAAATGATTTTTTTAGTTAAATTTTAGCTGAAATATATTGAGACCACTACTAATGCTCATGACCGCTAAAATTTGTAAAAATTATTTTTTTAGATAAATTTTCGTTAAAGATTATTTGACCAACTAATTGTATCCCTAGAAACACTTACAATAAAATATCAAATGTTTTAACAAATTTGACTAATTATTGTCCAAGCAATCGGGGGTCGTATGCGTCCAGGGAGAAAACCATGTGCAGGGAGAAAATCGTGTGCGGGAAGATGAGTTTGAGATTGAATCTGCTGTAACGCGCGATATGGATATGAAGGAGTCTTATTTGGATTTTAAGTACGTGTCGTTCACTATTTGGGTACCATTTTTTGAGTATTTTTAGGGCATAACCGATTTAAAGATTTTTTCTTTTTTTAATTGAAGTTTAGATTCAAATTTCAATAATATTATTTAGAGAAAAGCTTTTTGTTTCAAAAGCATAAATTTTTAAAAATATTGTTTACTATGTAGTTTTGATTTTAAAACTTTAACAAAGTGTATTGAAGAGATGAAATTTGAGAAAAAAAAATAAAGTGGATCATGCAACTATAATAAACTAAGTCGTACACGATGAGGGAACATGATATAAATATGATAAATCCACAATCACACGGCCCTGGAATGAAGTCCCCTTCCATTACACAAATATGTCATTTGAGAATTTGAAAACCACATCATTACAACTAGTTGTGCGAGGCATTTCACTTGTTAATGAAGGGAGTGGGTCCAATCCTTCATGCAACATAGTTATTAAGTTATAGCTTCTCAATTAGGAAGTGACCCAAGATTGATTAATTACATAATTTTTCACTCAATTATTTTTCTTATATCATGGTTGACAATGTATTTGGAATAAATTTAAACTCTAATATATTTTGAATAGGCTTACGAAGATAACTCATAATAGAACATGCTAAAAAAAATCTAGTACTACAAGCATACATGACAATGAGGGCTTATATCTATGTGTCCACCATTTTGTAAGCCAAGAAATTCTATAGCCTTACTTCCATAATCCAGTGCAGTTACTGTAAATCCAATAAAGAAAAAAAATCATCAAAAAAATCTTTAATGTGATATAAAAAATTGTATTATCAAGGAGGTAGAGATATGACATAAATACCTCTTATTTCAAAAAGAAACTGAATTTTGTAAAAATTTAAAAATATGGGGTTTGTGCTCACCGGTTTCAGTGCAAACATCCTCGCCTGGTTGACAATCCTTTAACAAATATGGAGTTTGTGCTCCAGCCGCCATTTACACACCCGTAACTGTGAGTAAGTATAGAGAAGAGGTGGACCACAACCTATGAACTAACCACATTCAAATATTTAAATTTTAATGCCAAAAATACAATGGACATGAATCATAAGCTATATTGAAAACGAAATATTTAATTTTCAAAGTCACAATATCTAATTTTCAACAAGATATTTACGGGTTTAATTCATACAAATTTTAAAACTCAATCTTTAATCTTCACACCTGTAACAGCTGCATACAAACATTTAAATTTCAAATATACAAACACAATGAACACTATTGGAAACGAAGTCATGGAACAAGAAACACAAATTTTTTAATTTTCAAATTCACAATCTCTATTTTCCAGCCGAATATTTACAGGTTTAATTCATGAAAATTCAAAACGAAATTGAGGCATTGTCAATTTGTGTTGAATACCTCATTCGAGGTGAGATTGAGGCATGGGCATGTGAGGCGTTAGGGACACGGTCGTCTGCATCTAGCCGGTCGGGGGCGTCGAAGCGTTGAGATAAGATTGAATGTCGAGCAGGGACAATGGGCGTGTGAGGCATTAGGGACGTCGTCGTCTGCGTCTAGGCGGCCTTCGTCAAGATCTCATCAGCGGTCATCTGCATCTAGTCGGTCAGGGGTGTTGAAGCGGTCCAGGCGAGCGCCGAGGCGTCGTTGGGGGTGTCAAGGCGTCGAAGCCGTCTAGGCGAGAGGGGATCGTCTGCGTCCAGGCAATCGGGGGTCGTCTGCGTCTAGGGAGAAAATCGTGTGCAGGGAGAAAATCGCGTGTGGGAGATGAGTTTGAGACTGAATCTGCTGTAACGCGCGATATGGATATGAAGGAGTCTTATTTGGATTTTAAGTACGTGTCGTTCACTAATTGGGTGCCGTTTTTAAGTGTTTTTAGGGCATAACCAATTTTAAGATTTTCACTTTTTTTAATTGAAGTTTGGATTCAAATTTCAATAATATTATTTAGAGAAAAGCTTTTTGTTTCAAAAGTATAATTTTTAAAAAATATTTGTTTACTATGTAGTTTTTATTTTAAAACTTTAACAAAGTGTATTGGAGAGATGAAATTTGAGAAAAAAAATAAAGCGGATCCTGCAACTATAATAAACTAGGTCGTACACGATGAGGGAACATGATATAAATTTTTTTACACAAAATGATTATCATTGACACAATCAATAATAATTTCCATATAAGAGATCTCAATAACACATGAGCATTACCGGAAAAAATATATGTATTCACATATAATATGTGAAGAGTGTAATGTTATACTACGATGCTATAATAACTCCCAAATGTATTACATTCGTATAAACTTCTACCTATTTGTTAAAATAAATTAAACATCTCATGAGTTAGTATCACAATCCAACATCAAGAGACAATAAATTATATTGGGCCTTATTGATTTTCATCTCAATAGGAAGGTTTATTTATACTTGATGCTAAAAAAAGCTTTGATGTTCCCAAAAACCATCATAGATGCGTGTATATAGTGAATCAATACATCTTACAATATAATTTCAAAATAACCTACAAAGTTATTAACTATAACTAAAACTTTGTGTTAAGTTTAGCACTATGGTTGAACAATTATACACATTTGTTAAACTCATTTGTGTTATAGATTTGTTGCTATACACACTAATCACCATAATCTTTATAGTCATCTTGTAGAGATCCTACCTATCTTCAACTGGTAAGACTTATAAAAGTCTTCTTTTAAACTAATAGATTAATAGTTTTGTTGTTCTCAATACTTTGATTCAAATATTAATGCAACACAATGCAAGATATATAAGTTGTTCAATTAGTTAGATTAATGCGATTTATTTCACGAATGGTAATATTTCAAAGTTTATCAATCAATCAAATATATTAATGATTGGGCCTATAATCTCTCGCAATCTCTTAAACTCTTGAATACTTTGTCACATATTATGTTTCTCTTGATGAACTTATGTTTTTTTCTCTTCAATGTAACCTCGTAATATGTTCAAACTATGAATGGAGAGTTTCTTTTTTGGTTTTATATGGTTACCCTTGGTTCCCCTAGTTGCCTCGTTTTTATATTGGGATTTATTATATCATATTTAATAATAATGCAATTTTTTTTTTTGCAACATCAGAACTCACCCTATTAAGATTTAGAAAAATGAATTTATTTTAATGAATATATCTTTAACTGTCATCACATCTCCTGTTTTTTGCCTTGGCTCATCACCAATTTTAAAAATAATTAAAAAGTCTATGCACTATGGATATTTTAACGTAAATCATGAAAAAAAATAGATTTGTGAGACACCTATTACCAATGAAAAAAAAAATAGCTACATCTTTATAATTAGGTTTGAAAGTATGATTACACGTGAAAAATAATTAACTATTTAATAACTATTTTTAGCTATGATAGATTTTACTTGCTTTTCAAAAAGACATTATTTTTATTAAAAAAATTTAATATGTAAAATCCAATGGCTAGAGTATACCAAACAAAGCCTAAAAGATAACAATTGTTTAAGTCTTCGTCTCATAAATATAATTTTCCAAGAGTTTGGAGAATAAATCATCCGAGCCCCCTTAAAAAAATCTCACATTGTCAATGAACATTTTTTTTCATTTCAACCGCAGTGGGAGAGTGATAACGGTTTGGGTTTTGAATTTCACGAACGAAGGTCTCCCCTCCCTAAATCGCTGTGAGAGCCAAATGGAAGAAGAAGTGTATAGCAAAGGAAGGGTTAGACCTTGAAACATATTAAAATAAAGTGTTCTTTCCTTCTTTGTTTTTTATTTTTTTATTTCTTGGTTAAATTAAAATAGTTTTTATTTCTCTCGCGCTTAAAATGTTAATTTTTCTGTTAAAATAAAGGGATGAGCGGTAGTACAAGCCATCAAACCTTAAAAGTCTAAATTTTAAAAGACATGCAATATGCTCATAACGAGCTCAAATACATATCAAGTAAATTCACATGCATGCACTACCGAGGAAGAGAGAGAGATGATCTGATAGTTTGGTGGGATAAATGGGTCAAAGATAGAAATATTACTTCATCTCCTTTCTTTGTCTCTTTCACGTGCTTCAACAACTTCAAGAGGCAATAGGGAAATTCTGGTGGTTTTAGCAACTGCAATTAATTTCTCTCAAAAAGCATCGTAAGTAATTTTTGTTGTCGTTTAGCACTGCCTGTGTTTGCTTAAACGGGCTATGTTGTTGTATAACAGATGTAAATTTTTTTTATTTCGTATTGGATGATATATTTTCATATGTTAGTTTTGATGTTTTATACTTTAAAATAAATAGGCGTTTTTCTCCATTAACAATAGAAATAAACAAATAACTTGTGCAAACAAAATTATTTGTTTATATAAATTATTTAAAATTAATATAAAAGGAATTAACATATAAACGAACTGTCTTTATTCGTGAAATAATTATTCACGGTGCTTGAACATTAATAAAATATTCATAAACATATAAATGAATACCTTAAAGTTTGACTCGATTTGAATTGTTTGTAGTTATATTTGTGTTCATAAAATGTATGTGAAGAGTAACAAAAAGCTTGCAAACATTAGTTAAAGAACACGAATACTTTGAATTATTTATTAAAAAAGTTATAAATGAATATGAATACATGTAAAACCCAAATATTAAACACGTTGCACATAAGCAAGTACATATATAGACATAATTTTGCAGACAGCGTCATTTCGTTATTTATTTAGATGAAACTATTTTTTTATGTTTTATAAAATATAAGCATTTAACATGATAATGTAAAAAATAAAGTAGTTAAGGTGACACCAATTATAGATTTTCTCATTTAAACTACTCATAAAGACAACTCATTTTAAGAGTGAAAACAAACAAATGGAAACGGCGTTTATTTAAAATCAATCTATAGAGTAGAAGAACACTTAAACAGTTGATTTGATCGAGCAGCAATCTAGACAGTGACATATTAAAATAAAATAAATTTCTTATCTGAATTATCACTTCTATATAATATTAGTATATCAACTTGTCTTTTTTTTTTCCCCTTTAAGAAAAAAGAAAAAAAGAAAAGAAAATGGAAAGTCCAAAATATCGGCGAGCGACAACGACCCAAAAAATAAATAAATAAAAATTGAAAAACTGAAAAGCGAGCGAACCAAGCAAAGAATCGATTCCCACTTTCCTGGTTTCTCCACCCAACCCAGGAGTGGCCGACAACCGACTCCAGCTTTAATTTAGTTTAATCCTAAGTTGATTTGTTTTTCATATAGCAAGGCACGAAAAAGCGTTATTTTGTCTCCACGCACTATTTACTAATTTACTACGCAGCTAGCGCGCGCGCGCAACACTGCATCGCTGGCTGCCACTTTGTTGTTTTTAATGTTACAAATTCAGGTACGTACGCTCGTGATCTTATTCTCCGCCGGCGGCAACAGTCCATTAAAATAGAGCAAGTGAGGAGCCGAGCAATTAGTCAGCAAAGCCCCCCACCAGTCCCGGCAGGCCGGGTGCAAAGGACAGCAGTGCATATGTAAATAAATTGTAATTGAAAAGCACCGCAGGTTGGTGACAGATGAGATGACACGACTAATTATAACTTGCTTGGTAGACAGTAACAGTGAGTTTCAGTGTGAGGCTTGAAATCTGGCAGACAGTAACAGTGAGTTTCAGTGCATGTAAATAATTAAATTGTACAAAGGCACCGCAGGTCGGTGACAAACAACTTGCTTGGTAGCTGTACTGGGCTAGTTTTAACGAATAGTAAGTAGATTCGATGAAAGTGAAGTAAACGTGAGGTTGAAATTTGGCAGGCAGTAACAGTGAAGTGTAGTGGACGATATTATTAATATAAAAAAAACCATTTTTTAAATTTTAAAAACTTGCATGGTGGAGGCCATTAAATGAAATATGCTTAATAATACAAAGGTGGGACCAAATGAAAGCAAGGGGGGGAGGTGTTGACGTGTAACATCTCCACGTAGCCTGACAAAAAACTTACAATATATAACATCTGCAGCGTGTGTATGTGGAAGAGAGAGAGAGAGAGAGAGAGAGAGAGAGAGAGAATGGGATGGAGATTTGTTCTCTTTTGTTTGTTAAACGGAAATAGAATAGCTTTTCATGTCTGCATAATTAAAAACGAGGCCAGCACTTGCAGTTGTTACTTGTTAGCTATCGATAGAAAAGAGAGAGAGAGAGAAAAAAAAAAAAAGGGGGGGGAGGGGGGGCCGGGGAGATCCCACTTTTTGCAGCCTTGGATCGAGTTTCAAAAGTCCCCAATCTGCCCGATCTCCCAGATATTCATCAGGGTGGAGTAGAACCCGTTTCTTGTTCGTTTCTGTGAGTCTCTGTAGTGCGAGAGCAGCAGGGAGTGAAAATGAGGATCCAGTGCGACGTGTGCAGGAGCGGCGAGGCGACGGTGTTCTGCTGCGCGGACGAGGCGGCGCTT
The DNA here is from genome assembly GCA_023512835.1 of Taxillus chinensis. Taxonomy (NCBI): domain Eukaryota; kingdom Viridiplantae; phylum Streptophyta; class Magnoliopsida; order Santalales; family Loranthaceae; genus Taxillus; species Taxillus chinensis. The sequence goes on from CM042087.1 coordinate 41,781,261, forward strand.
TGCGGAGGGTGCGACCGGCGGGTCCACGGCGCCAACAAGCTCGCCGGGAAGCACGAACGCTTGCCCCTCTCTCCAGCTGCTGCCGCCGCGGCTGCTGATGCTCTCGTGTGTGACCTGTGCCAGGAGCGGCGGGCCCTGTTTTTCTGCCAGCAGGACCGAGCCCTCCTCTGCCGAGACTGCGACCTTCCTGTCCACGCTGCAAACCCCCTCACTCGCAACCACCACAGGTTCCTCCTCTCCAGCGTCAACCTCCATTCCATTCCCAATGTCCCCATCGCCGCACCCGCCACGCCTTCCGCTTCCTCGGAGGTGGTCGGGAGCAACTTATTAGCTCCAAACCAAGTGGGTTCAGCGAGTTCCACATCGGAGTTGTTGATGCCGATGGTGCTGCCACCGGGCTGCCACGTCCAGGACTTGCTCCAACATTCATCAACTAATTACCACGAGCCCTACGGTTTCTCTAACGAGGTTCGCATACGTATAAATATTAGTCACACATCTTATTCTTATCATCAGTCATCCCTCTAAAATTGAAACTGAGATTTGTGTACATATGATGTCTGTTTGGCCACCCGCATCAGCAGCAGCAGCAGCAGGGCTACGATGAAATTTCACAGTTTCTGGATATGGTGGACGTAGAGAGCAATCTAGATTCATCTCAGGCGGCAGACACTTTGGGGATTTGGGCGCAGCGATCGGCGCCGCCTCCACAGTGCTGCTTTTCAAACTCAAACAGCAGTGGGGAAATGGGTTTGGTCGAGAGCGACTTTAACTTCATAGATGTTCATCTTCATGCTCCAATGTCGTCTCAGCTGAAAGCCACTGCCTCCCATAGCCTTAACCACCGGTGGAAGGACGATATCTTAACACTTTTGCAGATCAGGGCGCTGCCATCTACAAACTCCAACAGATCCATGCCATTCTGAAACCAACGCTCAATCCAACTCTAGTCTCAAACGACACATGTACTCCAATTCCATCGATTCGGGTGCATTAATGTGTAGTTTATGCATGCTCTTACTCTTTTGTACTCGATGGGCTTGGGATCATTTTTATCTTACCTATTTATTCTCTTTTCAAAAAATAAAAATAAAAATAAAAATTGGATGGATATAGATGCATGTAGAAAGGGGTACTGTTAGTGATGATAAGGATGATGATGGGTCTCCCTGTAATTTATTCATTGTTGGTATGTCCCTCTGCCTGCCTGGACTGGAAACAGCATCGAAATACAAATGGTTCCATGAATCCATGATAATATATATATCATAGAAATGAAACTTGAAAACAGCATCAGATTCTGAACACCAACTCATAATAACATTAAACAAAAATAGCATAAGGGAAACACATGATATAACTTGATCTCTATTGTCCGCCAAATCATATAAAAATATCTGCATTCTAGCTCTAGGACTGTACCCCAGGCAATCTCTTTCTATGTAAAATGCGCTTTAAATTATCAATTAATATACCTTTTTCATCACGTACGTCGGCCTAATTTATCCGGTCATTTAATTTTCTATACTGCTATTGGCTCTTGCTTTGCACAATACCTTTCACTACATATGCAACACTGCAACCATCCCAAAGCAACTTAATTGTCAAGACCTCCATGGCTTCGTTAAATCATTTTTAAAAACACAGATCGGATATACCTTTAAAAACATTGTTTACATTTATTTAAATTTTGAATTACTAAGAGTAAGAAAATGTTTTAGCTAAATTTATATTTAACTTACTAAATATATATACCTTTAATTAGGAACATTTTTAATAGTATTAATTAAATTTAATTCCTTCAATTTCTTCTAATTTGCCATTAGAATATTCTCTTTCCATCATCATTAGTGTTATGTACTGGGCATGAATGACAGATTGAGATTTTAAAGTAAACATATGATGTGATAGTATTATTTAAATTTATAGTTTTAATAAAATTTAACTTAAATTTTTGTTGAAATTAAATATAGCTTATGTTATAGCTTTACTATTAAAAAAGAGCTTCATAAAATTTAAGTTAAATTTGATTTTAAATTTTGCTTTACTATAACTACTCAAAATGCTCTAGAACAATTTTTGACAATATGAAATTGAATTACACGATACATATAATATAAAAATAATAGAATTGTTCAAAATATTCAAAACATTATGTTTTGTATTATTTATTTACACCGAGTATAAACATAGATTAATAAAAATATTTATTGAGTCAAGTTAGCAATTAAGATTAATGGGTTGAGTTAGGATATGATGAAGTTTAATTTATTCTAATTTCAAATTTATTCACTAATCTCTTGGCTTGAATTTAAAACATATTTTTGATACATTTCTTGACTTTCTTCTCTTGAGTGACGTTGGATAAACATTACAATAATTTCCTCCTTTTACCATAGATCAACTGCACACCATAGGCAAGAGACTTACATGTAAAAACTGAAAAAATAAAATAAAATAAAACCCCATCAATTAACATATTATTAAAAGATCATACAAGCTCAATATTAAAGTGACATTTTAACTCACGTTCCGTCCGTCACACTAATGTAACATGTCATTAAATCACATTACAATGAGAAAACTTTTAATATTATAGAACATTAGAATACATGAATAATCAGATTTTGATAACAATTTATTAGAGTTAGAACTTAAGTTCAGGCGCTTATATGTTATAATATTATCAGTTTAAAGTATTGTTGTATTTAAAGACTTTTTATATTAAATTTGTTCTCCTCAAGTGACGCTGGGCAGTATTCTAACATCAATACGGTGCCGACGTTACGTAGATAGATACAATGGGTGGCCTCATTGGATGATTAAACAAATAAAATATCTACAGCTATTTAAACATCCACCCACTTTTGTCTTTTTCTTTTTTTAATATTATCGTTTCCAAACCAAGATTTTTGTGCAGGGCCAATATCAAAATGAGCACGTTAACTCCAATATCATCACTTTTTAAATTCCATCCTGCAACCCAAAAATACCTAGACCTAAAGTAGACTATAAGATTATTTATTTTATTTAATAATTACAAAAGATACATGTATTGTTATGTATTATAGAGTTAGTGGCGTCAATATTTCAAATTAAAATTTAGTTAGAGAATTAAATTTTATAAATTTTAATTAGTCACTGTTTCGCTATCATAGTTTCAATAAAAATTATATGTGCAATGGACAGATTTCCTTCTCTCTTATTTTGTGTTGAAAAATTATATATGGAATGGGCAGATTTCATCGGGCCGCTTTGCACGAAACATATGCTGGGCTTTTTCCTTGTAGTTTGATTATTTCAATTCCCTGCTGGGCTTTATCTGCTGGTTTTGGTTTTAATGCGAATATATTAGTCACGTTTCAATTCCCTGCTGGGCTTCTCGCCTCATGTAAATTAATTATACGAATATAATTAATATTCACCGCGGCAAAATAATACGATTTTTTATTTTGAATCTGAAGCATTTATCCACCAAATTAGGATTTGATTAAAACATGCTTAACTCATTTACTCAAAACAGATGAAAATAATCACTTTTAAAATATTTGATGATTCGTTGAGAAAAAAAAAAACCTAAAACCATTAGCTGTAGCTCAATCTCAACCATGTAAAAGAATGTAGATCCCGATTTTTAGCTGTAATTATTTATTATTTTGAAATTTGAACATGATTATTTTATATATTTGAGGTATTAAATACTATTTTAGCATGGCCAGACAAGGCGGAAAATAAAGTGGCCTATTCCGTGCAAATGCAATATAAATACAAGCAGTTCGGACAAGAAAACCATAAAATGGTTACATTTGATATATAGATTACATCAGCCTCATCTTAGGCCAATGTGAGATCCTCTGGAAGCGACTGATGACCCTTGCAGGTACCAGTGCATAAATTACGGCAAGCATAAATCATTGCTGAATGGAAACCAACAGGGTTGTCTATAAATACAAAGTGCCCCGCCTGCATTCTTTTGCACTAAAACCCAAGAAAGAAAAAAAAACACAATTGGATGTGACTAATTACCAAGCAAGTAGTTTTCGAATGGTCGTCCCATAATTGTGAAGTAACAAAAGAGGCTTTCTGGCATGACATTGATTATGAAGTCAAAGCCATGCATCAAGTCTTTGCACAATCAACCAAAGCATGGCAGATTTAGTCGCTTTCATCAGTTCGTGAGAAGGCAAAGCAAAAGGTTGAAAGCAAAGCATGATAAAAGATTACTGTGACAAGAGTATTGTCAACAATAAAGCTGTTCAAGGCAGCCCAGGCAGATGGTTGAGTTGAAAGGGTATCCATCAAGACCCAGGAGAATGTGTAAAAAAAAGTAGAACCTGCGCTATAAAAATAAGAAGAATCTGCGAACCTGTGTAGAAGGGGCATCCGAGCAAACGCTCGGAAAGAAAATATATATTTTAAGCAATGCTCTCCACTAGCTTTGGCTGCCAAAGTATGATATACATAATCTACAGTCCAAATAGTTGCCAAGCAAAAGCAATTTGTCAGTAGGTTTCTCCTAATAAAATGCTATTAAATGTTATCACAAGATACCTGTTAATAATTTTGACTCATCTTGAGTGAGAACTTCTCCAGTTGAATAAAAACCAAACCTAGCATGCAGTTGTGTACTTGCGCACCATATCTGGTCCCAAGGACCTCAAACCTCTACATAAATTGTGAAGAAGAATTTATTAATGAAATAAGAAGCATCTCTATTACTTGTGTGACATCAAAAAAGCATTTATGACTCACTGGGAAAAAAAACATTCACGAAACAATGGGGATGCATTCACCAAGGCATGACAATTAAATGCAACAGGAGCGGCTCTCAAGTGTCTGAACTCTTCTATATTTTAACATATAACCGTAACAAAGAAATTACAGAGACCCTCATAAAATTATATTTCTCACTATAGCCATTTGCAAAGTCAAATTGTATCCCACCCCACCTATGCCTAATGCCTTGTCCTGTTTGTATTTATGTTAAAAGTAACTGAAAACAACTTGCCCTAATGCTCCCAATCTCATAAAGCAGTAGATAAAGTAACAAGTGTTGAACGACAATTAACGTGACTGGGAGGCAGTAGAAAGTTTTGGATATTGGGTAAGTGTGCATGGATGGCATGTGCACACTGCAAGTGCAGACATATTACATAAACATTTATTTTTATATAATCTCTTAAGACTCTGCTGCATGTGATTAGGCATGCTTTGAAGAAATCAAAAACAGATTTAATACATGCGACTATTAGTGGAAGAGGAAAAGGTACACGCGCAAAACCAAATGGGCTGCTGCAAAGCATTACAATAGGAAAATAATACCTGACAAGTTTTTGAGGAGTGAAATTTGACTCCCATAGATGATTTCTATATAATAGCTCCTTTCCATGTTGCTCTCAACCTAATAAGCCGCTCAGACATACCATCTGCTTCTGATGAAAATCCAGCAGGTCCAACTAAAATCAAGTGTTGAACATATGCTCAGGATGCTATGACATAATAAAAACAAAAGCAGTATCAATAACACGAATATGCCGTTATATACCTTAACTTTCTTCTCTTGTGCCACATGGGATAACTTATTACAATCGATCTTTTCCTTTTGTCACAGATCGGCCACACACCATAGGCTGGAGAGAAACTGAAAACCATGCAAAATCATGCATCAAGTTAAAACCAAACCAAAACAAAACCATGCATCAAGAAAAAATGAGAAAAGATGGAGAAAAGATTACTGTGGCAGGAGTACTGTCAATAATATTAGTAAAGCTGTTCACTGCAGCCCAGGCAGCTGGTTGAGCTGCCACCGCGAAAGTGTGAAGAGGGGTCGCGGAGAGGAGAGGAGACGTGTGGTCAAGGTATTTTCTTTTTTTTTTTTTTTTCTTTTCCGGTGGCGGCGACGTGGTGGGCACGCAAAATTTTCTTTTGAATTAAGCCAAGATCACTCTTATTTATTTATTATTATTATTTAATGTTTCCTAAACGTAGAACTCTGTTAGTTTCCTAAGTTATTTATTCTGCAGCTATATAAGCAACTCGTGTGTACGTAATCCAAGAGTTATAGTCAAATAATTTTACAATTAAAATTTGGTCTCCCCATTGCAACCATATTTTAGGGGGGGTTTAGAAGCTGTCATATCGACAATTTTGCAGGCAAGCATTGTCAATTTATACTCTGCATTTTTTATATATGTTCTAGTCACACACTTTCTTATGATTGTTATTTATTTTTTAAAAATTATTTGTGCTGTTGGTTCACATCGTTATGAAATTATAATGATATAAATGATCGTTTTTTTTTCCAATCATAATCGGAGAGGACTTTCTTTTATGATTTGATACGTTATTGTATTTAATATTATTCATTTATTTTTATGTAACTCCGCGTTACGAGCTTTGTTTGATGGTCATGATCAATTGCTTAATTTTTGTTTTGACCAATGGCAGCACCCCTATGTATTAATATAGATTTGCTTAAAATACGTAACCCCGATTGTATTAATACAAGCTTTGTCTGTTTTTTTTTTTTCTAGAATTAGCAAACAAGTAATTATTATCGATACGTACGTTGGATTAATATGTATATATTAATGTTTTAAAAATATTTTTTCATACTAATTTAAGGAATTAACTGTATAATTTACCTGTAAATAAACTTTTTATTACTTAAAATATATGATAATAAAGCTCTCTGGGGGTCACGTTTTTGGCTTTTAAAATCTTGAATGTAAATTATTCATTGCCCAAGTTATTGTATGAAAAAGAAAATATGAATTTTTCTCTGGTTTTGAATTTATTTTGGTTAGAATTCAATTCAAAAATACTATTAACTTCGAATTTGGTGATGCCAGTTTAACATTTTTTTTCAATTGGGATTTAAGACTTTAAACTCATGCTTTTGAGATTGAATTCAAAATAAATTACCCAGAGTAAACCCAAAAAAAAAACTATAACTTTTTTTTAATCTCTGAACCTCTCAGCATTAAACATGCTATTCCCTGAAAATATATTTGGTGTTTTCTTCATTTAAAAACTATTTTTTCAAACATGTTTGATTTGGCACGTTTTTTTTTCTTAAATAATTTTTTTAAATTTAAATTTTAAACTCAAAATTTAGTTGTATGTAAAGATTTATATTTGACCAAGACATAATTTTAACCGTTTTAAATTAAATTTTGGTCAATTATGCAATTATTTTGTATTTTTTAACTGCAAAAATTCTCTTTAAATATTTAGATTTTTGTAATGTTGATTAATACAATTGAATTAATTTCATAAACCAAATTAGTTGTTGTAATAATAATATGTATCACTTGCATTATAAATTATTTTCAAAAATTTTAATATATTTAAATTAGTTTCTGAAACCAACTACGTGTCATAATAACTTTGTATATCATTATTTAAGAAAAACCTTATTACTGTATCGTCCAATAGAAATTAATATAAATAAATTTAATCAATCAATTTTGTAACTTATTAAAACCCTAGACCATTGTCAGTCATGATGGATAAGGTTTATTTTAAGTATGTTTGCCTTTTGATTTGACGATTAATAAAAATTAAATGAATGCTATAATCAAAATTAACAATAACTAAATTTCTATAATTCCTAATTATTTTCCACGAATATAGATAAAGAAAATCACACCGTTAATTAATTCGGACAAAACCCCTAGAAAATCCTGGTCATTTGTTTTACGCCGGCACCGACGGTGGTGTTCTTCAGCATCGGCGACCGGCGAGGTGGTTGGGGAACTTAGAAAACAAAAGCTAGGTAGGTAGGCTTTTGATTAGTTGGTTGGGGACAAGTTGGAAGAAGAATATTCGCGTCTTCGAGAGAGTTATGGAGATTCAGGTGATCATTACCCCTGGCTCCTTATTCTTATAGGGTCTCGTACCAAATCCCAATTCTAGGAATATTTCATTTATTCATCTGTGTAGTTTCAAAAATACATATAAAAGAATGCTACATTGCTACATATAATTTGATAATTTTTGGGTAACGTTGTAGAATACCAAATCATCAGGGGAAAAAGAGAAAAAAGAGAGAGAGAGTGTCCTAATATACACTATTTTGTGTACAGTTAATCTCAATCATTAGATATTAAATGTAAGAGTTTAGATTTAACTTTCATTTAAATGAACTAAATAAAAGTTAAATTTGGATCAATGCAGAACAATTCAAATTAATTATGCATTACACGTTTATAATTTATCATAAATATATATATATATATATATATCTTTCAATTTGTACCATTGAATATGCTTCAGTTTATTTTGAATTTCGATCTAACGGCTCAAATTTTAAGTATCTCATAATGAGACAACAGGATGACTTGTGGAAATTTGGCAGTAGTGGTTTAATTAGTTTATGTCAGAGGAAAATGAAATACTCAATGAAACGCCACTAGTATATTGCTTAGGGGGAAAAAATAGAAGAAAAGCTGCGGCCATGCTTGCAACAACTTAGGATATTAACTTAGAACCACGTTTGTTGCATGCATTATGTTGATTATTTGCTCAAAAATCAAGGTAGCCGGGCTATAGCAAACTGACCAATCAACCAATGAAAACAACCCCCGTGTTTTTGCTTAGGTGACAACAACGAGAAGCTGCTGCAATGTATGCAACCAAATTAAAATGCTGCCTTGCACAAGGTAGTTCAAGTTTAACCAGAAGAAATCTGAGGGGGTTGGCTTCAGTTTCATCTTGGACTCTTGCCACTGGTCATAGCCATACGAGACTGTCAGGTCGACTACGTAGTGCCCCACTATTCCCCTATGGTTCTGTTTCTGCAACTCCTGGGGGTTTTAGCCGAACAGTTTTGCGGGCAAGACCTGAAGTGTGTTGGAAAAGTGGTGGGCTACTCCGTTTCTACTGTTCTGGAGGGGATGGGGCAAACTCTAATGAGCATGCACGATTCTGTGAGCAAGATCAAAAGAAATGGTGTGACAATAAGAGACTCGCTATGGAGAGTAAAGAAAAGGAATCTCCTTTTCTCCTTAGGCGGGAAAAATTTAAAAATGACTTCTTGCGGAGAGTTATTCCTTGGGAGAAGATAACAGAAACGTGGGAAACATTTCCTTACTACATCAAGTAATTACTACCAACCCATCTCTTGATTTATTTATTTATCATTGATTCACAATACCAATTAATGATGAAGTAATGTTTGGATCTTTTGTGATTATTGAAACTTTGCTTTTGTAGTGAGCCAGCCAAACACCTTTTGAAGGACTGTGTTGCTTTCCATTTGGAAAATAAGAAGGCATCTACAACTCCGGGTGCTTCTTTAGAATCTGCAAGCAGGAGGATACTACTTCAAAGCATTCCGGGTTATTCATCTGATCATCCACTAAAAAGCCTATATTTATAATTTTATTTTTAAATGATTAGCTGTGTATTTTGATTTTGATTTTTTTTTTTGCAGGTACCGAGCTATATCGAGAAAGACTAGTTAAAGCACTTGCCTGGGATTTAAAAGTACCTCTACTGGTGTTGGACTGCAATGTTCATGGCTCCTATGTAAACTTGCGTACATATTATATTATTTTATTAACTTTAAATAACTTTAAAAGGAATTAATATCTACCTGTATTAATTTCTTTGGTGCAGCATTTGGATGATAATTGCTGTTCTGATTTTGATTCAGAATATGATTCTGACTTTGATTCTGAGTTTGATTCTGATTCTGATTCTGACTCAGAGGATGAGAAAGACAAGAATGATAAAAAGGTATGCACAAGAAGCTGTGATGCAGAAATTATAATACAAGTGGCACATACAATGGGTAGTTATGTATATGCTTATGGGTAGTTTGCTTTCTTTCTGTGTGGAAAAGCAGTGTAAAAGTTTGTTGGAGGGTGGTACTAGTCTTGTTGTAGGAGTTTTACTAGGTTGTGTCAGTGCTTTTATTTAGTGATCAGGAAACAATATATGATTCTAGGTGGATAAAAAATTGTGAATGGCTAGATGTTACTTACATACAGTATCGCTTCAAATATTTTCAACAATTGATTTCTATTTTTGTTGTTTTCCTTAGTGAACAGTGATCCAGACCGAATTAGAGATGCTGGAAAAAAACAAATGAATATAGTTTTCCTTTTGTATGTGCCAAGTCTTTTGAATGCATTGTGGGAAGAGTAATGTTACATATTGGTACATTATGCAGGTGAACTATACCGGAATACCTTCATTGCCATTGGATTGTTATTAATTTTTTTAAATTTTTTTATTCATACCAATCCAATGGCAAGAAAAATATTCTTGCACAAATTACCTACATAATATACCTTCAAATAGACTTTTTCTTGTGGGAAAAGATATCAGGCATATTTATGAAATTGAATTTTTTTCGGTACTAGAATTAATTAGTTGCCATATTCTATTTTGTAGGCTCTTATTTCCTTCTGGGATATAGGGTTGATGATTTTGGCTTAATTCTCTTTCATTCCTTAGAATTGACGGTGACTTGTGATATGCATTCATGCATTTTGATAGTTATTGTTTTCTTAGAGATGAAATGAAGAAGACTAGGTGGAAGAGGAAGTGAAGCTGCTGTTTTTTTTGGTTTTCCTTTTTCTTAAATGAGCCTAATTCTTTTAATGTGGTCATTTTAGTGTTTAATGGCAAAAGAATAGAGTTATGGATTCATTATTTTGATATATATACACACACACACACATAGACATAGACATAGACATAGTGAGAATTGCTTCCTACTTAGAATGATGGGATATAATAATAATATCTTATAAAAAATTTAACACTCCCCAAGTTGGGACATGAAAACTTGCCAAAAAAGAAACTCAATCACCTTAAAGGCTCACCTTAAGAAAACTTGCCAAGTTTTAGTGCCAACCTCAATATAGCAGTTGACTTCTCTTGTTGATTTGTGCTCAACGGGGTTGGCGAGTTTGTCCTTTGAGATGGCGTCAATAGAGGCTTCATTAAAGGCTCACTTTAAGAGTTTATTTCTTTGATGATTCTTATCTTGAAATCTTTTGTTTTGGCCAAAGTGGCCTTGGTGAATTTGGTTTTGGCCAGAGGCCAGAGTATTTCTTTGACTCATTGAGTGTGGTCTCTAGGAGGACTTTTTTGGTGAGTATTCAACAAGTCCCTTTGTAGTAGATCCCTGGACTGAGTCATTTCAAGTTTTTGTCTCTCTCAATTTTAGTCGTTGGTAGAAAATTCTTTGAAAGTGGTGGGTGGTATTTTGAACGCTTGAGACTTTGAATTTTTTTTGTTTCCAGTAGATAAAAGAAATAACCATGAGGATTATCTTCTATCAATTATTCTATAGCCCTATTTTTGCCCATTTCTTCCTCGAATTAACATCTCCACCCTTGTATCAACTTTATGCATTATGTGGCATATGGATATATCCATTAACCAAAAGATGAAATGAAATCTATTATTACAACATCAAAATATATTCACTTATTAGTTCTCTTCAAGTGGTCTATGGTTTGACCTCTTGAATGAGGAGCCCATTGTAAAATTCTGTAATATGAGGGGTGGGATGTACAATTTATTTGGAATTCCCAAGATTGGAAATCAAGGAGTTTATGACCTTTTTCGGTTGCTTTAGCAAAGTAGCATTGTGATGTGCCAGTATGACAGGTTGACTTGGAAGTTCAACAAGGGTGATATTTTTTTGGTTAAAAGTATTTTTAAGGCTCAAATAGGGTTGGGAAGTACCGCAAATGTTGGTGATAGTTATTGGCAATATATCTGGATGGTGAGGGTTTGTACTAGAGATATTTTTTAATTTTTATATTTCATCCAAGAGCATGCTCAGGGAAAAGTTTTTAACTTGGATCAGCTTTAGTGGAGAGTCGTGCCAATGAATAGTAGATTTTTTTTTTTGTGATAGTGGATGTGACGTGGGTTGCTTGGGCAGTTTTGAGTGGTCTACAGGTGAGGGTGTGGGGGAAGCGGCTACTTTGTGCAATTTTTCCATCTGTTTTTTGGGCATTGCAGAGGGAACATAACCGCAGCTTTTGAGAATATTGAGAATGATATTTAATGGGTGAAATGGGAATTATGGACTTGGGTCGATTGATATTGATGTTTGTTGTAATATTGTTGTGATATGGTGGTTTTGATCTTCTTAGTTTTTGCTTCCTGTTGTGATCTTCTTTATATATATACTTGGTGGAGGAAATTGATAGGTTTTGATCTTTCAATAGAGTTTGATTTCTTTTAACCCATCTGGTATTCTTTATCATTTCTTATTCTAGAAATTTTTATTGGGTTCATAGTAGATACCTTTGTTTTCAATGTGATTATTGTTTTTCTTTAGTATAATCGTGTAGTGGTATGAATTTTAAATATGAAATTCTGATTCTAGAATTGCTTTGGTAGCAGAGTGTTGCCTCAAAGCCTGAGGTTGTCAAGCCACTGAAGAAAGGTAATAATCATTTGAGCTGCTTTTTTATTTATCTGTGCGCTTAATTATTTTTCAAGTGCTTTTTTTGGTCTTGTACAGTTAACATATGTACAATTAATTAATACATATGTTAAAAAAAATCTACTTCCTCTGCGTGCAGCTAGTGTTGGTTGAGAGAGACAAAGCTTCTTCCTGTTATAGGAAGCTCTCCTCTCATCTTTGGATGCTGGGTATATATATTTCCAAGTTTTAAAAAATAAATTACAAAAAACACTCTTTTGGATGTGGGAACATATATCCTACGCCACATTTTGACGAAAGCATCCTTTTCCTACGAAGGGAGCTTGGCTCACCTCAATATCATTCCAATGGGCCTTTATTTAAGGCTCATTCTGCAATTCTTTGGTTAGGCCTTAGTTTAAATGAATATATTTTATTCAGTAGTATCATTTTTTTGGGCTTTTTATGGGGGGTAGGCATTGTAGTCTTGTTTTCGGGGAAAAAGATCACATGAATAAGCCATTACACATAGTTGGGGCAGCACCTTCCATTAAATAGAATAGGGTTTACATGGATATTAGAAATAAAATAAAATAATAATAATACTCAACTCATAATAAGACAATAATACTTATACAGTTATACTAATAACATAGCACTTCCTCTCAAGGTGCAACATAGATACATGATAATGTCCAGCATGTTACAAATGCTCTCAACTTGAGGGGTGAGGACGCGACAAAACTGATTTCTGGTGTTGACATTTGTAAGCTAGATGATGTGTCAATTTCTCTTTGATAAATATCAACTTCAATGTTTTTCGTCCTCTCATGTAACATAGGGTTAGAAGTAATATGAATGGCATGGAAGCTTGATTATTGTACCAAATTTGTGTTTGATTTGGGAAAGCCCTGCTCTTCAAGAAACCGATAAATCCACACAAGTTGTGACAAGAGCTATAGCCCAATTCTCAGATTTAGCACTTGATTTGGTAACTGACCAATAATATCTTGTTTCATACTCTTCCATGAAACTAGGTTCCCACCAACAAACACACAATAACCGGTTGTGGACCTCCTATTCCTATTGATGGAAGAGCCTACCCGATTTGCATATGAGAAGGCTTCAATATTCATGTGTCCCTTATCAATACATAACACATGTTTTTTCAGGAATTCATTTAAGATATCAAATTCGCACCAAAGCATCCCAATGAATAGTATGAGGAGAGGATATAAATTGAATAACAACATGTACCAAAAAGGCAATATTAGATCTAGTAGCAATTACATAATTCAACTTCCCAATCAACTTTCGATATCTCTATGCTTTTGCAAATGGTTCACCATCATGTGGAGTTTACATAGGGATTTAGGATTATTGGAGTTGTAATTGATCTTCCACCAAGAACATATTTCCTCTGGGACAACGATGCATCAGTATTCTCCTTAAGGGCAAATATCCATCGGCACAGCAGACATAATAACCAATAGCATGGTTATTGTGATGCAGCAGAACAAGATCCCTGAATTGATTCTGTTCAAGAGCAGACATTTTATCAACCATATCCTGACACCACCCTGAATGGAAAGGGCCTCGGGAACATTTTTAGGAATAGAAAACTGATCAAGTATAGTAATAAAGGCTAACAAAGAAGGAGATAGATTAGCATAAGATAAATATGAAGACAATGGATCGACAGTGCATTTGCATTTGCCTTTACGGAGGGCAGTAGGGCGGTCAAGAGGGTAAATTAGGAGTGGGTAAGGCTGTACTACATCCATGAACTGAGGCAATCTCACCATTAGCCATAGACATGGTTGGTTGATCTGTTTTTTCGAGAGAATTGGGATAATATACCTGTAGTATCAGTAAGTCGTGATCTGCAGCACTGGAATCACTCACGTAGAGGTAGACACATAAGCGGGGGGACCTTTCTGAACCAAAGTAGCTGTAGAATACAGAGGGACCTGTTGTGTTATCTGAAATTATGTAATAGGTATACTCATCATCGCTCATATACACAATTGTGCCCTCAGACGAGCCAATTAATGTTGGACAAGTTGGGGTAGGCAAAAGAGGTTCAGAATTGGAGACAATGGAGCCAGTTTATCAACTATTCTAGGCTTCCCATGTAGCTTCCAACAGAATTTCTTCTCATGTCCAGATTCGTCACAATGATAGAAAACTTGTTCTCTACATCTCTAACGTGGCTTCTTGAATGATGCCTTCACTACTACCACGGCCCCCATGGTTAGAACTAGTCCAAGACCAACCCACCAAAGCTGTGTGATCTCAAACCTCAGCTAATGGTTTTGGTGGATGCCCACCACAGGCCATGCGAAGAACCAAACATGTCTGTAAGAGAGTTCAGTTGAGAGCTGGTTAAAATCTGAGAGTGGGAAGAAGCATATTCAGATGGAAGACCAGTAAAGAACAACACAAAGTCAAATTGAACATGAGCAAACAGGCCAACTCTCGCTGATCTTCAGCGACCTTTGGATCCAAATCAAGTGGGAGAAGCTCTTTAAGTTCTTCAAACAATAGCTTAAATCAGCAAAATAGTCTCTGACAGCCTTTTCTTGTTGAGTCATGCTACACAATGCTTTCAAAACATCATAGAGACATTACATATTCAATTTTTCAGAATATAAAATAGACAAGTAATCCCACAGTTCCTTCACAGTATTAGTTATACAAAGCATAATTCTTGTCTACCATGTGTTTTAGAGTGTTAAATTATGGATACTTTTTCCATATGAATTACACTGCATTTGGAAACATTCTAATATAAAAAAGCGATATTAGATATATTAACTTCTATCGTTTGCAGTTAAATAATTTTTTATTTGAATTAGAAAAACGGCTAAAGAGCCCCGAGAGCACTAGTAGTAGACTAGTTAAAAATTTCAATAAATTTATCTATATGGAGTAATATTAGTCACAGATTATACTCGAGATTTGTATTTTGATTACAAATTTTGTTAAAGTGACAAACTTCGAGGCAGTGGCTAGCAAATTTGTTGAAATTTAGCCAAATTTGACTAGCCACTGCCTTGAAGTTTGTAATTTTAACAAAGTTTGTAGCCAAATACAGATGTCGAGTATAATCTGTGGTTAATATTACTCAAAAAAGATAAATTTATTAAAATTTTTAGCTAGTCCACTACTAATTCTATGAAGCTACTAAATTCCAATAATTTTGTATTTGGTTAAATTAAGTCCAATGTGAATTGTTATCATTTTAAAAGAGTTCATTAAATTTCTTTTTTAATTCTATATATTCCAAGATTCCTCTAACGGCTTATTTTGGGCTTTTCCCCTCCTGCCTTCTCTCTTTTCCCCTCTTGTTCTACACTAACACTATTTTAATTTTTAATTTTTTTTAAAAATATATTTGTAAACATACCTTTTAGGTGTTGCTTGTCCTAGTACTGGTATTGGAACTTCTTTGTTGGTTTGATTTTGACTGCATTGTAATTAGGAATGAAGCTGGATAATATTTATGTATGTATGTATGCTTTACTATTATTGTTATTATAGGTTGTAGTCAATGTATAGTTGTGTTCTGTATAATAGTATTTAAAAATTTGCTCTGTTTTCCAGGGGATCGAGTGAAATATATTGGGCATTCTGTACACATTGAAGCTGATAATAGGTCTTAACATTGCCCCCTTTTCATTCTTTCCCCCAGCTTTAACTTTATAATTATGTATCATGTATGAGTTGTGCACCTTTCATGTACTTCTTGGCGAAAACTACTATTATTCAGCATATTTCCTTGCCCCTCTCAAGGATCGTGTAAACCATTGAACTCCATCATTGGAGTATGAGAACCCAATTATTTGTTGAAGTTTTATGCTGGATTTCTTTCAAGTAACTGAATTGTAACCTCTTCTTCACTCTTTTGTTCTCCCAAATTTTCCTGAATTATGCTTCAATTTTTTTTCCTTTTTGTATAATAAGATTTTTCAGTGCTATCCTGTCCAAAACTATTGCCTTTTAATTAACTTTCTTTTTTCATATTCTTTAGCCCATGCCCTTGTCCATCTTAAGGATCTTGTAAACCTTGAAGCACCACCATTGGAGATATGAACCCAATCCATATCCATGTTTACAAGTTGTTGAAGTTTCATACTTATTCTCCCAAAATTCCCTCAAAATTCTGCCTCTATAATCTGTTAGTCAAAAACTTCTTAACCTTCTTTGCTCTGCACTATGTATTAGTGTCTCCAGCTTTGTTCCTTTATGGGTAAGTCGATTGCTCCCCTTTGCCTATCAAATAATCTTATCTTTGTTGAAGTTTCTTGCTTGGGTCCCCTTGTAAGTTCTCTTTTATTAGCCTCCTTCAGTGTTTAAGCCTTTTCCATGCTGTTGCTAGATTTTCAATGATTTGACACCACATAATTTCTAGGTGTGTCTATTATGTTTAGGAAAAGTCTCCATGATTTTTAGATAGTCAGATTTCGTTGGAGCCTTCATTTATTGGTTTGTATATTGAATTTTCCTTTTTGAAAATGAAAGTTCTGTTCCCTGATCATTAGAAATTTTTAGTGGTTTACATTTTGTTTTTGTTGTTTTTTCTTTATTATTTTAGTTCCAGAATACAAATGTTGGGGGCTAACTCTTCCGTATAGGTTGTTTGTAACTTTCATTTCTTAAACAGATTTTTGAAAGAAAAAAAGCTTGCCTTCTAGTTCATTTTATTTTATTGCTATATATGTCTGTTATTTTTTAGATTTGTGTTTTGTGTGGTGTTTATTAAGTTGGCACGTTTTTAGATTTATTGATGCGTTGCAATGTCTCTTGTAATGACGATGTCTATGATGTTCTGAGTGTGTGTCTTTCATAAGGTTGCGGCAACTTCTCGGTGCCTTTTTATTTTAATCAATTATCCTTTTTCTATGAAAAAGATTAAGTCAGCATGTATATGGTGCCTCTTAATAAGATAACCGACAAGTATTTCTCTTAAGTGACTTTAGATAACAGCCTTTGCTATTAATTTGCACCCCTTCATCTATGCCATCACTGTTACCTGATTATTGACATATATAATGCCTCACAGGGTCATATTGGGGAAGATTCCAACAACTGATGTGCCAGAAAAAGCTCATGCTACTATCCATGGCAGGTGGGGTTGTAAGTCATCCAAATATATAGAAATAAGAACTTTTGAGTGTTCACTGATTGCTACTTAACTACTTTAAAAAACATGGCTTAATTATCTTTCATGAATCAGGAATGTTCATATTTTATTCTCTGTTTTTTTCTTTACCACCGTGATTAATGCATGGATGTTTGTTGAACTGTTCATTTATTATGCACCAAACTAATCTCAGCAATCCTTACTGTTAAGTGTGAATTTTACTTCAGTCTCTTAAATTACAAAATTTCCAAGCCAACATTCTTGCATTGTCGCTGCACTTCATATTTTATGGTTGACATTACTATCGATCTCTCAATTTTGTTGAATTGTTAACCCTAGGTATTTAAAACATTTTGTGGCTACTATCTGCTGGTCATTAAGTGTATGCTGATTATTTCTTTGTTTCCTATACTTATACTGTATAAAAGCATTTACATAAATAGTAAAGAAGAGAAGAATGTAAAAGCAAAAGTTTTTTCTTATTATTTCATTAAGAAAATACAATCATATATATACAACATTAGGAAGACCTAATTTAGGTAAGAACTCTAATTAGGTAACCTAAATATATACAAATATTCAACTAGTTATTACAAATTATCCATATAATTATTACACAATCATTTATAACTCATTCCAACTCTTTCTGCATAGATATCACACATTCCAACTTGGATAAAGATGTGTGGAGTGAAACACAAGAAATTGCATGAGTCATCATATCGACAAGTTGATTTGCTCTTTTAATATAAGAAACTTCCATTACAATAAAATTTAAATTATCCTTGATATATTTTGTGTCGAGTTCAATATGCTTGGTTTAATCATGTTGTACTGGATTATTAGCTATTTTGATGGCAACTGTGTTATTACAAAAAAAACATTATCGGTTTATGAGGACCATAACTATGATCACACGAAAGAATACATAGTCACACAAGCTTTGTAGTAGCATGATGAAGAGCTCAATATTCAATTTCTGTACTAGACATAAAAACCACATTTTATTTTTACTTCTCTAAGTCACCAAACGGCACAGGAAGTAAAGTTTCTATCCAATTTAGATCCAATAAAATCAGAGTTAGTGTATCTCATAATATCTAGGTGTCAATGCTTCAAAAACATAATATCTTTACTTGGAGAAGATTTCAAATATGCAATACGGTTCTGTTGAGAATTATGATTAGGATCCAATAACAATTCAAAGATGGATAACAACTTCACATTGAATTTCTTCTTCAAAGACCTTTGTCGATATGGTTGGAGCTTGAGGTATATTATATCCTTGGGCTCAAATGATATATTACGCCTGCCAAGATTGTAATCTCTCTTCTTGCTCCTTCGTGCCTTTTCAAACTCTTTCTTCACCTTGACCAAAATTTCTTCCCTAGCCACCGATTCCCTTTCGGCCTCTTCATTACAAGCTATTCTCCTTGTATAAAAGATTATAATCGGTGGTAGCCTCTCATATGTCACTTCAAAAGGACTTTTGTTGATATAAGCTTGATGCATAGTGTTGTACTTCGCATATCTCTATGGAATTCTGTTATAGAATTATCTAAGACTTCTAACCGTTGCTTTTTGTCCTTGTTGTCTCGGCCTCTATATCTCTATGGAATTTAATGAAGAGAACAAATAATGATGAAGATAGATTATACCTTGATCCTCTAATTAAGATACTCTCAATGAAATTGATAATTCAATGATCAATCTTGATTAAGATCTTTCAATAAAAGTACCAAATTATTAATGACCTTAATTAAGATTCAACAATAATTTAGGGATTGAGAACAAAATTTATTCAATCTCTAACCCAAATAATTCAAATAATTAATTGGAAAGCCAAAATATATGAAAAAACTTCAAAAAAATAAGTTTATTGAACTCTCAAAATGCCTAAATTCATGGCCAAGATAGTCTTATATAGGTAGAAGTCCTAAACAATTGAATACCCTACTTCAAATGATGTTTGTGCTCTTATAATAATTTATATAAATTAAAAATACAAAATTATGTTGTAAAATAGGACACTAAGTGAAACAGAAAATTGCACGACCCTTAGTGCACGGTACATGCATGAAACAGGCTTCTCTCTTTGCACAAAGCGATGCCTACACGAAACGTGCCTAATTCCATTGCATGAACGATGCTTGCATGAAATGTGTCTAACTCCACTACACGAATTGTGCACTGCCTGACAAAGCCTACCTCCTATTTCACGTCATGCTTCCATTGAAGAATTACATCAAGTTTACAACACCTATGTGTTCATCACATGAATTATTCATGAATTGACTCACAACATTAAGTACATGTGAAATCTTAGATCTAGTGTAAGTTAGATCAATTTTCTCACTAACTTGTGAGATTTCTTTTGTTCGTTGAAACTTGATCGGGATAGATGGTTAAATTATGGTTCACCTCAATAGGAGTATTTACAGGTTTGCAAGTCGAGTTATCAGTTTCAGCTAAGAATTATAAAACATATTTCTATTGAAAGAGAAAAATTCTCTGCTTGGATCAAGATACTTCAATCCCCAGTAGTTCAGCTTGCTAAAAGCCTTAATTATTGGTTGAAATTTTTATAAGGCGATACTTTGTGTTAAGCACTTCACTTCACTCACTCCACCTCAAGAGAGGTCACAAGGAAAAAAAAACTGTATAATTTAGATTTTAGAATGATTGCTCTAGTTATGGTAATAGATTTAATTATTGTGTTGTTGCAATATTAAGTTCTTCATCCTAAAAAGTTATTTGTGGTGACTAATCAATAGGTGGTCTTTATCAAGTGGTCAATATGGAGAGGTGTATGAGGTGAACGGAGACATGGTAGCAGTGGTTTTTGGTTCTGCATCATTGTTTTGGATGAATGGTAATTTTTTCACCTAATTTTCTATTCAATATCTCACAGAAAATTGTTTTTTTTAATATATTGTTATATTTTCATATTTTATATTTAAATTTATTATATAAGTTTCCTTTTCTTTTCATCAATAACAATTGTCTATGGTTTTGGAAGACCTTAATTGATGTTCCTTCTACAGTTTTTTGGTTTTCCATTTTATTGTCCTTTCTCTATGACAAATTCTTCTTTTTTATTGAAGTAATCATGATTCTTTATTTTTACTACATTGTTCTTTCTCTGTATATGTGTTTGTGTGTCCATTTAGTTGTGGACTGACAGATTTTTGTTAACATCAGTTACGGATGTTGAGCTTGATCTTGGTAGTCAATCAGAAAATTGTTACATTGCAATGGAGGCTCTGTGTGAGGTAACGTGCTTGCCTATGATCTGATTGACTTGATTAGAGGCATAAAGGTTGTAATGTTTCTTAAATTCCTTTTTTTTTTCTTGTGGCATTAATATATTATTTTGCCTTGGTACTGTAACATTCAGTAGTTATTGTTACTTACCTTGCAGGTTTTGCATTCTAGTCAACCTCTCATCGTGTATTTTCAAGACTCTTCACAATGGTTGGCTGGGATTGCACCTCAATCAAAGCGTAAAGAATTTGTCGGCAAGGTGCAGGAAATGTTTAATAAATTATCCGGACCTGTTGTTTTAATCTGTGGGAAGAGCAAATGCGAATCAGGGTCAAAGGAAGACATAGAATCTGTAAGCTTAACATTTTTCCTTGAGCTCTATGTGCTTACAATATTTATGCACTTGTGCTTCTAACTTCTTTTTTTTTTCCAGAATATCTGTTATTTTTTTAGTAATTATGACCCTCTTTGATTTTTTTTCATTCCCAATTTTTAGTTCCTTAAACAAATTCCAGTTCCTTTCAGTTCTGGCAATTGATTATCAATTCTTTAAAAAAATTAAGAATGTGTTTGATGGATAAACAAGGTTTTTTTTCCCAAATGAGAATTTTTTTACCAGATTTCATTGCATCCAAAACCTATGCTGACTTTGGGACCAGGAGATCTAAACCAGAATGGGTCCTCTTCAAGGCCGTCCAACACCTCTGTTGGCCACCAAGTGCCACGCTAAGGTCCTTCATAAACAGCCAGAACATCGGCTTAACCATTTTGCAGACCATCCTCATGTAGGGCCTAGCCATCGAGCTACTTTTAGTCTATGTCAGCCTAGACAAGATCCACACCTGCATTGTCACTGACGTCAGCAACTCCCACAACAATTTAAGGAAACATGAGGCAATTCCCATATCATATGGATTTTAATCCTACTTATCTGAGATTTAAGGAACAGCTGCGTTGTGATTTTACAATAGGAAATGTAAACTAAATTAATTGAAGTGGTTAATGAAAAATGCAAAAAATTAATCTGTGAATTGAATGGACCACTCCAACAGTGAAATTGAAGGATCCCAAATTGAACATTCATAGACATATAGTATTTACCTATAGGAGAATGAAAATATCTATAATCCTTTTGAGAATTAGAGTAACTCAAAAATACATATTTGAGAGCATGATGGTCAAGTTTATTTCGATGAAGTTTGTGCACATGAACATAACACAGTCAAAATTTTTAGGCAAATGTTAAGAGTTGAAGGGATATTGTGAAAACGTGATAACATCATCAAGGAAGTTTGATAGTTAATGAGATGAACAAGCATTCGATTGATAAGATAGACAATCAAAGTATTAATCCAAAAACATTTAGAGACTTTCACGGTAAAGCATAAAGCCCAAGCCACCTCAAGGAGATGTTGATTTTTAAGTTTTGTTATGTCATTTTATTGTGGGATATGAACGCATATTGTTTGATGGAAGATACCATGTTGTTTAAAGAAATCAGTCATAGGTTGATTTATAAGCTCACAACTATTGTTAGAATTAAACACTTGAATTGGGATATAAGACTGTGTGATAATCATTTAATAAAATTGAGGAATGACATAGATAACATCACTTTTAGATATCTAACTTACCCTAGTACAGTGATGAATAAAAGACACAAAATACTCATGTCCTAAAACAAGAGTATAAAAAGGATCCCAAACATCATTATGAACACAAGAAAAGGGAATGAACTTGTATTAACACTGATTTTAAATGGAACACGATGAGTTTTATTAAAAATGCATTATTTATACTTTAAACAAAAAGTTGAGATATTTTTAAATAATTGAGGAAATAATCTTTATAAATTGACAAAAGAAGAATGTATTAAACGATAATGCAAAGTAATTTTTTTGTCGAGTGTCTCATGCCTTACTTGGAATCCCTAACCAATCTCAGATTTCAATGCTTTTGCTTTCTCCAGTGGTACAAACTTCCCCTCTCTCTACTAGTATCAATCATCATTTTTATGAGATTGTCTTGAAACATACAATGAGTAAAATAAAATGTTACATAACAGTTAAGATATTTTGTAATTTGGCTAATACGAGGAAGATTATTAGACAGAGTAGGAGCAAGTAAGCCGGAAGATATTGAAAGAGTAGGTGAGAATAAAATATTTTCAAACCCAATAATTGGCATAAGAGTCCCATTAGTAACTTGAATAGAATTAATAGGTGAAAACCTGAGAGAAGAGAGTAGAGAGAAGTTACTAGTCATGATCGGCAGTTCCAGAAGCAATAACCCAAGTATTGCTAGTAAAGGAAAGTAAAACCGATATAGAAGCTTCTATGTTTGTTGTTTCACCCAAGGTGTTTGGCTGTGTTTGTTTTGTTTATAATTTCGATCAACATGACAAATTGGCTTTTGGTAGCCTAAGGTGCATTTTCATGGCTACTACAACATGAAAGCTATTAGTTGTTATAGATGTCAGCCTCAGTCTTAGGGATTGTGAGCCTTACTCCTCCTAGGCTCCTCCACCAAGAGGGATTGGTTCGAAAATTTAGCAATATTAGACTCTACCAACTTTCTAACACCTATAGTAGCTTGGGAGATCATTAAAGTTTAAGAGGGATCTGAAATTGCGGCCATTGTTTTACCGTATTAACATTTTTTCAATGGGTCATATGAATAACTTTGTTTGTGTCAAACTAGATAGATTAAATACTATGACTACCGATCCTATTGCCATGCCTTTTAATGATAGTATAGCTACTCACATTGTACTTTGTGTTTTCATCTTGCCTCTAGATCTGTTGGGGTATTTTCATTCTCTGGTTCCTTTTTAGTTGTTACGGTTGCATTTGCATAAAAAATGACACTCCTTACATCTGTATTATTGATTTTGGTGGCACTTATCACATTTAAGTACTTGGCTCTTGTATTCCTAACTACTCCAATTTACTAACTGTTTCTTCATTGTGGATGGTGCTTCTATTACGATTTGTCAGGGCAATTTATATATTGATGACACACCTTTAATGTTTATGATCATTTTGTTTTCTATTTGATTTTTTTAACTCACCTATCTCCTTTTCATTTGCAATGTGCTGTTTTTGTTCTAATACTAGTTTTCTCTCTGTATGGAATTTTTTCCTGCTATTTATATTGACCTTTTTTTGCAGCTTGTTCTTTTAAAGAGACTTAAGGAAGGGCTAAAAGCACCAAAGCGTAAAATAAACAAGCTCTTTACTAATATTCTGCTTTTACATCCTCCAAAGGTAGATATTTTTGGAAACTGGCAATATTTTAAATAATTGTTTTCCTTGAAGTTAACTTCATTATCATGTTATGTATTAGACGCGACAGCGTCATCCCTTAATATGTTTAATATCTCCCACGATCATATATCATATGCTTGAGAGTCGAGTGCTAACATGTTTCCCCACTATGAAGTACGGTTGAGGTATCCAGAACAGTTCTGCATGATTGCTTGTGTTTGCCCCATTTATAATACTCTAAATTCTTGAGATCTAAGCTTTCAGGTGCGGTTTTCTTATGTTGTCAATTGTCAGCGAATGCTGAAAAAATGCATTGGATAACATATCCAAATAGGCTCTACTATTCTTTTATCACGGGACATTCATAAACCCTATAATTTCCTGCCTCTGCCATTGGTGTACATGATATAGCTTCAAAGTGTTTATGGACTGATGAAAAGTTTGAGAAGTTGTATAAGTTTATTTGAAATTGAATCTAAGCAAGGTTGTAAAAGGCAGTAGACAGTCTTGGACGGTCAGGGCACCGACTTGCATCTAGATGGTAGAAAACAGTTTTCATATTTTGGGTTTTTTGAATAAATATAATTAGAAGACATGATAATATCATAAAATTTAACAAAATTAAAAAATATATGATTCAAAAAACACAAATTCATGCATAAACAATACAAAACATAACTATATTATCCCCAAAATACAAATTAGAAATCAAATCCAACTAAGAAAATATATGATGTTCTAGACGAGATGGTTCTTCGTCTAGACAGCAGTCTAAGCCATTTTTTTAGAACATTGAATTTAAGTTTGTGCATCAATGTTTCTGTTTGTGGGCTGCCACTGCTCCTTGGTTAATAGCAAATTCACTTACTAATGCAGTTTCTGTTTTCATTATATGTTTTTTGGGCCTTTTTGGTGGCTTTATTAGTTTTCCCTTTTTGTGATAAAAATCATTCCATTTGTAGGAGGAAGATCTCTATCGAAAATTTAATCAGCAGCTCGAAGAAGATATAAAAATTATGATATCAAGGAGCAATTTAAATGAGCTATGTAAGGTATGAGATAGATTTGGCAAGAAGCTTCAAAATAATTGTGATGGTTGTCTTTTTTTTTTCTTCTGGATTTTACATTTTGTGTGTGTGTGAGGTATTTAATACAATTAGTGTGTACATAATTTTCAGGTTCTCGAGGAGCACGAGCTAACGTGCTTGGACCTTGTGCATATAAATACAGATGGCATGATAATGTCTAAGCAAGGTAGGAAACTTATTGCATGTTGCCTTACATTCTGGAATTTATAATGAAATGTTTTTAAGTACCTGTCATTAATAAGTTGGTCATGGAGTTTCATTTTTTGGATGGATAAACACTTAGTTCAAATCCTTCTGGTTATGATTCTTTCCACTCTCCCTGAGTTTCCTCCAATTTTTTCTTTAGAAGCTGAGACAATTGTTGGTTGGGCTCAAAATCAGTATTTGTCAACTCTCCCTTCTCCTTCTACAAGGGCTGAAAGACTGCAGATCCCTAGCAAAAGGTCTGTCTTCTGTATGTTCTCACACTGCTAGGTAATTTTTATATTTATGTGGAAATTGATTGCTTGACCCTTTCATGTGAAAAGCCTTGAAACTGCAATCACGAGGCTGAAGGATCAGAAAACAAAATCTGATGACACATTGCAAAATTTGGAGGCATGTTTTCTTATTTAATTTTTTTTTTGGCCTTTCTTGATGCATTTGTGACTTTTCCTGACATTGTGCAAGATTATATCAGAAACTTGCGGTGGGTTCGTACGAGAGACATTTCATCCCAGCAGTGGTTCGTCCAAGTGAAATTGGTGTCAAATTTGATGATATTGGAGCTCTTGAATATGTGAAGAAGACTTTAAAGAATCTTATCATTCTTCCATTGAGGAGACCTGAGCTCTTCTCTCATGGGAACTTGTTGCGGGTACTAATCTCATTTCTAATGCCCAATTAGTAAATATCAAATATCAATAAATTTATGGTTTTTGCTGCAAAATTCCCTGGCATTAACAGCCTTGCAGAGGAATATTACTTTTTGGTCCTCCTGGAACTGGGAAGACCCTTCTTGCCAAGGCACTAGCAACTGAATCAGGGGCAAATTTTATCAGTGTGACAACATCTACTTTTACATCGATGGTATGAGTAAATTTTGATGCTGATTATATATTACAGACTGAGAAGTTATTCTCTGATTTTGGGTCTAGATCCAAACTTTGACTGTCCTTTTTACCAATGATTGTCTTTTGCATTTTTTTCGTTGTGCCTTTGCTTATGTATGTTTGAGGATATGCAATGATGGACAAACTTTTGATGTGAGCTAATAATGAGACTTTAAGAGTGCTCTCGTTGCTGTGAGTGACAAAAGTTATTGTGTCAATACTATTTTACTTGCTAACCCTAACTATCGAAGGGTCTTTTTTTCCTGCTAGGCAATAGTGGAAGGAGACTTTATGTATGAATTTCTTAAGGGGATGCGGGACTGATACTTTCTGGGCTGCTAAACTTTTACAAGTGCTGCTTTTCCATATTTACTCAATTGTGTAATTATGATATTTGGTGGATCCTTCTCAAACCTCTAAATTTACAATAACAGATGATCATAATTACCTAGAGTATATCAATTCTTCATGAATTTATGATGAAGTAACAGTAACACCATAGCAAAGGGAATGAAGAAGGCCAAATATGAAATCAGAGAATCCTTATTGTTGGAACCACCTTACCTAAAATCTTTCACTGTTGTTGGGCTAGACTGTTCATTAAACCTTCACAAGTGTTTCGTATGTTCTTTTTTATTTTTATTGTCTCTATAGAATCAGATATAACTTAGCTTATTGTGTTCTAAGTGCACTCAGTAAAAGATGCAGCATCTTTTTGTTTACTTTTTCTCCATCTGTAACTGTTAACAATTCTTCATCCGGTTTCAAAGACTGCTATTTAGTTTTCTTAGACCGGTGTTGGTTAATCTAGTTAATTCCAAGGAAGGAACAAGTGAACTTGATTTGTATGACATTACCAGTATTTTTTGTTCTAGCATTTTATCTGCAGTTCAGATGCATTGGCCAATATAATTTGCTTCAGTTTGGACATATTGTAGCACCGATGACCCGAACTTCTATGGTTGAAATTTTAATTTGGAATCTAATTTTGTCAGTTTTTGTAAGCCCAAAAGCAATTTTTAGGGAAAGTACACATATTTGTCTGCAGTTCTGTTCATTTGCTGATGTGTGTGTGTGTGTGTGTGTATATATATATATATATATATATATTGCTTTGCCCCCCTTTTTCCAAAACACAGTGGTATGGAGAGGCGGAGAAGAATGTCAAAGGACTATTCACCTTTGCTAGCAAGTTGGCTCCTGTTATTATTTTTATTGATGAGGTATGTTTTATTTGTGACTTAATATTATATTACCAAATTGTTTGATAGTGTGTATGTACTTAAATAATAGAAAATTGAAAACAATATTCTACAACACCATTCAATATGTATAGATATGCATTGTCAATTGTTTTCTGGCTGGATGTTTTAATTTCAACATGTGAGTAGAGAAGCAATAAACCCATTTGGTTAGTGATACAAAACAAATATTTTGATATATATTTTTATATTGAATACAATGTATGAGTACAGATTTATACAGAAGGGAAAAATGTATCTATGAAAATATATAATTAGGATATTAATCATAACCAATCCCAATTATACATATCCCTAATTCTCATAACTTACTAATTACGGAATATTACAATCTCACTAATGAAATATTGCAATCTCACTAATTATTTTATTATAATCTAATAACACACTCTCTCAAGTTGGAGCATAGATATTAATCAAGCCAAACTTATTACAAAGATAAGCCACTCGAACCCCGTTTAGAGCTTTGGTGAATATATTACCTAATTGTTCTCCAGCTTTTTATATATCCAGGTGGAAATTAATTCAAGTTGAATTTTCTTGCGGACGAAATGACAATCATTTTCAATATGCTTAGTTCTCTCATGAAACACAGGATTTGATGCAATATGAAGTGCAGCTTGATTATCACGCCACAATTTTGCTGGTACAGAAGTTTTAAGACCAATTTCATTTAAGAGATGAAAGATTCACATTATCTTACACGCAGACTATGCCATGACCCTATATTCTGACTCAGCACTAGATCGTGCCATAACATTTTGCTTTTTACTCTTACATAAGATCAAATTTCCTCTCAACAAAGAGCCGGCCCCCCCCGCAAGAATGAGACAGCCATCCTTTAGAAATGGATTCTCTTTTATCCTCTGGTGACATTGACTAAAACCTGCCTAATCTTTGGCATCCGAAAGAATTCAACTAACATTCATATCTTTGGTGTATCCATGAGCTCATCTCCTGTGAGATACATATTTGGAGTCATTGGAGCACTACAAGGCTTCACTTATAATTTTCCTGTTTCAGTTAATAAATCAAAAACATATTTCCTCTGAGAGAGAAAGATACCGCGTCTACTCCTTGTAACCTCAACGCCGAAGAAATATTTGAGAATCCCAAGTCCTTCATGTGAAATTGAGTATGAAGAAAGGACTTAAGAGGTAATATACTCAAAGTATCACTGCCAGTAATAACAATATCATCCACACATACCACTAAAAGGATGAGACCACTAGTTGATTGCTTGTAGAATACAAAATGGTCATTCTGGCTCTTAATCATGCTCCATTTTTCAATAGTCTGAATAAAATTTTCAAACTAAGCACGAGAGCTCTGTTTCAAACCATATAAAGATTTCCGAAGATGACCAATACGCCCAGACTCCCCCTTGAGCAACAAAACTCGGAGGTTGCTCCAATACACTTCGTCATGGAGATTACCATGAAGAAAAGCATTTTTAATATCTAGTTGATGCAAAGGCCAATGATGAGTAGTAGAGGTCAATTTGACAACAAAAGAGAAAGTATCAGAATAGTCCACACCATAGGTTTGGGCATAGCCTTTAGCAACAAGACGGGCCTTCAGTCGAGCAACAGACCCATCAGGATTAGCCTTAAGTGCAAATTGCAGCCAATAGCCCGTTTCCTTGAAGGTAAAGGAATCAAATCCCAAGTACCATTTTCATCTAAAGCTTGCATTTCGTCGATCATTGCTTGGCGCTAACCAGGGTGATAATGGGCTTCATGAATAGTCTTAGGCACATTGGTAGAATCGAGAGAGGCAACAAAAGAACGAGAAGAAGAAGATAAACAATTATAAGAAATAAAAGGGGAAATAGGAAAAGTACAGGTTCGTTTATCTTTGTGTAAGGCAATAGGAAGATCATCACTTGGAACGAGATCCGAGGACGAAAAAGGAGGTACAGAACATGAATCAAGAGGTCGGCGCCTGGAGTACACTTTAGTAATAGGATATTGGTGAGTGGCAAGAGGAACAAGGCCTGTTACAGCAGCAGAAGGTGTAGAATATACCAATAAATCATCAGTGTCAATATCTTCCTCCCCTTGAGGTGTGGGTGATGGAGAACACAAAAAATAAGGTGTATCGTCCAAGAAAGTTACATCAACAGAAACATATATTTGTTAAGACTAGAACAGTAACAGCGATACCCTTTTTGAAGACGAGAATATCCAAGAAAAATACACTTCAAAGACTTAGGATCTAATTTAGTGATATGTGGGCGAACATCATGAACAAAGCAAGTGCTACCAAAGATTCTAGGGTCAAGTGGAAACATAGACTTGTGGGGAAAGAGAGTTTTGTAAAGGATCTCACCATGAAGAATAAATGAGGGCATAAGATTAATTAAGAAACAGGCAGTAGAAAGGGCACAAGTAGTTTCAAGAAGATTTTTCCCCCCCACATTTTAAAAAAAAAAAAAAAAAAAAAAAAAAAAAAAAAATAAACCAACAAACAAAAAAAAAAAAAAAAAAAAAAATTTATTTAATTCCTTTTAATAAAAAAAAAAAAAAAAAAAAAAAAAAAAAAAAAAAAAAAAAAAAAAAAAAAAAAAAAAAAAAAAAAAAAAAAAAAAAAAAAAAAACAAAAAAAAAAAAAAAAATGACATGAGAATAATCATCCACAAAGATAACAAAATATTTAAATCCAGGTTTTGACATAATAGGATAAGGACCCTAAACATCAGAATGAACTAATGTTTATTAATTCTTGGACTGGAACTAAGGCAATGATGTTTAACATACTGACATGACTCACAATTTAAAGAAACACATAACTAAACTGTGGACGAAGCTTCTTAAGCACAAGAAGTGATGGATGACCTAACTTACAATACTCCACAAAAGGAGAAGTGACACTAGAGCAAGCAACCAATGAAGGTAATGGAGTGTCAAGAGTATAGAGGCCCCCAGATTTATGTCTTTTACCAATAATCTTCTTCGTCACAAGATCCTAAAATAAGCAATAATCAGGAAAAAAAGTGATGCAACAGTTAAGATGATGAGTAAGCTGACTCATGAAAATTAAATTAAAAGAGAGATTAGGTAAATGTAAGACAGATGATAAAGGTAAGAGAGGGGTTGGTGTAATGTTGCCAGACCCACGAACACAAGATGAGGACCCATCAGCTAAGGTAACAGTAGAACTAGAAGTGTGACACTGAAAACTAGAAAATAGACTAGAATTACCTGTCATATGATCTGTAGCACCAGAATCAATGATCCATTTAGAAGATGAGGAAAGAAGACATGAATTTGGAATATCTGAATTGACAATAGCAGTAACAAAAGAAGAAGCAGGCTTTAGGGATTCTTGATACTTGGAACACTTAGCGACTTCATCTAGAAAAATATGAATTGATGGTGCTGAAGGATCAAAAGTAGATACAAAGTGGGCTGAAGAAGCTTTTTGATTTTTATATTGAAGCTTCCAACATTTATGCTTCATATGGCTTGGTTTTCGACAGTAATGACACACAACTCCTCCAAGGTTATATGGTCGTGCTTCAAATCCTGGTGGTCTCCCTTCTCGATTTGTAGGATAATGGAATGATTGTCGAGCCTCATGTCGTTGACTCACTAAAGCACTGTTGGATGGACTTGGTGGAGGACCTTATGTGCGGAGTAGCCGACTAAAAACTTCATGTAAAGAGGAGAGCTCAGAACTAGAGAGGACTTGTGACTTAGCAGTCTTAAAGTCATAGGGAAGGCTAATTAAGAAACTCATAACAGCCATTTGCTCACGTTGGCGTTGTTGAACCTTTACATCAGGGCTAAAAGGTAACAACACATTGAGCTCCTCATAAGTCTTCTTAAAAGACATGAAATAAGTCGTTAGAGACTGATCTTGTTTATCGGGTTGATAGAATGCTTTACAGACCTCATACATGCGGGTTAGATTTCCTTTACCAGAATATAAGAAATTCAAGCAATCCATCAATTCTTTGACAAATTCGCAATGATTAACCAAGCTAATTACCTCGCTATCAATATAGTTGCGAATTTGTAGAAAGAGGCGAGCATCTTCTTGGAGTCATATGAGTTTTTAATCATCTTTAGGAGGATCATTAGTTAAATGATCATCTTTATCAATACTTCAGAGATAAAGACGAACGGTTTTGCTCCAGTCCATATAATTGGAACTGTTTAATTTATGGTTCGTAATTTTAGACATGATGGGCACTATATCCACCACAGGTTTAACATTCATATTTCACAAGACAGGAGACGAGATAGAGTCACAGATGGCACAGCTAAGGCAGGGTCTGGCTACTAATCAATAGAATATCGACGTTGGAATAATGGAAACGCTAAGACTGAAGTTGAAGATAAGACCACACCCAATGTCCAAGTGTGAGTTGTCGGGGACGTCGATGATGGTGGAACTCGAAGTCGTATGCGACTAAGGCGTCGATGATGGACAAAGTCGAAGTCGTAGGTGGACGAAGCCGAAGTCACACAGGGACATCAAAGAACAAAGGGATGAAGGCGTCGATGTTGAAACTCGAAGTCGCTGTCGGGTAGAAACAGAGGTGACAATGGTGGATGAAGGTGACAAAGTTGTAGGCGACAACGGTGGATGAAATCGAAGTCAGGCAGAGACGAAGGCGTCAAAGCTGGCAGAGGTGTCGTCAGACAAAGCTGTCGATGATATCAAAGAACTCAACGTCGTCAAGCATGGGCGTCGTTGTCGTTTTAGCATAGTCGTCGAGGTCTGTGTTGGACAGAGACGTTGCGGTTGGCGTCGACTTCGAGTAGGGACTTGTAGTCAAGGCGCAGGGACATCGTGGTCAAGGCCCAGTGATGTTGTGGTCAAGACGCAAGGATGTCGAACCTCTGTTCTTCGACTCGGAAGAAGATGTCGATAGAAGAGTTTATTTGAGCATTAACGTGCTCTGATACCATGATACAAAACAAATATTTTGATATATTTTGTTATATTGAATACAATGTATGAATAGAGATTTATATATAAGGGAAAAACCTATGGAAATATATAATTAAGATATTAATTATAATCAATCCCAATTATACATATTCCTAATTCTCACAACTTACTAATTACATAATATTGCGATCTCACTAATTATTTTATTATAATCTAATAACAGTTAGCATTGCGTGTATCCTTATCAATCCACGTGTTTGGCTTAGGTCACACTACATGTGAGGGAGCTTGTTAAGATATTTCATCTGATAAGTGTACCGGTGGGAGAATGTTATCAAAATAACCAATTTGTTTTGGGTTAGTTGCTTTGAATTTAACAATTAGAATAATTAATTATTAATGTGATGTACTTGTGCATATTTAATTGATGGTCATTTAGTTTTGCATGTTGTCTATATTTTTGCACTAAGTAATATTTCAAAAGTTAAGAAATCTAGTTACAGTGTTGATCTCATGGCTCATGCCCACCACATGTTTTGCTCAATCCACCCTACGTGTGAGGGAGCATGTAAAAATACAGACATCAACATGTTTTGCTTGTTGGTCATCTATTTTTTTGCACTTGCTAATATTCATGAGACGAGATTAAGTTACATGGTTGATCTCATGGCCCAAGCCCACCACAAGGCAGTTTGTTAAGATATTTCATCCAATGGAACATGTGTAGGAGCATGATATGCTTGCGCACTTCAACACTTAGAATAATTAATGTGTTATTAGGTGTGTTGTACTTCGGTTAATGGCATTTGGCTTTGTATATTGATGTCTATATTTTTACACTGTAGTTTTTCAAAAGATACAGATATCTGGTTGTAATGTTGATCTCATGGCCCTGGAAATCCATATAAAAACGTCGGTCTTTTGAATATTTATGCATTGAACATATTTTTCCTTCCAAATGAATCTCTGGAAGTGCACTCGAATTTTCTTTGGAATCATTCACAAAAAAACATTGAAGGTTAGAAATAATTACTGTTACAGTTTTGTCCTAGTTTGTATTTTTCAGTGTAATTTTGGTGTCGTGCAGGCTGATAGTGTTTTTACTGCTCGTGGTGGTAGTTACGAGCATGAAGGAACTAGGAAAACAAAGAATGAGTTTTTGGCAGCAATGGATGGGTTGAGGGCAAAAGACACCCAGAGGATTCTTGTAATTGGGGCCACAAATCGCCCATTTGATATTGACGATGCCTTTATTCGTCGCATGCCAAGAAGGTGGGATTCTTTTGAAAAAATTAATATGTTCTTATCAGCTTTAACTAGTTTTACATGTCCATTCTTCCAATATTCTGCATGTGTTTTGTTAATGCTTCATTTGCAAGACTGATCGGTGAAAAATAAGTGCATAATATTGTAGTTTTATAATATTAAGTTTCACAAATGTTGAACCCACTGAAATTAGTATCTTAGTCTTGACAATTGATGAAATTATACTAATCTTGGCTTTATTTATAAAAAAAAACAGATTTTTTTTTGGAAGCAAATAAAAATAAAATCAATAACTTAAATAATTGTTTAATTCAATGGAGAGAAACTTTTAGAACCAATTTCACTTATTCCATTACTATGCTTTACTTATATAATTAGTTGAATTTAGTTCCTTTTTATGTAGTAAATTCCTACAAGCCTCCAAAAGCCTCTTTCCACCTGTCAATTGGACTCAACTTTCTATAAACCTCTTGAATGCATATCATCAAGAATGAGCAGATAGAGTAAAGAAGCATAAACTTTAAAAGTAGTATAAGTTCGTGTAAGTCTTTTAATCTCTATAATCACTTATATTAAATTATGTTATCTAATGTGATTTAAAAGCTATATGAGTTCATGTAAATCTTTCGATATCTATAATCACGTATACTGAATTTCTGAAGATCTACTTTATTCCCTCTTTCAAACAGTAAATTCTAAGATTATAATGATTCTGGACAAATAATCGAAAACATTAAACTCAGAATAATTCAAATAGGTATATGAGGAAACTCATTCAAACTAATATAAAAAATCAATCATAGCTCAAAATTAAGTTACATCGTTTTCCTATAATATAGAATTTAATTTATGCTGATAATCAATTAACACCGAACTCTACACTAGCGAACCTCTTTTCTTCCTACAATTATTCTCCAAATTCCAGCCTTTCTTTGTAACCCTAATTTCCCTTTCTATAATTTCAATCACCGTCTTTATCAGTTGGAAATCTTCTAAAATGTTCACGACCTTCTTCAGCTCCTCAAGATGACAAGTGAACCTTCAACCGAAGCTTTAGCCACCATTAAGAATTTATTAGCTAGAAGCTCCTAAAATAGCCTAGATCAATGCTGTATATATTGTCAAGGAGCAAAAGACATCTTCCCATTTAAAACCACTGATAATGCCTGGGTTTAGCTGATTTTTGTATTTAGAGCTGCCCATATAGGCATTGATAGTGTCCAAATTTTACTGCTTGTCCGGATTGGCATTGAACGAGTGTCCAATGCCAAATATATTGGCATTAGGATTTACATTACAAATAAATCCAGACAAGTATTCTCTATATTACTGTCCGAATTAGCTTTTAAATACGGACATACTTCGAATATAATTTGACATGAATGGGCTTGCATATGTGACATTCCTAAATAAGAGATTTAGTCGTTATGTATTATGTGCGTTGAACTTTCGTTTTTAATTTAGTTGTAACTCTCAAGTTGAAAGGTCCATCATGTTGCAAATGTTCTTTCCTTTGCAAATTTAATATAATCTATACAAATAGTAACATGAAAGTCCGCTCGTGAATATTATGTAATGTATTGTTTTATTGTTTCTCCTGGGTTGTGCTTGTTTGGTACTAGGATATACGTGGACCTTCCAAATGCTGAACATCGTGAAAAGATTCTCAAAATCATTCTTTCAAAAGAAAATATTGAACCTGATTTTGAGTATGGTAGGCTTGCGGCTGCAACCAAAGGGTATTCAGGAAGTGATTTGAAGGTAATGCTTAAATGTTTGATTTTTTTTTTCTTTGATTTTCTAGTTTTTTGAATTCTTATTGGTGTACTTCCCATCATTGCAGAACCTCTGTGTTGCTGCAGCAATGAGACCAGTTGAAGAACTTCTAGAGCAAGAAAAAAAGGTTTCTTATTTTAAAAAAAATACCCTTCAGCATGATATATGGAAGTCTGATATGTGTAATCTATGGTCCCTTCCCTTGCTAGTGACTTGCTTTGCACTCCACACAATCTGGATTTAGTGCTTTCTTATTCGTTTCCTTTATTTGTTTGCACTTTATAATGCAATTTATGACATGACAATGACCGCATTGCTCTCTTCAAGTTTTTTTTTTTCAATTTGCTTGTCTACACATGCTCAACCATGAAACTCATGATGGAAATATTTTCCAATTAAATTTATTTAATTTTTGGCAACAAAATACAAATAGAATATTGCATAAACACTAAGTTTTTAGTTTTTAGTAAATGATATAGTTTGACGAGTGAATCTCATTGCAAACTCGTTGACGTATCCGTCTAAAGTTCTTTGTTATTTGGGTATTAATATTTATTCGTGCTGCTGTTATTGTTTCTACTAAGTTAGTTCATTAGGAATGCCATATATTTATACCCTTATGTAACTTTGCTTACGCAGGAATGCAGAAATGATGTATCTAAGGTATTAAGGTCACTCAATCTCGAGGATTTCATTCAGGCAAAAGGCCAGGTAGTATATTCATCGATCCCCCAAATGTATTTATTGACTACGAATATCTTAATATGGACTGCTAATCGCTGATTCATACGGTTGGTAGAATTCATTAAAGCTCTTGGTTGATAAGAAGCTAAGTTTTGTTTGTTTCTGGTAAGAAATGTTTATTATTATTGAGTGTGGTTCTATTAAGAAGTAAAAATCACATCTTTGCCCCATGAGGTTAAGATATGAAAAGCCAGTAATATCTTCCATGCCATGCCATGTAACCATATTCATGTCTGCAAGTCAGTCAGTTCACCTTTTATTTATTTATTTATTTATTTTGTGTAGGTGGGACCATCTGTGAGAGATGAATCCACAAGCATTCAAAAGCTTAAGAAATGGAACGAAGAGTATGGAGATAGTGGAGGTAATCCTACGATGCACACATGAGCTTTTGAAGAGGCAGGCATCGAATTGGATTCCAATCATGCAGGAGTAAGTCATAAAGCCAAAAGAGCCTATTGTCTCTGGAGAATCATCAAGCTTCCTGCGGAAAGAAACTTTTTTGAGAAGGCAGCGTTCTTTGCCAGGAAAGATGTACCAAGAGTTATGCTAGCCTGGTTGAAACTGGAAATGTTATTTAACTTTGATCAGTAGCCAAACAACAAATTGAAACAAAAAATAATAATTTAAGAAATAGGAAATACAAATGTGGAATTGTTAGGGGAATTTGAGGGATCAGATGATCAGGGTGATGTGTGTGTTGATAGTGCTTTGGTTGTAATGATAATTTGTGCAACTACGGGGGAGTGGTAGCTGAAGGAGTCATCTCCCAACGACGTGTCCCTGGATTATAAGGCCAAGGCCAACCCTTCATCACTCCTAAGCTAGCTTTTGAGCTTTGGTTCTCATCATCTGATTTTAGAGACCCTACTCTACTATTCCACCGGTGGTGTCGCGTCTAATTCATCTCAAATTGGTATGAGTTAGTAGAAATTTAACGGTCTAAGGATGGTTAGATGCAGGGATTAGAGTCATTTTTAGTGAAGATGAAAAAACAAAATTCGACAAACCACTCGTATGTTGTCACGTAATCACATTAAATTCATTATTATAGAATTGCTCTTCCTCGTAGCCGGAGAGCATGAATATTCATTATGCAGGGAATTTGTATTTTAATTTAAAAAAAATTGCGTTGTTTTGGTGTAATGCATAGTGGATCTGATTATTTATCGTGAAAGACAGAGACCGGTTCTTCTGCCCTGCGTAATTTCCTATGGTTGCAGAGAAATCATCCATGATCCATGATCCAACCGCTTAGAAACCACCAGGAAACATATCAATAAGCCTTCATTTTTTAGCTAAATTTATTTCAAAAGCTATACAAATGACACCAATGAATAACTCCAAAAATGTGTAAGGCTCCTTTCGAAGCTTTGATCTAAAAATAGTTGGAACCAATTTTGTAGGATGGTCAATTTTTTTTTAAATTTATATATTTAATTTATTTTTGATATATAAATATACATCATAATATATTTTTAAATCATTCTTTATATTATTAAAATAGTATTTTATATTATTTTTTATTTAATAATAATTTTTTTATAATTTAATATAAAATAAAAGTAAAAGTTACGACAAACATGAATGTAAATGTAAGATGTGTGGTAAATTTTTTATATGTAATTTAATAATTATAAGAATTGAATAATTTTTTCTAATACATTGAAAAAAATAATATAAAATTATATAAAAAAAAATTAAATATAATACTTCTACTATGTAAGAATGATTTTATAACTTTTTAACTTTTTTCTTCAAATAAAAGTAAATAGACTCTTATAAAGAATCTACTTCTAATGCTCTAAAGTTCTATATGTTTTAATGTCAAACATTCTATGTGGTAAATTTTTTTGAATGAAAATATCTTACGAAAAAAATATTTATTTATTTTTCCGGTAATTGTTTGCATTTTAAAAAATGCTTCAAAAAATATTGTAAAATAAAAATATATTTATTTTACAAGTATAAAAATTCATCCATCACAAGTGTAAAATAAAAAACTATTTATTTTAGAAGTACCATTAGAAATAAAATGGTCAACTACAATGGAAGGGAAAAAATTTGACTCGATGATGATAAACCAGAGAGTAACATGACTTCATAATTTTGGTCTGCTAGTTCAGGAGATTAGTCTTTAAATTCTATTAAATTGAAAACCCAAAACGCATAATTGGTGTTTCTGCAGTCCCCATATACATCTACGTTTGAGTTCTGCAGCAGAAGATCAAACAATCCTCTCACTGTGATAGAACAATGGATTTGTTCTGCATACAATTAGAATGCTTCTTATCATAATCTCATTAAACCACATTGGTATTTGCTCTAGCTTTTGTGATTCTTGGAACAAATATAAAGCTTTCAAGTGAAGGTAGTTCCGGCAATACCCTGCAATGACTGTCGTCCATGAAACATGATCCTTTTTTGGCATCATATCAAAGACCACTTGGCATACATGTCTAAGAGTGAGTTCCCTACATGCCAATCAGTGGGCAGGGCAGATTTTATTGCAAGAGCATGGATTTCCTCTCCATTCAATAGGTTCCCCAACCCACCAGATGCCACAACAAAACTCAACAACGAAAACAGGCCCGGTACCCGCAGCCTACATCTTGCATAGAACGGAAAACCTGCAATGCTTCTTTATAACAACCATTCTGGACGAAACCCACAATCATGGAATGCCTAGACAAATCGTTCGAGTTGTGAAGTGCAGTGCACAGCATTTGACTTGCTCACATTTATACCTTTATTTTAGGCTTACCAACTTGGGAAAATTAAATATCCAGACATCAAAACATCAATAAATTAAAAGTCTATAATTGAGTGTCCATCTTTAGCTAACATCTGAGGCTGACATTGATTTGTTAATGGGGAAAGGGCTTAAAAGTCTCATCTTAAAGCAGATATCCAAACCAACGGCAGCACAAACAAAGATCATGAGATTCTCAAATACATAAATTGAACTGTCAAATGCATTTGATAATAAATTCTCTGTGTCCAGATCTGCAGGTGCATCCAATTTAGAAAGACCTACACCATAAATTTACATTCCATCAGGAAAAAAACTAAACTGAAAAGAAAAACTTATGTTTATAAATAATTATAACACAACCTTTAACAAAGCCAAAAGCTGCAGCTATTCCCGTTTTGAGCTGAAGATTGTCTAAATCACGTCTTACTGCATATCGAAAGGTGATTCCAAATAATGCACAACTGATGAAAGTGACTGCTGAAACAAGTATTAGTTCAGAACTACTAGTAGCATGTGTGAGAGATATAGGGAGCCCTGCAAACATGCCTAATAGGGCAGATACAAGTGCTGCTTTCACTGACTCCAATCTTTCTTCATCATTGTCAATTTCCTCCACTGATTTTTTCATAATAACATCTTCAGCTAAAACTCCATCGATACTTAGTGAACGTTCTGCCTCTTCAACCATCATTCTTGCTTCTAGTATATGCTTCTCACATTCTTTAATCTTGAATGTTTACATGATTAAATATAATTAGCAACATGGAGAGAGAGAATGTGTGGCCTATGTAGCTTATTACGTGTTATATGAGGGGTTCAAAAAAATTACATGATTCAATAAAAGATTAAATTGTGTTCATGATAAAGACCATGAAAATTAAGTATAGCAGTATATTGCCATATAATTACGTCGCATGGAGCTTCTTTATCAAAGCAATGAAACTTTAGTCACTTTTTCGAGGGCACCTAAATTTTCAAATATCATCTTTTAATTATCATCTTCAATCCATTACTCTAAATTTTACTCTATGAAGTACATTCTCCATTAAAAATAACATATTTTCTTTATTTTCTTTTGGACCACGACAATGTTATAAACCATGCCTCTACTTTGAGCTGTTACTTCTGACAGAATTAAGAGGCATATCCTCATGGCATTATTGTTTAAACTATAATTAGCCAGGTTTGGCCTCCTATGACATTTGTTTTGCAAGTATATATCCTCAAGTATGGTAAGACTCATATGCCCAATTGGCCATACAAGTGCCAATAATTCCCTAATAATTTAGCCAATCACAGATGCCAATGATCCCGAGCTGTTGGTTTCACTTTCTCCTATCACTTTTATCTCATTTGGTTGATGTGTTACAATTATAGTTGGTTGTCTTTATCGTGTTTCATTGTTGGCTACTGCTTGTGAAAGTTGCAGTCATAGGATATACTAGCACATACATGCTATGTGTAGGGTTTTAGGTAGTTGAGCACAATAGAATTTAGGCTACTAATGTATTATTCTAGACCTTACCATGTTTATGTATATGATCCCGTTGTGGTAGTGACTATGGCCTAACTTAGATGTATTTTACTCCATGGAACCTTATATTTGTGATTGCAAACATTGGAAGTTGATATGCCATGGTTCATATTGGGTTGTTTATACATATATACCAACCAGGTGAAAAGTTAAGATAGCACCCGATTACTTCATTTTGGTGTCTATCACCATGAGAGTTATTTAGGCTTCCAGATTTGAGGACAGAACAATCATGGTCCATAGACACGACATGGTCCCTAGCAGAGTATACAGTCCACGCTTTTGTGCGTGTTACGTTAACCTTATAATCTAGAATGTTGGTCAATAAATTAAATTGCGCATTTAGTTGATGCTGACATGGAAAAAGGGAAAAAAAACTCTTACGTATTGAAGAACCAGAATCGAAAGAGGAACAAACCTCGGAAACTTTGCCCTCAAGCTGTTCGACGTAATTCCTCAGAAGCTTGGCCTCAATTTCTTGCTTTTCGATCTCCGCAAGCTCCATCTTCGCCCTCTCCACTCCATGCGCCGCACTGTTCAACCCCTCCAGCAAGCCCCTGTTCTCTTCTCTGTGCATCAGCTCCTCCACTCGCCCGGAGACCATGCCAGACAAAGCCTCCTTCAATCCACCGCCGGCAACCTCGCTCTGCTCCGAGCTGCTGTTGATGCTACTACCACTGCATTTCACGGTGAAAGTCGCCGCCGGCGAGGATGAAACCCTGACGAGGACGGGGGTGAAAGCAGCAGTGTTGAGGAAGGACCTTTCGGTGACCAGGAGGGTGGGGTTTGAGGAGGATAGCAGACTTGGCATCGTGTTTGATGATGCTCTTTCGTTGCGTTTCGGCTAACGTAAAATATGTTACCTCAATATCTTTTGTCAATGGCGCATAGTATGGAACAGAAATTGACCAAGGACTCATACGTAGGGGTGGGTGTAAAATGGTCCAGCCCGGCCCGTAATGGGGCGGGCTTAAACGGGCCAGTCCGTTTAGGCCCGTGTTCTAAATGGACTGGGCAAAGCTTGGCCTAGCCCAGCCCTCGCAGCAATTCGCGGGAGCCCGCAGGCTGGCCCGTTTTTTTTTTTTTTTTTTTTTTGATTTTTTAATTTTTATTTTTTTAAAATTATAAAGTAATCAATATAATTTTATCAAACTAATATTATTTCAATTTTATTTTACACTTGTTCATCTATGAAATTAAATTACTGAATTAAAATTATATAACATAATATATGTATTAAATTTTAAGGTATTTATAGATAAAAAAAAAAAACCCGCGGGCTAGCCCGCAGCCCGCACGGGCCAGGCCTAAATGGGGCGGGCTTAAACGGGCCAACCCATTTAGGCCCGCAATTTAAACGGACCGAGCTTTGCTCGGCCCGG
Source organism: Taxillus chinensis (assembly GCA_023512835.1). Lineage (NCBI taxonomy): Eukaryota > Viridiplantae > Streptophyta > Magnoliopsida > Santalales > Loranthaceae > Taxillus > Taxillus chinensis. The sequence continues at coordinate 41,823,134 of CM042087.1, forward strand.
CCCGTCCCAAGCCCGCAAGCCCGCAGGCTTTAGTCCGTTTTACACCCCTACTCATATGAAAGGCAAAAGCTGTCCGGTTGCTACGGCCTAGTTTGGTAATAAACAACATCAGAATAAATTTAAAAAGTATTTTAAGTTTTAAAAAAAGTATTTAGTAACTAAAAATAAAATTACTGAAGAAATGATCATGAAAGAATTGAACTGTCAAATGAGAGGTGGCAATTAAAGAACTGACTGAGATGAGGTTCAATTGAAATATAGGTACAAACAAGACATCTTGTAGAAGTAGGTCATCATGCAGTTTAACATTGCCAGCATATTGAGCCACAATACGTAAATTATCAGGAAGATGTACAGTAGTGTGAAAGATTAAATGCAGTGAAAGAAAGAGATTGGCTTGACTGCATGTGTGGCATGTTGCACCAGAGTCTACTATCCACAGATGTCCAGATACCAAAGACGAATGAAGTACCGACAGGAAAACAAGTACCTGTATGACAATTTGAAGTAGAAATATTGCAAGATGAATTGGCAGTATAGTTGTCTAGTCGTGCAGAAAGCAAAGAAGTTAGCTTATCATACTGAGCTTGACTCAAAGTATGAACAAAGCTCTCTACAGATTCGGTTTTAGCACTAGAATTAGAATCATGATTAAATGCATATGCACGGTGTACATTAGGAGTTGAAGGAACTCCATCCATACTTATGATTCTTATAGCTTGGAGGATAACCATGCGACTTAACACTTATCTATAACATGACCATGAAACTTGCAATAAGTGCAGTAAGGCTTATTGACACCTTCACGTCGTTGTGGCTTGAGTGTAGATTTAGTCTCAGTATTACGTTTATCAGTGACAGCAAAAGCGACATTCCCAGAAGACAAATTACCACTGTCATTGCCTGTATCAGTAGAAGTTATCTTGCGTTGTTGTTCCTCTTGTGCAACCAGAGAAAATGCACGATTAATGGGTGACAACATATCCATCAAAAGAATCTGACCATTATGTACTTCATATGATAATGATCTTGTAGTTTCTTGACACCACCACAGGTACATTTACCACAAGAACAAGAAGGGCGCTTTAAGCCCCGCGGGGGCAGGTCAGCTGGTGTGCATTGTGCCTGGGAGGCCACGACGCCTGAGATCGATTCGCACTGGGGGCTTGAGAGAGGGATTTATTTCCCACCCCGTTGACTTACCTGTGGACAACCCACCAGGGCAGGTGGGACCACCGGGGATTAGTCTTGCGTGGCGGCGGTCAGGGCAGGCTACCGGTGTCACGACCCGAGCGGCGTGGTGCTGGCGGGACGTTTCTTAGTGGCACGATTCGGGAATGGATTCGTGCTACGTAAAGGAGAGGGGTTGGTTGAAGCGTAGATGGTGCGCCGGAAGGTTCCGGCGGTTCGTGGAGGAGAACGGATGGAACCCCTTCGGAGTTCGGACGTGCCGACCCGGTTGAATGCGGGGAGCACGCCGCTAGTCGAGGACTTGACGTTGAAGAGGGATTTGGCCATCCTTACACAAGCGGTCGGGAAGCTGGAGCCGTTCTCCCTGATGAGCCCGGTGGCGGGCGAAACCGGTCTACGTGCGTTTCAACCCTCAAAGGCTAAACTTAGCGGATCGTGGATAGAAGCTAAGTGCCCCAATGGGTTGAGAGGCGCGAAACCGACCCGTGACACGGGCGGTGCGTGTGAGGGGGCCCGGACGGTAAAACTGGTGCTAAGGGGCCCAGCGGAGCCGAGACTCATCTTGCTCGATCTCTTATCGTCTGCAGCGAAGCTTACGGTCTGGTACGAGAGAATACCCTGTTACCAAAAAAAAAAGGACGCTTTAAATTATTTATTAATATACCTTTTTCATCACGTTGGCCTAATTTATCCAGTCATTTAATTTTCCATACTACTATTGGCTCCTGCTTTGCACAAGTACCTTTCACTACATTGTGCAACCCTGCAACCATCCCAAAGAAACTTATAAATTTTAATTAATCACTTTTGCGCTATCATAGTTGCAATAAAAATTATAAGTGCAATGGGCAGATTTCCTTATCTCCTCCTATTTTGTGTTGAAAAATTATACATGCAATGGGCAGATTTCATCGGGCCGCTTTGCACGAAATATATGCTGGGCTTTTTCCTTGTAGTTTGATTATTTCAATTCCCTGCTGGGCTTTATCTGCTGGTTTTGGTTTTAATACGAATATATTAGTCACGTTCCAATTCCCTGCTGGGCTTCTCTCCTCCTCGTGTAAATTAATTATACGAATATAATTAATTCCTCCTGCAAAATAATACGATTTTTTTTTTTGAATTGAAGCATTTATCTACCAAATTAGGATTTGATTAAAACATGCTTAACTCATTTACTCAAAACAGATGAAAATAATCACTTTCAAAATATTTGATGATTCGATGAGGAAAAAAAAAACCTAAAATCATTAGCTGTAGCTCAATATCAACCATGTAAAAGAATGTAGATCCCGATTTTTAGCTGTAATTATTTATTATTTTAAAATTTGAACATGATTATTTTATTTGGAGGTATTAAATACTATTTTAGCTTGGCCAGACAAGGCGGAAAATAAAGTGGCCTATATATTCTGTGCAAATGCAATATAAATACAAGCAGTTCGGACAAGAAGACCATAAAATGGTTACATTTGATATATAGATTACAACAGCCTCATCTTAGGCGGTTAGGCCAATGTGAGATCCTCTGGAAGAGACTGATGACCCTTGCAGGTATCAGTGCATAAATTACGGCAAGCATAAATCATTGCTGAATGGAAACCAACAGGGTTGTCTATAAATACAAAGTGCCCCGCCTGCATTCATTCATCAGGAGTTACTTAGCCCAAGAAATCACAGCATAAAAAAGAAGAAATCACAATTCGAGGTTGACGAGAAAGTTATTCGAAAAGTTAATGAGAAGTGCAAGCTTAGAAAATTCTTTAAAAAAAGAAGAAGCAGAAGCTTAACAAAATTCAAATTAAAACTATGTGCTCGTGTTTTTGTGTATGCATGTGTAAAGAACAGCAGTGGGTGGGGGGGCATAGGAACCAACCCGAGGGACCCGAATGATTTCACACGGAACCTTCATTTCCTTGCGAGCTTCTTGAGCCCCTTGGTAGTTCATCCAATCTTCAGTGCCATAAATGAAGGTTGTTGGTACTTTCCAGTTTTTTGCACTAAAACCCAAGAAAGAAAGAAAAACAAAATTGGATGTGACTAATTACCAAGCAAGTAGTTTTCGAATGGTCCCATAATTTTAAAGTAGCAAAAGAGGCTTTCTGGCATGACATTGATTATGAAGTCAAAACCATGCATCAAGTCTTTGCAAAATCAACCAAAACATGGCAGATTTAGTCGCTTTCATCAGTTCGTGAGAAGGCGAAACAAAAGGTTGAAAGCAAAGCATGAGAAAAGATTACTGTGACGGGAGCATTGTCAACAATAAAGCTGTTCAAGGCAGCCCAGGCAGATGGTTGAGCTGAAAGGATATCCATCAAGACCCAGGAGAATGTGTAAAAATAAGTAGAACCTGCACTATAAAAATAAGAAGAATCTGCGAACCTGTGTAAAAGGGGCATTCGAGCAAACGCTCCGAAAGAAAATATATATTTTAAGCACAGCTCTCCACTAGCTTTGGCTGCCAAAGTATGATATACATAATCTGCAGTCCAAATAGTTGCCAAGCAAAAGCAATTTGTCAGTAGCTTTCCCCTAATAAAATGCTATTAAATGCTATAGAACGAACAAGTTATCGCAAGATACCCGTTAATAATTTTGACTCATCTTGAGTGAGAACTTCTCCAGTTGAATAAGAACCAAACCTAGCAGTTGTGTACTTGCGCACCATATCTGGACCCCAAGGACCTAAACCTCTACATAAATTGTGAAGAAGAATTTATTAATGAAATAAGAAGCATCTATTACCTATGTAACATCAAAAAAGCATTTATGACTCACTGGGAAAAAAAACATCCACGTAATAATGGGGATGCATTCATGAATCACCAAGGCATGACAATTAAATGCAACAGGAGCGGCGCTCAAGTGTCTCAACTCTTCTATATTTTAACAGATAACTGTAATGAGAAATTACAGAGATCCTCATAAAATTATATTTCTCACTATAGCCATTTGCAAAGTCAAATTGTATCCCACCCTACCTATGCCTTGTCCTGTTTGTATTTATGTTAAAAGTAACTGAAAACAACTTGCCCTAATGCTCCTAATCTCATAAAGCAGTAGATAAAGTAACAAGTGTTGAACGACAATTAACGTGACAGGGAGACAGTAGAAAGTTTTGGATATTGGGTAAGTGAGCATGGATGGCATGTACACACTGTGAGTGCAGACATATTACATAAACATTTATTTTTATATAATCTCTTGAGACTTCGCATCTGATTAGGCATGCGTTGAAGATATCAAAAACAGATTTAATACATGAGACTATTAGTGGAAGAGGAAAAGGTACACGCGCAAAACCAAATGGGCTGCTGCAAAGCATTACAATAGAAAAATAATACCTGACAAGTTTTTGAGGAGTAAAATTTGACTCCCATAGATGATTTATAATAGCTCCTTTCCATGTTGCTCTGAACCTAATAAGCCGCTCAGACATACTATCTGCTTCTGATGAAAATCCAGCAGGTCCAACTAAAATCAAGTGTTGAACATGCTCAGGATGCTATGACATAAAAAAAAAAAAAGCAGTATCAATACACGAATATGCCGTTATATGCCTCTCCGTATTTGCATTGGGATGTAATTACCTTGAGAGCATATTTAGATGCAACATACCCTCCAAAAGAATGGCCTAGTAGTATAAAGTTGCTCAGATTTTTGGCTTTCCGCCATTCCTCAAATGAATCGATGAACCAGGCCTCAGTTTCTGCATGAAAATTTAAAGACATGAATATAAGCTTTGCACATACGAATCGTAGCGTATCACTCCTTCTATGACAATATATATAATGAATGTGGTGTAAGACCTGCAAAGGTATGCACTCTATTTTCTCTCTTTAACATTCCTTTATATCAATCCTGTACAGCATGCACAAAAGAATACAACAGCGGCTGGCACAATGATAGGGTCCATTTCTAGTGAGGTTTTCCATGCTTATTTCCCCTTTATTCTTGGTGTGCCAGTGTGTATAGGTGGTGATTTTGAGTGAAAATTGGCTTTTATAGTGAGGCTTTTTCTGAAAAGAGGTCAAACTGAAGCAACAATTTTAAAACAGGAGTAACTTTTGATCTGGAAAAAGTTAAGTACTTATAATATATCAAATTGAAGAGCACAAAAAGATATACAAGAAAAGCTGGAAAAAGCAGCCAAAAATCAGCCCTGGAGGATGGTACGACCATGTCAATTACCTGACACAGTTGTGTTGTCATTTTTCATTCGGTAGAGAAGTATTATTTTAATAACACAAAAATGTCACTTAATCGACACAATTGTGATGACAAACACGGCTGTGTTGCAGGCACTGTAACATATTTCTGCCATGTTTTGCCATTTTTGAAGACGAGAACAATAAGGATTCAAAGGAGAGGATTCAGAGCTTGAAAGAGGATATTTTCAGGAGGAGTTTGTGACAGAAACTCCAATAGAAGATCTACAAATAGAATCCAATGAGGAACACATGATTTATGCAATTATGAGACTGAGTTTTCTCTTCTCTTTCCTATCTTTGTTTGAAACTTATAGAATGGTCTTATTATGAACTATTTGTTGAACTATGATTTGTGAGTAATTTTATCCCTGGGACTGAGCATAACCCATTGAAGTATGGACTTTCACTTGTGAATTTATCACTAATTAAATAATTGAATTCCTTAAATTTGTTCTAAAATTTTATATGCGTGACCTTTTTATTTATGAATATAATTGAAAATTAATTTGAATGAGCAAAAAGTGAATACTTAATCCTAGATTATAGGAAATTGAGATATTATTAAGGGGAAAACCAAAAGAGAAAATTATAACTCAAGCTTCTGGCATTTTAGGAATTGGGTGAATGGCGCTGGAAGGTGAAGTGTAATCTCAGAACCCTAGAAGAGAACATATAAAAACATCAAAAGTGTTTTAACTTGTGTGAGGAGATTCAACTATTAAGAGGATATAGGTTCAACTTAGTTGCATTCTGAAAAGGTAATTGAAACAAACGTGTCATTGTAGCCTGAAAGTGTGCATCAACCATTATATGCCAGATTGCCTTTAAGATTTAATTGGAAAATTAAAGAGAAATTTCATAATTGTATCCATTCGTAGGAGATTCCTCAATCCAAATTTCTCTAATTTGAAAGACCTTTGTCATTTTAACCCTTATGATTAGAATTTCTTAGTAATCTAGATAAACTAGTATAATAATCAAACTTCTAATTTGGGTTTGAAAGACGCCTATCTAGCTTATTATATTGACCTGTATTTACCGGCTTGTTATTGCAACATCATACACTTTTGATATATAAATTTAAAACATTATATAACATGAATAAATATTAATTAAAATTCAACTATTTTATCACATCAGCCTTTGGATTAAAATATATCACATATTAATACAAAATGTGTACTTAAATGCAAAATGTGAAGTGTACTTGAAATGACAAATCAAACACAAAATTAAAAGACAGGCGAAGTCAATAACCAAAGGATATTGACATGACTTCATGTTCATACTTGCGTGCTTCCCCAATAGGGCTAGAAAAGAATGGTTTTCTCTCCCGTACAAAAGATACTAGAAAATCTATTATCACATCATATACTATCTGAGAGTGCATCATTAAGAAAATCTAACTGATTTGAATGTGAAATGCTTTTCAGAAAGCCACGGGTAAAAACAAGAATAAATCACTATGAACTTCCCTTGCCATTAGCAGTGAACTATTAAAATTTAAACTTTTGAAATACAGAGAAGTTAACTAATTTTGAGCATATAGAAACAATAGTTAGAACATCAATATGACACAACTCTCAAGTGTACATAACATCAGCTTAAACCAACATTTATAGTCTCCTTATTAAAATCTTCAGTGTTCAACTAAAATTGGGATAATAAGAGGACAAATAAATAAATATAGGGTATTTTCCCTTGATTGCCACATAGTAGAAAGAAAAAATGATTGAGCAAGACAATTGTAGAATGTATTTGTGTCTACAATTTAATTATTACAGGTATGACATCAGTGTGATGAAGAGGAATAATTTTCAAAGAAAATGTAAGACAGAAAGAGAGAAGCTTATTTATACTTTTGAACAATAAAGTAATCCAAACACAGAAATCATAACAACAAAGTGGATAGCAATGAAAAAGGAAAAGTATTTAGTATGAGTTAATATAAGAGCATCCACATTGAGTTCCCAAAATCTTTATTTTTCCTAAAATATATGGATAAATTTTGAAAAAAAAAATAGAATTTTGAAATAGAAAATGAATATTGCTCAAGTATATTTAGGAATTTACTATTCAATTTTCAATTTTTTTATATAATTTTTATATTTTGTTTGATGCATATATTTTTGAATGGATATAATAAGTGAAAAAGAGATAAAGAAGTAATAAATAGAAAATATAAAAAATATTATTTTAATATAATACAAAAATCATAGGGAATGAGATGTATAAGATTTTTTTAAAATGAGTAAAATTTAGAATAAAATTTTAGAGTCATTTTTAGCTAAAATTCACCTGTATGCTCTAAGCACTCAAAAGAGCTATAACTTTGTTTTTTTAAATGTTTTGGCAAATTGACTTACATCTTTTACTTATTTTTAAAGTTAAAGAAATGCTTATAGTGCACACGACTTATAAGCAAATTATTATAAAACTAAAAATTTATATCCTTATTAGTCATAAGTGTTTTATAAAAAAGAAAGTGAAAAGCTCTTTATTTTTAAAAAGTCACAAGCGCCTTATAAGTCATAGGCATGAGCACATTTTATAAGCACTGCCGAACGGCCTCTAAATATCCAGCGACGAAGTAAGACTTGATGACTAACCTTCAGTGCTTTTGCATGTGAAGTCAGGCCTGCTTGATCCACCCCATCTGAGAGAACAAACAATACAAAGAGGAAAAGCTAAGGTTATTGGCATTAAGGCTGTCGAAGCTGCTTTTCAAACAATGATAATTGAAACCAATAAAAAAAACTTGAATAGGTTGAGGGCTTAGAATATTGGATTTCCAAATCATGAGAATTTATTGACCACATTTAAAAAAAAAAGTAAAGTAAATACTAAAACAAGCGTGAGAATTTATTGATCCCATACCATGAAGTATGAACTATAACTCCTGACTTTTAAAAAGTATATACTAAATATTTAAGATTTGGTATTTGTCAAATATAAGTTGAGCAGATCAAATGTACAAGTCCAAAACAAACTTGGGGTAATCAAGAGTTCCAATCCATAACAGCAAATGATAACACAGTAGGTTACATAACAGAGGCATTCTCAATTAGTAAGCGCGAACAAAAGAAAACAAGACATTAAAAAAAAAAAATTACCCAAGCTGATCAATTGCGATAATTCTGAAATGTTTGGCAAGAGCATCGAAATTCCGGAAAAAGAAACCCTGGGAAGCAGCATATCCATGAACCATTACGAGGGTGGGGGAACCATCTTTGCCGTCGAAGGTGAGTGTGTTGATAAACCGGGGCTCATTGCTGGAAGAACGAAACCACCTAACCTTGGAACCAGGCGGACCAGATCCAATATTGACTTGCTCTTGGACATAAGGAGTCCTGCCCAATTCAACCATCGTTACATCCTAAACAAAAAGCCTCGTCGATTACAACACATGCTCGTCAAGTATTTGAGTTGAGGAGCAGCGTGAACTAGGGTTTCGAAAACACAAACAATTATTGTTGGGAGTTGGGGAAATTAATTACTTGACGATAGAGAGAAGACGGTTTTCGGCGGCGAGAATATGGTCGGTGGAAGTGGGAACCCAACGGAGAAAAGAGGGCCACAGCGATCTGGACCCTGATTTCGACGACAACGACGAAGCTGGTGGTGGTGATGTAGAAGAAGAAGAAGGAGAAGGAGGAGGAGGAGGAGGAGGAGGAGAAAGAGGCGGCGCCGATGATGTTGTAAGGCCGACCTTGCTCATCTCTTGGGCCAGGGTTGCGACCGAAATGGAACCTCGAGGGCGGCGTAACCGGAGGCTCATACGACAAATCAATCACAGGTTGTTCGGTTGGAGCCGACGAAGACGATGAGGGGGATTTACATAGCAATGCAATAACGGTAAGCAGTGACGACAGCGTTGAGTATCGAGGTTTGACTCTTGCCTCATTCGTGAACCGGAGAACGTTCCCGGAACCAGAACCTGAACAATGCTGACCCACCCACCATCGTTCGTCGTCAACCGTGACGACGTTACGTGAGCTGCTTTACATCATTTTTTTAATTAATATTATTTATTTATTTATTTATTAAAACAAATGATGTTCCGATTTTCCCACCGGATCAAATGAAGCAAGAAAAAGCAGCAATTCCACTCAATAATTTGTAGATTCATGGAAGCGTCTGTCTGTCTGTCTGATTGTCTGTAAAGAAAACGGCAACCAACCCTAACGTGACATGTCATAATTCCATAAACGGCACCGCAAATTCTCATCCGACGTGGCATCATCACCGACCTTCATTACTCTAATTTTGTTTTGAGATATATATATATATATTTAGCTATTTTAGTCAAATTTTATCTATAAATTTATTTTTGTAAAATTTGACTATTTTTTTTTTACTAAATTAAATAGTAAACTCAATACTTTTTAATTATGTTAATATAATATTATTTTTTTTATTTTTTGCTCTCTTTCTCGTCTTGCCACCTAGCCAACGCAGGCCAATCGCATTGTTGTCCTAGAATAATCGATGGATATGGATTATGGAACAACAACACTAACGAGGATGCAAATACGAGGTATACTATTGTTGTTGCGATCAACCAAGAGCAGCAACCGAAACAAGAAAAACAACCCAAATGGCAAAACCCCATCCCCTCAATTTTGTCGCACCAACAATAGAACATGGGAGGGAACCAGATTGCAAAACAAACAAAGCAAATCGTATTTGTCTGACACCCAACCCATCAAAAGGTTCCAAAATTCAAATAAAAAGCATATGAATAATCAACTACATACTGGAGATGCACAGGTTTGCCGTATCAGGCACAGAACATAGTGGAATCCAACACTTCCAAACCTCCAGCCATCAATCAGTGATCACACGTCTTTGTTGCCATCATTTCCCATTTGGTTATTATTCTACTTTTTCTCTCAAATTTTTAGATATATAGCTCATATATATATATATATATAATGTTTTCTTCTATATGCTCAAAACTCAAATCGTCGCTCAGTAACAACAAGCGCTATGGGGTGATCCCAACATGAGGTGCTTTAGAGGACCACCAAGTGAAGTTTAACTCTAAGCTTTCGGTGCCAAACCAAGTGAAGTTGTAATTAAAGCACACGGGACAGTGAAGCATTCAAAAGACTACATCAATGGGGAATATATATATATATATATGTATCACGTCCATTTTCTTACCACACCACATATAAATTTAACTATAGGAAATAAAAACAAACCACGCCACCACCATACTCTTCTACTCGGCTCTTGATTGACCAGCACGGGATGAAAGAATGATGCCAACAATGAGACCATACAGGGCAAGGGCTTCCGCAAATATGAGAATAAGAATCATCCCAACAAAAAGCTTTGGCTGTTGGGCATTGGCTCTGCAAAATTTTAATTTCACAATCAAACAGAAAGCTAGAGATGTCAACAAAATAGATAAGCTCTCGAGTATACAACTTGAAAAAAAAAAGTTAAATATGTAACCATTCTACACAATCAGTAAAACATGGTCATGGTATTGATACACACCAGACCACATACGAATGTACAAATTTCGGACGCACGTCCCAAAGCCTCCAACAATACACAGCACAAAGTAATTAAAATTAATTAAATATTGAGAGAGAGAGAGAGAGAGAGAGAGAGAGAGAGAGAGAGAGAGAGAGAGAGAGAGAGAGAGAGAGAGAGTGAGTGAGTGAGTGTGTGTGTGTGTAAGGGGGGTACCTAACACCAGCATCGCCCACGATCCCAATGGCCATGCCGGCGGAAAGGCCAGCGAGGCCACAGGCCAGACCGGAGGAGAGATGGGCGTAGCCATCGAACAGGTAATAAGATTTGGCCTTGGGATTGATTCCGGTACTGATGATGACAGCAATGATGAGACCGTAAATACCCAAAACACCAGCCATAACCACGGGGACGATGGACTTCATCACAAGCTCCGGCCTCATTACCCCCATGGACGCCACACCTACCCCACTCTTCGCCGTCCCATACGCTGCTCCCATGCCTTTGCACGTGTATTCATTCAACAAATACCAACAACTCAGATCTACCCATATCAAAAACTATACATACAAAGACATACATACATATATACGTATAATGGAGTGAGGGAAGTGCGGAGAGAATGGACTCACAGGAGAAAACTAGGGCGGCTGCGGCTCCCAGGAAGCCGAAGAACGGTGCGGTTTCATCGCCACTGAATGTTGATACCATTTTTTAAGGTTTCGATTCGGCCAACAATCGATCTGATCGGAAATTTTTGTGAGTGGCGACAACTGCTGTCCTTCTCCTCGCCGCGTGATCTACCAGCCCTTTTCCTTGTTTCCCTTGTGGAGTTGTGGTCTGCGAATATCATCGACCATTGAAGCTGGTGAAATGAAGATGAATCGAAGCCTGGAATGCGAAATGACATAACTAGCCCTTTGAGACAAATTAATTGCGCTTTAGGCTTCTTTTTTTTTTTCCGCTGACCCTATTAATAATTTATGCCGTCAAAATATTTTACGAAAAAAGAGAAGCTATTTTGGAAATAATTAATTTTTTTCAAATTCTAAAAATATGAGACATAATATTATAATATGATTATAATTTAAAATCTGTTTTTAAAACACTTGTGGTTAGGTACAATTCAGGTGAATTTGGTGAATGTTTTTAAAAATAATAAATTTAAATAAATTTAAAATTATTTAATTTTAAAATCATTTTTAAAAGCTATTTATAATTATTTTGTATTTTTAAATTTAAACTAGATTTTAATAAAAAACTCAAATATTATTTTTTACATATATTTCTTTGGGAGACTCAAAGTACATTTTGATGGATGTTTGTATGCACATTATATTATATAACATTGTTGGCGACATTGTTGGGATTGTTGCTATTATTATTGGAAGCACCATTAGAGGTTTTGGCATTCACATTGTTGGTGTTTGCAAAAAATGATGCTGATTAAGGGGGGGGGGGGGGGGGGCAATCTAGAATGTATATTTTTGAGGATCAAAGTATTGTCTGAGCATTGGACTGCTATTGGAACATCTAACAACTATCTGAGTGTTTGACTTCTATTCAAGTTTTTGACAATTGTTTGGGCATTGAAATAGTATACAAGCATTAGAAATAGTATCCGAGTAACAAAACATTGTCAAAGCATTAAATTCACTATCTAATTTTCGATTATATGCTTAGCTTAGTCTTATTAGATTAACTGGTCGCATTGAAGAAAGGTAAACAATTCAATGAAACAATTTGTTCGAGAGATTTAGTCTTTGTGAAAATCTTATTTGCATAGCCTCTTTGAAATTCTTAAATCACTACGAAGGCATTATGTTTGTTTGATAACGCGAATTATGCTTAAAAATCCACTCTCCAAGTAACTTGATATGCCCATGTAACTTGGCATATAATTTATGTTAAATTAGTAATATTTTTATTAATTAATATTGTCTAGCTTTCCTAAAATATTTTTATAAGTTAATTAAATACTAATTCATTTGAAAATAAAAACTAATGGAAAACTTTAACATTATTATTTATTAACCTAACAATGTTCCGGATAAAGTAGTTAATGGTTTTATTGAAATAATATTGGTAGCACCTTCAAAAGAACTAAAACGAATTTTAATGTACAAAGTCAAAATTATAAGACAGGAGAAAAATGTTATGACTTATGATAATTTTTAAGTATGTTAATTATTCAATATGATAAAAAGCAAATAAGTATTTATTTGCTCTACTAATGAATACACATTTTTTTTTCATAGATAGATAAATTGAAAATGATAATATTTAAATGATATTAATAATATTTATCGTGAATCACTATTTTTAAAAATATATATATTAATTATACCTAAGATCTAACATTATTAATACTAGACTAACAATACCTTTACATATAAACTCTTTATTTCATTCAAACTCGAGCACACCAAACCAAATTGCTAGAAAAATAAGGCTGCTCCATGACAAGAGTGCTTCCAAGTAATTATTATTACATGTAAAAGTCGCAACTCTTCAGAAACATCTTCATGATAAGAATAATGGCAGTCAATAGATTTTAGTCTAGAGGATTTCGGATCACAACCTTCTAGTGACATTATCATGATTCATGGGTGAGATAGGGGTAAAGAGAGTCCATTTACACAACAAGCTTCTAGTGACAATCATTTACTCGATTTCTTAAAATCATAAAATAAATTTCAGTTAAATATATCTAGTTCTGGTCAAAAGGAACTTATGCCAGTAGAAAAGATGTATATATATCAGATAATATATATATGCAAAAAAATAAATTGTCAGATATTATGTTATTGCAGACCAAAGCAGCAGCATTTTGACTATTACCAACATATCGTCTAACAACATATAATACAATATCAGCTCTTGGATTGCAACTTAAAAACACGCGATTTTTACCCTCTCTTGGATTCCAGAGAGGGTATATGCCCTTTTTTTTTTGTTAACACGTGAGTCAACTGTGTCAAAATTAAATGTCCGTCCTTGAAGCTTCCTGAACAGTGAATACCATCTAAAAACTATGGTAAAAAAACTACTATCAAAAGTTGGGCAACATAATTTTCACTTCCCTATTCTTTCGAAAAAAATAAACAGTGAAAATACATCCTTGGAAAGAAGAAAACAGGGCCACGGAGTTTTTTCAAAAAAACAAAATAAAGCCAATAGGACTAAAGGCACAAACCTAATCCTGATTTAAAAAAAAAAGTGGGATGAACGAGAAAAATCAACATGATTGCAGTAGAAAGTCATGAAGCTAAGATACTTCACAATGTCTGTCATATAACGTGAAACATAACAAACAGCATTTGACAGATCGCATAAATGGATTGGGAAAAAACAACAAACGCATAAACATTATTTCAGAGAAGATACTTATTACTAATTCTATGGTCTATCATCAGCAGAATCAATAGGAACAGTTCCACACAGACCACTTCCCAAAACAATCATATGCAGCAGAAGGAAAAAATTTCAGTAGTAGTACTTTATATATATAACCTTCATTTCTAAACGCATCAAATAAATTTAATTCTTGTAAACCAAACCATGCCACCACCGTACAGAAGGCACTCTACTCGGCTCTTGACTGACCAGCACGGGATGAAAGAATGATGCCAACAATGAGGCCATACAAGGCAAGGGCTTCAGCAAAGATGAGAATAAGAATCATTCCAACAAAAAGCTTTGGCTGTTGGGCATTGGCTCTGCAAAATTTAATTACACAATCAACCAGAACGGTAAAGAATTCAACAAAAAAGATAAGCTATAAATTATATACCATCAATCCTACTCCCCAAGCATATAATAGAAATATACTTTTTTTATTTCAGTGTGTATAATTGATATATAGCAAGAGAAGCAAAAAATTGCATAAGCTAAACAAGAATAGAATTCACTACGATGCTATTTTTATTTTTATTTCTTCATTTTAAGAATCTCCAAAAGGGCGATGCTCATACGTCCTAGCAGAACATTAGATAATATTAACTATCCTCGGTCAACTTTGCATTAAACAATTAAAGCTTGAACAATTTCATATATATTGAATAAAAAGGGAGAGAAATATCCACGCATATACACTAAAATATATAATTTATGCGTGCATAAGATCTCAAATCATTTGAGATATTAGCGATACTTCAGAATCTGGGACAATTCTATATTTGATCATGGTACAGACCATACCGCATAGAAATTTACAAATTCGGGAGGAACGCGCCAAATAATCCAACAACATAAAGCACAAAGTAACTAAAATTACATAAATATTGAGAGAGAGAGAGAGGTACCTGACACCAGCATCGCCCACGATCCCAATGGCCATGCCGGCGGAAAGGCCAGCGAGGCCACAGGCCAGACCGGAGGAGAGATGGGCGTAGCCATCGAACAGGTAATAAGATTTGGCCTTGGGATTAATTCCGGTACTGATGATGACAGCAATGATGAGACCGTAAATACCCAAAACACCAGCCATAACCACGGGGACGATGGACTTCATCACAAGCTCCGGCCTCATCACCCCCATGGACGCCACACCTACCCCACTCTTCGCCGTCCCATACGCTGCTCCCATACCTTTGCACGTGTATTCATTCAACAAATACCAACAACTCAGATCTACCCATATCAAAAACTATACATACAAAGACATACATACATATATACGTATAATGGAGTGAGGGAAGTGCGGAGAGAATGGACTCACAGGAGAAAACTAGGGCGGCTGCGGCACCCAGGAAGCCGAAGAACGGTGCGGTTTCATCGCCACTGAATGTTGATACCATTTTTTAAGGTTTCGATTCGGCCAACAATCGATCTGATCGGAGATTTTTGTGAGTGGCGCCTAACTGCTG
The DNA here is from genome assembly GCA_023512835.1 of Taxillus chinensis. Lineage (NCBI taxonomy): Eukaryota > Viridiplantae > Streptophyta > Magnoliopsida > Santalales > Loranthaceae > Taxillus > Taxillus chinensis. The sequence continues at coordinate 41,838,894 of CM042087.1, forward strand.
TCCTTCTTCTACTCGCCGCGTGATCTACCAACCCTTCCTCGTTATTCGTTGCGGTCTGGGGCTGTGAACGCCCGAAGAATAAGCCTCGCGTGCGAAATTACACAGCTACCCTTTTGAGACAACCAGACTTCCGTCAGTCGAATCGGGGGATTCTGCGGCAAAATACTTGTCATCCTTCTCGCCGAAGCCGGACACAAACTGCAAAATAAAAACAATAATAATTAGTTAACCGCTTAATTATGTAATTACAAAAACTGACACAAACCTTGAACACTGAGACGAAACGGCGCAGTGGTCAAACGCGCAAGTAATTTTCGCAATAGATACCTTCATTTTTATTTATTTATTTTATTACCAAAAATAAATAAAATGGTAAGTTTTTGTTATTTGATGATTCGATTTGACCAAAACTGCGCAAATACGTCAGGAACAGGGGAAGAAGGAAGAACAATTTTATTTATTTGTTTATTTATTATTATTCAAAAATGAGACATGTATTTAAGAAAGAGAGATGGGGGCATTGAAAGAGCTGATTTTCAAGAGAGAAAGGGACCTGATTCAGTGGTTGAACAAAGGAAGCCGTTTCCCCGAAACAAGAATAAATGTGATGACCTGCCCATGACCAGTGCAATAGCACAAAAGATTAACAAAGACGAGCCAGTAAGGAAAAATGTTACAAGAACTATTTGAAGGAAAGCCCAGTAAAATGGAGCACCAAGTCCAACAGAAATCTGAGTCCCCAATTTGTAGAGTCCATGCAATAATCTTAGACAACCACCAACATATAGCGACTAGCGACTCCTTGATGGCCGTCCCATGTTGCCCCCCATACATCAACAGAAAGCACGGAGTTCTAACAGGGAAAGGGACCTGGCTCAAAACGTGAACAAATTGTTTTCCCCAAAAACTAGAACAAACCGGGGGGCCTGTTCAACGTCACTGCCATGCAAAGGGGGGAACGCAATGGCCAGACAAAACACAAACGGGCAGCTTGGCATCAATAAAAGACATGCCACAAGGGAAAAATATTACAAGGAATATAAGGAGGAATGCACGGTAGGATGGAGTACCAGAGACTCCCCAGTTTGTACAATCCATGTAATAAACTTACATACAGCCACTCCTTGATTGCCATCCCATGTTGCTTCTCATGCAACTACTCCCTGATGGCCATCCCATGTTGCCTGCCAAACCGTTTCTGCAAAACATCAAAATGTATACTGTATATTTTAAACCTAAACGCCTTGCAAATCTGTCTCTGCAGCCGTGAATATCAAAACTGTAGGAATGCATCACGCTACCCATTATTACGGCATAAAGGAGCATCAAAACAAGTGAATAAAATATAGAGCTAAAACTCTCACCAACATCAGAGATGTAGAAGTCGCAAGAAAAAACAATGGGAATCTAAATGTTGAATAGAGCACAGGAGCATTATACAGTACAAAACAACCAGAACTATTCATAAAAAAAACAATCTTTCAACCTTCCCCAACCACCTGACAGCTGTAAATCAGATCCGCTACATAATAGTATTATCAACTCAAACAAATCATCATTCCTACATATTCCTATTCAATAGCCACAGATTCATAATATTAACAGTGAAAATAAAAAAAAGAAGCTTAAAGCCTCAATCATATTACATAAAAATTATTACATGAATTGCACTGACGTGTAATAAATGTTGCAACACAAAATATTTTCGCACAAATATTATTGCTATTTCTAAACGCAGGCCATAAAAGTGCAAGGTGAGAAGGCATACCACTCAAAAGGTGTGACAATCCAATAATTTTTAAATCCTGTCCAGAACAAAATGTAAACTAAAATCAATTGAAGAAACGGTAAGGATAAAAGGGCCAACTGGTGGGTGGCTTGTATGGATTTAACATACAGCATGACAAAATTCCCAAGCTTACTAAATTATGCAGGGAAGAAGTTCATTTGTTATTCATGAAGGCTCATAAGTATGAAAAAAGGCTGAAAACCCGTTGCCTGGCCAGCTCATACACAGTTTTGTCATTACTTATAAATGGGAGGACAAAACCTCATCTTTTATACATTGTTAAAGGTACCCAAAAGTCCTCACTCTAGATGTAGATTCAGATCTCTAGCATCGAACATGTACCAATACCTCTGAAGCAATTGATTACATGGATATATTGCTGTCCATCCGTAATCCTGAACAAGAGCAGCAGCATAACTGGGAGCCATAATGGAAAGAAATTTCCCCACTGCACAAAATTACTCATTTTCTACAATTTTAAAGGAGGACAACTTCATAATTGATGCAGAACTTTGGAGTTTGAATAACCAGGGAAAAAATCAAATTGAGAGAAGAATATTCTATATACTTGCTGGATCCTAAACTGTACAGATAATAACAAAGGTGGTACTCAAAAACATGTGTATCATTCATGAGTGTCCCCGGTAAAAAGAAAAAAAATGGGGTTTAGCTTTCTTAACCCTAAAGGTACAACCTTGATGGATGAAGAATAAATTTGCATGTCTCCTAATGTCATATTCAAAATGAGCTGATGGCCATACTCGAGATGAAGAGAACCGCAATCTTTACGCCCTTATACAAATAACCCAACATTGGTTTTCTATATCACAATTCTGGGCAAAGTCTGATAAAAATTGATGAAGCCTCAGAAGGATGTAGAAACTCAAAATGAGGCTCTGCTAATGATAATATATTAAGTGATTCCCCACTGCATAATCTCTTTTCTCCTTCACATAGCTGAGATCATGAACCACATTTTCGCAATGTGATTGAAGCATTTCATACAGAGACAACCAACCCAAGGTTACCTCTGGGATTCAGCCACACCCAAGAATCATCTTGAATTAAGGAAGGACAGTAGAAGAATATAGTTCTGTCAGAATCCTGTACAGAAAGGCATAAACTTCTGGATCATCAGTGTTCCACCACTGGCTTCATTGACATGTGTTTTTCAATCAAATTGTCCACAAAACAACGTATCTGCAATTTATGAAATTAAATACATTCAGACAGGCATAGAAAAGACTAAATTTAGATTAACACTAGAAGATTAAAAGAACTACAAAGGTCACTTCTTAAAAACAATCCATTTTTCATCTCATGTTTATCATTGGGTGATGAAATGGCATGAAGAATGGTTACACAAAGAAATAACACATAAAAAATTGTCAGTTTAATAGTTTATGTTTATTAATTTATGTTCCTTAAAAGAGCAGGTGTGGGTTAGTGCATGTTAGCTAGTGTGAACTTTCACTAAAGGTCACATTGCCAAACGAATAATTAATGCTCTCTTCATGTTGAACAAAAAAGCTAAAACAGTTTCACATGATAATTCAATACAAGAAAGTCCTACGAGTCTGTTCTTGTATTTCTGCATTTTGCGTACTTCTTGTGTGTGATCTTTTTCTAATAAAATTATCTTACTTATAAAAAAAAGTCCTATGAGGACTAATTATTTATGGAAGTATAAACAGCATAAAGAAAAGAAGTACCACCTTATTCTTGCGTTTGAAATCAAGGAACTCAGGAATAGCCATCGTCTTTTCCGCATCTGTAGTCTGCTCCATGACCTGAAACAAGACAAAAGACAGTTAAAGAAGCAATGTGAAAGAACAGTAAATAAAACATAAATCAAATTAGAAGGAAAAGAGGAAAAGATTCTTAAACACGTGAAGCATTACTGATGATATCAACCTTAGTTGCAGTTTTCTTCATTATTGACTTATAACCTTCCTTGTCAATTTTTTTGGCTTTATAGAGGGGCATAAGCAATGATGCAACATAATCTACGACAGCCTGTTTTATTTGCTCTGCACCTCTAGATCGATTTCTAACCAAATCCTTGTTCATTTTAGTATGTGAAAAAGAGGTCTCATTGGCTACGTGGCCCCCAAACTGTGAAGCGGGTGGTCCTGAAATTTTGCTAGAGTCCTCCTCATCCCGGATATGTGTAGTAGCATGTGTCAAATCAAAATCAACTGCCGCAGCTTGGGACTGCCATCTCTCAATGGCATGATAGTCTTTCACACTGCCAGTTGTATCAACCCATGCCTTCGTAAATATGCTGCTGTCTACAGCCGTGCTTTCACCAGAGTGCTCTCTTAAGCTCAGCTGGCAAGCAAAATCATTTGAATGGCTCCGCTGTGATAGATTATCAGCAGAGGCCCTAGAATTATCAAAGTTTACACAGGCTGCAGAGAAGTCAACAGACCAGTTTCTAACTCTGCAGTTCCTAGAATCTATTTCTGACAAACAATCCTGTCTCCCTATAATACCACCGTTCCACTTCCTCCTAGCATCAGATTCATCCATTTGAGCATATTGTTCTCTTCTAGCAAATTTATGAAATGAAGGTATCTTAGGAAGATGGATCAATGAGTTGCTCTTGGCTTCTGAAGATGCATATGCCTGCAGACACAGTAACAGCTGAACTTTGAAAATAAAATTTTAAACAAAAAAAAGGCACTGGAAAAAAACTGAGTAGTTTGTATACATAGATTAAAGAGCAAGATGTGCTATAGGCAGGATACCATCTTCCAGATAAATATCAGAATTTCCTAATCTGTAACTGAAGCGCCATAAATATCAAATGGGGTCATAATGAGGCCTACCTTATTCTAAAACAATTACTATCCGCCTGGATTATTCATTCTACCAGTTCAGACTCTTCAAGTACATCTATATAATTTAAAATAATTTGCCTATTTAGAGTATCTTCATCAGAACATTTACATTTTAGTCAAGACTCTAAAGGTTTAGATTTATCGATTTACTAGAATTCAAATAAACAAATCTACATTATCAAAGCTACTAATTGTTAAAGGTGAACCTAAGCCAGGGTTTAGGTTTGGCCCATTCCAACAGGCACACACCTAGCCTTAGGCTCTAGGCTCCAAAGAGGCACGCACCTTGCAAATTGCTTTTCTTTTCTTTACTTTTCTTTTGTCTCCTTTGAAGTGGAAAACTATATAGTGTTTCTTTATCCAATTGGAAAGTCTTTAACATTTCATAGGCAGCAAAGGGAAATGTTGGCGACTAAATTCATGACTAGTTAAAATATTTATTCAGAGCTAAAGCATTGTATTTCTCATAGTATTTAATGGGAATATAGAGTCAATTAAACACTCAAGGCTATAACTATGGGAAATAAAATACATTAGGATCTAAAACTAAGGAGATATCTATTTAAGAACACTTGTCCTGAAGCCTTTTCTTAAAGCATTGAGAGTTATGTTTTGATGTGAAAATGTATTGGCCCTTTTTGTGCGTTGAACACTTTTTTTCTCCCTTTCTCCTCTTAATTAATATTTCCACCACTTCCATCTTCCCTTACCCTTATCTTCTTATTATCACCATCACTATATTCAATTTATTTCCTATAATATCCTCATTTTTTCCTTATAATATTAACCATATCATCAATCGAGATGTTAGATTATGAGATTTTGGTTTATTTTGTTAATGCTATTTGAGTGAAATTTATTTTATACAATGTGTGCCTTGTGTCTAAAATGGTTGCTCCTAGGCTCCAAGACCCCTTTGTTGCATGGGCCTGCAACATTGACAAGTATGGTTAAAAGTTCATAAAAATTTGGTAGTCATCATAATAATCAACATTTTTATAAGCATAGATCATCTACACTACACTTCACCTATATGTATATAAATAAATAATCAAAACTTTCAGTCTTTCAGATCCCCAATGCAACTATTATTTGAAGGCAGTAAACAATCTTTTTGCTGTTTAATATGCACAAGACGAACCTGCGCTGCTGCAAGAGCTACGGCACGTGCAGCTTCTGCCGCAGCAAATGCAGCCTTCTCTTCTTCAGACATAATCAAATTCTTCTCCACTTCCCCCTCAAGATCCATTCTGCCAGCAGAACTCTGTGATCTGGATGAATTAATCTCAGACTTTGCATCAGACATGGTTTCCAACTTGATTGGCTTGCTGTCCACTTTCCTACAGCTTGACTTGGAAGGCAACTGGCTCCCTGTAGATGCTAGAACTTGATGATTTCCTTTGTTCTCTGGTGCAGAAAGTTGCACACGCATTGGGGGCTTCCCTGGAGCTAGGTCTTTGAAAGGCTTTTTCTTTGAAGAATCCATAGTAGTTGTTTGTCTCAATAACTTGAGTCCACCATTGGAAGCTTTTTCCTTGCGAAAGACCTCAATCCACATGCTAACCAGCTGACTAGCTATGGCACGTATATCACGACTAGTATGTACACAAACCTTTTCTTTTACAGTTTTCCCTATACCTAAACAAACAAATCATCGCATACTAAAATCATGTCCTGAATTTTTATCGAACGACACAGTTAACATATGGTTTACATAGCATTGCTCTAAAAGGGGAGTTAGGAAGACAGTCAACATATGATTTACTTCATGTGAATTACATACTTTTAACAAATTGTGCAATGAAATGGCAAATTTTCTTGTTTTCTTTTGACATGGAGATAACAAATCAACGCTGCACATTTTTCCAGCAGATAACTTCTATACAACAAAAACAACTTGAGCCATAATCCTAACAGTTTAAGTTCCATTGGATCATAGATGTGGAAGCCCTACTCCATTTATTACCAATACAAAGACATGCTTGATGAGGTAGATTCAAGAAAAAGAATCTATATTCACTTATTCAGATAAATACAAGGTTTTTTACATTTTTTATTCATCATTAATTATATTCAGGCAGATGTTCCTCCCACAAGGGGCTCCAAACATACCAGAAGGATGGACAGTCTAGAAAAGCAAAGTTACCAAGCTATTTAATCTGTCATGCAAGAGTAATGCAAGTAATATTATTCTTTATCTAACACACAAGAAACAGTGCCGTAAAATGGGAGGATATTACCTGATGAACGGACAGCAAGTAGATCAGTTGAAACTGAAACAAGAATGCGAACACAATGACGCAATAACTGAGTTCCATCTTTTCCCATTGAATCCTGTTAGAAGTAAAAATACAAACAGGTAAATAAATAAACTCATTTTTAATATTAAAAACGTGTAAAATGAGCAGCATGTGATCTACTTGCAAAAGCTTCGTCCAAAGTTAAATTTGGGGCAGAATAATAATCCAAAGGAACACAACAATACCAGTATCCACGAATTGAGAATGTTAAGACCCTTTTTGGTCCCTGCAAAGGATTTTAGAGCTTCAATCGGAAGATGTAACAATTCTTTAGCCAGATGTAATCGTCCAGCAGTGGTCTTTGCATTACAGAACATGTCCTGTAACAATGCTTCCCTACTCAGAATCTGGCCCCCTTCTAGAGTGTTCTTATACATGGCATTGGAAAACTCAACCGCATCAAGTCTTTTTATTATGTCTCTAACCTCACTCCTTTCACTATCTGAATGCTTTTGTGCCACCTCTATTGCCTCTACTTCTGCTGCACAATCATTTCCAGTACTCAATATGTCAACAATACGCACTGCCTCCCGAAGCCCACTCATCATCGCACCACCAACTGTGTCTGGGTGCTCCTTGCAGGTAGCTTCACCGGCAAAAAACAAACAATTCTCAACTGGCCTGCCCAATATGTCGTAATCTTCTCCAGATGCTCCCACAGCAACATATGAGTAAGCCCCATGACTGAAAGGATCCCTTCCCCAATCTGTCACTACTGATGCAACCGGATTTGGTACTGAAGCCTCCCCAAAAATTTTTCGGAGTACCATTACTGCATGCCCTACATGATCAGCAGAGCTTAAATTTTGACCCTCTATTGCGGCCTTGCCTACCACCAAGGCAACAAGAACAGGAGCGCCAACTGTTTTCTTGAGATTCCAGAACATAAAGCATTGACCCCTCTGGTTTGTTTCTTCGGCAGTAGCACCAAAATAATCCACAGAATCATCCCAAAACACTTCTTGAAATTCTAGTACTACTTTGTCAAGAATGCCAAAACCAAGCCGTTGTATAGAACAGTTTTTCCATTGGGGTAAAGGTGGAGAAAAATTTATTGTTTTAGCTTTTAAGCAACCGAGTGGTACTGTAATCAGGACTGCATCTCCGGAAAACTCACTGCCATTTGATGTAAGAACTTTGACTTCACTACACTGGTGATCACCTATTCCAGAGTTCTTTGTGTTATATGAAATATCTGTCACCACAGAATTCAAGTGAATGTGAAGTCCTTCTCCGAGAGATTCAACAACAGTGCTGTACCCCCCTTTGATCATACAGTGAGCTCCTCCAAATCCTCCATAAACATCATCCTGATTCCAGTAAGGCAGAGATACTTCCTGAAGCAATGCAGCACAACCATACTCTAAATTGGCAAAATGCCAATCCATTACCCTCCTCTCAAGAGGCTTCAAAATCTCCCCTTCATGAATATTTATCTCACCCACTTTGCTATTGACAAATTTCTCAGAAATAACAAAACTATCCACTGAACTATGCAAACCCATTCCATCATAAATTGCCCCTAACTGAGCCAAACGACGACTTCTAAGGGCATATTCTAGACCTTCTTCTAGTGACATTTTCATTGCATGCTCCCCTTTGTGCGCAACAAGCAGTACCATGTCATCAAGGAGACTGTTGTATTCTGTTTCCAAAGTTTCATCCAGATCAGCAGGGACTTTTTGGCCAGTTATGATATCATAGAGTGGGCAGTCACTGTTCAACACAGTTAACTCAAGGCCCAACTGAGCACAAATCAGTGAAGAAGGATCCGGTCTTCTTTCAGTAGCCACATCTGCCTCAACGCCTGTAATAATGCTAGCCCCAAGATCCACTGGAACGGAAAGAGATGAGCGGTCTGTGTAAACACGGCCACCAACTCTACTCCTAGCCTCAAGTATAGTGACAGAAAATCCCTGACGTTGCAAATGCCGTCCTGCAGTTAAGCCAGCTGGACCTGCTCCAATTACAAGAACTCTCTTTCTGGCATCTGAATTATGCTGCAAGACACAATTCTCCTCTCCTCCACTAGTTGAGGCACATTTAGCACTGTTCAAGCCATACTTTTGATCAGAAATCTCAACAGAGATTCTTCCACCATCCAGTACTTCGGAAGATGGATCAAAAATCAACGCATCCAACTTGCCTGTCTTGTTGGGCAACTTGGAATCTAGGCAAACATTTTCTTGGGTGTCATCAGATGCACTTTTTTGAGGTTCTGTCAGAAAGGATAGTCCTGCTGTTGTTGGAACAACATGCCCCTTGCTTCCAGATCGCTCTGATAAATGATTAATATCATTACATATAACACCATTTTTTGGCTCTGTGCAAATTTCAGAACCCTTAAACTGACCAAAGATAAATGAAACACCATCATCGGAATCAGCAGTTGGAAAACTGCTATTTTCCTCAGAGTTTCTCTCCTTCAAAAGTTTATAATTATGCAAAGCATAAGCTTCTCCTCTATTCTTTGTGGAGGCAATTCCAACATTTATGTAACCCTGTAGAGATGTAACCTTGTCAGGATTTGAAAACAAGATATATGGTATATCATATAGACTATCGAAGTAAGAGATGAAAGTTGTTACTTTAACAACATTAGCCCAACTGGACATAGGAATGAAAATTATAACACCAGCTTTTATTTGAAAACAAAAAACTGAAATAACAGACAAGAAGTTGATCCACATACTTACATGATGATCAAGAAAATTAAAGACCTCCCTAATTAGAGCAGCACGAGAAGGTTCATGCTCCAAAAGTATATTATTGACACCACAGTCCGTAAGAAGCAAAATACGGCTAACATCTCTATTCCAAAGGCTTAAGATCTGATTTCTGCAATGGACCAAGTGTTTAAAGTCAGATGAAAAGGCATAGTCTATTAAAGAAAAAAACATAAATGAAAATGTTGCATCTAATTATCCAACAAAAAGGTATATCATTGACTCCAGTATGCAAGAAGTAAAATACAACTAAGATATCAATTCCAAAGGCTTAAGATCTAATTTTTGCTATGGACCAAATGTTCAAAATTGGATGAAAATATATATATTAAAGAAGATAAAAATGAATGCGCCTCGCGTGTGCAATGCTCGGTGACGAACAAGCAATGGTTGCCTTAGGGCATCAGGATTGGCCGTCACCAGCAATGACATGAGTTTCACACCAAGGAAGTGGACTTACAATGGCAATTCGGGCTTTCCTCACTTTTTCCAAGTGGAGTCTAAATCGTTCGAGCTCAAGCAACTAGATTTGGAGGTTCCTCTCATGGAGTGTAGTAGTTCGTGGGTCAACGCTATCTTAATGGTTTTGATCATCGTGGGGTGGCTTCTGGAGATGGCAAGGCTCCTTGGCGAGCAATTAGTGATCCGTTCCTTCAGGGAAGGCAGCAAAGTGTTTTTGGAACAAAGTCAACGGAATCCAATTGGTTGGTTTATCCCTTTGTCTATTTCGGGGCCTTCCAAGACCAAGGAGGCTATGTTCATCCCAGTGGACAGGGACAATTGGGGATTAGATTGGAGTGAGTCAAATGCTTGACAGTGGATTGAATCAACAGCATTACGGGGACAAGGTGGCAACGTATTTTGATTCGCAGCCTTCCTTGTTGTAAGGATCCCAATCTTTCACAATGAAATTTTTTCCACATACAATCCTAAGTTTCCGCTCAGATTTTGCAGGAATCAATGGGTTGTTAATGGGGGTCTTACGTCTCTTGAGTTGTCCCTTCGTGTTGTGCTTGATGTCGGGGATCAAGAAAACTGGTGAGTGGTCTGGGCTCAGATTGGTCCAAAGGAGGGACTGTGGATCACAAAGTCAGTAAGGTGCCTCAACCGTTTCAGTCGGATGGCGTTCCCTCTGTGTCTCGATCTCGAGACCCTCCTTTATCACCTAGTAGGACTCGCCAGGAAGGGCAACTGCGGGTTACATTGATCACCTCGTCGAGGTCTAGCAAGGCTGTCTCCCTGGAGGGAGACATCTCTTGTGTTGGAGTCTAGTGTCATGTTTGGAGGGGAGGTTTGCCTCACAATGGTCACCCAAGGTCTTGTGCTTAGAGGAATGGGGTGTCAGCTTCCTAGTACAGCTGCCCAATCTTCACCGTGCTGCAGGTTTGTTGGACAGTGGCATTCAAGAGGAGACAGAGGCCTCTAATGATGCTACTCAGAGTTTTGGTGGCGAACAGGTGGCTTCAAGGATTATTCCTGCTTCTGAAGTCCCATTTTTTTCTCGAAGGAGCTAGGGGTGTGCTTTCCTGGGCATGCTCCTGATGTGGATTGTTGTGGCGTTGAAGGGGAACCAAAGATGGGAGTTAAGTACACTAGCGCTTTCTTAGCGATGCGGGGAGATGTCTCCTGGGAGAGGAAGCCTTTTTTTGTTCAGCTGTTGGTAGTAGCCAGTCTGATCGATGAGGAGTTTTTTCGGTGTGGTGGTGGTGGTGACTCCTTCTTGGGCCAGTTTTTGGAGTGGGTTCTGAGGCAGCATATGGCCATTGGTAAGGTGTTGGGCATCCAAGTTGTCGTTGAGGTGTTGCACAATATTGAAGCTAGGCATTTGGGACGACGACCTGTTTCCTTGGGGGCTAGGCAGTCCACGAGCACGGGGAAGAAAGAAGTGCGGGAACTCAAACGGCTTGCTACCTCCGTTAACTATGATGTGAGAGCCTTTAGGTATTAGGGGAGGATTGCTATTTCTTTTGTTGTGGGACAACCGAGTTGTGGTGAAGTTGGACGAAATTGTGGGGTTGTACTCACGTGTTGTAAATTTCAGAAGGTAGGGAGACATTTGGCAATATGGCGGGTTGTTCTTCATTATATTATTTGAAGCATTTGGCATAAGGGAAATGCGCATTTGTTCAAGATTTGTGAGTCCTGTGGAAGAGCTTAAACTTATTTTCTATGGCTCTTTGTGGGATGATGTATGCTTTGAGTTGTTATCAGTTCTCCAGTGTTTCTGATATTACAGCTAGTTGCTCATCCCGAGTGATTGTTTCTTTGTTTGCTCAAATAGAGCTGTTGTATTTTGATCAAGTGCACTTTTGTATGCTTGTTTTTCTAATAAAATCTCTTATTCGCTAAAACAAAAATAAATAAAAGAACATGTTGCTTAGCATTATCCAATAAATAGTACTTTCCTAACTGGACTATTAATGATTTAATATTTCTAATATCGGCTAAAAAAAGACAAATAACAAGTAGAATGATGAAAACGCAATGTTCTTAAGCCAGAATGGACAAGTAAAATGGGATGGGTGGAGTGACAATTGCAATACCTATGATTAATATATAATGTATTTTAAAGTTCATAAATAATCAATCACAATATCAAACCATTATTGAATCCTAGTCCAGCCAAGTACCCTTCTATAAAGGGAGGAAGGATTTGTTATTAAAAAAATTGCACAAAATCATGACAGAATCCATAAAAGTAAGGTCTCCCCAGTCCCCACCCCAATTTTGATAAATGCCAACAAGAGTTTCATTCCTCTTGTTTATCTGTTGGGCCATCTATATTACCATTAACTGTCTATTTCACACTCCACGTGTTTATAATAGCTTCTGCATTCATTTGGCTACAACCACAACAATGTGAGTTACAGCCTAACACAAGGAGAATGCACACATATAAGGTGTCGCTCTAATGTCAAAACACAATTTTGTACTAGACATAAAATAACTCCGTTCAGATGTAGCCTAGAGGGGAAAAAACCGCAAATATCAAATATATTTTGTGAACAGAAACAAAACACCAGCGAAAACAAAATTAATATTTAGTGATCTAAACTACTCCAGGGAATACTGAAAATTCTTACAACCTGCGTTAAGAAACACAACCAAACCAAATTGAAAGCAAACATGCTGCAATGTTTCAGAAAAGGTAACAAACCTGCATTCCAGATATTCTTGAAGCCCGCCTTTGTGCCGTAGGAACTCCTTAAATTTAATCTTTTCAACCGGGCTAACCGCATGAGCCTTTAGCCCTGCAGACACAGCTGCTGCCCTACCATTTTCAGTGTCAACAGCCATATTTGAACAGTAAATACCAACAGCATGGTGGCTTTCCAGAAAACTTTGTTCGCATATCAAACTGTCCCAATAAGTATCTCCTTCATAAGCCATATCACCATGCTTGCGCTTCTTAGCTTTTCGAACGGTCCGATGGACCACTGGCAACTTATCATCTTTTCTTTCACAATCAGGCGCAGACCGTGCATCATCGGGATAACCTTCTTTTTGATCAGACATTCTGTATAGGGAAGAGGCTTCATTTGTATCTTCATTTATCGAACTATAATCCTGACTGGGACCAATATTCTCTTTGGAAGCACCATCTGATAATTGATTTATACCTTGAAAAGAATTATTCAAGATGGCATCATTTTCCATACATTTTTCCTCACCAGTAAACTCCGATGGACGTTCAACAAAAGATGTCAGAACACCTGAAGCAAAATCTGTCTTCTTCCTAGGAGAATAAGAACAAGCCTTTTGGTCTGCATTTGTATGGGAAGTTGTGGCCCCCTCAAATTGATGATCCATATCACTAGCCCCTCTAGAGGTGCAAACTTCACCTTCTAACTTTTTTGAGGTAGAAAGAATATCAGATGTTTCAAAAACATCCAGATTCATACCCTGTCCCATCTGGCAATGCTTTGACCCATCCTCCAAAGTTTGATTTAACAGTATGATATTATGGATAGGGTTTAAAAGAATTTCTTTCACTTGCACACAAGGTTCCACTGCTAGTCTCTTGTGACTAGCTTCAGCCTGCACATCAGATCCAACAGGAATAGATTCTGCAAGTGGGGAAGGAGCAACTGGATCCTCCAAATTTGTTTCAAATGACCTATCAGTCCTACGATCACAGGACACCAAAAGAACATCTTCAACCACAGAAACTGAAGAGAGCGGTTCAAATGGAACAGCAGGCAGAGGATAATCTTGTATGTGTTCAGAAACCTCACACAAATCAGCAGATACTTTATTCTCCAAAGCCCCACCCTGATCAGTGGTCACATGACTCACATCTACTGGATTTATACAAGAAAGTGGATGCAGATTATTTTCAGATTTCAGGATTTTGCAGGTTTGCAAAGTAGCAACTGAAAGATCGCAGTCCTTAGAAATGACTGCAGAGCTCGAGCTCAACCTGTTATCCAAAGTCAGATCCTTCCTCTGCTTTGAACTGGAAGAAGTACTAACCTTCTTGATCAAACCAGACTGTGCCCTTCGAACAAATGAAGATAATGAGTCCTGCAAGGTCTCATCCGAACACTGATCAGGACCTTCACCATCCTCTTGATTCTGCAATGATGTAAACCTAGAACCACTACAATTTCGAAGACTGCCAGATTTGGCACAATCACTGTCTTCTTTTTTATTATTGGAAACCTTAAATCTCCGAAATTTCCCCTTTGGAGCATACTCTGAACCTTTATCTGTCATCTGGTCTGATCCATTGGCCCCCATTACCTGGCACTTGAACACACTCTCAGGGCTAGCTTTTCCATCAGAGGCCCCATCCTTCGAAAGCTGCACTGAAGGCTCATCTGCCCTCAAGTTAGATGGATGCACCACTGTTCCTCTAGATCCACGGTCACTTTTGGGACCCTTCAACTTCTTCCTCAAGCTAGCCAATGTATCATCCATACCCCCGAAATCCCGTCCATCGAGACCCAATTTCTCTGCCCTGCCTCGACCCACTTTGGACTTACCATGACCACTAATGCCATCTACTACTCTTCTAGGGTTTCGTGATTTCTTCAGTTTCAATAGCGAAACAATGAGCTCCTCATCATCCGGATCAATGCCATCTCGAATCACACTCGGTTGTTTTCGAGACGCAGACGCAGACTTCTCTTCGCTGGACATGTTCAATTCCTAGCCCTAGGGTTCCTGCACACAATCAAAACCTCATGTGACCTTTGCCCCCAGATTTAGCGCCCAACTTCCAAACCTAAACCTAACATGCCTAAAACAACCCGTCAAAGCCCATCTGTTTTGTTCGTTAATAAGAAATCAATGCTCATGTTCGGGCGCGATTCGAAACCTAGGAGTCTAATGGGGAACAAACATAGATTAGAAACTAGGGTTCGAAAGAACCAATGGTCTCAACTCTCGAACGAGCGAGAGGGAGGGGAAGAGGAAAGCACCTGTGCGTTGGATATATCCGATATGGTCTCATTCATGGATTCGTAGGAGCGCCGCCGCTGCCGCGCACGTTAGAGCGCCGCCGTCTGCAATTGTGAACATCTCTGAGTCAGCTGAAATTAATTAATTTCAGTCGCTGCGATACATAGCATCATATCTTTTTTTCATATATATATATATATATATATATAATTACAAAATACGTAACGATTCGCGAATGAATGTATGGATTGGATCGGTGAGTGTCGACCTGGCCAACAGCACGAACACGAACGCGTGCGTGTGAGGGAGATATAGGCTAATGTGGTTTCTGCGGGAAGGAACGAAACAGTCTTTTGACTCCGGAGCGGTACCGGAACGCATATTCGATACAAACCCATTCAATATTTGTTTGTTTTTCTCACTTTTTTTTTTTCATCTCAAAACTCTCTAGTTAAAAAACTCTACAGAATAATACTTTTATTTTTATTATACTTACAAATTTTTATTAAATTATGGACAAAAAAGCTTTATTTTTTATTATATTATAATGTGCTATGATTTAACTACGAATATCCGTGAATAATATTCCGAAACGCAATTTAAATATATTTTTTTGTCATTTAAAGTTTTTTTATTAATTCATATTATTACATTTATATTGTATATATAGTTATTAGTTTTCTCCTTACTATATCTGAAAGTAATTCTTTAAAATAAACTTTTTGATGATAACTATAATTTAAAACTACATGCACATTATTATTTTTTTTACATAATTGTACAAGTTATTACTGGTTTAACTAATAAATAAATAAACCTTTCGACTGCCATTAAATTTTAATTAATTAGGTTGCTTCAAAATAGTAAATTAACTTTTTTTTATTTGTAAATTATCTATTCTATTGTAAAAGAATTAGCTAAAATTATGAATGAAATAGTTATTCATATTTCTTTGTTTGATTGTAACACTAAAATAGATTACATAATTCTATTCTTATTTTGGTACATTACATAATGTTGGTCAAGGAATAAAAATATAATTTTATTTTTCAAAGTATCCCCGGCAATACAAATACACACTCAAATTCATTTCAAATCAAACATTAAAGTCTTTTAAACAATATAATTATCGTATGTGAACCTAATAATTATTAAGACTGTTCAAGAAACAAACAACTTATTAATTAATTCTTTTTTGATTATTTTCTTTAGTACATCACAAGCTTTAGCGCATATATTAAAATAAACCAAACAAGCGAAACACAACATGGTGATCGAGCGAGAGGGTTGGGGTGTTGGGATGAGGAGGCGATCAAGCGAGAGAATTACATTAAGATATAGATTTATTTTTTTCAAAAGAATTATTTGATCGATAATGAATTTGTATGGGGATAGAGGATTACATAGGTATCTCATAGGGGTTAAGTTAATTTTTCTAACGCTATAGTATAAAAATAGCTAATATGTTTTTTTTTCTCCGGTTTAACTATTAAGATGTTTATGGGATTAATATCCACAATAAAAATAACTAGTTCAATGATATAAAAAAAATTTATTAGCTAATATTAATATTAACTAGTTAACTCTAATGATTAATTCGCAAACCAATCATTACTTGTAATTTTGTTTGTCCATATGTTTAACATATGAACAAGGACGAGTGACATGACAAGCAGACACATAATCATTTATTTTTTTTAAAATAATAAACATATTAATATATATTTTTAATAAGTGAAATACGTTAAAAATTTTAAACAAATAGAGATAAAAACTATTATATTGTAGTATCAACAATTAAGCAACGAAGAAATGAAAAGGATGATAAAAATGGCCTAAAACATGATTTTCCTATTTAAAATTAAAACAACATCTTCCAAGTAATAATTTATACATCATTAACATTATGAGCTCATCATCATTAACAATGTCCCTACAAACATAACAAATATATTTAACAACGCTTTTCTTCAAATATTGGGGGGGGGGGGAATCGGTTTTTTTAATGAATTATCTATCATATTGAGTTGGTTGTTGACACAAACAAGAAAAATTACATTTAGTCGGGCCTTTTGGTGCATGCACTAAAATAAATAAATGACACTAGAGTACATTGGTGAGAGCATGCAGCAAACCGTCGATCAAAATATTACATAACAAAGTTTTTTTTGTGAAATTGGTAAACATTTAAAATGTAAGTGAAAATTAATAGCTAAAATGTTCTAAAATTTATGATTAATTATAATTTTAGTAATTTAAATAACTGAGTTACAATGAATAAAAAAATCATAGTACAATACTTTGTATCTTAATATAGTATAATATATTTTATTATTACTTTTAAATTAATCAAATGTTTTGTTATTAACTATTAACAAAATAGAATAAATAATTATTAAAACATTATCGCAGCCTATTTAAATTTGTTTTTAAATAAAAAATTATTCTTTTTAAATTTTAATAAGCAATTTTTAAAGTTTAATTTTCAGTCTATATATTTAACCATCAGCAGTTAAAATAATATTTTTAAATATTTATTTAGTGTAGGTTAAATTAAAATTAAATACAATAAGATAAAATAATAATAAAACAAATATGATAATAAAAAATATAATATTTTAATACATATTTTTTTATTTTATTAAAATTTTAATTATAACCTAGAATTTTAAAAGTATAACTTGTACATTTTTTTATTAAATTAAACTAATCAAAAAGTATAGACTACACATACATTTGATTTAATATTATATTTTTTTAAAATTAAATTATTTTAAAAAATTTTAAATCTAATTAAATGTTCGTCGCCTATAAGTAATTTTAAATTTATCATGCCAATCATTTTTTTTAATAACATAATCTTACCGATCAACATTCATTTTTAATTATTTATTTCCTCTGCGTCGAGGGTTCACAGCGCGAGCAAATGCAGCGCATCTGCCTTGGGTGAGCGACTGACCGAAGGACGATCAGCGACTGGTGGTGTGATCTCCCATCGGTGCGACCTTCCAGGCGGCCCGCGGGTAGCAGCGGTGATTCTTCTTGCCTTCTTCTCCGTCAGCGACTTCTTCTTCATCTCTTTTCCTCCATCGCCGGTTAGTCTTCAAGTTCGCGTGTCGGAGGAAGGGACTTGTCCTCATGCGGTGTCGGACGAGTGTCGGACTTTAAAACTTGAAGAGTCGTTTCTAGAGCGCCCCGGTCGTGTCGGAAGCGTGTCCGACACTGATACGCAAGCCAAAATAACGTATCGGTGCTTCTCAGGCCATCGGCAGGTCACTACCGCTTTATCCAATTATCCGTGGCCTCTCCTGCTCCTTCGCTTCCGACCAAGTCACCTCCACCGTGACCCTCAGCCTGACGGGCGGGCTACTGTGGCGCCAAAAAAATGAGCAGGAGGCCTCCACCTGATCCGGTGGCCGTTTTGAGGGGTCATCGGGCTTCTGTCACGGACGTTTGTTTTCACTCATCATCTAAACCTCTGCTATTCACTGGGTACATGTCACATGACTTTTTGTCTTGTCTCACTGTCTCTCTAAATATCTATAATTATTTCTTTATCCAGGCACGTTTGTGTGTTTATGTTTTAGTTCTGCAGACGGCGAGTTGCGGATATGGGATACAGTTCAGCGTCGAACGGTGTCATCTGCTTGGTAGTGATTATGATATCTCTTGGAGTAAATTCTGTTTTTTTTACACGATTGAATAAATTATCAAGTTCCTGCACAGTTGCATGATATGTGGGGTATCAATTGATCACAGGGCGCACAGTGCAGCACATGGGATTGTCTGTGTTGATGCTAGTCCTTCAATTGGAAACAACAGAGTTGTCAGGTGTTTAGTCACTAGTTTAATGCTCATTGATTTATGATGTTGTCTATTTCGATCTCCATCGTGTTATAGAACAGAAGAAAAATGTGCCTTTTTATTTAACTAATATGTTAATTGCATGCATGGCCATAAATTACTTCAGCCAGGGAAGGGACGGGACAGTGAAGTGTTGGGACATCGAGCACGGAAATTTATCCAGGTGGTTAAACCTTTTACTTGGGTTCCTAATTCATAACGTTGACTAGCTCCCACAGTCGTAGAGTAATTTGTAAGTTGAGTTTTTTTTTTTGGCCAATAGGGTGTCTTTATGGAAAAGGAATATTATGCTCGAGGGAAATTAGCTTCCTTTTGCTCATATGTCATTTCATTTCCATATGAAGCTTACATTGTACGTTGCAAATTCAAAATTTAATTTCCATGTTCCACATGTTTTGTGGTCCACTTGAGCAGTGGAATATTTTCACCTTATTTATGTTTCTAAAGAATAATTCTTTGCCTGGTGATGGAATGAATATTTTTATGTGATTAGCTATTTTAAACCCTAATGGACTCCTATTGTTTTTCAAAAAGGTCATCTATTGACAGTGATTGAGTGTCAAATTTTTATTGAACAATACTGCATGAGGATGGGGCAAAATAATGAAATTGCATGTAAATACTTTTTTTTTTTGGATAGATAAAAGATTTTACTAGAAAACCAAGCACACAAAACGAACATTAGAGATCAAAATACAACAGTTCATACCGAGCAAACTCAAATAAAACAACCATCTCAGAAAGAGCAGCCCTTGACAACATCAAGAATAGAAGAAAAACAATAAATTGCATTTAAATACTTTGACACTCATTGCTGCAGCCTGCAGTTGTGTTCTTGCACTTTCCTTGATGCCTTTTCTAGGACTAAATTTCCTTCTTACTTTGCAACATCACGTGTTCTTGCTGTTAACAGGATCCCATCACGGTCATTCAAAACAAATTCTTATCACTTCTGCAAACTTTCCTTGGTGAAGCAGTATTCTGCTTGTGACAGGCAAGACGGAAAACATAGACATGACTATGATATAGAGGATAGAAGAGTTGACTGTTTAGAAAATCCAGATGACAGTCGAGGAAGGGATGCAAAGGGAATCGTGAATGATTCCCTCAAAACTCAAGGTAAATTGAAAAACTCTCTGAAATCTGAATTATTACTCCCTCTGTCCCAAAACAATTTTCCACACAATTATGTCTATTTGTCCTAAAGCTATTGTTACATTTCTTTAGCTTAGATTATATTTTTGGATATCTTTCCTATGTTGCCCTTAGCATTAAATTTCAAATAGAGGGTTGAGAATATGAAAAGGAATAATTATGGTAAATGTAAATCAGAGTTAAAATTGGGGGGGGGGGGGGGGATTGTGTGCAACATAAAAAGTCAAAATTATTTTGGGACACAAGGATTAGATGCCATGCTAAATTCTGCTTTCCATTACATAAAATAAATTGTATGTTTCTTATTTTAATGATATGAAATAATTTGACATACATAGCAAAAGCATACTCATTAATGTGAAGGTTTAGTTTTGGAGTTCGGATCCTTTGCTGTAGAAAATTCCTGCAGTACACCAAAACAAAGAAAAACTACTTAGTTTTGGTATTTGGAAAAAAAACTAAACACCAAAATGGCATAGTTTTGGTGTACTACAGTTACTGCAAAGGATTCTGATTCTTAGTTTAGCGATACATGTTCAGGATTTTATGGAAGCTTTGGATTAAAATGAAATATTCTCTAGGATGGATAGAAGCATCATGTAGATTTTTTTTTATTATTCAAATGGTTCATTACAAGTAAATCTGGACTAATATGGTGATCAATAATTGAAGTCATACATATAAAAATTGCATTAATTCTTTCAAAACTTCAATTAGTAATTGTGCTAATTCCCTCGATTATATCGTGCTGGCATTGTTGGATTTACCTTTGCATAATTTATTTATATTATATATCCTGCAATTAGTGATATATGATCAGAATCTTGTGGATGCTTTACATGAGTGTAATATTCTATGGTGATCAATATTTGGAGTAAGTCGTATGTATGAAAATTGCAGCAATTCTTTCAAAACTTTATCTGGTAATTGTGCTAACATCTGGCAATTATATTGTGCTAGCATTTCTGGATTTTTCTTCATGTAATTTATTTCTAAGTATATTGGAAACTAATTTGGTGGCTCTAAAAATATTTTTTATCAGATAATTCACACGGGAAAGAATACAAATATGTTGCTCTAGTTGGGGAGCAATCTTCAGAGGTCAGAGAGTTTCCATTGCTTACATTTTTCTCCTTCGTTGTGTTAATAGCATTATGATATAATTTTTGTGTGAAGGTAGAGATTTGGGATCTCGATACCAAAGAAAGGTTGACAAAACTATCTCAAAGCAGCATCAGTGACTCCTTGGCTCATTCCACTAAGTCTAGAGGTTTGCTGCCTTTGTTTGCCTATTTTTTTCACTTTTAGTGGGATGAAATGATAATTTTAAATTAGTCTGTAATTTAGTTGTAATTTGGAATACATTTGTTGTATGCATAATTATTAGCATTTGTTTGATATATATATATATATGGGCACATATCTGTTTGCACATGCATATAGGTTGCTAGCTTTCTCAACCTTTAAATCATTGTTTTTTGACAGGAATGTGCATGGCTATTCAAGCATTTATACCATCTGGATCACAGGGATCTCTCAATGTCTTGTCTGGGTTTGTTCTAATCTGTAGTACTGCATTGTAAAGTTCAAATGACTTATATTAGGCTTTTGATTCCTTTTTCTTTCCCGCATAGATCATACAGGGTATTATTATACCTATTTAACCGGCGTTTTGTTTTTCCTATTGTACTTTTTAATTACTTGAAAATGGTGTTGGATTTTTTTGCCACATGTGGTCACAATTTTAAAAAGATATATAATTGGCCGAAAAAAACTTTCGTAGTGTAAATTCAAATACAATAACATTTACAATCATCTATCTTGACTTTGCATGGATGTCAATTATGAAGCTCCACATCATTAATGAATTAGGTTTTGAAATATGCAGAGGGTACGGTTTACAAGTTCAGACTTTTGTTTGCTTTGCCCTTAGGATTCCTGCATATTATGATTCATGTCTTACTGGACCTTCTGTCACTCAAATTGGGAAACTTTTGTCCTTCAGCTTGCTTATATATGAAACATCTGTTTGAATTTATAGATGACGATTTGATGTTTTTTTTCTGCATATGGCAGTTACGAGGATGGAACTATGCTCTGGTGGGATGTAAGGAATCCAGGAATTCCACTATCATCCGTGAAGTTCCATTCAGAACCAGGTATGTGTGTGCCCATTGTTTGGTTGCTGTCAGCTCCAAACTACTACCACTAATTCCTCTTCTTCTTTTTAAAATTTTGATTCCTAGATTTTTCATTTAGTCTTTGATACTATCCAGTTTGTGCTCTTTGTACAGTTCTAAGCGTGTGCGTTGATGGATCATGTAGTGGGGGCATCTCTGGGGCTGCTGATAACAAAATTGTGATATTTAATATAGTTCAAGAGACGGTAACTCACTTTCCTTGTAAAGTTATCATTTCATTACATTATATAATATGCTTCTGCTAAAGCATCATTGGCACATATTGAACTTTATTTCACCCATATCTGTGACTGTAGTAGTGAAATTAACTTTGACCTTATATATGACTTGGGATTTCCAAAGACTATGATTTGTTCTTTTTAGGAAGGGGTAAGCTCTGTATGTGGATCCCGTTGAGTTTGTACATGTGAAACATGCTTATTTTTAGGATTTAATGAATTTTCAATCCTCTCGATTCATTTATTATCTTTTGCCACATCTTACCTATATTTGAATTATATATGAAGTGTATATTGCATGGCATAGGGTTCTTGTGTTATTAAGAAGGATATAAGTTTGGAGCGACCTGGCATAGCAAACACTTCAATTCGTCCAGACGGGAAAATCGCTGCTGCTGCTGGTTGGGATCATAGGTTAGTAAACAGAAGTTTGAATTTTCTTGTTGCGAGAAAATTTCTTTGCTACTAATGGCATCACATTGGAGTTGTTTATGTTTGGTATTTGAAGAGGCATGATGGTATGAATCCTAGTAAATATATAAAAAGATAACTTTTTTTAAATATGAGTAATGACATCGGCTTTCTAGTGTCTACCCCATTACATCCTCAATTTTCTCTCTCCCCATGTAGAGTGAGGATATATAACTATCGCAAAGGGAGTCCATTGGCAATACTGAAATATCACCATGCCCTGGTATGCATATCATTTTGGCCTCGTTTGGTTATATTTATTTTTAAAAATAAAATTGATTTTTAAAATTGTGAATCAGAACTCATAAATAGTATTAAATTTATCATGCCTATTATTTTCAAAAATAATTATATTTTCAAAAATAATATCATACTATCAAATAACTTTTTTTTCCTTCGAAGTTACTCTATAGGGGTAAAACAAAATTATTTTTGCAGTGCAATGCCGTCTCATTCTCTACAGACTGCAAGCTGATGGCCTCTTCTTCAGAAGATGCGACCGTTGCACTTTGGGAAATCTATCCTCCCCAAACTTGAAGTAAATATATGATGGAAGGTTAATGTCTACAGACAGTCGATTGATATGGTATGGAGCCTGGACGATGTTCATTGTACTAGCGAAGCTTGATGAAATCTCATCTCAGCTTTTGCTGGATCGGGGATTTGATGCTCTGGGCCATACATTTCTACCTCACCTTTATGAGCTGGCTGGATTCCTAAGTCTATCGAATTTGTTTTCCATCTTAGGCCATGTGATTGATAGGAGGCCGGGTGGCACATGGTGTACGACATGTGGCCCAATCATGGTCGGGGGCAATGTCCCATGGCGCCATTGCGCAACACTTTAGCGTGTTTTGTGTGCTACTCCTATTATTGGTCACAACAGCATGCATGGCCCGGCTAGCAGGTTGTTTGGTTGATTTTATTCTATTATTTTATTATATACTATTTTGGTTGTCTCCAACCCCAAGCCAACTAAATACTAATCCTCAAAGCCTATGTCTGGCATATAAGCATTTGACACGGCCTGGGGTACGAATGGTCCTGGGCTTATGTCGTGCAGCTATGTTTCAGCCCCATGGTGAATAGTGATCGTTGACTTGTCTCTGGGCTGCGTATTTCCTTCAGGCAATTATTATGTTTTATTGTTCTCCAACTCCATAATTATAACTTTGTAATCGTGATTGAGAATCCTTCAGCTTTTTTTTTTTTTTGGAGGCACTAGTTTTAACGAATTAATAAAAAGAATATTATTCATATTGAGCAACTCTACTTCTAAAAATTAGACGGAATATATGAACGATGTTTAAAAATGTTAAGCTTAAGTGTTTTAAATGAATTGTCAAACTTATTGTTTTATTGATTTAATTTCTATATAAAAACATTTGAAAGCTAAATTGCATCTCAGTGTAAAGTTGGAATGCCAGATTGTGTATTTTATTTAATAATAGTATATAGCTTTTCATATTTAATAACAACTTTGTCATATAGTGACAATAATGATAAATTTTATAATTTAATATCAATATTATATAAGTTTATTTAACTGCTATTACTAATTATTATCATTTTAATATTATTATTGTTATATAAATTTAATTTTTTTATTATTTAAAGATAATATATAAGAGCAACTCCAATAATACTCTTTAAATTATTTTCATATTTAAAGATTTTTTTTCACATTCAGATAGTTATTTTTTTAATTGTACTTTAATAATACTCTTCAAATTAATATTATTTTTCTTAAACAATATTCTCTTCTCATCTATGGAAAGGGAGAAAAGAGGAAAGAGGAGGGGGAAATGAGAAATAATATAATATTATGTGAAAAGTAAAAAGTAATAAGAGACGTAAAGAGTGTAATAAAAAACTTATTTTTGGCATTTGCTTCTAAGATTGAATGCTACAATTATATATATATATATAAGTTAAATAATTAAAATGTATTTTTGTAATCGAGAAAATTTAATTTTTGTACTCAAGTTTGCCCCATTTGAAACCCCTTAAAAAAATCAAGTTCTGTTTATTATTAATAATAATAATAATAAAAACCTTGGTGATGTCAAAACCAAACACGCATCAAACTGTCTCCCAATATCGATTGGATAGGGAAGATAAAAAAAGGTTTTGTTTTCCATGATCATCATATTTCCTCCGGCCCGTTGTTGTGATTATGTTTAATCAAATTTGACACGTCATCTGCTTTTTGCCTAATGTTTGACTATAATGTGGCTTCATCTTTAAGCTATATATGATTAACTGGCCAACTTATTTCTAATTTTCTACTACACTATTATAATTTACCTTTTATGATTAATTTGGAAGAGAGAGAGAGAGAGAGAGAGAGAGAGAGAGAGAGAAATAATGGAATCGATGGTTCGTCGGTAGAGAGAGGGAGAGAAAGAGTGTATAGTGTATAATACGATTGATGAGGAAAAAAAAAAGGCTCTCTCCACTTGGGGCTTTTGTTTCCCCATAATTGGCTAAAGTTATATCTTTTCCTCACCACCTTTTTTAATATAACCTTGCACTTCTTGGGATATATTTGGGTGGCAATGAATGCTACATTTAGAAGAATAAATCTTTAACAATTTATGAAAGTGTAAAGCCACCACTTATTCCCTTGCTGGGTTACATGCACCCTCTCAGCCTCAGCCACCCCTGGACCAGGACACACACACACACACACTCCCTTATATACATGGCCCATAGGTGGGGGACTGTTAATAGCTGGATACCATGCATTTTAATGGGTTCCCATGAACAATGGCGATGGACAGCTGCAGAACCACGTGCGTGCATGCCTCTAATTCCTACACCATACAATACAATGGAAAGACGTATCCCTCTTTCCGTCTCTCACACCCACACCAACCCCGCCCAATTCCACACCACACCCCCTTAATTAATTCAGTATCATCCTACTTCTCTGATCTGTTTATTCACCAAAGATGTGTTTATTCAAAGCGGCCACTATCATGTGTTATCAAAAGTCTCGGGCGTTGGTTGGATGGGATTAGCTTTAGAATTTTACACGATGTGATCAGTTTAATTAAGACGTTGTAATTTATAATCTCAAGTTTTTGGAGTGATTATATACTTTGACCATAGTGAGACTACGATTTCTATTGATGGTGGCAGCTGCCATAAATATTCTATTAATTGGTGGTGTACAACGTTATAATATTTTATTAATTTTAATCGAATCACATGAAAATTAATCAAATTATTAGTTCATATCACGTGTGCATAAAAAAAGCTACGTAAGACATTTCTCATTTGTATATATACCAAGCTCATTTCAAAACTTATAAATTATGCTGCTTTTTAAACAAATTATATATGGTTGGCTTATTCTTTAATTGAATAAGTTTTTGAATGAAATAAGTGCTCTGGTCAGACTATATCGACGTTTGAACTATCGGCGATAGATTTGAGTTCAATAAGATCGAGTTTAAAAGTCTTAATAGATAAGTGATGATGACACGTAGTTGTGTTTTTTTAAAAAGCGTTTAGGTGCAAAAATTTATAAACGAGGCCAACTTTTAAACACAAGCTCCGAAAATACAAAAAATAATATCCAATAATCAAAACTCATTATTTTATAAATAATTTATAAAAATAACTATAAAATTTAAATTTAGCTAGCTACCATTTTTAAAAATAATACTCTAATTATCCGTCACATCCTTAATGACCGGAAGATTTGAGCTAGCTTTCCTTACACGCAGTTTTGATTTTTGAACATGCATGAATAAATAACTCATACAGCATGGTTAAATTTTGTAGCTTACCTAATACCAATATATCGATAGGCATATGAAACGATTTACTTAATTAATTATGATGACACCTTAATTTCGAGACTGGACTAAAGTTTAATTAATCAGTGATAATGAACGCATCAAAATTAGACAGGTTACACAGTAAATATGCTAAGTGTTGGATTGAAAGCTACCGCGCGCGGCTCACTTGGATAGTCAGGAAATGATTAAGTACCTGATTAATTATTGAAATTTTAAATATTTTTGGTAGTTATTATAGTATATTATTATATTACCATTGGTCCTATCTATTCTAATAAAAAATATCAAAGGGGAAAATAATCGGACAAATCAATTAAAAGGCTTTATAACAATATACAATGTCCGTTTAATTGCCTTTTAACTAATATTAACATTCGATTAATAACCAAGTAGCAAATAATATGTTAATAACTTTAAGTGTCTTTATTAGATATTATATAAATATATTTACAGAATCAACAATACTTAATCTATTTACCATTAATACTCCTCTATTAATTATACTTTTATAAATATATTAGCATGAATTTTTTGGTATAATTTCATTGAAGAATCTAAATTCATAATGATTACGACTATGTCTCTGAGAGATAGGAAAAAATATAAATAATGTCTTTAAATATATATTATATTATATTCGGTCAGTCCGAATTAGCTAAATCGTAAATTAGCTGTAATATATTATTTTTTAAAATTTCAAACCAAATAAGTTAAATTAATTATAAAAATAATATAATTTCAATTTATACGATTCGATTTGATTGATCAATCCAAATTAATTTTTGACCCTTCAGAGCACTCACATTAGGCTAACTAAAAGTTAAATTTAGTTAAAATATAACTAAAAGATGAAAAACTATTCCTACAATAGGCTCTCTATTACAACAGCAAATTTAACCTTTGGTTAAATGACTGGCCAAATTTAGCCAGCCAATTTCATTATTTGAATGCTATAATAAAATAAAATAATAAATTTATTTCAACTTGCAAAAACGCACGCACATACACAGTCTAGCTTGAAATTAAAAACGCATGCTGGGGCAAGGGGCGGCCACAAAGGGGGATGGGGGGTGGCATGGCAGTGAACGACGGCGGGGGAGGGAGTTGCAAGGTCCAAGGGGAGGCAACGGCTCAACAGTTGGGGGCACCATAGGGGAAATGCAAGGAGGGGAGGGTAATCTGTGTAGGGGAAGGGGAAGCAATGCTGATCTATGCGGGGAGGAGGGAAGGGGTGGCACAGCAAAGGGGAGGGGGGGGGGGGGGGGGTGATCTGTGCAGGGGGAGTGGAGATGGTGCAGAACTATGGAGGGGAAAGGGAAAGAGGCGACGGTGGCACGGCAGCAGGGGAGGCTATTGCAGGGCGTAGGGGAAGTGAGGGGCAAGGGGAGCGTGCGAGTGTGAAGAAGGAGATGGGGAGGAGAGAGAATTTTTAGTTAATATTTTAATTAAGATATTAAAAATTATGTTGAGCCTACTATTTCATAGTTTAAAACTAAACTAGCTATAATGTATAAAAGCTTATTATTAAGTTAATTATAGTCAAAGTGTATTGAACACGTTGAAAATGCTGTTAGTGACTATAATGGAAGTAGGGTCAACGATAGATTGGATTGAATAAAACCTTTTCTGCGGTGTTAGCATATATAATATGAACTGAAATATAGATCCATTTTATTTTATTTTTATTTGAGAAAAATCATCAAACTTGTCATTAAATAGCTACCGATTCTTCTATTTTCCATTTAAACATATCTTAGTGTCAATGTTAACCTTTTACTTGACAGAGGCTAATTCTAACTTTTGAAAAAAACATTGTATGTGAATATATGTTGATGTTTTGTTTTTAAATAAATATTTTTATCTTTTCAATAGTGGTAGATAATTATACAAGCACTCACGATTATGGTGGGTGCGCAGCAGCCAATTACCGACTTTAACAAAAGCCTGTGGATCACATACCTCTTCCTTTGACAGCCCACGGACAAAATTCCAAAAGTCCAAAAGTCGATACTAATATGGATTTTCATGCAAGAATTAAAATATGGGATATTTAGATAATTAATTGAAAGTATATATACTTGAAGTACAATCTTATGAACTCTAGTGTTTAATTACTCTGTTGATGTGGAATAGATCAAATATGTCGTAGTATAATTACATATCATAACTTTATATATAAAGTCACTATTTTCTAATTTGATATTCAACAAATTAAATATAATAGGTATACTTTAAAATCTTAAATATTAATTAGATGACTTTAAATTAAATTTAATAAAAAAATAACATAAAATATTTAATATTTATAAGTGCCCCCCACATGATGAGACTTTTCAAACAATCTCCTACTTGTAATCCTAGTATGCTTGGATATTTGGAAGTATTAATAGTCATAAAGTCATCTTTGTTGTTAGATCAAACATTTTATTATAATGAATTTTTTATTTTGTTTTGTAGTCATCACCAATCAGATGAGATGCAGTTGAATCAATAAAAAACTAGTTTACATTTAGAGTTAAATTCGGTTATATCCAAAATTTGCACTTATTTTAAAAAAGAAAAGTCTATAATTGCTTTAGCTTGATTTAAAGTTTTATGTTGCATGCAAAACCAATAAGTACTAAAGATAAACAATTGTTCTTTGAAGGTACTAAATAAAGCCATCACTTTTCTCAATAAGTTCCACACTTGATCATATGACAACATAATTAATGAATGAAATTCTTCAGCTATACCAGAAAGTTTGGATAAAATATATATTTTGAAGCTCATAAGTAATAGGCTTTCATTTAATAATTTTATCAAAAACCCTAAAACAATTCCTCATGGAGCTTTCTTAGTAAAATAATTAAAGATAATATTTATTTGTAAGTTATAAATATTCGTTCTCTAAACAGTTGATTTAAATGAATAAGAAAGTTGAATTAACTATCTAGTTAGCTGCTCAAATTAAAATAAAATAAAAAACCTAAAAATATCCAGACATATTTAACTACCAAAATGAGTAGTCTGGGTAAAGAGCGTATGATATTGTATATCAAAATTATAGTTTTAATATTTTCTTATATATATATATATATATCCGCATATAATTTTGGTATAAGAAAAATATTAAAATTATGTAATTGTAATATACTATACGATATAATTTTGGAGTGCGAGTTCGCTACAGTAGAAAGAAAAAGTTGCATATGGCGCTCATAATTTTGATATATCAAACATACACAGGTCCAGGTTCCATATTGAGATTGAATATACGGTACATTATTGCCCAACCACAAAATTATTTCATTACCGCCCTGATTTGGCTATACGGTTGAGATTGTTGCTAAGGTACGTTATTGCAAGTTGACAGTGAGAATATTCCTCTGCTGATGAAGAGCGTGAGAGTGATGTTATACGATTAAGTGGCTGCAAAAGTCTCCAATTATTAATTTGAAGGAAATGAACGTGCAGCAATATTTCCTTAAATATTTAGATATGCACGATAATAAATTTTAAATTTAGATGCGCACGAAGTGTGTGTATATATATAGCGCAACGAAAATATTAAAGTGCTCAATTTATAATTATTTGATTTGGGTTTTTTATTTGCGGCATTTTTCGCGTCTCTTGCTGGCTGATGTGGAGTAAACTATCTCAGTATTATTTTTCACGATTTGATGTGTTTCTAAATTATTGCTCGAGCCCGTGCTTGAGGCTCGCTCGAGCAGAGATTCGAGCATGAATTCAAGCATATCTCACCTCGAGCAGCGGTTCGAGTATGCCTCGAGCAGGCATCGAACAAGTGCTCGAGCAGGCATCGATTATCTTTCTCACACTCAGATCTACGGGTTTCTGGATTTCGTCGACTGTAATTTCCGACGAAAACTTCAAACGGCCATAACTTTGTGCAAAGTGATCCGATTTAAGTTTATTTTTTTATTTGTAGGTATTGACAAGAGCTTTCGGATTTCAAAAAAAAGCTCTTTATCGCCTCCAAAACCTAATTTTATGCCATATGTTTACCTCTTTGATTCACAATTCGAGTCTCTTCCCTCCCTTCCTGCTTTCTTTCTCTCTATCTTAAATTTAGTGTGTTACGCGTTAAATTTTAAATGCTTTTACTAACATGGCAATTGCCACGTTTGCGTCAGCGGTTGTACACCAAGATTACATTCGCGGTAACAAATAGCATTTTTCTTTTTATATTATATAGATATAATTAATAAAATCTAATTATATAATGAATAATTAGCTCGAATACTACCTAAAATTATATAATTTTTATCGTTATATATAGTGATCATCAATTATATTGAAAAGCTGAGAAGTTTTTTTTTTTTTTACAGCGTCATAATGTTTTACCAAATTAAGTTTATTCCTCGTAAAGTTGTTTTTTTTTTTCTTCATTCGTTCGTACATAATGGATTATTAATAAAAATAAAACAACCTTAAAAAAAAAAGTAAGGAAACATTTTGTTCCACGCGTGGCGTGTACAAGTTGGTGGCAAAATGGCAACGCATCTGCATGTGTAAATTCAGGGGCTATTATCGGAGTCGGAGCAGAAGCGATATTTAAGGCGTCCCGGCCCCCAGTCCCAGACACTACCGCCCACCCTCACAATTTACGATTCTGTCAGAAGTCAAAACGTACGTACGGTTGCTCAACTTTTTACTCATCACTACTAACTCACTCATGACGACGACGACGACTACGACAAAGTACTGTGTCCTCTTCTTCCACCTCCTCCTCCTCTCAGCCTCCCAATGTCGCGGCGGCGGATCGTGGACCCTCCTCCAAAAGAGCATCGGCATAAGCGCCATGCACATGCAGCTCCTCCACAATGACCGCGTTGTCATCTACGACCGCACCGACTTCGGTCCCTCCAACATCTCCCTCCCAGCCGGCACCCGGTGCAAGCTCGGCCCCGCCCGCCAGCTCGACTGCACCGCCCACTCCGTGGAGTACGACGCCGCCACCAACGCCGTCCGCCCCCTCACCGTCCGTACCGAATTCTGGTGCTCCTCGGGTGCCGTCTCCCCCGACGGCCGCCTCTTCCAGGCAGGCGGCTTCGGCAGCGGCATCAGCGTCGTCCGCGTCTTCGCCCCATGCACCGGCTGCGACTGGGTGGAACAGCTCCAAGGCCTCGCCGCCCCACGCTGGTACGCCACCAGCCAAGCCCTGCCTGACGGCCGTCAGGTGGTGGTCGGCGGGCGAGGGCAGTTCAACTACGAGTTCGTCCCCAAAAAGTCGCCGCTGTCGTCGTCCGGGGAGTTGTACGGCATGGGGTTTCTGGAGGAGACGTTTGAGGGTGTGGCGGAGAACAATCTGTACCCCTTCGTTCTCCTCAATGTGGACGGCAATTTGTTCGTTTTCGCCAACAACAGGGCAGTCCTGCTGGACTACCGCAGCGGCGTCGTGGTGAGGAGGTACCCGGTGATGCCCGGAGGAGACCCGAGGAGCTACCCCAGCACCGGCTCCGCGGTTCTGCTCCCCCTCAGGAAAAAGAACCGAGCAGTACCGGGAGGTGGGGATTTATTCGAACCGGAGGTGTTGGTCTGCGGCGGAGCTCCGAGAGGGTCTTTCCAGCTGGCGCTGAAGGGCATATTCCGGGGGGCTCTCCGCACGTGCGGTCGCATCAAGATCGCCGACGCATCCCCGCAATGGGCGATGGAGCCGATGCCCCTCCCGCGTGTCATGGGCGACATGCTTCTGCTTCCCACCGGCGACGTCTTGATCATCAACGGCGCCGCGGCGGGCACCGCCTCCTGGGAACTCGGCCGCCAACCGGTCCTCCATCCGGTCATCTATTCCCCCGACAACAATCCGGGCAACCGGTTCAAGATCCTGAGCCCCGCCCGGATACCGCGGATGTACCATTCGTGCGCGGTTTTGCTCCGCGACGGCCGTGTCCTCGTCGGGGGAAGCAACCCTCACGAGTTTTACAACTTCACTGGCGTCATGTACCCCACCGAATTGAGCCTCGAGGCCTTCTCTCCGCCGTATATGGACCCCGCCCTTTCGGGGCTCCGCCCCATAGTTCTAGCACCCGGCTCACAAGCTCGGATTCGGTACCGACAGCGGTTTGAGGTTCTGTTTTCGGTGCCCAGCGGGAAAGTTGTGGGCAACAAGGTTGCGGTGACGCTGTTGGCTCCATCGTTCACCACCCACTCGTTTGCTATGAACCAGAGGCTGTTGGTGATTAACGACGGCAGGGTGCCGATTCGGGGGAGGGTCGGGTTCGGGGTCCGGGTCACGGCTCCGGGCTCTCGTAACCTCGCCCCGCCAGGCTACTACATTCTTCATGTGGTGCACGCGGGCATTCCAAGTGAGGGGGTTTGGGTCCATATCAGCTGAAGGACCAACAATAATTGATTGTCCTTCCCTTCCCACCGTTCGTTATCCATTAATTATTACAGTGTTTTTTATTATATATATTCACATTATTCAAAATGTATTATATATATATATATATATATAACCACATCATATATATGTTCTTGACTTTCTATGAAAGTCCGTATTCATCGTGTATCTATATGTGTAATAATCTCATCGTCAACCCAAAAGAATAATTGCATTCTTCTTGTGCACGCAGTTTAAATGTCGTTCGTTTGTCATTTTCTATCAACTCTAAGATATGATGACGTTCTTAAGATATAATTAATGTTTCTGATGAACATAGATGTTCAAAAGATATATTCGAAATACTATAATTAATTCTGTCCCATAAATGTTAAAGATACACGGATGTCAAACAAAATTGTAAGGTATAATTGATTGAAATTAATTAAAGGGGGAAAAACAGTTGTACAATTGAAGCAAAACACTACAGTCAACTAAATTTACGACCATATTTAAATGTAAAACTCTAATAGCAGGTATTTAAAAACTTTCTATGTCATTGGATTAGAATAAAATAATAATAATAATAACTCAATAATAATAATAATACTTATATATGAATTATCTGTACAATCTATTTAATACTTATATATCTCATTGCTCTCAATTGATACCAATGTGAAATATTTATACTGAAGTCATAATATACATATATTACCAAATAATACGGAATGTTCATGTAAAAATCACAATTTTAATTAATGTGTACTCTGATTCCAAGTTGTAATATATTAAGATTTTATGTTTTGATGATCATAACTTAAAATGATTAACTAGAAAATTTTCTGAGGGTTCATTAATGAATTTTCTAACTAAACTTTAATGGAGTTACAACATCTTTTGACATGAGTACCAATGACATTAATAGACTTCATCTTCAACTTGAAAACAAGTAAACATCATGTGAGATTACATTATTCATCCCAAAAAGCTGACATCGAATTAGGGATTAAGGGAAAGCCGGAGGGCAGCAGAAGCAGACTCAATGCATTGAATAAAAATAGAGAGTACAACTTGAAGAAAAAACAAAGGAATGTCAGACCCTCTAAGATACAAAGAGATTAGAAGTGAGTTTTTCTATTTTTTTATTTTCAAAATAAAAGAAAATAAAATCTTTCTAATAGATAAATGTTAAAATTTTTAAAGCCAAGTGATCAATATCATAACCATTCTTCTCAACTTAATTTATAAATTAGGCTGTTAATTTTTATATATAAATTTTGAATTAGGTTGTATATATATATATTGAATAAGAGTTTACTTTCAATGTTATATTTATTATTGCAAAATCAAATGTTTTATTTTATATTTCAATTTAAACATATTCAAAAATATATGTTAAAGGAACATGATAAAATACATAAACCTAAAAAACTTGAAAAATATTTAAAATGAGTTAAACTTTCAGTTCAGGAAGTAAATAATATGTTGTCAAACTTTGTAAGTCTGACAAAGTTAAACCTATATTATAGAATTGAAGGTAAACTTTATAAACTTTATTATTTAACTATTTAAATTGAAGGTCTTACAGAATTTAAACAACATGACATTTGTAAATGCATAGATCTTATCATATTTTGAAAACCTATACTCTAGCAAATTAATTTAAAGTATAAAATAATATTTTAAATTTTATAATAGAAAATATAAAACAGAACATGTAACCAAAAAAACTGAACTCATCAAATGAGTTCATATTGCGCCCCGTCAAATTAAAAATTATATAAAATAGGTCATTTTTGTTATTACATTTTCCCCTCACCCAACTCTATTTTGTTATTATAATTTTAATCCAAAATATTGACTCGGTTTCAATTAGGTATTGTCGTTTTTTAGTTCGGTTTCAATTTTTTTTTAAAGTTATTCGTACAAGTAGAAACATTTATAGAAATTTTATTGAATTTTATAGAAGCCAAAAACTTTGAAAAGTTTAAAATAGTTTAAATTTCAAACTTTAGACTCTTAAAACATTGTGTTGATATATTATAATCATTATACTAATGAAAACTAAAAATACAAAAGGAAAAACCAAATTTTAAACTTAAAACTTGAACGTTAATAAATATAAAAGTCAAAGTTATAATATAAAAAATTGCAATATCTCATTAGTTTTGCATAATTTAAATACGTAATCATACAGGAGTTAATATAATTGATAATAATAAAATATACAACTAATGTTGATATATATATATATATATATAATAACATATTTATCAGCTCTAACCCGTACCTTATAACTTTTTTTTGTTTTTTTGTTTTTCAATTTCAATTGAACTTCTTGACCCAAAATATCAAGTTATGGCATTCGCACCGACATTAACGATCTTTAGCTGCACTTTAGTTAAAAAATTGACTTTTATAAAATTGACATTAACATGCCTAACCATTTTTTTTAAATATTTTTTAAAACTATTAATTTTTCCGTCTCAACAACAATTAATTAACAGTCGTGCGCACGCCCATTGCCCATGCCGCTCCACGTCGTTGCCTCACGACACGCCTCTAGAATTAATGGAGCTGCTCTGACCACCATCCGAACAAATCTGTCAATCAATGCAAAATTTCACCATATCCACTTCTAGTTTTATATGAAAAATGTAAAATTATACAAATCTGGCAAAGCGAGCTGAAGTGATCAGGAACAGACTGAAGCTTGTGACCCGAGGTTGAAGCTCCCATTAATGGCCATCGAAAGCATTCAAATGGTGAAGCATTAACTGCTCAAACTACAAAAACAACGTCGTATGTGTACACACACACACACACATATATATATATATGACTTTTGAATTCCTTAGAATATATTTGATTGAGGTGTTTTTTTAAATAATAAAAATAATATTATATTATTTTTAATTTTATATTTTATATACTAAAAATAATTACTATATTTTATAAATAAAAATAAAAAAGTAACGTGAAAAAAACATGCCCCTAATATTTCCTTCACATTCACAATTGGGATAACTTGAATCTAAAACTTCACATAAAAAATCAAGCGCGACTCGGACTACAGGCAGCGTGGGAACGCTGTGGCCTTAATCGTCCAAAAAAATAAAATAAAAAAGACAGGTATAAATTCAGTGCTAATTTAAAATTGAGATAAAGGTAGGTACGAATCATTGTATCCGTAATGATTTACTAATTATCGGAATTAAACACTCTTTTATAATATGAATGTAATGACTTAATGATATGAGATTAAACATTTAACCACTATGCGTGTATTCACAGGTAAGACATACGTGCAAGCAAACCTATTGAAGACGCGCTCGATCCTCTATTACTTACAATAGTAGAATTCAAAACCTCTTAAATATATATTGCTGGCTAATTCAATGATGAAAATTTCAGGGTGTTTAACTACCAAATCAAATATCCTTATTATAAGTTACAAGTAATGTTTGCTAAATGTTTGACAATTAATTTATAAGTTAAAATTACATATAAATATAAACTATTTTAATTTATTATATGTAATTTACTATTTAAACAGTTTTCTCCACTCTTCGGGAACTAATAAATAGCATTATTTAAAAGCACACTTAAAAAAAAACAGAAATTATTTATTTAAAAAAAATACCATTAATTATAAATATATTCACACTCATAATCCTAAATCAGTTTTTTGTCTTATTTAGCATTAGTATAGATTTCTTATAAAAGTCTATTTTTTTATATTTAATGAAAAAAGTTAAAAAAAATCATAAAATCAATCGCACAGCAGATGTCATATATTTAATTTTTTTCACGAAATTTATATAATATTTTCTAATATATTAAAAAATACTATTCACTTCATATAATTATTAAATTATAACTAAATATTTTCTCTCACCTCTCTCCCTTCCAATAACACTAACTTTTATTTCATACTAAAGTATAAAGAAATATTATTAAATAAAATAAGTAAAATAAAATATTAATTTAATAATATAAAGTTTGATTTAAGGAATTTATTGTGATGTATATTTTTATAGGAAAGCAAAAAATAATTTAAAACCGTAAATTTAGAAAAAAACTGGTTGAGAAACTAGTGTTAGTGCTCTTAAATTCTAAAAGCATGGCTTGATATAAGTTTTCTTTTTTCTTTTTTAATCTTATATTGAATTTTTTAAATTATAATTTTAAATTAATTTCTATTTTTAAAGATAAAAATAATAATAAAATTTTTATTAAAAGTAAAAAAATATTTTAGTAAGTCCAAGTAATAAAATAAAAGAAAATTTTAAAAAAATAAAATAAAGATTTGAATCGCTGAATTTAATTTAGATTTAAAACAAAAAAATAAAAACTATTTTTAAAAACAATTAAGGGATCTATAATTTTTAAAAATAATTTAAATTTTTTTATTAATTTAAAATTAAGATAAACCCATAATGAGCTAACCGTTTTTAAAAAACAGTATATCGAATCTAGCTTTTTTTGTTAATAGATTAAATTTAAAATTATGTTTTCGAACTCATAATTATTTTTAAAAATTATTTCTAGTAATTTTTTATTTTTAAATCTAGATTTAATTTTGACATAGTATCCAAACATTTTATTTTTAAAATTTTTCTTTACTTTATTACATGATCCAACCACATTTTATTTAGATTTTTAATTTTTTATGGTACCTAATTTTAAAAAATACATTCTCTCTCATACAAAAATGATATTGTATTCGAAATTCATATTTTAATTCAAACTTCAATAAAAATTTAAAATGCAGAAATCAAAACACATATTAAATAGTGCCCTAATATTGTGTTTTTAATTTTCACGAGTTATTTATATGAAGTATAAACGTATAAAGACATTATATTTTAATCAAATAAAAATATTTTGTTTAAATTTTAAAATTTATATTCTTGAAAATTTATTTAAAATTTTTATTATTATAATAATAACATTTTAGAATATATAAAGTATTAGATAAATTAAAATTACTATAAATAACATATAATATATAATAAGATATTTTGAGCCGGTGCGCCACCCGCTTGTGTGGCGCACTTATTTTTGAGTAACATGTCTGGGTGTGATTACGTTCGCTTGTACTCGCATGCCATGAACATGGGCCGTCTGTGTTGGTGGAATATTGAAAACTCAAAGCAGAGTGTTTGCGAATGGAAAGGCCTTTATCACACAAGTTTCACTTATTATGGATTGATATATTAACACGTGAGTGAATGACATACCATTAATGTACTGTAACGCAAGTCACACTAGCAAGTTATTAACAAATTAATAAATACTGGGACCAACATATAGTAGTTCCAAATCCAACACAGCCGCTGCATGCGCCCTTGACCAGCTTTATCGCTGATCAATCTCCTCCCAATCGGCGTAACCCAAGCATCCGCCGCCGCCATATGAATCTCCTCCCAAGCCACCATTGTCATCCACTTCATTTCTTGATGTGAAATTGGAGGCAGTGGTAGTAATTGAAGACACAGAGAAGACGAAGGGGTCAAGATATTTTAATTTATTTGTAAAATGTTTATATTAATATTTATATTTGAAGATATTTTAGTAATTGTAATGGAATATATAAAAATTTGATTCGTATTCAATTAACTAAAATCAACCAAGTAAATTAATTAATTTGCTCCAGTATGAAGTAGTTGAAAAAGATAAACCCAGCTTTTTCTTAAATATAAAATATTTTATGTTAATCAGTAATTAAAAATGGTAAGTTGCTTATTAAGGTTATTTATACATGCAAATTTATTTTTCCTTATTCTTTGTCTCATTGTGTGGGTTTGTTTGACATCAGAAAAATAAGGGAAGGCAAAGGGATCACGTTTTAAATTTTTGCAAATCGATATCGCGAACATATAACATATACAATACATATATTGATATGATCGAGGAGTGAGTCTACACCTTGCATCGACCTTAACACGTGATATAACATATACAATATATATGGACTCATGATATTAGTGCGGGAGTATCCAGCCACAAAAAGATGATAGAGTAATGGGATGAGATAGTCACAACGGGTGGCTGAGCGTATATAATCTTTGGTCTGCACGTAGTAGTAGTGTCAAGTGGTATTAAAAGTCTTTCTCCATCGATGGAATCGAGTGGCATGTCTCATTTGTGTAAAAAGAAAATTGGCGTACGGTATTAAGTAAAAGTACACGGGTTAAAGATTTTGTATTGAGAACAAAGAATCAAATGGTGGTGATGGTGGCCCAATAATTAGAAGATTACTGGGTGATCTTAGCCTGTAATGTGATAGATATCGATTGTGTGATAAATAAGATATTGTCGTGAAAAATTAATACAAAGAGTTATTTTTTTACTTTTTACTGAAATTTAAATTTAATTAGTAATATAATGTAATGTTTAATATTATTTGTAATGAAAATGTTGCTAACTACAATAATAATAAATAGATTATAAAATTTTAAACATTTTTCTAAAATATGATTATAAAGAGAATTTAGTGACCTAAATACTATTGATCACAATTTGAATTATATTAATTTTAACATTTTTGATCTTAACACTTATCGAACGGTAAATTTAACATTCCTAATGTTTGTTTTCTTTTGTTATAATTTGTTTTCATGAGACTAGCAGATCTGTCATGATTCGAATTATTTTTAAATATGAATTAATGAGGAGATGCGGACAATATCACTATCTCTTTATTATACACAACTGCATGAGGGCAATGTGGCCATGTGGGCAAAATGGCCATATATGTACACACATAAATTATTGTACGAGGACGATGTCACAAGCTGCTGGTGGCATGATATGACAAGATCAAGCAATTAAGATGGAGACCTTTTCTAATTTATTTGTCCTTTTTTTTGGTCGATTTGTTTGTTTGTTTGTTGTTTTTTTGTTTTGGGTTTATTTCGGCCATTGGCAACGGCAATGATGGGCGGAATCCAACTGGATCATAGAATGGGCTTGCAACGAAAAGACCGGCCCAGCGTTTTATCTGTCTCTCGGGTCGCCCTTTCTTCTCTGTCTGACCTCGTATCACTAATGACTCTGTTCTCTTCCTCTTAAATGTTTTTTTTTTGTTTTGTATAATGAAGCTTTGAGTTCAGGCTGCTCAGTAGCGTTGTTAGTTTTTGATTTATGTTTTTTTTTTAAATATTGTGTTGATGATGTTTTGACTTTTGATTTCAAAAGTTCAAAGACAAACACAAGTTCAACAATTGTAGGACGTGTTTAACGCATGCATAACGTTGTAAGAATATTAAAATGATGATATGAAATGCTGTCACTTTTGTTGCTCTTTCTTCAACGTGTTTTCAACCCAGAAAATGAAAAGGGTTTTGTTATATTTCCCACATGTATGTGAAAGCTTGCTTAAGGGCTGCCTCTGGCCCAACTTCTGTATGGGGTTTTGTTGATACGCGAATATGCGTGTTCTTGAAAGTTGCATTGAGCTTCAATTAAACTAGTTTCATGGCTTGATGGTTGCTCGTTCTAGTGTAGTTTCTACTCCGCTAACTGATTCCCAACCTGGGTTTTTGGAGGCTGAAAATTCTAGAAATTCGAAATTTTGGACTCTATTATATCTTGAAGTCATTAATATTGCATCCTATAAAAAAAATGAAACCGTTGGATTTGTAAAAGCTGTACGATTCTCTTTTGATATAGAATTTGGCCTGACTCGAATATATAAGGGATTAGCTGATTTTTTTTAATACACATTTCTTATTATAAAGACATGTTCTGAGAAATTTAATGCTCTTAATCTATATTCGACTATTGCATTCCTCTTTGTTTTGGAGCAGACAATGACTCCTTTTCAGGGTTTAAAGTGAAATGCAGCTATGGTTGGAAGGCCAGCCCTTGAACCCTGTCAACACTATGCACTTGGGAAAAATTTTAATCCTATGCCATTAAGCATGAGTTCTGTAGTATATAATATTCAACTATACTAGGTTGAAGGCAAATATCATTGAAGGTTGTCTAATCAAATACATACTGCTGGTATGAATAATTGGGTGGAATTCTAATTTTTTTCGTTTTTTATTCTTTGAATTTCAACTGTCCTGTCAAACTGTCTTATAGAAAATTTTGCTTTGAAACAGCAATCACATGTGAAGACATTTAGTAGAAGAAATTTTTTATTATCCGTGTAGGTATATAATGAAATATTGTTGATATCACCGCTATATCGGTGATATATGTCTATATTGGTGGGTACCGATAAAAATGTCATGTTATAACTTTTCATATAAATATCGATCAATATTTTTTATATATCAAGATATATCGAAAGATATAAAAACATATAATAATTTTGTTCCTTAAACATTAAAATATTATAAATATCTCTCTATATATATGGCTAATATATTGAGAGGCATTTGGTCATGGGTCTGTTACTCCGTAGAATGCAATCAAGCACTCTTTTTGATGCATTTTACAGCCTGCATGTGCTTTATTTAGGCCCCTTGCATGGCCAAAAGTCCCACAACTAGCTTCAACCTACCTTTCATTGTTTTTTGATTTTTGGAAAGCTTTTGGATGCATTTGAACCGCTTGTAAACTTAGTTTCATGTGGAATGAGTGCAGTTTGCAGCCTTGAAGATATCAGAGTTCATCATAGCCTTCACATGTGAATATGGAGCTGTTTGCTTATACGAACAGCAACCTATTTACTTGTTAAATTGAGTTTCATCACTTTCAAGCTAGAAATGACTTTGAGACCCAAGTTGGCAGCCTTGAGGACTGCAGTGAGATGCATTTGGCAGTCTGCATTTTAGTTTTTAAGGCCCCCACAGGGCCACAATTATCTTCCAAGCTACCATCATGCAATGAATGACCTTGAGATCCAACATGGAAGCCTTGAGGACATAATAGAGTCTATCACAGCCTCCACGTGTGAAGGAATGACCTTGAGACCCAAGTTGGCAGCCTTAAAGACTGCTGTAAAATGCATTTCACAGCTTATGTTTGAGTTTTTTAAGTCCCCCACATGTCCTCAAATACCTTCCAAGCAACCATCACGTAAGGAAAGACCTTGAGACCCAACATGGCAGCCTTGATGACAAAATGGAGTCCATCATCCCAGCCTTCATATGTGTAGGTTGAGGCTCCATGCTTATAATAGAACAAGTTGGCTGGCCATTAAGTACACGGACAACTTTCATTCTCAAAATGTGAATTCATGTTCTCCTCAAAAGCCTTCAAATTCCATCAGACCCACACGGCCACACCTACTTCCCCTTCTCACAATCTCACTGAAATTATTCTCTATCTCTTCCCATTCTTATTCTTACAAACCACGTAACATTGTTGTAAAGCATGGCTAGTGGAGGAAAGCTGAACCTGGATGGGAACATGGACCTGGCACGGTGGGTGGCATTATATGCAAATACTGTCATAAATAATGGAAGAGTGGTGGTGTTATCTGTCTCAAATTCCATTTGACGGGATTGGATCCTAAGCATAATGTGGCTGCTTGTGATGAAGAACCGCCTGAAATCAAAGAGGAACTTAGACAACAGATGAGGGGCAACGCTAGTGAAAAATCGTCAAAAGGATTTGAATCAGGGAGGGGGGTTTGTAGTACTGGTGCTGGGGGATCTGGAAGGAGTATGGGACCTACTTCAATTGGCACCCTCCAGCAGTGGGATCACGTTATAAGACAGAAAGCTAAACAAAAAACTCAAAAATTTGTTTAGTGGTGGAAAAATGAAGGAGGGTATGGGAAGATTAATTTCAATAATTTTTTTTATACATGGTAATGTTTCTTCTGCGAAGGTGGTCTCTCACCATTTTAAAAATATGATCGCCAGCCTAGGAAACTAGGAAACTAAGGAACAGGGATTGATCCTCCCCCCATAAGGGATACGACCAAGCATCTAGATACAGAGGTAATGAGTAATGCCTTGTTTTTTTTTTATATAATGCCTTGTTTGAAAATATTTATATATTATCTAAATTTAAGAGACGAATACATATATAAACGCATTAAAGCCAGTGGGTGAGTTATTGTTGTACTATAATGTGTGATGGCTGGACAGATCCCACGAAAAGGTCCATCATCAATTTTATGGTATATTGTAAAGGGCAATCAATTTTCCAAAGGTCAATTGACACTTCCAACAAAATAAAGGACCACAAATATATTTATGGTATAATGAAAAATATGCTGCAAGAGATTGGAAGTGAAAATGTTGTACAAGCTGTGACTGACAATGGTAGCAACTATAAGAAAGCGGGTGAAAGATTAATGTCAAGATATAATCTAGATTGGACCCCTTGTGCTGCCTACTGTATGGATTTAATTTTTGAATCAATTGCTAAAAGAAATACAATAAAGTCAGTGAATCTTAGAGGGAGAAGGATCACTAATTTTATATATAATCACAGTTGGCTTTTGGCTCAAATGCAAGGAAAATGTGGAGAATATATTGTGTCCCAGCCCCACCGAATTTGCCCCACATTGCACTTGAAAGTCTTTTGAAGATGCATGGGTCTAAGTTTGCAAAACCTTTTCACTTTCTCTACGTGGAAAAAAACTTTAAATTACAATATGTAAAATGTATGAGTCACTGTAATGACTGCAACAACTCATGGACACTGAAGTATACCTAACTTTGGGAATAGTTTATCAAGCTTTTCGACTTACTAAAAATGCAATACGATTGAATACTATATATATTGTGTGGCTTTCTCATCCTCATATATTGGTGCTATTGGTAATGAGGTAACAAGTAATTTAAAATTTTATAGAATTTGAGAGGAAAACCAATAATATATAAGAATATAACATTAATTATTTTTAAATAATTATATTAGATTATAACATTTCGAGAGGCAAGGAGATCATCCGGTGATAGGACAGCTATTGCATATGGTTTTATACTTAGAAAATGTATAAAATGAAATAAGTGATGCCTATTGAATATTTGTAGTAATTTATGAAATATAGGGATATGCATATGATTTTATACTTGCAGCTGATTGGTGGGATATGTATGGACTGCATTTCCATACATATATGTACGTATGATTAGTAT
Source organism: Taxillus chinensis (assembly GCA_023512835.1). Classification (NCBI taxonomy): domain Eukaryota; kingdom Viridiplantae; phylum Streptophyta; class Magnoliopsida; order Santalales; family Loranthaceae; genus Taxillus; species Taxillus chinensis. The sequence goes on from CM042087.1 coordinate 41,883,058, forward strand.
TAGGCAAATAGTCTATTACTAATGTATAAGGGAGTAAAAAACCTATAGCTAATATCATATGCAAATTGAATAGCTAATATCATATCCAAATTGAATATCATATTAACCAAGAATAGTTACATCGAAAAGAATTAATACGAAGACAAATTGAAATCAAAAATTACGGTTGACAGCATGTAATCAAATGTGTTTTTTTTTCCTTGTGAAAATAAGAAAAACAACTCTCTCTTTTCTTGACAAACAAATTGGTGTGGCTCCATGGTTTTTTTTCCGTCAAAGGGTGGCTGCAAACTCCTCAATTACAGCATATAAATAGGCATTCGTAGTGAAATCTCATTTGAACAAGGATTGCAATTTGGGAAAGAGAGGAGAGAAAAATTAAAAGAGAGTTTATTATATAAGAATTTTTTTATTAAATTCTCCGGATATAAATGAATAGTATGATTAGTATTTTTTCCGGAGAATGAATAGTATGATTAGTATGATTAAATTCTCCGGATATAAATGAATAGTATTATTAAATTCTCCGGAGAAAAATATTACGGTTGTTTTATGAACGCATTAAAATTTTCAAACCACATAAGTGTTCAATTTTTATTTACTATTTTTATTTCATTTGACCATTTGACCCTACTTCAAATATAAAACAAATACTTTGTATGAATAATTTGTAAGTAATTTATATATGACTTGAAATAATAATTCTTTAAGCGGTTTAATATTTGCTTAAATAATATAACTTATTATATCAATTTAGAAGTTCACAAATGAATATTTAAAATTAGACATAACTATACTTGTTAAATCTTGAGTAGAAATGTGAGAAATAAAATATTGCAAGCCAATGAGCGTTCATTTTCTAATTATTATTAATATTATTATTATTATTATTATTAGTGGTAGTATATATTTATTTATTTTTCTCTCCCTTCTTCTTCTCTTATTAGTTATTACATGGTCATAATTTTTTCCCCAGTGTTTATTCATCAATAAAATGAGAGTTTTTTTCACATATTATCAAAATAAAACTAATTAAAAAAAAGAGCATTGCTTCAATGCTTCATGCGCGTACAAACTGGTGCAAACTGGCAATGGGATATACATTCATCTTATTCCCGGCCCTATCCTCTGAGTCAGAGCAGAATTTATATTTTTGGCTTTCCCTGCGGACGCAACACTGCCCACAGCCCACTCCCATAATTACTATTTTATCGTAATTAATGATACCCGCCATTATATTTAAGTTATCACTAACTCAACTCACGCCGACATAGACTCCACCTCACCTGTTAAAAAAACAAAAAACAAATTAGAAAAAACAATAACTGCCCAACCTTTTACAGTGTAGCGTAAATATATAATAATACTAATGCGAAGTGTGTGTTTGGCGATGGTCCTTCAGTTTATGGTCAAAGACGGCCTGGCCATCCTGAATTTTTCAAAAAGGAAATACTTGCTTTATATTATTGAATTGAATGCAGATCGAGTAAACTGAAGAAAAAAAAATTTAGAAAAAAGCAAAACGATACTAATTTTTAATCGTTTGATTCTAATAGTTATTGTCATTAATTCATATATTAAGGCATTATTATTATTATTATTAGAAGTCGCGGCCTAAAGCAACACACTACCACATTAATTTGTTCAAAGAAGAGTTGTGTCGTTAATTAAGGCATATTTTTCTCTCTTATATTCAATATTTCTGCAAAAAAAAAATGAAATGTGTTGGAGTATGTGGCTCATATAGGGTGTATGAGAGATACTAGTAGAAGACCGGGCAAGCGAGTGGAGCGCTGCGGAGTGAGGGAAGCGGAGCGACCGAACGGAGTGGCGCGGAACGGAGAAAATATATATATATATATATATTTCCTATATATATGGTTGTAAACCCTAGTGATGTATTGTGGTTGAGAATAATAAAACAGAAACGCCGTCTCTCTCCCGTGGACGTACCCGATTTTGAGGAACCACGTAAATCCTGTGTTCTTGTGCAATCGCGTGCATGTGTGTCGATCCTATTTTTCTACAAAATATTTTTTTTGTAATTTAATAAAGCTAAAAATAATAATAAAGTGAGCTTGCACCTGCCTGCCAAATATAAATTCACTCCAACATGAATTTAATGACAACTATAAATTTCTTTGTATATAATAATTTCATGACAGTCCCTATAAATTTATTTTCTCATTAAGGTTTCGTATTTATATTTATTCTAATTGCCATAGAAGTCAAGCAATATACATATATTTATAAATATGTTTTGATTTAAGCAAAGTAAGCAGTAGTGGATTATGATGTGTTTTGAATTATTTATAAATATGAATGTGCATGTATATATACATCACCAACTATATATACGAATAAATACATGATGTCTTGGGATCACTATCAGCATTTATGTCTAAATAAATGTGTGAGGATATGGGTACAAGCTCGTAAACTCTCTTCCTCGACTCGACAAGAAGGACGTAAAGGGCGTGAATCACAAGTTTTCCGTGAGGGATCTGTGATGCTTATGTTTTTTCTTCTTTATTTCAAGGTAATATTTGCCCTAAGCCTGATGACAATGATGAGCTAAGCCTAAATTATGGAATGGGCTTGCAACAGAACATCGTAGGCAGAGCAAGGGGGAGGAGGGATTCGTCTTTTAATGTTTATCAAAAATATTAATATTGTAGATGTGACAAATTAACGCTCATGGGTCAAACAATAAAAATAAACAAGCACAAAATCGGCATACAATAAATTTGTAAATTTTTGCATATGCATGAGTCAGAGTCCTCAGGATAAATCATTAATAGGTGAGTAACTAATTCTTTCTCTCACTAGTTTACCCGTTAATCTCAATAAAAAACAATCGCCAAGAGTTTATATTATAATCTAAATTCTTTAATAGATATTAAAGTTTCTAAGAGCACCCTGTCCCTAATTTGGTACCTTATTACCGGAGGTCAATGCACACTTTAGTTCCTGTAATCTGTTCTTTAAATTGCTCCCTAAAATATATAGTTCACTATTACGTTCGCCGTACATAGCAAGATTTCACATCGCACTATTAATAATTTTATTATTTTATCGTTGCGTCTTCTTTTCTCGTTACCCTATTGTCTTGTCTTTTAGCACCACACAGCTGTTGTCGCACCCCCCTTCTGTGCACTATCTCTTCCCACAAACCCTAATCTCTCTCTCTCTCTCATTAGCCGTCATCGTCTTAATTTTATGCTACGATCCGAAGGTACTTGAATCCGACTTCCAATCATTGCGTTCTTTGAAAATTCTACACAGGAGTTTATTCTTTTAGCTTTGTATGTTGTTTGCCTATTGTTGCACTTGCGGGCATGGAGTATCATCCAAAAAAATTGAAAGAGAATCTAAATATTCATAAGGTTCTGGCATACTGTGATTCCACTATTTCACGTCTATTCAAAAGATTCTCGTACAAGTGTACCTAAATCATATTTGCTCCAAATACTTATTTGAAGAAAAATTTTAATACAGAATAATGAACAGAACTTGTTGAGAGAAATAGAAAAAAGAAAGGAAAATTATACTACTGTTTCCCTTTTATGACTATAACTATTTCTGTATCATCAAATGTGGTGGACAGCCTGCCCTCCAACACATCTAAAAATTAAATATGTCAATTAATACAATTAAAAACCAGACTAATTAACAATACAACACATACATTTTGTGTTTTTTTCCTACAGGTTACATTCAATGTAAGGATGTTCATGAATGATCCACTGCTAAGTGCTAACAGTTTCTACAACAAGGGGTAGTTGTATTAGTGTGAGTGTTTATCCTATTAAATCATTGTAATTTTATTACACCACATCCCTTGCAAATAAAGAGGAAAATTCAATTTGAGGGAAAAAAAATATAACACAAGTGTAGTACCATTGACAGATCATATTCCATGTAAAGTTCCCTTTCCTTGTTACTGTAATGAATAATATTAATTTGCTTAAAATAAAACATAGTGAGATTATTATAATTCTATTTGATATTAGAAAGTTTGCCCCCATATATAAGTAATGTGTAGATTTGATTCCTACTATATGCTCAAGTAGGTTGATCTTGGCCAAGAGTATTTGTCGTACAAAGAATTCGAATGTCACCATTAAGAAAGAGACCTTCAACAAGGTTGAGATTCTTTCACGAAAGCCCACCATTGTGATAACCAATTACAAGAGAAAGTTAAAAGAAAGAAGAAGCAAACTATCATAATTTTATGCCAATTATAGGGGGACATTTCAGAAAAATAAAATTTTGGAAAAAAAACAACCTCTATAAATTGGATATATGATTGTATTTGTTAGTCATTGCATGATAGAGAAGCTTCCCATGACTTTTCTTGTTGCTTTCTGCTTTTGTTAAATGAATTTGAATAACCATAGTTCATTGCATTTTGAGAGAGTTTCTTGAGCTCTCTTTTTCATTGAACAAAATACCAGCACAGATTTACATCTAGAATATTGCACGAGAATGTCTGCAATTTGTCCACCAAAAAATAAATTTGAATCATCATAGGTCATTGCAATTTGTGGTTTTTGTTGAGAAGATTAGAATAGATAATATAAAAATAATTATTAAAATTTTAAAAATAATAACATATTTTATAGTTAGTTAAAATAGGAGTATGATTGGAATAGATAATATAAAAGAATATATATCCATAAAATAACTTTAATTAAAATAGAAAGAATATATAGAAAATATTACTGAAGATGTTCTAAAATTCATATCTATATATATACTATTATATGCATTGTCTAATATTATATTATTATAATATTCTAAAATCACATAAGTTGGTAAGTAAAATAGGAATAGTCAAATTTATGATTATTTTATTAAGTTTGTTGTGAAGACTTGTTATCTTTTTTTTAGCTAAAATTTAAATTTATTGATTTAAATGAGCTGATATACACTCATACTTTATTCAATATATCTACTCGATTAAGTACAACTCAAATTTGAGTATGATGTTGTACAATCTTATTACTGTAAAACCTTCAAATATATCTAACATATATGTTTAAATAAGTAACATATGACAGTTTATTTCACAGTGCTGGACTACCGTGGACTCGAGTGACACTCTACAATTACCGTTTAAATTCGACTTGTTCGGCTCAGGCTCGACTAGAGTACAAAGTCAAACTCGGATTCAATTATTATCCGCGAACTTGGCTAAAATCTCCGGATTCATTCGTGGTCGGTGCAGGTTTACGCGACATGTCGATTGGTTCGAATAAGAAAATCGCCATGCAGGCAATATAATTGGTGAGAATTTTGAAGTTTGGTCCTACCCCGGAAACTCCAAATTCAATCTATGCCTCAAGTTTCGAAACCAACACGAAAGCGGACACCGACAAGGCGGAATAGGAGAATGAGCTGTAGCACGTTTGGAAACAAAAAAAGAGACAGAAAATGAGATGAGCTAGGAAACAAACAAACTAGCAGGAGCTTGCATGGTCATAAAAGCTACTTACTATGAACACTCGTATATATAGAAGCCCATAGCTTCGAACCCCACAGAGCAACACTGCCTACTGCCTAGTCCTGCAGCATTCTTATCGATCATATCGGTTAAGTACGTACGTACGTAGCCGTGAGTTAACGTTATGACGACGATGAGTGCTACTCCATTCCTTCACCTCCTGTGCACATGCTGTCTCCTCCTCCTCCACTTTGCTGCCAAATGTCGCTGCGACGGCGGAGGTGGCGGACAGTGGGCCGTATTGATTAACAGCAGCGGCGTAAGCGCCATGCACATGCAGCAGCTCAACAACGACCGCGTCGTCATCATCGACCGCACCGGCTACGGCCCCTCCAGGCTCCACCTCCCCCCCGGCGCCGACCAATGCAATCAAGACTGCACCGCCCACTCCATCGAGTACGACGTCGCCTCCAACACCGTCCGCCCCCTCACCGTCCGCACCAACACCTGGTGCTCCTCCGGCGCCGTCTCCCCCGACGGCACCCTCATCCACGCCGGCGGTTCCGGTAGCGGTTCCCAGGTGGTCCGCGTCTTCAAAGCCTGCCCCCAGTGCGACTGGGTGGAGCAGCCCGCCGGCCTCGCTGCTGATCGCTGGTACGCCACTAGCGTGGCCCTTCCCGACGCCCGCCAGCTCGTCCTCGGCGGCCGAGTTGTGTTCAGCTACGAGTTCGTCCCCAAGGCGGCGGCGGCCTCGCCAACCGACCTTTACTACTTTGAGTTCCTGAATGAAACCCTGGACGGGGAAAGCAAAGGACTGAATGGGGGAGAGGAGAACAATCTGTACCCCTTCGTCTTCCTCAACCTGGACGGCAACTTGTTCGTCTTCGCCAACAACAGGGCTGTCCTCCTGGACCATATACACAACGTGGTGCTGAGGAGGTACCCGGTGATCCCCGGCGGCGATCCCAGGAACTACCCCTGCACTGGGTCCGCTGTTCTGCTGCCGCTGTGGCGCAAGAATTTGAACCAGCAGGCCCACCCGCCCGTCTCGGATTGGGACTTATTCGACCCGGAGGTGCTGGTCTGCGGCGGAGCTCCCAGAGGCGCTTTCACCCAGGCTCAAACACACATATTCCAGGGGGCACTCGCCACGTGCGCCCGGATGAAGATCAACGACCCGTCCCCGCAATGGGCGATGGAGACGATGCCCTTCCCGCGTGTCATGGGCGACATGCTTCTCCTGCCCACCGGCGACGTTTTGATCATCAACGGCGCCAGTTCGGGCAGCGCCGGCTGGGAATCCGCCCGCGACCCGGTCCTGAATCCGGTTCTCTATTCCCCCGGTAAGGATTCGGGTGCCCGGTTCCGGGTCCTAAACCCCACCCAAACTCCTCGGATGTACCATTCCAGCGCGGTTGTGCTTCGCGACGGCCGGGTCCTGGTAGGGGGAAGCAACCCTCACGAATTCGACACCTTCGGTCCGTCCGCGCTTTTCCCCACCGACACGAGCCTCGAGGCGTTCTCCCCCCCGTATATGGACCCCCGGTCGGATCTCCACCCGACCATCCTATCCCCGGCTCCGCGAACGGAGGTTCCGTACGGGCAGCAGTTAGGGGTCCGGTTCTCGGTTCCCGGCGGGAAAATTGTCGGTGACGTAACGGTGACGCTGTTGGCTCCATCGTTTACCACCCACTCGTTTGCCATGAACCAGAGGCTGTTGGTGATTGGCGAAGGAGCGGCAGCTGCCCAGGGGGGTGCTGTCGGGTTCGAGGTCCAGGTCACGGCTCCGGGTTCTCGTAACCTCGCCCCATCCGGCTACTATATTCTTTTTGTGGTGCACAGCGGCATCGCCAGCGAGGGGGTTTGGGTCCATCTCACCTGAAGAACCGCCCCTGAGTTTTAATTTGTTCTACTTAGCTTCCATCCTCAACCCCAAGGGTTATCATTCGATTATTTGTTGTAGTTATTAATGTTTATTTACATTATTCAGATTTTAGCTGAAGCATGCATGTATGATCTGTGATGTTGCAATAACCGTATGTTGTATGTCAGTGATATTCGACGGCATTATTATTATTATTATTATTATTATTATTATTATTATTATTAGAAGTCGCGGCTTAAAAGCAACACTCTGCCACATTAATTTGTTCAAAATACCCAATATATATATTCAATATTTCTGTAAAAAAAAAATGAAATGTTATTTTCATAATTTAATAAAGCAAACAAAAAAAAAGTAAGCTAGCACCTGCCAAATATAAATTTACTCCAACATGAATTTAATGACAACTGTAAATTCCTTCGAATATAATAATTTGATGACAGTCCCTATAATCTTATTTTCACATTAAGGTTTAGTATTTATATTTCCTCTAGCTAATAATTGATTGCCCATAGAAGTCAAGCAATACATATTAATAAATTTATTTATAAATATGTTTTGATTTCAGCACTAAAGTAAACAAAGTAAGCACTAGTGGATTATGATGTGTTCTTGGGCGACTTAATCGAATGTATTTTAGATGTTCAACATTTATTACATACTTGAATATAATTAAAATTTTACATGAAATTTTATAAAATTTGATTTTTTTTTAACAACACATCAACTTATATGCATACTTACAAATGCTAGGAAAGATAAAAATAAAAAATAAAACATTTAGCAAAACTGTACGAGAAGAAGAAAAAGAATTTAGAAAAATTATTTAATGAATATAAACAATTTTTCGTTGCTTTGCAACTTTTCCCTTTATACAATTATCGTAAAAATGAAAATACGTTAAATAATTATAATTTTTTGAAAGAACATAATTATAATTTGGAAAATAACACAATCATGGCAGCCAGGGCTCAGTCGACCCGTCAACCCCGATGGAGGGCGGAAACAGAAGGGGCTTCGCGTGGGCGTTCTCCGCCGGACTCAACGCCGCTCTTGCTGCCGTCTCCGCTAAGCTTCTGTCGTCTTCCTTTGTAATTTCCTATGTCCTTCAATCCTCCCACCTCTGGTTCCATGTATATGCATTAATGTTAATTGATTGCGGATTGATGTGCACTGTTAGGTACTTAAAGGTAGCAATTTATCATTAATCTGTTCGTTAATATCTTCCTAGTATGTCCGATTCCTGCTGCGTGGTGTGTTAATGATGAGTTGCATCGGTGACTATGTTTGTTGATATGTCATCGATCATGTGCTTCAGTAAACAAAAGGGTTAGTCATTAAACGGCCTTTTGATTTTAGTATGTTCTGGCCTATTCCATTTGTCCTAGCGGCGTGCTAGATGGATATGATATCACCTACATCTGACCTTGTTACCCAACTCTGTTATGTAATTGTGAAATTGCAGCAAGCTATGATTTCATGTTTTTGAATCCCCTGGGTTTCCTTCTTATATTATATGTGTGTGTGCGCGCGCGCGCGCTGGCAGTTTTTCAGATATGGCCTGGTTATACTTTTCAACGTGGCAATGTGGGGATGCTATGTCAACAGCCTGAAAGCCCTCTCATCTCTACAAGCTACGGTGACAAACTTTGGTACCAACTTCATTTCTTCTGGTCTAGCTGGTTCTTTCCTTTTCAAAGAGCCACTATCGTTTCAGGTAAATTGATGGCTGCCTCACTATACAAATGGATCTTAATTACTCAATCTAATTGATTGCTGTCCTCCCTAACCTATAATGGTATGGTGTTTGAGTTACAAATATATAGTTACCATACTTGTATAAAACCAGACCGTCCGCCTTTATTAGATAACACTATAGTTATCTATATTGTTGTTAGTATTATTGCTGTGCAGAAAAACTAGACCCTGTTTGTTATCTACTATTTCTACTATGATGTTTCATAAAACAACAAACTTTATGTGGGTGAATTTTAAAATTTTATATTCCATTTCTAAGTAGCCACCGGGTGGCAGAATTTTAAAGGATATCTATTTTTTCTCTACTTTTTAGGTGATTTTTTAGATCTCCTTATGTCTCAAATCACTACACTTTGTAATTTATTTTAGAAAAGTCGTTGGGTTTTACATCAGTTGGAGTAACAGGTCAAAATTAAATTAGTAAAAAAAGACACTTTAATGCGTGATGAGAGAATTAAGATGATCAGATATAGTGGCTATCTCTACATGTATAGTGGATCCTCCTGTTGAAACTTATATGCTTTAAGAATTCAAGTATATGTATATCATTGGTGTATGTATATGTACATGTATATCTTTCTTCTTCTTTTCTTTGTACGTGTATATCTTGTTATATGTATTGTCAGTTTTGTTAGTTACTAATTTGTATTACTATGTATACTTCGAAATAAAAGTATATCAAAATAAATGTATCATGGACAGAAACCTGGGTTCAGGGTTTCAGTCCATGCTTGAGGCTAAGCATTTTGCATGGTATCACGAAAAGAATGGAGATATGAATTATACGGTTTACCTTCATGTTTGAACACAATTGTTTTATTGATGATCTGTGGCTGATAACAAAAAACGCCAATAAAGTTTTGCTGCTTATGTAAGGATTCTGTTTCTGATTGTTTGTTTGGCCTTGCAGTGGTTTGCTGGTGCCTTTCTCATTGTCGTTGGTGTATTGATCCTCAGCAAATCGAGTATAGAGAGGAAGGCAGCACACATGGATTAGGGAGGCTTTATATGGTATATCTTTTCCCGTTTAGCACAATGGATCTGAACTCTTTGGGATTCACCTTGTGCGGTGCTTATTGAAGCATTTCTAGGTCAAGAAAAATTGATTATTGTGATACCATGCAGACTTACACGAGCTAAGTGGTGGCATTTGATTTTACTTCATTTATCTGTGTAGTGTTGCCAAGACCGTCTATAAGCTAATATAAGTTGGCGTGGTTCTTTCAGAACCCTGTAATCCACTAAATTTATGCTTACTCGAAGACCACGTGCTGAAGTGGACAATTGTGCGGCTAACAAACAATATGGCAGGCGCTCTCGCGTTTTAACTTGTAAAAGCATGTGTGTTTATGCATTTATCTACCCCATTTGTTCAAATCTGAATACAAAATCATGTTCTGACGAAATCGAAAGAAAAACCATAAAGTCGATGTCATGGTGAACTCAGATGAAAACACGCTTGCACAGACGGGACGGCATCATGTGAAATCAAATCAACACAAATTAGAAATCACTTGATCACTAAGTTCTTTTATTATCTTCACGGGAATCACAGTTTGGTGTTCTGCAGTTTGCCTTGTGCATACGCTGTCACGCAGCCTCTGCATCATCATCATTCACAAGTCAGCAGTCTGTGGGATCTCTGGCTGAATCCGACCAGCACGGCAACGTTTCTCCTCCAGTCCTTCCTCCTCGATGCAGTGAGATGATCTTGATGCGGTGACACCTCCTCTGGTCCTCCCTCTTTTTGATTTGTCGTTGGCGGCGACACCCTCAGCCCTCCAATCCTCCGCCGATCCTTGGGTGGCGGTGGACATTGTTTCCTTTCACTTCCATGCACATAAGTTATAAATTGTTCATTATGAATCCAGCGCCTGGTGTTTGGTTCTGTTTGTTGAGTTAGAAATTATTTGTTTGTAATTCAGAAAATTAGCTATTGGACGATTTTCTTCCGTTCCTTCTGTTTGGATGCATTAGAAAATTAGCTTTCTGTTTTGTTCCTTTTATAATTAGCTATTAGAAAATTAACATGGATGCATTCAGAAATTGTTCATTCAGAATTTTTTGAACAACAAAATTTAGAATATACTCAGAAAATTACATGAAGTGGGTATTATCTTAATTTATAGTTAATTAAGTTAATTATAATTGTTTGGTTCTATATGCCTATAATTGTTTAGTTCTATAATGACTTATATGAAAATTATGTTCTATATAATTTATTGATTTGTAGCTTTCTTTTCCTGTCTGAAATTGCTCATATTTTCTCTGAGTAAATTGGGTGTGAATATTTTTGGTTCCGGTTGATATTAAGAAATGTCTATTATCAGGGGCGGCTCTAAGAATTTTTGTTATGGTGTTCAATAGCGCAATCACAAATAGACAATATTTAAATACTATAAACATCAAACACTAAATATTCATACATTTAATAAATTTTAAATTAAAATTCTAATAATTCAAATTTCAATTGAAATTATTAAATAGCACAATATCAAATTATTAATTATCAAAAGTCAAAAACAACAATTGAAATTGAAAAAAAAAAACTAATGGAGCCGGAGCCAATCGTATGAAAAGTCTAGAATAGATTGTTTGAAAAGAGAAGGAGCTAAGGGGATGACCACATTGGTCAAAGGTGAGAGCTAAAAGGTCTAACACATGTAATAACCATTAATAATTCAAATTTCAAATCTACCACTAATAGATGACACATAAATCAATCTGTTAAATGATGATAGCTAAATCAATGGAACTCCTTAAAATAAAAGAATGTAGAGATTCTATTTGCATATGTATATACATATATATAAATAAAATAATTTTAACAAGCTTTATTATGAGATTTCAGCATTAAAAAGGTCATGACTCATTCTAAAAATTTAAAGCTATTAGCTACATACCATTCTATTTCAACTAATGAGCATCTACAAAGTGTTAATGAATTTATACTATTTTTTTCTCAGAAGTTTTCAAGTTTAAAATTCCTTAATACACATGCAATGAGGATGATAATGGAGTGGTACTCATCATGTCCCAACCCTATTGGAACAGGTTTGAGATTGACATAATCGGGTTTGGAATGGATTTGAGACGGGTCTGTGTAACCCATCACGGATTTGGAATAAGTTTAGGGCGGGGGCGATTCGTTTCAAACCCGTTTGTTTCACAAAGAAATGATAGTATTATGGGTCATGTCAGGTACCCATCCTTCCCCTCTCCTGCTGGGACGGATTTCAGATTAACGTAATTGGGTTCAAAGTGACTTTAAGACAAGTTTTTCTTAAATATGACGGGTTTGAGATATAGGTGACCCATTCTATTGTCATTCCTAATAGCCAAAGGTGATTGAAGAAAAATAAATATATTTTGATATTACGAAAACAAAGAAAAAAACATATTGACAATTAAACAATCATTTTGGCATTATATTTTTAATTTAATTTTATTTTTTAGTTTAAAGTTTCTTAATATACAAGCAATTGAAGAAAAATAAATACATGTTGATAGTTGAATAATAATATATATATATATATACACACACACACAATTAAACAATCATTTTGACATTATATTTTTGGACAAATTTTTTTTATTAAAAATTAGACACACAAGTAATGTGCAAAGGAAGAAGGTATAACAACTCAACCCGAACAAACTTGAAGAAAATAATCATCTCAAAAAGAACAATCAACAATAACAACAAAGATACAAGAACAACGATAAAATCATATGATATACATCCAATCCAATTGAGAGCGGAAACAATAAAAAAGAAAAGAATTTTAAGCTCTTTTACGTCCCTCTCATAATATTTAAATAATTTTACATTTTATTCATGCTAAAGTCTCAAAATCAACAAACGCTACTCACACACTCCCTAACCTACACGAAAATATAACAAAATGAGTAGAAGATATCACCCAATCAAAGCTAAACAATCCAAGCACCATATCACACGACACTAAAGCACAAAGGCATTGAAAGAAAAGATGATTTGACTTTGTTGTTGCCTTGACCTTTTGACACGATAATTTCACCACAAATTATGAACGGTAAAAATTTTTCATAAAATGCAGTGAAAACAACTCTTTTGCATTTTATAGGTTTAGCTATATTGAGCCTGAATGTGGTAACCATGTGATTTTATATTGGTATTGTCAAATACTTACTACTTAAGTAAATTAAGGACATTTTTGTTAAGAGGAATAAATCAAATATTTATAAACAAACAGTTATATTAAACATAAAAGCTGTGACTATGGATGGGGCTTTTATGTTGGTGCAATTAAACCAATTCAGAATATTTTTATTAAAAGAGATACATGCCAACGAAGAAAGCTTGCCCAAAAAAACAGTACTCTTAACTTTAAAATAAATAAATATTTTCTAAATGTGTAAAAAGAGGCTAATGAGATACTATAGATATTCGAAATATTTATTGTTATAAAATTTAAGATAATTTAGAAAATAAATGATCCACAAAGTGAGGACGACTTGGATGAGGTCATCTTCCAGCTTCCAAGTTTCATCATGCGTATGTCCTAAATGAGTGATGAGCCCTACTTCAACCAATGAACGATTGTCGCGTGTTGGTTGGGTTCTGGACCGTTAATTTGACGAGCGCTAGAATACGAGATCTCTCTCATCAGACGGTTGCCACGCGACACCTGGTGGATATCTACGAACCCTACTGCAGAGTATTACAAAACGAAGGAACAGTAAAATAAAAATAAAATAAATAAATAAATAATAACAAGGACGAGAGTCGCAGACCGGTAAAATCCAGTCAGTCACAAAGAAAGACGAAGGCTTGAAATTGTTTGCACTCTTCAACTGTTCCAAAGTCTTGTCCTCTCTCCCTTGAAGGTGCTTGGTCGTCAAATTTAGGGTTTTCTACACCCTCTCTCCACCTCGACTCTTCCCCAATTCGTTCTGGTAAGCTTCGATTTCGCTGCAGCTCTCCAATGCCTAGCGGATCGACAATTTGGTATCATATCATTTCGTCTCTTATGCTGGTTACCTACCCACTACAGTATCGTCTCTGTCGTTAATCTTCACTGTTGCTTGAGTCGAAGTTCCTGATTCACGATATGGCACTTAAATCACTCTATAAATTCGTCCTCGATTTTTGTTTGTTCTACTTGTTGTCTTCTTTGCGTGCAGCATGCTTTGACCGGCTTTGGGTATTCCTCTCGTAGGGTTCAGGTCTGTTGTTTTCGCATCGGAACTTAGAATTCTATGTGGGTTTGCATAGAAATTAACAAATTCGTGGGAACTTGTCCTTTTTGTGTTCATTGGTCTTTAACTTGGTTCACAATTTGCTGTAGCCCGTGTTGACCTTGAACATCCTGTGCAAAATAAAAATAAAAATGGGAACATCACTATTTCGTGGCAGACGCGATACAATTTCACGACTTGGGTTGTCAATGGTTTGGTTTATATGTCGAATCGGGTAGCTACTATTTAAAGCTTATTATATGAAAAATTTTGAGCCCGACTTTGTCGTGTCTTTTCCCATTTTGTGAATGTGCCATGCTTTGTTCTCTTTCCTTTCTGGACTCTCACAATGTTTCGTGTTTGTGGGCACATCAATAGAAGCTTTCAAGTTGGATTTTAAGTCGCGGCTCTGTTATTTGCGGTTGATCTGGCGTAGTTTGCCCCCTCTTAATTCCCCTTCTAGCATTTATGCGGCAACTACTATTAAAGTTACATCTTATGCTAGTATGATGCTACTTTTTGCCCTGTGGGGTAATCAAGTTGGAGTTTGTTGCTTTGGATGGCTACCTCTTAAAATCGTTGTTATCATCCTATTGTTATTTCATTTGCCCTATTTTGAAGGAATTCGCAAGCATATGTTTACTATTGTTATCAACTGTCTTATTTTATTTTTTAGCTTATTTTTGGGTTGATGTTCATTCATTGAACTCATAATTTGCAGCTTGAATGAATTGTTTTGGGTGTGATGACTGATAAGGTACTTGTAAGAGATTTACAAGAATGGTTAAAAAGATTATCTGCGCTACTCCAATTTTATTGTCACCAACTAGAATTGTCCCAGACTGAAAAGAGTTATGTTCCTGTTTAAAAGTTACACTACAAAATTCCTTTTCCTGTGTTAATAAAATATATGGTGCATATTGGCATTCAATTTATGCTGACACAACCATTTTCATTTATATATGATAATAGTAATTGTTTGCTCTCGAATTTGTATGGTGCGGTTATTAGCAGTGGATATGAAGAATCCATATTCTGCTCCCATGGACCGCCAGCTGAATTTGACTCTGAATATCTCATGCTTTACTCAACTAAAAGACAAAAACTCATGATGCATCTTACTGATGTTTCATAGCTTCTCAGCTTAATGGGAGTCTATAGTTTGTAATTGTAACCCTATTATTTTGGAGTTTATTAGCATTTTCTAGCATGGTGTTCTTGCATAAGCACATCGGAAATGGCTTATTTAGATAGCATTGTTATCTTGTTTTAAGCAGCATAACATATATAGATCATGGTTTAATTTAGATTACCTATGTATTTACTATGAGATTTGCATGAGATTGAGTGATGCCCCAGTTCATAAATCTTGTATACATGTATCTGTTACCTATATGGAGATAAGTGAAGCAGGTCCCTCGGCAAGTGTAGTTTCATTCTAGTCCATGCCCGAAGGCTAAACGGCGGACTGTAATGACAAAGCTTCTTCCCGATGTCCCAGGACCTAATATGCATTGCATTACAGCTTCAAAAGTTTTCTGCCTGAGATAATGCATTCCCATTATGAATTGGGTCTGTCAGTTTTGATAGATCATTGCCATATAGCCCTGTTTACATGTGTACTTGTTGCCTTTTGCTTTCCGGTTTTGAAGTTTGGGTGTCTTTTTGGCGCTTCCATTACAAATGTAATCTTCACGTCAAATTTCATTGAGTCATTATGGAGTATGCATTTGTTTTTATGAATTATAATAACCATGATTACTAGTCTGGGCCAGTTTCAGAATCCTTTTGCTTTATAAATATCAGCGTAAAATATATTTTCCAATCTATATCTTTTGCATCAGTTTAATGGGTTCTTGCTCTTTTTTTGTGAACTTCTTAGAGGAATTTTAGTCTCTGCGGAATTATGAGTGTTTATTATTGCAGGGAGAATGGGATTAGGGAAGATAGCTTTCCAAATCCTGTGGCTTACTTTTTATGGTAATTATACGACAATTTTAATTTCTATTGCGCCACCTGAACATTATCAGTCAATGATGGAGTTCTGGCTCTATCTTTGAATTAATCCGCTATGGTAACCAGGTTCCTACCATTGTTAGCTGCTTGATCCTCTGTGAACTGAGCAATTATATCAGAAAAATTTGAAATTAGAGTCAGTAGTTGGTGCCATCAGTGCTCTGATGGACGCCGGTGCACATCGTGATAATGGAAGGCACAAAGCAGACCAGTATAAAGCAGCCCAAAGCCAGGTATTTGAAATGAGGAAGAATTCGGCAGAACAGCCTAAGCTTTGACCATTCAATTATTTTTATCTTAACGAAGTTGTGTGACCTGCCATATAATGGTGTTTTTCTCCAGTGGATGATGCAACATCAACCATCAATGAAACACATAATGGCCATAATGGCTGAAAGAGATGCAGCTATTCAGGAAAGAAATCTGGCCATCTCCGAAAAAAAATCGGCTCTGGCAGAGCGTGACATGGCCTTCCTGCAAAGAGACACAGCAATCCAGGAACGGAATACAGCCATGTTGGAAAGAGACAACGCCATTGCAACTCTACAGTATCGGGATGGAGCCATCAATGGCGATAACATGCCCCCATGCCCACCCGGATGCCAAATCTCACGTGGGGTCAAGCACATCCACCACCAACAGCAGCATGTACCACATCATCCTACTCATGGAACTGAAGCCCCGTACTCCCCAAGAGATATGCAAACAGGCGATGGCCTCCCACTTTCACAGACTACCCCTGATGGCTTGAAGTCCCGGAAAGGTAAACGAACCAAGGAGCCAAAGGCGGCACCAACTAACAAGAAGGGAGCAAAACCTTCTAGGAAAGGTAAGAGGGAAGCTGATGACTTAAATAAGATGATGTTTGGAAAGTCCCCTGAGTGGAAGGGTGTACAGGATATGGGTAGTGGGGACAGTGATGACCTTAACAAACAGATGGGTGTGTCAAAGCCCAACTGGAAAGGCCAGGACCTGGGGCTGAATCAGGTGGCATTTGATGATTCAACGATGCCACCACCAGCTTGCTCGTGCACAGGAGTGTTAAGGCAGTGCTACAAATGGGGGAATGGAGGGTGGCAGTCTTCATGCTGTACGACAACCATGTCTATGTATCCCCTCCCAGCCGTACCCAACAAGCGGCATGCGCGTGTGGGCGGAAGAAAGATGAGTGGGAGTGCCTTCAGCAAGCTGCTGAGCCGAATTGCTGCAGAAGGCCATGATCTATCTACCTCGGTTGACCTTAAAGATCACTGGGCAAAGCACGGGACAAATCGTTACATTACCATCAAGTAATGTCTTGGTGCATTTGGAAGTTTTGAGAAAAGGAGAATGGAATGTGATAATCAAGGTAATGAGACCTAAGCTTTTCTTTTGGTATTATTATATTGGGAAAAACATGACGGCAATGGCAACGGAAACTGAATTCCCTACAATTGCCACCAACCGTTAACCCTTGTATGCGTCTGCAATTACCCTTGCACTGTTAAACTGTATGCCTATAAAATTCAAAGGCTAGCCTTTTCTTGAAAACATTATGTTCAACGAGAAGTGTACCACATGTATGTTTTAATAAATGAGTGCGCTGGAGGCTACATTCGACGCTTGAGTTGATAAATCAGGTTTTAATTTGTCACCGTAAGCAGAAGCACCGGCTTTGAACTTTCGAGTTTAACCTCATCAAAATAACACATACATTAGATTCATCACGCACTACAAACTGCCAACGAGTAATTCTTAACGCTACCCCACTCTTCATCTACATTTCATCAGATCATATAGCAAGAACTAAGGCATTGCTTTCATAACAAGGTGCAGTATAGGGTCATCCGTATCCAGCAAGATTTGCATCAACTATAATTCCAAAGCTCTGCAGCAAAACCAGGCAAATTCATGTATTAGAACACAAATTTCAAATCAAGGGCTGAAAACATTGTATACCAGTAACTGTGTTTGATATCAGACATCATTGGAGCTTGCGATTCAGTGAAAGACACGAAGAAGCCTCAGACCGTCCTAGTTCAAAGACAAAAAGTAAGGGTGAAGTGATACATAAATGATTCAAAGACACGAAGAAGCCTCAGACCGTCCTAGTTCTTGAATTTTCAACAATGCAGGCGAAATTTGAGCTTGCGATTCAGTGAAAGTTCAAATTGTCATCACTGGCTTCAGAGCTGATTCTGATTATATTTCCTCAAAAAACAAAACTTTAAAACTAAAAAAAGCAATCCCAGATGCAAAGAAAAAACGTATCAGTGTTGAAGCGTGTCAGATTTGATGTTATCAGCACAGCTGCATCAGACAGGGATAACTGAAATATATTGATGTCCTCATCATCCACAACACCATAAAAAAATAATTTCTTAAATATCAAGATGTAAAAAACAAAATCAGCACAGGATTAATAAATATTAATCTTAAAAGTGGAATAATCTGTAAACTACTCCGACCGTTTTAGTTTATGAAAACCCAACACCATAGACAGATTTTAAACCTGTAAGACAACAAGCAAAAAAAACAGAAAAGGAAGAAAACAAAAATTATCAACTACATTGACATCACGGTAGCATTGTGTCAGAGATCATAAATCAGCACTTGAATATTAATCAGACAGGGATAACTGTATGATTGGTGTGTTCTCATCATCCACAATCAATCAATTCAATCAACCTAAACACAATTTTAAGAAGGAACAAAAACCCTAGGAAATAAAGAATTGACGGGGAGCCATCAGATCTTCCTATCACTACAAGCATATAAATTCATAACACCCGATTAAAATCAATCAAGAGCGTTCAAATGCACATATTCGTCACATGGCGCCCAAATCTCCAACAAATAAGCCAGAAAAAAAAAACAAAAACAAATGCAGAGACCGATTTAGGGTAGGGTTCCCCCGGCAGGTGGGGGGGGGGGGGGGGCGACGGGGACGATGGAGATGGACCGCCTTTTATAAAACAACCTCGGCGAGATGCGAAAATCACGCGATTAGGTTTTGGTCGATCTAACGGCCACGATGACATCAGAATAAGCGAGTGCTTAATATAATAAACCAAATATATATATAATAAATAAATAAATAAATAAATAAAGAGTTAAAAATCACTATTGAGGGACCCAGATATCCAGGCTGTCCGGGCCGATGGAATTAAAAACCTACTCAACCCGACCCGACAACAGGGTAGAGATTAGCTGTAAAGGAAACGCGTGGTTTGAAGGCGTAGTGTACTGCGGTGATACGCGGAGTCCCTGTCCCTTAACGTTTTCCGGCCAACCCGTCGCATTCCAACAATAAGCAATAACACACGGGACGGAAATTTCACCACCCACACGGCCACACACCCACACACCCACACACACACACACACCGCTGGAGACCTCTACCAGAGCGTGAAGAGTGGTGGACCTTTCCAGCACGGTAGCACCCATCCCTCCTCCCTTCCCGCTCTATCTGCCTTAAATTTCGCTTCCACAAGTGAAAAGTGTAGACTCAACTCCACACAATCCCCACATTGCTCGCTCGCTCGCAGGCTTCTCATCTCTCTCTCTCTCTCTCTCTCGTTTACACTCCCATTATGCATCGGTTTTGGCATCATAACAATACGAGCCTCATGGGTCCTGACAGGCACAGCACTAGCAATAGTAAGCCTCCGCCTCTGCCTTGCTCTCGGTCACCACTGAGTGAGCTTTTAGCTTCACATTCTCTTCAAAATTTTAGGGGCTCTTTCCATTCAAGGAGTTTTGATTCCTCGCTGCCCCCATTAAGCCCTCTCTCCGGCGCCCCAAACGCGTCCGGGGAAATGAGCACCAGTGATTTCACCAACGCAAACACAGCAGTCCTGATTCGTCCTTCTTCGCCGCCCCTGCTGTCCCCTGTCCCCGTCCACGCCGCCATCACCGCCGGGCCGCCAAATTTGACGGCGAGACAGAGCAAAGGGACAGGGGAGGCAAAACCCGAGGAAGACGTGGCAGATCATCGCCCGTTGAACTCGCGGTGCAATACATTTGGACAGGGGGAGAAAAGGAGCAGGGGAGGCGATCGCATTGCCGCCAGTACCACTCCCCGATATGTCAGGAGCGTTTCAATGGATAGTTGTAGGAGCAGCTTGGGCGGTGCGTTACTGAAGCCGCCACCGCCACCGCCACCTTCTCAGGGCTCGCCTCAGTTCACATTGGATTTGGGTCGGAGCGAGTTCAGTGCAGCCGAGCTGGAAAAAATATCAACCAACATGAAACTGGCTATGATCGCTTCATCAGACCCCAAAAGGGCCAAAAGGTGCGCACTGCACACACATTGTCTTTGCAAATTTTCTTTCTTTACGCTTCATTTTTCTTTTTAACTGCTGAGAAATAATAAAAATAAAAATCATCCATATTGTTGCCAGGATTTTGGCAAACCGCCTGGCAGCTGCCCGTTCCAAGGAGCGAAAGACGCGATACATCTCCGAATTGGAAGGCAAGGTGCAAACCCTGCAATCAGAAGCAACCACACTGTCTACCCAGGTTACCATACTTCAGGTTGGAATTTGGACACATACATACATACTGCAATTGCATGCCTTCTTCTGTTTTTACTTATTTTACTTTAAGTTTCGTTATATATACATATTGTTTGTTAGCAGTTGCTGAGGAATATGGTTTTTGGTCCCTTTGCGATTGTTCTCAGCGTGATTTTTCTGGAATCAGAAGTCAGAACGAGGAGTTGAAGTTACGTGTTCGGGAGCTGGAACAGCAAGCCCAACTGAGAGACGGTAAATTTTGATTTGGATTGCCTCTGACCAAATGCTTCGTTTTTTTTTTTTTTTTTTTCTAAATCTGCTGTTGTGTTCAAGCTGAAACGGTTAAAATGTTTGGTATCTGGTATACCAAACATTTAATATCTGATATAATAGAGCTCTTTGGCTTTTGTTTCTGGTATAATTTCTCCTCCACCCTACATCTAATTAGTGATTGTTTCTTGAAATTTAGTTGCAAACTAGCAAATAGCCCAATTCCACTGCAAGTTAAGTGGAAAGGTGTTTTTTTTTAAATAAAAATAAATAAAAAATCCTTACCGAGCACATAAAACTGACCTGCATTTTGCATACCGAATGTAATCTAGCTAGAAGAGAACCAAACCTTCAATATCTGATTTCAATGAAGCTCTCCTTCCCCTCATTCTCCATTCCCTAATATGAACCTGGAGTCGTCAAAGCCTCTCTGTCTGGAACTGGCCCGGTTTCCCTGCATGAGAGGTGGTGCTATTGTGCTTTATTCATTGTTTTTATTTCTAACTGCTATAAATTTAGGCATGTGTGCCACTGCTTTATTAATGTTTTATTTCTGAGCGCATCACTGCGTCTTATCCTGCACTCTCGGCCTCCATGCCCAAAACACCCTAATCATTCATTTCTTATTCCTGAAACACTATATGTAGCTTTTAAATGCATATATAATTGCGTTGCTTACAAAAATAATCAGTTTGCATGGACTTGGTTGTGGCAGCCTCAAACCAAGCATTGAAAGTGGAAGTTCAGCGCTTAAGGTTGTCTGCATCAAAGCTGAATGGAGAGGCCCAGCCTTCGAAATACATGGGGGCAGCTGCCTCGGTCCAAACAATCCTCGGATCAAAGTGATGGAGTGGTGAGCAGTAGCAAAGCATTATAATTAGAATCTTGAAATCAATGTGATGGGCCGGGCGGTATGCAGTAACCGGTATGATAACTAAGTTTTCTTGATAAGCGTTCACGATTTAGTATCTGTAATGAGTTCAAAAAAATGATGTTCTCAATAACGAAAGCTCTCTGTTCAAATCAAAAAATCTCTTATATGTTAAAATCATCCACACTACTCTATAATCTTCATCCGTATATTATTTTATACATTTTGTTTATTGTCTCATTCTTTGTCTTTTTCTTTATTATTTTAAATTATAATTTTTATTTTTAATTTATTATTTTTTCTCTTTTATTTATTACAACCAATAAAAATATAATAGAAAAATATTTATAAAATAAATAACAATCATTTAAAAATAAATATTATCTTTTTAATTTTTATTTTTATTATTTAGATTTTATAGTTTGAAAGACGTGTATTGTTTATACAAAATTTAAACTTTTTAAAAAATTTTAAAGAAATTAAATTTTTGAAAGAGCTAATGTGATACTCTTATGAAACAAAGAACAAAGCATAACAAATTAAAATTAAAAAATTATAGAGATAGGATCATTTATATCAAGTTTTTTTACATGCACATTTTCTTACACGAAAAACTTTTAGGGTTTTGATGAAAATAATATTTCAACTGCTCTCATACAGTTTGGAGATAGATAATGAATTGTAAATTCTTATATTTAAATATATACTATCAATTTTTTACATACTTTTTTTTATTTTTAACACATAATTTTTTGAATGATTATAATAAATAAATAATAAAAGAATATTATTTTAATAAAATAGGGAATCAATGTAATTTTTTTTATAAATAAAATTTATAAAATATATTTTTAGCTAATATTTATGTGAAAAAGATATTAGCGTACTTAGAGCATCTACAATCATTTTAACTAATTAAAAATATCAAAAGTCGGATTATTTCTGGTACGTCGGATATGACTTAAATTCGATCATCGAATTTAAAAACAACGGGGTATGTGTCAATTTAAATTCATTTAATTTCAGATTTTTTTCAAACCATGAGGAAATCTTATGTATTTAAAATATCGATTATAACTATTTTCTATTTTAAAATTCAGTTCTAATTTGTATTTGTTTTTATTTGTACTTTTATTATGTTTTATTACATGCAATGCCACTTTTAAAGATTTTTTTATTAAACTCAATTTGAAAAGACACCCGTACATTCTTTTTTATACTAAATAGATATTATTTTCAAATTCAAAATTTAATATGAACTCCTATGGAGAAATTAAAATACAAAAAACAAAACACGTACTAAATTTGTCATTATAAACCACTTTTAAAAATACCCATGTTTAAACAAATATAATTAAGTGAATTCACAAAATAATCATATTAATTTATGGTGTAGCCCATAATTTCATAATTTGAAAGCAAATTTGTGTTCTAATATGATGGGATAATTCATTTCGATTTTTACTCAAAAAAAACTACCAGGGTATTATATGAAAAACTAGGCAACCATTGCCCAATGCCTTTTACGAGCTAATATTCTATCAACTCATTGGTTATAAGAGTTTCATTCAATGAGATTGGAATAACCCGTTATCTTGTCTTTCTCTTAAGCTCAAAAGAAAATCCCATATAGGGATATTGGAGATTGGATTTAAGAGAATGTTGTCCCGTAGCCATTTATGAGAATTTTCTTATACCATACATTTTTTTTAGAAAAAAACAAAGTAAAAATATCTATATCAATTTTAATTGTTGTGTATGTGCTAATTCTTTTCACATGTAATCATACTTTATAATCTAGTTTTGGTAATTGTAAATATGCTTTTTTATTGTCTTTAATTTCAGGTGTCCATTCAACGTTCATGACTGGTGATGACTTTAAAATAATAATTTTAGTTATATTAAATTTAAGTAAAAAGTTTGTTAA
This sequence comes from Taxillus chinensis, assembly GCA_023512835.1. Taxonomy (NCBI): domain Eukaryota; kingdom Viridiplantae; phylum Streptophyta; class Magnoliopsida; order Santalales; family Loranthaceae; genus Taxillus; species Taxillus chinensis. Next base: position 41,906,947 of record CM042087.1, read on the forward strand.
AGAAAAACATCTCTGATGAATTTTAAAAAGTAAGTAACGAGTTTAAATAAAAATAAATTACATCGTATAGTAATCTTTTATCATCTAAAGTAAATTAATTATATGATGTTGAAAAGAAATATCACCAATTGTTGTTATAAGAAATACCACACCCCAACACACAAAATTCACACTAAATATTATAAAAATAATAATTAGGGTAGGGCAAAAAATGAATAGTATATTTTATTATTACTCAAAAATTTGACAAATCTATTTCAATTTAATAAGTTTCATTACATAATTATTATTTAATTCAAAGTATATTTGAAAAAAGAAAAAGAAAAAGAAAAGAAGGTGGGCATTGTATGATAATACTTAAATTGCAACTGTCATTAATCGAAAAACTCATTATATATTATGTGTGTCTCAGAGTGTTAATTGTTGTTTGAAAATCATAATCATAATTTCCCTTCTCCTCGGGTTTGCGATAAATGGTAAATAAAAGCGAGAAAGACACTTATACCGAAGTAGCATATACGCATACAGAGACCTTCCTTGTTGCTTGTTAGAGAAAAAAGAGGAGTTTTTTTTTTTTTTTTTTTGTTTTTAAGAAAAAACAAAATCACAGACCCACTCACTCACTCACTCTCGCGCTCTCTCTCTCTCTCTCTCACACACACACACACACACACACACTCCGCAATTAATTTTCGCTTCTTTATAAGTAAGAAAAAGTCCTCCCCCACCCCCCATTTGTGTATACTTGCATTGGAAACCGCAACACAAGCAACCTCCTTCGTTCCCGTGCGCGCGAGCTAGGGTTTCCGCCTCTCCCCGCCTGCTAAGCCCCTAATTCCCAGTTCCGATCCACTAGCCGTTGCGCGCCCTATTCCCCTTCCACGCATCCACTAGCCGTTAGCTTTTGACTCGCTTTGTGGCCGACCGTTGGATTGCTCGTTTCGTTTCCTTGTCGCCCCGCAGGTTTGAATTTCAGTTGACCGTTGAGAAACAGCGCGGCGGAGATGTCGGCGGCGGCGGCGTCGAAGGTTGAAGAAGAAGGGTCCGAGAAGGGAGGAGAGTTGTTGTTCTGTGGCGCCACGAGCTGGGACGCGGTCGGGCGTAAGATCACTCAGGCGCAAGGAAATCTGGTCTCGCCCACCAGAATGCGACCCCTCGTTGGTGTCGACATCCGCTTCGTCGCCGCTGGCTGCGGTGAGCGTTTCGGGTTGCCCATTTTAGCTGTGTTCCGGTTTATTGTGTAATGTGTGCCTGCCTTTTTTTAAAAAAAAAAATATTTATATTGAAACACGTCTCTGAGATGTAATAATGCACGGCTACTCATTGCTTGTGGATGGCTGTGTCTCTACACGTTAAACGGGGTGTAAATGGGTGTCTTTTTTTTTTTTTTTTTTGTACTCTTTGTGTAGTGTCTTGCCATTGCGTGGCATTGGATGTCGAAGGACGATGCTATACATGGGGACGCAACGAGGCATGAGTAAATTTAACTATGATGTTTCTTCTTCTTTTATTCTCATTCCTGACAATTGTACGTATGGATTAGCAGAAAGGTCAACTGGGTCACGGTGATTATCTCCAACGAGATAGACCAACTGTTGTGTCTGAGCTCTCAAAGTGAGTTGTTACACTATTTTAATGGTTTTTGAATTGCATGGGTTTTTATTTTTACCCAATTTCTGGTCCGTCGAAGATTTCTTATTATTATTTTTCAAATACAAGAGACTTCTATGTATAACTGAAAGTAAAAACTTCCTACATTTCTCACTGTTAAAACATTGTGCGAAGCAAAGCCCCAATGTTGGCAAAGAAATAGCTATTTATTTAAAGTTTACATCTCATGTTCTTACTTACATGCCTCATCTAGTCATCTCTCTACACAGTAATTCGAAAATGGTCTTCCTGAACCATTCTATCTACTCTCATTACTTGACCTAGTGCTTCACAAAGAAGCTGTTTTCCCAGATATATATACTTTTTATTGTAAATAAGGCTCTTTTTGCTTTGCATGTCTTACAAGTGGTACTTTTATTTTCCTGTTATTTCTTGACGTAAGGTCAAAAGTGACTCTTTCATAGTTCATGCTTTACTTGGCCTGTTAAGATTTAGCGCTGCTGTTGCTACAGGTATAAAATTATTAAAGCAGCATCTGGGAGAAGCCATACGGTGGTGGTAAGTGAAGATGGGCAATCCCTATCATTTGGATGGAATAAACATGGGCAGCTGGGTTCAGGTTCTGCCAAGAACGGTGGGTTATTTTTAATGAAGTTGGTTCATTACATATTTACTGTGAACTTTTGCAAAATGATGTTAGAGTCATTGTTTGAAAATACAGGGTGAGGTGCTGCCTTGAAGTAATACCCTGCATCGGAATACGGGTGAGGCAGGCTAAGGCGGCTCATTTTGCTGCCTCATCTAGAATACAAGATGAGACTTGTGCTTCTGTCCCAACCCTGAAACATATAAGTAGATTAAAAAAATCAGGGCATCTCACTCTCGAAGCTTCCTCCTCATTGAACATTGTCTGTCATCGTTGAAGTTGCCTCTCTCAGTCGTGGTCTGCCTTTGTTGAAGCCTCTCTCTCCATCATTGAAGTCTCTCTTTGTCATCTGCTCCATCGTAATTGCTCCTCTACTCCGTTGTCGATCATCTTCTTTGTTGTCAATCACTTGCTCCATCGAAGTTGCCTCCTTGTTGATCGTCATTTGCCATTGTTGAAGCCTCTCTCTTCACTTCTTCTGTTTTATCGTCGATCGTTTTCTCTCTTGTCTATTCTAGTGGCTTCATCGTAGTTGTTTGCTGTCTCTCATCAATGTCATTGTCTGCTTTTTTCTCGACGTCAATGAGTTAATTTAAATTTTGTGGTGTTTAATCACTTGATTAATTTAAATTTTGTGATTAATTTGTGGAGGTGGTGATTAATTTGTGAGGTGTCCATTTTGATTGTATTAAGGCGTCCGTCTTGACATACAACATAGGATTCATACCGTACCTCGTTCTGTAATTTTTGAACCTTTGTTAGAATGCATTATATAGGTATTTGTGGAGGCTGATCCACTGAAGTTTCAGTCCCAGTGCTTTTACATTGAAAAATAACAATGTAAGATTTTGTTTTAGTTAGTATCGTTTCTTCAATGCAGTTAATATACATTTTAAAACAATCCTTGCATCCAAGAAAAAATTTTTTTTTTATAATAATGTGAATAAAAGTCAATATATTTGATTGAAAAGTTAAGTGGTTGTCTATATATATAAAAATATAATATGAACCACTTTACTCTCTGTGCGAATTCCTTGGATGACAAACATGAGAAGATAGGAGATGGTTGTTTCCATGATTAAGGATTGGACATTAAATCCTTCTGGCGGTGTAAATTTTTTTGGATTTACACTCATAAGCTGCACAAGTGTCTCCCTCTCCCTTGCTAGAACTGAGATCCTATTACATGTGCTTCCATATACAACAAAACCTTTACTAATTAATGTAGACGACTATCCATTAGATGGTATTTGGGTTTTTGATTTCTCATGTATCTGCTAGATATTAAGGCCATTCAAACTGAGTGTCTGATAGATATTATCCATTAAACTGTTTGGTTTAATGTCTTAGGAAGATTGTGTGATGTCTAAACACGTAAAAAAATTTGTGGTTGAGTAGCTACAAATTCACACTAAGGTACAAGGCAATTCTACGACATATATATATATAAATATAATTTTGCTACTTAATCTAAAACATTTTCTCATTATATAAACCTATACTGAATTGAAATTTACTAATAGGAATTTGTTGATTCATTCCAATTATAAAAAGTTAAAATTGATTTATTACGTTTTGTATTCAACATTCATCAGTAAATATAAACAAATGGCATCTCAGTTAGTTGTTCTTCACAAGAAAGTATAAATAACATAATGAAACAAACCATATTTTGTTCATTTTATAGTTGTTTCCCAATATAAAAGGATATTTTAACAAAATAAAATTTTATTGTGGCTTTCATTTAATTTCTTCTCGATTTTCATAGTTATAATATGTTTGAATTCGTATATCAGCATCTTCCAATCATTATGTTTGGGATGAAATAATGTAATGAAGCATTATTGGATGATGCTCTTAAAAATGTTTGACATTTGTTGTAAGCCCAGATTTAGATGTATCATATTAAATGCCTGCTTCTCTAAGGGCAAAATCTTCAATAAATACACAACCTGATGCCTCTTTTGTTAGTATTATTATGGCCATGCCTTAAAATATTGGGTAATTTTAGAAAATGTAGAATGAACTGTATCATTGGGGAAAACAATTTATTTACTATTAGATGGAATTTCAGAAAATAAAAAAATTAAATTAAAATTGATAAACAAATTTTTAGATAACATAGAAAACAAAACAAAGGATCATGAGAGCAACCACTCATACTACTACAGTCCTCGAGTGTTTGTTTCGGGCGTGTTTTGTTTTTTTTGTTATTCCTTTTGTGATATTGTTACTGGTTGTTTCTTTTGAACTTGTTCTTATACTTTTGTTTTTTGTGCACTCATTGTGTCTGCCCTTTTTCTAATATTTTTTTACTTAAAAAAAGGGAGTAGCCACTCAAATATATATATATATATATATATGAAAAATATTTAGTTATATTAATAATGTATATATTTAAATTCTTATTTAGTTATATGCACATACACATAAATAAATAAAGTTATTTGTAATAAAATATGGACTTAAAAAAGTACTTGTAGGTTGGGTACGAATGGGTTGTTCAGAATGAATAATAGTATAAATTACCTGGGTATTATTTATGGTTGGGTATGACAATTGCATGTTTGGGTGTAGTGAGTGAGGTAAATTTCATCCAAAGGTTTTGTTGTTGGTAGAGTTGAATACCTTCTCTATCATAGCTGAGTTTCCAGTTCTTAGTTGATATTATGTTTCTTGAGTTTTCAAATTAGGTGGAACAACAAGTATAATGGTTGATTTTTTTTTTACTTGAATATGTTTTCTCTGAAATTTTCTTCACCATTATTTGTTTTTATACTATAATTGGATTTTTTAGGAGATCTCTGCATATGCATTTCGTTGTAAATAACATTTGGTTCTCTTTTGTAGAGTTTGAGTTATCCCCTGTTCGCTGTCTTGCTTCTGAAGTTAACAGTGTTGCCTGCGGGGCTGATTTTACTGTGTGGTTAACCTCGGTCGAAGGAGCTTCTATATTGTATGGTTTGTGTGATTTTTTTTTTTTCAAAAACATTAAAACATATTATGGTGGTTTTGGCGAGTTGATCTTTAAAATTTTTTTGGTTTCTAGAACTGCTGGTCTTCCTCAGTATGGCCAACTTGGACATGGAACTGACAATGAGGTATTTTTTTGTTATTTTTCCCTCAGAATAGATTGCACTGTAAAGATAAAGTTTATACATCATTTTCTAATGTAAATGAAAGCAAAGGTTACTTAATGGTTCACATGGCCTATTCTTGTCTCTAGTTTTGTCGGATGCTCATGCCCCTGCACACAAAACTTGCCATGCTTCTTCAGTAGTGGGAATGGCACTTAATTTCCTAAAGAAACATGCCATATGCATTTCTGGAATCTACTTTCAGGCCTAATCTTAATTCAATCTTGGCTAAACATTGGATATACATACAGTACAACACTAGAGATAGTTCAGTGAGGCTTGCATATGAAGCTCAACCACGCCCTAAAGCTATAGCATCTCTAGCTGGGGAAACTATCGTCAAAGTTGCATGTGGAACAAACCATACAGGTTAGCTTTTCTAATATACCTTTCACCTCCTTTTGTTTTCATCTCATCTAATATGAAAGAGGATGTGGATGGTTTTTAATTTCAATTTTCCTTTATTTGTTTTGGACTCTAGTGGCAGTGGATACCAATGGTTTTGTGTATACGTAAGTTTTTCCACAATTGATGAATTTGAGCCATTTCCTTTTTTAAATTGATTTGTAATGTGTTCTACAATTGAAGATTTCTGTTATTTTATAGGTGGGGCTTTGGTGGTTATGGAAGGTCTGTCCACTCTTGCCAAAATTGTGTGCATGTAGACTTCCTAAGCATTATTCATATTGAAAAGATCCCTGTTTAATTCTTCATTTTGTCATAGTTTCATTATCGATGTCTTGCAAGTAAATACTTGGGTTATTAATTATAGGCTTGGACATAGAGAGCAGAAAGATGAGTGGGCTCCTCGTCGCATTGATGTCTTCCAAAGAAGTAATGTTTTGCCACCGAATGCAATTATTTCTGCTGGTGCTGCTAATTCTTCCTGCACTGCTGGTACATTTCTTCAGTCATATATTCCTCAGTTATATTATATGGACTAAAAGAAGTTGCTATCTCATTTTTAATTTGGTGAAGACATTGTTTTTCATATATCTTGGAAATAGTTTTTTTTAAAATTATATTGGGGTTTTTATACAATATTTAATATATATGTTTCTGATAGGGCCCCAAGCACACAATACATCTGGGGCTGATTTGGGTTTTTTTGAAAATGGATGAGGGGCCAATAAACATACTAACATTCTGATATACACGACATAGCTGGGCTTATTTGGGTTTTTCTCCCATGGGTAAAATCCCCCTCAAACCTCAGTTCAAAGCACTTTATTTTGCTGTGCCCTGATACCCTGAATGGCTAAATCGCTTTCTGCTCCTTTCCATCCTCCCAGTGCGAACGCCTGCTTGCAGTTGTCTGGTGTTAGCCTTGTAGCCTTGTCAGTGCTCAGATTTTTCTTCTTTTCATCCGGATCTTGCTGAAGCATCTTGTCATGAACTTGATCTTGCGGGCTGATGGTTGAATTTGTTTTCCCCCCCTCTCTATGATAATAGAAACTGATTATTTCATCTGTTCATGAGCATGATGGCAGATCTCTAAGAGAGGGAGATGAACCATGGGAAATAGAGATGAGAAGAACTGCTGTTTTGGCAAGGAAAAGGAAATAGGGGAAAAATCCTGTTAACCTACCTTTTACCGTACAGTTGTAAAATTCTCACGGTTGTTTAGCCCTCTGATTTTAAAACTAGTATTCACATATCACAACTTACAGTTTTGAATGCTACGATTTATTTTTATTTTTATTTTTATTTTGTTCAGGCATTCGAGGCATTTTTTTGATTCCCTTCCATCATCAGTTTCTTACTTGGTCTTTTGTGTTGGACTTAAATGTACAACTTGTTTTCTAGGTGGAGGTCAGTTGTACATGTGGGGCAAGATAAAGGTCACGGGTGATGACTCGATGTATCCTAAACCTGTTATGGATTTAAGGTTTTATTTTTCTTCATAGCTGTGCTATTTTGCCAATTGCCCCTATAAATTCTAGTTTGTTGTATCAATGTTGAATGTAATGCGTATGAGTTTTCTTGATTGTCATCCAAGTCTGCTCCAAAGTTTCCATAATGGCTGAAGTGTTATTCACTTGTTTGGGTATTTTGTGTAATTTTTCATGCACGTGATGGTAAAGAAGAAAGCTATGCATTGCATTAAACCTGTCTTTGGTGGTGGATGTTTTGTCAATGTTGTATGTATTAAAGAGTTTAAGAAGGACTGTTTCGAAGGTTCTATGCTTGAAGTATAACGTTTGTTATGTTGTAAATTAAGGTGCAACTCAGAGAGAACCTACCTTTTAAGTTTAATGCGTTATTTTGTGTGCCTCAGCAATCCTTTAGTCGTGTTCTGATATTCTTGGTCATGCCATTTAAAAGCTTTAGTTTTGGAATTATGCTGGTAAAGGCTCCTTCTACCGCCCTAGCTGAGGGTTCTGAGCCACCTCTTACTGATATCTCTCACCATGGCGAGTAATTGATTACTCCAGTTACGGGAAACCAATTCTCCCATTAGGGGAACCCACTAATTTAATCCTGTTGTTTGATTTTCCCCTCTCCATATGCAGCTCTCCTGCTTATGCACCCTTTTTAGTGCTTTGAAGTTCTCTGCAGCCACCCTTACGAGATTCTTTATTCTAGCCTTATCATTTTCGAAATTTCACAGTACTGAATTGTAATTTTATCACCTTCTTGTTGGTTAAAAGTGTACTTTTTGTGGTATTTTTTTTCTTTAAAATTTCACAATACTGAATTGTAATTTAATATTTTATACTTCTATTGAAATCTGTTCTCTAGCCTTTCATATGTAATGTTTTACATTTTTTCTTAACTGCAGTGGCTGGAATATACGATGTATGGATTCAGGCAGCATGCATCATTTTGTTGGTGCTGATAGCTCATGCATAAGCTGGGGCCATGCGCAGAATGGTGAATTGGGATACGGGCCTTATGGGCAGAAGTATGTTTCGTTTCATCTGTGCTAGGATTTCTCTTTGTTATCTAGTTTAAATTACATCCTTTCATGTGTTATTCATTCCTCCCTTGCTGTCTAGGTCATCTGCAGTGCCCAAAAAAGTGGATATTCTCGAGGGCATGCATGTTATTGGGTGAGTATAGGAAAAACTTTTCTACATGATTAATGTTGTTTATCTCAATATTATTTATGAATCCAGTATTTTATTTCTTTAAATAATTTTTTTTTTCTCTTGTAGTGTCGCATGTGGTTTGGGTCATTCTATGGCAATTGTTGACAGAACAAATGTTGTTGACCGACTTAATCAGGTAACTTTGTATTATATAATATTCTGACTATTGGAGCTTTACTTTTATTGACTTTCACAGCATATCCTGTTTTCATTTTTGGGCTAGCAACGTTCCAAGACCTTGGTAATTTTCCTCCACTATAATTGCAACAAATAAATAAAAATAAATTCAATTTAATCTTCTAACTCGTTTAGGTATTGAAGATTACAAATCCTTCTCTGTAATTGGTGGTGTACAGCATCGTTAGAACTTTGATTAAAAATTTGAAATTAATTTCTTATGGGAGAAAGGAGGATCGTGGGTAAAATATAGTGACTGTAATAAACTAAGTCTTGATTAATTTCGCTCTGGACTCTTTGAAAGGGGAAAAACAGTCAGGCATTTTTAATGGAAAAAGGGTCTCTCTCAATATTTTCCACGGAAGATGGCGCAGGCTAGTATATATTTGGAGAAAGAGTTTGGGAAGAGTTAGGGGAAGAATAATATTAGTATTGTCTACTTTCAAGGCTGTAGAGGCTTATTTTGAAGAGTTTGCATTATTTTATATTAAATTATTTCTTCTTATTGTATTAGAAATTTAGAATTTGGATCCTTTATTGTTGGGATGTCTTGAGTTCATAGTTTTCAAACTGTTGATTAGGTGTCAGATTAAATATAGTTTTAGATTAAATCCAGTACCATTGGTGGTGACTGGGCATCGGATAAACACCTAGGCACCAGGGTGCCTAGGTGTTACGATGAAAGGCACCCACCTAACTGTTTGTGAGGCTCCATGGTGAGAGCTTTTTATTTTTATTTTTTATATTGTAAAAAATCAGGCACAATATGACACTGTTTAATTTGGTAATGCTGTATTTTAAAGAAAAGTTACTTTTAGTTGGGTTGGAAAAAAAAAGTTATTATGAAAATAAATAGATGATTATTTGGTAAAATATGATTTTAAAAGGATTGTAGATTTTTAAAAAATAAAATTATTTTTAATTTTAAATCTATAATTTTTTTATTTTTATTTTTAAATAAGATTAATGTTGGTATTTTATAAGTTTTAAAGTTAGTCTTGAAAACTATATTTGAACAGTAACTCCTAAATTACTTCTATTGTCATTGTTACTGTTGTCTCCCTTCCCAGCGAATGAGATTGTAGCTGCTTGGTCCCTCTCTCCTCTTCCAGTAGCGCTCTGTGATATACCGACAATAATTTGCTGCCTAATTTTTTTTTTTTTTAAATTTCAATTTTAGTTTTTTACTGTTTTGTTTTTAGTATTTATTAAAGTTTAAATATTTTAAACATCATAATTTATTTTAAATAAGCATTTAAGCGTTGTTGGTTGTGTTGTGAATTTTCTTGCCTTCAATTGTTATGTTTATTAGGGAATGTCTGACAATTTTAAATAATAGAATGGAAATTCATGTATAAAAAATATATATATTACAAATGCGTAGACTGTCTAATCACTGCCTTGGTCGCTTTGTGAACTATGCTTGAGTTCCATTCTCGTTGCTTGGGTTTATTATTTAAAGTGAAATTTTATTGTTTCCTCGTTGGGTTTTGAGCAAGTATCAGTATCTGTGTAGTTTTTTAACTTTTTATATAGTGATTTCTTCTTATGGTATAGAATCCATCCAATCCTCCGTTGTTGCCAGGAGGTATTGGGGGGAATTTATTTATTTCCTCAATGTGTTGGCGGTACGTATTCTGTTTGTTTGTGCGAGACGGTCTTTTTGTTCCCTACATATGTCAAAAACATATGTTGGGTGATTTAATTTTCTAAACTCTAAATTGGTTTTATTTTCATTCTATGTTTAGGTTAATTTATTATCCACTTGTTCTCAACTTCCCTTTTCCTTTTGCAGTTGGATGTTTATGATGGCAAAGTTTCAAGTGAGGAAGGTACTCTTTATTGCTTCTGTTTAATTTTGGTTGCTTACCTATGCATTTTGGGTGAATTTCGGATATGGATGGGGTGGGGGTTGACTGTTTGTGTTCACTGTGTATGGCCTTTTAGGGAGCCATGATTTGAAATTTGATTCAAAACATTTCCATTTTCATTAGAATGGCAAAGTTTGGTTCTCTGTGTATGGCCTTTTAAGGACTTCTGCTTGAAATACTTTTAAAACGATTGTTGAATAATTAATGATTCTCTATAATATTTTATGTGCTGCAATGCTCCCTTGTGAACTATAGTCTGTTGTGTACGTATCTACGTGAAAATTTCCGCGTAAGCATGTTAACATACATAGTTGTGTTTTATTTTCATTTCTGGTCTCAACTATATTCTTGTCTCCGCTCATTTGTGAATGCTGCAGGTAAGGAGGAATTGAGTAGAATTCCAGTTGGTAAAAAAGGTGCAAAAAAAGGTGCTTCTAAAGTTTCTGAGAACTCGAAGAAGAGGAAGAAACCGAAAGATTCATCCAAGAAGAAGAAGAAGAAGAAGAAGAAGAAGAGGAAGAAGAAGAAGGAGAAGAAGAAGAAGATGATGATGAAAGTGATGATGGCGAAGATCTCGATGGGGAAATGGAAAGTAAAGTGAAAAGAGGCGGAAAAGCTTTTGGTAGGGGTCGAGGTAGAGGTAGGGGTGCTAAAAAACCTGCAGTAGAGAATACTAGTGCTGGGCGTGGTCGGGGCCGCCCACGTCTTACTAAGAATAGTTCTCAGGCTGCCCCAGGCAAGGCAAAGTCAGGTAAGCGAGGAAGGCCGAGAAAGCAATAGTTTGCATTTGTTGGAAATTTTGTTCTCTCTTGTAGAGAGTTTATACATTGCGTTGTAATCTTTTTCTTCTTTCACATTCATTTTAATTTGGAAGCATAATTATGTTTTCGCTGTTATTTTATTTTTGATGGAAGCAAATCCATCTCGGAATTTGAGCATTTGTTTCGTAAGAACCTGACTATTTTGTAACCAAGAACGCGAAGAGCATTGTTGTCTTCAGCAACCTCGTTTGAGCTTTTGAATCATCTATTCTGACCGTCGTTTTTTTTTCTCTCCTAACGCTTTGTTATTACTTAGTTAATTGAGGGGCCGGGGAAATATTAGCTACTGCATGCACAAGACTACAAGAGCCCTTCAACTTAAAGATTACCATTAATGATTTGCTTTGGTTCTTGCAAACGTAAGCTCTGTTGTTGATTAATAAGTAAATATATCAAACAGTTCAAAAGCTACATGTTGGTTTTAGAAGATTTGATTGGGATTCTGGTTTTGGTCTTCTGTGCTCACATTTGGCAGTAGAAGGACTTGCGTGCTTGTTATAAGATTGAGATGGGCATGTGATCACACCCCTCCCCCCTAATCTTGCTTTCCTTACACTTCAATGTTTAATATATTCATTTGCGGGTGGCATTTACCTTGCACGGTCGCCCTCGAGAATAAAAAAATATACAGAAACGAGCGATTCTGCCATGTTGGTGTGTTGGTGGGTGCCAATATATTTGCTTATAATATTGAAACTATATAAAACAGAAAATATTGATGGTGAAGAATAAAATAATTTCGAGAAAATTTCCTGAAATTATATTTGCATCAAAAAAAAAAAAAACGAATACACTATTTGTTTTCACCCATAATATTTTCTATCACACAAACTCACACAAACTATCTATTTTTCCTACTCGCACTGCACTGCACATACAAAAAGCACTCAAATTTTCTCTCCTTAGGGCATCTCCAAGCAATACTCTTAGCAATAGTCAAATTTCTATCCTTAGGCCCCGATATATGAGCTGAGCCGGATTTAATATTTTAAGCTCATTTTGTGACGAGCTTATATGATTTTAAGTCCACAAGTCACAGTTTAAACGGACTTAATTCGCATGAATACAAGCCGGATCGCAGGCCATGACCTTATACAGTCTCGGTCCAAAATTTCCACCCAACCCAGCCCAATGCCCTGCCAAGCCTAACCCACACAGAAGCCCAGCTCAACCCCAGGTTCAACCCAGAGCCCGCACATTATTATTATTATTAAAATAAAGAGTCTATTCAGCTAGCAAGCAAGCTAAGTCGGACCAAAAAATTTTAGCCCGTATTAAAGCGTGCCTAGACTTAATCTGCCTGTTTAACACTCATATTCATTGGTATACAAACATAAACTACTCGGCCACATGCACAAATGCAAAAGACCCGTGACACTTTATATGCAGAAATCAAATGATTTTGGAATAATACGAAGCATCATCCTTAATTGCTCAAACACATCCACCTTTAATGGTATTGTCAAAGTATCTGCGACTTGATTTTTCGATCTACATAATTCCAATTTAATTTTCCCAGTTTTTACCAAATTATAGATATAATGATACGAAGCATCTCCCACGCAAGACTAGATAAAATACATACAGGAATGTATTTTTTCGAAACTCTATCTTAAGTTTGGCTTAAGAATTGACTTATGAGTTCGAATTTAGTTGAACTCATAAGCCATCATCAGTTTGGTGTACTCTAATAATGTCGAGGAAATAATTCATCAATCGACAAATGGAGAAGTTAATACAAAATCAAATCAACAATCTGCAACCTTAATTTATCTGAACATTTAACCTCTAAAGGCCTCTTTTGATCTTCACAATAGTGCTTGTATTCTCGAGTGGTCTAATTATTCCAGTTACTTATTTCTAGTTTTTCATTATGACAGATGAATGAAAGAATCCGAATAAACAAGAGGCCTCTTTCCTAATGTCAAATATCAATCTTTTTTACTGATTTTATCTGCATTTCTTAAGAACGAACGAACCTTTTTAACAAATTTAATGACGTCTTTTATAGATTTGCCGACTTTTTGAAATGCATTATAAATTAATTATAAAATAATAATTTTTTAATAGAAAATTGGTATAATCGGTCAAACAACATAAACGAGAAAGATACAGGATGGCCGAGAATATAACATATTTTCTTCTTTTTGGCGTGGGAGGCCGTATAAATTTTTATTATTTTTTATTTTAAAATTTAATTATTAAATTAAATATTTATGTATTAATAAATATTTTTATAAACTTTCATAACAATGTAATCGTTAAATTATACATAAATTGAATTAGAAAAAATAATTAATAAATAAGCAATCAAAGTATCAAACTGTATTTTAGTAATAATTATGTTTTTAAAAAATAAAACATAACTACCGGATCATATCTCAGCATGTCGTGGTTGCCACGTATTAGTGATTTGTGCTGCCAAGTGTGTCGCCATAGTATCTATTAATTAATTTCAAGACAATTCGTCAAACTATATGATTTTTTTTTTTTAATCATGATGGCCCGTACGACTAAACCTTTAGTCGGCAGTCGGCAACATTCATATTGGATGTACCGTGTACGTGGCTACTTGCTACGTGCTGTATCAAGACATTTTAAAAAAAAATAGATGAATTTATTCTAATTTAAATTTGAAAAGAAGCTGGTAAATCTTATTAATAGAAAAAAAAGGAAAAACAATTTAAACTCCATTTGAAAATTTAAAAAAGTATAGCTAGAGACGCTTGACCAACTCCATACAAAAACTCCTAAGCTTATAAATGAGCCAAGCAAGTTTAATTGAAATTGAATCAAACTTATATAGTAAATAAATCGAATTGCGAACTTATATAATAACTAAACCAAACTTCTACAATGTCAAGTTCAATCACATACTTTCAAGTTGGATCTTTTCTTTAATTGCCTGCCATCACACCATAAATGATAATATGTTCAATGATCAACAACAATGAAACACTGCAGTTTGGATAATTGAAAATAAAATCTAATATTAATGCTATTAGCTTAAAACAAATATATAATGTAATAAAAATAATTAGATAAAATATATATTACGTATTTATATATACTCACAGTCACAGATGAGATCGATCGAGCAACAAATCGTCGGGCGAGAAGGAGCGACAGCCACTGGCGAAGCCGAGGCAAGATGAGGCAAGGCATTGGGCGAGCAGACGGAGAAGAAGCGTCATCGTTGGGCAAGAGTCATCATCGATTGAGGCATTGGACGAGGCGACAGATCGTCAATGACGATTGCAGCAATTGTCAGGTGAGGTGAGGCGGCTATGTCGAGTAGCGAAGTAGGGCTACGGGAGGGTGCAAGACTACGATATGATTTTTTACCTCTTTTTTTTCTTTTAAAAAAGACTCGGCCGGCTCAACCCATACCGTCTATGAGACGGGTGTACCGACAGTGAGGCGGCCGCCTCAACCGCCCAGAACGGATGTCGCTCGTTTGCCAGCTCAGAGTGCCTGCCTCTGTACGGCTGATTGTCAAGGCGCCGTATTGAGGTAGCGCCTATGTACATTTTTCCGAACCATGAATTACGTAATTCATAAATAAGTGTAACAACATGACATATCAAATTATTAAATAAAAGATGAACTTACAAATAAAATAAGAATATTCTCACCTGTACATATTATATATATATGCCACTTCTACCTTGAGATTTGAAAAGCTATTAAGAAAAAAATTATTTGAATTCACGCATAATAAATGTTTTTGTTAGGTTAGTATGAAAAAAACAAAAGATCAATCATAATCATAGACACCTCTAGCATTTATATATTATGATAGACAGCTAGTTTACTTCTAGCATAATCATAAAAATAATATTATCATACCAACGAGCCTTGGTATGATAATATTATTTTTAAAAATAGAATTATTTTTGAAAATAAAAATTTTAATAAGTTTAAAAATATTTATGAATATAAAAAATTATTTAAACTCATGATTTTTTTAAAGTAACGTAACTGTATTTTTTAAAATAATATGAACGACAAAACAAACAATCAAATAAAAACACTAAATAGGTATAGACACGTAGTACTCCATGATTGTTTTGAAATTAAACACCCCTGGCCCCAAACCGTGGCATCCTATTCCTATCTACGCGGATGACTTGCTCCTGCTCTTGTACACGCTATCAATCTCTGTCTCAAGATTGATGTTTTTTTAAAAAATTATACACATATTTTTAGTTTTATAGTGTAAAAAAAATGAAAACTATCGTACGGTTAATGAACTTCATGATTCTGGTCAGTGGGTTCAGCAAAAACAAATCTTAGTAGGCAATTAATACAACCGATCGGCATATCACAAAGTCCAACTCGGTAGGCGATGGTCCATTGGTCCATAATTTTCGGCAGTTTACACCTAGAGGAGTTTGACCGAGGAACCATGATAAGGCGTTGATTTTGAGTTTTAGTTTTCAAAAACTGTTTTAAAAAATTATATTTAAAAATTATTTTCTGGCAATTTGAAAGCTCATTTTTTGTTTGGCGTGTGTTCTGTAAAAAAAGCATATTCGTTTTTTGGCAGGGCGTAGTTGCAGCACCGGCAGGGGGAGGGAGGTCACGGCGGGAAGAGATTAGGCGGGAGGGACATCCGATTCCCATTGTCAAGAGAGAAAAAGTAAAATAAAATAAAATAGGAGATCGAAACTCTTTTGAATGAATTAAATATATGTTTGGTTTGTTTATTTTTTTATTTTTAAAAGTTGATAGTAGTTTAATTTGTAGATACAAAAGCTGAAAAAAATTATTTTCATTTTGAGTGTCTTAAAAAATAAAAATAAAAAATTATTATTTCAATTATTTTTTAGAATAAAAATAAAAAAATAATTAAAACAAACTTGTCTCAAAATCAGCCTTAGATCGTTCTCTTGCCCACTAATACATATACACAACCAATCAACTAATAATAAATTGTAGTGAAAGTTGTGAAAACTCAAATTGAAAGAAAACATGAGAACCAATCTATTAGAAAGGCTAAGTACACTTACATGGATTGAGCATAAATGAAATTAAGGAAGAGAGTTCAAAGGGAAGTTTGGGTGAATTTGGGAATGGCAAGATTTTTTTCGCCTTGAGTGGCTAGGCCACCGTGCACATGGCTAAGCTAAATAGCAGCCCATCAAAGCTTGGAGAAGAGTAATTCGAGTTCAGAGATGTAGATGTATTTCAAAGAAAGAGACTACAAAAGACAAGTTTAAATTGGCAATATGACCTTATAAAAAGATTCAGCCTCTCTCTCTAATGTGTATATAGTCATAACTATTTCTTTTGACACAGTGCAGAAGTTAAAAGTAACCAATAGTAGCGATATATTGAATATTCTAAACACATCGCTAATTCAAGCAAATTAATTCAAAGATTAAATTGATAAAAATAATTCATAAATTAATAGAACAAAGAGTAAAATATATATATTTGTCATTACAAATTATATTTGTTGTTAGAAGAAAGAGACCTATTTATAGCTGTTACATTTATAATTATTGTGCGAACATATAAATGAAGACTCTTAATTTAAAAAACATTTACATTAATTAAACTAATTAGAAAAAAAATAAATTAATTAAAAGTAAATAAAAAGAAAAGTTTTTATCTTTATCTTTTATTGTATATTGGTGTCGTCTTATTTTCTCCCACGTGTGAACTTCATTGCGATTATATATAATGACACATTATTAAAATGAAACACCGGATTAAAACGTCCAGAAACTAATATCATCTGCGTAATTAAACATTATTACGAGTTTGAAAAAAAATATATATACGTGTGTAAAACTGTAGTACACGGAGCGCCAAATCGGCCGTGTGTTTACGTGATGCTTGTACGCGCTTCTGTGTGTGTGTGTCTGTGTGTGTGTATATGTGTGTATATATATATATATATATATTTAAAAAAAGCAAAGCGACCACAACATCTTTATATTATAGAGAAGATGATCAGTAGATGAGCATGGCAAGACCATGGCCCTAACCGTTGATCCTCCCTGATGTTCAACAGGCACAATGAAAGCCGATCCGTTTTTGAGGCGTCGTGAACGGACCATGTCCAGATTTTATTATACTAAAATTAAGTGGGCGCGAGAGAAACACAAACACAAATACTCTTACCTTAATTACTAATTACATATATTTTTTTCAATTTATTTTATTTTTGAAATGGGGGTGAGGCAAAGTGGAATTTTCTTGTGCATGGCAATGCCAGGCAGCACGTCGTTGTCGTAAACGTCGTCCCATTGCGCCCCCGGAGGCAGTTCCCAGTCGAAGGAGAGGAGGAGATTGGCAAGCACCAGCTCCACTGTCGCCATTCCCAGATGCATTCCCGGGCATATTCTCCGGCCGGCTCCGAATGGTATGAACTCAAAATCACCGCCTCTCAAGTCCTTAGCGTCGGCCTTCATGAACCTCTCCGGCGAGAACGCCTCCGGATTCTCCCACGACTCCGGATCCCTTCCTATCGCCCATGCGTTTACGTACACAATGGTCCGCGCCTCGATCTCGTACCCCTCTATCTCGCACTTTCGGGTTGCCTGGTGGGGAACCAACAGCGGTGCCACCGGGTGCAGCCGCAGCGCCTCCTTCACCACCGCCTTCAAGTAACCAAGCTTTTGCACCTCGTCTTCGTTGATAAAACCCACCCTTGCAACCTCCACCTTCCTCACTTCCTCCGTTGCTCTCTTCAGCTCCTTTTGGTTCTTCATCAGTTCTGCCATTGCCCACACCACGGTAGCTGCGCTCGTATCCGTCCCGGCAACTATAATATTCTGCAGGGAAATTAAAAATAAGCATATAGTATTATTTTCCTGGTTACTGTCGATCGTACACACCATAAAATATAGTTTAATCATATATATATATATATTACCATGAGAACTCCTTTGATTTGATCCAACGTGATGGTAAAACCGTTGGCAAATAATTGTTCCCTCCAAAGTCGGAGCAGCACGGTGGTGATGTCATCTTCACCGGAGTGGGACGTCTGGGGTGGAGTGTTGAGGTGGTCGTCGATGATTTCCTGATAAAAGGAGTCCATTTCCCTGAAATTTTTATCCAGTCTGCGGCGCAGTCCGGTGAGGTGATCCACCCAACCCATCCATGGCAAATAGTCGGACACGAAGAAAGATGCCATCAGGGCCTGGGCTTCATTGAAGAGATCATGGAACCTACTCCTACCACTTCGTCCATGCTCATCGTCCTCCTCGTACGCCTTCCCGAAAGCCGTTCTACACGAGATGCTGCTAGAAAGGTGCATCATGACCTCTCCTAAATTCGCCGCTTTCGAAGCCGCGGCCAGCGCGCCCACTTTCCTGATCACGCGCGCCACTTCCTCTTCCCGGACGGAGCGGAAGGATTGCACTTTCTTGGAGCTGAAGAAATGGACGGTGCAAACCCTCCTCATTTCCCGCCAGTACTCACCGTAGGGGGCAAAGACGAGGTCGAAGCCGCCGTAGGAGAGCTTCTGTTGGCCGACCAGTGTTGGGCGGTTGGAGAAGTTGAGGTCTTGTGTCTTCATGACCTCTCTCGCCATTTTGGCAGAGGAAACCACCAGGATGGGGACAGACCCCAGCCTGAGGGACATGAGAGCGCCGTACTTTTTGGAGAGCCGGGCGAGTTGACAGTGTAGAGCTGAGGTGCAGTAGAGGTGGAGCAAGTTCCCAACCAACGGAAGGCCAGGGGGGCCTGGTGGACGAAGGGAACGCCTTTTCTTCTCCTGATGAACAGATTTCTTGTCGCGGTAGTTTCGGAGAAGAAAGAGGAGGAAGATGGACAGAGCTACAAGGAGTATCAGTGCCATGTTTCTTTCTGAAAATCTACTGCTGTGCTGTACTGTGATGCTTGTGAAGCTCTGAGGGAGAGATTGTCAATATATATTGTTTAATTAAAGAGGTGGCCTCGATGACACCCATTATTGAAAGTACTGAAGCAAGCAAAAAAACAAATCGTAGGGACTTGTCACTGCACCACTGATTGCTGACATTAAGAGATTTTATTACGACTACACCACCCTTATCGCATTCTATCATCTATTGATACCACCCATATCCACTCGACCAATTTCTTCACTAATTATATATGCCAACTAAAAATTAATAAAAAATCTCAATAGTGCCTTGTGCGTCTGCTCTGCCAAAGTTTTTTTAAAAAAAATTAATGCCTAATTGTAATAAATTTAATCTAATGATATTTTTGTAAAAAATAATTTTTTTTTTGTAATTATAAATTTAATTAATTAAATATTCTAACTACATATCATTTGCTTGCCTAATTATATTTAATTTTCATCAAATTATATTTAGTCACTTAAATGTGTGTCTACCTTTTACCATATTGTGTCTAACCTAACAGGTACATTTAACTAATTGAATTATACATATAATGCTCTGTTTTTGTTTTTCTTGGGCTACGTACTGCAAAAGCAATATTTAAAAATTGGCTCATTTTGTAGCCTGATATTCATGCTCCAACTACGTACAATATACCAAATTAATCGTCTGATTAATTTTTCATCGGGATTTGGTCATTTTCTTGGATATATCGAACTTGAATTAGATGAGGAACTAATGAGATTTAGGTTTAGTTCGATGATGATAGTGTATTTTTTTTTAAAATAATAAGTATTTGATAAATTAAAAATAAAAATATTATGAAGACAAAAGACACTGCCCCGGTCGCCCAACCCTGCCACCCAACTCTGTCGTCGCCCCTCCCCCCATGTGTGCCGCCCGACCATTCCTGTCGCTCCCAACCCCACCCCATCCCAATGTCCTGATGCCCAACCCCCACTACCCCCAATCCCCGTTGCCAACCTCGCCGCCCCTCTCCCCCTGGCGCGCCCCATCACCCCCCGCAGATTGCAGTATATGATGGAAAATAAAATGATATTATTGCTTTTTTTTTTTTAAACTGTTTCTTAAAAAGCTATTTTTAATTTAAGAAAAAAAATTATAAATAATTTTTAAAGAAATTTATCAAACACTTTACTCCTCTACTTATAAAATACACAGAAGTAACCTCTCAACATAAATACTAAACTTACCCCTAGTCAACTTTATTTCAAGAAATTGAACTAAACTTCAAACCGAAAATTAAGCCTTTCAACTCGGAATAACGAATTTATTTCTGTATTTAGCCATTCTGTTTGATGTCGAACTAAATCTTGAACTGAACCATGAAATTCAATCAGCCTATAAATTTGAAATAGCGAGTTAGACTTTGAGATTTGACTTCAAATTCAGCATATATAACACTTCCATATCTCGAACCGAAATTATAATTCAAACTAAAGTAATGAAATTTTATTCCCAAGCTTCAGTCAGCAATTCCAAAACAACACCATTTCAAAATGCATTTAAACGAAAGCGCATTAAACCCGTTGTCTTTTTCTCGGATCAATTATTTTACAAAATGTACAACAACGGGAATGAAAAAAAAAAAAAGAAGAAATAATTCTTTGACGTCAAATATATGGAATTATATTAAGTGATTAGTCCAAAATCTTTTCATTCGGTAATTCGGCCTTATCCATTAAAGCGTCCAGATTCAGAAATAAAAAATAAATTATCAGGTTTTGAAAATAAGAAATCTCACTTGTCATTGATTTAATTTAGACATTGAAAAAAATTAAATATTTTAATTTATATAATTTTACTTACTCGTATTTATTCATTTTATTTCAATCAATAATTAAGAGAACAAGTTGTCATTTGGAATGTCTCTAACCTTAACCTATAAGTAGGCTGCTCCACGGATGATTTCAAAAACACAATTTTGAGCGGAGTTTCGACGGTAGAGTCTTGATCGAAGAGCAAAAAAAGCTACATAGTATTGAGAAAAATAGTGAAAAATGGCATATGAGAGAGCTTTTGAGATAAAAAGGATAAAAAAAAAATGTTGAGAGAGAGGGAGTCCAGGTGGGATTTCAGTTCTTAGATTTCGTGGAGGTCTTCAGTTCTAACCCTTTTTGCTTTTAGAAAATTTTAAATGGAGGGATCATATAGAGGGAGATTCAAGTGCGTCATCAATCACTCCATTTCCTTCAAGTTTTTTTTTTTTTTTGAAAAACATCCTTATTCCTCTCTTTTTTTTTTTTTTTTTTTCTAAGAAAATGAAATAAGAACAAAATTTAAATTGAAGGCTGGGGTGATGGGATTAAGCCCTTGAATCATACTCCTGCCTTAATTACTAATTACATATTTTGTCAACTTAATTTATTATTGAAATAGGAGTGAGACAAAGTGGAATTTTCTTGTGCATGGTAATGCCAGGCAGCACGTCGGTGTCGTAAATGTCGTCCCATTGCGCCCCCGGAGGCAGTTCCCAGTCGAAGGAGCGGAGGAGATTGGCAAGCACCAGCTCCACTGTCGCCATTCCCAGATGCATTCCCGGGCATATTCTCCGGCCGGCCCCGAATGGTATGAACTCAAAATCACCGCCTCTCAAGTCCTTAGCGTCGGCCTTCATGAACCTCTCCGGCGAGAACGCCTCCGGATTCTCCCACGACTCCGGATCCCTTCCTATCGCCCATGCGTTTACGTACACAATGGTCCGCGCCTCGATCTCGTACCCCTCTATCTCGCACTTTCGGGTTGCCTGGTGGGGAACCAACAGCGGTGCCACCGGGTGCAGCCGCAGCGCCTCCTTCACCACCGCCTTCAAGTAACCAAGCTTTTGCACCTCGTCTTCGTTGATAAAACCCACCCTTGCAACCTCCACCTTCCTCACTTCCTCCGTTGCTCTCTTCAGCTCCTTTTGGTTCTTCATTAGTTCTGCCATTGCCCACACCACGGTAGCTGCACTCGTATCCGTCCCGGCAACTATAATATTCTGGGAATTAAAAAATAAGCTTATAGTATTATTTTCCTGGTATCTGTCGATCGAACACACCATAAAAAAGGTTAAAAAAATATTTTAATCATATATATATACATATATTACCATGAGAACTCCTTTGATTTGATCCAACGTGATGGTAGAACCATTGGAAAATAATTGTTCCTTCCAAAGTCGGAGCAGCATGGTTGTGATGTCATCCTCACCGGAATGGGACCTCTGGGGAGGGCTGTTGAGGTGGTCGTCAATGATTTCCTGATAAAAGGAGTCCATATCCCTGAAAATTTTATCCAGTCTGCGGCGCAGCCCGGTGAGGTGATCCACCCAACCCATCCATGGCAAATAGTCGGATACGAAGAAACATGCCATCATGGCCTGGGCTTCATTCAACAGATCATGGAACCTACTTCTCCCACTTCCATGCTCGTCCTCCTCGTACGCCTTCCCGAAAGCCGTTCTACATACGATGCCGCTGGAAAGGTGCATCATGACCTCCCCTAAATTCGCCGCTTTCGAAGCCGCGGCCAGCGCGCCCACCTTCTCGATCGCGCGCCCGACTTCGTCTTCCCGGCTGCGGCGGAAGGATTGCACTTTCTTGGAGCTGAAGAAATGGACGGTGCAAACCCTCCTCATTTCCCGCCAGTACTCGCCGTAGGGGGCAGAGGCGAGGTCGAAGCCGCCGTAGGAGAGCTTCTGCTGGCCGACCAGCGTTGGGCGGTCGGAGAAGTTGAGGTCTTGTGTCTTCATGACCTCTCTCGCCATTTTGGCAGAGGAAACCACCAGAATGGGGACAGACCCCAGCCTGAGGGACATGAGAGCGCCGTACTTTGTGGAGAGCCGGGCGAGTTGGCAGTGGAGAGCTGAGGTGCTGTCAAGGTGGAGCAAGTTTCCAACCAACGGAAGGCCAGGCGGGCCTCGTGGATGAAGGGAACGCCTTTTCTTCTCCTGATGAACAGATTTTTTGTCGCGGTAGTTTTGGAGAAGAAAGAAGAGGAAGATGGACAGGGCTACAAGGAGTATCAGCGCCATGTTTCTTTCCGAGGGAGAGATTGTCAAATATTGTTTATTTAGGAGGTGGCCTCGAATACCCATTATTTAAAGTATTATATATTGAAGAAAAAAACAAAAACAAATAGGAGGGATGAAAAAAATTGGTTCATAATTAGGTTTAACTCCTCTGATGATACAGAAAAAAAAAATACCATTATGATATTTTTATATCGGTTTTGATATGCATTTTAAAAAAAACCATCAAAATAACATAATTTTGATATATTGTACCATATAATTACTATAAAGTATAGAGATGATCTCGGTCGGTTTGAGCGATCACTTTATTAAATTAAATTTTTAGTTTTTAGTCGGATTGATAGAATTGTTCAACCCGCTCAAATTGGTTTATTCAGTTTTTAGTCAGTCGGCTTGTCAGATTAAATCAGATTAGTAGTTTTTCTATTCAATCATAACATCGCTAATTTCTCATATTAAATTCACAACATCAACAAAACTACTAGAATGCATAATCTAATATATTTAATCTAACAAATCAAATCAAATAAATTATCATCATTAAAAATATTTTTAAATTAAACTTAAAAACTCCTGTGCTTTCATGTTCAATTCATAAAATATTTATATATTTTTTTCGGAAAAATTTTCATCCGTAAGTATTCGACAATTTATTTGGACAGCTTGTACTATTATCGAATCAATTTATCAAATTAATTTATTTAATTTTTCAATCTGTAAATAAATCAATTTATTAGTTTTTCTGGTCAGCCCTACTACCGAGAATCTGAACTCCTTTAGGTGACCGTCCAAGAAACCATAGCCAATCAAAGTTTTATAAGTCATTATTGACTTTGTTTCCTTCTCTTACTCCAATAACATGTGAGGAAATAAAGGCGTGATAAAATTGAGCGATTGGGAGAGGTGGACCAGGTGGTAATTAATAATGAATTAGTAAAAATTAGCAATTAATTGGTTTCTCCCGTATGTAAGCATATTTGGCCGAATCATCACGTTAAAATCTTGTGTGCTATATTGTGTATCCCTTGTCACTGCAGTTGCTGACATTTAGAGATTTGACGACTTCAGTCTTCACAGTTCACATTGTATCTTCTATTGACGCCACCGTTATCACATTGTATCTTCTATTCTTCTCCAGTCGACCAATTCTTCGCTAATTATATATGCCAACTGAAAATTAGTAAAAAAAAAAAAATCTCAATAGTGCCTTGTGCATGTGCGAAAGGATTTTTAAAATTAACGGATAATTGGTCCTAATTTAATCTAATGATAATTTCGTAAATAAAGAATAATATTTTTATAATTAATTAATTATTCTAACTACTTATCACTCACTTGCCTAATTATATTTAATTTTATATTTAACTATCACATCTCACTTAAAATGTGCCTAACTTTCACCAAATTGTATCTAATTAACCTAATTGGAATTAATTGAATGATCGATATACATAACTCTGCAAAAACAGTATCTAAAATTGGCCCATTGTGTAGCCTGATATTCATATGTTATGCTTCAGCTACATAATCATACCTAATTATCTGGTTAATTTACAATGCATGAAGCCTAGAAATGTGAATTAAAAAAAATAATCCGTTGTATATTTGTTTCTTAGCTGATTGTCATTTGATTGCAATATGAGGAGAGCATGGACTTGGATTGCTGTATTTTTTAAAAATTAAAGGATGAAAAGTGAAAGTTAATTAAAGACAACATTGGTTTGGACTTGCTGCATTTAAAAAAACAAAAACACTCCAGAAAAGTTTTTCCGGCGTTTCCGGAAAAAATGTTTGTTTGGGAGGCTAGAATTGTTTTTTTTTTTTGTAATATATTTTTATTAACTTGATATAATTTTAATTAATCATATTTTAATTAAAATGATACCGTTGATAATTATATAAACATATAATTAAATTTAGTTTTTTTTCTTTTTTAAAAACCTTGTGAAATGGAACTTTTACAAATTATTATTAAAAAAACATCACATGGTTTTAATTAACAAAAGTGACATGTTGAGCCGGAATGGCGGTGAGCAGCCCGTGTGTGCGATTACTAAATAGCACCCTTTGTTGTCCGTGACCATGTATATATGTGTATAAAACATCAATGGCTTGCGTGCATGATATATGGCACATATATATATATATATATAGAGAGAGAGAGAGAGAGAGAGAGAGAGAGAAAGAGAGATAGTATATAAAATATATCCAAGAGTATAGCAAAACTAAATAAATAACTATAGTTAGCAGAGTTATCCAGGTGAATTGTTGTACGACGGCAAGGCCCCGGGGTCGCGAAGATTAATGACGAGTACACAGACGACTGTATCGTTGTCTTCATTGCCCGACATGATTGATGAAGCGGCAGTGACATGTCAACTAATCATGTTCCGTTCTCCAGAATTACATATTATCTCCTGAATTTGTCAAAAAGGTTGTGTATATGTACAAACTATGCATTCATTACAACCCTCAAAAAATCATTCACTTGAACCAAACAATAATATATATAAAAATTTATTTATACATTATAAGTCATTTATCTTTTTTATTAAAATGATATTATTTTGATTAATAAATTTTTAATTAAACTATATCATTTTGATAAAAACAAAAGACTTACAATGTAATTTTTAAAATAAAAAATACAAATAACATTACTTAATTAAAAATAATAAAGTTTTTTGCATTATATTATAGGCGTCATTTAAATTGTAATTTATTAATTATTTGAGAATATATTGCATATGTTTGTATAAAAAGTATGATTTATATGTTAATAGTTTAGGTAGATCATTAAAAATGACTTAATTTTGATAAAGAAAATAACAATAATAACAACAACTATAATATTTTTAAAATAATTACCAAAAGAATAATAATGTTACTTATCATCAATGCACAATCGGTATTTTACTGTAAATATGATACAACATATCAAATTATCGAAGAGAAAGAAAAAATTAAAATAAATTACAGCTGTTTACATGAGCTATAGTTTCACGGCAATATCACGAGATAATTACATATATCATTCCTTATCAAAAGAGTAATGCTATATACAACTTTTAGGCAGGCCTCTGGCAACATCTAAAGTGACAACGTCACATTGATCCAATGATAAGAGAAAATACATAGAAGTATTTTACGTCATATGCATGAGGCAGTTCAAGTAAAGTGTAATATTAATTAAAAACATCTCTATATTTATCCATCCAAATTTTAGCCTCTAAGGATACTGTTGGTAAGGAGTGTCTCATGCTTTATTGGAGATATCGGTTTTACTTTATATTGTCAACAGCAAAGAAATTCTCTTAGACTTATGTGAGCATCGCGTGGGAAAATTTAGCGCCTTGAAAATTAATTATGGTGTGACATTGAATTATTCACTCACATGATTATGGTGTGCTGATTCAAACCACATATAATATTTCTAAAATACAATTTCTTGTATAAAGTATATATATATATATATATTAATAATAATTTAAAACATAGCATGAATAATATCACTACTAACATAAAGTGAAGGCATCTTGCGTGCCATTTTAACTTTTGAGATATACACCATTTATACCCTAATTTAGTAATTAGTTGAAAAGATATCACCATTTTTGTTTATCCCTATATCATTGTAATTAAAGTGACCATTAATTTGCATACAAACACATGCTATCTCGTCACCAAGTTCATTGTGATTTGTTATTATTTGCAAACACATGCAAGATCCAGCGATACACCCCTCTTTGTCAGATCTAATTGTAAAAAAATATTACGCTTTTATGCAAATTATAAAAGAGAATGATGTAGATCAATGCTATTAATTAGGTTCAGTGCATATAAACGACATCATCTTGACTTAAGAGTTTTTTTTTTTAAATCAAAGTTTCGTTGTTTTGGTGATTTACAACAGATGAGACATACATCTAAACTTGCATTTTTCATTGTATAAAAACCAATCGCATATCATATGTTTTAGAAATAACAATTCAAATAGTAATTTGTCATTATTTAAAAATACGTTTGCCATTTCTCTCCATATCATTAATTTACTGTAATTAATATGTTGGTTAAATTGTCTACAAATACAAACTGGTCACTTACATCGATCGTCGCCTTTTTATTATTTGCAATCACACGCATGCAAGAGATCGCAGACCTTTTTTATTAGTTAAAATGAATTAATTTTGTTAAATTAATTTGTGAATTTATTAACAAAACTGATGGAGGCTTGTTAAAAATAAATAAATTTATTGTAACAAAAGGTTTGAGGAAGAAGCAAGACGGAACTCGGATATACGGCGGACTCCAGCGGGAATTTAAAGCTACGTTTAAGGACTGTTTTGAGATCCGTGGTCCTGATCGTGTTTCTTTTTTGTTTTTTTTTCCCCCTACCCTTTATTAAATACAAATGTGCCAATTCAAGTTCCAACATCAACAACAACCGACCCCAAAAAAAAAAAAAAAAAAAACACCACTCACACACGACAACAACAAATAAGGTGGGCGAGTGGCTCTGTCAGTGTCCAAGGGAGATCTGAAGACTCGAAGCGCGAGAGAGGGGGAGAGAGAGGGAGTCAGAGAGACGCAGGAACCGAAAATGACGAAATCATCGTCTTGCTTCAGAATCATAGCGTGTGGCGGTGGTAACGCCGGCGCTAGCGAAGATGGATTCGAAGCTACACCGGAGGTACTACACCTACTACCTTCCTCGCTGTCGCATTTGGCCTCTTCTTCTCCTCCTCCTCCTTTTTTTAGTTTAGTATTTGTGTTTAATGTTATAGATTCTGGTTGTTTTTGGCGAATCTACCATATTTGGAACTTTCTATGCATGATGTGTTTTTTCTCCTTTTCTGGTGAACACACTCCATTAGTTCAATTGATTGAAAGTTTTTACCCATTAATGAAGAGGTTTTGTCTGGAATTATCATGTCAGTTTGGTGGATCCATTATGGGGAGTCCTCAAATTGCTCCTTTTTGTTATGATTTTTCTTCAATTGCAAGAATCTGATTAAAATGAGATATTTTTTTTGGTTGGTGCTTTACTAGTGAAATTTCGTACTGCGAGTCATTAATAATGATGCATTTATGGTTTGCGTATTTGAAACACAAAGCAGCATCCCCCACGGTGGGACTTGGGGGAGATTATGATCTGAATTAAGGACAGGTGTCACCAGTGAACTGGTTTAAGTGGAAGATTAGTGTGGTTAGATCATGTTGCGGTAAATGAAAATCCCTTTGTAGAGTAGTGTCACTTGAAGTGTTGAACTGCAAATTCATTAAGCTCGTACATGTAATGCATTGCAGAGCAAGAGTTCAGGTGACAGGCGTGGTTGGAGTTTCCGGAAGAGATCTGCCAGGCATCGACTCTTGAGCAACTCTGTCTCCGTAGAAACCTCTTCCGATGGGAATAAAGAGAGCCCTGAATCCAGAACCCACAGCGTCCAAACCGCAACTACTCCTGCTGTTCCAGAGAAAACTTCCATGCAGCTATGGACAGAGGAGAAGAAGGCCCCGTTGTCATCTTCGGGGGACTCCAACACGGTGGCCGCTGAGGGAATGTCTAAGGTTGATTCTCACCTGGAGAGTGAAAATAAGGTTCAAATCCTGGACGAATCTCTTGTGGTTGTTATTCAGACCGCCATCCGAGGATTCTTGGTACTGCATTTCCCTTTTGTATGATCTTATTTTATCTTTATTCCCTGGGTACTGTTGGGCCCATAGTACTCATATTGACTTTATTATCTTGTTACTCATTGCATAAGCGTCATTTTCCAGGCTCGGATAGCACTTACAAAGCTGAAGAGTTTAGTTAAGTTGCAAGCTGCTGTACGGAGGCATTTGGTTCGCAGGCATGCAGTGGGAACACTGCGCTGTCTTCAAGCCATTTTCAAAATGCAAGCTCTTGTTCGTGCACGCAATGCTCGTCTGGCCTTACGAGGGGCCTATACAGGATATAAGCTGGCTGTTTCTGACGGGAAAGGCACAAGGCCCTTGGTAATAGAGCCCATCCTTAATAAGTCATTCTCTAATATTAACAATTTTTCTCTTTCCTTTAGAAATTTCTGTGCATTTGGCTTTGCAATACCTCTTGTTTAGCGGTCACCTTATCAGGAACTAGCTGTAATAATATTGTGAATGTTTATTGTACCACAAGGACTTCTGGAGATTGTGCATCAAATTCCCCAGTGTGTTTTGGGTTGTAGATAAATTAGTGAGTGAGGTTATGATAAAGCTGATTCAAACATGGAAATTTCTACCAAACAATATATAACTTTATGAATCTGCACGTTTACCTGCACCATTGGCTGCCAAAATAGCTGACAGGGTAGGTAGAGCACCCTTGTCAAAGAAGTTATTTAATTGACATTAACAGCAAATTTGAGGATGGAGGAGGAGGCGGGGGTCAGGAATAGATGATGTTATCCTGAATGAGTTAATAAAGAAAATTGAAACCTGAGTATTCATACTGCAAATAGTCAAGTTTTTTTTTTTGTTGTTGTTGGTGCTATCATATTTAGATACCTAATACTGAGAACACTGAGTTTTGTGCATGTGTCCTTTCCATCAAGCATTCTCCTGTGTATTTTATGTTTAAAATTTAGATACGCACAATATTATTAACTGTTGTTGATTTTTGGTTGAAAATGTCAAGGGAATGTTCAAATGGCATTTTATACGGCTTGTTTCCCTGTTCTTCGATATGGGTCATTGAATGTTGTGGTAGTTTCCATCTCATGTCGACTAATCATCTGTTTATCATTTGATAACACTTTTATACTTGCTCCATACTAGAACCTGATAATCATTTTTTGTTTGTTTAAGGGGAATGCTCATTCTG
Source organism: Taxillus chinensis (assembly GCA_023512835.1). Lineage (NCBI taxonomy): Eukaryota > Viridiplantae > Streptophyta > Magnoliopsida > Santalales > Loranthaceae > Taxillus > Taxillus chinensis. Next base: position 41,937,023 of record CM042087.1, read on the forward strand.
TGAGAAAGTCAAATGTGAGATCTACTCCGATTGACACATTATTGAGCAATAGCTTTGCTCAGCAGGTAGTTCGTGACACCTTTCTCTTTGTTACTGCTGGTTCCCAAATATGCTGCTTGCAGTTGTCCTCCTTCAACGCCTTTGTCTAACTGTATCTGATTTATTCGTCTGATTTAAAAAAAATCCAATTTCAGCTGTTGGAGTCCACGCCCAAATTCAAGCCTATGTACATTAAATGTGATCCTTTGAGGCCTAATTTAGCTTGGAAATGGCTGGAGCGGTGGATGTCTGTTTCATCATCACAACTTGCAGAGCCAGTAAAACTAGAGTTAAATTCTGAGAAACAGAAATCAAAAGAAGTTGAACACTGCACTGTTGTGGCACCGGAAGAAGCAGCGGATTCAATGGTTTACCTCAAGGAAACAACAATTCAATTTAAACCTGAGGACTGTTTCATAACCAATGATTTAAGAACGATTGGATTTCAGTCACACCATCCAAACACTTCTGGTTTTAAAGATAATCTGGACCAGCCTGGGCCTGAGAATGCAGATGTTTCTGATATGAGGGAGACCTTGTTGAAGAAAGATGAAAACTCTAAAATCCATCTCAAATCTGTTCATCCCAAGCCGAAGATGGAAAGTGGACAATCTATGAAAACAATTGCCACCGAACAGCTTGAAAATGAGAAGCTTGTATGTGGATCAGATCCCAAGCCTACAATGGAAAGTGGACAATCTATGAAAACAACTGCCACCGAACAGCTTGAAAATGAGAAGCTTGTATGTGGATCAGATCCCAAGCCTACAATGGAAAGTGGACATTCTATGAAAACAACTGCCACTGAACAGCTTGAAAATGAGATGTTTGTATGTGGATCAGGAAAAGTAAGTAGTCCAACATTTTCTGTTGCACAATCAAAGTTCAAGGACTTAAGTTTGGTGGCCAATTCAGCTAAATCGATCATTGCTTCATATCGGGATGCTGCAGTTGAATCAAACCTCGAAACAGTTTCATCTGCATTTGATTCTGTGACCAGGTCAAAGGAGGTTAGTCTAGCAGATAGTTCAGGCCCCCATATTTCAAGGGTTCAAGTTAGTGGCTCCGAATGTGGTATTGAACTTTCTGTGACTTCAACTTCTGATTCTCCCGATTTATCGGATCCTGGAGCTACTGAATATGAGCATGAGGTGAAAATTTTGGAGGAAGACTTATATGATAGTAACAGTAAAAATGACCTGGGTGTTGGAGTCCAGTACATGCCAATGAATCCAGAGTCTATTCCATCCCTCCCTTCTGCAGTTAAGCCAGGGAAAAACTGTGATTTGGAGGGTGAATTTGCTAATCCAGCGGCTGAGTTCATACCAGCCTATCCAGAATCTATTCCATCTGGACCTTCTGCAGTTCAACCAGGGAAAATGAGTGAGACAACTGGTGAATATTCTAAGTCAGTTGCAGTTGGGGAGTCCACACATGTAATTGCATCTGATATGCAAATGGAACTGGGGTCTGACACAGCTCATCAAGTTTACCACCCTTCTTCCCCAGAAGGTTCACCAAGAAGCCATCTAACTGTTCCGGAGTCCCAGGGAACTCCTTCGAGTCAAGTATCAGTAAATGCTAAAGTGAAAAAAGCTAATAAAAGAGGCTCAGACCATAAAACTAGGTCTCTGTCAGTGAGCAAGGCATCCCCTAAAAACCCAAGCCATGATTCTGGTGCAAAAAGTAATATGGAACAATTGCCCAAAGACCAGAAGGTCGGGAAGAGACGCAGCTCTTTTGGTTCAGAAAAAGTTGAGAATGTTGACCAGGAACCGAGAGTCAGCTCTAGCAGTAGTAACTCCCTACCAAGCTACATGCAGCCCACAGAATCTGCAAGAGCCAAGGCACATGCGAGCAACTCTCCAAGATCAAGTCCAGATGTGCAAGATAAGGCCCTCTATGTTAAAAAGAGGCATTCACTGCCTGGTGCAAATGAAAGACAGGGATCTCCTCTAACACATCAGTCGACGCCTCAAATACAGGGCGTGAAAGGAAATGGTGCTCATTCTCCGCATGGTATCTTCTGCACTTCTTTGAATTTGCTTATCCCTCTGATGTATCTGTTGATTCATTTATAATCCTAAAATTTGCTCAATATATAGTTGATCAAACGTGGCTACAAATAAGCCAATGATCTTCTAACTTTTCCAGTATCACAAGATGTGTCTGCTCTTCAAGCAATGCTTTACATTTTGGTCGGAGAACTGGTATTTGCTGGCTAAGGCTAATAAAAGGCACTATGTTATAACTTGTGGCAATACTCTAGGACTAGTGCTGCATCATCTATGTGTGAAGACAGACGTCATATGGGCCCAAGATCACGGATTAATATTTTTATTTTGATTTTTTGACTTCTGATGACTTTGTCTGGGGGAAGATTACCATTCTCCTTACCTAAAATCATGCCCTTGGCATCTTGATACTTTTTTTTAACAATTGCCAAGTCCGATTATCTGTCATCATATGCACTTTTAGAAACATGAACGGACAATTAGCACTGCTATTATTGTTTGTTCATATTCTCTGGAATGCTGCTTGTTTCAGATAGAAAATGGCAGAGATGAAGAGACCTGGAAAGCGCTCATAAAGCCAGTAACTGAAGTGTATCTCAGCCTCCAGGTTGCTACCCAGTTTTGAATGTTGTCATTTTCTGCTTGGAAATTCCAGCGGAGGTGAAATATATAATATGAAAAACGAGTGAAAAATGAAATTTCAATGTAAATTACTGCCAATGCTACTACCACAAGTATGATTCCTACATGCGAGTATAATGAGAGAATTTTGTCGCCTCTACTACATTGGGTTTAAACGTTGGCGAAGTAATATTGTGTGAGATTGATTGTTCAGAAGGGGTGCTGTAATTTGACTGTTGTTGGTTTGAAGTTATTCCAAAAGGTTGTTATTATTTGATGGTATTTGTTGTAATTTGGATGGGATCTTCAGCTGTTTTTTTTTTTGTCGTGATCTTTTTAAGCACGATGTTTGCATCTATGTTCATGCTTAGGGAATCTTGCTGATTGATTTATAAAAGAACATGTACTAGAAAACAATGAACCTATTTTGGAACATATGCTGTGTTTACATTAGTTTACGCTCGGTTTGGTAGAAGGCCGAATCGCAGATTGTTTTTGAAAATGAATGTTGGCCGGTGTGAGTTTATTTGAATTTAATAATAATATATATATTTAAAATTTATTTTTTAAGATAATAGATTTTATTTTTATTGGAAGATTTTTTTATTTTTTTTTTGGACTAATTAAATATTATTATTTTAAAAAAATTGACTTTAAAAAGTATATGTTTTTTAAAATTATTTTTTTATTAAGTATAAGTTATTTTTAAATTATAATTTTAAAAACAAAAGATAAAAATTAAAACTTGTAAGCCTTAGTTTTGACAATAAACCTCCCTTGAGTTTTAGTACTGCCCGACTACTACTATCAGTGGCTCATCTGGCTACTAGTGATGATTTTATCTGTATTTGGCAATCGTCGGTGTGATTCAATTTCTGAATTAAGCAAATTGAGGTAACTTTCTTAAATTATTATTGGTATGATTTTATAGTGTTATATGAGTTGTAATATCAAAAAAATTGATTTGCTATTTTTGTTTATATATCTATGCGATTTCATAATTTTAATATATTAAATTTAGAGTTTGTGAAATCTGGGGTCTAATATGTTTAAATTAAAGCTGTAGTTTTTAAATTTTGTGATTTAATTGGTATACATTTTTATGTGATGTTAAAATTTAGATTTATTAAATTTAGGATTTAATTTGTTTAAATCGTACTTGTGTTAGTTAATATTAATTTAATAAGTTCTATAAAAAATAAATTTTATAATTGATGATAAGTTTTAAATATTCATGTAAAAGCAGACAAAATCATGTTATTATTTTAATTATTATGTGATTTAAAAAAAAAAAACAAATCGTCCTGCACCGCCAGTACAATAGGACCCGGGAGGAAAACATAAAGGGGTTTGAGTATATTATTTTTGAAAATATGATTATTTTTGAAAACTATAAATTTAATAATTTTTTTAATACTCATGAGTATTATAAATTTATCTACGGCAGTAGTTTTTAAAAATAATTATATTTAAAAAAAATAGTACAGGTAGCCATAAAACGCCCTATGCGCTCAGAAAGGATACTTTATATTATTAATTTTTGTTAATGAAGTGATATTTTAATTAAAAGTTATAAATTTAGATAAATTTAATTAAATTTATGACAGTTAGAGTATAGTTAATATATTAATTATATTTATACGCTTATAGGGGCTCTAATAAAAGATTCGACCCGTTTAAAAATGTAAAATATATATTTATATAAAACTCTGTAAACAACAGCCAGTCACGAAACAACTCAACTGAACAGAGAGAGAGAGAGAGCGCGCAACGCAACAAAGACGGCGATGCGGAGCCGAAGGATCTAGGGTTTCGCAGACGTCTCCCTCTCTCGCCCTTCTTGTAATTTCTAGATCGCTGTACTGGGATCGATCTCTTTGTTCTCGAAATCGACCGGTATTGTTTGGATCGCTTGATGGATCCATCATAGGGAGTCATTAGGGCTAGAAAGACTACCCTCAAGGGGGGCTTCGATCTCAGATAACGTAAATCTATGAACCTTTAAGTGTTGAGATTTGAGAATCGACCCGGTGTTGGAAGATAAATTTTTGAATCTGTTAATATGCGGGGATTGCTGAAATCGAAAAGGGTTTCTTGGCCTTCTGATGGAAACCTTTCTCAGGTAAATCTGCCCGCATTTGTTATCCCAAATCCCAAAATCGATAATAATAATAATAATAATAATAATAATAATAATAATAATAATAATAGAATTCAATGGTGAATAATAAAACCCAGACCCAATATGCAAATAATGCAATCAAATCAATCGAAGAAGCAGCCATATGATTGTAACAATTGATTTGTGCCCCCGCTTTGTATTTCGTCTTGTTTTTTCATTAATCTTGAAACCCCTATGTTACTTTTCTTCTTCAAGTCTGTTTTTAATAGCTCTTAAGAATCCCTTACGTTTTTTTTTTTTTTTTTGAAATTGCGAGAGAGAGAGACAATGGATCAGCAAGTTGATTATCTGAATTGTGTTGTGTCAAGGTTGGGCAGATATGAATTAAAAGTGTCATCAATATATATATATATATATATATATATATATATATATATGAAACTGAAACCATTTATTCATTTATTAAGTGAATTGTCACGAGTCCTAGTCAATGAAATGATGAAATAGGCAGCAGCAAGATTGGTTAATTTTTATGTTTTATTTTATCGGTACAATGCAGCGAGGGTACTTTTTTTGGTCCTTTGCATGGCCACAATAACTGTCTGGCGGTACCCCATATTTTAAGGTTCTATTGAGATAGTTCTAAGAAATTCTCATCTGAAAAATCAATAATAAGAGGGAGAGAAAAACATGAAGAAATGATAGAATGAAGATAGAGGCAAAAGAGAGAATAGATTCAGAAATGACAAGAGGTTAAAAGATTCATTAGCATAAGCCCGAGATTATATTTACAGGGATATCATACAGGTCCAGAAGGGCCAACAATTATAAGTGAATCCATGAAGAAGAAACTAATTACACAAAAAAGGTATGTAATGGGCAATGACTTAACAAAAGTTGTGGCATCCAATCAGCTCTAAAACATTTTTGAAATATTAAAATGGAGATATGCATCAGTAAAATTGAAATTTTAAACCAAAAGGTTGCCTGTTGCTGGTGCTATTGGATCTTACATCACTTCATCAACCCATGTTTAAATACTCAAACATCAAAAAATTTTGATATGTCAAGGATGATAAAGCGTTCTGTTGTGCACTGAAATAAATTTTATCTGCAATATCAGCTATGATTAATTTGATAACTGTGCTTCAGAATGATAGCTGTTATTGTGGTGCATTAACAAGGGCTAGGAGAGGTGCTGGTAGACAAGGAAGTCATGATGCCTATTTATCACATTATTGTGTACTCACTATTGTCTGCATTTAATTATTTCCTAGTTCTTTTTGCACTTCATTATACTGAATAGATTTACATGAATTATGCCTATGCATTCAACAAAGGGGTTCTGAAGAATATATGGTAAATTTGCCTGATTTCTTATCTCTGTTTATGGGGGATACGATAAAATTGTGCATGAGCATGAACCAAAACTAAAAGAAGTTTCATTAGGGAGCCATGTTTTTTGGGGGTGTATTTGTATCATATCAGTTTACCTTCTCAAATATTTATGCTATGTTATCCCATCGGGTAATGTATATTCTTTTGTTGCATCCAAGACCTGGGTCAATGCATTTCCTTTGAGTAAAGTCATTTATCAGTATTCACTGCCCACTCTACTAGCGTTTTTGTTAATTTTCCAATTTATCATTGTGGCTGTTTTGATTTATCGAGATATTGTAACTACGTTTCTCTGAGCAGCTTTAGTATGATGGGCCTACAAGAACCACTCTTGTAGTATTCCATGTTGTGAATTTTGGTTCTGGTAATATGCAATGCAAATGACTAGCAATATAGATTGTGTATTGCAAATTGTTGCTTAATAATGTGTTGGATTTTGGCTTCTTCTTTTTTTCTACACATCCATCTGGTAATATGCATTGCAAATGATTATTGCTATATAGTTTGTATTGCAAACTTTCGCTTCAATATTGTGTTGGTATTTCACTTTATATGTATATATCATATCCATTCCCCCCCCCCCCCCCCCCCCCCCCCCCCCCCCCCCCCCCCCCCCCCCCCCCCCCCCCCCCCCCCCCCCCCCCCCCCCCCCCCCACCCCAAAATTAAATGTTTTGATATTCAGTTATTTCAAGATTAGAACCCTAAATCGGTAACTGATGTTGGTTTACCACTGTACAGGTTAGACTATTTCTGTCAGAGGATTCCCCTTCACAGGTGGGGCTGGGTGATCAAGGCCACCTCCAGGCAAAGGCCTCATGGATGCTCCACTCAAGGGGAATGGGCTTGGAGGACAAGCTGCCACCTGGATTTGAAGAGACCTCTCCTGCAAACCAGTTGATGAATCGGTTGTCCCAGATCCCATTAAGTAAATGGAGATGCCCTCCTAGAGTAAGCCTTGATTTACACAAATCCATTTCCTTAGTACTTTTTCTCCCCTTATAAGGAGTTATCAATTGAATGCTTGCTTTGCTGTTGATTCTACTCTGAATTAGCTCAAACTCAACACTGTTTCTGTATACGAAAGTACTATATAGTGCTGTTTGATATAAGGCAATCATTCACTGATGGCTGGCCTATGCCCTTGTTCCCATGGCTTTACTACCTCAACTGTTTTTTTCTCTCTATATGGCTTGATATTCTCTTTTTGAGAGAGAGTTAGGGAGCGATACTCTCCCTTTTTTTTTTCTCCTATTGTTTTTGCGTTTGCATCTCAAACTTATGAACTTGATAATGTGCGGAGACATGTTCTAATGGCTCTCTGATTTTTACAGTTTCTGCTGAATTTTACATGGCAAGTGGTTGCTGGGGAAGAAAGCAAAGAAAAAGAGGTGGAAAATCACCGGGAGATGAGGGTGCTTGAAGCTATCTATCCTCGACCATCTTCCATTCCTCAAAAGTGTGATATAGTTCCTTGTTCTAACTGCTTGCAATCTTTCATTTCCTTTTTGCTGTGATTAATCTTTCTCTGAACTGAAAATTTTGTGTATATATCCACAGCCCTTCCCTTGCAGTGGATGTAGAAGGCTCTCCTCACGACGACCGGCTTACTCTTCTTATCCCCCTGACCCCTATTGAAGAAGAAGGATCTATGGAGACTCTACCGGATCTGGTAACACCACTCAAGAGTCCTTCAACTGAGATCACAAACCTCCCTGCTTACAAATTATCACCTACTGCTGGTCTGGGCCTTGCTGTAGAGCATAGTGTGATAGCTGCGGCATCAGCTGCAACCACTGCCATGATGGAAAGCAGCAACCAAGGAAGCATGATTGACCACAGCTTGCTGATGCAAATCCTCGGTGATCCAAAACTCGTCGAGAAGTTGGTCAAGGATCCTGGATCAGCTACCACCAATTCACACACTGGTTCCAAGCCAATATCAATGACCCCAGCAAACTTTACCGACCCACCATCTTTGGCAGGCACTTCGAATGGATCTTTCTACATTCACCACCCACCAAATGCAGCTGTCAGGCCTGCCCCAACACCAGCCAGGGGGGCTCCCATGGTAAGGGACATGAGCTACTTCAAGAGCTTGATCCAGAAACATGGAGGAGATAGACAGGATGTGGTTCCACAGGCACAAGGTAGTCAAGAGGATTCAGTGAATAACCTAAAGCCGAGGCCGAAGAAAAATATGCCATGCATGTATTTTAACAGTTCAAGGGGGTGCAGAAGGGCTAACTGTGCATACCTGCACGATTCCTCTGCGTTACAAAGGCATGGGGTTGATGGCACGGAGATGCCGAGTGCAAAGAGAATAAAAATGGATAGGGAGATTGCAGGCACGCACTACTGCAATTAGTTTGTCACCCCTGTATATTTTTAGTTTAACTGGGTGGTTAGGATTTCGTTTATTGCTGTCCCTGGGGTTTTTTCACCGGCCTTGTTTGGCCAATGCTGAAAGTAAATTTTATATATTTTCTGTTTTTTTTATATAAAGCATAGCCCTCTGCCTTTTTTTGAAAGGTTATATTTATTTGTCCAAGTTAATCAGTTGATCAAAACTACGCGAGATCTACACAAAAAAAACTTATGTAGCAATTGTTATTTTTAAAACTCATGATCAAAGCTTCAACACCTCATTACCCTCAAATGGTGAAAGCCTTGGCATTTGCTACCTAGGCTTGCAAACAGGCGCCTGCCGCACATTATTATTGGGGTGCACTTGGTTGGGGAGCCTATTCCCATGGTAGCACTTAATTTTTGTTTTGTTATTTTAAATCTATTATATATATATATTGAATTAAGTAGAAATTATGTTTGTTTTATTTTACTTTTAATTTTTAATTTGTAAAATTATTCATTTTATTTAACTTAACTATTATTGATTTAAAAGTTATATTATTATTTTGAAATTTAATAAATATATTAATTATAATACTATATTTGAAAAAATATTTATTTTTAAAAATAAATACCCAAAGAGAAAATTACAATGCGTAGCATGATAATCTTGCATTTGAAGATTAATTCTGTCAAAATTATTCAATAGTGATATTTAAATAAATGATTTTGCCTCACCACAAATCTAACATGAATATATTGTCTAGTATTATTTTATATATTTGCTTGCAACATTAAAAAAAGAAGAAGAAGAAGAAGTTATGTGTGATAGCAATTTTGGTAAACAAAAATAAATTTAAGATACATATCAAATTAGTGAAACGTGGAGGTCGTCAAAACAATGCATGTAAATATAATGTACAGATGATAATTGAAGTAACCATTACAAATAAAGGTTAATAAAATGATTGTTAACAAAATTATGAATAATTTTAGATTTTTTTGGCAGCTTAAATTATTTTTTATCATAAATTATACAATATTATAGACAAGTTATATTATTATCTTATACATTCAATGCCAAACAAATAGTCAAATTAAATTTGTTTTAATAGTAGATTTTATAAGAAAACTTGGATAGTAATATATATATATATATATATATATAGAGAGAGAGAGAGAGAGAGAGAGAGAGAGAGAGAGAGAGAACTAGCACATGTGTGAGGCACACGTTAATTCAAATACTATATAAAAAAGGAAAAAAAGATGTGTTGAGTCATCATATTCTTTCATGTTATCAATCTCCGGTTTTATTTTTTAATATAATTAATATAAAATCTTATACATTAGTCTCGGTCATCATGTGGCTTGTATATAAATTATTAAATTTCTAGAAACCATATATGGAGGCACACCTATCTTCACTAATATGCATAATATGATAATTGGGTTTGAGATTAATTGTGTGAGAATTATTCAATAGTGATATTTAACAAAATGAATTTGATACACCACAAATTCAACGCGTAATTATAATTATTTATGTTTGTTTGAAATTTTTGTTTTTAAAAAATATTTGTTTTCCCTAAAACGTTTGAATTTGTGTATTTCCTCATAAGGTTCTTAATCTCCTTTGGATTGAGTTTTTAGTAAATTATATAATCATCTATTAATTAGGAATTTTCTCTTATATGTTTATATAATTATAATTATACACATTGTATTTTAAAGTAAATTTAGTACTTATTAAATAAGTTATAGAATTATAATATTTTATAAGATAACAGTTTTGTAAAAAGTTTAATTAATTATTGAATGGTTTTTTGATTTTAAAAATATTTGCCAATTTTTAAGATTAGTTTTGATAAGATAAACCTATGTTTAGTGTTTTAGGTTTAATGCACTGAAAAAAAAATTCAAATTTTGTACTCTAAAATAATTTTTTGACTTTATTTTATATAATTAAACTCAAAAATTGCATTCAAATGCTAGTCAAGTCTCTCATCCCACCTTTGCTTGAGCCACCAAAAAGCTCCTTGCCATCCATGAAATTGTTATAGTTTTATTGAACAAAAAAGGACAGTCATGCATGATTTTTTGATCATGAAAGAGGCTTCCATATCCATGTCCAACACTACTAGTAGATTTGGAAGCGAAGGTCAAGCGAGGTGGAAGTGAGCAAAACATCACTGTTGAACAAGGAGCAATGATTGATGAGATTGTGAGACGAATCTAAATTACCTCAACAATGAAAGAAACAAAGAAAGACCATATTCAAAGAGAGTTCAAAATACAAAAAATAAAAACACCTAATTGGTGTTTTTATTTTTTGTGATTTGGGTATTAGTTGTAAAGCAACTATATTTGAATATTAAAAGTAAGAACATGTACCAAACAAATGAACATATGTGCTTTTCATATTTAAATACAAAAATTAGGTAAAAATAACATTTTGTCAAACACACTCTAATTAGTTTTCAAGTTGTTTTTTTATTTTAAAGGTATTTTTAGGGAGAAAAAAATATGGAGATGGATGTTCAAACCCAAATATTTTAAAATAATCCTTTAATATAGTAAATTGACAAAAATACCTTTTGGATTAACTTACTTACCACTTATCACTTTCTGGTTGCCAACATTTTCTTCTTCGGTATTCTCCCTCCCAATTTCAATTAAAGGGCATCAAGAGTGCTATTATGTCATGGTTGCAAGGGTGACATTTGGGAATACTCATAATTTTTACACAAATATGGCAAATTGATATTAAATCATTAATCCCACATATAATTTATGATAAAAAATATTAATTTTAATTGAAATTTAATCAATTTTAAATGTATTTGATTGAACGTGAAAATCATATGCAACTTATGAGAAGTAAAAAATTAAATGTGTCTTATTAAATATATATATATATATATATATATATATATAAGTTTTTGAGAAAGAAAATTTATGAGAGAATTTAATTAAGTTTTTTGAACTTCAAATCAAAAATTATTTAAATGATGTCGTGAGAGTTTTATCTTATAGCAAAACTTATATTTACTTTGGTTTATAACGACAGAATTATTTTACATTAATGGCAGCCCTCATATGATTGAGCTGACGTATTTTTATTATTATTTAATTAAATCACAAACTAATAATATACACATTTTATAAAAGTAAATATATTAACTGTGAACATCCTTCCAACAAAATATTGACACCACGGAACAAACCAACAAATGTTTTATTAGTTTTTGAAATGTCGGCGTCGGGGACAAAAAACGTTTTTTTTTTTTTTTTTTTGTTGGGTTTGAGAAACTTGTCCCCTGTATTGATCGGAACCGCTGTAGTTTTATTCCTGTGGCCTTGTGGGTGAGTGACTGACCGACGCTGAAGCCTGAAGGCTGAAGACACAGAAGAAGCGAGCGAGAGAAGAGAAACGAAAGCGAAAAAGAAGATGGGAGCTTCGGCGTCGTCGGAGCAGGCAAAGGCGTCCGCAGAAGAGCAGAGAGAGGTTGAAACCCTAGCAGCCTCAACTGGTGCTCTGCCCATGCTTCGAAAAGCTTTTTCCAACCTCGCTCTTTCCAGCCCCTCCATCCCTCTCGCTTCTCTTCAGGTACATCTATAATAATATCCTGTAATAACATCCCTAATCGACCATTTCGATTTTATAGGTAAAGTGAATGCACATATTTGCGAATTTGCATTTCTATTGATGCAATGCAAGAGATTAAATGCGAGAAAATTAAATTCCTATACCCAAAGACACCCTAGACTACCCGCAAATAAATTGGTGAATTACTTATAAATAGAATGCATTTGTGAGCTCCACAAATACCCACTTTGGTGGTATAGTCTTTACTTGAAGAGTGATATACATTTTTCAATGATCGAGTTCTTTCCAATGAAGTACATTTGATGTCAACTTTTAATGAGTAAATGTTAACCGTATGTTGCTATTATGAGTTCTTTTTATCTTAGAATGCAGCCTCAAGTCATCCTTTAGATTCTGTGATTTAGTTATTGGTTTTTTGTTTGGTTCTGACCGTTATCTATATGGGATTAGAAATGCTTCTCTTTGAAAATCAATGGCTCAACATGTGATGCATCTCTGATGCCCAAGAGCCTTCCAGGCCTATTGGACCAGTTGGGTCCTTCAATCGTTGACGTGTTTTTTGTGGCTGCCACTGACGGAGTTGGATGGGTTGAGTTTGCAAAAGGTTATGTTAGATGCTGCGGGAGGATATCTTCATCAATGATGTTTAACAATTTGCTCAGGGTTTTTGCTACCGCTACAGAGAAGGCAGGTTTTCCATCTAAATTGCACTTTAAGTCTGAAGAGGAAGATTGTAAGATAAGTGGGTCACTTTTGTCTGCTGACCTGCTCATGCTTCTCCTAACGTGTTGGATTGTTTTGGGAAGTTCCAGAGTTCGGGCATCTGCTTTAGGACAAGAGAATATGTGTCTTCCAGACATCGATCACTTAGCATTGTCAGCTTTGTTATCATGTACTAACGTCATAGGTGACTTAAATTTAAGGGCTTGTAACATCTCTGATATGAATGTTGAAATTCCTGTTGGAGAAATTCATACGTGGGCTTTGAAGACTGCTCCCCACCTTGGTAATTGCTTTACACAATTTGTCCATGCAAGACTCCAATATTCTGCAACTGCAGAGGTATGCCCCCCTCTTCTTCCTCTTGTGTTTCAACAGTTTTGTTTGGTTACCTGTGGTCTCTGTTATCTTAATTACATTTAGCATCATTCAACATGGATTATGTCTACTATGATTTTGCTGAGAACGTTATGTGCTTATTTTAACGTAGTCACTTGTTATGTTTAAAGATTTGTTGTCTCTCTGTATTGAAAATATGCAGTTTCCTTTGGGATACAGAAATATGATTCTGTTTACATGATTTTGTTAATGTAATTCATCATCCTGTTTGGGAGTAGCATTGCATTTCTACATGCAAAATTGTGTGTTACCGTATTCTATCCAGCCTTGTCGAATATCCCTCCCAATATCTCATTTAGTAAATGCTTAATTTTATACTTGTTCCTGTTCATTAGCTGTAATACTAAACCAAACCTGACTTGATGCCCTTTAAAAAAGCGAGTGGAGCCTTTTGGTTAAAGAAATTTACAAGCTTTATTGTTATTACTAACTTGAGCTGTGATTTTACTCATTTAGAAATAGAATTTAATGATGTTATCGCCAGAAAATACTTATAAAAAAAAATGATATCACCAGAGTGATGTTCCTTTGCAATGCTTTCAAGCAGGCAATATAAGATGTCGTTTCTTTATATTGCCAAATAAGTTCTGAAATTTGAACGCGTGTTTGATATTTATTGAAATTTTAAGTTGAGATCCCTGAGACTGAATAAAAAATGGCAATTTTGTAATACAAAACTGAAAATTGAGGCTTCCAGATTCGGTTATCATTTTTAAGTTGATTTTTTAAAAGATATTCAGTGCTGAAACCAACAAAAAAAGAAGAAGAGAAGTCTTAATTTGTATTTTCACTTACTGAATCAGCAAATACCACTTTAAGTGGTTATTAAGCAGAAAGAAATGGCGTTCAAAAAGATTATTTTGTTCAGTGACCTGAGCCCTTCCTTGGCAAATAGATCATGCATAGAACTCACTATGGCGATTTCTTTTGGTTGTGAGTCTGAATATGATCCAATTGATTGTGTCAATATGCTATGCCTGGATGTAAATAAGTCGTTGTCTTAGATGTTTCGTTTTTCTTCATTGATAGGACCTGTTGGAACCTTCAAGTTTATCACTAGGTGATATTTCTTTAAGAAAGATATGTGATACTCATCTTCTAACATGTGGAAGAGCTTGGGCAGTTTTCCTTACATTGAGTGGTGCAATAAGTGAAGAGATTTTAAAAGTATGCTTCCCTAGTGGTGATGATGGAGCAAATGAAAGCCTTCTTTATCGGTTTGCTGTCTTTACTTTCTTTCTAAAGAATTCATTTACCTATGTTCACAATACAATACGAAGAATGATTTACCCCAGACTTTTTATTCCGATGAAAATTAAACACTTTCAAAGGTTTGATAAAATCATGCCCTATCTATTGCGTGTGCTGCCCTTGGTTGGTTGGGAGTAATGTACTTTAATCTTATGATATGTGAGTTGCCGCTAACTAGGGATTATGGAGAATTTGACTCATTGGCTGTGATTAACTGATTATGACTTGGTTTTGGAGATTCACTGCACCAGGCTATTTTTAGTTCTATTGGCAGATCTCATTTCTCTCATTATGAATAAGGGGCCGAAGAACAGTACTATTATTTGTTAAGTTTTGTTTGAGTTTTCCTTTTTGGCACGTGAAAGTCATCTATACATTTACCTAAGCTGTAGTTGCTGCTTGATACATTTCACTCGCACACACAAACATACTCCACCTCAGTCATGCACATGTTATGAAATATACTGGTGAATTTTATGTTTCAGCATCTTCTTTGGGTTAACCTGCTGCATTTGTAGAACTCCCACGAGATTCTTCAAAATATTAACTGGTTTTTCATATAATACATTTAATGCTTTCTAATGTTAAGCATGTTACAAAGTTGAATTTTGTATTTCTTCATTTATATTCTAATTTTAGTGCTCTCTTATGTTAAGCATGTAACAAAGTTCAATGCATTGCTACTTTCTAGGTCATCTCTTGATGGAAAAGGTTTGAATAGATTTTGGTCAAAAGTTGAGGGTTACCGTGGAGCCTTGCTTATCTTGATCTCATCTAAATCAGAATGTTCTTCTGAGAGTAATGGTAGCGTCCAGAAATGGATCATTGGTGTACTGATGTTGCAGAGCTTTGAAAACAGGGATGCTTTCTACGGGAGCTCTGGAAATCTATATGCAATAAGCCCAGTCTTCAACACATTCTTTCCTTCTGGTATGGCGTGTGCATGTGAGAGAGACAAAGAGTACCTGTTTCTTAAATAACTTTATTTTTGTAGCCTCTGAATATATGTGGATATTGGCAGGGAGGGAGAAGAACTTTGTGTACAGTCGTTTGCATCCTACTGGTAGAGTGTATGAGCCACATCCCAAGCCTGTGGGGATTGCATTTGGAGGGAATATTGGGAATGAGAGGATATTTTTGGATGAAGATTTCGATAGAATTACCATTCGGCATCATGCAGCTGATAAAACTTATGGACACGGTTCCCTTATACCAAACCAGGTAGGAACAGTTTTGAAGCAGGAGCATTTACCATCTTTTACCGCAAAAAATGGTATCGACTATATTCTGTTCAAATATATGGGTTGGTGTAGTGTGCTGACTGTCTACTCTGTTGCTAAGATAGCATTGCCCTTATCTCCTCCCATAGGTAAGTGAGGCAATAGATTTCATGGCTTTGTTTGTTTAGAGAATTGAATTATTAAGGCAAATGCAAACCCAAGGAAACTATTTGACGATCATGGATTGTTTACTGAATTATTTATTTATTTGCATATTTCAGGGGTTTCAACCTGTTGAAGCTTTGGTCTCTGAAGTTGAAGTGTGGGGATTGGGTGGGAGAACAGCAATGGAAACGCAAGCTGCATATAAGAATAGGGAACAGCTTTTCACTGAGCAAAGGCGCAAGGTCGCCTACTTCTTCTATGCATTGATTACTATGGGGGTGCCCTTTCCTTTGTTTTTCGTTTGCTGGTAAACTTTTGTCCAAAATTTATGTCTGCTTTTCTGCTGTGCAGGTTGACTTGAAGACATTTGGATGTTGGGAGGATTCACCTGAAAAGATGATGATGGACATGGTTTCTGATCCAAACAGAGCCGGACGGGAAGACCGCTAATTGATAGCCTGAAAGGCTTGGTTGTTTGTGAGTGTGTTTTTTCCTGGCGGCCCTGAGGCATGACAGTGAGCATGGATCAGGAATCGCATGTAAGATCTTATGTGTCAATTACAAGGAGCGCGCCTCCACCTCCTTTCCTAACTGCAGATGCAACCTGTGTTCTAGTTATCTAGAATCTGAATTGATGTAAATAGGTCGTTTACAACGGGTAAATATATCTAGAATCTGAATTGAATGATTGGGTTTGCATGTTTGGTACGCGCAATTGAATCTGTCTAGATTCAAATTTAAAAAAAAAAAAAAAAACACTGTTGTTTCTCGGTGCACAAAATTTGAATAAATATTAAATTTCTAACGTGAATAAAGTGTGATGTTGCAGGACTGTTTTTAAAATCTATTTGGATTTAAATTCATACTCTCCCTTTTTCTCCCGTTTTGTCTCTCCCTCTCTCTTTCCTCTTTTTTACCTTATTTTATTTAATTTTTAAAGTTAAAACTATGAACTAAACATAATCCTTATTAAAAATATGATTTGCCTTATGAAATCAAAATTATATTAGTTTTGTTTTATAATCTTAAATTCTAAGTTTTTTGTTAGTGTAAAAACATATAAAGTAGTTTAAATCTAAAAGCATTAAATTGTGAATGGAGCAAGCACATTTTATGTCAATGAAAATTTTAAATATGAAATATAAAATTAAGTTCCAAACTTAAATTTAAATAATAATTGATAAATATAAAACTGAAAATATCAAAATAAACATTCAGCAATATTCTGTAATTTTTTTTTAAATAGTGATATTCCCACAATATGCACTTATAGTATTTCCTTTATTTTTTATTTGGGTTTTTGTAAGTTTTCCAAAAAAAAAAAAAAGAAGAAGAACAAGAAGTTAGTACGGATAAAAAGTCAATTTGATGAGATTATGCATACACCCTTTGGTGGCAAGGAAAGAAATTAGCTTTTGTGCGACTTCTTTTTCGGAGGCAGGGTGTTGTTTCTGTAGACAAACATTTCTTTTTAACTTTGAAATATTTGATGGAAGCACAGCTTGGACAAAACAAAAACAAATTCATGGAAGTTGTGCTCTGTCGGGTGGTCTTCATGTAAACATGGCGTCCATCATCATCATCATCATCTTCGTGTTAATAATGTTTGTTCCTACAATACATGCCATTTTGCTTGGGTTTGCTTTGTCAATCACATTCTTCTAGGATTTCCCTCACGCAGGGTGCCAATTGCCAAGCAAAGGTCTATCTATAAATCTCTCTCTCTCTCTCTCTCTCTCTCTCTCTCTCTCTCTTCACGCTCAATACAGAAATTGGCTGGGTGAAACGTTCTCTCGCATCACATCACATGGAACCACCACCACAGCTGTTCACTGCCTGCACCTGTGCTGCTGCTGCTGCACTGTTCAGTAGCTGCATTCCCCCGTCACTCTCAGAAGGCGATAATATTCTGATGCAACGAACGCAGCCTACAAACACCCTGTGCTCATACCACCCCCAAAATAACCCAAGCATTAACGTAAAATCGCGTGAAATCTATCTATCTATCTATCTATCTATTTCAAACACACACACACACACACAAAAAGCCTTAATCAGAAGTGAAGCTAGAATGGACTTACTCCCACGGATCATCTCCAACAAGAAGCACATCCTTCTCGTAGTCAACGTACACCAGTTTCCAACCCGAAGTTTTTGAATCATTAAGCAGTCCTTGTTGGAGTCCAAACATGCCTTCAATCGCGCAACGTAACTCCTCATAATTTCCATAATTTGAAACATCAATCGATCTTCCAACCGATCCTGCTTTTTGAACCTATTAACAAAAATACGAACTTCACCACCATGAAGATCTCTGGACCAACTTCAAAAAATAAAATAAAAACAAAAAAATATCATGCCTTGGTGTACGTCCGCATGGGAGGAGCAACTTGCTGCCACGAGCTCTTCTGCAAAAAACTGCTCTCATCGAACTCCATATTGCATGAAGACGTGACCCCTGAGTTGTCAGGGAAATCCTGCCTGGACAGGGCCTGGGAATCCGCTAGGCTAGTGGAGGTAATCTGAGACTGAACATCCTGGCTAGAACTCAAATTTCCAAGCAAACAATGTGCGGGGTTGTTAAAATTAGGATCCTTTGTCACACCAAACTCATCCAAACCAACGCCGGGAAAGTGGGGATCAACCATGGCATTCTGGCTGTTGCTGGCCTCATAGTTCAGACAGCTATAAATCCCACTCTGGTTGTTGCTGTCATCAGACAGATCTTTGAAACCACTTGAATTAGCAGCAACAGGGTTAAAGCTGCTGCATGGCTCCTGCTGGGGGAACTGAGGAAGCTGGTCTGCTTGGTTCAAACATCTGAAGCTGTTCAGTTGATGGTCCCACATATCTGGACCAATTAAAGGTGCCGCTGGATTCAACATTTCTGGGAAGAACATTGCAGATTCTTGCAGTCCAAACACAGACAACGGACCACCTGAGGCTTTTCCGGGAATAGATTGGCAGGTAGAAGAGTACATGTTCCACTCATTAGCATCTGTGGACGGAAGCTGAGCATTGAGAGTGATTGCATCGAACTGGGATAATTCAACTTGTTGAGGGAGGTACAGGGATGGCTCAAAATGGGGCTGTAAGACCCAAGGACTTGTCTGAAATGGTAGATGGCTCTGGTTTTGGTTGCTGGTGGTGAGCTGGTTAGCGAGATTCTGGTTAAAGCTCAATTTTTCACTACCATTGCAGTGACCTACTGAGGCTGGCAGTGTATTAGCCTGCTCAGCCATGGGTTCTGATTTTGATTTTCCGGCGGTCAGACCTGGTTTTTGGATGTCAGACTGGTCCAGTGTTGTTTGTGATAACTCATTTGACCTCATCACATCAGATTGATTCTCATTCTTCATGGACGTATTTTCTGAATGAACAATGTGGGGTTTGTGGTTGGTTGTTGCCTGCGCAAGGATCTGAACATCTTGGAATTGTGCTCCCCCTTTAGCTGTGACTTCTTGCAAAGAAGGTGAGACAGTTCCCACACGGTTGTCCAGTTGCGGTTTTAGTAGCATATTAATCAATTTCTCTGAAGACAAACTGGAGATGGAGGAGTAGGCACTATCACCATTTCCATTTTCAGGAACCCGGACAAAGGGCCTTTTCACCAAGTTTTTCCACTCCATTTCTGCTCCTGCTTTGCCAAAACCAAAACAATCATATTATGACGAGAAATCATCTCAGGGATGTGTGCTGGCAAAGGAAAAAAAGATATTCTTACCCATTAATCCAGAATGAAACGGGCGCTTCAGGCCTGATGTAATTGAAGGGAAAATGAAGAGACTTTCGGGAGTCTCGATTTCCCACGCACTAACCCTGCTTTGTTTGTCACCACATCCGGATTCATCCCACTCAACCTGTGAATTAAATAGACTTAAATGCTGAGCTACTGAAGCAGATAATGAGATACTGGAACTGAGTTTTATAGAGACTAAATAGCCTAACTCACCTGAAGATTTCGCCATTTGGAACCAGGCCACCTCAATGGGTCTACATCACTAATGCCAACTATGGTACCCATGTACCTGCAATAGAGATTTAATAAAATGTTAGACCGCGCAAGCAGATAGTTTTGTTTTAGTTAGTTTGTTTTGTTTTGTTTTGTTATTTCTTTAGAACAGACCATTCAAAGCATACTTTAGTCCCTTCACATTATCAATGAGTATCTTACAAAGAAGGCAAAATATAAAGAAAAAAGGAGTAGCATTACATGGGGGCAATTTTTCAATGCAAAAAATTGAGAAGGTACCTGCGCTTCCCCAACTCCTCTGTTTCAAACATCATTCCAAACCTCACACCAACTGAGATTTTGGTCCCATAAACAGATTTACGGTATTTGGCAAGAGGAATGACAAATTCAGACGGACATGCCCTATGAATAAGTGAGACAATAAGATGACTATAAAAATACAATAATTAATGTTAAAATTATATTTTTCAAAGCCAAACATACCTTGGGTTATAAAATATTGTAAATGGGCTACGATTAGCAGCAGCATGAGCAGCGGCAGCTAGGACTCCAATGTGCATGCTATCAGCAGATAGAACTGATGATGGGAGTGTCATTTGTTGTCGATTTGCACGCCTCACCCCAAGCAACAACTGTGACTTTTCATCCCTTCAATATATATATATATATATCAAAAACTTAATCAGATGATTATAAAAGTTACTTGCACACACATTTCATCCAAATTTGATTGAAGAGCATATGGTTGCATCTAACCTGATAAAAAGTATAGTATCACCTGCTCTTAGCCGTTTTGCACCTACAAATGTGCTCCAACCTGTAGTAAGAAGGTGTCTCTTGGGCTGCCCTATTTTTTTAATTAATAAAAGGACAAAAAATTAGTATATTTTAACAAAACATGTAGATTAAAAACACATCAGCTCTGTTTGATTAAAAAGATGAAATTTTGCCTAGTCCTACTACATTGAAACATACAAGTGGAACATTCAATCTCAAGCAAACAAAGATATTCTGCAGAGAATTTAATGGTTCAATTTTAAGCACAAAGAAATTGAAAAGGAAACTCACCGCGGTATATATGACGGAATGTCCAGGCATTATCATGCAAGTCCCGAACAACAAGTTCTTGAGTAGGAGGTTGCATTGTGTAGTCCTGAGTAGCAATCAAGATGCACATATGAATACAGGAAACAATGTGTGTAGTTAAAGGATTCCTTTTCAAACATCAAAAAAGGCCTCACCAATGGAGGGAAAAGCTTTTCAGCAGCCCTCCGAGGCACTGAGAAGCCACCGTGGGTGCTTGTATCGCTTGCTGTCAAGGTTTTGGAGAAGAATTCACTTGGGTGTTTGCTAGACCTTAGGCCAAAGTCTGGTGTTGGGAAGACATCTTTTTCCTATTTGAAAGACAAAATTATAATTAATTAAGATAACAGCTCTCTCTATGTCTAACTCTCTTAATGCACCCATCCAAAGCAAGTTACACATATTCCTTCTCAACCCACTAAGTTTTTTTATTTTTCCAATTTGACAAAATTAAAATTTTCAAATTTTCAAATCTATCAATATAAAACTGAACTTACCGAGATCACTGGCTGTAGACTCATTTGAGCATAGATTTCATCGGTATCTTTGTCTGCCTATTGAAACAAAATATAAAAGCCAAGGATTAAAGCCAGAAATGGCATCGAAAAAACGTTTTTTTATCAAACTTTTTGTGACAAACTCGTACATGCATTGTAACATTGTGAACTTGGCACATCAGATGAGGTGGAAGATTCGGATAGTTTGGAATTTGTGAAGTTGCTGTACGCTTAGTGGAAACTGCCACCTGCCAAATCAAATGAATTTTTCATTAGTTCTAAAATCTTGTACAAGAAAAAGATGGGAACATATTAACAGGCAATCGGAACATAAAGAATGAGTTTGTAAAATTCTGCCTTTGGCAACTTCCATGTCTAATTTTCAGATGCAGCAGCATGGAATTCGGGTTGAAATATAATATGACTTCCCATACTTGATCTACCCTTAAAGTAGGCTATCACACACTTTTCACATGCATTTGTTTACGGTGGGTTCAATTCCAAGGCACCCAGCAGCAGGACTAATGCTTCCCTTTAAAGCATTTCCCTTTTCTTACCCATCATCATATCAATTAATTTCAAAAATAAAAAACAGGGAGATGAAAATAATTAGTATCTTCAGAGTTCAGATCCCGAAGATGCTGCCAAAACATAATAGTTTTTATTATTTATTTCTTTATTCCATGCAGTAAACGGATTTGTACATTACATGTGCTCTATTTCTTCAAAGCTCAGTCGTGTAAAACTTATACGCGTTAAGAACAAAATTAAATATCAAAGATCAAATATTGCAATGTAAATGTGATGTGCCATAAATGGGAATTCCATGACAGTAATACGCGAGCGAATTTGATGGAGGGAGATACTGAAGTAGGAATTCCATAAATGGGGTTATGAAGATGGGTAGAACCGATTTAGATTTTTTTTTTTTTTAAAATAGTTGTTCAGCTCAAAAGAGTTGATTTGAAGGAAATATAAAAGGCAAAAAAAAAAAAGAAGGGTGGGGGTGGGCGAGGCGAACCTGCTCGCTGTGTCCTTGTGGGAAGTAATACACAAGACTTCCCAATTGAGGCAAAGAAACCAGTGGCCCTGCGCAGGCGTGCCATAGCTCCGAGTTAATGGCCTTACGGGTCCCTGAAATAAGCATGAGGGACCAAAATTAAAAACCATATATAATTATATTATGGGACCCATTGAAAATCCAACCTTAATCAATGTAGAAATTAAATCAGGGGAAGAAACACAGAGACAGACCGGGTTGATCCTGCAAATCTTTGAGCAGCTTCATGTCCCCAAGCAGGCCTTGGGGAGCTCCACATATAAGCCCACCCATTGTGATCTTTTCTTCTATAGTCCCCCCCATTTGGGTCATTTCTTCCTGTATGAGTCCTTACTCCTTACAAGTATGCTTGAAGAAATCGCATAATGCTTCTGTTCTGTCGTTCCTTAAAAAAGATGTCGGAAATCAATCTCCATAGAGGGTGCAGAGCCTACGGAGGGGAGGGAGAGGGAACAGCTAGAAGCTGCAAACCAAGAAGAAGAAGAAAGAGTGGGAAGCCAAGACCAAGACCAAGGATGTGGTGTGGTGTGGTGTGGTGTGACTGAGGTGTGGTTTGTTGTTACAGCACACACAGCGATCCGCAGCACGCGCAACGAAGCTTTTTTGAGTGGTCCGATTTATAAATTTACGAGGCTCGCTTCCTTTTTACCTCTTAAACAAAAACAAACCCAACTTTTTAAGTTCAACCAAGGGGACTGGTCATCACTGTGATCCCCACAACCTTTTTTGCCCCGTTCAATCAAGTCCGCCCCCCAAAACCCACCCCTCTCTTTCTCTAATCCTCTATAGCCTCCCTCTTTTACCCAGCACGCTTTCTGGGCATATCGCTTCCGCCGGAGCTTTAAAGTGTGTGTGTGTGTGTGTGTGTGTGTGTGTGTAAAAAGTAGAGAAAGGGGGGGCGGAAAAATTCAACCAAGCAAAAAGTGACCAAAAAAGCTGAGAGTGAACACTACAGTGCTGACAAAACACGAAAACGGTAGCACATATCTTGCGTAGCGTGTGAACGGAAGAACAATGGAAACGGAAAAAATTATTAAATATTTTTTAAAATCTAAAAAAATCGGATTTATTTCCCAAAATAAAAAAATAAATAAACTTAAAAAAAAAAAAGATGGTAGCGGGTCATTCTATATATAAGCTCATACTTTTGTTATAATTTAATCCATAATTTTATCAGAATTAATAAAATATTAATATGAGTGTGCAAAATACTTGAATAAAATGACTTATAATCACATCCCTATATAACTGGTTACATGTAAATCGAGTTAAAATTGTGTTATCTTGAGCGGCAGGTAGACATTCTAAAAAAAAGGCTTTTTTTGACAATTATTAGAATATTTTATAAGGGGCGAAAAAAATACCCAAAAAAGTTCCCACCACGTAAGAGTAAAGATTAGATAACCAAAACTAATAAATTTCATTTTTTAAATAAATATTACAGTAATAATTAGAGTATTTTTTAAAAAAATGAAAATTTACAAAATGATGGCTGGCTCTTCAGAGCGCCTCTTTTAATAACAGCATCGCGTGTGTGCGTACACTCACGCGCCTGGGTGCACACCCTGCGGTCGCATGAGTTTTATTGTTTGGTATTGTATCGGATTTTCTATAATAATTAATTTTTATTAAAAATAATAAATTATTTCCACAAATAAAATTTATGTAATATTTTTTAATATATTAAAATATACAATTCAATTCTTATAATAATTAAATAACATATAAAAAATCTCTCACTTCTTATTTTTAAAATTTTTATAACTTTATTTTTATTTTATATTAAATTATAAAAAATTATTTTTAGATTAAAAATAATATAAAATTGTATTTTTAATAATATATAAAATAATTTGGAGAATTTATGTTATATATTTATATAAGAGAGTAAAAAATTATTTAAATATATAAAATTTAAAATATTAATAATAAACTGTCTCATTCGCGGACCACGTACCTACCCACCTGCGCGCCCCAAATGGTTGACCGGTTTAGCTGCGCGTGTATCTCACTCCGAGAGTGGGATGGGGATGCGCACGCCGATGAAGGAGGAGAACGCGTGACGCTGTGTTTGTGTCTTGTCAGCGTCGGCGTTTCCCCACCACGCCTGCCTGTGCATATTCTCTCATCGATGTCGTGCACCGTCCTGGGCCCATACGCAGCCCTTTTCCAACAGTATCGGTCCCACCTCCAGTCTTCTGATGATGACATGGCAGCACCCTTGCTCATTGGGGTGCATTGTTACCTGAATACCTGGTATACAATGTGACCCTGCCCGGGTTTCTCCATGACAGTTTCCTAAATAATTTACTATACGCTTAAACTTAACAAATTCAACTCTAATTCACCCTCATTTGTAAATATTAAAATTATAAATTTATGCTTTTCCTTTTTATATCTGAAAAATATTATTATTAACTTTTCACTTAAAGAATTATTATTTATTATTTATATATTTTTTTATTTAACTCTCTTGTCTCTCTCACACCGTCTCCCATCTCTCTTTTCTCTCTATGTCTTTGCCACAAATCTGTGATGTCGACCGAGAGTGGGGGGTTGTGCACGATGGGAGAGGGGCCAAGAGTGGGGGGGGGGGGGGGCTGTGCATGATAGGTGTCACGGGGTCAAGTTTTCTGCACCTCTAAACCCATTGTGGTACTTAGTTTGTCTATCAATCGTCCGCTAAGTTTAGCCTTTGAGGGTTGAAGCGCACGTAGACTAGTTTCGCCCTACCACAAGACTCATCGCAAGAATGGCTCCAGTTTCCGACCAATTTGTGTAAAGATAGTCAAATCCCTACTTCAACGTCAAGTCCTCAACTAGCGGCGTGCTCCCCACATTCGACTAGGTCGGCATATCTAAAATTTTAAACATCAAAGAACATGTTTAAGAACACCTACAATAGCTCAATTTTAATTCACGTTTATCTTTTTCTGACCACTCTTCTATTTTAGGTCTTATGGCACCATTATCCATTATTATGGAAAATATAAGTCATCATAGTACTCATTTCAAAAATCAATCATTGTAAATATCATAAGCTCAGCATCCATATCTTTTATTGTAGTTGTTTTCCTTGGTACACTTGCACAATTAATTAAGATTGTTGTTGACTTGATAAGTAAAACGACCCTTGATACCACTTATTGGTCCTAAGGTTGCTATAGCAAGGGTGAATATTGCTTGAAATGGTTACGGGTTTTATCATTGTTATATAGTGTAGCACCATTTTCACCAATATATATATATATATATATATATATATATATATATATATTTGTATATATATATATAGTTTGGTGAAATACAAATACTTGGTTAGATCATTCTCAACTCATTACTTTATTTTAGAGTAATTTTTACAATAAGATATAATTATTTTTGCGTTATTTTTTTAAACCTTCAACCCATTATTCTAAATCTTACTTTATAAGGAATATTTTAGAAAATATATCATTTATTATTATTTTATTATTTATTTTCTTCATCCTCCACTAAATCACCCATTATCTCCTTCGACGGTTGATGAGGCTTTGGCTTTGTACGACTGAGCCATCGTTTTTGACTTGGAGAACGCAATGTTGCAAAGCAACAGGGGCGCTCTCTGATGGGGTTGGTCTGGCTTCCTGAGGTTGTTTTTGAGTGCCAACATGCCATTAGGATTCAGCCTTCCTATTAGAGAGCCAATCTATACTTAAGAACTCTCTATCTCATGAGTGTGTGCACTTCTGAAAATTGATAGCAACTCATTGTCTCCCTACCTCATGTCCATCCCAAGACCACCCGCCGAGAGGATTTCTGCCTCTCTATCTCCCTTGAAGTGACTTCTAGAAACAACTCATAGTTGCCTCCTAATTCACCTTCGTTGGGATTGCCTCCTTTACCACGGCGGCAGAGGTCATCCAAGCCCCTTTTGATAGGCCTATTGTTGTTCGCAATTGTTGGATTTAATGGGTATTTGATTAGAATTTACAGTGGTCTACTGCTTGCGGCCAATGATATCACATCGCAATAGTAGTGTGTCAAATATGGCGAGGTACTATAGATTGCATTAAATTTTAGTAAAATTGCACGTTAGAATAGCATTTTGTTGAAGCTGAAATTTCGTTATATTTAGCATTTTAACGCACCAGTGAAGATGTTCAGAGCACCATTTTCGCCCATTATTGTATATGGCATTCTCTCTCTATATGTTCCTTTCATGCTCTTTATCTTTTCTATGTTTTCTTTTATTTTATAATTTTATAATTTATTGTTTTTCCCGGGCTTTTTTTTCTTAATAAATTGTTTCTTACGATTTCGCATTTTATTTCTCGTCAAATGGGATCTCAGTAGTTGGTATTTATTATTTATTGACTTTTTAGAAATTGATAGTTCTAATCGGTAAGCTACGGACATCAGCTACCAAATTTCTGGTTTAAAAATAATTTCATTATGACTACTGTATTTATAATAATTATAAAAGAATACGACAAATATGATCGAGATTATCATTTTTAGAAAACAAAAATTATTGGGTACAAAACAATCGACCCAACCTCACCCGATCTAAATCATGATTTGCTCCGCGTGGCGTGCTGTGTCATGCCTTATGCAACCTACATCATATGGAATGATATCACGAATTTTAGGGTGGGGAAAAAGTTGTTGTCATCTATGAATATTTTATTTTATAAACTGTACAATATTTGTGTGAACTGTTTTAAAATGATTGTTGATATTCCAAAAGCACTCATTTATTATAACTTTTTTTTTATGTCTATATTAATAATGACAATGTATCGATGATATTCATTGTCTTGTTTTACGTGCCGCTTTCCTTACTTTTAAAGTTACTGTTGAAGAAAAACAAGAAGAAGAAGAAGAAGAAACTGGAACAATTAATATATTTTTATTATTTTTAAAAAAGGTAAGAAAGTGGGCCACATGATCAAATCCAGATCTTTTAACGGGCCCGCAACAGGCCCACCACTGAAAGCGAAGAGCGAGGGATATTTATGGAAACTAAAACTTTGAAAAGTTCCTTGTTTGTTATTTTTGGCATTAATTGCTTTTTAAATTATAATAAAAAAATAATATTTATATCTTTTATATTTGTTTCGATATTTATTAAATACTTATTAATTACTTTTAAAAATTAAATTATTTTTAAAATTATATTTTATAAATACTCACACTTTTATTTTTATAATTTATTTTTTAGCATAATTAAATATAATTTTTTCTAAAAGCACAATATTAACAAATTAAGCTTATATTCTATTTTGTTTCAAAAATTAAATGTTAAGATTAATTATTTATGTATTAATTATTTTTTTTATAAAATTTTATTGAGTAAATTTAATTATAAGAAAGTAGTCAGTAAATAAATAAATTATACTTAATTAATTAATTTCAGTTTAATTTATACTGAAATTACTGTGAAGGATTTTAAATATATTTCTTAATACATAAATATTTAATTTAATAATACATCTTATAAATATATATATCAATAATGAAATGGTGTGATTAACCGATTCAGATTAGACTCGAAAATCGAACGGCACGTGCAGCCGCAGTGGAAGGCTGGCGATGCGAAAGAGAGCATCAGAGCACGACCCTTCATGTCTTTGGAAGTCGTAAATTCAACTCGGTACTAGTTTTATACGCATTAGAATATATATATATATATATATATATATATATATATATATATATATATATATAAGAGGTTATTTTTTATTATGATAAATTTTAATTTAGACTATTAAATTAATTTTTATTTAAAGGTAATATATTTATTGTAATAAAATAATTAAATAAAAGTCTATAATATTTAATTATTTAAATTAAAATTATCATGATAAAAAATTAATCACATGTATCAAAACACTTTAATTAAATAAATAAATATATATTATATAATATGTGTATACGTATCTATATATGTTATTCTCGACGAGCCATCGCCGGGAATCTTCGAGCTTATTTACGTACTCCCATGAGCCTCCTTGGTCCCGACACTGAGTATGAGTACACGTGTCATGCATGCAGGCCATATACTCAGATCAATTTGCCAGGATTGACTGCCCGAATAAACATGCAAATTATATTTTCAAGACGTGCTTTTCGGTTTTAATTATATAATTTGTTTTAAAATATAAAGTAAGCAGGCAACGTGCAAATCAAAAGCACGTTATCGATCCAGAAAAACAATCGGTGTCAAGTTTTAATGTTATTTATCATAAAATAATTATATATGAATAGTCAATATAATTATTAATTCGTTACTCTTTTAATCCAAATGATATGGTTTTGGTGATATAAAAAAATTACTAGACTTTAGATTATTGCATAGGAATTTTCGACCATTTAATTATTATTCGAGTTTTTGTTTTTCTTCTATACAATAATTATATAGGAATAGTCAATATAATTATTAATTCGTTACTCTTTTAAGTTTAACCCAAATGATATGGTTTTGTTGATATAAAAAAATTACTAAACTTCAGATTATTGCAAAGGAATTTTCGACTATTTAATTTAGTATTCGAGTTTTTGTTTTTCTTCTATAATAAAGCTATCTCTTTTCCAAAAAAAAAAAAAAAAAACTAGTTTCACATACAACTGGCTCGTAGCCTCGTACTGGTCATAAAAATCCAAAGATGTCATATATTTAATAACCATTCATTTTATTTTGAAATTATTTTTGAATCTTAACCAACTGTTATATGATTACCAGCTTGTAATCCAGAGACGTGTTAAATAGTCTAATATTATACTATTCATTAAATTTCGTCACCCCATCCTGATAAAAATCATACTATTGAAATTTGTGAAAGCTTTACATTTTGATGAAAAATATACCATGGTCCTCCTGATCACCATTTTGTGAAAGTTAAATAAAATTTAACTTAATTTATTACTGGATGTAAATTTAACTTAGAGCTGTATTTCTATTAAAAATAACTGGAGAATTTAAAGCAAGGAACTCATCATTCTCTATCTCTGCTACAATTTTCTTTATCTTCAAAAAACTATTTTAAAATATTTTACAAAACGTTTCCTGAAATTTTATAATGTAATCGAATAATAGAAAAGAGTTCTATTTTCTGAAAAATTAAATTTCAGCAAATTAATTTCCAAATAAAACTCATTTTTGTGGAATAAATATATGCAACCTTGTCTTTTCCTTTCAAGTGATATATTGTATGTTTTAAAATAAACAATAAATAAAGGAGTTATACGTTGCACAAGATCCACAAGTTTTCTTTTCAATGAAAATTCATATTAATTATTTTAAGATGAATTATTAGGATTCCTGCCGCAGTGCCGCATCGAAGTGACCACTCAGCTAGCCGGCTAGCCCCATATCTGACCTAAAATGGGGCTATTTCTTTGCACGACAGACAAGGAACTTATTCGGAAAAACACATAATTTAGTTATGATTGTCAGTTGCCACTCATGCAGTTTTGTGCCATAAATAATGGCGTTCAGTTGGATTGAGTGCATAATTATAAATTTGGAACTGCATTTTATTTCAAGTACCGTAACAGATGAATATATATATATGTATATTTGCAGCATTTGCGTGTTTTTTTACATATATAAATAAAAATAAAAATAAAAATGCGTGTACGGTTAATTTAAAAAGTTCAATCTTGATAAATCTGAACCATTAATATAAATTTAACGACTCATATACATTTACAGTTTATCATAATTCTCTTTGTCGATCTCGATCTATATAGATTATAGTGTGTTTTAAGGCGTACGCAACGTTTCTTGGAATGGGAATCACGCGGCGCACGTCCTTTTACGGACTTGTGGAGGACCCCCACACCAACTTGACTGCATTGGTTGGTGCGAGGTGGGGCTTCTTATTAATTTGTGGTCAATTTACGTACGTTAATGGATAAAAGCTTAATTAATTCATCACTTTAATGTAATTATTGGGCGTGATGAGAATGAGAACGTGCCACCCACTTTGCAATCCCCGCCATCAGATTTGTGGTATGCCTTGTATTTTCTAATGGTTATCGAATGGTCCATGAGCATCATGATTGGTCATTTGATGTTTATCTCTTTACTTTGCTTGCTCGCTGTGATTGCATGCATGAATTCGCACTCTTTGGTGCGCTCATGATGTATCTTGGCACACTTGTAATTTAAAAGGGTAAACCTTTTCGTGAATTTCAATCCATATAAATATAAAATCTACGGTTTAACTCACCTTGGCATACTCGTTGGTTGATGAACTTATAATGACAACATATTTATTGCTTTTGAAAGATCATATATATAAAAATATTTTGCGGATAACCTTATTTTTTTCAGAGATTATATTCTAATTTAGCAATTTTCTTCGTAGAGTCAGCTCGCCGAGTCGCCGTTACACCTTTTTGAGCATGGTTGTCAACCATTTAAGATATGCTTTTACATAAGAAAGAAATTGCATTTGGCACGCCCCCTTGCTGTGTGTCAACTTCCTTTTTTTTTAACCGTCCTAAAATTGGGTTAACTGAGGAAGAAGAAAAAAGAAAGAAAGAAGAAGAGATAAGATACAGAATCCCACAAAAAGGTAGTCAAACTGAGGTATATAGAAAAACTAATCACATGAGCACTATATTGCTTGAGGGCCAAGATACAGAATTTGACTAAATAAAGATTTTCATGTTTAGAACGCACTACATTCAAGAGCTTACGGTAGGAATTGAATTGAATTGAATTATAGTTGCACTTTTTCTATACGTTTGAAATTTGAATAGTTATTTCATACATTACTCCTGTATTGTATGTGAAAATTGGTTATGAGAAACGGATTGATAAATAAAACATGAGATAGACAAATAAAGAGAAGTTTTACATGCAGTTTTATATTGTCTTGGTCTTTTCTAAAGTGAAAATTTTATTCAAGGGACCATCAGGATATAGAGGAAATTATGGTAAGAATAGAAAGTCAAATATTAAAATATTATTTTAATATTATTTTATTTTTTATTTTTATATTTAAAAATAATATGATTATATTTTATTTATGAAAAAACTTTTATTATGTATATTATATAATATTATTTTTAAAAAATAATTAATAGCGTAAAAGATACTCTAATAATATACATACATATTTGTTCTTATGTATATATAATAAATCAGTTTAGCGTAATATTAAAAATTAATTTTGTAAATTTGCATCAGTAGATAAAATGAATGTGACAGCTACATAAAAAAATATTTGATATTCACGTAAATTTTAAATTATAAGGTATAGCGAGTGGTAGTGAGTGTTAAAATATCTTAGCAGCGCAAACATGATTGTGATTTGTGAGCGTGGCTACAATTTTTATTTATTAATTTACTACGGTGGTGGGTGGGCCAGGGACAGCATGCAATGACACATGATGCGGGGGTTGAAAGTAGAAAGCAAAAGAAGCCAAAAACGAGAGAGGGAGAGGGAGGGAACAAAAAAGGGAGATAGGGCAGGCAAGACTGCAAGAGAGTGGATTGTCGGGATGGAAGGGAACAAGTGGTGCCATGATATATATATATATATATATATATATATATATATATTTGTGTGTTTTTAAAATCCTACGGCGGCGACGAGAAAGACAGAAAAGGAGGGCGATGGGAGAGTCCTCATGTTGTCTCCGCCTTGTCCTATCCGTCCTTAAATTCTTCCGGTTCAGCTGGAAATGAGATTCTGAAGGCCTTCAACTGGTGGTTCCCTTTCAACACCAAACGTACGAATCAATTTTCGTATCTTTTTTTTTTTTTGTTTTTTTGTTTTTTTGTCTTTTACAAACTAACTATCTTCGAAAATTTTATATTAACTTTTACAACTAACTTTTTTCAATTTGCCACAAATTTTGTTTCGCGTCTTTCTAAATTTATTTCGGTGAGTGTTATTATATATCAGAGGCCAGAGGGAATCTCGTAATTTTTTTCAATACTATCATTTTCGCTTAAGAGCAATACTATCATTTTCCTTATAGGATTTTATTTTTCATTTTAAAAAATGATTAAAATTTATGCAAACAATAAAAATTTTATATTTAACATTTCCGTCGACTTATATTATTTTTTTCAATGCATTGAAAAATATTATTCACTATATATAATTATTAAATTAAATATATAATTTAACTAGTTTTTCATAACTTTTACTTCTATTTCATATTAAATAAAATAAAAAATAATTTAAATATGTAAATTCTTAACAAAAACAACAGTATTGGAGCATGTATGAGTATTCTAAGAACATTGACATTACACTTCCTTTTTAAAAATTTTAACTAAAAATAATACTCCATAAAATTTTAACTTAAATTTTACTTATCTTCGAAAATAACTTTTGCATATGATTCCTTATAATGTCTTTATTTTAACGAAATAATATCATTATTATATTATTATTATTATTTTCTTCTACTTATTACAGTCATTTGAAAATACACAAATGTCAAATAAACCATAAACGATTATAGGAAAATTATAAAAAATAAATAATGAACCCCCCAAATATAAATAGAAATTATATATTTCTTGTCTCCAAATTCTATTTTATGAATGTGAGCATGTTTTAGAGTCTTTTTTATAAATTTTATCCTTACATTTTAGAGAGACATAATAGTTTAAGAAACTAATGCGAGTGCTCTAAGAGTCAAACTTTATGTAATGACTTTTGCATCTTAGAAGAACGCCTTTTATGTGTCTCCTAAAATATTATTAGGCGATTAAAAAATTATCGACTAAATATTCATATATATATATATATATATATATATAGAGAGAGAGAGAGAGAGAGAGAAATCATATATATATATATATATATTATGAATGTAAGCATATTTTAGATTTTTTTTAATTAATGAGATTAGTACCTCAATCCTTTTTGATAAGTTTAATATGAGGGTGTATATAATATCAAAGAAGTTTCAAGTAGGGATGGAAAAGTCATTGAGAAACCAAATCACTTAAAAGAATATTAAGAGGGGGGAAGGGTGTAAAACGTACTAAAAATATTGTGATAATAAAACAAAAATATTATGTGCAACTAAGTCGTGATATCGCTACAAAATCATAACTGATGTGGCGGGTTATGATTGGTTCGCAAATATTATCTCTTTCGTGGCCATTATTTTGAAATTTTGTCATGTCACGGATTTCACAAAAACAGACGAGTACAAACATGTGAGCAGAGTCCAGTCATACCTAAGAGTACAACCAGAAACATGCATTGGGCCAATAAGAAAAGGGAACAGCAGCCCAAAATGACCACATCCAAATCAAAGGGAAGAAAAAGGGCCATAGTAAGCAAAAAAGGCTTACCAGCCCAACTAAACAAAAAGGCAAAAATGGAGAGCAAGGCTTAAACCCAAGTCAGACGAACAAAAGGTCCAAACATGCCTCACATGTAATAGGCCAGCTAGATGAACGGGCCTGCATAATGCCCAACACGGGCCTGACACAAATGGCCAACACAGGCCTTACAAACGGATGAAACTTGGGCTGGGGTTGCAGGCTCAACCCCAGCCCAGAAAAATAAAATGCCCATACGGACCAGAAGAGAGAAGTTGGCTGGGGGAGCCGGGAGGAATGCTCAAACCCCAGCCCAAAAGCAGCAAATGCCGGCCCAGTAGGGGCTGGCCCAAGTGAAGGAAGCAGATGCAGCACCAATTGCGCTGCTGAGGCAGCAGCCGACAGGATCCACGAGACCCGATGATGGATCTGGCCGCGGTGCCGGAAAGAAGAAACCGGAGAGGAATCGATAGAGAACGACGCCCGTCGGAGACCAAACTGACAGCGACCAAAGACGACGCAAGCCACCGAGCAGTCCAACGCGGAAAGGAGACCAGCACGCCGACAAAACCGAAGCCACCCATCGAAGCAGAGCCGTGACACCGCCGAGGAACAGCTCCCCCAAACCGACCTGAGCGATGCCAACGGAGCGCGGAGCCAGCCACGGAAAACGGCGAGCCGAAGCAAAAGACGGCCAGCGAAGCGGGGCATGAGAAACTCATGCCCGGAAGACCCCCACGAGAGCAAAGAAAAAAAAAGAGAACAGAAGAGACAAACGACCAACCACAACAAACGAAAACTAGACTTCATCCGCGATAACCATTGCAGCGACTGAGTATCCGGCGGCCTCCGGAAAGCGTCAGCCTGAGAAGGAGAAAGTTGTAGAGAGAGAGGGGAGAGCTTCTCTCACCAGGTTCAAAAATAAAATTTCTCATAAAATAATCAAACTATCACAGTAGTGTAAACTTGTTCTGTTAATTTCCCCTACATATCCTTAGTAGGAATAGTAGCACCACCTGAACATACATGCCCATTTCCTCCAGCAGCAATGCAGCATACCTTGGGATGCAAGCTGCACTTAGTACTTTTTCTGGGTCAGCCGATGGTTCAGCACATTTATTGATGGCAGCAACCACAATCAGAACACTAGTTGATTTCACATGGGAGATGACACCAGCCTATCAGCAGCAGCTACCACAAGTACAACTATATCTGGAACAGCCACACCTGTCGTTCACAGGGCACCAAATTTGGCCAGGCCAGATGTATCAAGGACTGCGATTGCTGATCCAGACAGCAAGCTAACAACTAAAGCCCTAAGCTGTGAGTTACCCCTCCAGCTTCTTTAGCCACAACTGATGCTTGACTTAAAGCATACAGGAAAAGAGATTTTATGATAATTGACATGACCCATTCAGTTACAACAGCAGGACGTGGTAGATTTTTGTTACCTTAAAAGGAATATAGCTGTTGACATACTAACACATTTAGCAAGCTGAGCAATAGTGATGCCTTCAAAAATGTCAATTGATTTGTCTTGCAACAATTTGGCATCCTTTCTCAGCCTATGAGGCAGAAGGTGCGCGCTGTCTTCGTGATCCTTTTTGAAAACTTCGCTTTCTTGTTATTGTTTCCTTCCCGGAGGGTAGCTTTCCCTCTTTTTTTCTTCTTTATTAAGTCTGGTGTTTTATGAAAAAACCGAAACAAAAGAATGTGTTCCGAAATGATCAATAAAGCTAAAGTACAATGATCGATCGAGATGCATTATTCCAAGGCTATATTGTCAATTAGATCATCATTTCATAGATCTGTTATAGACCCAAGGATTGAAGAATTTGAAAGTCTTTTCATCAAAACTCAAGCCTAAGAGTTATCAAATCTCAATCTGTCCAAAGTGTAGAAACCTTATATTACAGAGTATTGACCAATTTTTTTGGCCAAGGGAGTCAAAACCATATTTAAGGTTATTTATAACTTAATTTATTATTACTTTTGGGATAGTATGTATATAAGTGGTAATGCTCCTAATCATAACAAGTATCAATTCTGAGCGTGATAATGTTAATACTTATTTACGTACACATAACTAACTTTAAAACTCAAAGTGTAAACCATGCCCTTGAAAATAGGTATCCAATCTCTTTCATATGATTAGTGGTGGCTCAAAGAATAAACTCGTTAGGGCACTAATAACTTTTTAATTATTTTCAATAAATTTAAAGATTTAAATTATTTTTTACTTTTCTATATAAATAATAATATATTTTATAAATCACTCATATATTATTAAAATAATATTAAATATTAAATAATATTTTTTTATAATTTAATATCAAGAAAGTGAATAATTAGGAAATATGAAAAAGATAGATAAAAAAATAAAATGTTTCTAATTTAATAATTATAAAGATTAGAGAGGAACAATAACTCTCAATAAATTAGCAAACTCTATATAAATTTTACAATTTTTTTTAAATATATAACTTATGTTATGATGAATGATTTTTTTATTTTTATTTTCAAATCAAATTAAACTGATTCATATAAAGAATCTGTCTTACGCTTAATGTCAAATGGTTCATCATGAACAAAATTGAGTAACAACAATATATACATACACTAAATATAATTTAACATCTATTATCTATGTATATATATATATATATATATATATAATATTTATTTGTATTATTTGAACGACAACTTTTAAAACCAATTTTATTTAACATGTGTATTTGATTTTGATATAAAAAAACCGTGGCATATTTAACACGTTAAATTTAACGTTTCGTATAAAATATATAAATTTGTTTTTTGGATTATAAAATAATATTTCAAATATAATTATTATTGTTGAAATAAAAATAAAAATAAGTATATTTAAATATAATAATAAAATAAAATAACATTAATATTGAACTTTTGAAAAGTAAAATATTTAAAAAAAAATACCAACTAATACAAGATAATGTTATATTAATATCAAATTTAAAAATAAGAAATTAAATCATATTATATCACCCAGAGATATGAATTTCACATAGTCAAATGACTGTGGGTGGAAGGTATCGAGAATCTTGTCTTGCTTTCACCTAGCATAAAATAACTACATGACGTGTATAATATTCGTAACGATAATATGGCATGTTATCACCGTTGTATAAACATTATTTTTCTAGTGGCGTCAAATGGCTCATTCGGAACTCGAGTCTTTTCCGGTTTAATGACGACGAGGACGAAAAGGAACGATTCAAAGGCATGGGTTTGAACCATTCATTCATGTAAGCTTTTGCATAAGGCTTTATAAATATATGTGTGTGTGTGACTATTTAAGGCTATATATATTCTAGGGTAGGGTACGCTATCCAACGTACTCCTGGCAATGCTAATAATGAATTGTTACATTTTTGTTGTCTGCATCTCACTCACTCACATAGGCATGTGGCCTGTTGATTTTATATAATTAATTATCTGCTGCGAAGTGCCTGTTTATATATCTATGAATCATCAAATTACGGAGATTTGGCAGGTGCGCATGTATAATATTATTCCATTTCTTCCCTTTCCATGCAAACCATGATAACTATCACTGTCTCCATATGTCCCCTGGGCCCCTGAAAATTAGTCCGACTTAAATAATGAGTCTGTCGACCTTTACCAGGAACTGATTGAATATTCGTTAAAACATCAAATTCACAATTTTGGGCATTGGGGCGTTTGGGTGGGAAGTAGATGGGGGTAGGGGTTATGGGGTTGGTGAAAGTATGATTTTTTCTCACTTACTTCCAAAGAATCCAAACCCAACGCCCATGTGCATGTGAGGCTCTATGTCTATAATTTTATACACCAATCATTACAAGACAACAAGGAAGTACGTGACAAATCTTTCCCAGTACAATCCGTGCACTCTCTCTCTCTCTCTCTCTCTCTCTCTCTATATATATATATATATATATATATATATCATATAGAAACTGATCACATCTGAGCCTGAAACTATGCAAACACAATGATATCGGTGGAAGCGATATATATCAGTAATTGAGTTCGATAGAAATGCATATGATATGGAACCCAAGGAATAAATAAAAATGAAACCTTTGGAATCACATTTGACAGCCAAAAAACCTACGCGGCCACTGGATTCGAATCCTAGACGCCCTGTGATATCCATCCTCGTCCAACCATTCGGGTCTTACGCTTAGGCTTTAGGCTTTTGTTAAAAGCCAACAGCACTACTCCTACAAATGGTTGCGCTTTATGACTCATTTGGGCATTTGTCTGAATCCAATTCCTCCGCATTCGTTCGCCACGCATTAACGCGCTTTATTGTTAGTTCCTCTCAAGTCGTATTCCGTACGACTCAGTGGGTGTTTATTCGGGTAAAAACATACGTATGCAGCCTAAGAACTAGAAGGCTAGAGCCTAGAGCTATCCCCACGAGCAAAAGGTGTCGGTTGACAACATGGCTAGCTCAGAACAAGAAGACAAACATTAAAGTAGAAAAACAAAGAGGGAAGGATGCCCTTCTAAAAAGGACTGGTGCTTCTTTGAGTTCTCCTATTGTCATAGTTTTCCCTGTTTTTCATACCTTCAATTTCGAAATATATATATATGGTGTTGGTATCAGACTAACTAAATGTGTGTGTATATTATATATTATAATACATTGAGTGTATTTAATATATACATATTATAATATATATTATTTAATATCTATACAATAATACCAATATTAAGCAAATACTTTTAATTTTTAAATATAAAAATAATAAATTGAAATCATTAAAATGTTATGTATAAATTATTAAAATGCTGGAAAAATTATATTAAACATTTATATTTAATAATAGTTCAAGTATTGACTAATAGTACTATTACTATAAATTACTTTTTATTAGATAATAGTTTAACAAGAAAAAATAAATAGTTTACAAAAATTATTTCAACCGAAAGGCGTTGGACTTGGACATGCTGTACCAGAAATATTAAAGTGTAAGATAACAGTCATCAGAAAAAGGCTTTTTGTGATGATCTCGATATGTGGCCAAAATTTTTAGTCGGCAGGAAAATTTTACAAATAGGAAATATTTCAAAATTACAATACCCACAAACGTTTGACAAAAGCCACCCACTGAATTGGCGTAATTTAACTGGTAACAATATTAGAGTAAAATTTTTAAAATAAAGTATAAGGTTGAAAAAATTGTGCGGTGCAATACAGTAGGTTAACTGAGAAATTATTTAAAATAATCTGAAAGCAGTTACTTATTTAAAATTTTAGGAGGTTTTAATTTTTTTATTCAAATAATATATTTTAGCATTTCACTCCTGATGAACTCGAAAAATATTCTATTCGACGAAATGAAATATTAAATATATTATTTAAAATTTTTAAAATCACTTAGATATTTTCTTTCTTTCATTAAATTTTATTTGTTTTTTTTGGAAAACAAATTGTAGCAAAATACTTTATATGAAATAGAAACAGTCACAACAATGCACTTATGCACCCCTTCATCTGTGTTTTTCTCCATTTTCCTGATAAGATTTTGCATCATTTTATGCAATTAATAAATATAGGTAGACCGAAATAGGCATGCGTGCATATGATTGCCTTTATTTCGGTTTGGTTATTTTTAAGATTCGTAGGTAATGAGATTCAAGCTTGACTTCCATAGAATAAATAAAGGTTTTGAATTTGTCTGGTAATTCAATACGCAAATCAAGAATTGTCCCTCATCTGTCCCACATACATTAAGAAACATGCCAACTTTTATTTCTTCTTCGACAGAACCCATGTTGTTTTTAGTTCCGCATTTCACTTTCTTGGACACCTTTTAAGTAAATGAGAAAAGCTTATGATATAGAATATAGTAAATTTTATTAGTATCTAAAATTATTATATTTTATGAAATAAAAATTAATTAATTTCTAACCGCTATTAAATATATTTATATCAACATACTAGTCATCCCTTAAATAAATATTACCTTTGATTCACACATTTTGTTCAAACCCGACA
The DNA here is from genome assembly GCA_023512835.1 of Taxillus chinensis. Classification (NCBI taxonomy): domain Eukaryota; kingdom Viridiplantae; phylum Streptophyta; class Magnoliopsida; order Santalales; family Loranthaceae; genus Taxillus; species Taxillus chinensis. The sequence goes on from CM042087.1 coordinate 41,976,850, forward strand.
ACTGTATGGTTATTTCTTTTCATATAAACAGATTAAAATACGTCAATTATGATATGATTACGAGTCATATGCACATGAATTCATGATGGTATATTAATTATTCGAAAAATTATGAGTGACCCACATCAAAGATTTCTAGTTAAAAGTTTGAAAAAAAAAACAAAATTCCACCTAATAATACATATACTCAAACACCACTCTATTTTAAGAAAAATTAAAATGAAAGAGAATACAAAATGTTGTAGTACTGCTTGATTTGAGAGAACTATTGTTTACTATTCATTGTTTTATACATTACAAAATAATTCTCACCAACCAATCATATCAGTAGTTTTCTTTTTCTATCTTCATTTCATTGATGAATGAATGAATAAAAAAACTAAATAGAATACAGAGTAGTACTGTTGGAGTGAATTAATTTTTAAATAAATATTTTAAAAAATATAAAGAGTAAAATACAAAAATAATAGTGTTAGTATTTTTCATAGTTGTCTTTTAGTCAAAATATTATCGTTTTATCATGCATGCTCCCAATTGATATTGATTATTGAGTTATTCTTCTGTTGAGTTTTATTAGATGTTTAGCGTTTGAAATCTTTATATCTTATGAACAAAAATATCTTACTATTCTATAACTTTTACTAATCTTTCATTTTTTGCTCGGAATCATATATATATTGTTTACTTCCATTTATATATTCAACAAAAGGCCAACCCTAATAAGCACCATCTAATAACACCTAAAAAAACAAAGTGATAATTTTGATGGAGTTTTTATGTTTGAAACTAATGGACGATTAATTATCTTATTGTTTAGCTCATTAGATGAATTTATAGCTTGTACTGAGGCTTAAAACAAACATGAAAATATAGAATACGCTACCAATGATATACATATACATAAAACAAATTATGTCTAATATCATTAATTGGGCTGTTGTTGTTAGATTGTTATTTGTGTTTTTAATAATATATAATGCGACTCATATAATTTAAATATTATTTCTAAATTAATGAAGCCGTTAGAAATAGTTAAATTATATATATATATATATATGTATTAATTTAGGTATACTTTTCCAATTAAAACTTATAATTTTTATTAAATAATTTTAGCAAGAATCAAACCTATAGTAAATTCTTAGCTTGAAAATGATTTTATTCGTGGGCAAAAATTATGGGATATAAAGATTAGTTTTTTGTATTTTATTTTGTTCACCTTTTTCGGTTAAAATTTACGCCCCTTCCTTTTAAAAAATGAGAAAATTGTTTTCATTGTATCTATCCGTATATAATAATTAATAAAAGCCATATAGAAACTATGACAAAATAAGTCAACACATGTACAGAGTCCTTAATCATATGTCGGTTTTTTTGGATAATGTGATTACAAAAAAGATGTAGTGATTTGGATAAAACTTATATGTTTAAAAACAATGAATAAATATTTTATTGGTTAGTCATTTTAGGCGATATTATGGCTTACGGGGTACAAAAATAAACACAAAAATTTACCCGGCCGGCCATTGAAATGCGAAGTTCATTTTTATACGAAAATTAAATATAAAATAAAGTAGTGGAGATTGTAGCACCCCACTCCCAAATTAGATAACGTGATTATTTATAGTTGAACTTAAATTTATCAATTCTCTGCTATCTGTGACTAGCTAGTAATAATTTGTGGTTGGAGTATAAAAACATATTTTTTTGTAGAAAAAAAATGGGACTTTTTTTTCTTTTTCTTTTTTGATTTAGATCTTCGATCATTACAATTTTGAGACAAATCGTGAAAATCTTGACCGACATTTTAAAAAAAATAGAAGCTATTAGGAATTTGTATGGTTTGTAAATAAAAAATAAAAATCAACTGATTAATGTTACATCTAAACCTTTTTTATGTAAAATTTTCATACACATGTTACTATATATTGTATTATTCTATTGATTTTAATTAACTTAGGAATGGAGTCAAACCATTGTAACCTGGTGGCGATTTTAATTTTATTAAAGTCATGCTTGTTGCTTGTTATTTGATTATTAATCCGTTAACGATAAGGAAACTTATCGAGTTCATATGTTTTTAATTTTAAGGATCCTGTCCTCACGGCTCGATCGATCGACGACAATGACTATAATTGATGTGACTAAGCCAAAAAAAGAAGGAAGCTTTGTGAGGCAGCAACATAGGCATTAAGAAATCGCCCAAGGCACTGGCGATCTGATCTGGGAGGAGGAGGAATCGCTGGAGTCGGTGGAGTACAAGGGAGGGCTGAAATAAATTATTTTTTTATTTAAAAAATAAAATGTGCAATTAAATCGTATTATCATCGTAAAATTATAATTAATATAATTAATTATAATTTATTCATATTTTTTTATCTCGATAATTTTATATATTAACACGAGGTCGATTACTTATCAATTATACAAATTTCATAATAAGTAACATTTCTTTCTTTCTTATTGGATCGATCTGTCCCGATCAGAATCAGTCTGATTCAGTACCAAACAAACACCAACCACATTAATTTTGGTTCCATAGTCGCATATATGGGCTCTATTTATGTTTTTTTTTTAATTTTTGGTTAAAGTAGCGGTCGATGTGTGCTGTGGATTAATTATTCACACACCCATTTATTCTATTACTATTGCACGGACTCTGAACAATCGTTTTTTTTTAATTTCAACTCTCTTAGGAATCTTTCTTGTCATTAAATTGTTTTTTTTTTAAATTTAAAAAGAGGGTTCCTATGCGGTTAACGTGATGTATTGTACTCCACTCAGGATTTTCCCTTTTTAAAATTATATATATAATTAATTATGATATCAACTGAGTAATTAATTATGGAACTACTAATAATCATTGATGTGATAACTGAAATGTAAACTCATGAAGCGAATTTTACTTGATTAATATATAATATGGTTGCCGCGAGCAGGCATGGATGAAGACTGAAGGGGGTCATCGGTTTGACCAACCACTCTCTAAAAAAAAAAAAAAAAAGTTAGGCGCTGGGTGACGGATGAGAGCAGAGTATATAAGAACTGAAATGTGAACCCATGAAACGAAATTTAGTTAATTAATATATAATATGGTTACCGCAAGCAAGCATGAAGGAAGAGGGTTACCTATTTTGACTAACCACTCCTTTCAAAAATGAGTTAGCTGCTACGTGACAAGTCGGGGCCGAGTACATACAACTTGGACAGTTAAAAGCAGTCTCCCCAATTATATTATTTTACATCTAATCCATTGGCGGTTCGATCGCCAATGGTCAAATATCCGCAAATGATCATATTAATGTCCCTCCCTTGGTGTCTCAATCTTTCAATCAAGTTGAAGTTCAGTTAAAAGGCTTGTATATCAATTAATATATACATCGCTGTGTATACATCAAAGTCAAAGAAAGATTATGAAACTACCCTTCTAATTTAGTTTATTTTATCCCCATATAAGATCTGTATAATCTGGTTTCAAAGAAAGATGATGAAACTATCCATTTTGAAACAAGGGGTGGCCGTTTCTGGTTTTTTTAACTTAATTTAATTTATTTTATTCCCCCAAATGAGATCTATATAATTTGTTTTTAGAAATAATATTCATAAATATTGTAATAGTTTTTCCAATAGTTAAAATTAGGAGTGAATAATGGATACTTATATTCACTATTTAGTCTTTTTTTTAGCCGTCACCTCTATGTGGATGAGTTATTATGCCCAAACGTAGGGAGCATGGGACAATTTTAAAACTTGAACTCTTATTTAGATAGAAGCGAAAAATGAAAATAAATATCATACTTCTCATCTTTGCTTAATTTTAATAATATAAATTTATAATTTTATAATATTTCAAATATTATTATTTAATTATTTTATAATTATTTTTTATATATTTTTATAATAATTTTATTCAGATTTCCTTCACAAATACGGTCACACCTCATGATTTGTCAACTATTTCCTCTGCTGCGTCACATGTTATTGTGCAGGCACCTTCTGAGAAAGGTGGTGTGTCTAAATCTGCGGCTGCCCTCATTGAGCGGGTCAAGCTTTTGATCCAAAACCAAAACCAAGATGAGATGATCAGGGCTGGTCGCCTCTCTAAGTCCTATAAGGGAATTGAGGATTGTTTCAACTGAACACTCAAAGATGATGAAAGGAACCGTTTCACTGTAGAGAGGAATTGAAACACGTACATTTGTTATTTCCCTACACAGGCCTTGAACTTTGCATTCCAGATATGATTACTTTAAGAGGCTGATTAACTTCAAAAAGGATCGTGATGGTTGCTGGTAATTTGGCATCTGGTGGACTTTCCTTGTTTTTTGTCTATTCCTTGAACAATGCCCGAACCCGGCTTGCAAATGATGCAAAGAAGGCGCATGGTGTGCTTGCATCATTTTAATCTAATTTAGGGAACCAATGTAAATGTTTTAAGTGGATGAACTTGCAATTTTATGAATGATGCCTTATCAATCATATAATTATTCATTGTTTTTTTTTTAAATTATAGGATGGGAACTCCGAGCCCCACCATATATAAGAATGTGGCGGAAGTGAAAGAGGGGCCTAGGCTATTATTTTAAAATATGAATTTTTAATAAAATTAATATTTTATTAAAACATTAAAATAATTATTCCTTTTCAACTAAATTTTAATTAAAATATAGTTAATTTAGAGGTTTAAGATTATACAATATTATATGGTATAATAATATGAAATTTTATGGCAATGAGTTTAATGAGTTAGGTGAAAATTTTATTATGCAATATTATATTATGTGATATATTCATCACAGTTTTAAAAGTTTTTAAAGGCCACACAAGTGACATCAAAGTGCACATTAAAGTGTTTATAGTATGTAGTAAGCCTAAAGAGTATAATTTCACCCACAACCATCGGATCCAACTTAAGTACAACTAACAGTTCTAAATAAAAATCAGTATATCTAAAATACCTTACATCACTCCCTAAATAATCCTGAGCAAAACATAGGTGCGAAAATACCTCTACAATAACTATAGGCTAACAATAGCGAAAATCTAGTATGGAATTAAAACTAGAACCAAAACAAGTAAATTTTTAACTGAATTGAATTGTTGTTGGGCCCAAATTGTATTTTTTTTTATTATTTTGAATACTATTATATGAAACTACAATTTTGTATTGAATTTAATTGACTTTATAAATAAATATTTTAAATCTTTGTATGGGCATAATTTTATATAATAATGTTGAACTTTTTTTAAGTAAAGAAGGGTTTTTTTTGGGTTGCTAAAAGTGCTGGTTCCATAAAAAAACACGTATATATATATAATTTGTCACGATTTTTAGAGTATAGTTTTGAAAACAAAACACTTAGGATACGAATTATATTCTTGGGTTAAAGTTTTAGGGAATAAAAAAATTGTTGATTTTTTATTATTAAAACTTCTTTGGAGACAAAAATGATTCCAACTTATGAGAAGATTTTTTTTTGGGCTTCTAATTAAAGGCATTTAGGAGGATTTTTTTTATTTGCAATACACAATTGGAGCAAAAACTCTTCTTTGATAAAAGACAAGTGGAAAGTATATTTTTATTTCTAAATGATATCATTGGATGCTAAAACATTTGAAGATACAAATGTCAAATGATATCAAATTTGGCATCTATCGTTTAACAAGAACTAAATAAATAAATAATTTTAAAATTGGATTTATGAAATAAAAATTATAGCTAATTGAAGTTTGTCATTTGTAAAGAGTGGTGGAATTTTGAAAAAAACAAGGGGATAAAATTTTCATGTGTCGATAAGGGGGTCTAGCACTGCCCATAATATCGATATGCATGAACTTGTTTTCTTTGAAATGAGGCATCCATTATTTGACTAGTGGTCCACGGTCATCGCAGGTGTTTGCTGATGAATTGATCATGTCTATACTCTCTAGTTATCTGTGATACTCTTGATCCGTAGTTGGCTGTGAGGCCCTGTCTGTCTTTGTGTTTATCATCACGTTTGCGTGATAAAGGCTTGCATTAGGGATATATATATATATATATATATATATATATATATATATATATATATATATATATATATATAATATATATATATAGTTTACTATAGCTGGGCAAGAAAATGATAATATATATTTTATATAAATTTTTATAAATATAATTGCTTTTAATAACATGCACAAATATATATATAAAAAACAATTTTAATTAGAAAAAACTTATATACAGAATAAAAATGTGAGCACTTTTGAGTTACACATTATCGGATGAAAATGAATGTAGGCAAAATCATTTATCTTTTTAAACACCGAATATAATATTTATTAACCATTCAAATTTTAGGTGGATCATCATTGCCGGTGCAAAGCGTGCCTATTAAAACACAACTTTTTTTGTTTGCGTCCCTTAATTATCAATTATAATGAGAACACACATTTGTTTATTCATTCTTTTTTTTTTGTTTAATAATGGGAATGCCATCAGTGTTAATTAGGATGTTTGTCTAACTTAAAAAATTAAGATTTGAAATTTTGGCTGTGTGAATATAAAATTGTGTAATTCTTTTTTTAGTGAAAATTAGCTTAATTGGGTTACGCCCCAGTTTTACCATTGTTTAACTAACTGTTAATCGATTTAGTCAAAGTATGTAAAATGTCAAATTAGTTTTTAAGTAAAGAAACATTCGGGAACCGAAGAGGCGCTGCCGCTACGGGATGGGTAGAGGGCGCAAAGGAAATTAAATTATTATTATTAATTTTTAATAATAATAACAAATAATATATTAATATAATATAACTTATTTTATGACTTATATAAATAATTATCATTTATTCGTAATTTTTTTTCATATATTAATATAATATATTATCACATCATTACTAAACAAATAATATTAGTATTAGTAAGATTACTCTAATTCTAATACCAAAAAGGAACGAAAAGGGAAGCAGAGCAACCGGTTTATTTACTTATTATTATTTAATGTTTTCGTATGATTATTATAAAGCAATAGAACGATGGGCCATACTCGCACATGGGCTCTTAAATCTTCAAAAAGTTTTATTTGTTTATAAATATGTTTAATTAGGGACCACAAGCATCTTAGTGGGACAGATTAAGAACGATTAAGAACCATGAGAACAAGGACCAGAGGGGGGATAGATTACAAATAGACAACGCAGCCACGCGATAAGACCTGGTAAATTATAGTAAACGCAATAATTTGAAATTTATTTAGTTATATTATTTTTTGACGTTCATTTGATTTTTTATTTTTTACTTTTAATATTTATGAATACAATAAAATTAAAAATAATAAATAAAACAAAAAGAAACATAATAATATGCGTATAATATATATATATATTATAAATAAATTATTTTTAATATAATATATACATAACAATATATGTTGGTATACATATTTATATGGAAATACATATATTTCATATAATTTTAATAAATACTTTTATAATATATATGTGTATTAACGTATATTAATTAAAAAACAATGTAAGTGCCCTCTGGCTAAGCATATTTGGGCACCGATAAAATAAGCATAAAAAAATATTTTTTCATTGAAAAAACATGCATGCATTTTTAATCCATCGATAAGTAAAAGATATATTTAACTAAAAATACTCTCGAATGTATTAAATAAATTATTAGCTAAAGTAAAAATTGAAGCAATTATAATTTTAGCTTTTGGTTTTACTTTTGCTAATGATGTTAATTCAACACGGCTCATCTTAAGCAGTGGCCCCTCCTCCCCCAGTAGTAGCTTCTCCTCCCCATCGCATGGTGTCCCCTCCACCAACAGTAGCTTTCCCTTCTAGTTGTGCGGCTCTCCTCCCATTCCGTCGTGCGACATCCCTTACCCCCCAACCATAGTTGTTCACTATTGATCAATGTGGGGAAGCTCATTGGAAGATTTGAAATTTAAGACCTGTGATGATGTAGCATTGAATTATCATTAATTAAAATATTATTATATCAAATTAAAATTATTTCACTTGATGAACTATGTTTTATTTGTGGGACAGTAATTCCCTTGATGATGTTTGATCATTATATATATTTAAAGATTTGTTTTGTTATACTGATGACAATAAATGGATAGACTATAGTATTATACTAACACATACATGTAGTTGTTTGATCACTTTATATGGTTTAGATGGGTGGTATGAATTTGTAAATCATGTATTGAACATTCGTGTTGACTACAATATTGTTGACTTGTTTTCCGTGTATTGGTTGATGATTGATACCACAATAGCTAATTATAAGTTTAATGTAATAACTTGATTTATGATTGTACAATGACAAATGTAATTTCATATCAGTTTATTTGTTTTTTATATAATGGTTCGTAAAGGTATAATGTATATATGGACACATGTTTAGCTTTAATAAATTATACTAGTTAGATTTATAACATTTGCATTGTATTGGGAATGTGGGTATATACTTGTTGTGTGATATATAGATTGTAAGTTTTGTTGAGAGAAAATTTGCCTAGGATATATCATATATAATACCATATCATAATTAAAATAATAGACACGCACACTTGTCTTTGTGGGTTATAAGTTATAACCATCAATTCATTGACTCAAGTATAAGCTTAAGGAGTAACTTATAAGGTTTAAGTGTTATGAAATTTTGAAGATGTGACACATTGACTCTCTATCTGATCCCTCGTCTTAGGCGAATATTAATCAACTCATTTTCCTAAACATATCGTACAGTCGGTCATTAATCGTAATAATAGGATAGGAAGAAAATAAGTGACGCTGGTCTTGGGGCAAAAGTACGAGGTGGTGTTTTAGGACAACGAGAACGGCTGGACTTTTTACCTGATGGCAGACATCGTGATTATTGTGCAATCAGAGGGTATTTGGTTCCACCGATTTTTATAAAACCATCCCCCCCTACTATTTTCCACACTCCCCAGCGAACACCACCCTCTCCATCTGTCCATCTCAACCCTCCAACCTCGATCGAATCGAAACTAACCAGACAATCGAAGGGGAGAGACGAGACCGCCGCTCAAACGATTAAGGGAGGAGATGTCGGACAACCTCCGAATGTGCTGCAAAATCCGACACATTGTCCGGCTCCGGCAGCTGCTCCTGCGGTGGCGCAACAGAGCCGCGTCCTCGCGCAACACCAAGCTGGCTGCGGCGCCGGGGTCGGGAGGAGGCAGCCGCATCCCACCGGACGTGCCGGCGGGACACGTGGCACTCAGCGTGGGGGCCGACTGCAGGAGGTTCGTGGTGCCCGCGACGTACCTGAACCACCCCTTGTTCCAGAAGCTCCTGGTCCAGGCGGAGGAGGAGTACGGGTTCGCGCATCAGGGCCCGCTGGCCATCCCCTGCGACGAGTCCGTCTTCGAGGCGGTCCTCCGATTCCTGTCCCGATCCGACTCGCGTAACTCGGCCCGCTTCGTCACCCTCGACGACTTCAAGACCAGCCACTGCTGCCACGTGGACCTCGGAGGTCGCAACTGGCACGAGTCTCGATCGTTGCTCCGCGGCTTCGCTGACAAGTCTGTCTGGTAAAAAGCCGCTGTACGTGCCCGGGTACGACTCGTGCCGCGAGTGTCGCGTCGTTCCGGATTTGTTTGAGTCAGCCCGGCCGGCTGACTCGGCCGCGTCGCGGGGAGCTGGCTGGCGGGTTGACTCGTCCTGTCTGATTCTTCTGTAAATTGCGTGACTGCTCCGGAGATGGCGTGCGTGTGGGTGGGCTCCACTGAGTCCGCGTCCACCGAGTTGTCCCGAGTTTGAACTCTGAAAGGGACTGGCGGTGGTGGAAATGGCAAATCTGGGGTGGGTGGAATGGAAGAAAAAAAAAAAGAGAAATTGATTGGAAGAAGGTTTTTTTTTTTTTTGTTTGTAAATTTGGCGATTCATTTACTGCGGATTAATGAAAATGGGAGAGAAGTTTTAATCCGGATGAAACCATCCGGATGAAAAATGTGGTGATTTGCTTACTCCCCCCCACACGAGTTTTTGTAAATTCGGTAACTTATTATTTACTCCCAACGTGAATTTTCGGTTTTCAAAGTAAATAAGCTTTTTAAATTTTAGTACGTTGTTACATACCACCTAAAAAAAGGTTTTTTTTACCACCTAAAAAGGTTATTGACAAAAGGTTACATATTTGATGTACCATCAAAATCAATATTAATTAGTTAATAGTTTTTTTTAAAATATTTAGAGCCCTAAGCATCCTCTATAGTGCTTATAAACAAGTTACCAAATATTTAAAAAAGATTAAGTGTTAATTTACAAATATATTTGATTGTATATAACCCCAAGAATTTAATTATACCCATCATTTATAAATTATGTGCAATACTTTTCTTGACCGTACTTGTTATCATTTATATATACGGTTAATTTGAAATAAATTTATACCTTGTTTTGTGTGGAGAGCGGTAGATTTTATTTTCAATCGAGATGGATCCTTTTGACTGCCCAATGCAAAAGCCATGGGCTGCACTGCAAAATTATAATTTAAATAAATAAATTTATAATTTGTTTTGTTTTGGGAAGGCTAATAAATAAATCCCATGTTAAGTGGAACCCGATGTCCCGTAGTAATTATTTGTTACCGTTTTAATTTTGTGGAGAGGCACCTCCAGGCGATGGCCCGCGGCCCCCAGCCAGTTATAGTTTTCAACGAACGTGAAAATTATGTAAATTATACTTTAAAAAAATATATGTGCTAGTAAATTTCATTTATTTATCAAAACTACTTAAAGACAACAAAAAAAAGGGGGTGGGGTGAGGGGATCATGCCCCTAAATATAATTTATTAATCATTAAAACAACTTAAATAACAAAAAAACAAGATCGACAGCGAGTAAAGGAGTGGAGTGGAGATTTAAAAAATAAAAAATAAAAACATAAAGTTTGATGCCATATAAGGCTTTTTATTTCAATTAAAAATGCTAGTCATGAAGTGAAATCTCTTTAGCTTCACGGGTTGGCTCAATTCTAGAAAATAGAATCGGATGAAATTGAAATTATAGCAGGTATGAGGTTCAAAAATTTTACAATTGTATTTGAAGTGGAATGTAATATTATGTTTTTTTTTTTTAAAAAGTTGAACCTCAAAAGCCTGGCATACTTTCCAAACGCCTTCTATTTTATAGGATAATCATAAAACTGAGACTTAATAAGCAAAACCGGTGTGTAATATTATTGATGAGAGCTCCGTTATATCACCTTCATTTTAATTAGCTTCTGATTTGGGAGAGGAATGGAGTTATTTACTAATTTATATCACCTGTCATGTTACCATCGGCCATTGGACACCAACTCATTAGTCATTAGGTAACTATGCTTATTACCTGTTCTTATTTTGGTATATGAAAATAGAATGGAAGATTACCTTATTCATATGCTCTGATGCTCATTCGCATTCACATCTCCATTCAATGAATCTCATGAGAATTGATCGTTTCCACGAAATGCTATATTTCCATTGAACAATTCCTGTGCTATATATATTTGTTATTAATTTATTTATTTATAACCAATAATTTTAGGATGATAGTGAGATTACAAGCAGGCATCATAAAAACATTAATTTTATTAATTTAAGCAATTATATAATATAAACTTTGAAAGTCATATAAGAAGCGTTAAATTGATAATTAAAATTTTGTACAATCTTAAACAAAATTTCTAAGTTTTTAAGCTAGAATACAAAATACATGATATTGTTATGGTCCTTCCATGAATGAGAACGTCATGGAACCCCTAATCATAAATGAGATTTAAGCTTTATCTTCACTAAGCTTTAAATCAATCATTTTACGTAAGGTAAAATGTGTGAAAAACCCATTTGATATGCCCCAAAAAATATCTCAAATATTGGATCAAATTTCTTCCCTTATTTCTCCTCTCTCCATCTTTATTCTCGCTTAGAGCTCTTATTGCTTGGTGGATTCTTTAATACCCAAATGAGGGTATTTAAAGGAGGCAACCATCTTTTCAGTTAATGCAACAACTACCCCACCTAAGCAACTATGCAACCTCCTAATACATGTAAACCATCCACGCACACAGTACCAACACCACTCACTGAAAACATGACCTTATTGGTAGTTGACACTCCTAGTTTGATATGGTTGATTGTCTACTTTTTCTTTTTTAATAACATGTCAACATTTTATTATTTTTATGTTCTTTAGCACCATAATATAACATCCTTCAAGGTACGATAGTTTATTTAAGGAGTTTTATTTCACAAGAAAATGTTAAAATTAATATTTAAGGCAAGCTAAAGATTAATGGTGCTTTGGCATCAAGAAGTACGATTTTTGGGTATGAGATTTATACCAGATTTCACATATATTTTGGGATTATTTTGGGTATGAGATTTATACCAGATTTCACATATTTTGTTGTGGGTATTGTTTGAACCCATTTTATTTAAGATAGATATTGATCAATATATATTTTGGTTATTTTACTAAGGTACATTTTGTTGTTATTTTTATTCTTAATATTATCAGGAATTATTCTCCTCTTGATAAAAATAAAAAAAATTAGAAAAAGACAAAAATTAAACTTAATTAGCATGGTTGGCATTAGCAAAAAAAATCAAAAACTTGATGTATGCTAAGCTTAATTACAAATACAAGATATTTTTACGATCGTATTTCTATATGATCATCGGGTAAAATAAGATTCTGCGATAGAGTCACGTTATCCTTCTACTAATATGACAATAGTAATAGCATTGATAAGTTTCAATTTTTTTTAACCTAGTTCAGCTCTAATTGTAGTTAATAATTTCAGTTCATATCATTTTCCTTTTATGTATCTCACCTTGTAGCCATTATGTATTAACTAAATAACTCTATATCATATTTTTACTACGAATATAATCATCTTCTTTTTATATAAATCTCATCACATAAATACTATCAAACGATATTATTCTAACTACGTTACTATTCTAATGTTTACTTTTTAATAACAAATTTTAGGTAGTTGAGTTTTAGTAAATTAGTTTATTAAAATTATTATTATTGTAAATATTTTTTATTTTTTATTACATTTTTACGGGTTTTACACAACTGCCTAAAATTTGTAGAGGCGATTATACTTATGTTGATTTGGCTCTGATATCAGTAGATAGATCCTAGTAGATTTTTCACCCGTGATCTTGTCACCAACACATACGAACAGCACAAACAATAGTACTGTATATTTCTCTTTCTTCACAAGCTCACGGTTACTACAAACACAACTCGCGATTCGAACAAACGGCTACTACACATAGCTCGTCTTCTCTCTCTCTCTCTCTCTTTCTATACATGGCTGCTACACACGCAGCTCCTCGCCTCTCTCAGTTTCTCTTTCTGTTATGGTCTCTCTTCACGCACGCAGGAGATGCAACATCATATATATTAGGCTTACAAAATGCAAGGAGGAAAAATACAGAAACGTACATACAGAAAGTACCAAAATTTAAAAAAAAACTACAATAGATAATTCAGACTGGCCTTTTTCTTTTCATATCTGAAATCTATCAAGGAAGAAGAAAGGTACATACAGAATGTAGAGATGGTATTCAAAATTACACGCTACATGACTAATATACATTCTATATTAACCGCGCGCATTACACGGGCAGCAAAAAATATAATTTCTAATGTTAAAATATATATCAACCATAAGTAGGTAAACCACGCGCAATACTTGCTACACCATTTACTAATTTTTAAGATTGTAAACCACTGCTAATTAATTAAGGCTCGGCGTAGTTGACTCCTGATATATAATGAAAGGTCACTGATTCAATCTCCCTTCAGACGCCTGGGTAGTTAAATGATTGAGTAAATATTAGGCATCCAACACAGCAACACTACACCTGGCTCATGAACTCCCTCGACGTACAATGCAAATTTCAAATAATTTGAAAATTTTCCAATGAATTGAAAAGAACGTACGATGGATATATACTTTGAAAAAAAAAAAAAATAAATAAAAGTGGAGCACTCTAGGTGGCCTAAAATAAAGAGACAGACGGGAGCAAGCTAGCGTATACTGCTCGCCATTCCAAGATACTAGATATATATGCACTCTTGGTATGTACGTTGACACATGCAGTCGCAGCAGCGCAACATGGGTCATGGAATTGGAATCTGCAGAGACGGATGGGACGCGAAGAGGGGTCCGTCCTTCACTCCTTCCCTGTTTGTGTATGTGGATATAGACCCACACACATTCACATCTGATATATCCCAAAGCAAAGCTAATCCGCAATAATGTGCTGGTCAAAGCGCACTAATTAGCTTATACCCCATCAGCTGGTTTGGTCTCCGACTCCCAGTAATATTATGCGGTAACCAAATGATGTGGCCTGTGGGTATAATGAGATTATTCGTGTTCTGTTTTCGTTGACTAGCCGCCAGTCCAATTGAGAATGACAAATCATTTGGCTCGGTCGGTTTTGATCGACGACGTATACGATAATATATACCTGACCTGGTTTGTGCCCCTGGTGACGTGTTGTCATACATATATTTTTTTGTAATGGGAATGGGCCGAATGGCTGTCTCTGCACCGCATCGATCACCACCTTTGCTTTTTCTGAGATTCGCATGTTCATGTGTGGTCCAGCGCCATATGTAATAAGGATTGGTTAACAACGAACGGTGCGGACTCGAAGAAGAATAGCCATTATAGTACTGATGCATACAGTGATATGAAACATTAATATAGCGGGCACACCACAAATATAATTTATACCAATTGTGACAATATATATATATATATATATATATATATATATATATCAGAAAGTACAAGTTCGAGAAGGGGTGGAAAAGGATAACGATAGGCCCAAAAAGTCAGACCAAGCTACCTCCACGACAAATATGTCTCGATCGGTGCGTCTCTGATTTTTCACAATTTATGAGGACAGAAATCTCCTTGTAATATATGCATGATGCACGGGGTGGCGTAAGCCAATCGAGATATGAGAGTTTTTAAAGAAAAATAAATATCAAAAAATAAAATAAAATAACGAACGAGTTGGGTCATGGACTCATGGGTGTGTGTTTCCTTGAAGAATGAAGAGGCCGCAGATGCGTCTTCAACCTGGGCTGTCGCCGCATCCTTCGGGATATATAGTATTTTATAACGAATGATGTCTTGATTTTCGATAATTCTATTCACGAGAGCACACGTCTATTTTATGGGTGGCCGACCAATCCAAAGGATTATAAAACTTTTTTAAATATAAAGATAAAACTTTTGTGTATTATGTTTAAATATAGAGTTTTTTTATTTTTTAAAAATAATATTTTATACTTAATTTCAATAAAATTTTCATTTTAACTTTATTTATATTAAAATAATATTTTTTTAGTAAAAACTGATGGAAAGAAAAAAATAATAATAATATAAAATTATATATATATATATATAATTGATCATGTACAACTAAGATCCCATATAGTAATAACAATTGAAATATATCATATTATGCGTTATCCAAAGAACGGGTGGGCCGTCGGGGTGATGACTGATGAAATCGGTTTTGATATTACGCGGAGAGTTCGAAGGTCTTGTATTGTGTCTTGGGCGATGGACTGAACCACTACCTTGACCCAATAATACTTAATTTTTGTTGGATTTGAATTGGGCCTAGTGGATAGGTTCAACAGACTCTGGGCCACTTAATTCACAAACAAGAATTAAGCCCTTCTTCAGTTGAACACGGACTTGGGCCATGACCCGTCCTACATTGGCCCATTGGCAGCTATGGAGCAAAGCATCATTGGAAGGGAACCAAGTTGTTTTTGTTTTTTGTTTTTAATTTTTTTTTTTAATATTGCAAACTGAGAACCAAATTTAAAAATAAAATAAAAATGTGTACAACCATAAATTAGTCTTGACAACTCATTTACTGACTTATATTGGCGTGTATGTCTGTACAACTCATCCCAATATGTGCCTTACAAACAGATAAGCAGAAATACAAGTCATGAAAACAAAGTTGACACTACTCTCACATCCGTGTGAGAGTGAGTAGTTAGTTGCATTATCTTTATTGAATCAAAATATTGAAAGTAGGTGTTATATGAATTACGGGAACTGAAAACGAGCTGGCCACCTGCTAGACAATGCAAGGATTGATGAGTCACGCCCCCACTGCCACTGCCACTGCAACTGCAACTGCAACAATGGCTGGAAGGCCTGAACCCCTTTTCCCCATTTCGATGCTTGTCCACAAAGACACTCTGGCAATAAAAACACGCACGAGTCTGTCATTGCCATTTTCGCACACGACAGCCCACGGTCGCTTACAACATGCGGTGACAGTGCACCGATCCAGCCAGCTTGGATTTCCCCTTCGGACAGATAATTGTGTTGCTCCATCCGCGATCCACTTACAACTTCAAAAACCATGTGTCTGTTTTGGTTTGGTCCTTGCCAGGTTTGATGGAGTTGGGATTTACAACTGTACTTTCTTATTTAACAATCTCTTTGACCGGGAGGGATTACACCCTCACCGATCGGATTATACCCTTTAACCACAACTGTCAGCCTACAACTTAATTTAAAATTGGAAAAATCATGACTCGAAATTATATGTTTGTTGTATTTTTGTTTTTTTTTTATTTTAAAAAATTATATTTGAAAACATTAAATATTGTGTGTTTTTTAAAAATTTTAATTTTTTTTATTTGATGTGTGTTTTTATAAAAATTGTTTTCATTTTTAGTACACCAGAGAGATATGACAACAGTCGCAGAAGAAGGGTGAGAGGTTGCACGCGGAAAAGATCAGCAGCCAGAGGAGAAGGGAGGTCACACGCAGGGAGGGGCTGAGCCACGGGAGTGGGGCGTCGTGCCAGAAGGGAGGGGAGGTCCCGCATAGGGGGAGATCGGCAGCGGCAGCGTTGGGATCTACAAGAGAGAACTAAAAACACAAAACAAAAATTGAAAATATGCTACAAGTATTTTACTCAATTTGAAAACAAGTTATTCTTTAATTTTTTTAAAATACCAAAAATATTTTACCGAGTGTTTTCTATATTTAAATACAAAAAACTTGTTCTAGAAACAGCTACCAAATAATTTTATAAAACTAGAGTGTATTTACAATATGCAAGTGGTACACAAAGCCTCTTTCCAATTGAGTTTTTTTTTTTGGTTTTTATATGAGGATTTTATAATAACCATATGATACACACATATATAAAAAAACTTATAAAGTATTTATGTAATTCTAATTAATTTAAACTTTTATTTTTAATTTGTAAAAATCGTGGTCTGCAAATATAACTTTTGCATTTACAAAACCAAAGTAGTTTGAGAAATTAATTTGGGGTTAAAATTTGTAATCGGTGCACAAAGAGAAGTTAAAATGCTTATTTATATTTCAAAAAAAGTTTATTTATTTGACAATTTTTAAATAATATTTTGATATAAATATAAATATGTAAAAAAAAAGTATGTAATAGCATTTTCAACACACTCATTATTATCTACATATAAATAGAAAAAATTTCATTTTTATGCTCCAATAGACTCTTTATATGATTCTCTGAAAATGTTACAGTAACTCTTCACATTTGAGTTACGCATTAAACATTTTCTTTAATGTGTCCAATTTGACGTAATATTAACTTTTCAAATAGATTTCAATGGTAGGTATGTTCAGGTGATGTTATATATATTACATAAACATATGCACTATTTTATCATGCATATGATTAATTCGGAGTGTAAATTTAAATTTCATTTAACCGTAACAATTTCTCATAGTAGAATTATATTTAAATAAAAAATAAATGTGAATTAAACAACTTATGTTCATATATATATATATATATATATATATATATATATATATAATTGAGATATGATTGACCGCAGACAAGAATTAAACAAGAATGTACCGAGGGGGGTCACTCTTGAGAGCCCATGAATCAAATTTGTTTGGTTGGAAATTAAGAGGACAGGTAACTTTTTCTTTTTGAAAAGACAAAATTTTGAATATGCCTACAAAATTTCATTTTCGGAATCCTCATATATCAGTTGACAGTTATCACTAGTAAGTATCCGAATGTGTATAATTTAATGCGTTATAGATTTTCGCGTTATCAAGTCTTATAAGACCCCAGTACACCGTGTTCGATCAATGATTGGGATCAAAATCATACATTCATACATACTCCACACACTACTCCACTATGTGCGTTGTTGTAAGTCCACTCGGATATACGTGATAGGAGTGACAAACTGACAGTTTTGGGGTATTTGCAAAACTGCTTTACCAATTTTGATGCCAAATTAAGTCCATTGATCCTTCACGCTTAACTGTAGCATTCGATCACGTCACGAATGGTATTGGTTTTATATATCCTTACAAGTTACATCCCCTGATATGATGACAGGCAACACAATTTTGGAGTATTGCCAAATTGCTATCAATTTGATGTCAAAATTGAGTGATCCTTCACGCTTAACAGGGGACGTAGCATTCACGTCATGAATGATATCGGTTAACAAGAAATATATCAGATGCCACAATTTCTTATAAAAAGATTATTATAAAATTACCCGCACAACTTACAAATAACTGAAATGATTCCTAGAAAATTCAAATTTTAGAAACGTTAGAGGAGATGTCATTAGGTATTTTATAAATAGTAACGGAATTATATAATTAATGAATAACTATAATAATATTATAACATATAAGATTATTAGAGTAAAAAATAAAGAAATTATAATAATTCATATCGGTCCTAATTTTATAATGATACTACCAACCCATTTTACATGTCATTTTTTCTCTCATAAAATTCAATTCATATATCAGAGATTATTGGCTTTGCTATCAATTTGAATGGAACTTAACCACTAGAATATACTCTCCATTATTAATTCTTATATCAGAGAATTATGAATGCAACTTATATTAGAGATTATGAATGGGTTTGCCTTATATAAATCCATGATAAAACAAATAATGCCTTCCAACTATTTGCGGTCACAATTTTTGTATGCAATATTTTTTATTATATATATTATATAATGTCATTGTTTTAGGACGTGTGTGGAGGGTTTGCTTCTCTTTTTTTTTTTTCTCATAACATTATAAACTAGAATCGCAGAGTACATCAATGATTTATGATGAGCTCAATTAATCACAAGCATTAGAAATTATGGAATCATTGAAAAGTTTAATTTCTTGAGTACAGCGAAGCAAAGTAATTAAAATATTTATAGTTTATCTTTAAAAAAATGGACTCAAAGTATAAACTAATTATAAAGGTACGTAGTTGCCTTTTTTTTTTTTTTTTTTTTTCAGATTTTGATTCGTTATTAATAGTTAAGGCAAATATTCCATACATCTCCCCTTTAGTTTGGTTTTCCCTATAACTTAGGATGTCTCTTCTTCTTGTCATTGACATATTAATCGTGATACAATATTAAATAATTAAGAACGCGATTTTAAGTGGTCCACTCCCTTGTTTGACGCGTTTCATTGTGTTCCATAAATGTATGTATGAGTGGTTTCACTATTAACGTTCACTTTAAGTTATTAGTTAGATACATTTTTTTATGATTCAATTAAATTAAGTTAAGGGTATCAACTTAAAATTAAGTTAAGATGACAACTCGCAACTAATTCATTGTTTTAGGTCGTGTATTTATGGAGGGTTTGCTATTTCATAACATTAAAAACTAGACTCCCTCTCCCAGAGGAAATCATTGATTTATTATAGTTGTTTTTTAATATAATTATTTTTAAATTCAAATAAATATATATATAATTCATAAATTATTTTTAAAAAAAAAAATATTATGCAAACTTTAATTAAATTAAATATAAAGTTGTGCGTGTATGAGCTTAAAATTATTTTAAGGTGAGATGACAAGTTGCAACTAATATTTGCTGTGGAGTCGGCCTCGACTCCCGTGCGTGTTCCGCCTGAAATGGAAGGCCGAACGTAATCGGACAAAATAGCCCTTCCGATATTTCCTCCCACCTCCACCGACGGTCTCGGTGTCAACTTCGCTCCCTCTGAGACAACCCCGTCGCTTTCGATCGGCTGTCAACCTGTCCATCAACCCCGTCGGGGATGATGGCGACATGGTCCCGGACCTACTGTTGCCCTGTTGGGTTGGGTCCCACCTACTGAAAACGGCCAGTCGGCCGCGTCCACCGCCACCTGCTCCCTCGCTGTCGACTCACTGCCGCCGCCCTCTCCTCCTTTCGGCCTCTCCGCCAGCACCCTCCGGAGTCCGGCCTCTTCCGGCCAGCCCACCTGACCGCCGGGAGACACCCGCGAAGCGCTGTGGTCCCACCGCGCATTAAAAGTTTTCATAATCGCCACCGCTGGCGATTTTGACGCGCGGTTACTATTTATGGTGGGTCCCGACGGGGACGCCCACCCACGAATCACATCCCTCCGCGCGCGCAACCCGTTAAACCTGTCTGACTGCGACACTCGCAGGTACGGACGGGCTACGCGTAGGGAACTATGATGCAGGGGGACACCCTCGGTCACAGATGGGACAGGGACACCCGCTCGCTCTTTTACATCCGCGCCAGTTAGTCCACATGAGACAATCAATCGTAGCCGTCGCAGCTATCGGTGTACCCAATCAACACGCAATTTAATTGATTTCAAAAAAATGAGCAACACCCTATAAGCTTATTACGTGCACCGCCCAGCAATCCGCCCTTACTGAGAAATACCATTACCTTACCTCTAATCACAAACACTTTGAATTGTCTTTGTTTGTGGGGTTCCACATTGTATTTAGCTTTGACTTTTTTTTTTTTTTTTTTTCAATTTATTCCTGATATCCACTTGGACCTGGCCTGCGAGAACACCAGCTGCAACACTAACAATTAGAAGCCTCACCAAATCTATATAGCATGACCAGGACGTTTGATTTGCACAATAAAAAATGTAAATCTATTTGTGGCACCTCAAACAATATTGTTGCAAGAAAATTTTACTTGTGTTACGGCAAAATATCATTGCTTCCATTTATCTATAAGATACTCCTTATAAGATTTTTGAACATTTTATTTGAACTTTTGCAAAGCAAACCTGTTGAAAAGCTATTTGGGATAATCAATCTAACCTGTTGTAAAGCTATTAGGCTAATCATACAGACAAACCTTGTGGAACAAATTATAGATTCAAACCTCACATTTATTGTATATAGAGTTTTATGATTAGTAATGGCTGAATGAGTGTAGGGATATTACTACAAAAAAAAAAACGAACAATCAGTAAGAGCTTGAAATGATTTTATTATTATTATTTGGGGGGGGGGGGGGGGGGTTATTATAGGGCTGTGAGATTAGAGTGTGAAATTTGGTGAAGATCGTTCGGACACCTAAGTGTGTTGTTTTCACATTTGTTTAACCTGAAAAAATCAGGGGAGAACTATAGAAACTTTGCGTGATAGGTATCGAAAAGTTAGGGCATACCTGATTGTCATATTTTTTGTTTTGTTTTAAAAATATGTTTTCAGATATAAAAATCTAAAAATAACAAAAATTATTTTCATTTTAAAAGACATTTATAATGAAAATAATATTTTGTGGTTTTAAACTTTTAATTTTTTATCTGAAAATAACTATCACATTTTAAAAATAAAAACAAAAACAAAAACAAGATGACCAAACATGCCTTTATGCACCTAGAAATGAATATGAATTGGTATAAAATATTTATATTTGTATTTTGCTGTAAAAACGTAAATAAAACCTTACCGGGAAATTTTTGATAAAGTAGGGAATGAGTTATGTTAAATAATAATTTGTTTAAAAAAACTATAAGAATATACAAAAATATTGTTTCCAAAATTATCCTCATAACCTCATTCTTCATCTAAAATAATATTTACATGATAAAGAATAAAATTATCCTCATAAAGAATAAAATTGATAATAGATATGATAAAGTTTTCTTTTAATCTTTTTTTTATGTGTAACTAACCACTGCTTATTTTCACCCTTTTCTTTTTCACATGTTTTTTTCTACCTCTTTGCACTTTTCCTTCTTATTCTATTTTTTTTTCATATTTTGTCATGCAAATAATAAATGTATTAATATTGAGTCGGGTGAATTAGTCGCATGGTAACACGCACAATATCACAACGTTAATATTGTGTTATGTTGTTATTCTGTTGCGAATCTGATTAGCTAAACTGATTCAATATCAGTAGTCATTAATAATAAATATTTTTATCTGTATAGTAACTTAGAGCAATATCAATTATGTAATGTATTTTTTAAAGTCATATTACATCACTGATATTGTACTGTCATATCATCATTCATGTATTGACTAATCAAGCTAAACATGTTGATTATTAATTATGTCTCATCATGTAACTATGGCTGAGTTGTACGACTAAAGTGATATTATTTTCATGGAACTTAGTATATTGTTATAGTTGGCTTGGAAAGGCAGATAAGGGTGTGGAGTTATAGTTCCTGTTTTCATGAAACATTGTATTGAACGACTGCACACAACGCCTATACAAGATGAGCTGTTTGGTAAGCGATGAAAATTAATAACTAATATGAGTTTTACTATATTCATTTTTAAAATGAAAATTCTATATAGAGGTAATGTGCATAAACACTTTTTGATTAATTTGGTTTATTTTATTTTTGAAATGGAAAGTGTTGTATTACTTTTTAAAATTTTTTAGTTTATATATATAAATATGTGTGTGCCCAGCTCAATAGGAAAGCCAACATCTCAAATTTTTAAATAAAGGCAATTAAGGAAACAATAGGCGCAAAACATTGCAGGAAACAATGAGAAACGTACACGCATGTTTCCTGCCATTGTATTTATTTATTTTTTATTTTTTCTTTTTAGACATGTAAATGTGTATGTTGTGGTGGCATTTGTGACATTTCATGTAGTGTCACTCCAAACAAATACACAAATAAAGACGAAGGAGGTGTTTGATATGATGATATTGTTTTTAAAAATAAAATTAATTTTAAAGACAATAGCTCGATGAATTTCAAACTATTTATGAATAGTGAAAATTTATTTACAATCATAGTTTTTAAAACATGGCTGAACTTTTTTGTTTTTATCGTGCAGCATGCCAAGTAATGTATGTGGATTATTATTATTATATTTTTAAAAAAAATATAGAAAAATAGTCCACGTCCTTTTTATTTAAAACAAAAACATATTTTTTATTTAAATAATACTACATGTAGGAACATTGTGTAGATAAATCGCACATAAATACCTTTATTGTCGTTAGATTGATATTAATTCTTATTATTTTTTTCATATCGATCAAACGACAAAAATGGTGTTACTATGCAAATTATTGGGCAATATATATACAAATAGACTTTTTCTTTTTACTTTAAAAAATAAGCACACATTTGCTCCATCAAACACAGTGTGTGGTTTTTTTAAATTGAGAAATCTACTATGAATTTATTTTATTTAAATATTAATATAAATTTAAAATTTATTTTTTAAAATAGGAAATCATATAATTGTTTTATGTTCTAAAATCTAAACTTAATTTTTAAAATGTAAAGTCATTTCACATATACAACTCTAATATTACTATTCAGCTTACTTTTATTTCTATTAAAAATATTATTTTTTAATATTGAATGGAATATATTTTAATTAAAATATTTAATATTTAAACGCGAGAAAAGATGAGACACCAAAAAATAAAATAATATATGATGAATGAACAATTACTTTTCATTTGTAAAAGGTTATTGTAGTGTTTTTTACATTTGAAGAATTTATTGAAGAATGAATTTGAAATTTAATTTTCTATGTATGAATAATATAGGGCTTCTTAAAATTATTATTATAACATTTGTAACACTATTCTCTATTTTTTCAACACGTATAGAGTTTTTATATGTATAAAGTCATTTGACAACTTTAATTATAAAATAACTCTTTATTTTATCTTTATTATTGTTAAAATATTTTTTATTTTATTTTTTATTCTCTTTATTAATATATGTGACGAGATAATAAATGTAAGTAGATAAAAAATAATATTATATATTATAATAAATAAATAGTTATTCTTCACACATAAAAGTAAATGGATATAGCATGACTTGAATATAGAAATGAAAATAGCAAATGTATTGGATAAATCCTATTGGTTGAGTTAGATTTATTTTCAAAATGAAATTATTTTAAAAACTATGAACACATAAATCTATACCCCTTGTAAATATTTTTAATTTATTCAAATTTATTATTTTAAAATTAATTGTATCTTTAAAAATAATATTATATTATTTTAAAAAATATAATAGATAGCTTTGAAGATGCGTGCCACTTAGTGGACTATATACTTCATACCGGCTACGTACTCACACGAAAAGGCCATCATTATGGCGTTGATGACAAGAAAACGAAAGTGAAAGGCAGCGACTTTGAATGGGTTGGATTAGGTTGTCGAGGATTATGGATGATAATAAATAAGGACAGCTCAACAACATCACAATCTTTGAGAATAATGAACGCACTGTAAGTGTTTTGCACATCGTGATCTTGACTATTTTCAGGCTTTACAGAGTGTCATGATCAATACTTAGTTGTCCGCAAATTAATTAATCACACCCACACACATATATATGTATATATATACATATACATGTGTATATCATCAAATAACTTCATAAATTTGTTATCTGATCTCCGATGAGCACCCTTTTTAAAAATTCCCTACATAAACAAAGGAATTCAAAAGGCCATAATTCCATTTTTGGGTAGATTTCTGTGAGACTGCGAAAATTATGAAAGAACAATAAATCCATTATAAAAAAAATAATACATATATATATCTCTTATTTTAAATTCTATTTATTTGTTTTAATGAATTATATACCTATTATAACTAAAATTTTACTGGCGAACCATGTGAATATAGAACAAATATCTCGATTGGTAAAACAAACATTTTATGTCTTGTAAGAGATTTCAAATTTGATTTTCGTTGCGAGCGTTAAAAAGTTTCCTATGAAATTGTCTCAGCTGCTTTCGCCCGTTACAGAGCAGCACCATTACACCATACCACCACCATAGTTCTAATCCATATGGTGATGTTGTTCTCTGCCCGGTCTAGATCGATCAAGACACCACGTACCTCTGCCAAACAACTCCACTGTAATTGTCCTTCATCACCTCGATCGTGCCACCATCCCTACAATGCCACTCGTCTGGTCATTGTTGTCATCACCCAACACGTGAACCAGGTAAACACTTCCTGGCCTCATTTCTCTGTCTCTCTCTCGGTGGTGGTTGATTTACCCAATCTAGGTTGATGCACGTACGACGGTCGAAGGCAAAGAATCAACCCACCCCCAATACCGACAATTCGCCCGATCTCGAATGATTCTAGCTGTGAATTTATTTTTTTTTAGGCAAAGAGAATGACTCAAAAACGAGAAAATAAATGAATCTTTTTTTCTTTTCTTTTACGTGTACTTAGTTATGATATTAGTGATTTAAGTTTTAAAATTAATAAATGTTTCAATGGGAAGGGCCGTTTGATTTATATTTTTATTAAAGTTACTATTTATATCTCGAGGTCAAAATTTCCGCTTCTCTAAAACATAAGAAATTTGTTTTATGAGGATACAATATTACTATTTTTTTTTTTTTTTTTCCCAATCCCCCACCCCCCTTATGAGGTGAATTATAAATTTTAGTTTTTTATTTTTTTCAAAAACTTTAGGCTCTCGTGTCACGACAATCCAACTCTCTCCCTTCCCCCCCCCCCCCCACCTTAGCCCAGGCCTGCTTCAGCCGCCCTCAAGGGCCTCCCCAACCCCATGCCCCCCGGGGCCCCCCCCCCCCCCCCCCACCCCACCACCCTCTCCCCTTCATGGCAACCCTGACCCCCCCCCCCCCCCCCCGGGGCCCCCCCCCCCCCCCCCCCCCCCCCCCCACTCAGCCCTTGCCCTTGCTCGCGCAAAATTGTCCTTTTAATATTCCACACCTTTTGATATTAATTAAATTTCTGCTTAATGAAACTGAGGAAATAGTTGGTCTATTAAAACGCCCAGAGGCAACAAATCTAAACAATATAAGTTGATGGCCATGTGTGCGGGTTCCTAAAGTACCCATATTAATTACAAAAACCACAGTAACAAATAAAAAAAAATTGTTTTTTGGGTTTTAAACGTATAATGATATTATTGTCCACATGATTAATTAAAGTTGAAATTGATATAAAACTAGTTAAGTTCGATTCTTTGGTTTGCTCTATATATTAATTAACTTAACCTCACCTAGTATTTTGAAGATTAAATATAGTTACTATCAATTTTACTGAAATATTACACCATCCATAGATTCTCAAACTATGTATCTTCAAATAAGGAATACTTGTTTCTTACATATTGCAGACATATGTGGGAGATATAATTTTGGTGTTTTAAACTGGTTTTAAGAAACACTTTATATATCGTCATTATGATCAAATTTGATTTCTGTTTCCTTAATTATCAGACAATATTAGCTATAGAATTGAAAAATAAATGCGTAGTACATAAACTTTATTTTTATATTTTAATATAAATCATTGAATATGAAATCTCAAGGGTACTGAATAAAAGTGGTTTTCATTTTGCACTAACGTAAAAAAGTCTAATATAATATTTTTGACAGTATTAAAACTAAGTAGATTTCTTCAATGCATTTTTTTTTAAATATGCACAATACTTTTAATTAAAAGTCAGAAATTTTAGCACGTGTTTTTGTGTTGTCTTATACGTATATTTCTTTCAACTTGGGTTTCTCTATCTTGGATCTTGGATTGGAGATTGTGTTTAGGGGTTTGAATGTTGATGATGTGACCGTTGGGTGATTCAGCTTGACCCCAAATGCTCCGATGTGAGAGTGAGACTCCCAGTAAAAATAGATAGAAGACAATGGGATCATGCAGCCGTATTTCGTTGCATAAAATCAGGTTCTGTACGTATGAGAGGGAGTCCTAATTCATATGCTAATAAATAAATAAATAAATAAATAAATAAATAAATAAATAAATAAATAAACTTTGCAATTGCATGCATGTATGTTCATATTTCAGTTTCTTCTAACAATGGGTACACATTGCTTTATTTATTCACGGCGCATTATAATAATTTCATTTTATTTCGAATATCTCAGTTTAAAAATTAATGAAATAATAGGGAATATTAATATATTATGTCAAAAATGAAAAATCTGTAAATATAATATCTGTTAATATATATATTTAAAAATATAATTCCTGAATGAATTGGATAACAAAATAAAGTTTTAATTTTTTTTGATTCTTTATTTGAATTTCATTTGGCGTTTTTTTAATTATAATTTCATAATCCATTCTGACACAACTAATCAGTCAACAATTAATTTCTTCAACCCAGTAAGTTTTTCAAATGATTTCCTATAAATTGATCCAATAAAGCAAACTCTGTCAGATGCGAAGTCTTTAATGAAATTCAGTATCCTTCAATTTTCGCAAACATTTTTTTTTCTTTTTTTTTTTATGGGAGTGAAGTTTATGTTTGTTTGTTTGTTTGTTTGATATTAAATATTAATGGGTCTTTTTTTAATGGATCTGTACAATACGATCTTGCTTTCAAACCAAGGTTGGTTTGCTCAGATGACTGATCCAGCGAGCGACCAACAGACAAACAATTGACCCCATGGAACATTAACTAACGAAAAAAAGATATATGATGTACGAGCACAATTACAAAGCCACTCTTGGCGATACAACAACAACACCAGACCATACCAAGAGCAGCGTCGGTACGAGGAGCGACCGGGGTGGAGATGCAGCACTCTGTTGGTTGCGATGTTGTTGGATCTGAAGATGGAGGTACGATCTGGTATGGAGGGGGCTATGATTTCGTTGGTCCACGTTTTTACTGGGTTTGTGGGTTCTCTCTGCTATGGACACAACTCAGAGGCTCTCTCTGACGTTGGTTCTCACTCGGGGCGTGATCGATCCATCGCCAGGGGTGGGATGTGAAGTCTGGTGATGTTGGTGTTGCGCGCCAACTGTTCGACGAAATGCCTGAGAGGAAATGGTGTATGCAAAATCTGTGAAGGTGTTTGAGTTATGTTGAAAGTTAATATATTTTTTACTTAGTTGTGATCATTTTTTTTAAAAAAATCAATCTGCATTTAGATTTAAATAACATCGTCATCTTACATCAAATAGATTTCAAATCTTACAATTTCAATTGATCAATCAAATAACTGTACTTGTGTATATTATTGTTATTATTATTATTATTATTATTATAGGGAGGTGTGCTATCATGCGCATAGGGTGGCGGTGAGCTGTACAAGTGACCAAACCAATGGTACCAAAAGAAACACTCGATTATACACATTCCCAGTTGTCGAAACAATACAATATATCCAAAACCTGTTGCTTCTAACGTAAGTGTCAGGTTCAGATTTTCTGGTTACTCTTTCGATTCCAACTCACGAGACATAATATTTATTATTAAAAAAATTTTAAATTACCTTAAATAATAATTAAAATAAAATTTTATGTCATCACTTCACTGCCCCCCCCTCCCACCCCCCCCAAAAAGAATAAATAAATAACAAAGATGAAACAAAGATTGAGACTGTGACTGGGAGTGGGAGTCTGGGAGGGGAGCCTCTTGGCGGCTGGCGCACGTTAAATTTGTCAATTGACAGCGAAACGTGTTGGGGTTTGCTTTCATTCATTTATACATTTAATTATTTATTAAAATATATAAACAAATAAAAAATTTTTTTTTTTTTTCGTTTTGTGTTGGAGAAGTTAAATTTAAATAAATAAATAAAAAAAAAACACACACGTTAAATGAAACTTGTTGCTTTCCCATTTTGATCTGATTACAACGCCATAGATAGCCGATACAGGTTTGGTTTGGACGCCTTTGCCTTTAGAGTGCGAACACCTTAACACACTCCCTTGCGGTCCCATTTTTGTTTTCTTAGCACCCACCACCACACCACCACCATCATTCACCACCACCACCACCACCACCGCCACTCCATAACAATCTCTTCTCTCTCTCTCTCTCTCTCTCTCTCTCTCTCTCTCTCTCTCTCTCTCCACACACACACACACACACACACTCTCTCTCTCTCTCTCTCTCTCTCTCTCTCTCATATATATATATATATATATCATTCATTTGACAATTTAATTACCGATAGAAACTATACGGTGTGTGTGTGTGTTGTTGCTGCTGCTGTTGTTGTTATCGGCGGCAGAGAACAACCGCTGCATCGAAAATTTTATTGCTCGCTCGGTTAAAAACACATAGAAAAAAAGCTGCATTACACTCGGTGAGTCGATTTGTGTGGCTTTGGTTTTTCTACTGCAGATTGCTTCTATCTTGGGCCAAGAATAATTTTGGGTATTCACTTTTCCTCCGACACCATCGTGCTGTTGCTGTTTCTGCTGCTTGTTATGTGTTGTGTGGATTAAAGAATCTCATTTGTGTCTCGATTTTTGGGTTATTCGATTCGTCCAGTATATATATGTGTGTGTGTGTGTTTCTATATTTACCCAGGATTAGATCTTATGCATAAAGCAAATCTTATCCAATGTGTGCGTACTAAAATTTATTGCGATCCGTTTGATTCGGAGGCTGGAACTTTAGGCTTATTCCGATTTTATTTTATTTTATTTTATTTGTTTCCGAAAAGCATAAAGCAGAAGCTTGTATGATATGCTTGGTTTGGGGTTAATTTAATTAATCTTCACATTTGCAATTTTTTGTTTGTTTGTTTGTTTGTTTTTTAATCCCTCGTGAGTGATGGATCATTTTAGTGTGGAGCGAGCCACCCTCTCCTTTCCTCTCCTCTCCTCTGTGTGTTTGTTGTTCGTTGCTCATACATGTTCTCGTCTCGTGTCCTCCCCAGTTCGTGTTGCGTTCCTGTAATTCATTGATTTGCTGGGTCTCGCCGCCGCGCGAAAGCCCAGATGGATCGAAAGACTTGGCCATGGAAAAAGAAATCATCTGATAAGGCCGTGGCAGCTGATAAAGTAGCTGCTGCTGCTTCAGAGACTGCTGGGGCATCCTTGGGAGATCAGGTAATACATTATTCTACTATCATTGTCTGTCTCATGCATAGACTTGTAGTTCCTTGCTTTCTAATGTCTAAATCAATCACATTCTTAATGTCCGCCCTCCAATCTAGCTGACTAATCTATTTCTGGGTTTTTTTGTTTTAAATTAGCTTTACATCAAAGAGGACCAATATAACACATTTTTCACAAGTTATTGCTTAATCATATTGATGGACAAAAATTACTGCCTTATTAGTTTTTTCCTGCACTTTTGATCAGTTTGATGTTGGTTTACCCATTTCTTCTGTGGCTTACTTTGGCCAGGACAACTACAAAAAGCCCAACTATGTTCAAATCTCCATAGAGGCATATTCACATCTGACAGGGCTGGAAGATCACGTGAAAACATTCGAAGACCAAGTTAAGACACTGGAGGATCAAATTAAGGATATGGATGAAAAACTGTCAACTGCCCATTCTGAGATGACCACTAAGGATAACTTGGTGAAGCAACATGCCAAAGTTGCTGAAGAAGCTGTCTCTGGTACATTGATCGCCTTTTCCTTGTAAAACAAAATGAAATCCATGTAGTTCTGCCATAAGTACTTTTACTTCTGAACTCATTATCATTTCATTAGTTTTCTTGGAGATAAAAACATGCACGATTATATACCCTTTAGAGTATTATAAAGCATTGCTCAACATAAATAAAAAATATATGATATCTTTGTTCTGGAAATTCTTAGAAAGGACTTTCTGTTTTGTCTAGGATGGGAGAAGGCTGATGAAGAAGCTTTGGCTTTGAAAAACCATCTAGAATCTGTCACACTTTTAAAACTTACTGCTGAAGATCGGGCATCACATTTGGATGGGGCTCTTAAAGAGTGCATGCGGCAGATACGGAACTTGAAGGAGGAACATGAGCAGAAATTGCATGAAGTTGTACTCACCAAAAGCAAGCATTTGGAGAATCTCAAACTTGAGCTTCAAACCAAAATAGGCAACTTGGAGCAAGAACTTCTTCATTCCAAAGCTGAAAATGCTGTCATATCAAGGTCATTGCAGGAACGTTGTAACATGCTTATTCAGATGAGCGAAGAAAAATCACAAGCTGAAGCAGATATTGAAGTTTTGAAGGGCAATATTGAATCATGTGAAAGAGAAATAAATTCACTCAAATATGAACTTCATCTTGCTTCCAAGGAACTTGAAATTCGTAACGAGGAAAATAAAATGAGTATAAAGTCTGCAGAGGTTGCCAGCAAGCAGCATTTGGAGGGTGTTAAGAAAATAACCAAGCTCGAAGCAGAGTGCCAAAGGTTGCGTGGCCTTGTGCGCAAGAAGTTACCTGGTCCTGCTGCATTGGCTCAAATGAAGCTAGAGGTGGAGAGTTTAGGCGGGGATTCCAGAGAAACACGAATAAAAAAGTCGCCTGGTAGGTCTCCACATGGATACATGTCTCCTTTGCCTGACTTTTCCCTTGAAGATGTACAGAGATGTCATAAAGAGAATGAGATTCTCACCGAACGAATATTGGCAATGGAGGAAGAAACAAAGATGCTGAAAGAAGCTTTAGCCGCACGTAACGGTGAATTGCAGGCTTCAAGGAATATCTCTGCAAAGACAGCTAGCAGAATTCAAAGTTTGGAGATGCAACTGCAAAATAATAAACAGCAAAAGGTTTCTCCAAAATCTATTGCTCAGACCCCAATCGAAGTTTATTCAAGTCAGAATGGCAGCAATCCACCAAGTTTGACCTCCGTGTCTGAAGATGGCAATGATGATGGTGCAAGTTGCGGGGAGTCTTGGGCTATTACCTCGATCTCTGAGCTCTCCCAATTCAATAAGGAAAAGAACATTGAAAAACCTAAAAAAGTTGTCAATGTAAACCATTTGGAATTCATGGATGATTTCCTGGAGATGGAGAAGTTAGCAAACTTGCCAAATGATTCAAATGGTGGTATGACAGTTTCAAATATTTCAAATCCCGAAGAAGGTGAAAGTGAAACTCTGAATTATGATACTTCAGTAGAAAGTGGTACTGGAAAAGATCTTCTGGCTGAACCACCACATCAATTGGTTCCCCTGGCGATTCCGCTATCTTCTACTATGGACCCTTCAGCACCTATACAGCCATTGGAGAGGCTGCAGTCAAGAATCTCTATGGTATTTGAGTCCAAGGACACTGATTTGGCGAAAATTTTGGAGGATATAAAACGTATTGTGGAGGAAACACAATATAATTCGCAGCAACAGACTGTGAATTGCGTTTTTAAGGAAATACACTGTCCTGATAGTACATGTGATAAGCAGGTTTGCCCTGAGGGTGATGAGGGGGCACCAGAAAAGGAGATTTCTTTGCAGGGCATTAAACAAGGGACAGAATCTCTGCATGTCATGAGCAAAGAACTGGCGATTGCCATTTCACACATTCATGACTTTTTACTGTTTTTGGAGAAAGAAGGTACGAAATTTCTGAGCACATCTCGTGATGGTGGATTGAAACAAAAGATTGAAGAGTTCTCAGCCACAACAAATAAAGTTTTGTGCTGTAAAATGAGTCTAGTTGATTTTGTTCATGAACTTTCACATGTTTTGGCTGAAACCAGTGAACTTGGCTATAATGCTGTGGGATATAGGGGTAATGAAGTAGAAGCTAATGGTTTTGATTGTGTAGACAAAGTTGTTTTACCTGAAAATAAGGAAGTCTGGGATTTGGTGGGGGAGAGAGATGCCGAAGGTGTTCAGCATATTTCTGATTCCACTTCTGACCCTGGGGTGCCCCATAGTGATTTAGTGATTGGTTCCAAATCAAGTGGCACATTATGCCAATGCTCGTTTGAGGAAGTTGAACAAATAAAGTCAGAGAAAGAAAAATTGCTGTTGGATCTGAAGAGATGTACTGAAGATCTGGAGTGCACAAAATCTGAGTTACAGGAAAAGGGGCAGCTTCTTGTTGATGTTAAGTCACAGTTGGCATCTGCTCAGAAGACAAATAGCCTAGCAGAGACACAACTTAAATGTATGGCAGAGTCATACAAGTCACTGGAAAATCGAGCGGAGGAGTTAGAGACAGAAGTGAATCTTCTTAGAGTTAAAACAGAAAATTTGGAGAATGAGCTTCAAGAGGAAAAAAAGTGTCATCAAAATGCTTTGGAAAAGTGGGAGAATCTTCAAGAGAAATTAAAAAGGTCAGTATTTATAATTTTCTGTTCATATTGGGTTAATGCTTGAATTTTCTGTAAAATTAGAGGGCTTCATCCCATCTTATAACTTTTTTGGCTTGGCTAGTGGTTCGGTCCTGTTAACTAAGACATGCTGAAATTCTCATTCGTAACTTTCTGCCTTAGAATTTTTAATGTTTTATGATTGTTATATCATCCCTAATTCTTGCATGCACTGTTTTTGCAAGGAATGAGAGCTGTGCAGATGCTAATCTAGACCCCAAAACCAAGCAGGTAAAAGAATGAAATTATGAAATGCTTATGTCGCTCAAATTAGAGTTTCCTAAACTGGCTTTTGATTTCCTTGTATACCCAAACATGCATACATGTGAAAGTTATAATGTTGGCTAGAGAAAATGAACTGGGCCTGAGAATCGCAATTGAGTGTGCTCTTACATGGCATGCAATGTGTGGGTTTTATACATTTTCAGGACGATGTGCCAAATTATAGCGTGTTGAATCTAGATTATGACGCTCTGGAATGTTCTTTTTCTGTTGATGGCATGACTTATTGTTTCGATTGCCATTTAAAATGTTGCTCGTTTTTTTTTTTTAAATTGTAAGTTGGATACCATTGTTAAGACCAGAGTATTAGGTTGCATCCGGTTGCTCCTTTGTAAAATGAATGTGTACTTTTGGACTGCATGTTGCAATTTCTGACACTTTTTGCATGTATTTGTCTGCCAACATAGTCTGTGTGCGTAATTAAGACATGTTCTTTTATGTTAGTTCTGTCTGCAGAATGCCGTGCACCTATATTTCACAATTCACATTCCCATTTTTTGGACACTTGGCGAAAATCCCCATATGCAGTGTTCAGATAGCTTGTTCAGTTGTATGTTCTTCTGCTCAAAATTCATTAAAACAGAGTTAACTAAAATTTGGAACTGTTTTTGTCATCACAGGACATAGAGTTGGCAGCAGCCACAGAGAAGCTGGCAGAGTGTCAAGAGACTATCTTCCTTCTTGGCAAGCAGTTGAATGCTCTATGTCCTCAGAGAGAAGCGGCAGTTGGTTCTTACAGTGAAAGAAGTCAAAGAGGTGAAAACATCCCTGAGGACGGAGCAGCTGCTGGCAACCTGAACTTGGAAGACCTCCATCAAATTGAGAGGACAAATTCTGCTGCTTCTGCTAATGTTGAAAGGGTTGGTAATGAATCTCCACTGGACCATTACAATGCCCCATCTAGCATGCCGGAAACTAACTCAAACGTAGTCTTGAGATCAACAGTCAGTCCCCAGCGCTCCCAAAAGGATCGGCCTCTCATGCCAAGCCTCTCTTCTTCTTCATCCTGTCCAACACCAGAGAAACATTCCCGAAGCTTCAGCAGATTCTTTTCCCCAAAGGGAAGGAGCAGCCATTAGGCTTGCTGCTGTGTTTCCATTATCAAGAATCAGTAAAGACGAAGCTCCAGGTTTGAGTAAATGGCATTTTCAACCAGCCTCTGGGAACATATTCTTCCTAGTTTTTAAACTGTTATTTTCACTCCTGCTTTGAAGTCATTTTGCCAAGGGATGGGATGATGTTTTATGGTCAAAAGATTTCAGGGAAACAAAGCCGTGTATTAGAGATTGAAGTTAGGCGTGGTGTTGTCCTTTTCTCTGTTTCATTTTGCCTCTTTGTTAGAGATGGGTGTATATGTCCTGTTGATTGTGTTTATTCTCCTTCTGCTATTCTTAATTCAGTACATTAATGTGACAGAACTTCTTGTAGAATATACAGAAACTTTATATTTTGTATGCGTTCTGTTGTTTCGTTGCCCTTTTTTTTTTTTTTTGGAAAGCATGTTTCGCAGCATATTGAGAGACTCATTGTAAACTTAAATGAAAAATACTAATGATTTGTTTGTGCCAATGAACACGTAAAAGCCTTTAATATAGTAGGTACACGCTCTGTTTCATCCAATCATGATCCATTCACATAGAGGTGCGTAAAACTTTCTGTTGTTAAAACAATACAAATTTAAAAGTAATTTCATATAGAAGAGTCAAAAAGAAAATGACACCGTAGTAAAAAAACAAAAACCTTCAATATGCAAGAGCCGGATTCGTGCCACCAAGAGAAAAGAAGAATATATAAATCCTTAGCTAGAGCATCTCTAATTTCACTAACTACTCTCTCCAACTGGCTCTCGAAAATGCTAATGGCCGCGGGCATCAATTACATCCACCGCAATGGCCTCGACCTGAAATTTGTGCATATTGCCCAACAACATAAATTACATAATGTTACTTGGCCTTTATATGTGTGTGTGTGTGTGTATATATATATATATATATATATATATATATATATATATATATATATATATCAAATTGTAATTTCTAAACTTGTTGCTTCATGTATGCCAATACCAGTGGAATAGTCTTCATCTTACACTGGCCTGCCCTGGGCTTTTGCAGCCCAAGACGATTGATTGAGGCTCCTAATTTATGGGATCCCCCCAAAAAAATATATTAGGATAATTCGGTCTCCCACGTCTCACTCATACCTTTTTGGAGTCGCATTCGTCCGCCTCACCTTATGCAAATCTTATTGCCGAGTCAGCCCTCCCTCCGCCGAGTTTGCCTCCGACAACTCCAGTCTCCTAGGCGGCCAGATCCCAGATGGCCAGACTCACTGTCGAGTTCCCCTCTCCCTCTGGCCCTCCTTCTACCGAGTCTGCCTCCAGCAACTCCACAGTCTCCTAGGTGGCCAGATCCCAGACGGCTAGAGTCACTATTGAGTTTCCCTCTCCCTCTGGCCCTCCTTCCATCGAGTCTGCCTCTGGCAACTCCCTAGTCCGTCAGGCGGCCAGATCCCAGATGGCCAAACTCACCGCCGAGTCCCCCTCTCCCTCTGGCCCTCCTTCCACTGAGTCTGCCTCCGGTAACTCCACAGTCTCCTAGGCGGCCAGATCCCAGACGGCTGGACTCACCACTGAGTCCCCCTCTCCCTCTGGCCCTCCCTCCACCGAGTTTGCCTCTGGCAACTCTCCAGTCCCCGAGCGGCCTGGGCAGCCAGATCACATACGGATAGACTCCCAGACCCAGTGACCCAGACGGCTAGTCCCCCTCTAGCCCTCCCTCCGCCGAGTCTGCCTCCGGCATTCTGGCAACTGCTCAGACGGGCGGCCAGATCCCAGACTCCGCATAGTTTGGTAATGCTGTATTTAGAAAAGTTTAGTTGTATTGAAAAAATAAGAAAATGAGAGTATATAATTTAACCTGATCTTGCATTATAATTAATTTTGCAGATCAAATTTATTGTATTGTAACATGAACATATTACTCTTATGTGTGTGTCTATAAGCTTGTTATTAAGAAAAAATTTGTTCGCAAATGAAGGGTTATTTAAACTTTAATATACAAATCACCCTTAGACAATTACCAATCCTTTTGGCCATAAGTTTCCTCCTATGGCTCTGATGTACACAGTACACTGGAGTTCATTATCAGATATACTTTCTTTGAGTGAATGAGAGTTTTGAATAAATAAATTTAAGAAATCACTGCAACATGTTAAACGTGTATGTATCTTATACACTACTATTTAGGTGAACTACCCATTTGGTGTAGTTTGTTTTTTTTTCAAAAATTTCACTTCCCCCAATAGCATTATCCTCTTTTTTTTTTTTGGGTGTTTTCCTTTTCCCCAAAATTACTCATTTTGCATGTGCGGAGGGCCGGAGGCGTATATAGGTAGGGCGTCAGAGAGTTTTTAACCCCAATAATTGAACGTGAAATATACTTGACTATCTCTTATTTTCTCCTTATGGTATGTATGGAATCACAATCAGTCAATCACGTAGCTGCCTAAAGGCATCGGTACGGAATTGTGGTGGTGTATGGTGTCTACTGTGGATATGGACCGGTAGGCAAAGGTGCACGTACAGTCGTCTTTGGGCCCATTATGTAAAATACTATATATATATATATATTAGCAGGCAGCAGCGCATTGATGTAGCATGTTAAAAATGTTTATAAATTAATGTTGTTTTCCACAGTTTGCACTTTGCATTTTGGTTGTCGAGGCCTACGTGCTCCACGCATTTTGTCAAATCTCTTAGCTGCAAACAATTAATGCATCACACCCGAAATCGATTTTAAAGTTACTATATTATAGCAGAAAATTGATATCCTGCCTAGAAAGGTAAGGAAGAAAAAAATGATATATAGCCAAGAAAGGAGGGTAGCTGCTGCAGGTGGCCGGGGGCTAATTCGAGTCGATCGCGTGATGTGTCCTGAAAATGAGGCCGTCTAGGCGGCCTCAGACAGGCCCACCGCACATGACCCTGCCCCGTAGGAGGTTGACGGGGTCTAGTGTGGGGATGGAAATCACGTGATCCAAGAACCAGAAAGAAGCAAAAGCGCGCAATATAGTGGTGCATCAGGATGACAGTATCAGTATATACATACACGAGGAGGATCGGAGGAGGGCCTACAGATGCAATATATTAATGCTTTTTCGTTTATATGGGACATCACATCACATCACATATCATGAATGATATGAGAATCCAAATTAGCGGTTCTTCTGCCCCAACCAACCCAACCAGGCGGTTAAAAAACTTACGGACGCGGTCATTCATCACACAGCCTCTGCGTCTTTGTCTGCGATAATAACTAATTAATGGGCTGTGGATATCCATAGCTTTTCCTTGTCTGTGCTTGTCTTTGTTGCAACTACGTTTCCTGTATATTGATGGTCCCAGTTGGGCAACCAAAAAAAACAAAAAACAACAACAAAGGGCCCAGTTTTTGAATGCTTTCTGGAAGCTGCAGCCTGCACACAAAACAAAATGGTTCCCCTAATCTTCACTGTCTGGCAGTTGGTTTGCTTCTTATAATTAGCTAGCTTCGTAATTTACCCAACACATCCCAATTATAACTTGACTTAACTTCACTGCTATTGCTAGCGAGTAGCAGTTAGCTAGCATCCCGCATGCACAGAGAAGAAGAAAAGCAGTACAGAATCGTGTAGTTGCCCGTCATATAACTTGACTAAAGTGAACCTAATATTGCTATTGCTAGCAATATATGTGGTTTATAATATAGCTAGGCTGGCGGTTGAGCCTCTATATGTCAATGTCTTTGAACAATGGTATTGTGTCTTGTCATCCCACGTCACATTTGACACTCTCTCGGCGTTAATTTATTAGATATCTTGCTGTGGCGGCTTCAAATAACATTGAAGACCACTACCTCTGTTATTGCCACTGTAGATCAACACAAACCTTATTACAAGTCCGCGGGTGTCTCCTGACAACTCTGTTAAATAGATTGCCATATTTACAAGAATGGGTATATAAATTATTAGAACTAATTCATGATAAATCGACCTAGCTAGTGATACCTCTGTTGAAACATACTTCACACAGTTGAAATCACTATGGCATGAGTTAGCTTCATTTTCATCTGTTCCACATCGCACATGCGGTGCCCTGATCAAGTAATTAATTAATGAACAAGGTAGATAGTCATACGATATCTTCTTGGGTTGAATGATACATTCTCATCTGCCAGTGGAAACATTCAATTGAATCACTCTGTGCTGCCCAGTGGTAACATGATTTTCTAAGAAGAAAGGTAACTATATATGCATCACAAATCACCATCATGTCCATGAAGGGATTTACACAAGGGCCAGGGAATTTTGGAACAAAGGGTTCTAATTCACACAACACTGGTACGTAGTTCACAATTAATGTCACAGGCACAGTCCCAATCGTTAACGTTTTCAGAATTCTTCTTACTCCAAGGGCTCTTCTTTTAAATCCCAGACTTTTAATTTCAACGATCTACTAACCCATAATGACATACGAATTAAGACCATTTTGTACCTGCGGTGAAAACTTAAGATAATTTACTGACCAATGCTACTGACAGAATGTGCTACCCACTGAGTGTTGGCTGATCCTCCACCACAACAAAAGTTAGATAAAAAAACTGGGAAAATAAATGTGCTATCATTTTGTAGGTACACGCTACAGTGATCACTCACACGCTATTTTCGTCGTGTGACTTCTTATCTCCTACTATTTTCTTAAATCCAACTCTCATATGCCCTGCTTCTCTACGAGACCATGTTATTTTGTGGGTTTCCTCCCATCTTTTATTCTATTAACTTATTTAACTGAGCATCGATACGACAATGAGTAGTAAGAAAGTAAATTTTTTATCTAGCTGACACAAGGTTTATCACTTTCGACACTAACACTACAATAAATTTTTTTTACAAAGTTAGAACTAGATCCGACAAATTCAAGTTTAAGTGTTCTAAAAAACCTTAGATTTAAATCTGAAAAACAAATAATGAATAGAAACAAAGAAAAAACCAAAATTTAAATATCGAAAACAAAAAGCATTAAAAAGCAAAAAAAAAAAAACGTATAGAAAACATGAGGGTGCATGGGAGATAGAGGTGATACAAAACTAATTAATTTGGATATCTTAGAAATCCATAACCTATACTTATGTTAGCATATGTTAGAAATCTATATCGACTTCAACCTTATGATTTAAAATATATTTTAAAATTATACGAGCTAATATCTTAAAAATCTAAAGTGAAAGATAATTTGACATGTAAGCAGATTATGTGTCTTGACCTTATCCAACAAATGTTATTAGAGTTTGATTGTTCCTGTAAGATATTACATAATGTTTAAAGTTTTTTAACAGAATATGATCAAAAAGTATTGTCCCAATAAATATAGTGATATTTGAATAGAAAGATATCCCTAGAATATCAAATTAATATAATCTTTTTTCAAGATGTCAGATTAAGATGGGAAGCTGCAAGAAAAATTCCAAAGTTAACATTTCCATTGCAACCTAATTCTATAGGTATGTTTAGGCCTATTAAGTGTGATAAAATTCATGAAATAATTTGTCCTACAGAGAAGTTAAAATTGTGTGAACCCAATAGTTTTATATTTGAGATAAAAAAAATCTTTTTTTAAAGTTGTCTAATGATTTTATAACATTTTACTCTTTATGAAATTATTTTAAAAAATAAATAAAACATTTTCTAAAATGTTATAATATAATCAAACAGTGAATAATTGAAAAACATAATCTAATTTTTTTAAATGTAACTTATTTTTCGCAGAACAAACGCAATTCTAATTTGGAACGAACATATGGTCATATTGTTGATGTGTTACCTCAAATTTATTTTATTATTCTTACATGTTTGATTAATTTAGGTTATTAATAATTTGAATTTATTTAAATAATAGAATTAATTTATCCCACATGGCCAACTATTACCCGCCAACAGTCTGGGAAAAAAATTCCCCAAAAACGTTGTCTGAGGGGATCACTACTTTAATAAAGAAACTTTGCCTAAATAATGTTAGGTTAAATCCAAGTACTTGTTGGGTATGTCATTATTTTCTTTACCCCCAACCTTTACATTTGATGTTTTCTATTAGAGGGATGATACGAATATATATGCTTTTGCGTAGGTTTTTCGAGCATATTTGATGTATAATATTTTTTTATTTGAACAAATTATGAGTAGAGTCTAATCAAATCATTAACTAAGAAAATAATGACATGTAAGTGTAAGCGGAAAAATCTAGACAAAAAACTTACATAAAAAATTTAGTTAATTTATTGATGTACTATTAATGTATAGAAAATTCTACTGGCACGTATGCATCGTCAGCATGTGGCAAGCCAAATCTTTGTATGTGTGTGTGTGTATATATATATATATATATGTAGTTTTTTTAAAAGGAAAAGTTTATATTCGTTATGTGGCACCACATGATTTTTGAGCATAATGCCATGTTGTATACAAGCTCCAATGTGGGGTTTGCGTGGAGGACTTGTAATTATTACTTTTTAAAAAAAAATTAAAAATTTATTTTGTGGAAATTTTCATGTACACCTAAATTTGTTTGTATTTTAGTGATTCAATAATTTTTCATGGACAGATTTAATAAAATACTGTAATATTAGATAATGTACATATAAATTTACGTAAAAAAGACTTATACGTAATTTTTTTCTTTTTAAAAAATATCTACCGGAGTACTTGTTTGTACCTGTCTTTTTAAATTGAGATAGTAATGAAAAGATCACGGGTAGCCACGTTTCACGAAAAATAAAATAATAAACTAAATCTTCTGCTATAGGGTTCGAAACTAAGCTTACAAATTAATTTTTTTAAAGGAGTGGGCGGTAGGTATAATGATCTTCGCCCTCACTCACTTGTTATAAGGTCCGTATCGTGGTGAGATGTGTACCATATAATATGGGATAGGGTGCATATAAATATGGGGACGATCCCCATATTTATATTTAAATCTCACTTAGCTCGTTTTTAAGAATTGAAAACAAAAACATAAAGATAGCTCTCGTTTTTATGTGTGTGTAAAATGAAAAGTTTTCTTTACCTTGTATGCGTAAAGTAAATATGCACCACGAACGCATTTTGTCATCATTTTTTCTATTAATTAAATAAACAAATCGGGCATAACACTCACTCACTCACTCACTCATGTCTTCAGCTACACGAACCCTATATTTGGTTGTTATGGAAAAACTATAGAAAACCGGCTCGGTGTGATAAATAGGTAGATTATCAGTTTTCCCGTGTTTGGTTGGCCAATAAACGCTACATGAAAAGGTGGAAAATGATGCTTTAACAGATAGTTTTTTCTTACGTTAAAAACGTTGAAATTTTCTATGGAAAAGGCACAGTAATGTATCGTTAGACACAATTACCCTTACCTTTTCCATGTTCGTCACATCATCAACGTTCGTCACACCACCAATAATCCTACTAAAAATGCTAGATCTGAAAACGCATGGAAGAAGGACGCCTTACATCGTCATCATCGCGTCCCGCAGGCCCCTGGCTCGGCACGCACCACAAAGCCCATCGCCGTCATCGTGTGCCACCAACAATCCCATGAATTGTAATATAAACTCGACCCCCCCCCCCGAGATATTAGATTGAAAATGCGAGAAGAAAGACGCCTCCCCTGTGCTATCGTCGCTCCCCCTGCTCCTCGACGACTTTGGATCCAGAACGTGGTTGAGAGAGGAAACCTTTTTTTATTAATTATATTCACCAATCAAGTGGCTATTAAATGATGAGATATATTCGATTACAGCAAAGCAAAAGAAATCGTATATCTTAATTCAAATTTACATTGAAATAGGGTAAAGGGTAACATTGGTATTTTATATTTTATTATTATCTTTAATTTTTTTATTTTTATCTCACTTAAATCATTAATAATAGATTTTCTATACTTTTTTCACATCAACCAAACAACTAATTTTTCTTCCCCTTTTCTTTCCACCTATTTTCTTTTCACTCTTTTTCCATATAAAATTCTTCCACCCATTTTCTATGGTATACCAAACAGAGGGAACATATGTGCAGAAAATAAGCAATCTGCAGTGATTTTAGGTTCCTTTGCGTTTGAGGAATGGAAGGCCCTCAAAATATGGGATGGTGCTAGAAAATAAATATATAATGTGTTTTATGGTTGTTAAAGATTGGACGTGATATATATGTGTTTGCTTCGTATGTAATCCAGAATGTAACACTAAATACTAATATGATAGACGTAGCTTTTAATCACTTATATGTGATCTCAAAATATAATAAAAATATTGCAAAAAGAATAACAAAGAGAACTTAGGAAATGATTATAATTTTGTTGACATTGCTTGTTTGTTTAATTAAAGCAATTTCAAATATATGAAAATATGAATAAAAATTTGG
Source organism: Taxillus chinensis (assembly GCA_023512835.1). NCBI lineage: Eukaryota > Viridiplantae > Streptophyta > Magnoliopsida > Santalales > Loranthaceae > Taxillus > Taxillus chinensis. The sequence goes on from CM042087.1 coordinate 42,019,914, forward strand.
GGTTGTAAAATTCATATTTCTTCTGTTTTTTTTTTTCCAACATCTATCCACAAATGTTTTCAAAGTACTTTGGGGGTTGGGTTGGAGGTGGATCACAGAACACTTTGAGGCTGTGGGTGGGGCTGCGCTCTCTCTCTCTTTCTCGATTTGACGTTCTTAATTAAGGGAGAGGTGTCTTAACTAAATCACCAAAAGATCAGCCCACTTTGCCTCTGTCCCAAGCGATGACAAAGGAGAGTGTGATGCGCCCTCAATAATGCCACCCTACCTGCTGCGGCCACATAGCTATTCCGATTCTGATAGCCACACATGATTGCTCCAGCCATGTGCCTAGGTATCTATAATCTATTATCTATCCCATTCTATACTTCATTTAAATTCCAAATAATTATAATATTAGGGAATGATTATTGTTACTAATAGCGTTTAAATTGATATTATATATAGTCTAACTGATATGATATCGTCACCTTTTTTTTTTTCTTTTTTGCGTGTACCTGTCTTTGTATGTCAACTTAACAGACTTGATCACCCCCTTTAATATCATATAGATTCCCACTGCACTTTTGCCGGCCCTTTCATCGCCGCACATTTCGGCTTCAGATTTGACCATACGGCAACTGCCCTCATTCCACACATCAATCCAAGGGTCCACTGCCACGCCAGCAGCTCAACCCGCATGCACCCGCTCTGTGACATACATTGATCAGCCCCCTACCTGTGAATTGTGATCTCCTATATATTATTATAACTGTCAAGCTTTACTAAGTCTATTATTATTATTATTATTATTTTCAAAAACTTATTTTATTATTTATTTTAAATTTAAAACTTTTAAATACTTTAAAAGTATAGCATATAATTTATATTCCTACCAAATTTTATGATATTCAAAAATCTATATATAAGACTTTCAATTTATATATATAATCATTGCATTTTACTTGGTAATGTAAATTGAATATTTATATATTTTTAAATACATGAAATTTATTGGTTATATAGATTTTATTATGTTAACGTTATTTTAATATATGTATTTGAAAGTTTTAAATTTAAAGAAAATATAAAATATTTAATTTTGCAAGATGATAAGATGTAATACACAAAATTATAACAGTGAAACTTATACTCATTCGCTAGGCTTATTTGGTTGGTTGATCCAACATTTTACAACAGGAATAATAGAATATTTTTTCCAGTAATTTAATTTAATATGTTAACCCATTTGATATTTATGACCATTTGATTTTTTAGAACTTGTTTACAAGAGTTAAAATATATCACTAGAAAAGGAAAGCAAATAAATAGCTCACTAGAGTCAAATGACGTTAGCTGCAGTAATAAAATTACGAATAGTCGGCATTAAAGTATATGATCTTACAAGGGATATGTTCAATGTCATTGACCAGATAAATAATGTTCTCTTATAATGAATGTAGTACTATAAATAATAATATGACCATTTCAATATTTTGGTTGCTTTATTTTCTTTTCCTTATTTATGGTTAATGAGATAAGCATGAAGTAATTAAATGGGCGCGTTGCCCTTTTCAAGAAAATAAAAAAGAACCAGAAGAAGGGAACCAAAGAAGAAGAAGACGACGACCAACGAGAATAGTTATATATATATATATATATATATATATATATATATATATATTATAAGGTAGTCAATTAATTCCATACATGCAATTAATGTAATGTTGCTCAATTAACTTAGAATACGCTACTTCTCTTTTGAATAGTTTACGACTTACGTTACCATTGTGGATGTACTTTCAAGTTTCAAATTAACCCATTTGGTGTGATTATATACACACGCAGACACGGTATATATAGATTGAAAAGGAATGAATATTCAAAGAGACAGAAGAAACAAAGAAACAACTGTATAAGGGAGTGTAGGCAGGATTTGACTACAACGTAGATGTGAAAGATGAACCCGATGTTTAATGTTACGCATGTGAGTTTTGTCTCCTTTTCAACCCAGGTTGCGTGGTTGGTGGTCCCTTATATCTTAAATATTGGGCTTGCATTGATTTACCTACCCATTTTGATTAATTAATTAATTAATCCTCCCAGGATCTTAGAGCCGGCGATCGAGCTGTACACAACATCTTTTTTTCTTTTCTTTCTAGATTCTCATCTACGTATAGAGCATGTAATTCTCTGGTACACCCAAAAGAAATGCGAGTATGTGTTGAAATTTAATACCCAGCTCTCTGTGTGTGTGGGCAAGTGGTTGATGATATGACCCGCCGACATGGCTGATGATGAATTTGCCGGTTTGGTTCTTTTGTTTAATAATAACGAGCGACTTTCATTTTTGTTGCATATTAAAATTATGTAATTTTAATATTTTTAAAAAATATTATATGTCAAAAACAGTATAATTCTAGTGGAGAAAACATATCGAAACTACAGTTGCCGCAGAGGTCTGCCTCTTCGATTATATTACAGCTGTGTCAAAAAAAAAAAAGATTAATTATTTCTATATTTAAAACGTAAAAAACGGCTTGTTTCATTTTAACATATCATTTTGTCAAGACGTACATGTCTAAACTTAAATATAATATGCTTCACCATAATTGTCACCAAATGCATGTCTTTTTGGATTTAGGCATTATACAATGGTTGAATTTTTTTTATTTTATATTGTAAACCTCTGTTTGGTTTTTTTAATATTTTTTTGTTGTAAAATTTCAACCCTATGACTACGTAGATAAATGATTACTCCCTTCCTTTTACTATTCAATAATATATATTTTTTAAATAACTCTATTAATTAATTATGAAAGTCGGTTTGGTCGATGTGAATCAACATTTTAAAGCCTTAACACCAAAGCTTAAAGGCTTCCCATACCTTCTTTGTATATATTAATAATTATTGATATTTGTCACTATTGTAAAAGTCATACCATGTCGATCTAGGTTTAATTATGTATACACGCGCGACTTTAATGCATTGTAACGTTAGAATCTCTTATCAACGATCATTAGGGATATAATCGAACAATTTTATTCATAATACTAATTAAAAAAAAATTATAGTGGTAACAACTTAAAAATGCATTGTTATATTTGGATTTTTTTTAGAAATGTTAGATGTATAGTGTTATCTTTACGTAATTATTTTAAGTGATTGGTAGGAAATTAATGATTAGTTTTTTTTTTCTATCAACACGTATAAATAATGTGACGCCTACTATATATTACTAACGATCTTTATTTCCCCTCGACGTTTGATAAATTATACCAATAATCCTTTTCTTTTGTTACACATTAAATTGCATATCATAAGTAAGATACACACCTTATATAATCACCACAAATATTTTCCATGCAGCTCATGACTCTTTAATTTGCATGTTAAATAGCAATCACACCAATTTAATGTATTAATTACAAAGGTCACATTTGTAATCTTATACGAAATTACCATATCTCAAGGTTGCTAAGTGGGTTAATAGATACTATCGTTATTTGTTTGGTTATACCTTTTTTAGGACAAAAATTCTGAAGGCGTGAGGTTTGTATAACCCCGTATTTTGGTAACTTTTACAAATAGACTCTAATGAGTACATGTTGAAAATATTATAATGGTGATGTGACAGATGATACGACCATTTTTTTGCTGCATGTAATTGTACCGATTTGAAATTGAGGGTCATTTAGAAATTTTAGTGGAATGTTAAAATAAGAAAAAATAGAATAATAAATAAAATAATGTGAGAGAGAAGGGAAAAATTAGATATTCTTGTAGTTTCAAATGATCAAACGACTCTAGAGAGTTCTAGATAGTTCTCTCCTTCAATTCCCTCTATGTCTTCAATGTGTTTTGGAATTGTTTGATATAAAAATTTTAAAAAAACTATTGGTTAAATAGAGATTAGGTGAATGTTTTTGTTATATCCCTGTTTCTAATGGGATGGAATATTCAAATATAGGACTTCTCCTTGCCTCCAACTGAATAGTCAAATGGTGACAAACACATATAAATATGAGATATACATAACGGGTGTTATCTATATTTCTCAAGAATAAATGTTTGTGTAACTGGTTTGTGGCATCATCGCAAACTGTAGTCGATTGGATAGTTATAATTTTTTTTCTCCTCCGATGAATTGATATGCTGTCATGTCATCACAGTTATCCAAAGATTATCTAATCCCAATTGTATGTAATATTTGCTCATTTTTCAATATAAGCATACAACATAGGTATAAAAATATTTTTCCAATGATAATTAAACAATCACAATATCATACCATCAAATTTATTTGTTCATAAAAGAAAACATTTAGTTTAATACAATGGTTCATGAACCATTGTTTGAGAATAATTTTCAAATGAATAAATATCAAGTTAACAAGTTCATACATAAATGAAATAACTCTACCGGTAGCATACCACCACCAACTCCTGACAGTATCACTTGAGAAAACTGTTTAACAAGTAAGAAATAGCACAATGCTTACTAACTATCACTCCTCACAACACAACACCTCTGTTGCCAAACTTAAAGATTATTTTGCTTGTGTTCAAGCTAGTGTTCATGTGTAATAAGTATACTAAAAATACAAAATTACAATTAATAGATAATCACAAACAAATAGAAAGGCCCAACTCAACCATACAGGCCAATCAATTTAATGGCAAGGCATACCCCTCATCTAGCTTATAATCTGTCGCATCGACAAAATATATCCCTCACCTAGCTTATAATCTGAACTCATAACCAATCATATACAAGGCATATCCCTCACTCAAACTCATAGCCTATCGATCACACGCACATATCATATTTCTCGTTTGGACTCATAATTAACCAATCGTATATATAAGGCATATGCATGCTCATAGACTTTCACATACATAAACATCACCCCATATAATCACATCAGCATCATTAATGAAGCACAAATCATGATATAAGAATCATACCAACACAATAATATTTGTTAGCGGGGCGTGTTTCGTAACTACATTAGAAACTGTGCAATGTTGATTTTGTTTCTTTTTTTTTTTAAATCATCACGGGTGAATATGCGAAGGCAGACAAGTTGCATGCGGCGGTGTACATTACAACGTTCAGAGATGACTCGATCGATCCATCCAAGGAACGGTTGTGGTGCACTCTGCCGACGGGGATGGCAGGGCCGTTCAGGTATTGGACCGGCCGGTATCTTGTTGTGATCATTGGTGTATCGACGGTGGAGGTCGTTCTGCAACGATCGATTGTCACAACGCGGCAATGGGGATATTATTGCGCCGGCGGGGGTATGGACGTACAAGCGGCGCGCGCGGCGATGGTCGATCGTGGGTTCTTGGACGATGGCAGCGCTGGAGATTGGAGGTAGCAGCAGAGCTCGTGGACTGTATGTTGTTGGTGATGAAGAGGGTCGACGGATGTGAAGATTGGAGCGCGGCCATGATCATGGCTGCCGGAGGTTGCAACGGTTAAGACTTGACGGTGCCGCGGTGTGTACAAAGAGAAAGGAATGAGAGTGATGTTTAATTAATTAATAATAATAATAATAATAATAATAATAATAACGCGTTGGAGAGTAGGATGGCGTCCGTACGTACTACGTTGTTATATGTTCTAAGTTATATAGCTGGAAAGTGTCAAATTTACATTTCATAAAAAGAATAGCTGAGAAAAAACACGCTTCGGGGAATGTTCGACGACCATCGCACGACGCACGGCGCACGGCACGGACGTTCAAAACCCGTACGGTACGCATATATCGTTGAAGTTTAAGGGCATATGGGTCCAGTTCGGGTCACAATCTCAACCCGTAACGAGATGTGCGTACAATACATGGGCAAAATATTTTATTTCCAATAATTTTTAAAAATTTTGTTTTTTAACACACTACGAAAAGTCAAAAACCGTCAAGTGTACTGGGAGGAGAATTAACTTGGTCAAATTCATTTTTGTATTTGGTTTAGCAGAAAATAATGATGTGTTTTGATAAAAAAAAACTCAAATCTTAGGCTTATGATATATTTCATAGCCAAATACTAGTGTTTAGCCATATTTAATGGAGTGTAGCAAAAATCCAAATTTTGAAATTTTTTTTATGAAGAACACATAATTATTTTAAACTTATGCTATAATCCATGTTTAAATATAGTTAATAATTGTTCAAATTTAAAGATAAATTTTGGCAATATAATTTCACAGCTAAGCCTTTAAATAGGTTGACATAGTCAATAATTTGCTTGGTTCCACCGAGTTCAAGCTCAACACTATTCAATTACCGTATAAGTTCAGTTCTACTTAACCATAAATTGCATAAATCATATTATTAATCATAAATTTAATATGTATACAATTAATATAATATTAGTTAATATGATTTAAAGCATTGGTATCACTCAAATCAATTTTTAAAAAAAATGATAAAAACGAACACTTTGTGATAAATCTAAATTTTACTTTTTTTTCCATAATATCCCAAATTGAACTAAATTATCAAAATAATAATATTTTTTTTATTGTTTTGGTTAGATAGGAAAAAAGCGATAATTTTTTTGTTTAATTAACCAAGGAACAAAAATTAAAAAGGGCAGCAGCAACGCACGTAGCGTGGGTAGTGTACATGCTTCCGTGACCAAAGAGAACGTGGAGAAGGTACTGGAACTGGTGTAGAGCCTAGGTAGAAGGCGGACAAAGGAAATGTATAGTACTCCACAAAATAGACGGCTTGGCGGTGGTCCGGTGGTCTTGAAGCTCCAAGGCGTACGTGCACCGGCCACCGTGCGCGGGTCTTGTCCCAGCTCCATCCACCATGACCCTCATGGCCGGATCGAAACCCGCATTGGAGAGAGCTACACCATGGACAATGAAACTGGGCTTCACCTCAATCGAGACAACGTTCAGAAGGTTAGTCAGAGTCAGAGATCACGGTCGGCCATCAACGCTGGGCACCGTCGACGCAGGCGACTTACTAATATATTTATGATTATATTATATATTAGTTATAAAATTAATAAATAGAAAAAGCATAAATTTTCTTTTAAATTTATAATCGATATAAATTTATTTATGCTTCTAAATTAATTTGTATGAGTGACTCGTGAACTGGACTCGATTTAATTGGATTAATAATATATACCAGCACGGCTCGAGGCCTCGAGTACTCACAACTTGAGCGGCTCGTGCAGCCCACACCCTCCTCACCAACCGGTAATCAATCAGGGACATTGCACGTGCTACTTTTCCCCCCTCCGTAAAATTAGGAATCTCATTACTTGTACGTTTTAAAGGTACTGCCTTTTTTTTTTTTTTTTGATTTTCTTAATAATAATGTTGTCACACATGCATGGTAAACCGTTTACCAGAAATTTTATTTGTAAGTTTTATGTTTTGTTTTTATGTATTTGACATAACATTCGGTTTAATGATTTGATCAGGCTTTTTAACTGTATATGAATGGGTCAGAAGTAATAAAATGTAGCGTTGGTCATAATTTTAACTTCAAATAGTGATAGTAAAACGAAATTTAACGTTGATGTGTACGTGAACGTATTCTATGACCACCGAGTTGAAGTAATTGGCGTTTGCGGTTTACTGATCGAAAACTTCATATACGGCCACATATATATATAGTTAGCTCATTCTGTAAGTTTTTTTTAGAGATTAGGGTTCTTAATTTCTCCGTAACGAAAAGAATGGAAATTACATAATGTAGTTTTAAAACTCTTTAGGAAATCAGTGAATTCATTAAGTATTTGTAAGTGAAATTGTACCCCATTCGCGAACAGTAAATTATAAAGCTATAAAAATTGAGTAAATTGGTAAAAAAAAATAATAATGTGCAAAGATAATAATATGTCAACAACATTGAATTTACCCACAGGGCACAAATGATACATCTCCACACCACCGTGAGACAAATTACAGCTTCAAGAAAACAACTTCACCCATTGGATGTAGTTGAATCCATGGGTTAATATATATATATATAACGTCAAAAGTAATTAACCCCCGTATAAAATAGGACAATATATAACCCTCATATTGGGTGACAAAAAAAATAACTATCTGGAGGAAAATTAGTAAGAGAACGTACGGACCCAGCAGCAACAGCGAGCACAGAGCTTCAAGGCTTCAACCCAAGGACACCCAAAAATTGACGACGACGACCCTCAGTTTTGGTTTTTAGTATTTTGTTTTTCTTGTTTTTTTTTTTTTGGTTGGTTGGTTGGTTGGTTCATCTGACAAGGGAGGAAGTAAGAGAGAGGAACACAACTTCTTCGCAGGGAATGGTGAGGCGGCCCATGTCGTGATCGAACCCAAACTCTTCTTCGGCGAGCTGGAGCAGGCCGAGGAATTCGGGGCGGTTAAGGAAGGAGATGGGCACGACGTGTCGTGTCCGGTTCTCGCCCACGTACACCGCGAAATGTCCCTTGGGGACGTCGTAGCTACCTTGTTTGTTCCTTCCTAGGCTGGAGCACCGCTTCAGGATCTGCTTCAGAACCGCACTTTGGGGCATCTTGGCGGCTTTCATCTTTCAACACCGGAGAGGAAAGGGCATTTGAAAAAACAAACAAACAAAAGAGTAGCTAATTAACTATAGCTAGTTTGATGAAACGGCTTTGGGAAGGTATATCATTTGTTGGAGCCTTGTAAGAGGAAAACAGACGCGTTAGCTGTGTAAGTGAGAGGCAGTGGAGCGGGGGGGTTGAGGTGTATGTGACAGTAGGAGTATTTATGGCCAGACCAAAGAGGAGAGGGGGAGAGAGAGAGAGGGAGAGAGGGAGAGAGGGAGAGAGCGAGAGAGAGGGAGGGAGGGGCGATGTAACATCCAATGGCTCGAGAGGGAGAGGGAGAGGGAGAAGCATAGACATGTGAGGGTGTGGGGTCGAAGTAAGACAGACCACGCGGACTCTTAGGCTGCGTGTGTAGTGTGAACTCAAAGGGAGAGTCCTTGACGGGCTTGGGTCCCCGCCCATTGGGTAACCTCCCCGACTGTTGCCCTTTCTAAGGGACAACATGCCAGGTCTCTCAATTTCCATCTCCAAAACCCAAATTTCCAACTCCTTGTCTGTGCTACTGTATCCTTCAACCCCCTAATTATTTCCCTTGTTTCTTTCTCTGTTCTTAGATGTAATCCACCGAATATATTATCAATCAATATATATCTTTAATGCCTAGAAAGTGAGGTTTTTTTAAACAAAGGTAAAAAAAAATTTTAATGCATAGAAAATAAGTTTAAGTGGACCCACAACTAAAATTTTTTCTCATATACTCCATTTTTTCTAGCTTGAAAAGGAGTGATGTAAAACGCGAGGCCCCGAGGCTTTAAATTATTCAACAAGTACAATGATTAAACGTACCGTATGGGACTATGTGTTACTGTGTAGGTAAAAATTGTAAATTTTCTTTAGAGGCGGAAATATACCATGTAAACAACCTAGACGTGATTAATACCATACCCCATTTTTTTTTTTTGAGAAGTGATGTAAAAATGCAAGGCTCTCGAGAAGGCTTTAAAATATTCGAGGAAGTGCAATATTTAAATATTGTACCATACGTATAGGTAAAAATGGTATATTTTCATTAGAAAGGGAAATATAGTAAATGAACAAGTTAACACTATATATACAAATCTGCAAAATTATCGGCATTTCTTTACAAAAACGCTGACAGAAATGCCAACATTTTTTCCGAAATATGAAAATTATTATTCATAAAAATTATAATCTGTTTCTTCCCAAATCTTCTAGCAGATCTTCACCTGGCGACCTCTCTTTCCAGGGGACGAACGATTGGCTGCTTGGTGTGGTCAGCAGTCAGAGAGACAACGAGCGGACAAACAAAAGTGGTGTTGTACGTTGGGGGAAAAAATAAAAATTGTACAAGGAAATTTTATGTAGTACGATTTTGTTTTGGGTTTACGGTACTATTACATATTTTTAGAAAAAAAATATACATTGTTGGCTTTTCACGTGGTCTATTTATCTGCTGAAATCAATATCAACATAGTTCTAAAATTTTAAATCGATTTTTATAAAATATAAACATTTGTTGTATTTAAGTATTCATATGTTATTCCTTTTTAATGTTATATTTTTGGATTATATATAAATTTGTACGCCACTCTGCATACCTAATATTTCACCTTGAACATTACCTTTGACAACTTGAAGTACTTAATTAAAGGTGTTATTACTAGCTTGGTATCACTCATGCGGTCATGCCAAATCTATGCAAGATTTTACAAATATATTTTACTTGACATAATTATAAGGTTTTTTTTTTGTCTATCTTGTTGATTTTCATATCAAGTATCTATTTAGATGTAGTCAAATCCTTCATAGTCTCTCTCTTCTCTCCCACTATTACTAGTGCCCTCCAGCCACACTTTTTGAGCAAGAAGATGGAGTAGAAGGAGCCGGAGAAGAAGATGCCCTCAACACAAGCAAAGCTTATCAAACACTCAGCGAAGGACTCGGACCCATGAATTGAGCAGAGGGGTGATGGTGTGGGGCAATGGTGTTGTTGTTTATTGCAAATGGAGTCGGATGGATTGGCGGCGTCAGTGACAGCCTTGAACGAAAATGTGTAAGGATTTGAGATTTATGCGGATTGAGAGGCATTTACATATGCGACTGTACGTGATGAATCTTTTCCACCGTTGCCCCTTATGCGAATTAATTATCTCAATCAAAAGTGTCTAAAAGTGAGACTGACGCACCATGAAAGCAAAGCAGGGAGGCAATTTCTTTGTGTGACGGAATTGATCATCACAAATTAAATGTAGCGACAACCATCGGTCACCGATCGATAAGCCATGCATGTTATACCCTACATGCCTTGGGAAGTTAAGGAGTTGTACGTGATGCCAGCCCAACTTTCTTATACCGTAACTTGACTAGCTAGCTAACCAGTACTTGTTAACCATCATTGCAGTTTTGGTTGCTACATATATATGGCCATATATTAACCATGCTTTTATGCTTTGTTTCACTTCCGTGTCCTTGCATGTACTTGGAAGTACAAATTTTGTTTGGCCAAAATGATGAAAATTTATGAAAGGCCACACGCCACTTATATATGTGGAGTGAACGATAGAACTACATATAGTTGCACGTAGCTTATATGCTGGGTATTTATGAAATTTTTGGAGGAATTGAATTTAGAGGCTCCAGCAAATGGAAAACTCATTACCAAATAGTATTACATTACATATTGATTAAAATAAAATTCGTGATATATGTTGTTATTAGAGTATTAATAGTGAGTTCAAAGTTTAAAAGTAATCAAAATGTGATAAAAAGTCCGGTAAATTTGACATTCAACTAAATAACTAATTAAATTTGTTTTTACTAACTAAGATTTATTTTAATATTATAATAATTATTTGTGTTGATTCAATTGACGTGATGAAAGATAGGTTGAACTTTTAAGTTAATATTTTAAGAGAATAATAAAATTTTTGTTAAAAGTACTGTTTGTGTTGTAAAAATAAATTTTTTGGTTAACTTTTAGCTAAAAAATATTAAATTTAATATATATTTTTGAAATATGATGCGCAAAGTCAAAGTTACTCATTATTTTAAAATAAAACAAAACAAATATTAATATATTTCAAAAACAAAAGGAAACAACTATACTGTTCCTGTGTTCCATGAAATATACATGATCCCCAGCGAAAGTGCGAAACCTACCAACGGTCGGAGGAGTGAAATTATATATGCTTTCGTATTAGTTCAAAAGGTAATTAAAGTTGATTTTCTCAATAAAACAGCACAGGTGCCTATGGGTTAAGATTCCAGTAGTAAGTGCACTGTTATTTAATAAAATACATGCCACGTGCCGTGAGAAAATATAGGCTAGTTTACATGTATATTAATTCTGTTTCTTTTGGACAAACTGTGTTTTGGTAAATTTATTTTCTAAATAAATAAGTATTTTAAAAAACATACTATTTTCCTTTTTTAAATTTAAATTTTTTTAATTTTTTTAATTTTCCTTGTAAAACCATCATATTTTATTTTTTATTATTTTTATAAAATTTAGTTTTAAAAATATTTTTTAAAAAAAATACATTATTCCTCAAAATTCATAATTTAAAATAAAATTTTAATAAATATTCAAATAATAAAAACAAAAACCCGTACGTATGAAACACAAATGTGCAAACACACTGCGTCCAACGTAGGTCGCCGCCAGGCGACAAGCCAGCTCAGTCCCGCAGCCTGCGGCACGACGTATACGTAGGATGCCACAAACACAAAAGGGGGCTTACGGGTGTACGTACGTACTGAAAGTGAAAGTGAAAGAGCCTCCATGGAGGGGCTGGGGCCGATGCATGGCCAGCGCTCACATGCACTTTGCTTGACTTTTGAGACACAAACATTGGTGCCTTCATAACATGTCACACTGCCATCATTACTGGTGGCATATGCAGTGTTAATATTGTGTGGCTCAGCTCATGGCCTACCGTGTGTGTTAGAGAAATGCTTTGTTTGTTCCGATGGGAAATGTCAGTGTTCACCGATATATATATACACACACGAGCCATTCGTCGTCCAGGGAAAAGGATGAGGTATATCTTCATGCATTAGATATATACAAGTTATTATTGGATATATAATACATTACCGGTCGAGAATATCCTATAAAACATTTAAAATAATGTTATTATCAAGAATATCATATAAAACATATATAACTTTTTTCATTTCAAATTAAGAAAGAAAATAAACAAAATTTTGTCAATAAACATAAAAATAAGAAAAAAAATTAAAATCAATTTCCTTACTTTCTTTTCTTTCATTAGATTTTAGAGTGTAAATTAAAATTACAACTCTAATGGTGTATCATTTATTTCTTTTCTACCCTAAAGGAACAATTTAGTCTCACCTAGGGGTGAAATCGGTTCGGTTTGGATTGGTTTAAGTCATTTTTCAAACCAATTTGATATATTTCGGTTTGGACAAAATCAAACCAAACCAAACCTATTACTTGGACCAGACCAAACCGGACTGAATTGATTCGGTTTGGTTTGGTTCGGTTTGAACCGGCGGTTTGAATTATTATCAATTTGGATCGGTTTGAGTCGGTTTAGTTCATAAATTTTTAAATTCTTAAAATTAAAATAGTGTAAAATAAAAAAATAAATAGTGTATAAGCATATCAATATTAATACATATTAAATTTATATTTATAAGTCTCAAAATTTGATAATATAATTTATAAATATAACATATCAAGTATTAACAAACAATCTTAAATAAATAAATCTAAAACATAAAATATAAATATAAAATCAGTAAATAATAACATTATTCGGTTCGGTTTGATTTAAATCGCGGTTTTGAAATCTCAAACTAAACCAAACCGATATATTATTCGGTTTCAAACCAAACCAAACCGATTTTTGTTCGGTTTCAACGGTTTGATAAATTAGCTGTTTCGGCGGATTGGTTTGGATCGGTTTCGGCGATTTGACGGTTTAGAGTTACACCCCTACTTCACACTTCTATGTCACCACTTTCAGTCGATCCTGACCTACTCAAATGTGGTCACCTATATGTAGACATTGTCCGATTGATGCCGTCACCCCTCATTGCCATGCGATCCCACCCTCCTCCGCCCTCCACCCACTGCCCCCATCCCTATCTCCCCATGCATCACCCCCCTCGTACACCTGTGCTACCCTGTGCCTGTCGCCCTTTACATTGCCTCAATCAACCAAATAGGTTGTAATTAGGGATTTGGTGAGATATATAGTAAGAGTAAACTAGGTAAAATAAAATTAAACAATAAATTTTAAAATGTATTGATGAGATGATAACTAAAGCTATTTTTGTTTAGGTATTTATTACTTAGCTAATACCATTTTGCTAGAACTATTAACATTATCATTAGGCCATAAGTTAATCCACAATATTTTTCAAATAATAGTGATGGATAAAACTAAGTTAGAAAAGTAACTTTTTTTAACAAACGCTTCGGGTGACAAAAAAGGAAAAGGTCAAACAAACACGAATACATGATTCTTCGTATTATATATTGCATTTGACGAAAGTGAAAATATGATTGTAAAACAATTAAGATGATATTAACTTCAATAATAAAATATAAAAAAAATTCCTTTTTACACATTCAATTTCACAAAGGGACCTGCTACAAGCAAATTGTTCAAATAAATCACATAAAAACACTCTTTCTAGAAAAAATACACATGTACGATTTATCTACAAGTAAAATTTTACTTTTAAAAATAAATAATTATATATTTTTATTACCCACCTCTTATACTCATTGGTAAAGAACTACAACCAACTTACAACCGCAATAAAAGCCTATTTATGCGACCTCCATAAAAAAATTTATATACAAAAGCATCAATTTTATTTTATTCTATTTCATTTTTGACAAAATTGACACCACAACAAAGGTGCATTGCTTTAGTATGTTGCCTTGATCTTCGCATTGGAGTCGCTATGCTTGCAAACAAGGTGTTCTATAACAGGTGCTGTGTGGTCCTGCGGTAAGCAAGACGCTCCAAAACGGCACGGTTTGGGCTTTGCTTTACCATAAAGGCACCGCACGCCACAAATTAAGATCCGCGAGTTGGGTTACTATTTTCTAAGGGGGCCAAAACGCAGCCAAGTATCTCAAAACGCAATGAGCAATGCACACGCACGACTTGCTCCAGCTAAATCACAAAAGCATGAACCATTGCGAAGAAGAACATGAACCATGTACTACGCCAAAATCACTCCTGGCTGCCACTGCCAGACCCCTTGCAAGCCATCATAGGGATGGACTGCACCCACTGCTCCTTCAACCATGCCAGCCGTTTCTCATTGCTCTTCAGAGAAATGAACGTCTCCCTCAGGCTGGGTTGGTCAAAAAGGTCCAAAGCTGAGAAGTAGACACGCTGATCAACGGCCTCCATCTCATCCAGCGCTCTAATGCAGTTACTTATACTGTAGAGGTCATCGCCCTTTGTTGCTGTCTCTGTTGTTAGGTTGGACGCAGCAATCATCTCCAACATGGCTTCTGCTATGGCATTACCGATTCCTCTGCGCCTCCGGCTGCTTCGATCCAGAGAAGAGTGTGCCTCCGGTGGCCGTTTCTTTCCCCTGGCTGCACCGTCCTTGCTTTGCTTTTCTGTGGACATGGACATGGCCTTTCCCTGCAGGGATCTTGAAGACGGAGTCTCAGGCCTTGAGGTTCCATTTTCTAGGCACGAAGCCAATCCTGCAGTATCTGTACCACTGGACTTGCTGATCAATTCCTCGTAATGACTTGACTGGGCATATTTTCCGTCACCTCCCGACTCCGTGAATATTGTGCATAACTGCTCATATATGGGACAGTCCTTGACTTTGATTGTTTCAGTCCTTGGCTGTGCCTATAATACATTCAATCTATCATAGACTTGAACTAATAATTTGTTTTATGTAACGGCCAATACGAAAATTGCATACCTCAATGTCTTCCCAGAGTTCAAATCCAATGCAACAGGAATCTTCCAATGCAAAGTCATTTTGATCAAAAGCTGACTTCAGATTGTGATACCGTGTTCGAAGCACATCCAGGTGCTTCCTCAGCTGATTGTTATTGAAATTAAGATCTGTTTGTTTATTAAAACTCTCGCGTATGTGACTCCATGCTTTCTTATCAAAAACACTGTTTGGCCTATTTCCAAGCTGAATCTGTTCAACAACCAAGTTGGCAAATATCTTATCAAGAGATGCAGTCCACTTTGTCCTCAGACGTTCTTGCTTGGGTTGATGACCAATTTCACCATCCATCTATCCACAACATAAGAGGTATTTTGTAATAAAAACAAAAAATTACACTAAATAATAGGGTTGTAAACAAATTGAGCCGAGTAAAGTGTTCAAATTTGATTTGGTATTATTCTTTAACGAATCAATCCAAACACAAAAAATAAATCGCTGTATGACATTAACATTTATGGACAGCTCGTAAATATTAATTCACAAATAGTATTCATGAATATATCATACAATTATTCGTTAATATTATATCTTTAATTAGTTTGCGAATTCAAGATATTAATTCGTAAATTAAAATTCCTAACTATTTAAAATTTATAAATAAATTAATTGGTTTGTTTTTTTTGCGAACTCAATAGATTGCTCGTCCGTTTGATTATTCGTAAATTAAAATATTAATTATTCAAATTTATAAACAAATATGTTTAAACTCAATTATTTGTTCGTTTGTTCAATTACTTATGAATATATTTTTTGTAAATAATTATCTGTAAATATCTGTTTATGAACGTAATTATTAATGTTCTCAAATATTATTCATCACGAATATATATTCACGAACAATGTTCGTGAACGTAAACAAGTCGTATACAGTTTTATTCAAGCTCGTTTATTTATGTTCGCAAAAAAAATATACTTGCAAACATCATCTTTTTTAAAAAAACGAACATAAATAATTTTTTACTAAATCGAATGTAAGTTTGCTTGTGAATGTTTGCTTCGTTCATAGCCCTACTAAACAATGTTATAGTTGAATAGGAAGGACATTTCAAATAGTCTAAACAAATAACAATGTACTATTTTCACAAGAATTTCAATATTACAGCTCATATATTAAAAATTTTATTCAGATCAAAAAAGTAATTAACAATTTCATGGGATTTCTATTTTGAAAGTAGAAAAAAAAAACTTTCAGTAGCTTGTAAGAGCATCTCCAGTAGTAATCAGGTAAATTGGTCCGCTAAAGTTATATTTAGATTGCTACAGTATCATTTTAGCTGGCATTACTCTAACAGAACACCATCTATTTTTTTGTTTAACCATCATTTTTCCCAATTTACCCTTATATTAAATCTTCAAATGATTTTTTTTCAGCCATCTCATTCACGCTCTCCCCTCTCCCTCTCTCTCTCTCGATCGATTGACGTCGAGAACAATCTCGCACCGCCTCTCCCAATTCAACCACGGGTTCGCGTTCGCCAGGTTCAAATCGCTTGAGAACAGCGAGTAATGGAGGCTCCGATTCGGCATGTACTCGTAAACGATCAACCTCTTGCGTTTGCAGACGCAATACCCCAAAAGCGTGACCATAAACGGGGAGGAAAGAATGGCCAGGATCTGAAGCTCGTTCCGGAACTCCCTCTCGGCTTGGAGGGACGAGGCTGAGGAGGCGGCGGCATCAAGCTTCTTGACGGCGACGGACTTGGTGTCACGCAAAATGCCGAAGAAGATGCTTTCGGACCCGCCTTTTCCGATTAGGTTGGTGTTAGCAAAGCAGTTAGTGGCGAATATTTGGACGGGCATCGAGGGGGGGGGGCAGCATAGGGAGAGATTGAGGGTGGAGAAAACTAGGGTATTTTAGATTTTGGCAAATATTTGGGTGTGATGTGGCATTTTAGCAATAGCTATAAATTTAGGTAAATTTACCTAAATTTATTACTATAGCTGGCAATATAACAACTGTTGGAGATACATTTTAAGTAAATTTAACTATAGCTGATGATATAACTTGCCTATTGGAGATGCTCTCAGGGTAAGATAAATAAGTGGGAAACAAAAGGGTACAAGAAGAATCATATCAACCAGAGTTAATTTGTGATTACCATGCACATGCATGGCCCAAAAAACACAAGGAATTGCATGACGCGGTGGGAAAAGAATCCCTGCAAAAAAACCTTATTTCCACTGACACATCACTCTTCTGTATAAAAGAAAGCTAAAAACAATAATTAGACAGAATCTTCTTATCAACTAAAAATACCCAGCAATGATGGTCTTCACATTGTGTAAAATAATATTCCCCGGGCCATTCACCATACAGAGGATAGGACTTTCACTTTTTCCCACCCAGGTGAACAATAATTTCATATTCATGGAAGCAAGGAGACAAGAAGTAATCAGCTAAGATACAATATGCCTGAACTCTGGACTTGGTCTTAATTACATACCTCGCAGCTGTAACTATCATAATTAATTTGAAGACTATCTCAATGAAACTGATACTGGGATGAGCGTCCATGAAGGCATCAGTTCAACTAAGCCTCAAGATGAGGAGACAGGGGGAGGGGCATATTTTTATCCTCTTAAATTACAAATCTACTTTACCGGATACATGTGTCCAGCATCGCAATCAATGTAAATTTCTATACACCGAGAAATAACAAATCACGGATTCGTGGACTATGAAATAATGTCTACATATTTTGTGGGTAAAAACACAAATGAAATCTGATCCCACACACAGTAGACAGACTGTGTATAACGTACGAAGGCAGCCTCGGCCGAGGATGGCAGTTTAGCATAAAACCCTCATTGCAAACAAATCTAGCACCTGCCTAAATTTGTATTCTATCAACAAAACAAAGTGGGCGGTAAAATTTTTTTAAAAAAGCAAACAATTGGACGCAAAACAATAACCTAATGCAAGAAACAAGCAACAAAAAACACCATTTGCTTAACTGGAGCACATAGGAAATAAAAACAAACATGTTTGAAATATCGGGTTCCATTTGTTTTATTTTTGGTATCAACTAAAAACACAAGAAATCGATAATTACTCAAAAACTGCTGTCACGAAGAAGGCTGTAACACACCGAGGTGAATCGAGAGCACACCTGATCACAAACGATTCCTCTTGGCTGGCCGTAGATTTTTCACAGCTGTTGGATTGGCTGGAGGGGAGAGGAGAATCTCCAATGGAGGCAGCAAGCAATCAAATCAACATCGAAAGAGGTTGGTTGAGGACGAAACCCTGAAACCAGCAACGATCGAGTTCAGAGCTTGGGATTGAGAGAAGAGGCGATGCATAACGGTGTGACTCAGTCGGTCCCTTGGGTCGAACAGGAGGAACAAGAAACGAGGGTGGTTTCTTTTTGTTTTTTGTTTTTTTTGATGGCCCAATATTACGGGCTCAGTCATACCCCTCATAGAATATGACAGACCTGTGTGTCATTTAGGCCCATGGATTCGGGTCCATAAAGCCCCGTCCTAGATACTCATATCAATATTTCTAAATTCTGAAAATTACATTAATATCATAGCTTTTCAAAAATAATTGTTCTACCATTATTATTATTATTATTATGAAAATTAATGTTAATATCTATGCCTTATCCTCAATAAAAAACATATTTAATATGATCGAGTATTATTATATAAAATTTCATTTAACAAGATTTAACAAAAAATAAATTTAATAATATCTTTCGTGAAAATACCAAAATAAATACTATTTAATTATTAGGTAAATGACTTTTGGTTCAGTGTGAAAATATTTTAGGATTTTGGAATACTATTAAAAACTTGGATTCCTCTTATCAATTGTAGCCTAAAATACTTTACTCTTAACATGGATAATTATATTTCGTGCTGTAATTTCTCTTCACTAGCAATTGGCATTTGTGGGGGCCACTTCCAATTAGGAAGTTAAGAAGCAATGGCTGTAGCCCTTCTTCCAACCTAGTGTGTTGCAGCTTCTTCAACTCCAATGGACAGTGGTCTTGGACGGCAACAGCCATGGTGGACAAGAGATGAAAATTAGTTTATATATATGATATAAAACGGAATTAATAATCTATGCAGACAATAAGAGAGAAGAAAATAAGAACTCTTTTTGTATATTATCCTCCGACAACTTGTTGGACAGCATTAGTAAAATTCACCCCTCTTTCAGTGAATGTAAGGCTTCATTGAACCAGGTAAATCTCTCTTAGTTTTTAAGATTTTTGCATGCATGTTTTCGATTACAAAGATTATACTTTTTAGTACTCAAGTTTAGTGATATTGTGGTAAGTACAAAAACGACCTTGTGAAGAAATGAAAATGACTTCCAAATGGCCTTGGACAATTTCATAAATCCAGATACTAATTCTGTGATGCAGCTTGATATTGAATCGTGGAAAAGGAAAAGAGGGTGAAAAAATGCAGATTCTGCAATTGATGAGCTTGTATCAATGGGCTTTGAGAGAGGAAAAGGTACTTGGTTGGCTTCTACCTAGTTGCTTATGCTTTAACCAAGTGTGTTGCTAGTGTTTATTATTATTATTATCATTTCAGTATGACTGCCATAATTACGTATCTATCTCCTCAAATTTGATCAGAAAGGAAACTCCTGCAACTAACTCTGTTCGCTAACTCGCAAACAAAACGAAAAATAACATTAGTTTCCTGCACTCGCTGAAGACATTAATAAAAACAAACCAGTCAACACAGGGAGAAAATAAAAACAATATTGCACTTTTTAGTACTCAAGCTTAGTAATATTGTGGTAAGTACAAAAATGTGAAGAAATGAAAATGAATTCCAAATGGCCTTGGACGATTTCATGAATCCAGATACTAATTTTGTGATGCAGCTTGATATTGAATCATGGAAAAGGAAAAGAGGGTGAAAAAATGCAGATTCTGCAATTGATGAGCTTGTATCAATGGGCTTTGAGGGAGGAAAAGGTACTTGGTTGGCTTCTACCTAGTTACTTATGCTTTAACCAAGTGTGTTACTAGTGTTTATTATTATTATTATCATTTCAGTATGACTGCCATAATTACGAATCTATCTCCTCAAATTTGATCAGAAAGAAACTCCTGCAACTAACTCTGTTCACTAACTCGCAAACAAAACGAAAAATAACGTTAGTTTCCTGCACTCGCTGAAGACATTAATAAAAACAAACCAGTCAACATAGGAAGAAAATAAAAACAGACTGACTCGGTGAACAAATACTTATTCAACGATCTTTTTCACGCACTTCCACGGGTATCTCCATTTCTGAGACAGCTGGTCTTTTATTTGTTTAATTGTTTTTTTTTTTAAATATACCTACCAATAAAAAAAATAACAAAACAATGTAAATCCTATAAAAGCACCTAATCCGCGTTCATACTAACTAGTCAGAGGTTCCTGAATAAAAAGTGGAGTGGAGAGAGAGTCAGAGAGGAAGAAAAAGAATAAAAGAGATGATGATGAGCAGAAACAGCCTCTCTTTGTTGTCTGTGACTGTGAGCGTGGGTGCAGAATTGTTCTTCCTCCTCACGCTCACGCCGATAATTGCCAACGCAGTGGACTCCATTCCTCCGAACCGATCGCTGAGGGACGGCGAGACAATAGTTTCCAAAGGCGGAATCTTCGAGCTGGGCTTCTTCAGCCCAGGCAGGTCCCAAAAGCGATACCTCGGAATCTGGTACACCAAAATCCCTGTCCAAAAAGTTGTCTGGGTCGCAAACCGCGCAAGCCCCATCGATGACACCTCCGGACTGTTGCAACTGCGGTTCACCGCCCCCGCCGCCGCCTCTGCCATCGCCCTCCGCAGCGGGCCCCGAGGCAGTAACGCCGTTTGGTCGTCGAATTCGACGTCACCTTCCGCCCTATTAACCAGCCCAGTCGCCCAGCTCCTGGATTCTGGGAACCTCGTACTGAGGGACGAGAGCGACCCGCCGGGGGTGTACGCGTGGCAGAGCTTCGATTTTCCGACAAATACGCTGTTGCCGGGGATGAAGTTGGGGTGGGACGCGGCGTCGGGTCTCAACCGGCTGCTCACGTCCTGGAAGAGCGCCGACGATCCAGCGCCGGGGGAGCTCACCTACGGGCTGGAGCTCAACGAGTACCCCCAGCTCGCCATGTGGCGAGGCGGGTCCAAGTTCTTTCTGTCCGGACCATGGATCGGCAACGGGTTCAGCAGCGCATATGAGCTGAGGTCCAACACAATCTTTGACTACACCTTCGTGTCCAACGAGCAAGAGGTGTATTACACGTACGGCCTCAAGAACACCTCGAACATAATCTCCATCAGTGTACTCAACGGAACAAGCTATTCCAGACAGCGCTACATTTGGGACCAAGCCTACCAGGCCTGGAAGGTCTACAGTTCCTCCCCCCGGGACGACTGCGACCGCTACGGTGTCTGCGGCGCCAACGGCGTGTGCGTCATCACGGAGTCGCCCATGTGTCGGTGCTTGAAAGGGTTCAAGCCCAGGTCGCCAGAGAGATGGGATTTGATGGACTGGTCGCAGGGTTGCGTGAGGAATAAGGCACTGGAGTGCAGTGCTGACGGGGACGGGTTTTCAAAATTTAAGAATGTGAAGTTTCCTGACACTAAGTATACTTGGGCCAACGCGAGCATGAGTCTCAAGGAATGCAGGGACAAGTGCCTGGCAAATTGTTCTTGCACTGCATACTCCAACATGGATTTCAGAGGAAGAGGCAGCGGGTGCGCAGTTTGGTTTGGCGATCTCATGGATATGAGGTTTTCGAGGGGTGCACAGTGCCTCAATGTTCGGTTGTTGGCTTCAGAAGTAGGTATGATTATGATTCGAACACTTTATTCGTCTTGTTTTCGCGTCTACCACTCATATGTCATGTCTGGTTTTACAACAATCGCTTTCTCGTCTTGGCTTTGAGAATGAAGCATCAGACGATGAACCAAAGATGGAGAGAGCGATTATAGTTGTTGTCGCTGCCGTTGTTGTTGGGTTGCTCATAACCGGCCATTACATTTGGAAAAGGATTACAACTAGTAGCGAGGGACTGGAGGAAGAATTGGAACTTCCATTTTTCAGCCTTGCTACAATATCTTGTGCCACTAGTAGCTTTTCACATGACAACAAGCTTGGAGAAGGTGGTTTTGGAACTGTATACAAGGTAAATTCGGCCTCAAAATAGTACTCTTTTGTCCAGTGCAACACATGTTTTTTACTTTTTCAATACAATATTGGTTCTGATGTTCAGGGGATTCTGCCAAACAGACAACAAATTGCAGTAAAGAGGCTTTCTCTCGATTCGTGTCAAGGGCTATGTGAGCTGAAAAATGAAGTCACCTTGATTGCAAAACTCCAACACCGGAATCTTGTGAGGCTTCTTGGTTGTTGTATTGAGGGAGAAGAAAAGATGCTCATTTATGAATATATGCCAAACAAAAGCTTGGACTTATTCATTTTCGGTACTGGCCTCCCCTTACAATCAACTTTTTATGTATATGATATACATCTGTTGTACGTCTCAATACATTGTGTTTGTTGCAATATTAATGTTAAACTGATGATTGTAGAATAACAAAATTTACAGATCATACTAAAGGAAAGCTCCTAGAATGGCCTAAGCGTTTTCAAATTATATGTGGAGTTGCAAGGGGTCTTCTTTATCTTCATCAAGATTCCAGATTAAGGATTATACATCGAGATCTCAAAGCGAGCAATGTCTTGCTTGATGATCAAATGAACCCCAAAATTTCAGACTTTGGCTTAGCCAAATCCTTCAAAAGTGATGAGTCTACTGCAGCAAAGACAAGGAGAGTTGCAGGAACCTAGTGAGTGTAATTTTGGGTTATAGTTAGTTAAATTAATCATTAACTTCAACCTAGCCCTTTACAATTGTTTAGTGTATTATGCATGCACGTGTTTTTTCTTATGGACAATAATGTGTAGCGGTTATATGTCACCGGAGTATGCCATTTATGGATTATTCTCAACAAAGTCCGACGTGTTTAGTTTTGGTGTACTTTTGCTGGAGATAGTAAGCGGACAGAAAAATAGTGGATTTTACCACCCAAGTGACGATCTTAATCTCATCGGACATGTAAGTATAATAGGTGAATGAAATTCCATTTTGATTAAAGGCACTTTTTTTCCTAGAGAAATGCGTGATGACTAATGACCATGTTTTGGGTATATCATATCATCCCATAGGCATGGAGAATTTGGAATGAAGAGGAGCCTCTTGAACTAGTTAATGTACTATATGAGGACTGTCATACATCAGAAGTGTTGCGATGCATTCATGTTGGTCTCTTGTGCGTTCAGCAGGACCCTGAGGATAGGCCAAATATGTCTTCCGTTGTTCTGATGTTGGTCAGTGACACTAAAATGCCTCCCCCCAAACCGCCAGGTTTCTTCATAAAAAGAAACCATTTCAAAGAATCACGCCCCCAATTAAGCCAAAACAACCCAAATTCAATTAATGAGATATCCATCACGATGTTCAACGGTAGGTAGAGTTTGGGTTTGATTATATAGATAATTGGTGTCGTTGTTCATTGGTCTTATTCTGGGAATCATATGCAATTGTTAATACGCACAAACTCAACTGTTTTCATTTGATGGGTGCACAATTTTACCCCTAGAATACAGTATTGTACAATGGAATGACAATTAAAGTATGCTGTTATAAGTATGTCACAGAAGGAATAGCTGTTTCTGGGATACTTACTATTGAATTTTGCAAATCAAAATTAATAATATGTATGTTTTGATCGTTGGTGGCGCATGTTTTTCTCCTCGTGCCTCGTATTGTCTGTTTTGGAAATAAGAGGCTGTTATCAATGTAGGCTTAGATCGTTGGTGGCGCGTGTTTACTCCTCGAGCCTCGTATTGTTTGTTTTGGAAATAAGAGGCCGTAATATCTCCTCATAATATTGGAAATAATTATTTAAATGACCATAATTGCTGACGATAATTGGGAACAGGCTTATTTATTGAATGACCATAATTGCTGTAAACGTTGAGATAAACTTTTTGTCTAAGTTCATAGCACGTGTTTTCTTATTTAAATGTAGTTGCTATAATGTAATGTATTCAGATGTGGAAATAATTTAAAAATAATTGCCTCCGCTCTCTTCCCTGCGTGTTATTGTGGATTTTACAGGTGTGGAGCGTTTGGTTTTTTTTACTCAATACTCACATCGTACTTTCAGAACGATTTGATTAGATCCCTGGCTAAGGCACTGATAGTGGGTCATGTTAAATCGGTTATATAATTAATAATTATATAAAAATATATATTAATAAAAAATAAATATTTTAAACTAATATATGCAAATTATGCTTGTAATATATTATATATTTTAATATGTATTTATAACATAATTTTTTAATAAATTTAAAAATTTAGTAACATAAAGTAACAAGAAAAATTAAATAAAGTTTGAAAGTATATTGAAATAAAATATCAATATTAGTCATTAATTTTAAATTAAAATTATATTATAAAATAAATTAAATAATATTTTATTATTTTTAAAAAAACTCGGCCGGGTTATCAAAAACTGAATGAGTCAGTCGGGTTTTTTCGATTTTTTTCAGAAACGATTCAATTAGAAAATCAAACCGATTAAATGCCTGAGTCACCGGTTCACTGGTCCGATTCTAATAACTATGCTTTTATCGTTAAAATGACTTAGCAAGCATGTTTTGTGAGATATCAGATAGTGCACTAATTAGAGCATCTTTAACTTTGGTTTATAAAGTATATTTACAGAGTTATTTTTAAATTTAGATTTCAACATTACTCTTTCAATTATTTTTATTTTTATTAAATTAATAATTTCTTAAGGGCATGTGAGGCCCACAGTTCATAAGAAGTCCTAATAATTTCTTATATCTCACCATTTTGCACTCTGTAACGCATCGGAGGGAGGAGAAGGTAGTGGGAGGCGGCAGGAGGAAAGAGGCAGTGGGAGGGGGAGAAGGGAGAGAGGAGGGATGAGAAAGCGGCAGGAGGAAGGAGGTGTGGCGGGAGGCAGTAGCAGCAGTATAAATCTTACAGAGAAGAAAGAGGAGGGAGAAATAATAAAAAATAATATAATATTACATAATAAATAGTAATTATTTGCAATAAAAAATTAAATATGTAAATGTAAAGGATATAATTAAGAGCATTGGAGATAAATTTTATTGTCTGACTTTCTATTTTTAGAAAATATAAGCCACTTAAAATTATTTGTAGTTAGAAATTCATTTTTTAATATATTATAATGTCTTATTTGTAATATTTGGGATTTGAATTATAATGCAGAGTGTTATAATGCTAATTGTTGTATATGTTTGAGCACATAACCAAGGTAATTTTAGATTGAGATCTTCATGACCCTCCAGAGAAAATCTTTATGGATGCTCCACAGGAATTCCAGGCTAGAAATTAGGGAGTCGATAATGGCTTAGGTGCCGACCGTGGATGAAGGAAGCACGATGAGAGTTCCATATTTCAAAGTTAGCCCATGGTTTAAATAAATATTTTGCCAAGTATATACTTAAAATATTAACCGGCATTAGCTTAATTTATTCTTAAAAAAAATGTTATATCAAGACTTTAAAAACTACAAGCAAAAGTGACGGTGACGACAATATTTGGAAACAAAAAATGATATGTTTTGCTGGGTGACGGTGTCAACAACGACTGTCGTCTGTCGGTGCCTAGCCTGCCCCCACATCCAACCACCGACACACTCAAAATCCATGCCCTTGCCACAAAGATCCACGCAAAGGCTAAAGGGGCATATACGTCATCCAAAAGCAAAGCCCGGCGAGGCGAGGCGAGGCATTCGATTGGAACATAAAAATTTAGTAAAAAAGCGAGGCTGAGGTGTCGGTCCGTTCCTGGTGGGACGTCTCCATCTCCTACCTCAGCGACGCGAACAAAATAACACAAAACACAACAAGAGACAGCTCTGCTTCCAACACTGTTTCGATCGCAGCCACTCGTTGCCTCAACCGCCCCATTGTTTTCTGCTTCGTTCCCTGCTTCGGCGTTCGATCACCAGATCGAACACCCTAAAACCCTAACCTAAATCGTCGTCGTCGTTGTTGTTGTTGTTTTTTTCTTTTTGGTGCCGGCATTGGTGGGAATGGGGGAGAGATCGAAGTCCAAGGGCTGCTGCGGATGGTTTCTGGTGATAGTATTGCTGGCCGTGATTGCGGCGGCCATCGTGATCGGCCTGAGAGATAAGATTTTTCATCACTCTGGTTCGCTTCCCGTGCCCGGACCTCCCGGTGCCGTCACCAAGAAATACGCCGACGCTCTCAAAGTCGCTACCCAGTTTTTTGACGTACAGAAATGTAGTGTACCTTTTCCCAGCTGCATTTCTCTTTTCTTTTCTTTTTTGTGTCTCATTTTAATTTCCGGTTTTGGTTTGGTTTGGTTTGAATTGGATCGGTTTGGTTTTCATCGCTATTGCTTTAATTGTCATCTGCCAACGTGTTGAGTAGATTTTGATTTAGGTGTGTTGTTGTTGGTTGGGCTTGTAGAATTGTAGATCCATGTGCGATTCAATTTGTTTGATGTTTTGTTGGCGTGTAGTTTAGGTTTTTTTTTTTTTTTTTGTGCTTGATTTTTTGTATTGTGATGCCAATATGGCAATATGGTTTTTTTTTGTTTCTGTTTGTTTTAGTCTGCTATTGTTTTTCTATTGGTTTGGACGTGTCCCTTGTAGAATTGTACCCCTCCTTCTAAAATGTCAGTATGGTATCATAACTGATGTCTTGAGGCCTTTTACATGGCTCTTGCAGCTGGTAAGCTGGTGGACAATAAGATATCTTGGAGGGGGGATTCGGCTCTTACAGATGGTAGTTCTGCAAAAGTGGATCTCTCAAAGGGAATGTACGATGCTGGAGATCACATTAAGTTTGGTTTTCCGATGGCCTTTACTGCCACAGTTTTGTCTTGGGCCATACTTGAGTATGGAGACCAAATGAATGCGGTGAAGCAGTTGGATACTGCTCAAGACTCACTCAAGTGGATTACAGATTATCTCGTAAATGCTAATCCTTCAGATAATGTGCTCTACGTTCAGGTTAGCTTTGACTCCTATTATGGGCTAATTTCTGCCGACTGCAATTCAGCAGAAAAGAAAAGAACTTAACAAAGGTGTTAACTTAGTTGTTGATGTCAATCTTTTCAAAAACCTTATAAGACTTACGTAGGATTATAATGAAAGGTTATGTCAGGAAGGTAAAAATTACTGCGTTCATTTTTTCTACATATGGTGCTCGTGCAAAGTATATGTGCCCACACTTTTGCCTCTTTGTTTGATCCTCAGTCACAAATTTTACCTTTAATTGTGAGGCAGGTGGGTAGCCCTGAAGAGGATCATAAATGTTGGGACAGGCCCGAGGAGATGACTGAGAGCAGGCCTGTCACACAAGTGAATACTTCCTCTCCAGGATCAGATGTTGCAGCTGAAACTGCTGCAGCCATGGCATCTGCGTCTCTGGTGTTTAAGACTGTTGACTCTACATATTCTGCCTTGCTACTGAAGCATGCTAAACAGCTGTTTACTTTTGCTGACAAATATAGAGGTTTATACAGTGAAAGCATCCCGGATGTTCAGACTTATTATAATTCCACTGCATACACAGATGAGCTCTTGTGGGCAGCTGGCTGGCTTTACCATGCAACTGGGGATCAATCATACTTAACTTATGTGTCGGGACAAAATGGAAAATCCTTTGCTAACTGGGGAAAACCAACCTGGTTTAGCTGGGACAACAAGCTTGCAGGAGCGCAGGTATATTTTTCTTACATTAGAAATGGGATTTAATAACTTTTTTTCTTTTTTAATACTACGTATGTATGTGGATGTGGCCTTTTGTGGTTGGATCATTGCAAGTTAAGTAAATTTGTGCCCAATTGCATGTGGGCATAAAATATATTATTTCTTTATTGGAGGCTTTCTAAAATAGCAGAACAAAATTGTATGGAACACTGTTACAGTAGCAATCTCTTATTTTCTTTATATTTTTCTTGTGATTATCTTTATGAATATTATTAAGACTGCAGGCAAATTTGGTTCAGAGGTTGATAGCTTATATTCAGGCTTATTATGCCAAACATGCAATTTCTTTTTGGATTTCTCAACATAAAGTTTGTTAGAAATATATAGAGTTGTGTTTGTCCTTTAAATGGCATCAGATTTTTTCCATAGAAATCTGGTATTCCTATGCTAAATGATTTTGTGAAATTGCAGTACTGCAATTAGTTATGCAGTCCTGAATCTCTATGGAAGTTGTCATAGAGAGACTAAGACTCAGTTTGATATTGCTTTTGTGAAACTGCTTTTATTTATTTTATAAACAGAAACAACAAAATTCATTTGATAAATTTAAAAAAAGCACTTATATATTTATGATAAAAAGTAAATACATTTTAGGGATTGCTTTTAAAAGTTGATTTGTCAAACAGTAACACTTTAAGATTTGTAAAATATCAACATTAACATTTAAAATTAAAATAAAAAGAGATACAAGTTTAACATTTAAAAATTAAGAATTTTTTATCTTTTTAAACATCCACAATAATTTTCTTTTTGATTTACCAAACTCCTATTACCTATTTTTAGAATATATAAAACTTAAAATTATAGTTTACTAAATATTTCACTTATAAAAAAACAGTTTACTAAATATTCACATGCTTATTTTTATAATATTTTTTTTCAGGACAGTTAGTTTCATTTAAAAGCACAACATTATCAAATTGGGCCTAAACTCTTTTACAACACTTTAACTTACAGTACTGATTCAGTATCTTGGTGATGCTAGATATGCAATTTAGAACACTTAGAATGCAATTTAGAAACCCAGTTCGTTGATGCTAGATATGCTGAAGTTAACCTGTTATGTACCCTTTAGTTATTTTTTCTTGGTTAGAGTGAAGAATTCATTAGATAGAAACTGTTTTCTCTTTTTCCCAAGGGCACCAATGACATTGAGATGTTATTGTTATCATTACAAAGGCGTATGAGAAGAGAATTCAGTATCTTAAATTACACTATTCACAAATTCTGCAGAAACGTTCAACTTTTAAAATCAAATGTCATAATTAACCCAGCAGTTTTGATGCAGGTTTTATTATCCAGGGTGAGCTTCTTTGATGAAAAAAACAAAGCTAACAATGGTCTTCAGATGTACAGGAAAACAGCTGAGGCTGTTATGTGTGGCCTCATACCTAGTTCTCCAACCGCCACATCCAGCAGAACTAAGAGTAATCTTCTTCATAAATGCTGTTTTACCTGGATAATCATGCATTTATTTATTTTTTTTATTTTATGCTGTATATTTCCATCTAGAATATTGCCAATGCATGTGATACCAATGCACCAACTTAAGAAAATGGTGGCTTCTTTTATCCATCTATTTTCTATTGCTATAAGTCTGAAAAGGAATACTCTAACTCTCAATAAAAAGTTTGTAAAATAGTACAAACAAAAACTAATTACTTAAAAAAGTCCTTTCACTTGCCAATTTGAGCCGCTATTAAATGACTTCTCACCACGGTATATGATATATGATAAAGTCATGATTCAATATTCTTGGGAAGTTCGTAAATATGCTGGGGGATCATTTTGACTTCAACTTCAACAACGTAATGATTGGGATGGATTGACTCGTAGGAGGTCTAGTTCTCAGCTGTGTATTCTGTATTTGCAGATGGATTGATATGGGTTAGTGAATGGAATGCACTGCAGCAGCCTGTGGCTGCTGCTTTTTTGGCTGCTCTCTACAGTGACTACATGCTTACCTCTGGCACATCAGAGTTGGAATGCAGCGGAGAAACCTATTCACCATCAGACCTCCGCAAATTTGCTATTTCACAAGTATGATCTCTCATCCAACGTTAACACAGCATGAAGTGATTGTATGATTGATGCCTCGGGGTTGGAGTGTCTTTCCAAAATCCCATTTTCATTATTGACCTGGTTATGTTTAGCTGAGTCTCTTGCCAAAAGCACATTTTCATTATTGACCTGGTTTTGTTTAGCTGAGTCTTGCCAAAAACACATTTTCATTATTGACCTGGTTATTTACATGTTTGTTAGGCTGAGTGTCTTGCCAAAAACCCATTTTCATTATTGACCTGGTTATGTTTACACTTTGCTAGGCTGACTACGTGTTGGGTGACAACCCAGCGAAAATGAGCTATCTAGTGGGATATAGTGATACCTTCCCACAATATGTGCACCACAGGGGTGCCTCAATCCCTGTTGATGCAAAGAGTGGCTGCAGCGATGGGTTCCAGTGGCTCAACAAAACTGCGCCTAATCCCAACGTGGCAACCGGTGGACTTGTGGGTGGGCCCTTTCAGAATGAAACGTACATTGATTCACGAAACAATTCAATGCAAGGAGAACCTACCACATACAACAGTGCCCTCATTGTTGGTCTCCTCTCGAGCTTGGTTACTACCTCTTCTGTGGTACAATCTTTCACATAAATACTCCCACTTCCGTTCAGTCAAATTGCTATTCTCGGTTGGCTGTAATATATGAGCTCGTCTCTTCTTATTGAATGCATTGTTTATTTGGTTGGGTTCCTGAGTAAGCTTAAAATTTATATTCTTTTGTAGCATTTAGTATGTAATATAATGAATTCCATTACAGAAATGGTTGGGAGAAGTACTTGGGACAATGCCTGTTAACATTATGGTTATAAGGGTGTGTGGGGGATAAAATTTTGTTCCCACACGTATGATTAAAATATATAATTGTTTGAGGATTATTACTGGTTTTCATTTGGGGAATGAGACATAGCATAGTCAATTTTACACACCAAATTTTCACCAGGCTTAAAATGACTTGTGTTAGTATTTTCCATCATGAATGTCCATGCACCAATTAAAAAAGTTTAAACATTTTCAAGGGTTGAAGATAAAAAGGTATATTAGTCATTTTGTCTCTTTAATTTAAGAATATTGCATTTCAATGGAGTAAAATGCTCTCATGCAAATTTGCCTATTGATGAAGGAGAGAAAGTTCAGGCAAAACTGTTACATGCAACTATGCAAGTTTAATGTAATCAAATGGTGCCCTTATATTTTATAGTTTGACAAAAAATCAAAATTATATTAAAATATTAATTCTAGGAATTTTGCATGGTGATGATTAAGTGATTTTTCATTTTCATCGACAAATTAAAAAGACAAATTATTATTTATGAGTTTGGAAGAGTCAAAATATCTCTTCATGGTTGGAGTTGCTCTTTGTAGTATTAGCTACATTCAATCTTACGAAATTAATAATGCATGTGGTACAAAGGAAATTGCTAATCGATTTTAAAGTAAAATATATTATTTTTAAAACAGATTTTTTTATAAATAAAAATTATTTTTATATTATAATTCAACATAAACTCTAATCCAATACATAAATTAAAACTGGCATCAAATAATTCCTAAATGCTATGGCGGCAAACTTGAGTATTTCTCACCCATGCCTAGTTTCCAGCGAACAAGCAACAACAAAAGAACATTTATGATTTGGTTTTGCATGAAGACAAAAGATGCATCACCTTCCGGACGCCATGGCTATGACATTAAAAAGCTTCAAACATGGCCCATGACTCATGAGGATGTTGTACAGGTCCTAACACAGGTCCAAATTCCAATTGCGTTTCTCCACAAGCCTCACCTCATAAAAACTGCCTCCACTCCACTAGTCATTATGCTCCCTATCATGTCAATACCAACAAACCGAAATAAAAACTGTATATGTTAGACGCGTTTTTAAAGGAGAGAATATAATAAAGGAAAATATAAAATTTTTATATAACAAAATAATATTAAAATATTAATCATGACTACTTCAAAATATTTTATAAAATCTAATTAGAAATATAATATTTTATATGACAAAATAATATTAGAATATTAATCATGACTACTTCAACATATTTTATGAAATTTAATTATAATTTATTAATAATTTTAAAAATTAGTGAACAATAACAACACTGCAACATATCTACCAAAGTTTTTTTTATTTTATTTAAATTTGTGTGAAAATTATTATAAATTTTTTTACACCTACATAAACATTTCTATCATGACTCTCAATCTTACAGTCAAATCTCAAAAAACAATCTAACACATCTTTATATTTTTATTCACATTTGAAAAATACTAGAGTAATGTTTTATTTTTAAAAAATAATTATTATTTATCTATATCAGATTATTTATATTAATTTTTCAATATGCACATTTTTCCTAAAAAAACCTTTAGGGTTTTAACAAAAATAATCATCTATCAACTTTCTTAAAATGAAATTTAAAGATAGAGAATAAATAATAAATTTTATTTGAAGTTTTACTATTTACTTTTAAAAATAATTTTGCTTGTCAATTTGTTGTAAAATAGAAGAAATAAAAAAATAAAAAAATATTATTTTAATTGATCATTAGGGAAAAAATAGTGATTGTGATGTAAATAATGTTTTAAAAATAAGTAGAATTTAAGATAAAATTTTAAGAGATATTTTTTAAACTAAAATTTGTAAGAAAATATAAAAAATTCTCATATAATATTACGAGGGAAAAAATGAAATAAAATAATAAATTTTATTTTAATAAAAATAAAGATGAAATAAAGTATATGTTAAAAATAAATATGAAATAAGTTGCTCGCGTGCGAGATTTTCTAAATTGGCGGTCTGACAAGATTCTTAAAACAATATAAATAAATAAATAACAACAAAACGAACATAAACCCGACTCCCGCGACCAGACCACCTGTCCGAAGGTGGCGGATGGCGAGCGAATCCCAATAAAACCCTAAAGCTCTACCTGGATCTCAATCTTCTCTCGCATCGCGATTCGGTTGGATCGAGGATGTCAGAGGAAGGGAAGAGCAGGGCGGTGACCGGCGACCACCCACAGCCGCCGCCGTTCCAGCACGACCAACACTACGGGACGTTTCAAGGCGTCGCCGCCACCGCCACCGTCACATACCCATACCCATACCCGCACCCGCATCCTCCTCCGCCTCATCATCCGGTTATCGGTTTCCCTCAGCCAGTGCCTCCGGCTGCCTCCGCCGCCAACGGAGGCTATTATCTGTACGGGTATCAGAGTGTACCACCCCCTTCCCATAATGTTAATATCCATTGGAACGCAGTCGGTACTCTCTCTCTCTCTCCGATTTTTTTTTTTTTTTTTGGGATGTGTTTGGACTCGGCCTTGTTTATATGTCGTTTAATGTTGTTGTCGGTATGCTTATGATTTCGATTTGGCTATTTGATCGATTTGGATGTATACCAAATCTTGTTAGTCTGTCTCTCTTTTATGGTTATGGCCATTATTATATCAAAGCAAACTAATAAAATCACACCATTATGATAGGTACTGCTTCAGCTGGCTTGGTTTGATAAATACCCCGTTAACCTTTCATAGTAATAATAATAATAATAATAAAGAAAGAAAAAGAAATCTAATGGGATATTTGGTTATGTTATCAATAAACAATTTCTTAAACATCTAAAATGTGTTTTTTCCTTTTATGTCAGCGAGATGAGATGAAAAGAGAGCACTGTGCAACTTTAAATGATTATTATGGATGATATTTGGTTGTCTTTCTTTATTTTTTATTTTATCTTTATCCTTTTTTTTTATTCCGTCATGCTCATTGCTGATTTTTTACCACAATAATAGGACATGCGGTTTTACAGATTATATTCAACTTCAAAAACTTTCATTTCCAATTCAGTTTTTGCATTTTATCTTCTCTGTATTTTACACACACACTTATTTCATTTAAGGTAATGGTGTTGCTGAAGGGAGTCCTCTAAGAGAGCACACTCGTCCTTCTTGTTGTTCTTGTAATATTGGCCTTGGTTGGTTCTTGTAAGTTCACATCCATAATTATTTACAGTAGCAAATTTCTTTATGTTTCATGTTTCAATGTCTTGCATTGTATAGTGACAATTTTTTTTTTTGCTAGGTTTATTATGGGTTTCTTTTTTGCCGCCTTTCCTTGGTACCTTGGAGCTGGCATCCTTCTTTTTGTCCGGGTGGAGCACAGAGAAAAACCTGGATACGTGGCATGTTCAATAGCTGTAAGTATCTTTAGTATACTTGTTCTCCTACGCCTCCTCCCAAGTATTTTTACTATGATGATGGATCTCATAGTTCCACTGGGCGTGTTGATTTTCCTGCCATGTCATGTTTGGAACCAGCTTTAATCTAAACATCTTCTTGGCCACGGTAGAAATCATAAATAAGCATCTTTAGCATTTGCAAATTAAAAATTCTAGATTTAAATTGAAACGGCTAACCAGTGTTGATTTTTGCGCTGGCACCTCGGCTCTGTTTAATACAACTGAAAGTTTGTTATTGAAAAGATGTTATTTAAGTATATTAAATATAGGATCCAATGGTATTAGTTGTTTCATAGAGAGACTACTGGTGGGGTTGTGGGACCCCAGGAATGGTTTGATCTTGCAGTCTTCTTTCCCTTAATTTCTTCGCCTTCCTGTTTCCTGCCTCGTTCTTTCCCATGCAGCACACGAAAGTTCTTTCCCATGCAGCATTGTGGGCTTGTCTTCTAATCAAAATGGATGCCAGCCTTATACCCAGGAATAGAAAGTATAATTTTCCTTGTATAAACTATACATCCGAAACAGTGTGCCGCTGGTCTTGGGCAGCATACTGAACTTTAAATTGGATGGTTTCATTATAGAATTGGGAATTCATTCTTCCAATTGTAAAGGTTTCTACCCATTTTGTGTGGTGTACATGCTCTCTCCCTCTTCTTTTAATGCTCTTCTCCCATCTCTATCTTCTTCTTATCATCACCATTAATATGTGTGGAAATTGGCTCAGGTCCACCAGTACAGCAGATATGAGGCAGATTCGGCATTGGATAATTAGAGAGGCTGTGAGATTGTAATCCATATTCATATTGGAAATCCATTCCTCCCGTGACTATATGCAAATGTGGTTGATCCACGTTAAATTTTCTGTGTTTTTGTGTGCATATGTTAAGTTAGATCTTACAATATGTTCATTTGTTTGTTTAGTTCTACTAGTCATTCTTCGGAGGCACAATTACTAATACTACTAACAATCATATAAATTAGAAATGACCGATTATATAGCTTTGGTTGATTTTTTTTTTTTTAATATTTTTTTTCTACAATGTGCACTCATGCCTAAAGCCTGTGCCTGCACTCCAATACCCATTTGTCCCTTGTGTGTACTTACCCCTTCAACATTGCCTTCCTTAAACCTGTGCCATTTGCCTTGCCTTTCTTAAACCTGGGTGATTATTGCAAGTGCTGATTTCAGTTTTGCATGCATGCAGGCTATTCTTGCTTTGATTGCAACCACTCTTGGTGTAACTAAGGCAACTCTATTCTGGTGATGCCTACGCAGTCAAGACGGAGATATAAGCTTATACTCCCGATTTAAATCTTTGATTGGACAAAATTCTGTCGTTTAGATACATTGTGGACTGAAGTTGATGAGAGGCGGGACGTTATTTCTCATAAATGCTTAGAGTGCTCTTCTTCTTTGCCAGTATTGGGTCAGCTTGAATTGGAAGGCCCACCCTAAAGGCACTGATGCTATGAATGAAATTGTTAATTCCATCAATGCAAGAATTGAATCGCAGGGGAGATGTCAGATGTGGATTATATAATTCCATCTCATTTTACTTGCCCCTTTTTTTTTTAAACGCAAAAAATAAAATAAAATTATTTGTCTTTTTGTTTTTTACGATAAAATTAAAATCATTTTTGTTCCCTTTTAAGACTTTTACCTATAATAATAATGTTTCTGTTACCTATAATAACTATCCCAATCAAACATTGCATTATTTATTCGTTCAAGCATTAATTGTTCCAAAATTAAACGGTTTCTCAAAGATGCAAGAGAAGGTGTGGATCCCTCAGACTGAATTATATATTTTGGCCATACATTTTGTTTGTTTGTTTGTATATTTGGGGGCCATACTCGAGCATGGGAATCATGTGAGTGCGCCATACATTTCCCTGGTTCACGGGACAACGTAAAAGACGTTGATGGCATGAAGCCAAGGGATAATAGTAGCACCCAAAAGCATGAATGAGTTCATCATATTCGATAATTTGCGTATGAATGAGGTCATCAAGATATTCATCATGTCGCGGTGGACTCGAGGGGGTGGTTCGTGGAATCTATAATGTGTGACAAATTATGAACATTAGCACCCATAAGTGAACTTCCGTTGACAGAAGATGGAATGGAGTCTTCACAATAATCATGCTAACATAGAAAGGTTGCTAACTATGATATAAAACATTACCAAAGACTAGAAGTCAAAGAGATGTATTGGGAGAGTCTAACCCTTGGCCTTGATTATTATTATTATTATTTGGTTTTGTTTTTTGTTTTTGGTGTCAAAATGGGTGGGCGAGTGTGAAGGGCCCTAAGTGGTGAGACACAGAGAACGACAGCCTATCAGATCGAATAAATGTAGCATCCAAGGCTTTTAGGTAGTGTAGCCTCGGGCTCTCTAACATGGAAAACAAAGTTATGGGGAAAAAAGTTGTTAACTTTTACCTAAAAGAAAAATGTACCCTCACGGCCTCACTCTCACAGTCTCACTTCCAAACAAACCCCCCAATAAATGACCATGAAAAGCTCGATCCATAGTCACCCAAAAAAACTCATGACTTACATTTGTTAATACGGATGGGATTGCAAGTTAAACTAAGGAAACTAAGGAGAGAGAGAGAGAGAGAGAGAGAGAGAGAGAGAGAGAGAGACGCGAAAGGAAGGGCGTTTAGAGGCGGAGGTGGACTCAAAGGAAATGGGGAGCAAAAAGGAAACAGTGGGCCACTAAAAGTTGGGACTTCATTTTCAAACCAAGAAAAAAAAAGGTCACCAATAGAATAAAGTGAGAAGGCATTTAGGACGTATTGATTACCACCACCACACCCAATGAAACCCAAAAAAAAAACTAAAACAAAACAAATAAAATGGAACAAATACAATTGACATATAAAATGGAACAATAAAAATTGCCAATTCGCCATTCGGGATCTCTATAAAATGGAATAAATTCTTGCCGCGCAGGTGATTGGGGGCTGTTGCAGTTTAGAGTTTTTTTTAAAATGTAATATTAAAAATTTTATATTTGTAATATATAGTAAAAATATATTTAAAAAAAGTTTCTATATGAGCGATACATATGGGTTTTTTTAAAACGGCAGATGTTTCATTTTGAATGTTAATAGTACCATTTAATAAATAAAGAAATATTTTGTCTGACCGGGATTATTTTTAAAACGGTTATCATAAGCACAAAAAAAACAATTGAAGGGTGTTTCATAAACTTAGCACAAAAAAATAAAACACCTAGTTTTGCAGAAAAATAAAAGATATTTTAAATTCCCCCCCCCCCCCCCCCCAAAACCCCATGCATTTTATTTTCTAAATATTATTTTTAATTGTATAGAAAACAACTCTCAAACAAAAAAATCTATATTTAATTTATTAGAAAACGATTTTTAAATATAATTT
Source organism: Taxillus chinensis (assembly GCA_023512835.1). Classification (NCBI taxonomy): domain Eukaryota; kingdom Viridiplantae; phylum Streptophyta; class Magnoliopsida; order Santalales; family Loranthaceae; genus Taxillus; species Taxillus chinensis. Next base: position 42,057,947 of record CM042087.1, read on the forward strand.
TTTAAAAAAATCATATCAATAAGCAAATCATTAGTGCTATAGTTCATTAAATTGACTCACACCAACAAACATGAACCCCATAAATCTTCTACATGCACAAAGACAATTGAAACACGAAAACCCAAAAGTATTGAACTAACTACAAGAAACCTACCAAGTACAACTAAAGAATGCTAATGAAGATATGAAGATAGAACTTCTCTTAGTTCTATTTTTTACTTTTCGTTCAATCTCCCTCAACCCGCAAATTTCAACAACAAATGTTTTTGGTTGGTTGGTCACATCTAGTGACCTTCCTTCTGGTGTGGCAAATGCCACGTTAGATTTGTATGTTTCTGTAAAGACCCGTACCTGAGTGAGGTTGAAAGTTAGGCCTGAATAGAGTTTGGAATATTTATTCGGTAGCATGGCCTTAGCGTTAGTATTTTGGGTTTACTATAATATGTTATTATTATTAATATAAATGTTTTAATATTTTGAATTTATTGTTATTATCATGTTAATATTATTAATAAAATTATTTAAGTATTTTGGGTTTATTATTGTTATAATAATTAATGTTACTATTATTATTATTAAAATGATTGAGCTTATTATTATTATTATTATTATGATTGTTAAAAAAAAATTAATGAGATATATAAAGGAAAAAGAAAGGGGAACGTAGAAAAAAACCCTACATTGGTGCGTCCCCACCCCTGGTGGGAGAAAAAAGGGGGGCCCGTCCCCCCCCCCCCCCTTGACCCCCCCCCCCCCCCCCCTATTCAATCCTTGGAAGCTTAATCCGGGTAGGTGGTCTTTGTTTTCCCGTTATACTATCGCCCCCCCATGAATACAGATTGTTAGAGGAATTACAGATTGGTTTAATGTGTATATATATATATACACACGCACGTTTCTGCAAATTCGTGTATTAGGCCGTGGTGTGCCTGCACCCCTTTTTTTCCCCAGCCGATTTCCGCCACCAGTTGTATGCCTACGTTTTTTTTTAATTACCTTCATCCCTTATCATCTTATCTCCGTAATACTCTTTTTTTTTTAAAAAAAGGGTCAGTTTGTCACTTGGTTTGTCCTCCATGCCGTAATTGTTGGGAGGGGAACAATTGGTGGGGCCAAACGGGTTTGGCTAACCCAGGCATGAGGAGATGCCAGGCATGCACTTTCCAAAAAAAAAAACAATTTGGTTGGTTAAGCGTGTGTAAGAGTTGTGTTAGTGACGAATTTTCCATCCATTAATTTTCAAATCGCACCCATCATCCTGTAGAAGAAGTGCGGCGCGCGTAGGAGAATGGAAAGATTTGGGGAATGATATTGCACCCGGTAAATAACCAAACCGCTTCTGCCTTAATGAAAAATGTTAGATATGTTGATTTCTCTGTCTGCTGTGTAGAAACTGTAAAATATAGTTTGGCAAGGTTGAGTTCTGTTTGAAGGCGATGAGGGTAGCCTCGCTGATTAGATTGTTGGTGAAAATACTAGGTCTCTAATTAACTGAATGTTAAATTTATGAGCTTCATAGAATTGTCAATATTAATGTCTTTAATTTGCCAAATGCAGAGAGCACAAGTTTGGGTTTCTCCTTTATTGTTATTATTATCCGTGATAGCAGTCTGAATCCACCGGGACTTTTATATATATATATATATTGTGTAATATATAGTGTTATGGCTTGATATTATTTGTAGTTTGATAATATTCATTGATCATTAAAAATATTATTGGAGGTTTGATATTAATAGTTTCTCATGGGAAAATTTCGTAAAGCTTGATAATAATAGTTTGATACTAAAATTTTATTTGTGGCTTGATATTTATGTTTGACACTATAAATATTGTTTGTGGTGCATTAATATTGGTTTAGTAATTTAAAGGTTTTGTAAAGTTATTGTATTGAATACTAATTATTTGAAATTTTTAGTTATTGATTATATGTGTGGAATTGGTTGGAAATCGAATGGTTAACTATCGGGTCCCATATCCCCCCTATCCCCCCCCCCCCCCCCTATGCTCTCGTGAATCTGACCCAGGAGTTCGGATGCGAAATTTCTCCGATGATTGGATTATTCAGTTGAACCCCTTATTGAATGAATTATAATGTGTGATGTTATAACTTGTGATCTAATGTAAGCTTAATTGTGAGAGAATGGCACTACTACACAAGCACAAGCATGCTGAATCATACGATAATTCGCCCAATAAGAATCAACATCGGCCCATCGCCCCCCCCTCCTTTATTAGTCTCCTCGGTTACCGGAGCCGTGGACATCCTTGGTGTAGGATTTATTTTTACAGTGTATGTTTTTATTTTATTTTATCATTTTATTACCCATTTATGAACCTTGTTGGTAGAAATTATATGTGAGTTATTTTGTGTGTTGGATATTATGAGAATTGAATGCAATGTCGTATCATTTTAATAAATCTTGAATTGCATGGAAGTTACAATGCTACCTTTTTGTGGAGTTGTACATGTTTGGCTGGACACTAACCTCGACTCTTATGTGTGTGCGCGTGAAGTTTTTTTTTCGTCCCGGATTTGGGCTGACGGTGTTTCTCTCTTTGGTGTGTTCATGTGCGTGAAATTTCTCCTTAACTTCATATGAACTTTAATTGCTTATGCTAGTGGTCTACAATTCAAATAAGTTAATTTTAAATTGAAATTTCAAAGCTTAGCTTATTTTAATCAAATAAGGTAACTCCTATAATGTTTGAGTTATTTAGAGATAAGGATATAAAATAAATCATCGATCTACGAATCAGACCGTGGTCTATGCGGACCGATCCGCTTCGGTTTAGTAGACTACTTTTGTGCAAATTATTTTCTAATAAGGTTTTTAAAATTATTATATATCTTATCCAATATGTGTTAGTACGTAAATCATAAATTTGATTTTAAAATTAATATTCAAAAATATGATTTTTAAAAATAAACTTTTAAAAATATTTAATAAAAATTAACTTATATTTATTTTAAATAAATAAATATGAAGAAAGTAAGAAAACTTATATTATATAAATAGTGGATAGTTATTTTTTATTATTTAAATGTAAAGAGAAACATGAAAAAGTGTATTAGAGCACATAATAAAGAGTTCCATTGGTGTTCTTATTCAACAAATTAATTTAATTAATAAACAAGTTCGAAATCAAATTTAAATATGTTATTATGCTCTCGTGAATCTGTTCATGGCGTAATTTGTTGTTTTAAAAATTATTATTATTTGCAGCGAGTGAGTGATGCACAGGCACAGCAAAAGAAAAGTGCTGAATCAACGATAATTCGCCCAAAAAGTCAAAAAACAGCCATGCCCTCATTTATTAGTCTCCCGACCGTTGCCCACACAATTAATTTCAACCATTATGAGCCGCCGTGTGGAGGCCGGCACACGTGTCCGTTGCATTACTGCTACTGCTACTTCAGTACTACTACTAATCCTTAGCTCACGTGAAGATATCTCTTAATTTTTAAATATATATTTAAATGCTCATCCAGTCATCTTATGAAACAGACAGATTCAATCATTTTTATGAAAATCATCAAATAATTCAAAGACCAGCAAATATATTATAACTAAAATTTTATTATTCAAATTCATTTTTAAATTGCCTAGATCTGCCGGATTTAATTAGTGTTGTTTTGTGCTTTTAACTCTTAAGTCAGGGATGGCCATAAATAATAAATAAATTTATTTAGAAAAATAAAAAAAAAATTTTTTTTTTATTTTTTTTTTTTTTTTTTTAAAAAAATTTTTTTTTTTTTTAAAAATTTTTTTTTAAAAAAAAAATTTTTTAAAAAAAAAAAAAAAAAAAAAAAAAAAAAAATAAAAAAAAAAAAAAAAGGAAAAAGACATAAATAATTTCCTAAACCTCAACGGTAACTAGAGTTTGATAATATTGTACTGCGATAAAAAAAAAGTTAATGTGAAAGAGGAGTGTATTCTAAAAGTAAATAATAGTATTTGATAATCTTTATAAAGATAAAAGTTTTTTAAAATTTTAAAATCTAAACGTACATTTCTTATATTTTAAATTTTAAATAAGGTTATTATTAATATTTTATAAATTTTAGAATTACTTTATAGAAAAATAGTTTTAAAAAGTTTCCAATTTCTGTTTGTTGTCATTAAAAAAACTAAGACTTTTTATAAACCATTTTTTAAAAAATTTATCAAATTTCGATGTTTCTACTTAAAAATAAGCAAAAATAGTGTAATGTCAAACGGTTTCTATTTTCCTATCTAAATTTTAAATTTATGTGTAAAATAAAAACTGTGCTCCATTCCATAATAAGTGAAAAAATTCTGATGATCTATGATTATATAATTATAAATTATTTAAGAGCATACCAATATTTAGTGTTTTTTTCTTTTTCCTAAAATATTCATTTCACGTTAAAAAAAAACATAGACTCACCCGCACAAAGAAATGCTAACCTCGAATTATTCCCTAATAATTGGAGGTGCTATTATGCATTATTTGACATATTTTTAATGTTATTAATAGGAGCATAATGCATATAATTATTAGTTAAATGCCACCCCCGCTGCGAAGGAGTCATTCATTATCTTCAATTTTAAAAAATTAAAACCACGTAGGATCCTTCTTGTCCGCTTTAAATTAAATTAAATTAATAAATAAATAAGGCCTCTACAATTTTTAAATTAATAGTTTTTGAAAAGAAAAAAAAAACTGAAGAGCAGCGATTAGATACAACGTCGATAAATGACAACTTCATCACCGGCCGTTTATAACACCATCAACGGCGCGTGCGAAACATACAGTCGCAGTCGGTTCACACACGCGCCCAGTTTTACCGTGAATCCGGGTTTAAATACGCAGTCGGTTTTTATTTTCGAAACGAAGACACCAGCAAATCCGTAAAGGAAGCGAGACGGCACGCACAGCAGCAGCTACGTCACGTATCACCCCCCACCCTTCTCTCCGCCGTCATTGGAACGGTTCGACGGACGGAGCTCCGCCGCGCCGACGATCGGTCTCCACCGCTTCGAATCTCTCTCTGCTTCGCTCACTTCCACTTCATCACAGTGCGTTCGATTCAAAAACCACACTCGTTTTCGATTCCCTGTGTGTGTGTGTTGTACTCATCGCTTCACTGCCTTCATCGGAACGCATTTTTGATTTGGTCTTTGTTTGTTTGTCTTAAATCTAATTCATCATTTTTGCGGTCGATCTATATTTAGTGTGATTGTCTTTTTCAGTGTGTTTCCGTTTTTTAGTTTTTTAGTTTTTTTTTAAAGTTTGAGCCGCTGATTTGGCCCTAATTTCTGTATTATTTTTATGATTTTCATGGTTAGGGTTTTAAATTTTTGTTGTTTTATTTTATGTTGTCAGATTTCTATAATGTTTCTATTTATTTTGTTGAAACTGTGCTCAGACGGATTTAATTTTTTTTTTGGTATTTTTTTTTTTGTTTTGGTCCCTGCATCGGGCTTGCAAGGTTTGGTTCAGTGGTTGTAGCGTTGCGAGCTGATATTGGCACATAGTGTTTTCTGTTAAATTTTGGTCAGACAATTTAGAATATGAAGAGAATCTAAATTGTCGATTCATGTTTTTCATGATTAATGCATCTGTTTCAGTTCAAGCCTAACGTATTTAAATTAGCTGTAAATAGTTTTTGGGAAATCTACTGGGTTGTCTCATAGCATGTGCATATATAATCTTTTTTTTTTTTTTTTTGAGATTGTTACAATTACTAATATGTTCACTCTTGGAATTTTCAATATATATATATATATATATATATATATATATATATTTATACATATGTGTGTGTTTATAACTTCAACTTACTGTTACTCTGGACAGGACAGATTTAAAATGATCGGATCCTTTATCACCCGAGGACTCGTGTACGTGTCACTTTATGGCTCCATTTTCTATTATTTTCCACATTATTTATGCAGCCAACATGGTATCTAATGTGAAGATGTACCATCGTTTTCACAGGATGGTCTTTGGTTATGCTTATCCTGCTTACGAATGCTTCAAAACTGTTGAAAAAAATAAACCTGAAATTGAGGAACTTATATTTTGGTGCCAATACTGGTAAACTGCTACAATATTGTTAGTTTATTTGCGGGCTGCATGTGGTGTATAAACAAGCTTTGAACTGGGTTTTGTATCTTTTATTTCTTTAAAAATTTGCAGGATTTTGGTGGCACTTTTGACAGTATGTGAGAAGATTGGTGATGCATTTATTTCATGGTTTGGAATCTCCATTTTTATATGGGTTCAGAGTTCATAATGTATTGTTTCAGGAATGGCGAAAGAGTTATTTTAATCTTTATTTTTGCAGGGTTCCTATGTACAGTGAAGCAAAATTGGCATTTTATATATACTTGTGGTTCCCCAAAACAAAGGTTTGTGATACCTTTTGGTTTCCAGGTTTGAAATTGTAGCAATCTTAATCACCATACATGATACCCCCTTTTATAATTGTTTTAGGGGACAACATACCCCCTTTTGTAATTGTTTTAGGGGACAACATACCCCCCTTTTATAATTGTTTTAGGGGACAACATACGTGTATGATTCCTTCTTTAGACCATATGTGGCAAAGCATGAGACGGAGATTGATCGTAACTTGTTGGAACTAAGGACCAGGGCTGGTGATATAGTAGTTTTGTATTGCCAAAAAGCTGCGACCTATGGGCAGGCCCAAATATTTGACATCTTGCAATATATTGCTTCTCATTCAACACCGAAGCCTCAACCTGCCCAGGTATAGATATAACTGTTAAGTCACTATTTCTCTTGTAATGGTACACTTTTGTCTATCATTTACTTGTTTACAATGCTGCTAATTCCTGTTCCGTGAATAGTAGGATTAATGAACAAAACAAATAAAATGTCCTGATTTTGTCTAGGAAAAAAAAACATTGAAGCAGCATCTTTTTGAAATCATTGTGGACGAAATCATTTGATGCATGATATTCGTTCTTATGAAAATTCGTATTAACTTGATTATCCCAAATTATAATAATGAATTAACGATTAGGTAGCTAGTAGAGTAGCTGACAGTATTTGGTATGTAACTTTAAGATCTACTCGGAGAATGTTTTTTTTTTTTTATATTTAAGAAAAAGATTCAGCCATGGAAAATAAAACGGCCCTTGTGCGGAACTATTATTTATATAAATAATATTTGTGGTGTTTGTTGAGAAACCGCAAGTTCGGTGCATATCTTTCTTTGAAGTACTTCATCGTTGTGTTGGTGCTGACATGCATGGATGGGGTAAAATTCCCATGGCATTAAATTTGTACTTCTTTAATGCTTTTCCGTATCTGTTACTGAATCTAGTCTGTTATTTTGGAAAAACAGCCACAACGGCCAGGTGCAAGGAGTCGTCAGAATTCTGGCCCAGTGAATCGTAAGCCTGCAGTTACAGCACTCCCTCAAATAGAAGTACCTTCATCTCCTAGCTCCAGTGCATCATCAAGTGAGGGTCAGAATGAGGTTGAGGATGTGGTGGGTCCTTCCCAAGCACATCCCACAAATCCAGTCGGACCAGTCTCGAATACACCAAAAACACCTGTGGTGCAGCCTCCTCCTCCCACAGCCGTCTCAGACTCACAGAAAACAATTACAGAGCAACAAAAGCAGCCAAGCCTTGATCCTACCAAACAATCAACAGCTACTGAAGCTGTAGCAATGAAGATAATAAAACCAACTCCTTCCGGGAATGAAAATGGGAAGCCTCCACCGCAAGAGACTATTGTAGAGGAAGCCATCCGGGTAACTCGTGGTAGATTGAGGGCACGGACTGCAACTGCAACAAAACGTTAAAATTTGGGGTTGGCTCTTCTTACGTCTCTAAACGATCAAACTTGCATATTTTAAGTGAGTAGTGGTTGGACATGCGGCCATATCGTTTACATCATCCACATCAATGTACATTTGTTGTTACCAAGCTTCCATCGTAATTTTTTCCTTGTTTTTATTTTTTTTTTGTTTTTATTTTTTGTTTAGTTATTTATTTTAGGGCAATAGAGGCCCGTCAGTGGAGTAAATTGCGGGTTTGAGATAGCAAAGCCGCCCGATTGAACCTGAGATGGTCATAGCTAGCTTGTAAACAACCAAGCTGAGCTGTGTGTTCGAAGTTTTATTTGATATCATTTACGAAAATTAAATTATCATCGTTTATTAGGGTTTGCAAATAGTTTGTTCATATTCACCAGTAACTCACGAATGATGTTTATTTTATTGATATATTTGTTCGTAAATATTATAATTTTATTTTATTCAAGAATTTAAGTTTTTTTAATTGATTATAAATTAAAATATTATTCATTTAAAATTTATGTCTCTTTGGCTGTATGTGTTTTTTTTAATTGAATTAGTAGCGAAACTTCAAATGAGCTTAACGCTGAATTTGAACGCTTGTGTAGGAAACTTCGAAATGAAATATCCATTGTTACAAATAATTAATGTTAAAATAGTGATCAAAATAAGTTTAAAGGATATTTTTCTTTTGAGAAAGAAAGAAAAAAAAGGACGCTACAAAATAGTAGTTAAAAAATATTATTGTCATTGGATTCGATTTTATTTTTTTTTTGGTTGATATCTGTTGGTTAGTTAATGTTACTTGGTTGATTCTTTGGCTTTTTGTTGTTACTTTCTTGAGTGCACATTTGAAAACAATCATTTTAAGAATAGAAAACAAAAATTTCATACTGAGACATTTTGGTTTTTTATTTTTATTTTTTATATTCTATTTCAGTTCATATTAAATTTTAAGCGGAAAATGATTTTTATTATAAAATATTTTAAAAAAAAACCATATATATATATATATATATACACACACATAATATTATGGATCCAGATAATAAAATAAATAAGAAGTAAAAAAATTAATTTTGATCTTATGCTAAAATCGAATTTAAATTTAAAAATATAACAGTTAAAAATAATTTTTAAAAATAATTATAAGATTCATCTTCAGTATATGTTTTAACCATTCACGTCTATTATTTAATAAAATTATTATTATTATTAAATATATATTTTTCAAATAAAATAAGAGAAAAAATATGAAAAAATTAAAATATATATATATATATAACTATTTAAAGAACAAATAGAGAATAATAAATATTAAATTTAAGAATACTATTAATAATATTAAATTTTTAATTAAAATGAAAAAGGCTGACAAGTAAAATTTTTAAATATTTCTTTTAAATTACTCTTTAAACTAAAAAAAATGACATTGAGACTTCGACTGATGCTTTCACAAACAAGAAAAGCATCTTCATGGAGTGCAGGCCGTTATCCTCTAAAGAGATTAGGTTTTCCCTACCACCAGTAGGGGGGACCTATATAATCATAGCCATCCAAATCATCTGGGTTTAGGTAATTTGGAATATTTACCGCATCTGCCACCTCAGTTCACTATTTTGCATATTCGAGTCCCGCTTAGAATGTATCCCCCGAATGCGCTCATCTGCATGCATGGATGAGTTCTTGAAGGCAGAACCTGCAAAATCGTGTTATCACAAGTAAAGAAAAAATAAAACCAAAACACAAAAACAAAAACAGCTTGAAATATATAGCCAATTTGAGTTGTGTAAATGATCAATGCATATCTAATAGGAAGGCAGGTAATACAAAAGCTTCCTGCCACCTGAATGCAGGTAATAAAAATATTTTTTTATTTTTTTTTAATCTTTCCTTTTTTGGTTGATAAAATAGATCTTAGCAAATAGCACTTCAATAGTTTTTAACATTATGCAAATGCATATCCACGCAAGCAGTGAAGCATCAACTCCAAATGAAGTCAACCTCGCATAAGCCACAAATCATGCTCAAAATTCAAAAATCAAGAAGTTATCTAGTCCTTTCCTTGATCCATAAAGAGAAAAAGTATGCTTATGCTTATTGTAGTTCTTATGAAGGGAAAACACTCAAGTTCTTCGATGCTTGTACCAACGTGGGAAGCATCTTCGGTAAAATTGTCACGAACACGTGTACAGAAGCATCTGCAGGAAGAAGTTAAAAATGAACCTGATATTCTCGTAGCCAAGGTTCTGAAATTTGCATGCCAATTGCCATTCTTCCGAGCTGTAGGTTATGCATGCATGTTGCTAAAGGCTATATTCGAACACAAGTTAAACCAATAGTAGATCTTCATCGGTTAGATGCAAAAAACAGATAAAAAAGCATACACCCAGAAAACAAATAATAGGATTTAAAAAGGCAAACCTAGGTAAAAAATGTTTATCATAAAAATAGAAGAGGTTTGGTTACTAACAGATAAAACAACATACTAGGTCTTCTTCAAAACACAAACCTAATTTGACTTACATAATGTTTCCATTACATTTATCCATATAATTTTTGTTTTTTATGACCGAGGAACAACACTTCACACCAGCAGCTGACCAAAGACCAAACCTTGGATGCATGGGCCCCTTACATGCTTCTATGCACAAATAAAGAATGTCAGATTTTATGCGCAAGGTGAGGTTCGAACTGGAAACCTCAGGCTCGGCCAAATTTTCCAGCATAATACCAGGCCCACCTCAATCAATTGCACTACCGGGTGAGGGCTTTATCCATATAAATATTAGAAAAAGTTCATGACAATTACAATTGGTTTAGTTTTGGTTCACGATCGACACTGGAAATCAGTGTTAACACTTAATTTTCAAGTGATGCAAAGAACCTAAGAAATGTACAAAATTATAAAATTCAAAACAAATTACCTGCAGATATTGGTGATAAATAGCAAAAGGAGCAGAATAGGATAAAAGAGGCAGAAATTCTTGAACGATCTTCCAAGCATCCATATCTGGAGCAGCAATTATTAGGCTGCAAAAACGTTTATCATAAAAAATATCAACAGTAGACAGTAATGAAAAAAAAAATCGACACCTCCACAAACAAATAAAAGAAATAATATTCAGCAAAACCACGCATACCTCGAAAAACCATTTTCTTCCCATAATGTGATTGCTTCTTTTGATGCTCTCTCTCCAGCCTTCATAGATTTACAGGCTTTGACCACTGGAGTTTTTGCTTCTGTAATAATATCAGCGTCATTTCCAGATAAAATTTCTTCTGCACTAATAACCTAAATTAGTGAAATAATGAGAAAATGAATGTTCCTTCAAATTCTATTCCATTTGAAGGATAGAAAAAGCATGCAGGCCGATAAAGATATTACCCCTACATTTAAATAATTCTCCCTATTACTGGAATCTTTCGGATCTTCAATATCATTAACAGTTTCATTTGAAGCTGAATGAAGACTAGTAGAAGAACAACGCACGATCCTGGAAACGATAATGGATTCAGTATTCATAACTTCATATTGGATAAAGACAATATATTATAAGTGCTTTTTAAATTTTCATATAAAATTTTCTGGCACTCAACTTCAGTCTCTACAAGAAAACTTTTAGTGTCTTTCAATTATTTATGCATTTAGGACCTGTTTGGTTGGGGTTTTCAAAACGTATTTCAAAAACAGAATCCAGCCGATAAAATGTGTTTATTATCTGTTTTCTGAATAAAGTTTACTTTATTCAAATTCCAATTTGATTTCAGTAATTATTTTTTAAAACAAATTTTAGTTATTTTTTATTTTGAAATCCAAGTTTTTTTCAATTTATTTATTTTTTAACATTTTTTTTTCTATTCTCTCTATTTTATTGTTCGAGTCCATCATATATATTTTTTCAAGTTTTATGAGACCTAATTTTTAAAAAAAATACTCTTTTTAAAACCCATTTGCTCTCTTACCAAATAATTAAAAAAAAAATCAAATTCAAACTTTAATTCTAATAAATATTCATATCATGAAACTAAAACATAAAATCAAAAACATGTAGTACTAAACACTCCCTTAACATTACAAAGTTGATTGAACAAAATTCATTTACTTACTTTTACTTCACATTCCCAATACTATTACACAAAGCCACAACCAAAACCAGATTTTTCTGGGCAATTGTGTTATTTGATTTACCACCACGATATGTAACAAATATAAATCTCTATTCCTAGTACTTGATGTAGTGGCAGTTTCTCTTTGCATAGCCTGGGTGCTTGAGTCTGCATTGACAAGCCCAAGTACCTGGCTCCACCATCCCCTCAAAACAAAATAAATCCCCTCTTAATCCAGAGTCTCAGGCCATTCATTCACCATGACCATGTAAATGGAAATTTTATACACGTGTGTAGGTGGCAGCCCAAAGGAACCTCTCGTCTGGAGAGGGCAACTACTGACAGGAACCGACTCCAACTCATGAGTTGCCATATCCAGCATTGGAATTTTCTTGAGATGTATAGAATTACTCCAGAAAATATGATGCAGTTTTCATGTATGCTCATCAAATAAAAAAGCAAAATTGCAAAATGAGTACACGTAACTGGGACACTAAATAATGTATCTAGCATAATTCCAACTACCAATTATAAGGTGTTAAAGAGAGAACACTTGAAGACGTGGTATTCTGTTTTACCTTTCACAAATTTTGTTACTGAAGTTGAATATTCTCACAATATCCATAGGATATGGCGCATCTCCTAAGTACGTATTGCATACATACCCAGTACCTGTAAAAAGAAGTACCACTTTCAACAGCTAAAAATGTAAATGCAACAGAACTTTCCTTTGCATTTTCTGCATCTTAAATTTTGAATGTAGTGTCACCGAGAGTAAGTTTTACTTCAATTACATAATAAATGAAGTCCTTAGGTTCTTCCCAATCAAATCAACTGGAAGAATATAATTGCTTTCAATATTCTCTCAATACCTCCGACTCAATAAGACTTTCTTGGGATTGTAACAATTTATTACTGTCTAATACTTTTTATTTTTCAAACAAATATAAACTAAAATTTCTTCATTAGATTATTAACAAAACAATGATTAAAATCCTTTAATCAATGCATCTGGATGATTCCTCTCGGCCTGAAATTCATGTAAAATCACTTTTAAAGCAACAAAACTTCATATTTCAATCAAATTTCACCCTTTCTTTAGCCATTGCTTACCATACATTTTAAAATATTAAAAAGTAGCACAGGAAACAGGTCACTTGGGAATCCCAATAACAAACCTCCTAAACGTTCTGCCACAGCACCAGTAAGAATACCACCAACCATATCAAAAACAAGGACATCAGAACCTGAGCCAACATTGGCCATTGAAAGTAGAAGAGAAAGTGTGTCGACTCGAAGGAACCTAAAATTTATAAGGGAAAATTGAGTCACAAATCAATCGCAAACATGTCACAGATATGCAAAATGAATAAATGCAAACAAGGGGACAGCATTTCCACATGTTTGTAATCGTATGGAAACGTTAAATAGATATCAAATAAATCATTAAATACTAACTCTCAAGATTAACATCTGTTTGTGTTATGTCCTTTTGTAATCGTATGGAAATGTTAAATAGATATCAAATAAATCATTAAATACTAACTCTCAAGATTAACATCTGTATGTCTTATGTTCTTTCTATGAGTTCCAGACTTGGATCATGCCATTCCTTTTAACACTTAGCTCCATGCAATAAAAACGTGAAGGTTCCCATCATATTATATGAGACAAAATTGTCAAGGTTCACAGCATGTGAATATCTTATTACTGAATCTATATCTTATGAAATAAAATTAAAATCATCAAAGTTTACATGTAACATGTGAAATTTTTATTTGTGCATCTAGATTGATAAAGGATCTAAAGGGGGTACCATTGATTACCTCCTAAATCTAAATGAAACTTTTTGACAAAAAACAGTAAACCAAAAGGTTAGATTCCATAAAACAACATGATGGCAACAAAAAAAGCACCGCACATGCAATTCATAAAAAGCATGCTTGCCATTGGTAGGCATAGCAAAAATATAAACACCATAAAGATGATAACAATAAAATTTAAATTATACAATACATCTTTTCCATTTGTTGTTGCTCCCCCCGGATCAATTGCACAAAGTCATTGAAAATACTAAACTAATCAAGTAATGAATCGGAGTACTAAAAAAGTAAGAGGAAGTTACCCAATCCGTGCTGGATATTTCTTGAAGTACGTTTCACAGATACTGAAAAGTAAGTGGCAAAGTCAGGTAGTAGAATACAGACCAATGATTAACTAAATGTAAATAATCACAAAACAAATAGCTAAAAAAGACAAACTATTGTAGTGCAATACAGAACAGAAGCAGATATAGGATGAGAATCAATAAAGCCTTCTAAATTTAGGCATTTTTTTTAGCATTATTGATAAACAAAAAAGGGGTTATTAGGCAATGAATGAAGTTGTCTCCCCTTCCATTTCATACAGTATAATTTTCATGATCCAGTAAAAAAATCTGATTAGGGCTCAAAATGAAAGCTATAAAATTCATATGTTACCTCCGAGCAAAGGGCTGCCTCAAAAGTACTCTGGGTGCATACTTCTTTTGCTTTTTAAGCCTATATTTCTCCTGCATCCAAACCAAAGATAAGAACACTGTCATCTCATACATGACAAATGGCTCCACATACATTAGAAGTAGTTGGTTTCAAAAAACAAAAAACAAAAAAAAAGTGATAATAACAGTATAAGCAAGTGAAGCATCCCAATTTTTCAAAATAAATAAAATTATAAATTTCAAAACCAAATCAAGCTCACTTGTGAGAACAATGTTTTTTTCTCGAATGTTGTACTGTTAGCAATAAGAGCTTCAACTATTTCATCAGCTGTTGCACCCTGACTGCATCAATCTGAAAAATATTAGATAAAGGAACTAGGAATATACCAATTAGTTAAATGGAAGGTATGCATTATAAAACCTGAAGTTCATAAATAGTGAGTAAATAGTTAATATGTAAAAAATTGTAACAAGTTGGATGTTATTTACATGAACCCAAATATTTGGTCTACCACCAACCTACTGAACACCCATTCCCAATTCGAGAAGTTGTGTACGCTCAGAAACCAAACGAAAGAGTGTTCTAATGATATCAGTCTGAGCATAAACCACACACGTGGAATTTAGCATAATGATTTAATGATATTTTACGTAATTTAGCAAGTTTAACAATCTTTCTATAAATGGTATTTTATATAGTTTAGCAAGTTTAACCATCATTGCCAAGATCTTGCTCCGTCTTCCTATTGGAGTAATAAATGGAACTATCAATAGGATACAAAAACGTTTATTTCCTACAAGAACTAGGATAACAAAATCATTATAAAAATATATATATTTTAATGAGATAACAGGTCTAATCCATTTAATAGTGGTGATTGACAATCATAACTGGCTAATCCATCTATATCTACTAGCGTTTGTGTGATATCCAAAGAAACAGGGGAACCTAACCTCCGCATTGCATCAATATCTTCACCAGTCAGATTCTGGGCTGTATTATTATCTAATATTGTTCTATTGTCTTTGCACTCTTCTCCTTTTACGGTACGATCCCTGCTTTCCTGTACATCATTACCTGCGACAAATTTTCAGTAGAAAACTTTTGGGGCGAGAGAAAAGCAGAAAAACAGACCCATCTAATCATCTATATCTACCAAGGTTTAAATTAACTAAAATTCTAAATTGAGAATACTAGTGAGGAACAAAACCTTGGGCGAGTGAAGAAACACGAGACAAAACTGACCCATTGGTTCCGGTTTGGATCTGGAAAACAGAACCGAATGGACAACCAATCAAGGACTTCAAAGAATAGTTCTTATTCCCGATCTTCAACGCCCTGCATAGAGAATGCAATAAACAATATTCACCACCACAATTGGAGCATCGGAACCAAGCCAAGGGTCATCCGAGTCTGACAGCCCCGCACATAAGAGAGAGTACTTACGAGCCGGCCGAGAGGCGTGCGAAAACGAGGCGGTCACCATCGTTGATGTCGAGCAAGACGCTACAGCCCTCCCACGTAACTCTAGGGTTTTGGATAGAATCACCGTCTTTGAGTTCCTTTTGCTGCGACATCTCTGATGTTTACTCCGATTCAATCCAAAAAAAAAAAACTCAGTTCTTGAGATCGATCACCAGCGACCGACGACAAGGTACGGCGTTCCACGCAAGTAGCGGGAGATTTTACTGTTGTAATCGGGAGGGACGAAGCAAAAACCCCTGAATGATTTTCGAACGTTGGCGCTTGGTGGTACCACAAGAGAGAATGTTACTGTGGGGATTTACTTTTATTACAATTTAGAGAAAATGATTGTCTAATTAATTTTTTTGTAAGATATTAAAATGAATGCACGAAACATTTATTTATTAGCCTTCATCATTTTATTTCGATTCAATTATCACTTTCCTGATATACTTTTATTTAAGTTTAAATTTTATAGGAGTTATGAAATTAGTTACTGTTTTTATATTATCAGTAAATAAGTTGTTTCAAAAAAAAAATATTTTAAAAAATAATTTATTATCATGAATTTACCTCATATCTAACGAAAAATATATATATATATATATATTCATTTTTTGCGTTTGGTACGAAAATATAAAAGGGATTAAAATTTCCGTACGAATCTCATACCTCTAAATATGAGAAAATTGATTCACTTATCCTAATTGGTTTATCAGGGTTTCATTGCATGAGTGAACCTTTTTTATTTTGTTGTTCTTACTTTTTTATTTATCTCTCTCTCCCGCTCACAACACGCAACCCCCTCCCCTCCCCCTCTCTTATCCTCACCTTTCCTCAACCTTCCCCCGTTCACTTGCAGTGGTGGATCCATCATTTGACCACCAGCCCCTTATGCCCTTTGCCCTTTTCGAGTGGGATTCTGATCCTTTCTTGAACTTGAGGAGTGATCGGACCTCCCCATCGAATGCGGCGACGGATTCGCCGCCAACATGGACAAAGACAATGACAAGGAGCGGATACATAATGACAGTGAATATGAGTTTAGGACTGAGGCCGATATGCATTCTTGCTCCAACTACTAGATATCGGTGGATGATTTAAACCCTAATCATTGCTCATTAGTGACGAAAATAGGCCACTCCCTGATCGAAAATCGCAATAGAGATATAACATGTTTTGTTTATTAACAGAAAATTAATAAATTTTAATTAAAGATATTTTAGTAATTGTCTTAGTACATTACTTTAATTGTTTTTGCATACCAAACGCAAAAAGGTATCAAAATAGTCATTTTGTTTTTCATGTTAATTTCATACATTTAATGACTTTATTATCCTCCATTTCATCCCTGCGTATCAAACTAGCTATAATATCTACTAAATGAAAATATTGCAAAGTAATTTAATGAACCAAAGTACATAAAATTTATTAATTAAGTCATGAATTACGTTGTGTATCAGAACCACCTAAAAGACTACTCTCCATGATAGACGAAGGAATTTGGGTTTGAGGGGGCACTATGTGGCTATCAGCTAGCCTCAATAAAATCAAACAAAAAAAATCTAGTTTTCTAAGTTATAATGGAAGGTCACTGGCGGTGAGAGTATGAGAGAGAGAGAGAGATAAAGAAGACTTGAGGTAGGAACGAAAGGACAAATTAAATGGCACCAGGTTCAAACCTAGGGATAGTAATATTGTTCAGCTAGCCATTTTCATTCCGATTTAGTCCGTTCCGATAAGTCAACGGATTAGACTTGGTATTTTCCAATTCATTCAAATTCAATATTTTAAAAAATTATACGTAAAACATCATACATGCCTTGACCCGTCCTGAACTGCCCAAACTACCGGGGTAGGTCGGGTTCGAGGCAAAATTATACACATATTCGCGACGGCCAATATCCATACCTGACACAACCTGTTGTCATTTATGAACCAAACTCTATGTTTTTATCTATAATAAAGAGAATGATACTCACACCCATCAACGTTACAAACATTATTACTTTTCGGGTGAAATAATTAATATATTTATTTAAATTAATAATAATAAATATATTCAAATAATGATATTTCAATATATTCGTATATAATTACAATTTTTGAGAAATGATATTCAAATATTGTATTATTTAAACATAAATCAAATGTTTGAATATCATTTTTTGAATATTATATTTATAATTGAATGATTATTTTTGAACAAATTATAATAAAAAAATTAAATATGTTTGTTTGAAAAAAAACGTCTTTAAAACATAAATATAATATTTAAAAATAAATATTCAAACATTTAATCTTTGTTCAAATATATTTGAGATCATAAAAAAATCTTTTTAATGATATTTTTTAAAATTCAAACAAAATTAAAAATATTTCTTGAATGTATTTAGTATTTTAATGGGTGCATTTATTCTCTCAATATAAGATACGTTGAACTTTCATTTTAAAGTTGGATAGGTTGATTAAAAATTATTTTGCTCAACCATTATAATATGTTTGGTATGTGAGAAAGAAATAAAAAATAATCAAATATCTTTACTTTCTCACATTTTACGCGACCAAACAAATGGAATCACCAATATAAGACTCAACCTCAACCTTAATCTATAATTATGGATGGCAACAGGGCCCAGCAAAAAAAAAAAAATAACAAACCCCCCCCCAAAAAAAAAAAAAAAAAAAAAAAAAAAAAAAAAAAAAAACGGAAAAAAAAAAAAAAAAAAAAAAAAAAAAAAAAAAAAAAAAAAAAAAAAAAAAAAAAAAAAAAAAAAAAAAAAAACAAAAACCCCCCCCCCCCCCCCAAATAAAAACAAAAAAAAAAAAAAAAAAAAAAAAAAAAAAAAAAAAACACCCCCACTATTTTTAACTTGAAAAGCCTTTGAACTCTTTAAATCTCAACCTCATTTTTTTTAATGTTTGAGTCATTACAATAAGAAACAAGGTTCTAGACTAAAACCGAAAGAAAGAAAAAAACATTGCCTAAAGTTTTTTTAATTTATTTAAATAAATGAATCCATAGGCTATGAAAGATTGAAAGTCACCTATTGTTTTTATTTTTATTTTTTAAATAAGCAAACATTTGCCAAATTAAGCCCAAAGGGATCGGCAAGGAGTTTTTGTTTTTACTAATGACATATTATAATATATATTTATTAGATGAGAAGTATACATTTATTGTATTTATTATTTGAAATATATGTGTATATTATTATTATTATTATTATCTGTTTTAGAGTTAATTTATGGTACAATGGTATTATTTTTTAAAATTAAATTATTTTTTAAATTAGTTAGATGAATTTAAAATTATTTATAAATAATGAAAATTAATGTAAATTTATAGTTTTTAAAAATAAGTATATTTTTAAAATTAATTTTGATTTGCCAAGGCCGCAACTTTTTTAGACAGGCAGCCAACTTGACTATGCAAAACATATTCGGAATCATCCATTTGGTGAAATTTGTTGGTCGTACCGTCCATATCAGTTTGTCAAGTTGTGTGTGTTTTTTTTTTTCTGAAAAGAAATAAAATTGCCCGAATATTAGCCTCAAGCCAGCATTAATGCATTATAGATTAGGAGTACCTCGAAAAGACTAATCGCTTGAATTGCTGCTACCCTACTTTTTACCCAATGCCAAAAAATCAACTCCTAGTAACACGTTTGAGGACTCATGTCAACCAAGTTTGCCAACATCTAGGGCAGACCTAACCCACAAGTTTTTTTTCAATATCTATTATCAACAAATCCACAAACCGTTCATTAAGTAATGAGTTCTAATCCTCAATTATTGTTTCATAGCTGAATATTTGATCCACTTTTAAGCTTTGGGTATAGTTGAAATTCTTTAAAAAATATTAATTAAATTGTGATATGATAGTTCTCATATGAAACTATACATGGTGAGTCAAATTATGTAGGCAATATTAGGCGACTAAAATGCAGCCATGAATCAATTGACAATAAATATAGTACTTTTAAAACTTTATTGATTAAATATAATGCTAAATATATAACCTGGAACTTGTAAATCTGTTCAATTATTTTACCCAAAAGAAAATTGTACCTCAAAAGCAAACTCATAGCTTTGAACATTGATATTTGGTTGAAAGATTCATAAGAAATACAGTAATATTTAAAAAAAAAAAATATTACATGACTGATATATTAGTTAAAATAGGAATTCGATTGTGAATCTTTTTGTTTAAAAATATTTATAAATAGGTTTTTTTTTAACCTTTTACATTGAATAATGTACTCAAGCGAAAAGCCTATAACTTCTTAAAGTAACACCGCACCATTGAAACAATAATAAGTAGGCCACATATCTATTGTTCTTAAAAATAAAAAGAACAATAAATTATATAACAGTGGGGCTTACCCACTCTGATGGGATCGACCTTTCCGATTCTCGAAGGTCCCACAATAATGGTCAAAAGCTTAATATGTCTGTCCTTGGATCCGTCCACTCTCTCTCTCTCTCTCTCTCTGTGCGTCGTTAATATTGTGTTGATATAAACATAAAACATAAAAAGTAGTTATATGGTATTTTGCGTATTCTTCAAGTTTAGTTTCCCTGTCTGTCTCTGATCTCTCTCCCTCTCTCTCTCATGTTATGGCCTTGCTCACTTTCCTAGCAGCAGAAACGTCATCGACGTCGTCGACAGAAGCCATGAAGAAGAAGAAACAGCCGCCTAATTCGAAGCGGCCGAGGAGGCCGAAACAACCGAAGAAGCAAACGTCTTCATGGGACCAGATCAAGAATCTTCTCACCTGCAAACAGATCGAAGGGTCAGCAGTGCGCGATCCGTCTTCATCGTCCAAATCGTGCAGCCGTCGTTGTGGCTGCGGAGGCGGCGGCGGGTATTCCAAGCTCATCATGGGCTCTTATTCTTGCAGCTCCATTTGTAACTTCGGAGACGTCGCACACAGCAACACGCGCGTGGTCCACAGAGCCGACATCATCAGCTCCCCTGAAACCACCTTCAAGCTGCACTCTCCCTTAAAACCCCACCATCTGACGTCTAGTAATAATTTACCTTCGCCGCTGTCGCCGTCCACCTCCCGTCGGTCGCCGTTACTGGCTGCTTCCCTCAGATCCAACGGTTCTATCACTACCTCTTCTGCCGCGATCCGCACGGCGTCCCTTAGAGGAATGCCGGTGCCGCTGAGAAAGCTTTCGGGGTGTTACGAGTGCCACATGATCGTCGACCCTGCCAGGTATATAGGCTATGCTTACTATTATCTCTCGTTATAGTTACTAGTAGACTACTTTCTATCTCTTCTACATGTTTCCAGCGCCTTTGACAGACAATCAAAAAGATAATTATTTCCGGTTTGTTGGGAAGTCTCTCTCTGCTCTCTCTCTCTCTCTCTCTCTCTAGATATATATATATATATATTATATTCAATTGGAGTGAGATTTCAATCTGCATAAACGTGGTGTACGTGCATTGTTTTGCAGGTGCCCAAAACCGCTGAGGGAGAGGGGAACCGTTTGTGTTTGCTCCGGGTGTGGTGAGGTTTTCCCCAAGGCAGAGAGCTTGGAGCTTCATAGAGCAATTAAACATGCAGGTATTGCTTCTTTAATTTTCAATTGATTACTTCTCCCTTTTTCTTGTTCGATCCAATTATCTCACTTCAACAAAGAGTGTAGAGATCTCTCTATATATCATATATATGGATATTCCAGGAGTGAAGAAATGATAAAGAAGAGAAATTTCCAAGTTTTTTCGAAAAGAAAAATGGAAAATGAAATTATTTTGGCAGTACGTTGGCCACTTTTTCATGGTCAAATGGGTCGCATATGTCATGTACATATGTGCTGCTTTCGGTTCTTTATTAGGTAAATGGAATCACGACTTTTTTGGTAAGGGCTATTTACGGTAGTCGCCCCCAACCCCCAGAGCTGGTATAGCATTTATTTTTCCCAAGGGGACCAATAAGTTATGGTTGGTCATGGGCCCAGGTAATTTCCAAACAAATTTCCATTTGTTGTCGGAACAAAAATAAAATAGAACAGTGTTCTGAAATTAATTAGATTGACATTGGGCAGTGCAGTGCTTGAGAACCTCGAGCAAGCATGAGGACAGGTTAGCTAACTTTTTTTACCAGAGAATGAGGACACAGAAGAGCATTCATTAAACTTTTTTAAAAATTTGTTCTTTAAAATAATTATAAGTATTTTTTAATGTTAATACTTTATTTAAATTAGTTGTCAGTTCAAACATTACTTTTTTAATATTTATTTATTTTTTAAAAATTTAAAAGTAAATCCGATCAGATTTTTTTATAATATGATAAAAAACATTTAATAAATAAAAAATTAATAGCATTAAATTAAATTTAAAATTTTACTATTTATTTTGTTAAAAAATTATTTTATAATAAAAATTTTAAAAAGTATACTTTTTAGTTTTTTTTGTTAAACTTACTCTCTAAATTAATAAAAAAAAACAAATGAAAAGTCTACGTGAAAGTAATGGTCTAAAACACATGAAAGTGACATCAAATAAAAAAAATTAAGACAACACATATTTAACCACTAATATTATATTTTAGTAGCCCACGGGGTGAGTATCAGTGTGCATCAAATAGTTTTTTGCTATGTTGATATTTATCGATATTTTTTTTGTAAAAATAATTATTAAATTTAATATTTATATATTAATAAATTTATCTATAAAATTCCACGATGGATTTTTACATAAATCAAACTGCATATTTATTTAATTATCTATAAATTATTTTTTATAGTTGAATTCGCATAAAAATAAACTTTTGAATCGCTGTAGAATTTTATAGACATATTTATTAATATATAAAGGTTTAATTTTGTAGTTGCTTTTTTGAAACAAATGTCGGATATCAAAATAATAAAAGCACACACAACGGTGCCACTAAATTTAAAAGACTAAGGTGCATTTGATAGATTGGATTATTGTTTTTAAAATTATGAGTTGATATGAATTTAAAAATATTTAAACTCAGATTTTAATTTTTAAATTTATTTTAAATTATTTTTATTTTAAAATTTAAACCCAATTTTATAAGGAAAGTCAATTAAACATTACCCCAGTTGTTGTTTTGTTCTTGTTTTTTTTTTGTTTTAGGGGACTATTTTTTTAAAAAATATATATAAAATCTAAAAACATTTGTAGAACTTATTTTGAAATTAAAATTTAACATATAAATTTTAATAAAATATAAAATATAAAAATCAAATTTTAAAATAAAATTATTTTTAAAAATAATATTTCAAATAATTCAAAGTATTTACGAGTGAATGAATCGAAGTCTCACGTCCAAAACCTGACGAGCAGTTATTAGGGAGGGACCGCCAGATAAAATTCGAATTTCCTTTTTTTTTTAAACAATTTTCAATAAATAAATAGCGATGCTTATTAATTTAATTAATATATGTGGAGGGGTTGTGCAGTATTGGAGCTTGGTCCTGAAGATTCGGGCCGTAACATCGTGGAGATAATATTTAAATCCAGCTGGCTGAAAAGCGACGGCTCCTTCTGCAAGATCGAACGGATCCTGAAGGTCCAAAACACCCCGCGCACCATCCAACGGTTCGAGCACTGCCGCAGCGCAGTGAAGGCGCATGCCAGCACCGGCGCCCGCAAAAACCCCAGGTGCGCCGCCGACGGGAACGAGCTCCTGCGGTTCCACTGCACCACCTTAACCTGTGCGCTCGGTGCGCACGGCGCCTCGTCACTGTGTTGTTGCTGGGAGCCGGCGGGTGCAGGCAGCGGCGGCTGCGCCGTGTGCGCCATTATCAGGCACGGGTTCGAAGGCAGGACCGGTGGTGTCCTGACAACGGCCAGCAGCGGAAGGGCCCACGACAGGTTGGACGGCGGGGGGCGCAGGGCCATGCTTGTCTGCCGCGTCATCGCCGGCAGGGTGAAGCGCGTGGCGGACGGCTCCTCCCCCGGGAAGGTGGGAGATTACGTGGCCGCGGGAGGCGCGTACGATTCAGTTGCCGGACACGCCGGGGTGTACGCGGATCTGGAGGATCTGGTGGTCCTCAATCCTAGGGCCATCCTCCCTTGTTTCGTAGTGGTTTACAAGGCGCTCCACCCGTGATCGTCTCTCTGCGGTGGCTCGTGTGTGGTGCGAGTGCGCGCGCGCGCAATAACTGTCAGTGTTAATTACTACTAACTAGACTTTTGTATTATATATCGCGTGTACTCTGATCGAGTACAAATCAAGAGGACAACACAAAGGCGTACGTTGACAAATTGGCAGTCAAATAACCTTAAAATTTCTGTTAATGTTGCTTGGTTTTGGAATTTTCACCACAAGGTCTATCACATCACGTCTATACCCACACGTTCGTTCGTTTACATGAACGCAGCAGAGTCCCATTTTTATCTTCGGCACAAAAGGGACCTTTGGCGGTGCTACATACACGCCGGGACAAATGTTGTCTATACCGGCATTTTGTCTTTTGGTCGGTACAGAAACGAGCAATGCCAGTGTTATGTATTTGTACGTCCGTACATAAGCGGTCTGTACCTGCGTTTTTTTTTAGATATACCGGTCTTGTTTGAACGATAGCATAATTCAATGATGCAACTAACTCTAAAACGCGGCATAATGCTTCAATGCCAACGTTCATTTTGAACATTGACATAGTGACATATTGGTCTAAGCCGACGTCTTTGGGAATTATATGGTGATATGTCTTCTAATGAACGTCGTCTTAGATATGTTTTTTCGTGTTTGTCTTTCCTTGTCATCCTATATACTTGTGAGTGATGATGAGGCTGGACCTACGGCATGTAATGTATGATGTATTGTTGAGTTTAGTGAACTGCTCAGCGCCTGTCAGCTGCATGGATATATTGAATCATTAATTTGATCAAATATTTGCTGTAGTGAGATTTGATGGAATTAAAGTTTATGAAGAAAACAAAATATATGGGGAGACGCGGTCATTTAAAAAAAAACTTGTTCCCAATTTTGTTTTTACTTTTTTTTTTAAATTAATAATCATTACAATTTACAACACCAGTCATATATTTAAATAAATATATTACATAAGTAAAAGCACACAAATATTTCATTGGCATACAAACATAAATTATTAAAAAAAATGAAATATAACAATGGGAGTATAAACATCCTCCGGAAAATATAAAAAGGTTATTACAATAACAAGGGAAGGGACACAATTTCGCAGAGAAGATAAATTTGGGTGAGAATTGTGAGTAAAAGAAAGAATTGAAGTAAATTTAGAGGGGGGAAAAAAGAAGGTGACCAATGAAAAAAAGAGATGTAGTTGTTAGGGTATATGATTGTTGGGAAATGTGATGAGTAGAAAAGTCGTTTGAACAAAAAAAAAACATGTATCAGTTTAGTACAACAATTATAATCCCGATAATATTGTGCTAGTGAGAGTATCCATTTGGGAAAAAATAGAGAGCTTTTGTGGTGATTTAGAATCCCACTAAAGCATTAGTAGCGGTTTTAAAACCGACAAAAACGAACATGATGATAATAGTAGCAGATTTTAAGTAGCTACCGAAATAACTATCACTAAGTATATTTATACTTTTATTTTAGACTTAATAGTAATTATATACCTGCACGACTACACGCAGCAGGAGTTCATTCTGTTTAGCATGCGTGGAGACCTCCACGGATAGCTTTTTGCAGTCCAGGACAGAGCATAGGGTTCCTTTCACACTTGTTCAACGCTTGGTGTGCCTGCAAATGTTTGATTAATTAATTTAAAAAAATTGTGCTCAAGCTTTAAACTAGTTCATCCAGCTTAACAAGCAAACACATACAAAACCATGTAGGTTGTTCGGTCTGTCTGCTGCCCCAAAAAAAAGGATTAAGAATCCAGTTTTTCACAGATGAATAGATATAATTCCATCATAAACTTTGATTATATAGTCAGGAAGTGCTTTATAAACCAGGCGTCTCATACATTTTTGTTGAGCAAGTAAAAATTACCTGTGCGACATTTAGGACAACATCAACAAAACAAACATAACAAGGCCAAGTTTGATGCTGTTTGATCCATTATTTTACCAAAACAGAAGCACCAACAACATTCTTTATTGTCTGGCATAGTCATAGGAACAATAAAATGATATCACGCAAGATAGACATTAGGAGGTCAAGTTTGATGCTTCTTTCTCAATAAGCAGTACAGTAAACAATCATTAGCTTTTCATTTACATACTAAAAATAAGTGCAATAAATTTAAGAAAATATGATATAGACGATAACAAAGGGAAATGAAGACAAATTGGAAAACTTCCACCAGCATACAAACTTGATGCTCTTATTACTGGATTAAATATCAGCATGGGATGATAGGAGTTTCATAGCATTTAAATTAAATATTTAATGTCATGAAAATGATCTACATATATAAAAATAAAAATCCCACATTTGAATGCCCTTTTCAAAGTAAATTGCACAGCAACAAGAATGAACTCGCAGTTCAACGACCTAAGGCTTGGAAGAAAACGCGCGATCAGGCAAGTCCATAGCATTGGCCACTCCTGCCAGAGCAAAAATAATGTGAGAATTCAAAATGTTACCATTAGGCCAATGGTAGTGTCTAAACAATGAAATAAAATCATCAAAAAACTTGTAGCAAATTGCACCTATCAATACACATCTGGAAAATGGAAGAGCTGTGAGCATGAAAATACCATGAAGAACCGCGCGCAGTGTTCAGTGATCAAATAACCCAACTCAACAATTATCATCCTGTAAAATGAAAAGTTGGTCGGTAAATCGAAAGCAAACCAAACAATGAACCTGGGTCCATTGTCCGCCAAATACAAAAAAGTGAAAAACTAACAGATTTCTTTCTCGGTTGGGGATTACCAGGCGGGGAGCGGAGGGGAGTAGAAGAATAGCCGCCGACGCACGAGGCGTGCTTGGCGAGAGCCTCCGTGAGCAGACGCAGCCGAGCGGCGCGGGACAGCAAATCCAGGACGCACCCGAGGTGGAACCCACTGGCGCTCGCCTGCTCTCTCTCCACAGAAATCCCCATCTCCAGCCTCACGGACATGGTCTCCTTCAAGGTGAGGATCTACCCGGCTCTAAATTGGAAGAAATGGGTGACAAATTGAGACCCAGATTCAAATCCCTCTGGAAGAGCGTAGGAATCGAAGAACCAATTTCATGTTTCCTGCGCGAAATCGCGAGGGACAAGAAGCTGCTCTTCACCGTCGCCGAGAGGTGGTCTCCGCAGACCAACACCTTTTTTCCTTTCGGTGAGGCCACGGTCACCCTCAAGGACGTCGCGGTTCTGGGCGGTTACGCTTCATGAACGCCAGCGATGAGCCTTCAGAGCTCGAGCATGAGGCCTTCCTCTCCCTATGGCGGCTCCGGTCTGTGTTTCCACCAGCCAGCAACGGCTATGTCACCAAGCATGTCTTCCCCATTACCGTCGGTCTCTCCAAGGGCATCCGCTGGAGATCGTGTAGGTAGGCGACACCCCCTCCTCTGACGATGGTTCTTCTTCCTCTTCCGACACCTCCTCCGATCCCTCGCCACCACCGCCGGGGCCGCCAAGTCAACCAGTGTGGCGTCAAGCTCAAGTGTCTCGTCAACGGCAACAAAGTGAAGACCGGAGGCATTAGGGATTTTGAGATTTTAGAATTTGGGGAAGAGATAGAAAAAGGATAAATTAGGTAAAATAATAATTTATGAAAAAAATAGTTATTAGTTTTAATAGTTATTTGGAGTATTATTAGCTCAATAATTCAATTCTCTGTATCACACCCTATGTCATTTAACTAATATTTTAAATAATTATTATATTTTATTTTTATAATTTAAAATAAAAATAAAAAATTATTTTTATTTAAAAAATTATGAGAGACATGAAAATCGCTCTTTTTCCCCCCTTGGAAAAGAGACTTCAAGCGAGGATGGAAAAGAGAGTGCACGCTCCAACCCAAATGCGTAACGTAAGAGAATAGGATGCTACCTAATCTCTGTCTGTCTGATCGATAGTCATAAAGCGCCCTATAACAATTATTGTAGTACATGTATAGTATAATAAATTAAACCACTCCGTACTGGATTTCAAACAAAACTATGCATTTTGTATTATTTTTTTATTCAACTCCAACAACCAAATAGAATGATTCGGATCCACGTGCAACTCATGATAATGTCTGTGTATATATATATATATATATAATTTAAAAGATTTAATCCCACTCGTCAGGGTTATTAACAATATGAAGCAATACTTAAATGGAGTGGGTTGGAAAAAATAAAATAGTCCATGGTATATGATATATGAGAGGAGTTATATTAACATTGTTGATCAGTACCGGAGCCCATAAACAATGGAACTTGGTGAGGACAAGCGGAGCCCATAAAAATGATTTGAGTACATGGCTTCCCAGTTCCCACCATCACCTACAAGTCTCTTTTTTTCATCACTTCTGAGCATACCGATTCCTTCCCCAGGATAAAAAATAATTACAGTTACTAAGGCTTCATTCAAAAACCACCCCACATAGGATTTTAAAACGTTCAGACAAACACCTATACGAAACACGCCCACCACCACCACCACCACATCTATATGTGTGCGTGGCTGTGTCCGTGTGTGTATATATAGGCACACACACGCACACGCACACGCACATGCAGAGGCAGAGAGGAGCATCGATCACCTGCATGCAGAGTGGCCAGCTGGAAGCAACTCTTATTACCAAAGTCCGGTGAGAGAGAAATAATGCACCAGCACAAACTTTCAATTCCAGTAGAAGTAGACAGAGAAAAGAGCTTCATCGCTATACCTGTAGGGGGCGGCGCAGAGGAGGAGCTTCGGGTGGCTTCACCGCTGCGCCTTGTTGATTTTACGCCCATGAAGCTCTTCCATCGCCTCCGCAAGGTTCTCATGAGGCTCATCTTCACTCTCCCTTCTTCGTCTCGACGAGGGTCTAAATCGGCAGCGGCCGGAGGAGATGGGTCGTCCACCGATCAACCCAAGACCTCATGCAGCTCGTATTACACGTCTAACTCGCACTACTCGGAGGCCATCGCTGACTGCATCGAGTTCTTCAATAAGTCGTCGGAAGGGATTCTTCTCGACCACCAGAAGACAACTGACGCTCACGTTATGACTATTGTCTAATGAATGTGCGTCGCTTTGATCTCTATTCATTATTTTTGTTTTGCTGTTTTTGTTTTTATTGTCTTCGTTTTTTTTTTTTTTCAGGTTTCTACTTCCGTTGCTTTTGGCTTTCATATATTTATGTTTTTTTCCCCTTCCTTTCGTACTTCAGTTTGCTAACGAATAATAGTAGAACAGTGCTATATGTTTTTTGAATAAAAAAATGGTGTCATGTAACACATGGTTTAGTTGCACAAAAGTGTGTTGTAACATTCTTCGTAAATATATTATGCTAATAATTATTCGGTATCGTTGGTGTTCCTTCCTTGCTGATCTTATTTATGAAAAACAATGGACTCTGATTTATTTATTAACAAAAAAAAAACTGCCACAGCCGAACATCCTAGCTAGTGTGAGAAAATGATATTGTAGTGGTCACTTGGTCCACAAACGGCGAATCCATGTGGAATGCACCACCAACAAACTAACAATTAACAGTTGTTACAAACAGACTAATTAAGGATATCCACTGTCCTCTCTATTCAGTGAATCCCCCACAAACATTAGTCTCTTCCCACCATATGCCATTAGATTACAAATTAAAAGACTATAAAACAGCATCAGCCAGATGTTACCTTGACGTGTGGTTGGAATACCGATCACAGTGAATGTAAAAGAGCTTCAATTTTTAAATTTGACGTAAAAGACTTATCCTGGCATTGTTTATCAAATAACCAAATTAATTAGAATATCAGCACTATAAACTAAGAATTAAACATGATTTCACAAAGCATACTGAAAAGAATAAATATTTGTACAACCGGCTCGTAGCATCTTCGCGTAACCGATGAATTAATAGGCTGCCACGTCGTCACGATTACCCAAAAATTACACAACTCCGGTTGTACCTAGAATTACCCTACTGAAAAATTCTAACTCATACTCAATGCCTTATCAAAAAGTACACACACGTGGTGTAACGCTTTAAATTGTTAATACAAATTATAATACATTATTTTTTGTTATTCTATTTTTTATTTTAGTTTTTAAAATATGATAGTTATTTTTTAGAGAAAAAAAATTAAAATTTAAAATGATAAAAGGTTATTTTCATTTTTAAGATTAACTAAAACAGAAAACAGAGCAATCAAACATGCACTTAGGGCATGTTTACACTGTTCTTCTAAATCTCTCTACGACTTAATATAGTCTTCTCTTTAATGAGTAATACATTACTTCTCTTTGCTCTTTACACTGTTTTATCTTTGATCAAAAAAATTTAACGGAATTGATAGTTAAATGTTAACATGTGATAATTTCTCTCGCCAATAATTATATGTAAAAATATTTTAAAATATCAAATAAAATTCAAATGCCAACTCGTCAATATCCATCTCTTAAAAAGTTTTTAAGAGATATCCAACGCGTCAAAGGCCAACTCGTCAATATCCACATGACTAACTCATGTGGTTCAAAAAAGTTTTTCCCTCCCCATCTTATACAAGACTACATGTAAGAAGAGAATATTGTTTATATGTGAAGCCCAAGTTATTCATTTGTTGCATTGGCACTGGGTAGCCCATAAGTTGAGCAGCACAACTTGAGGGGCCCCGCATGCCCTACAAAAATCTGGACCACTCTCGCAAAAGTAGCCCAACAACGATCTGCTAGAAGGCATGTGAGAATCATTTCGAGATAGCCTCAAAGCATTACCAAATTTTTTATACGTTTACTTAAACGTAAACGTGGTGGATATAAAAAATTAAAAGTTATAAAATTATTCTTTTGTATTAATTTTTTTATGATATTTATACTGTATTTTAAAAAATATTATTTATTTCATATAATTATTAAATTATAATATAAAAAATATTTTATATTAAAAATTTATTTCATATTAAATTATAAAAAAATATTATTAAATAAAAAATAATATAAAATATTTTTTTAATGATATAAAGAGTAATTTAAGAAATATATTGTAGTGTATATTTATATAGAAAAATAAAAATATATAATTTAAGTATGTAAATTAAAAAATAATTAAATGTTTGGAGAGTTCTGAGGCCACATCGGCTCCATCAATGTTTTTACACGCATTGAGACCACCCTCCTCACGGATGACCAGTGGATCGAGCTGGGATTTTACAGGGCTGTGTCATAGAGGCTCGAATAGTTGAATTTCTAGCCTCATCAAGTAGATACGATACTCATTCTCATTAATCAACAGGCATGGTGAAGTTCATTTATTTTAAAGTAAAAAATGTTGGGTGTAAAGTCATTGCCTTTATTCAATAACGCAGTGCGCATGCAAAGAGCACGTAACTGGTAGGAAATCCAATTTATATCGAGAGCCGTCGAGACGTGCCCAATAACGCGAGAAAATCAATGTTAATAAGTTCGTCATTGTTAACACTGAACGTAGGCGATTACTTATTATTCATTGGACAAGTTTTATATCGTATATATGCTATGCATTGTATATTTCAGTTTGTTTCAAAATTAACCTCGCTAGGAAAAATCATGTATAATAAATATTTAAAAATATAGTTAACAAATAAAATTAATTTTCGAGTCTGTCGCGTATATTTAACTGTAG